>CM055117.1:545883555-547229805 GCA_029206835.1 Rana muscosa
GCGGCGATGAATTGACCAGCATACAAATTGCTTTGGTTCACAATAGATCTATAGAGATCTTCCGTGAAAAACAGCGAATAAACCACCTGAATTCCGGGTTGGCCAGTGAATGGGGGAAGTACAGGTGCTGCCGAAGTGGTGGGCTCCCAATTCGGATTGGCAAATGCAGCAGGAAAGGCACAATGGGTTCGACGAGCCTGACTTTGTCTTATTGGTGGCTGCGGGACTCTACTTGTGCTAGCCACCTCACCAGCTTGAACTGAACTTATGGGACTTACCATGTCACCAGGTGTTACTGCAGTGCTGGATGTATGACCAATGATGTACTAGGCCGCTGGTGCTTGCCAGTTCACCAGAAGGATGAGCGGCACTAGTACTGGCTCTCTGCTCCATACGAGAGCCCTGCAGTTCTTCCACCTCAACAACAGCAGAAGAATGGAGTTGGGTACGCCTGACCTTGGCAGGGACCACTACTCCGTCGTCAGAGCTGTCTGTCAGGGTGCCGCTGCTGTCTACGGGATCGTATTCTGAGCCTGAATCTGACAGATGGGTGACTTCCTCTTCACTCTCATCTGTCATGCTCAGAAACGTGTAGGCCTCTTCACTAGTGTACCTTCGATTGGACATTTTGGCCTCTAAATTTACTGGTACACTAGTGAGACTCACAGGAAAAAAGAGCACCTGACTGTCAGCAACTGATTCAAATGCTACCAAAAAAACTGTTAGCTTTTGCAGGGATCAGGCCTGACTCTGCAAATGCTGCAGTTATGTGTTTAGTGTTTTGTAAATGACAGTGATCGATCGATACTGCACTTAGGTGGGCTGGGCTGAGGGGATACACGCAGGTGCTAGCAGGTATCTGGGCTGATCCCGCTAACACAGCGTTTTTGGGAACCCTAAACTGCTGGGGACGCTAGTATAGAGCTGATCAGATCAAAGGTATTGATCCGTTCAGACACTATACTACTAAGGGAGGTGTATGGTGTGTGCGTGGGTGTTAGCGATACTGGCACTAATCTGACGCTGCCTGGGGCGACGCGGACCCTAACCGACGCTAAAGTCTAACTGATATCACCCGCTGGGTGATCAGAGGGTTAAACCTTTATTTAGGTCATTTACGGCGGGTGCCCTGAAGGTATAAAAAAATAACTAACTAACCAGCGTCACCCATAACACTAATACGGTAATCACTGGTGACAGGGGGTTATCAAGGGTTTAAACCTTTATTTGGGGGGTTAGGGGGTACCCTAAAGCTACCTGGGCCTACCACTAACTGTCCTAACACTGATTAGTGTCACAAATGACACCAGTACAGTACTCAGTGAAAAATCTGACAACTGCACTGGGTGACACTGTGACAGAGAGTGAAGGGGTTAACTGGGGGGGCGATCGGGGGGTGACAAGTGTACCTACGTGTACTGGTGTTAGTGTAGTGTTGGTGCAACTTACTGTGAAGATGTCCTCTCTCTTCTCTCTTGAACGGAAAAAGTTCCACGAGGGGAGATGACATCACTTCCCCTGTCTGTGTTTACACTTATACAGGCAGGGGAAGAATTTCATTCGCCAGAACCGATAAGCGGGTCCAGGCTATAAATCATTGGCCTGGACCTGAAGATTGATTGGTTCTGAAACGAATCCGATGGTCGCGAGCGTGGCGTACAGGTACGGGATTTCACGCAGCTGTGCCATTGTGCCCCAGTAAATGTACGCGACACGGTCGTCAAGTGGTTAATGCATAGAATGCATAATGCCTTTAGAACCACTTTAAGGGCTGGTTTACATCAAACCCCATTTCTGTATGCGTTTCCCGCACCACATTCATAACGCATTGCAGTTTTGATCTGCAGTTGTCAATGTTAAGTTAATGAAACCCTAAACGCAGGTCGCAAAGTCAATGTGTTTGCCTGCACTAGATCTCATGCTACTGAAGTACCATGTAATCCAGTTTTTTTTTTAAGTTGTTCATGTCCAGTGTGATTCAGCATGGGCTCAAAACGCACTGGACGTCCCAGTGTGAACCAGCCTCTAAAGCAGACCTTCACCCTCTACACACTACACATTCTTCATTCTTCACCCACCTCCTGTTACAAATATAGAAAATAAAATGTCCCCTCTCCCCCAAAAAAACACTTTTGGGGGAACTGGGCCAGCTCTTTTGCCTTTTCTTGCCTAGGTAAGAATAACTTATCCTCCTTTCCTGAAGCTTCTTGGACTTGGGGACAATCTTGGGCACACTGCACATGCTGGGCAAACTTGTGTGCTGCATGTGCCCCCTGATGACATCAGTATAGAAGATGGCAGTGCAGGACCTGGAGTGCGGCAGTAAAAAAACATCGGATTTGCTGGCTGCGTAAGTATGATTTTACACCTCCCAACTTTTTGAGATGGGAACGAGGAACACCAATTAGCAAAAGTATGTAGGCATAGGACTCCTGCCAAGCCCCCTTTAAGCAGAATTATACAACAAATAAAAAGAGGATAAGAGAATATAAAATATGTGACTTTACAACCACTTTAAAGTGGAATTAAACCCTCCTATCCTTTACAGTCAAGGAAGCTGCTTCTGTTTGAGCTGCAACTGCCATGGTGCTGCACACGTGATAATACCAGACATATAACAGCTTGGTTGAGGACACAAGCAAATGTGACAGTTAGCAATCCCAGCATTCCAGGAAAGTAACAGTTTTTTTTAACCACTTCCATGCCAGGCCTATTCTGGCACTCCTCTCCTACAAGTAAAAATCTTTTTTTTTTTGCTAGAAAATTACTCAGAACCCCCAAACATATATATTTTTTTTAGCAGACACTCTAGGCTAGGGAATAAAATGGCGGTCGTTGCAACTTTTTATCTCGCACTGTATTTGTGCAACAATTTTTCAAACGCTTTTTTGGGGCAAAAAAACTGTTTCATGAATTAAAAAAAAAATAACAAAACAGTAACCCAATTTTTTTGTATAATGTGAAAGATGATGTTACGTAGAGAAAATAGATACCCAACGTGTCATGCTTTAAAATTGTGCACACTCATGGAATGGCGCCAAACTTCTGTACTTAAAAATCTCCATAGGCGACGCTTTAAATTTTTCCTTACAGGTTTCCAGTTTAGTTACAGAGGAGGTCTAGTGCTATAATTGTTGCTTGCGCTCTAACGCACACAGCGATACCTCACATGTGTGGTTTGAACGGCGTTTACATATGTGGGCAGGACTTGCGTGTGCGTTCGCTTCAGAGCACGAGCTACCGGAGACAGGGGCATTTAAAAATATATATATTATTTATTTTTTATTTTACTTTATTTTGGCACTTTCTTTTACATTTATTTATTTATTTTTATCACTTTTATTCCTATTACAAGGAATGTATGTAAACATCCCTTGTAATAGGAATCGTTCGTGACAGGTCCTCTTTATGGAGAGATGCGATCACGATCCCATGCTTACCAGACGCGATCGCGGCTTTGTTTACAATCGTGGCCCGGACGTGACGTCATAACATCGCGCCCGAGCCTCTGAAGGTCATAGAGATGACTGGTGACCATCTGTTCCTCCCGTCTCCTGTAAGAACGATCAAGCGGCAGAACTGCCGCTATGATCGTTCTTATGGTGCACAGGACCGGAATTAATGAAGAACCAGAGGGCGTCGATTTGCAGCACACACTAATTTTGGTAGCTTGAAGCGGAGTTGCACTCAAAAATGGAACTTCCGCTGTCCGGATTCCTCCCCCCCCTCCGTTGTCACATTTGGCACCTTTCAGGGGAGAGCAGATACCTGTCTAGTCCAGGTATTTGCTCCCACTTCCGGCAAAAGATCGCTGCAGTATCCGCGGCGATCTATACCATGTTCAGACCCTCCTTCGCCCTCCCCTTGCTGTCTTCTGGGAGACACACAAGTCCCAGAAGACAGCGGGGACCAGTGAGATCGCACAGCATGACTCCCGCATGCGCAGTAGGGAATAGGATTGCCACCTTTTTCTTCCAGCCAAACCCGAACACTTTAGCGGCCTGGCACACCCTTGGGTGCCCCAAGGAGAGTGGTAATACAGTGTGCATAGCGTGCCGCAGCAAACAGCGGCTAAATTGCTCTTGCTGACATCATCTGCCCCCCAGTGATGCCACACCTGCCCCTGCTCCCGGATGGCAACAAATTTGTGTGTGACTATCTTGGCTACTTGGGGAGCCACAGCTTGGTCTGAAAAATGTGTCCGGGTTTCAGTCTGCCTGAAACCCGGACACATATTTCAAAACCCGGACTGTCCGGGTCAATCCCGGACAGGTGGCAACCCTAGTAGGGAACCAGGCTGTGAAGCCGCAAGGCTTCATTTCCTGATTCCCTTACTTTCAATGCCGGCGCCTCCACCAGAGAGCCGAGGGGACGAAACGGCTTCGGGTGAGGACATCGCAGGCGCCCTGGACAGGTAAGTGTCTTTCTTTTAAAAGTCAGCAGCTGCAGTATTTGTAGCTGCTGACTTTCAATTTTTTTTTATTTTTTTAGGCGCAACTCCGCTTTAATTATTAGGCCTCATGCCCACGGACGTTTTTACAGCTGCGTTTTTTACAGCTTAAAAACGCATGTCCATGTTATTGTATAACGTCGGAGCTCAAAAACGCAATCGCTGCGTTTTTGCGTGTTTTTTAGCGTTTTTTGACGCTTCGCGGTTTTTTATGCCTAACGCCGACGCTGAGGAACGCACTGGTCCTGGGTTTTTTTTACAGCTTAAAAACGCCTATGCTATTTGCAGCTCAAAAACGTCTAGGTGGGCATGAAGCTATAGACTAACATGGACAGGCGCTTTTAAGCAGTAAAAAACGCGGCTGTAAAATCGTCCGTGGGCATGAGGCCTTAATGTAGAATGTATGTTCCTTGCTCAAGAACATTATTTTTTTATCAAACTGTTATGGGTACAATTCCACTTTAAACCCACAAGTGTTTTATTTTACCTTTACTATTCCTTTATACTAACTTTTGAAATTTACAAATGCAGCAATTTAGAAATTGGATGAAAGGTTTAGCACTGGGACACGCTTTTGCAAAGATAAAAAGTGCATTTTATATACAATTATACAGATCAGACCAAAATTGGTAGACAAATTAGGAGGAAAGAGGGACAATGTTCCAAATCAGGGACAGTCCCTCGAAATTAGGGACAATCCCTCTAAATCCGGGACAATTCCACAAAAACAGGGACAGTGCCTCAAAATCAGGGACAATCCCTCGAAAACAGGGGCATCGCCTTAAAATCAGGGACGGTGCCTCAAAATCAGGGACAATGCCTTGCAGTTAGGGAAATCCCTCAAAATCAGGGGCAATCCCTCAAAATCAGGGACAGTGCCTCAGAATTAGGTGCAATCCCTCAAAATTAGGGACAGTTGGGCGCTATGGGATTTTTTTTAGGACAACCAGTGGCACAGCTAATAGAACAAGAAAAAAAATGTAAAGGGGATACATTTCCAATTTAAACCCATCCAAATCTAAACAAAGAGTGTTGGTTGTAATTCCACTTTATACACATATACAGTAAAACCTTGTATTGCGAGCATAATTTGTTCCGGAAGCATGCTTGTAATTCAAAGCACTTGTATATCAAAGCAAATTTTCCCATAAGAAATAATGGAAACTCAAATGATTCGTTCCACAACCATTTACTCATAAGTCCTTCAGTCTATAGTCCATATAAAAAGATTATAGCAATGTGATAAGTTGCGTAACCATAAAATGTCCATCCACCAATGGGGATTAGAACCAAAATCCAGCAGGAGCTACAGAATATAAAAGAGAAGAGCGGCGCCTCTAAGTGTAGCAATATGGTTACATTTTATGAAGGTACAACATTTAGCAAGTTGCATGGTTGATGATTAAAAAAGGCACATCCAAGTATGCAGGGATCTGGGGTAAAGCCATCCACATAGGCCGTCCTCTTTACCACTGGCTCTCACCGCTCAGTCTGAAATCGTGACCAGGAAGACTACCCTGCAGTAGAGAGATCTGAAAGCAAGGCTTGAACTGCTCGTGGAAGGGACAACATCAATGGTGGTGCAGAGGATGGTCTAGGACTAGGTGGACAGCTTTACCCCGGATCCCTGCATACTTAGATGTGCCTCTTTTAATCATCAACCATGTGAGTTTCTAAATGTTGTACCTTCAGTAAATGTAACCATATTTCTACACTTAGAGGCGCCTCTCTTCTATTTTATACTCAGTTGTGACATGACACTACTCTTATATCAAGACATTGCTTGTATATCAAGTCAAAATGTATTTAAAAATGTTGCTTGTCTTTCAAAACGCTCTCAAACCAAGGTTTTACTGTATATTCCAATGGCACATTCCCCCATTGGGTTTGCTAATCATGTTTGTTATTGTTTTGCACTCCTCTACCACTTCCTGGCCCGGTTTCCAGCAGAACGAAACACAGCCGCTAACACAGGCGCCCTCTCTCCTGCGCAAGTCAAACCCTATAGGACGCGTCCCTGTAAAAATATGACCTCGGGCTGTCTAACACCACCCCTCGCCCTTCCTATTGGCTGCACTTCCTTTTCCACGCTGGGCGGGCCCAGAACACGAAGCACATGCGCACTCCCGCTGGCGGTGGTAATACCCTCCCTCCTGTTTCCGCCATCTTGTTTCGGTTCCCGCCGGCCCCTCCCCCCTCGTCTCCCGTGGCGCTGGTGACACGGTAACGGAAGGCAACCTTTGAGGTGTATACTTTGTCCTGGCTTCTTAGTGCGGCCCTGAACGCTGTTTGTGCTCGCCGTGACTGCCAGGTGAGTGAGCCGTGATGGGAGCTGCTCGGTGAGTGTAGTCTGTGTGTAGAGCGGCGCCGCCGTGCTTTCTCTTGGCTCAGTGAGCGCGGCTCTGAGGACTGCAGTGTGTACCGGTCACAGGCCGCTTTCTCCCCGCCTCGGGTCCGCTCATTGGTGGAGGCCGCGGCCTGCCCGGTGTGATTGGTCGGTTAGTCCGGAAACGACATTGTCTGGAAAGGAGGGAGAGATGATGGACCGGAGGATGGAGCCTCATACAGCTCATTGTTTGGAAGGAGCTGCTATAGCGTCTGAGGATGCATGATCTCATTATAATACAAGGGAAGGGGGAAAGCTTTGGAGCTGCCATATTCTCCTGTGAGGTCAGGGCAGGTTGGAGACATGTCTTTTCCCACCAGCACTCATAGAATGGCAGGTTCATGGTGATTCGTTTCATTTCACATCCCTTATAGCTAACCCCAAGAACAATAAGTGATTTCATTGTAGCTTATCTTTCCTTGGATGTGGTAACTACATTTGATTTTGTTTTTACCTGGCGATCCTGCCAGGAACACACTTCCTGTTTTTAGGGTGACAACCATTCTGTTTCTAGGAGCAGCATTGTCGCCCTAGGAAGGAAGTGCATTCGGACTATAGAACACCCCCTCTCTCCTCCATAACATAAGGGGAGGTGCTTTGTAAATGACAGAAGGAAGCAATCATAACTGTCTGCAGACAGAGAGCACAGGAAGTTGTCAGTGACATTTCTGCCTGGGTTTATAAGCCCTTCCTTTTTTATTTTTTTTGCCGCTAATAACAAGATCCTTTCTGTGGCATATTTAAAAGAGAAGTGTGTGTGTTTGTTTTTTTTTTTTGTTTTTTTAAATAGATTTATACTTGCCTTTTGTAGATTCATACTTGTCCCCCGGTGTCTCTGCACTGAGAACCGAGCCACTGAACACCGCTGATGGCTCGGTTCTCCCATCCTGTCAGTCAGCATCTCTCCTGCGTTGATCCTCCAGGCTCATTGGAGCGATGAGCTGTGGAGGAGCGGGAAGCGGCTGTCTCAGCATCTTTCTGAGACTGCTATCAATCAAGTGAGCTGGCGTATCCAGACTTGGAAAGTCGGTATGACGCGCTGCCTCGACTAATGGCAGTGACGTCAGCGGAGAGCGGACTTCAGACCACTCTCTGCTGGAAAAGGGTCACAGGAGTGCAAAATTAATTGCACTCCTGTGACCCAGAGGAGAAGCCCAGCCTAAAAAGCTTATGCTGGACTTCTCCTTTTTAACGGACCTAAAGGCAGAAAATGAAAAGGATCTCATTGCTTACAGTAATCCGTCTAAGCTTACCTAGCAGAGACTCATTGTCTTGTTGGTACTCAGGAATAGGGGGTGCTGGTTTTCTATCGAACCGTCGAAGAATGCCTCCGGCGATATGCACAGGACGCAACATCACTCCAGCTGATATATTGATCAGCTGGGGTGACATCAACACTGCACATGCGCAGACATTGGAGGCATTATCCGATGATCTACAAAGGGAGAATATTATTATACATGATTTTTATAGGGCCAACAATTTGCGCAGCGCTTTACAACATGAGGGCAGGCAGTACAGTTACAATACAATTCAACACAGGAGGGATCAGAGGGCCCTGCTCGTTAGAGCTTACAATCGAGAAGGGAATGTAATCGTGCAACACACCGAAATCTGCCTGTCGCATGATTGGTCAGTTCTCCCACATGAGCAGGCAGAATCTGATAATCTCCCTTTGCAGATCGTCGCATAATGCTTCCAACGATATGCGCAGTGTTGATGTCACGCCAGCTGATCAACATGGCTGTGCAGATCATATGAGGCATTATCCGACAGGGATGCGCTGTTCAATAGAACACCGACACGGGATATCGCTTATCCAGTAATGAGAGAAGATTAGAGCAGAGAAACCACTACATGCCTGACCCAATCCTGGTTGTTGCATGTATGTGTTGTGCTCTGGAAACCACAACTTACTGACGTGTTTCACCCTACCCATCCAGGTTTAGTCATATGGCTAAGCCCCTATGGGTGGGGTGAAATGCTTCAGAGGACATGGTTTTCGAAGCGGCACTGGCTTAGGCTGGCACACACACATGTGACCACCAGGATTGGGTAGAGCGTGCAGTGGTTTCTCTGCTCTAATCTTCTCATATTGTTAGTTTACATCACTTTCCCTGCCAGAGCTTTTATTTATTTTTATTTCTCTCACAATAAAAATCTTTAGACCTGAAGAGTAGTTTAACATCTTCAAGACCAGGCCTATTTCTGACATTTGTTGCTTCAGTATTTATGCTTTGCTTGAAAATTACTTAATAAATATATATATATAATAATTTTAGCAGAGAACCTAGAGAATAAAATGGCAGTCATTGCAATATTTTATGTCACGCTGTATTGGCGCAGCAGTCTTTCAAGCGCAGTTTGTTTGGAAAAAATAAACTTCACTGAATTAAAAAGAAACTTAACCGTAAAGTTAGCCTTTTTTTTTTATAATGTGAAAGATGTTACGCCGAGTAAATGGATAACTAAAATGTCACGCTTTAAACAGGTAACCATTAAAAGTTAGAGGAGGGAGGTCTGGCGCTAGAATTATTGCTCTCACTCTAACGATCGCAAAGATACCTCACCTGTAATTTGTACACTGTTTACATCTGTGGACGCGACTTGCGTATGCCTTTTCTTTGGCGCGTGAGCATGGAAGTATGAGGCGCTTTAAAAAAATAAATAAAAATTATTTATTTATTTTACACTGTCCCGTAAAAAAAAATCTGATCACTTTTATTGCTGTCACAAGGAATGTAAACATCCTTTGTGACAGGTACTCTTTTTCTGGAGGGATCTGGGGTCCAAAACTCTGCATTTCAAAGTATTCAAAATGCCAAGATCAGCATTTTTGAATACTTTGGATCTTTTAAAACTGTCTCAGTTGGCTACCGATTAAACAAAGTGACATCGCTTCTGGATCACTACGATTCCTGTTTTGTTTGGGTCTCCGGCCAGCTGGCGGACGTGCCGGCTGGTCGCACGGGTCTCACCCTGGAACAACGACTTCAGCATAATTACGTAAAGGTACGTGATTTTGAGGGAAGTGGTTAACCACTTGCCGACCGCTCACAGTATATTTACATCATTACTTTGACGTAAAATATCGTTATGGCAGAAGCTAGCTGTGGGTCATTCGCTGCAAGATAAAAGTGGTCCCAGTGGCGGATTCGCCATGTGTTCACTTTTACATGCGGTGGGAGCGGTGCCCCCTCAAAGAGCACCTGTCATGCTTATTTCTATTACAAGGGATGTTTGCATTCGAGCCCGCATATGTAAACGGTGTTCAAACAACACGTGATGTATCACCGTGATCGTTGGAGCAAAAGCAAAAATTCTAGCACTATATCTCCTCTATCTCTAAACGGGTAACCTGTAAAACTTTTTTAAAGCGTCGCCTATGGAGACGATTCAGTACCGTAGTTAATCGCCATTCCACGAGCGTGCGCAATTTTAAAGCGCGACATGTTTGCTGTCTATTTACTCGGCGTAACCTCTTTCACATTCTACAAAAAAAATTGGCTAACTTTTAGTGTTTTTTTTCTCAATTCATTATCCGGTTTCTGACTGGCTCCTGTACATATACGTTGGCAGAATGGCACGTTTGCGCAAAGTAACGTATATTTACGTCACTTTAAAATTCCCGCTGTGTGGGCGAGTGCCCTTGCCGCGAGCTCTGTGCCCGTGGGGTCCGCAGACAATATCCGCCGGTGTCCCGCGATCGGGTCACAGAGCTGCAGAATGGGGAGAGACAAGTGTAAACAAGCATCTCCCCGTTCTGCCTAGTGACACTGTCACTGATCGTATGCTCCCTCTCATCGGGAGCAGCAATCAGTGACGTGTCACTCGTAGCCACGCCTCCTAACAGTTAGAATCACTCCCTAGGACACACTTAACCCCTTCAGCGCCACCTAGTGGTTAACCCCTTCACTGCCAGTGTCATTTTCACAGTAATCGGTGCATATTTTTAGCACTGATCGCTGTAAAGATGACAATGGTCCCAAAAATGTGTCAAGTGTCCGATGAGTCCGCCATAATGTCGCAGTCACGATAAAAATCGCTGATCGCCACTATTACTAGTAATTTTTTTTTATTAATGCCATAAAACTATCCCCTATTTTGTAGACTCTAACTTTTGCGCAAACCAATCAATATACGCTTATTGCGTTTTTTTTTCTTTTACCAAAAATATATAGAAGAATACATATCGGCCTAAGCTGTGGAAAAATGTAGTTGTTTTTTTTTTTTTTTTTTATAGATTTTTTGGGGATATTTATTATCGCAAAAAGTAAAAATTATTGCATTTTTATTTTTTTTATCACTCTCTTTTTTTTCACTCTTTTTTTTTTTTGTTTATAGCGCAAAAAATAAACCACAGAGGTGATCAAATACCACAAAAAGAAAGCTCTATTTGTGGGAAATAAAGGACGTCAATTATGTTTGAAGCCACTTTGCACAACCGCGCAATTGTCAGTTAAAGCGACGCAGTGCCGAATCGCAAAAAGTCCTCTGGTCTTTGGCTAGCCAAATGGTCCGGGGCTGAAGTGGTTAGTGTATTTTTTTCCCAAAAAATTGATTTTGGAAGATCGCTTTGCAAATACAGTGTAGCATAAAATATTGTAACGGTCGCCATTTTATTCCCTAGGATCTCTGCCAAAAAAATATATAATGTTTGGGGGTTATAAGTAAATTTTCTAGCAAAAAATACTAACTTGTTAACAAAAGTTCCAGAAAAGGCTTGGTCAGCAAGTAGTTAAAAGCCCCAGGCATTATGTTTTCTGAAAGTGGAGAATAAAATAGTGGTAGTTCCAGTTTTTTAAGTTACACAATATTTGCGCAAGTTTGTCAATGCAGAGTTTCATTTGAAAAATAATGGTGTGGCGCTACAATACCAATATTATTCCTTAACTGATAATATATAAATCAGATGAAGTGAACTACAAAACTCCCTCTTATTTTAACAATGCTGGGAGTGCTGTGATGAATGAGTTCCTGTGTCTCTATAAAAGAAATGTTGGTGCGGGCTACAAAGTAACCCCCTTATATTTCTGTAAAAAAAAAAAAACAATCCAATATTAAGTATTCAAAGCTCATGTTTAGCACAAGAGAGGGAGGCTGTCAATTGGGCAGTGTTACTCCAACTGGGGTCCACAAAGAAAAGCTAGAATTTTTTTTTTTTCTTAGGTCTAGGCTTACCTGTAGGTGCAAGAAATATCTCCTAAACCTACACAGTGTAGGAGATATTTGCAAAAGACATGCACCGACGTCTACGGCGCACTGAGCATGCCGCTGTTAACGGCGATCATGCAGTTTTAGTGGCGGCACCCGCGCGCATGCGCAGGAGTGACGTCATCGCGGGTCCGGACAATCACAGCGCAGGAGCCACGATACCCGGAAGTAACTCCGGAAGACATGGAGGAGGTGAACGAGGTCGGCTGCGGGGGCTTCGATCTCGGGTAAGTACTTCATAATGAGCTAGTATGCTATGCATACTAGCTCATTATGCATTTGTCTTGCAGGGTGTATTTATTTTATTTTTTGGGGGTTAACTTCCTCTTTAAAGTTTAAACAAATATAGTTTCAGTTTTAATTTTGTCTGCACCAGCAGTTTTTTTTTTTCCCATGACAAATTCAACATGCATGCATAATGCTGCAGTTTGTGACTCAGTTGTGTGCTTTTGGCTTTCTTCCCCTCTATTTTCATCTGTCATCAGGCCAGTAACAGGCCACTTGTGCCGTAACTCTATATTAATGAGTACTGGGGGCACAGGAAACAGCATTTTCAGTCTAGGGTGAGGGTAGTGTTAAATGTACTAGCAGATTTGAATACACTAACAAAATGAAGCCAAACTCCAGCTCATGCTTTATCCTTTTTTTTTTCTTTTTGGGATAAATGTTTTATATGAATGATTATTTTATGCACCTCTGCCAGTGTTAAATGGTTTGTCTGTTCCCTGTAAAAACATACATCTGGAAGAGAGCTTGTTCTTTTGAGAAACGTACTTACTGGCTCAATCACCAGATGAAAATAGAAGAAATAAAGCCTAAAAAAGAAACCTTAATGCAGCCGTCGCATGTAAGAATTGGTAAGGTGCAATACAATGTTTGCTTTTGGGTTTAATACAGCTTTAACCATTCAACAGGACTAGTGAGGTAAGGGTTCTTTTACTTCTATTTTCTCCAAGTGGTGTCGGGGTCTAATGAATAACATGTAAACTGCATAATACAGAATGGAGCAGCCCCTTGTACTAGCAGTTCCCTCAATAAAACTTGATCTATGAATAGAGGAGGCGGACCTTTCATTCAACTACCTAGCCTCCATTCATAAAGTGCTTTTTGAACCAATAGTATTCAAATGCACAGGGCCATGTACACTGCTGCCTAGTGAATTCAGTGCCAGGGGGAGTTGTAAACCTAAATACCGCGCTGTCGCAGAATAACCTCGGTTTTCAGCCATGAATGAGTAAAGGTCATTCTACACTCCTGCCTAGCGAATTACTTAATTGAGTTGAAGACCACTAGAAATTTGAGGCAACTAGGACTTGGTACGGTATAGACTTGCACTGCTGAAAACGGCTTTATATAAAAAAAATACATTTATTAAACTCAAATTATTTAAAAGACATTGGCAGACGTATAACATACAGAAAGATGAGGGAAACACCCTTGAATCATCAAATGTCTCTGAAAAAAAACTGGAAAGGAATAAATGTGGTGTTGTGCAACAAAGTACAGTATTCATCTTAATCCAGTTGTAGACTCTACACATTTTGCGGCGACCCGCTTTTTCAGGGGTATAATTCAGAGAAATATTTTTCTAAAAAAAAAAACATACATGTAAGAAAAAACTTCATATAACAGAAATTAACAATATGATAAAGCTATTGAATGTGATTCTAACTCCTTAACCCCCCCCTGTGGGGAAGGGGAGGGAGATTCCATTTTTTTTTTAATTTTTTTTTTTTCAGAAAAATTTGATTTAAGATGTTTCCCTTATCTTTCTGTATGGTATATGTCTGCCAATGTCTTTTTAAACGGAATAAATTTATACTTTTCATATAAAGCTGTTTTTCTTTATTTTTTCCTTCAAGTTTTAGTTTATTTTCATCAGAATAGAGTCAGTACAATTAAAAAAATATATATATAAGATGGCATCACAATATAATGTGCAAACGAAAGAATCGTATTACAATAGATCAAAATCGCAACATTTCCTTGTAAAGATCTATCAATATATAGATATCATAAATATGAAAGACATTGAGATTTATGCATCAAAATTAGGAGTAACCCCCTACCCCTCTTCCCCTTCATTCTTACCGTCCCCTCTTTTGAAAGTAAATTAAAATTATGATATATAAAATATCTCAAATTATATGTAAATATTTACAAGAAGATAAGGAGATCCTCCGCTCCCCCAGACACCCCAAAAGGGGACATGCTGTGCCTGAGGATGCAAGAGGAACCCCCCCCCCTCCCACCCTCCAAATATAAAAAAAAATATTTTTTAGTCGAGACCATACACGACCTAAATTTGAGTATATGTAACAGGAAACATAGTAGTCTGTTATAAGATTAACCGGATAACATAAATCTATTCTCAATGTATTAAATCAAAGTCAAATATTCTGACCCTAAAACAATCAATCGTTATATAAACCTGAGAAGTCTTAAAATAACCTAGTACAATTTCATATTGTTTATATTCAATAGAACAAAAATAAAAAAATAAAAAATAAAAAAGGAGAGAAGGAAGAGAAAAGAAAAAAAATTAGTATTTAGTAGGAAAGATAGAAAGAAATAGAAAAAGTAAGAAAGAAAGCCTACCTGCTCAATGCATACAGCAATATTCAGCGATTTGGTGTTGCAAATTACGCAAGGGATGTGGAAATTCCTAAGAATGTTATCCAGGGTTCCCAAATAGAATTAAATTGAGTGGATTTGTCTAACGTTGAACTAATCATTTTTTTCCTGCTCCATTATCCATGAAACTTTTCTCTTCATACATAAGAGATACTGTCGGTTTTTTCCATGCTGTGGCAATGGTTATTCTAGCCCCTGTTAGGATGAATAGAATCAGTTTTCTGGTAACCTTGGGAACCTGTGGTAAAAATCCGTTAAGTAAAGCAATCGCTGGAGATTGATGTATTGTATATCCTGTGATTTTTACGTATAATATGGAAGACCTTATTCCAAAATCCCCTGATTTTGGGACACTCCCACCAAATGTGAATCATAGACCCTAATCCCTGGCAACCTCTAAAACATAGAGGGGAGGAAGCGGGATACATAGCAGCTAATCTTGTAGGAACTAGGTACCATCTAGTAAAGATTTTAACATTTGCTTCTATAAGTGACGTATTAAGAATGCCTTTCATTGATCTCGTAAAATTTCCACACCAATCCTTCAGATCCCAATCACTTTGGAGCTCTTTCTCCCAAGCCAGCATATGAGGTCGTTTAATAGCGTTAGAAGCAAGCGATTTATATATAACAGAAATCCCTCCCCCCCTCCTTTTCATAGCCTGTTCACATCTAATTTCATAAGGCGTAAGCTCTCCAGATCTATGTTCGTTTTCCCATAATTTATATATAAAATTAGAGATTTGAAGAAATCTAGATCTTTCAGTAGAAGGAAGATCAAGATTATCAATGAAATATTGTGTAGAAAGAGGACCTGATCGTGAGAAACGCTCAATGCGGTACACCCCCTTATCACGCCACCACCTAAAGGAACCAACATCCACTCTTGAGGCAAATAATTGATTCTGAAACAGATCAGCCAATGGTTGAAGCTTAGAGACCAAAGAAGGAAGATTTTGGAGCGAGTCCCACAAAGCTAAAGATTGTGAAAGAGCTGGAGACATAATAGAAGGTCTGCGCTTGGGAGAACACCACAATAAATTTTCCAATAAAAATTTAGGGGTTGCCAGTTCTATATGAATCCAGTCAGGTTGTTCATTTTTGAGGTATATTTCTGACAATTGTGCAAGCCTAGCAGCTTAGTAAAACCACAAAAGGTTTGGAAGTCCCAAACCACCCTGATCAGGGAGAGTATAAAGGCTACGCGAAGAAAGGCGTGGACCCTTTTTATTCCAAACAGAGTTGATGATTTTACCTTGGAAGGTTTTCAGGTGATTTTTTTTTTAATCAGAATAAGGAGCGAACGAAAGAGATACAAAAGTCTAGGTAGGGGAGGGTCAACTTGACCGAATTGATTCTGCCTATCCAACCAATATTGTGTGTTTCCCAACTGCCAAGATCAGCTACAAGTTTCCTGTACATAGGAGGATAATTGGCCTGTTATAAATCTTCAAACTTTGAGGTAAGATTAACCACTTCCTACCGGGTCATAGACATGACGCCGGCAGGAACCCTCCCTCCCTCCGGGCGGACGTCATATGACGTCCTTTTTTCCCGGCCGTCTATGGGGCGCGCGCGCGCACCCGCGGCAACGCTCGTGACCCGGTGAGTGTGCCCGGCGGTCGCGATGTCCGCTGGGCACCCGCGATTGCCCACGATCACGGCAGAAGTGTGGATCTGTGTGTGTATACACACAGATCCACCTCCTGTCAGAGGTGAGGAGACCGATGTGTGTTCCCAGTACAGAGGAACACAGATCGGTCTCCTCTCCTTGTGAGTCCCCTCCCCCTACAGTTACAATCACTCAATAGGGAACATATTAACCCCTTGATCGCCCCCTAGTGTTAACCCTTTCCCTGCCAGTCACATTTACACAGTAATTAGTGCAGTTTTATAGCACTAATCGCTGTATAAATGTGAATGGTCACAAAAACGCGCCAATAGTGTCCGATGTGTCTGCCGCAATGTCACGGTCACAATAAAAATCGCAGATCGCCGCTATTACTAGTAAAAAAAATAAAAATGCCATAAATCTATCCCCTATTATGTAGACGCTATAACTTTTGCGCAAACCAATCAATATACGCTTATTGCCAAAAAAAATTACCAAAAATATGTAGAATACGTATCCGTCTAAACTTAGAAAAAAAATTGTTTAAAAAAAAAAAATTGTGATATTTATTAAATCAAAAAGTAAAAAATATTGCATTTTTTTCAAATATGTCGCTCTTTTGTTTATAGCACAAAAAATAAAAACCGCAGAGGTGATCAAATACCACCAAAAGAAAGCTCTATTTGTGGGGGAAAAAGGACGTCAATTTTGGTTAGGTTCAACGTCGCACGACCGCGCAATTGTCAGTTAAAGCGACGCAGTGCTGCATCGCAAAAAGTGCTCTGGTCAGGAAGGGGGTAAATTCTTCCAGGGCTGAAGTGGTTAAGACCCAAGTATTTAATGGAGGAAGAACTCCAACTAAATTTGTATTTCTTTTGTATGTAGGAAGCCAGAGTCTGGAAGAGATGCATTAAGGGCTCTAGATTTGGCCATATTAACCCTGAGACCCGATACTTTGGAGAATTTGTGAAGCAGAGAGTAAATCTCAGATAATGAAGAGGTTGTAGAAGTTACAAACAATAATAGGTCATCTGCAAACAATGCACATTTATGATTTTCGTCATCACAATGAACCCCCCTGACATTCGTGTTATTCCGGACTGCTAACACCAATGATTCTATTACAACAGCAAATATCAGGGGAGATGGAGGGCATCCTTGACGAGTACCCCTACAAATCTTAATGGAGGTGCAGAATATAGGGCAGATAATATACCTAAAACCTTCAAACCAAAACCCCAACGTCTCAGGACTGCAAACATTATACGGCCAGGAGACTGAATCGAAGGCCTTTTGAAGGTCCAACGATAGGAGCATACCTTCCTTTTTCTGTTCACTTACCCATTTAGATTGCATTATCGACATCAGATCCACCGCTCTTCTCACCTGGTCTGGACCTTGTCTACCAGGGATAAATCCCACCTGATCTTTATGGATATATTGTCCAATAAAGGAGGACAATATATTGGCTAGAATTTTGGTTAATCTTTTTAGGTCATTATTAAAGACATTGGCCTGTAATTTTCGATTTGTTCGATTACAGAAATATATGCAAATTTGAGCTGATTACCTATTGGATTACCTTCAGTCAAGAAATTAAAAAAACGAGTAAGATGGGGAGTCAGGGTCTCTAAGAATACTTTATAATAAGGTGAAGAAAAACCATCAGGTCCAGGAGCTTTATCGCTTTTTAATTTTCTTATAACTTCCGAAACTTCCATCGTAGATATGGGAGCTTCCATTTCCTCTCTATGTGCATCCGCCAATTTGGGCAATTGTAAGTAATCAAGGAACTCCTCCACTCTATTGGAGGTAGTGTCCTTCAAAACTATATAATTTAGAATAGAAAATTTGAAAAGCTACCATTATACGCTAAGAGTTCTGTGTAAGGGAGCCGTCGGCTAATCTGATCTTGGGAAGAACCCTGGATCGAAGCCTAGGCGATAATTTGTGAGCCAACATGGGACCTATCTTATCCCTCATTTGATAAAATTTGGCCCCAGACCACTTATAGACCTATCCGCTTTTACCGTGAGAGCCAGATTCAGAGCGGCCCTCGCAGCATACAATTTGGAGGTAGGAATATCACCGGGATCTTTTTTTATATTTACTTAATGCAATAAAATCTCTCTCCAGTCTTTCCACCTCCAAAATCTTCATCCTTTTTTGTCTAGCTGCAATCTGTATCAATTTACCTCTGATTGTTACCTTGTGATCTGCCCACAAAGTTTCTGGAGCAACGTCCTCCCCATCATTGTCAAAATAATCTTTAATCTCTTGTTCAATTTCAGTGACAATAGTAGAATCCTTTAATAAAGATTGATTGAGAGTCCAATGAGATACTCCTTTGAGTATTACTATCGCGTCTCAGAGATAAAACCATAGAGTGGTCTGACCATACTACATCTATAATAGAGGATGTAATAGCTGAAGGGATGTGTTGTGTAGAGATCATTCTGCGATCTATACTTGAGTATGATTGGTGAGGATTTGAAAAGTGAGTAAAATCTTTTGTTTTTGGGTTTAGTTCCCTCCATATATTTGTCAATATGGATCGATGAAATAGACGAGCAATTTGTGTACTAGCCCTGGTTGGTTGGATCAATTTAGTCTTCAGTGGTTTAGATTTGTCTAGTCCCGTATCAAAGGCTATGTTGGAATCTCCTCCCATAATTATAACACCTTCCATAATTGGCTGAAGAGTCTTAAACATTTGGCTAAAGAACCGTTTTTGTCCCCTATTAGGAGCATAATAGGATATTAAAGTATACAACCTCCCATCTATCGTACCTTTCACCAATAGGAACCTTCCCTCAGGGTCTCCACATTCCTTCTGTAAATTAAAATGGCAGTATTTAGAGAATAAAATCGCTACTCCTAGTCTTATTTACAGCATTGGCCAGGTGAAACACCGGGAAGTGTGCATGTAAATGAGGGGGTGTACCGCTGTGGGAAATGGGTTTCCTGTAAAAATACCACATCAATGTGATGAGACTTGTATTTCTGAAAAGCCTTCCGTCTCTTAACTGGGGAGTTCAACCCCTGCGTGTTATAAGTAATAACCCGAAGAGGGGGAGAAATAACCTTAGTAGCAGCCATGAAGAAAAAATAGAATAATACCTAGCAACCCGTTGTCCCTAATTTTACTTAATCTAAGATAAATCTTAAACAAGATAGGATCATTCCCCAAGGTTGGATTTGACAATTTTTAGCACACCGCACAAAAACCTCTCGTTGGCAGGTAGGCTAAGAGAAAGAGACAGTAAAGAAAGAGGAGAAAAAACAAAAATCATATATACTCAGTAACGACACATAGCATAGCAAAAGGCCAAAAAATAGCCCAGAAAGAAGGGAGAAATAAGACTCCCTTCCCTCATTCAAAAAATCCCATTAGTATAGCCCATAAAGAAGGGCTAAATACTCACCCCTCAGAGCGGTAAAAAACGGTCTAAGAAGTAGGTGGAGGCCCAATACCTCCACACCGGCCAGCATGTCAAAAAGTGTGAAAACATCAAACAAAAGCGGATTCATCTAATAGATAAACTGAAAGACAATATAAGACTAAAATCTGCTTGTCTTTTTCTTTTTTTCTTGTCTTTCTTCCTTTCCCCTTCCCTCCTCCCTTTCTTTCTTTTAAGGAGAGAAACCCTCTCTCAAAAATACTCCACGTTGGAGGTAAAGAGAAGTCAGTATCATAAAAATAATAAAAAAAATAAGTATTTTTTCCCTTTCCTTTTCTTTATAATTTCCTCCTGAGATACCAGGTAGAGAAGAAATAGTCAAAGAGAAATGTAACGTCTCCTCAGGTAACAAGGTTGTCCTTAACTCTCCTATGTTTGACCTTTTTCAAATTAGAAGAAGTTGGACTTATAGGAGATTGACGTTTAATTGAGCCTTGTTGGGCAGGTGTAGTATCAATGTCAGGTTCCATAAAGATGATCCTCAGGTCCAGCAACAATCGTTCACCCTCTTTTGAAATTATGAACTGCATATTGTTTGACATTTAAAGGAAAATTTTAAAGCAAAGGGAAAAGCCCATCTGTATTTTATGTCTTTTTTGATAAGGGCTGCCAATAGAGGTTTCAAGGATCTTCTTTGTATAGTGTAAGGAAGAGATGTCAGAAAATATTTGAATAGAGGCTCCCTGGTACTGTAATAGTTCCTGTTGGCAAGATTTTTTCATTATATCCTCCTTGATAGAATAATAATGTGGTTTAACTACCACATCCCATGGTAAACCGTCCTTTCTGAGGGGTCCCAGTGACCTATGTGCATGGTCCAATTCCAACTTGTGAGCAGGAATAGATGGTAATAGGATTTTTATGATTTCTTGTACAGCATTATGTACATCAGGGCTTGACAAATTTTGCTTTGAATCTAGGAGCCAGGTAAAAAAGTTAGGTGCCAGTTTTTTTTTTGTTTTTTTTTTTGGGTATGACTCGGTGATTAGCCCCAGTGGCGTCACTAGGGTTGGTGTCCCCCCCTCTCCACTAACTACAGACCCCCCCTCTCCACTAACTACAGACCCCCCCTCTCCACTAACTACAGACCCCCCCTCTCCACTAACTACAGACCCCCCCTCTCCACTAACTACAGACCCCCCCCTCTCCACTAACTACAGACCCCCCCCCCCTCTCCACTAACTACAGACCCCCCCCCCCTCTCCACTAACTACAGACCCCCCCCCCCTCTCCACTAACTACAGACCCCCCCCCCCTCTCCACTAACTACAGACCCCCCCCCCCTCTCCACTAACTACAGACCCCCCCCCCTCTCCACTAACTACAGACCCCCCCCCCTCTCCACTAACTACAGACCCCCCCCTCTCCACTAACTACAGACCCCCCCCTCTCCACTAACTACAGACCCCCCCCTCTCCACTAACTACAGACCCCCCCCTCTCCACTAACTACAGACCCCCCCCCTCTCCACTAACTACAGACCCCCCCCCCTCTCCACTAACTACAGACCCCCCCCCCCTCTCCACTAACTACAGACCCCCCCCCTCTCCACTAACTACAGACCCCCCCCCTCTCCACTAACTACAGACCCCCCCCCTCTCCACTAACTACAGACCCCCCCCCCTCTCCACTAACTACAGACCCCCCCCTCTCCACTAACTACAGACCCCCCCCCCTCTCCACTAACTACAGACCCCCCCCCCTCTCCACTAACTACAGACCCCCCCCCCTCTCCACTAACTACAGACCCCCCCCCCTCTCCACTAACTACAGACCCCCCCCCCCTCTCCACTAACTACAGACCCCCCCCCTCTCCACTAACTACAGACCCCCCCCCTCTCCACTAACTACAGACCCCCCCTCTCCACTAACTACAGACCCCCGACCCCCCCAGCACGTCTATTTGGATCACATTAAACATTTTACAGACCTTAGAACAGCGCGGGATAGGCACAGCAGAGTGTGTCCCTCGGACTCCCTTCTCCTCTGTTAAGAGAGGAGAGGGAGTTGGCTTTGGTCCACTCCGCTGTGTAGGGGGTGAGGACTGTGCGGCGTGCAGTTTTAGCGAGCGGTGCCGCTGCCCACAGGTGTCACCCCTCTGGTGGGTGTCACCCGGTGCGGCCCGCAGCCCCCGCCTGGGAACACCACTGAGACCCTCTTCTCCCGTGCTCAGCCCCTCTCCTTCAGCCGGAGGAGCAGGGTGCTCAGGTGCTGGGAAACCACTGACTCCGGATCCCCGATGTGCTGAGCTGCTTCCCACAATACCCTGAGGCAGAGCGTTGGCAGCAGTGGGGATAACAGGCCGACAAGGATCCCCAGCTGGACTTGACTCTGCTGGCCACTCATTCCTCCCGCCGTGTCAGCCGCTGCTGTGCCGCTCTCTTCCTGCTCCATCCCCGCTGCCACCGCTAATCACGTTCCTGGTCAAGGCCCCGCAACCCGCCCTGTAGCAGAGGCACCTGTTACTGATCAAAGCCCAGGCACCAGGGTGAAATTTCTAGTCGCAATGGCGACCTGGCGCCTGGGATTTGTCGAGCCCCTGATGCACATCAATAATAGTTTCTGGCAATCCCCTGACCCTAAAATTATCTCTTCTGGAACGGTTCTCGATCGTCAATTCTTGCTTGTGCTGATTCAAGCTGATCCTGCATGAATTGTAAATGGTCAGAATTCTGGTCAGTTTTTGCCTCAGTGATATCTAACTTGTGCTCAATATTTTCAATTCTACTTTCAAGGGACTGAAAGTCAGCTTTAATTTCCCCAGTGATCCTTTCAGCATTTAGTGCCAAGCCTTTATCCAGCATTTCTGATATTCTTGTGAACAATTCAGACACATTGAATGTAACAACAAGAGCCTGTTCAGCCTTTGAATGCAAGGGGTTATGAGTTTGTGAAGAGACCTCTAGTGGGGTTAAGTTAATAGATTCCATGGGGTTCTCCTTTTCCATGTGTTCAGGAGATGAACTATTCGAGCAGATAACAGAGCCTTGAGTCGGAGGCATAGAAGAGACAGATGAAAGCCATAACTTGCCTGCTAGTATTAGAGGCCTCAGCAGCTTTCGTTGTGCGCGTCTGAGGTGCGGCGGCCATCTTGGAAAAGTTCAGTTTCTCCACAGGCTCCTTATTACGATTTTTGCCCCTTCCAACGTATTTACCCGGCATAGACGGGTGCTCTGAAGCTTCCGCTAACGTTACCCGTTAGTCTCGGGCGATAAAGTCAGAATCCGCGGTTATCTCCGCTGTTTGGACGGCGGTGAGCGGAGCTCTGGTCCTAAGCCGCCATCTCAGGAGCTCCCGCGCATGCGCCACATAAAGCTGTTTTCAGCAGTGTAAGTCTTTACCGTACCATGAAAAGTCCTAGTTGCCTCAAATTTCTAGTGCTCTTCAATATCTATCTATTTGCAGTAATGCAAAAATACTTTTACTTGAGTTATTTATGCCTGGGGAAGAGGTCAAAAGCTGCCCACACCTATCTTTGCTCGTATGAAAGAATATTTATTTTCTTATGAATTTTAGGAGCACAGCGGGGAAGATTCCTCCATCCACCATGCTTGTGTCCCAATAAGTGTAGAAAGCTAGGGGTCCCACCACCAAACAACTTATGTGCTCACCTTTTGAGTGGACCTATATAATATTTATCATCTAGGTCTCATGCACGAAATCCTCAGCTTGGGGATCACTAATGGTATATGACTCTCTATATGACTGGCTGATGCAGGGAACTGCAGGGCAGTCTAGTACATGGGCAAAATGTTGGTTCAATAGAAACAGTCTGACCATCCGTGTGTATAGAAGCCAGCCGTTTAACTGACTTCTGTCAAAGCCTCGTGACTGAAAAAGGTCTGCGAATCTGCGCTCTCAGCCAATGGCTGGATTGTTCTGGAGGGGGGCGGCATCCATCTGTCAGAACACCGTAGAACAGCAGTGGAAATCGCTGTATTAATATCAAACTGTTAGCACAGCGTCTCAACCTGAGCTCTCAGTAGTGCGTACTAGAATTTAGCGTGTTGTAATAAAGTTTCTTTTTTTTTTTTTGGGCATTTTTTTTTATTTTAAGCCACCCTCTGTTATCTAAAGCTATATGCCCCTGTGCTGTATAAAAAAAAATGCCCATTATACTGTATATCAGAGCGGTTCCCGGTGCTCACATGACTCCTCGGATCTCTCCAGCTGACAGCTATAGTGGGTGTGGCCAAGCGCTGATGGTAGCCAAGGTAGAAGAGAGATCCGAGGAGTCAGGTGAGTGACGGGAGTCGCTCTGCTATACGGTATAATCTGCATCTTTTTTATACAGCACAGGTACATGGCATTAAATAACAGGGGATGGCATGATCATAGTGTAGATTTGATTGCACCAGGAGGGGGGAATCGTGGAGTGGACAGAGCTGACGGGCGGGGAGGGGGTGAGACAGGATGCAGAGAGCAGGGCCGTGGCTGAAGGAGGCATGCAAACTGATCAGTGTCAGGGCTCAGTAGCCATGATAAACTGTGGTCAGTTTAGAGGGGAGAGCCGGATCAGCCAGGTTTTTTAGGTGATGCGGGGGGGGGGGGGGACCAAGTTGCACAGCACAAGTACTGTGCTGTATAACGTGCGTTAAGGGAACAGGATCCTTTTTTCTTTCTTTTTATTTTTTTTTCTTGGCTTTCCTACTTCTATTTGTTCTACTTCTCAATGCAGCTGTTTCACACGTGCGTGGTGGCCGCGGTGCAATTTTAAAGAGTCCTGTGTGTTTTTTTATTTATTGGGTCCGGTTCAGGTGCGGTTTCAGGTAATAATTTGCACCTGAATCGCACCAGAATCCTGCACTGAAACTGCGGCTGCATGTGTGTGAACCCAGCTTGTGCTTGCGAGACTTAACAGATTCATCTGATGACCCTTTCTCCATATTAAAGAGTGGCCCCCGATTCTCCTTCTGCGGTCTCCCAGAGGGCCTCCTGGCTCCTCCCCGCATTGAGTGCTCCCTCGGACACTTGCATTCCAAGGGGGGCACCTGTGCGGGCACGCGCCAAAGTCCTGCTGCTGCGTCCATTGACACAGCAGGACTCGGCCCTGGCTCCTGTGTCACTGAATTTGATTGACAGCAGCGGGAGCCAATGGCAGCTGCTATCAATCTATCCAATGAGAGGACATTAGACGGTGGCTGGTTCTTGTCGCTGGAATGATTTGGTTCAGGTAAGTAAAGGGGGGGGGCTCTGGGGGGCTGCTGCACTACAGAAGGCTTTTCACCCTAATGCATAGAATGAGGGAGCTGCGCAAAGGTTTTTTTTTTCTTTCTTCTTGCACTAAGATAAACCTTCTGACTTTAGAACCATTTTTAGGACTGTTGAGTCTGGTTTTTCTCTGGTTATCCTGAGTGGGCACAGTTAAGAATAAGATGTCGCTACTCTTACCACTCCCGGGACCAGCCTGATGCCATTTTATGTCAGAAAAATAAATAGAATATTTGCATAGGGTGTTGGATGGAATGCTCATGTCCACATACGTATCGTGAATATGAAACTGAACTGCATGTTAAACTGGGCTGGCCAGATTTGAATGTTTCTGTAGGAATAGCAACATTATGATCTGAACGCCTTATTTAATCCTGAAACTAAAACCGGGTTTGTTTTCAGCTATCTTTCATGTGTGGCCAATTTTTCCAAGCATAATGCACTTGCAACTGCCCTAAAGAATTCATATTTCAGATGCTCTTCATAGTTTGCAATCCCTGTCTTCATGCCTACTGCTTTGCTAAGATGGGGACAGTCATATTAGACCCAACATGTGCTGCTTGTTGCCCATTTCCTTATTTCTCAGATGCTTTCATGTTTTTAAGGAGCTGCTTAAGGCTGGCCATACACGGATCAAACTTCTTTCAAACAAGGGTTCCTCCTGAACATTGTTCAAGTCTGATTCGGAGCTACCGAAAAGCATTTGCTTGAAGTCATTGCTGCTGCCAAAGGAGGTTCAATCAGCTATTGAAGGTAGGGCCGAAACAACTAATCGATCGATTATGAAATAAATCGAATACTATTTTCATAATCGATTAAGCGGCCATAACATGATGGGGTTAAAAAAAACTAAAATTAGCCCTTTACAGTACAAAAAGAGCAAATCGCTACTGTAAATATTACTTTCACTGTCCCACAGTAAAAAATGAACCCCTTACAGCGATTATTTGCTCTTTTTGTATTAATTTTATTTTTTTAACACCATTATGTTACTAAACATCTCAGACCTGGGTCACACCTCTGTTTTTTTGGTGCTTTTTGCAGAAACACACGCTACAGGTCATTTACATGGTTTCCTATGGGACACGTTCACATCCATGATTTTTTCAGCTGCTGCAAAACGGTGCTATTTTGTTTTTTTGGTTCAATATACTTCAATAGAGAAGCTGCAGAAAAGCATGTAATGTGTTTTTGCGGCAATTTAAAAAAAATATGTAAAAATGCAGCAAAATTACTTTATTTTTTTCCGTTATTAACCACTTAACGACCGCCCACTGTATATATACGTCGGCAGAATGGCACGGACAGGCACAATCGCGTCCCTTTGTATGGGTGGGGGGTCCCATCGGACCGCCCTCCGGTACAGTGAGTGGCCAGGATCGCTTCGGGAGTGATCCGTGATGAGGGGGCCGCCTTTCGATTCTGGCCACCCCCTCGTGATCGCTCCCGGCGAATCAAATGCTTCCTCTGCCTGTGTAATGTTTACACAGGCAGGAGGAAGTGATGTCATCTCTCATGCGGCGCTCACATATACTGAGCGCCGCATGAGAGAAGACATCAGGTTAGTGCACTAAACGGCACACTGACTCCAGGACACATAGGCACACGATCGCCCCCCCCCCCAGATCACCCCCCAGTCACAGTGTCACTGATTGCAGTGACCATTTATTTACTGATCACTGCAATCAGTGACATTTGTGACTGTAAAAGTGTCAGGTTTAGGTCCAGTGTAGCCCCCTAACCCCCCCCCCCCCCAATAAAGGTTTAACCCCTTGATCGCCCCCCCAGGTAACCCTTTCACCCCCTTTTGCCAGTGTCACTAAACAATCGTTTTCTGTGGCAGAATTTTCAGGGTTGCAACAGTCGCAGTTGCGACTGGGCCCTGTAATTCCGCCAAGTCTGGGGGGCCCCGCAACCTGTCCGTGTACTCTGACTCTGTCACTCACTGCCTGTGTGCGGCGCGCACTGCGTGCTGTTCGTTCAGCCGCGGGGCGTGCTTTCGCCGCTGACTCACGACAAACAATGCAGGGCAGCTGAGGCAGCACTCGCTCTGACTGAGATTGTGGAATTCCTCCGCCCCTTCACCCGCCTCCGCCTATCCAGAGACAGAGGTGTAGGGAGGTGGGGCGGACTCTGAAAAATGAGAGGAGAGGGGGGGGGGGGGAGAAGCTTTCCCCTCTATGGCAGCGTCACCGTGGAGTACCTTCCCGGCATCTACCCAGGCAGCATGAGGCAAGGCAGAGTCGCGGAATTTTCATGCTGGCGGGAGAAGGCACACAGTGACCTAAAGAACGCAATTCCCGGGGAATCGATTGATTGACGGTAAGTCAATCAAGTGACAGAGTTCAGCTCAGCAATCGTGCCAACCTCCACCACCTGTGCCTTGTCTTACTGATCCCATCCCCCCACCACTGATCTCATCATCCCTATCCCCCCCCCATTACTTCTACAACAGAGCTGATGGGGGGGGGGGATAGGGATGAGATCAGTGGTGGGGGGGATGGGATCAGTAAGAGGCACAGGTGGTGATGGGAGAGGATGGCACCACCACTGCCACCGCAGCCACCCCACTCCTCGTGTACCACCGCAGCCACCCCACTCCTCGTGTACCACTGCAGCCACTTGAGGGGGGGTGGCTGCGGTGGTACTTGAGGGGGGGGTGGCTGCGGTGGTGCCATCCTCTCCCACCACCTGTGCCTCCTTACTGATCCCACCCCCCCACCACTGATCTCATCCCTATTCCCCCCATCCCCATTACTTCTACAACAGAGGTGATGGGGGGGATAGGGATGGGAGAGGATGGCACTGCCACCGCAGCCACCCCCCCTTAAGTACAACCGCTGCCACCCCCCCTCAACACCAGCACTTCACTGATCCCATCTAGGGTTTCCACCTGTCTGGGATTCACCTGGACAGTACGGGTTTTGAAACATGTGCCCGGGTCTCTGCCCACCTGAGACCCGGGCACATTATTCAGACCAACCAGTGGCTCCCTGTGCCAAAGCTGTGCCGGCACCGCCGCGTGCGTCTCGAGTTCAGTCCGCGTTATTCTGCAACTGCTGCCTTCCTATCTACCCCCCCCTCCGCTCTGTGTGCTGCAGACGGGACACAGAGTCAGAGACTGAACCTCCATGTTGCCGGAGACTCTCCTCTGGTTGCAGAAGGAATAAGGAGGTGGGGTTAAAGGCGGAGCCCCCCCATTCCCTGCTGCTCTGTTGGAAAGTGTGCAGAGATCGCGCTGGGATTGGAGCTCAGCTTGTAAGGTACGTTTTTGCCCCCCCCCCCCCCCCCCCATACACTACCATATAGTTCTGCCACCCCCCTCCCATACACCATCCATCCATCCATCCATTCAGTTTTCCCTCTCCTCCTCATACACACATTTATCATCCCCTCCATACACCATCCATATATATAGTTCTCCCCCCCCCCCCCATACACCATCCATATATACAGCCCCCCCCCCCATATATACAATTCTCCCCCCCATACACCATCCATAGATACAGTCCTCCCCATATATACAATCCCCCCCCCCCCCTACACCATCCATATATACAGTTCCCCCCCATACACCATCCATATATACAGTTCTCTCCCCCCCCCCCCCATACACCATCCATATATACAGCCCCCCCATATATACAGTTATCTCCCCCCATGCACCATCCATAAATACAGTTCTTCACCCCCCCCCCATATACCATCCATATATATCGTTCTCCACCCCCCCTATACACCATTCATATATACAGTTCTCACCGGGTGACACCGTCCTCTGCCCTACTGACACCGTCCTCTGCTAAGGTAGGCTAGTTTCATATTTTAATTGACATTTATTTTATTAATTGAATCATATTTTATGGGTACACTAATGCTTTTTTTATTTAACCATGCCCCTTTAAGTACCCCCCCCCCCCCCACTGTTAATGCAATTTGGCCACAGCCACTGTTCATTGTAGCACACCTCATTACTACTCTTTGGGTAACCCAAAAGGTGTCCCAGGTATTTTACAATCCTATAGCGCGTAGTACAAAAAAATTGCCGTGCACCGCGAAAGTGTTCGGGTTTGGCTTGAAGAAAAGGTGGCAACCCTAATCCTATCCCTCCTCCCCACCAGCACTGTTACTGATCCCATTCCCCAGGTCAGATTTGATTGCTTCATAGGGTCAGCAACTGATGTATTGCTTAATTTACCGTATTTATCGGCGTATAACACGCACCCCAAGTTTAGGAGGGAATTTTAGGGAAAAAAACTTTTAGGAGGGAAGTTTAAGGAAAAAAAAAACTTACATTTAAATGCAGCCTTACCAGTGTCCGTTGCAGCCTTGTCAGCAGTGTCCGTTGCAGCCTTGTCAGCAGTGTCCGTTGCAGCCTTGTCAGCAGTGTCCGTTGCAGCCTTGTCAGCAGTGTCCGTTGCAGCCTTGTCAGCAGTGTCCGTTGCAGCCTTGTCAGCAGTGTCCGTTGCAGCCTTGTCAGCAGTGTCCGTTGCAGCCTTGTCAGCAGTGTCCGTTGCAGCCTTGTCAGCAGTGTCCGTTGCAGCCTTGTCAGCAGTGTCCGTTGCAGCCTTGTCAGCAGTGTCCGTTGCAGCCTTGTCAGCAGTGTCCGTTGCAGCCTTGTCAGCAGTGTCCGTTGCAGCCTTGTCAGCAGTGTCCAGTGCAGCCTTGCCCCAGTGTCCAGTGCAGCCTTGCCCCAGTGTCCAGTGCAGCCTTGCCCCAGTGTCCAGTGCAGCCTTGCCCCAGTGTCCAGTGCAGCCTTGCCCCAGTGTCCAGTGCAGCCTTGCCCCAGTGTCCAGTGCAGCCTTGCCCCAGTGTCCAGTGCAGCCTTGCCCCAGTGTCCAGTGCAGCCTTGCCCCAGTGTCCAGTGCAGCCTTGCCCCAGTGTCCAGTGCAGCCTTGCCCCAGTGTCCAGTGCAGCCTTGCCCCAGTGTCCAGTGCAGCCTTGCCCCAGTGTCCAGTGCAGCCTTGCCCCAGTGTCCAGTGCAGCCTTGCCCCAGTGTCCAGTGCAGCCTTGCCCCAGTGTCCAGTGCAGCCCTGGCCCCAGTGTCCAGTGCAGCCCTGGCCCCAGTGTCCAGTGCAGCCCTGGCCCCAGTGTCCAGTGCAGCCCTGGCCCCAGTGTCCAGTGCAGCCCTGGCCCCAGTGTCCAGTGCAGCCCTGGCCCCAGTGTCCAGTGCAGCCCTGGCCCCAGTGTCCAGTGCAGCCCTGGCCCCAGTGTCCAGTGCAGCCCTGGCCCCAGTGTCCAGTGCAGCCCTGGCCCCAGTGTCCAGTGCAGCCCTGGCCCCAGTGTCCAGTGCAGCCCTGGCCCCAGTGTCCAGTGCAGCCCTGGCCCCAGTGTCCAGTGCAGCCCTGGCCCCAGTGTCCAGTGCAGCCCTGGCCCCAGTGTCCAGTGCAGCCCTGGCCCCAGTGTCCAGTGCAGCCCTGGCCCCAGTGTCCAGTGCAGCCCTGGCCCCAGTGTCCAGTGCAGCCCTGGCCCCAGTGTCCAGTGCAGCCCTGGCCCCAGTGTCCAGTGCAGCCCTGGCCCCAGTGTCCAGTGCAGCCCTGGCCCCAGTGTCCAGTGCAGCCTTGGCCCCGTTTTCAAAATTGGCGCCGCCGAGATCGCCGCAGAGACTAGGCGGAGCGGGGCGAACGCCGCCGAGAACGCAGGGACTGGGCGGAGCCGCCGCCGAGATACACATAGCCGAGTGTACTCGGCTATACTCGGCTTTTCTCGGCTCCGCTCACAGTCACGCCAAGTCCCGCCCTATGATGGACATATCACAGGTCCAATGGCGGGACTGGGCATGACTGTGAGCAGAGCCGAGTATAGCCGAGTACACTCGGCTATGTGTATCTCGGCGGCGATCGCTGCGTTTCGCTCAGTCAGCGGAGATCGCCGGGATCAGTGGGTATCGGCGTATAACACGCACCCACGATTTTCCCCTGATTTTAAGGGGGAAAAAAGTGCGCGTTATACGCCGATAAATACGGTATGTGAAATCCCTGGTGATATGACCAGTCCCCCTTTGTTGTACAGTGTAAAAAAATTAAGTATCAAAATCAGGCTTTTCGGTGGTGGGGGTGGGGGGGCCCTTCATGATTTCTTGCACCGGGGCCCTGAAGTCTCTAGTTACGCCACTGATCGTTTTTCTGATCGCTGTCTTAGTGTCAGTGATGCCGATGGGTAGCCAGTTATTTTTTTTTTTAGGTTCGCCGCAGGTTTTTATAGCGTCAGGTAACCCCATATATTATCTAATAAAGGTTTTAACCCCCTAAATGCCCCTAGTTAACCCTTTCACCAGTGATCACCATATAAGTGTTACGGGTGACGCTGGTTAGTTAGTTTGCTTTTAATAGTGTCAGGGCACCCGCCGTATATAACCCAATAAAGGTTTAACCCCCTGATCGCCCGGCGGGTGATATCAATTAGGTTTTAGTGTCAGAGAGGGTCTGCGTCGCCCCAGGCAGCGTCAGGTTAGTGGCAGGAACGCCAACACCCATGTGTGAAGCATACACCTCCCTTGGTGGTATAGTATCTGAACAGATCAATATCGGATCTGATCAGATCTATACTAGCGTCCCCAGCAGTTTAGGGTTCCCAAAAACGCAGTGTTAGCGGGATCAGCCCAGATACCTGCTAGCACCTGCGTTTTGCCCCTCCGTCCAGCCCAGGCCACCCAAGTGCAGTATCGATCGATCACTGTCACTTACAAAACACAACACACATACCTGCAGCATTCGCAGAGACAGGCCTATTTTTTTTTAACAGAGACCCTAGGGAATAAAATGGCGGTTGTTGCAATATTTTATGTCACATGGTACTAAACAGTAAAGTTTGGCGTTTTTATTTATTTTTTTCGTCTAAAAATTTTGATTACCTGTTTTTGTGCCTGCTTCCTGATTCCCTTACCGAAGATGGCGGCGGCAGCACCCGAGAGCCGGAGGAGAGATCGGCTTTGTGTGCCGACATCGCGGGCGCCCTGGACAGGTAAGAGTCCATATAATTATAAGTCAGCCGCTGCAGTATTTGTAGCTGCTGACTTTTAATATTTTTTTTTTTCGGCGGAACTCTGCTTTTACACTGGAGCGGGTAGGCGTTGACGGTAAAACGCCGCTAGTTTTAGCGGCGCTTTACCATCATTTTAGCGGCGCTATTCGGCTGCTAGCGGGGCGCTTATAACCCAGCTAGCGGCCGATGACCGAGTAGCACCGCAGCAGAAGCGCTTTTGTAGGCGCTTCGGCAGCAGTGCCCATTCATTTAAATAGGCAGGATTGGTGAAGGATCGGTATACACCGCTCCAAAGATGCTGCTTGCAGTACTTTTTTTAACGTCCTGCCAGCGTACCGCCTCAGTGTGAGACTGCAGGGGAGCTGTTTTGCAGCCACTTTTACAGGTGCTATTTTTAGCCCAAAAGTGCCTGAAAAACACCCCAGTGTGAAAGGGATTCCAACTGTTAGATTTTATGAGATGAAGGGAAAAAAAACGAAAAAATCGGCCTAACATATCGGCCCAAAAAAAATCGGCATCATATATCGACCATCGGCCGCCGCGATTTCTAAATATCTGCATCGGCCAGAGAAAAACCCATATCGGTCGACCTCTAATTTACATTCCCTGAGATAACAATAAAAATGATAAAAAAAAAAATATGGAAAGAACAGTTTAAAAATAAAATAAAAAAGCAAAATTAATAATAAAAAAAAAAAGCACCCCTATCCCGCCCTGCTCTTGCGCAATGGCGAACGCAAGCGTCGGTCTGGCGTCATATGTAAACAGCAATTGCATCATGCATGTGAGGTATCACCGCGAAGGTCAGATCGAGGGCAGTCATTTTAGCATTAGACCTCCTCTGTAAATCTAACGTGGTACCCTGTAAAGGCTTTTAAAAATGTATGTAGTTTGTCGCCACTGCGCGTTTGTGCAAAATTTTAAAGCATGTCGTGTTTGGTATCTATGTACTCGGCCTAAGATCATCTTTTTTATTTCATCAAACATTTGGGCAATATAGTGTGTTTTAGTGCATTAAAATGAAAAAAAAGTGTATTTTTCCAAGTCATCTTCCAGGACGGCTTACAGAGAGATAGGCTCCTCCCACCTATAACAGGAAACACATGATCCACATCGTAAAAGTCTTACTCATGCATTAGCCCCTCAGTATTTGTTTCCCCAGGCTAGACAGGCACTATCCAAGGGATGTTTATTTTTTTTTTGGGCCTTCGTACCAGGCGGCAGGGGCCCCCCGACGTCCATACCCACTCAACAGGGGTAGTTCCCCTGGGGTATGAGTCAGTTTGGGGCCACCCAGGAGACCCGAAACAGGGGTCATGGGTGATGGTATGGGACCCCACCTCCCAAGTCGGGTGTATCCTCAGCGAGGTTACCTGTGAGGGTGGAGGAGGTGATCCAGTGGGTCCAGCCGCGGCACAGCAGGATATCCTCCTGGCGGAGGCTCGGGCAGCCGTAGAGCCGGTATCCTTCCCGGGCAGATAGATCTCCAGAGGGGAGTCTCTAGCTCCAGGACAGCGTGGCGCTGGGCGCACAGCTAGAGTGTCACTTCTGGCGCAGAAAACAGGAAGTGACACGACAGGAAGTCCCGTGGCGGCCATCTTGGTACACCCATTTGGAAGCCTAGTTGAAAATAACAGGCGTGCTGTGCAGTGGGGCGGCGTCGGATCCACAGAAGTAATATGCAGGCACTTGTCATTTACTGTATTACAGGACAAGACCCACGAGCCCAGAGATAAAACAAACACCTAGAAAAAGATGCCCAATATGTACCAGGAAGATGCAAATTGGGTGGAAAAAGAATGCTTGTCAGGACTGCATAGACAGACTTATCAAAGGAGAAACAGGCCCTATTCTCAAAGGCTTTATGGACTCATTAAAGTCAGGGATGAAACGGACGTTTCAGTCCTTTAAGCCCACACAGCAAGAGACACTTGCTGAACCCAGCCCAGGTACTTCAGGCACCAGTACTACCGTGAGGCCAGAAGTTAGGGCCCAGGTACGGGCAGTCCACCAGCATCGAGTCCTGGAGGACAACTCAGGCTCAGCCTCAGAGCCTGAGGAGATAGACCCGAGCGAGGAAGGGCCAGAAAAGATGCAAAAATTCATTTTTCCTTCAGAGGAGACAGAGGAGCTCCTGAAAGCAATCTACGACACCCTGGAACTGGAGTCCCCAGAGAACCAGGAGTTGTCAGTGCATGACCTCCTATATGAAAGCCTTCAGCCTAGACTTACAGAACCTTGGAGACTACCTTACAGGACGGACCTCTTATACCAGGGAGAAGCGAATCATCCAGAACTGAGCTCTCTTTCTCTGACGGCTTGGCTTCTGAAAGGGAGCTGTTAGAGCTGAGAGGGTTATCGGCCAAGGTAATCGATACCATTCTTAGCAGCCGAAAGCCGTCCACTAACACAATTTATAATAAAATTTGGAAGAGATTTGGGGACTGGCGCAGACTCAACAACAGAGTGTCAGGTTCCATGGTCCCGGCGGTTCTAGATTTCCTCCAAGCCGGAGCAGATCTAAACCTTGCAGTTAGTACTCTTAAGGTTCAGGTGGCCGCCCTGTCCAACTTTTTAAATCAAAGACTGTCAGAAGAACCACTGATCAAAAGATTTCTTGTGTCCATCAGCCGGAAACAAGTCCCCAAAGCAAGGAGGTTCCCTCCCTGGGACTTATCAACAGTACTACAGGGCCTCGGTAGGGCACCATTTGAACCCATAGACGAACTACCCATAAAACTGTTAACCCTGAAGACAGTAGTTTTGGTGGCCCTAGTCTCGGCTAGGAGAGTCGGTGAGATCCAGGCACTTTCAGTGATCGAGCCTTTCTGCACCATTTTACAAGACAAAATTATCCTCTCGCTGGACCCAGCTTTTCTCCCCAAGGTATCGTCTAACTTCCATAGGTCAGAAGAAATCGTGATACCGTCATTCTGCGGAAATCCAAAGAATGAGAAGGAAGCAGGATTTAATAAAATAGATGTCAGGAGATGCCTGATTGCCTACATAGAGCACACCAAGGAGTGGCGACGCTCCACCAGCTTGTTTGTTTTATTTGCAGGTCCTAACAAGGGGAAAGAGGCATCCAAAGGCACCATCGCCAGGTGGATGAAGTCGGCCATTGTGGAGGCATACAAGGCAGTCTCCCGCACACCTCCATTAGGTATAAATGCTCACTTCACAAGAGCGGTTTCTACTTCTTGGGCTGAAAGGGCAGGAGCATCTCCCCTCCAGATCTGCAAGGCCGCAACCTGGTCCAGTTTCCAGACTTTTGTGAAGCATTACAGACTGAACCTGCTTGCCAGCCAGGACCAGTCTTTCGGCAGGAAAGTGCTGCAGGCTGTGGTCCCGCCCTGATCAGGTAGTACTATATTGTCCTCTCTGTAAGCCGTCCTGGAAGATGACTTGGAAAAACAGTGTTATTACCTGTTAACTACTTTTTCCAGGAATCTTCCAGGACGGCGTCAGTTCCCTCCCTTTTTATGAGGTGAGTAGCAATGTAAAGCATATCCAGGTTTAATGATTCTGAGGCCTTTGGTTATTTGTTAAATACTGAGGAGCTAATGCATGAGTAAGACTTTTATGATGTGGATCATGTGTTTACTGTTCTAGGTGGGAGGAGCCTATCTCTCTGTAAGCCGTCCTGGAAGATTCCTGGAAAAAGTAGTTAACAGGTAATAACACTGTTTTTTTCAGCAAAAAATGCGTTTGCAAAATCGCTGCGCAAATACTTTGTGGAAAAAAAAATATGCAACACCCACCATTTTAATCTGTAGGGCCTTTGCTTTAAAAAAATATATAATGGTTGGTTTCAATATTTTTTTTCTTGCAAAAGTAAATAAATATGTTTTCATGTAAACAAAAAGTGTCAGAAAGGGCTTTGTCTTCAAGTGGTTAGAAGAGTGGATGTAAGCTTCCTAATGTTGTGTATAAAATGCCAGAACAGTTCAAAACCCCCCCCCCCCCCCCAAATGACCCCATTTTGGAAAGCGGACACCCCAAGCTATATACTGAGAGGCATGTCGAGTCCATGGAATATTTTATATGTTGACACAAGTTGCGGAAAAAAGACAATTTATTTTTATTTTTTTATTTTTGCACAAAGTTGTCACTAAATGATATATTGCTCAAACATTCCATGGGCATATGTGGAATTACACCCCAAAATACATTCTGTTTCTTCTCCTGAGTACAGGGATACCACATGTGTGAGACTATTTGGGAGCCTAGCCGCGTACGGGACCCAAAAAACCAAGCACCGCCTTCAGGCTTTCTAAGGGTATACATTTTTGATTTCACTCCTCACTGCCTATCACAGTTTCGGAGGCCATGGAATGCCCAGATGGCACAAAACCCCCCCCCCCCCAAATGACCCCATTTTGGAAAGTAGACACCCCAAGCTATTTGCTGAGAGGTATGGTGAGTATTTTGCAGATCTCGCTTTTTGTCACAAAATTTGGAAAATTAAAAAAAAAAAAAATATTTTTCTTCATTTTCAAAAACAAATGAGAGCTGTAAAATACTCACCATGCCTCTCAGCAAATAGCTTGGTGTGTCTACTTTCCAAAATGGGGTAATTTGGGGGGGTTTTGTGCTATTTTGGCATTTTATGGCCTTCGAAACTGTGATAGGTAGTGAGGAGTGAAATCAAAAATTTGCGCCCTTAGAAATCCTGAAGGCGGTGCTTGGTTTTCGGGGGCCTGTAAGCGGCTAGGCTCCCAAAAAGTCCCACACATTTGGTATCCCCGTACTCAGGAGAAGCAGCAAAATGTATTTTGGGGTGCAATTCCACATATAACCATGGCATGTGTGAGCAATATATCATTTAGTGACAACTTTTTGTAATTTTTTTTTTATTTTTTTTAGTCCTTATTCAATCACTTGGGACAAAAAAAAATATTCAATGGGCTCAACATGCCTCTCAGCAATTTCCTTGGGGTGTCTACTTTCCAAAATGGGGTAATTTGGGGGGGTTTTGTACTGCCCTGCCATTTTAGCACCTCAAGAAATGAGATAGGCAGTTATAAATTAAAAGCTGTGTAAATTCCAGAAAATGTACCCTAGTTTGTAGACGCTATAACTTTTGCGCAAACCAATAAATATACGCTTATTGACATTTTTTTTTTTTTTTTACTAAAGACATGTGGCTGAATAAATTTTGGCCTGAATGTATGACTAAAATTGAGTTTATTCGATTTTTCTTATAACAAAAAGTAGAAAATATCTTTTTCTTTTTCCTAAATTTTCAGTCTTCTTCCGTTTTTATATCGCAAAAAAAAAAAATGTAGAGGCAATCAAATACCGTTAAAAGAAAGCTCTATTTGTGGGAAGAAAAGGACGCAAATTTCGTTTGGGTACAACATTGCATGTCCGCACAATTTCCAGTTAAAGCAGCGCAGTGCCAAATTGTGAAATCACCTCTGGTCATTAACCACTTGTCCCCCGCCCACTGTCAATTGACGGCGGACGGAGGATACTCTCGTTCTGGGAGGACGTCATATGACGTCCTCCCTTTAAAACGAGCTAGGAGGCGCGTGATCGCCGCCAGCGGCACGCGCGCGCCCGCTGCCTTCACAAGGCCCCGGTGCGCGTGCCCGGCGGCCGCGATTGCCGCCGGGCACCCGCGATTGCCCGGGAAACGAGCAGGAAAGTGGATCTCTGTGTGTAAACACAGAGATCCACGGCCTGTGAGGGAGAGGGGACCGATGGTGTGTCCCTTGTACATAGGGACAACCATCGGTCACCTCCCCCAGTCAGTCCCCTCCCCCCACAGTAAGAACACATTGAGGGAACATATTTAACTCCTTCCCGCCCCCTAGTGGTTAACCCCTTCCCTGCCAATCACATTTATACAGTAATCAATGCATTTTTATAGCAGGGATCGCTGTATAAACGTGAATGGTCCCAAAAAATGTGTCAAAAGTGTCCGATGTGTCCGCCGCAATATCGCAGTCACAATAAAAAATCGCAGATCGCCGCCATTACTAATAAAAAAATAAAAATGCTATAAATCTATCCCCTATTTTGTAAACGCTATAACTTTTGCGCAAACCAATCAATACGCGCTTATTGCGATTTTTTTTTTTTTTTTTTATTTTTTTATTTTTTTTTTTTTATTTATTTTTACCAAAAATATGTAGAAGAATACGTATCGGCCTAAACTGAGGAAAATCTTATTTAAAAAAAAAAATGGGTATTTATTATAGCAAAAAGTAAAAAATAGTGTTTTTTTTTCCAATCTGGACGCTCTTCTTTTGTTTATAGCGCAAAAAATAAAAACCGCAGAGGTGATCAAATACCACCAAAAGAAAGCTCTATTTGTGGGAAAAAAAGGACACAAATTTTGTTTGGGAGCCACGTCGCACGACCGCACAATTGTCATTCAAAGTGCGACAGCGCTGAAAGCTGAAAAATGGCTTGGGCAGGAAGGGGGTTTTCGTGCACAGTAGAGAAGTGGTTAAGCTGCGTAATGGTCCGGGGCTTAAGTGGTTAATCGATTAATCGAAACAATTAATCGGCCAACTAATCGATTATGACTGCATCACTCATTGACAGGGCTCTGGGCATAGAAAACGACAAGGTCCGGCAGCCTTTGTGGCTGTTTGCTTGTAGTTTTCAATGAATTACCACAATGCTGTGGAGCGCCGTGGTAGTTCATTCTTGCTTTCTGTCAGTTTGTATCCGCTTACCCGTATGAGATGTATATGCAAGCAGTTACACTTTTGCTCAAGTTGTTGTACCGGGGACTTTTTAAGTGCAGATGGTTGGCTTTCTTGTAATAACAACTTAAGTGGCTAAGCAAAAGCCGGCTATGATCGGGTCTCCGATGTAGTAACCGAAAGCGACATCCCTTCCGGTTTACTCCAAAGTATTAAAAAACGCAGATCTTGGTGTTTTGAATATTTGAAGTGCAGAGTTTTAGACCCCAGATCCCTCCATAAAGGGTACCTGTCACTGCCTATTACTGTCACAAGGGAGGTTTATATTCCTTGTGACAGCAAAAAGTGATCAGAACATTTTTAACTGCTTAAGGACCGGGCCTATTTCTTTTTCGTACATCACGGGACACAGAGCGACATAGTCATTACTAATGGGTTATATAGTTACCGTCAGGTGCTGGCACTGGCAACTTCCAAAACCGGAAGTACCCTCCCCTATATAAGCCCCTCCCATCCGGGAGCACCTCAGTTTTTTGCCAGTGTCTAAGGTGTTGGCCAAGAAGAAACATGTGTTTTTCACTGAGCTTGCGTACAGGTTCTTTTGGGCCTCAGTAAGCTATTCCGGATCCGACCAAAAAAGCTTCATAGCTAAACGGTCGGTACCCGGGCCTTGCAGAGAAGAGCAAGGTTTTGCCTGTAATGCTTCTCTTAGGAGAGCTGGACCCTGGGATCCAGAGCTCTGGTCATACCCACGACCAAGATGTTTTCTGTGCAGGGTGCTATACAGGTCCAGGGGAGTGGAATCCTTGGGAACCCGGTCCCTGAAGGTTTGATTACAATGCCTGCCGTGATAGGTGAAGTTTGGGCTTTTGTGGACCAAACAAAGTCCTGCGGCGGGGAACAGGTAAGTGGGGGCCCCCAGGAACTTGGTTCTATTGGGGGACCCCCAAGCCTAATTTGTCTTTCTGTCTGTTACCTAACGGTATTCCCGCTAATATCTGTGCATGCCTGTAACTACTAAAAAAATGTAATAATTTTTAATGGTGGTCAAGAAAAAAAAAAATGTGTTTTTTTATTATTATATATATTTAGTATATTAGACTGCGGTACCTGTGTTTGTCCACTAGAGGCCGCTGTGGAATGTTTTTCTTGTCATGTGGACTAGTTTCTTCTCAGAGAGCAAAGTCCAGGCAGCTGGTGAGTTCTCCTACAGGAAACTGTTTCCTCTGCCATGTTGCAATGTTCGTCTATCCCCCGGCCTGCGGCAAAGAGGGGCCCTGGCTCCTGTCCCTGGTTTCCATGTTTGAAATTAGCGCCGAGGGCGCACGTGGCCGCGCGCGTGCGCGTGCACGCGCCTCTATATATAGAGGTGGCCGGAAAAGGGGGCGGAGCCTGGGGGATGACGCTCTGTGCGCGCCGCAGCGCTTCAGCGCATGTGCGGCCGTCCCAGCAGGTTTTTAAAAAACCATATTATTGTAGATGAAGTACAGAGACAGAGCTGGCAACATTTAAAGGCATACAGCAGGCGGTTGATACAGGCATCCCCTAGAAAGGCACATTAGTAGACACCAACTGTTTATTATAGCAGCATTTGTGCTAGACTATTATCAGTAACTGGTGTATTACGGCTGGAATACCTCAGCTTTAGGCTTAGGAATATGCCGTCCAGAAGCTCCGGAACTGAATTTTCCAGGAAGCGAAGGGGGTCTCATCGGGCTCGGAGGATCTTGGGCATACTTCTGCTGCACCAGTCTCCCCTGAAGTTCAGAGGTAAGTGACCGTAGAGACCCCGCAGAGGTACTTGGTACTGTGGTTGTCCTCAGTTCACCTGCTCCTGTGTATGTAACAGAGGAGGTTTTTTCCTCAGCTCTGGGAGGATTAGAGAGAGATTGTCAACATTGATCGCTGCCTCCCTGTCAGGGAAAGCACGCCCGATCTCCGTCTCCTCCTTCAGAGTGCCTGTTAGCAGAGCAACAGTCCCATACAGGGATCGACCTGCCTGAAGGGGATCAGGATGAGGTTGATTCTGTTATAGAGGAATCAACAGTGGGGGAACCTTTTCTCAGCATCTTAAGCTGAAAGATTATGGGTTCAGTCTCTGACTAACATGGTCCGATCAGCATTTAAAAATGCACCTTGCGGAACCATCAACCACTACTGTATCCTCGTTGGGGTCGCTAGAAGTCCCCAGACTGTTTGTTCTTTTCCACTTCACCCTTTACTGAAAGGGCTCATTTACCAGGATTGGGAACGTCCTGAGAAAATATTTATTCCCCCAAGAGATTTCCGGTGGTCTATCCCATGGAGGATAAGTTCATCAAAAAAAAAAAAAATGGAAGGTCCCTACAGTGGACGCAGCCATCTCTTGTATGTATAAATCACTGACATGTCCAGTGGATAATGTCCAAATGTTCAAGAACCCAATAGATAAAAGATTGGAGTCCTTATGAAAATCTGCTTGGTGATACAACCAGCAGTAGCAGCTATTGGGGTCTGCTAAGCAGTGAAGGATCAGTTGAAACAGGTCTTGAGGGACTTGACAGATCAGCAGGCTTTGCCCTAGCTGATCTACCTAGAGCCTTAGGCTTTGCGGTTGACGCCATAGAGGATTCAGTCCATCAGGCCTCCCGCCTTACGCTGTCTATAGTACATATGCGTAGGCTCCTATGGCTCAAAAACTGGTCTGCTGAAGCTCCCTGTAAAGAATGGCTGGTTAGCGTCCCATTTCATGGTGAACGCTTATTCAGGGAAAACCTGGACTGATATATCCAGAAAATTTCCAGCGGTAAAAATACGCTCTTGCCGGTTAAAAGCAGAGTTAGAGGTCCCTCTTTAAGAGGCCTGCTTCTCCAGTCCCTGGGGCATCGGCTGTGTAACAGTTCCGACGGCCTCCTCGGTCAAATCCCGGGGGTAAAAAACAGGGACAGTAGCAGGGTAATGAGAAACCCTGCGTCAGGGGAGGTACAAAACCTCCCCCAAAGTTAAATTCATTGAAGCCCCCACTCAGTCGGGTGGGGGGAGGACTCCAGTTGTTCGCAAGAGACCTGGCGGGACACGATCAAGACAGATAGGTGCTCTCCGCAGTAGGTTTGGGATACAGTTTGGAGTTAAAAGACTCTCCTCCTTCCCATTTTTGAGGTCAAACGTGCCAAGGGATCCCCGGAAGAGAGAGTCCCTCCTGTTGGCACTAGAACAACTATTGCTCCAAGGAGTAATTATGGAGGTTCCCCTGGAAGAATGAGGGTTCGGGTTTTACTCAAACCTCTTTACAGTCCCGAAGCAAACGCGGACGGGAGGCCCATATTAATTCTAAAAGGGCTATACAAATTCCTGTATATCAGGACTTTCCGATGGAGTCGATCCGATCGGTGGCCACTGCCCTACAAGGGGAGGATTGGTTAGCCGCGATCGACATCAAAGATGCTTATTGCATATTCCCATCTTTCCAGTCCACCAAAAATTTCTACGCTTTGCAGTAGAAGGGCGCCATTTTCAGTTCAGAGCCTTACCCTTCGGTTTGGCCACAGCACCACGAGTGTTTACAAAAATTCTGGCCCTTTATTGGCCAATCTAAGAACACAAGGTGTAATGATAATGGCATATCTGGATGACTTGTTGCTGATAGACCACTCAGTGAAAAAACTAGACGTGGTCGTTCACAAGACGATCAAGTATCTGGAATCTCACGGTTGGATTATCAACCGAGACAAGTCAGCCCTAAAAACCAGTCAAAAGTCTGGAATACTTGGGGCTAAGGTTGGATTCAGGCCAGAGAAAAATATTCTTGCCTCGAGGAAAGGTGTTGTCTTTAAAAGATTTGATCCACTTAGTGGGTACAAAAAAGACAGCCGTCCATACGCCTGTATATGAGGCTGCTGGGAAAAATGGTGGCATCATTCGAAGCAGTACCCTACGGTCAATTCCATTCAAGGAATTTGCAAGGGGCCATACTGTCAGCCTGGAACAAAAAAGTTCAGGCCCTAGACTTACAATGTCCTTGTCCCCTTCCGTTCGCAAGAGCCTCCGTTGGTGGTTGGTTCCCCAGAATCTGGAAAAAAGGAAATCCTTCAGTCCGATTTCTTGGAAGGTGGTCACTACAGATGCCAGCCTTATAGGCTGGGGAGCAGTACTGGAGCAATAGTCTCTCCAGGGCAGATGGTCGGATGCAGAAAAGGCCCTGCCCATCAATCTCTTAGAGATACGAGCAGCCCGGTATGCCCTAGTAGCATGGACATCCAAACTCCAAGGGTCCTCTGTCAGAATTCAATCAGACAATGCCACAGCAGTGGCATATATCAATCATCAGGGGGGCACCAGGAGTCATGCAGCCCAGAGGGAAGTAAATTACATCCTGAAATGGGCAGAAAAAATATGTCCCAGCCATATCTGCGGTATTCATTCCAGGAGTGGAGAATTGGAAGGCGGACTTTCTAAGTCGCCAGCAATTAGGCCCAGAGGAAGGGTCCCTTCACCCCGAGGTTTTCTGGACAATATGTCAGCGGTGGGGAACATCGGATGTAGATCTTCTAGCATCCAGATTCAACGCAAAGGGGGACAGGTTTGTCTCTCGGACAAGGGATCCCCTAGCTTGCGGCTCGGATGCCCTAGTGTTCCCTTGGGATCAGTTCAAGCTGATATATGCATTCACACCGCCACAATGGTTACCTCGATTACTCCGCAGAATCAGGGTAGAAAATAAACAGTGATTCCGGTGGCTCCAGCGTGGCCCCGAAGAGCGTGGTACGCGGAGATTGTAAAAATGTCTGTGGGGAGTCCTTGGACCCTCCCACATCGTCCGGACCTGCTTTCGCAGGGACCGATATACCACCCTTCCTTACCAGCCCTAGGTTTGACGGCCTGGCTATTGAAGCCCACATTCTAAAAAAGAGAGGGCTCTCTAATGCTGTGGTGTCTACCATGATCAATGCCAGGAAACCGGTATCCAGGCAGATCTACTATAGAATCTGGAAGGCGTACATCGCCTGGTGTGAGGCCAGGAAATGGCATCCACGTAAATACGTAATAGGTAGGATTCTGGACTTCCTACAATGGGCTGTAGATAGGAAGCTTGCCTTGAGTACTATCAAAGGTCAGATTTCGGCCTTGTCAATATTTTTTCAAAGGCCCTTGGCTTCGCATTCACTAGTCAAAGCCTTTATACAAGGAGTGATGCGTATTAGTCCTCCGGTTAATATTCCCATATGTCCATGGGATCTAAACTTGGTTCTGTCGGTTCTACAGAAACAACCATTTGAACCATTACAGCATATTTCCTTAGTGCTTCTCACCAGGAAATTGATTTTTCTAGTAGCCATTTGTTCGGCTAAAAGAGTATCGGAATTAGCAGCTATGTCCTGTAAAGAGCCATATCTGGTTATCCATAAGGACAGAGTAGTGTTACGTCCTCATCCAGCCTTTCTTCCTAAGGTGGTATCGAGTTTTCACTTGAACCAAGATGTGGTTCTTCCTTCTTTTTTCCCCAAGCCTACTTCGGTAGAGGAAAAGTTATTGCATTCTTTGGATGTAGTAAGAGCAGTTAAAGCTTATCTAAAAGCCACTGCTCAGATTCGCAGAACGGATACTTTGTTTATTCTGCCGGAAGGCCCCAGAAAGGGTCAGGCAGCGTCAAAATCTACTTTAGCCAAGTGGATTCGACAGGTCATAATACAAGCCTATGGCTTGAGAAGTAGACCGCCTCCGTTCAAAGTTAGGGCGCACTCCACGAGAGCAGTTGGAACTTCATGGGCAGTGCATCACCAGGCCTCCCTGGCTCAAATCTGTAAGGCCGCAACATGGTCTTCAGTACACACGTTTACTAGGTTCTACCAGGTGGACGTTAGAAGTCAGGAGGATGTCGCCTTTGGGCGCAGTGTGTTGCAGGCCGCAAAAGATCCTCATGTCTGATAGCGCTCAGCTTATATATGGTGTATCCCCCCCTCATTTGGCATTGCTTTAGGACATCCCATTAGTAATGACTATGTCGCTCTGTGTCCCGTGATGTACGAAAAAGAAAATAGGATTTTTATAACAGCTTACCTGTAAAATCCTTTTCTTGGAGTACATCACGGGACACAGAGCTCCCACCCCTCTTTGGGGACACTTATTGCTTTGCTACAAAACTGAGGTGCTCCCGGATGGGAGGGGCTTATATAGGGGAGGGTAATTCCGGTTTTGGAAGTTGCCAGTGCCAGCACCTGACGGTAACTATATAACCCATTAGTAATGACTATGTCGCTCTGTGTCCCGTGATGTACTCCAAGAAAAGGATTTTACAGGTAAGCTGTTATAAAAATCCTATTTTTTCAGACTCTTATCTACAAGTTAAATTTATTTATTTTTTGCTAGAAAATTACATGGAACCCCCAAACATTTTTTTGTGTATATATTTATTTTTTCGGACATCCTAGAGAATAAAATGGCGGTTGTTGTAATACTTTGTCACACTGTATTTGTGCAGCGGTTTTGCAAGCGCACTTTTTTTGGGGGGGGGATATGCTTTTTTGAATGAGAAAAATAAGGTAACAGTAAAGTTAGCCCATTTTTATATTTTTTATATTGTGAAAGATAATGTTACGCTGAGTAAATTAATACCCAACATGTCAAGCTTAAAAATTGCGCCCACTCGTGGAATGGTGACAAACTTTTTTTACCCTTAAAAACCTCCAAAGGCAATGTTTAAAAATTTCTACAGGTTACCAGTTTTGAGTTACAGAAGAGGTCTCGGGCTAGAATTATTGCTCTCTCTATCGATTGCGGCAATACCTCACGTGTGGTTTGAACACTGTTTTCATATGCGGGCGTGACTTACGTATGCGTTCACTTCTGCGTGCGAGCTCAGCGGGACAATGCACTTTCATTTTTTGATTCTTATTAATCTTACTTTTTATTTTGACACTGTCCTTTTTTAAAAAAAAAATGTTGGGTCACTTTTATTCTTATTACAAGAAATGTAAACATCCCTTGTAATAGAGAGAAAAAAAAATCATGTCAGGACCTCTTAAATGTGAGTTCTGGGGTCTAAAAAAAAATCCCCTTTTTAAGAGCATTTGGCAGAAGTAATGTTTGACATTGCTTCTGCCCTCCAATGCTATAGAGCCAAGCGGGGCCATCTTTCCCTCACTCTGCATCCAGGCAGTGAGCGGAGAGGAACCGATCGTCTCCCCTGCTACTGACTGCTTCGGTAAGCGGCGGAGAGGACTGGAGGGAAGACCCCCGCTTCCACCACCAATAGAAGTGAGCTTGTGGCGACCACTTTATTTTATCTGAAAGGACAGTTCGCCACTTTTAAAGAAACCGGGGTTATGGCAGCTAGCTGCTGCAATAACGGTATTTAATGTCAAAGTAGCGACGTATAATGACAGCGGCTGGTCCTTGAGTAGTTAAAAAGACATAGTTTAAAAAAATAAAAAATAATAAACCAAACGCATACATAAGTTGCAACCACAAATGTAAACAGTGTTCAAATCACACAGGTGAGGTATTGCCACAATCGCTAGAGGGAGAACAAAAATTTTAGCACACTCCTTTGTACCTCCTAAACAGGTAATCGGTAAATTTTAAAGCGTCTCCTATTGAGATTTTTTAAGTACTGTAGTTTGTCGCCTTTTTTGGATATCTTTTTACTCATCGTAGCATCATGTTTTACTTTTTACAAAAAAATTGTGGTAACTTTACTGTTTAGGAGTTTTTTAGTTTTTTTTTTTCCATTTATTTATTTTTTCAAACGCCTCCCACCATATAGCAAAAAGACGGCAGGTAAGTGGTTCTGTTATCCTGACTGGGCGTCGTATACCATCCAGCAGGATAAGCTGTGGTCGCGTGGGGGGCGCGCAGCGTGATGAGGTTTGGTGTGCCAGTCTCGCACGCCACATCTCTGATCTAGGTAAAGAGCCTCTGACGTAGGATCTTTACCATGTGATCAGCTGTGTCCAATCACAGTGTAAACAGGAAAAGCCTTGTATCAGCTGACTGACAGACACGAGTAGGAGAGCAGCCTAATTGGCTCTCCTCTGACCGGGGTCTGCACTAATACTTGGCGCATTGATTATCAGTGCAGACCCATCTAGGATGCCCACCCATGACCACCAGGGATGCCAATCTGTGCAAATTAGGGATTGCACTCTGCCTGGCAGGGCCTCCTGATCAGTGCCACCCATCAGTGCTGCATATAAGTGCCATGAATATTGGTGCCAATCTGTACTGCCTCATCAGTGCTTATCGGTGAAGGAGAAAAATATATTTATTTACAATGGTGTTGTTTTTTTTTTTTTCCCTCAACATTTTTCTTTTTTCTTTTTTTTTTTTTTAGTAACGAGAAAAAAACCAGTGTGATCAAATACCACCAAAAGAAAGCTCTATTTGTGGGTAATTATTGTTTTTTTGTATGAATGACAATTGTGCGGTCATACAATGCTGTACACAAAATGTGATGGCGTGTGTGTACACCAATCCTTGTTCTGTCAGGGGAAGGAAGACATTGTTTGTTCCTACTAAGTAGGAACATCAATAGGTCTCCTTTCCCAGTCAGTCACACCCCCATACAGTAAGAAACACTAACTAGAGAACACATTTAACCCCTCGATCGCCCCCTAGTGTTAATCCCTTCCCTGCTAGGGACATTTAAACAGTAATCGGTGCATTTTTATAGCTCTGATCGCTGTATAAATGTCAATGGTCGCAAAAATGTTTTAAAAGTGTCTGATCTGTCTGCCGCAATACCACTAAAAATCGCTGATCACTGCCATTACTAGTAAAAAATTAAATGCCATAATTCTTTACCATAGTTTTAGTTGCTATAACTTTTGCGCGAACCAATGAATATACGCTTTTTGCAATTCTTTTTATTTATTTTATTTTTTTCCCAAAAATATGTAGAATATATATTGGCCCTGAGGAAGAAACTTGTTTTTTCAAAACATTTTGGGGATCTTTATTATAGCAAAAAGATTATTTTTTTTTTTTTTTTCAAAATTGTAATTTCTTTGTTTTATAGCGCAAAAAATAAAAGCCGCAGAGGTGATCAAATACCACCAAAAGAAAGCTTTTTGTGGGGAAAAAGGACGTCAATTTTGTTTGGGTACAGTGTCGCACAACCACGCAGTTGTCAGTTTAAGCGACACAGCACCATATCGCAAAAAATGACCTGGTCAGTAAGCAGCCAAATCTTCCGGTCTAAGTGGTTAATAGGTGTGCTCAAAAGACATGAGAAATTAGACTTTGTATTATCAGCTTAAGGTGATTGTAAGGCTTCATTTTTATTTTTATTTTTTAAATAACAAACATGTCATACTTGCCTCCACTGTGCAGTTCGTTTTGCACAGAGTGGCCCTGATCCTCACCTTCTGTGGTACCCCTGGCGGCGCTGGTAGCTCCTTCTCGCTTCGTATAACCCACTAGGAGAAGCACTCTCCCAGGGGGGGGTTACCTTTGCGGGCCAGCTCCAGAGTCCAGCATTCGGTGTTATGGATGCTGAATGTACGACCCCGCCCTCGGCGCCCGTGTCATTGGATTTGATTGACAGCAGCGGGAGCCAATGGCTGCGCTGCTATCAATCTATCCAATCAAGAGCCGAGAACCCCGGGAAGAGAGGCAGAGCACGTCTCCGGCGGGGAATACAGGACTCGGATAAGTAAAACGGGGGCTGGGGGGGGGGGGTTCGATCACTGACAGAAGTTTTTTCACCTTATTGCATAGGATGTATTAAGGTGAAAAAACATGAGGGTTTACAACCCCTTTTAAGCGCACATTGGGGTTGATTTACTAAAACTGGAGAGTGCAAAATCTGGTGCATGGCAGCCAATCAGCCTCCTAACGGCTTGTTCAGTTGGCAAAAAAAAAACCTGGAAGCTAATTGGTTTCTTTGCAGAGCTGCACCAGATTTTGCACTCTCCAACCCCCCCCCACTCCCCCAAATTTTCTTTGCCATAAAATGTGATTGGATGCTCATCTAAGTCACAACAATAGACAGTACTTCAGAAAACCATTTAAAGGATAAGTTCACCTTTTTCCTAAAACAGCATAAATGCTAAATTGTTTGCAGGTAAAAGATGTTCATTTTTTTTTGCGAGAGCCTGTAAAGCATTGCACCAGCGATCAGCAGATCGTTGGTGCTGCCTTGTGGGGTTTTTTAACATAGCCAGTGGGGATCTTCTCTTCCTCTCCCCGACCCCCCCCCCCCCCCCTAAATATGGGTGTAAAATGTTACGAAGGGTGAACTTCTCCTTTTTAAATCCAATGAGTTCCTTCTTTTTTTTTTTTTTTTTGCAGCTGTACTCCCACGGAAACAAAGTTTCCTTGTGTAAGGTCAAGTTTTTGTTAACTTAAAAAAATGAAACCCTGTAGTAGACGCTCTGTTGTTAGTACATACATTGAGTACACCAGGGTTTGACAAATTTGTTAGGAATCTAGCAGCCAGCTAAAAAAGTTAGGAGCCAGAAACTCTCGCCCTGTCTCGCCGAGCTCGCGCGCAGAAGCGAACGCATATGCGAGTAGCGCCCGCATATGAAAGCGGTGTTCAAACCACACATTCGAGATATCGCCGCGATTGGTAGAGCGAGATTAATAATTCTAGCCCTAGAACTTCTCTAACTCAAAACATGCAACCTGTAGAATTTTTTTAAACGTCGCCTATGGAGATTTTAAAGGGTAAAAGTTTGTCGCCATTCCACGAGCGGACGCAATTTTGAAGTGTGACATGTTGGGTATCAATTTACTCAGCGTAACATTATCTTTCACAATGTAAAAAAATTGGGCTAACTTTACTGTTTTTCTTTTTTAATGAAAAAAAGTGTTTTTTCCCAAAAAAGTGCGCTTGTAAGACCGCTGTGCAAATACGGTGTGACAAAGTATTGCAACGACCACCATTTTATTCTCTAGGGTGTTAGAATAAAAACTATATATATATATATATATATATATATATATATATCTCTATCTCTTTGGGGTTTCTAATTAGAGGGAAGGAGATGGCATTAAAAACACAGGGGAAGCTTCATTAGCGTTGCTGGTTGACTTGACATGCCAACGGCCACCACAAGATGGCGCCAGATCATAGAAAGGAAGCATAGGCCTGCAGGAAGCCGCGGCCTCAATTACCGGCCGACGTGGGCTGACGCGATTGGCGGGGGAGGTGGGGGCGCACGGAGACACAGGATGGGGTATCCTCCCCCGTCACTCGATCACGTTGGGCCACGGCTTTGCGGCCGTCTGCAGGACTATGCTTCCTTCCCCAGGCGCCAGGTCGCTAATTCTAGTCGCAGTTGCGACCTGGCGCCCGGATTTCATGGAACACTGGAGTACACAGGCTTGCTTCTCTACTGTGCACTTCAGCTCAAACACTTTTTGTTAAAGTACACATAGACATGAGCTGAGAGAGCAAAGACAATCTGAAGTAGTGCTAAGCAGGAAGTTTAACCAAATAAAGTCCAAAAATTGCTGAAAAAATGGTTTCATGCAATGTGTCCACTAGTGGTGTTCAGACACAGCATGACAACTTTGGATCCTGGTGAAGGCATGATGCTTTTGCTGAATGCTTATTGCAGGAAACCATTTTCAGTGCCATCAACGTGTGTGGTAGGGTTGCCACCTCCATCCCTCTAAAACCGAACCTATATTACACAGGTTCTGTGGCTGATTAGGGTGGTAATTAAACTCTGCACCTTATCTGCATTAAATCTAGTCTCCAAAACCTGTGTAATTCATATTTGTTCGGGTTTAAAGGGATGAGGTGGCAGCCCTAGTTTGTGGCTGTATTGTATATAAAATTGTCTGAGTCTTTAACTGTCCAGTTCACTCCTTTCACATTGTGGCTTTTACAAAGCATATATTTTTTATATATAATGACTACATTTACAGTGTTGGCTGATAAGATATACCAAAAACTACATTGGCTTTATTTAAGAGTTCTATAGTCACAGCATACAGTTTCATTTTTAGAACCTCAGCATTGTAGTAACAGAAAGTTTTGCTGTTTTTTTGATTAATTCAATATAAACTTACTTGAAAAATCTGCTTTCGTGTTGCGAGTTTGGCTTGTCTGCTGGCCACCTCTTTTCACAACTTCCTGGATTCCCTGCATACGGTAATTTGCAGCTTCTTTCCTGCTGTTTTCTTTCAATTTACAATGACTGCATACCCCAAGGTACCTTGTTGTGATTCCTATACTGACTCCATCTCCTCTCAGCACTGCTGTATTTCAGAGGGCAGGAAATGTGTGCAGCAGAATTCAAAGAAGTAAATGTGTTGGCATCAAGTTTATAAACTTCAAGATCATTCAGATTTCAGGTCAGTAGGCTAGAAAAAATTGGAATACATAGTGGAAATGAATACACACCGGAGATCAAAATTGGAGAACAATTTATCAACACTTGATTTTTTTTCAGATATAATGTAATCTTCATTAGTCAACATTTTATGGAATTTTTGTTGTGACTATACCATGCCAATAGAACATTGTTTTTCAAAAATAACAAAGTCACTTCAGCAAAACTTTTTAATTTGTAGAAAACACAATGATCCAAAATGGAGAACAGCCATAACTGTAGCACGAATAAAGATTACAACTAAAATTTCTGAAGGTTACAACAATTAGTAGGAAGCCCTTGCTTTACATGACTTCAGCACATCTACGGCCACAGGACATAACTAGTCTCTCTCTCACTGCTTTGGTGTGATTTTGTTCCACTCTGTCTCTTCCACACACTTTGGGTTCAGTCTTTCCTTGGTTTGAGAATGAACCTAATGTTTCCCATCTGATCCAAATAAATTACACTTGCTTTCATCACTAAAGTAAACTTTGGACCAGTTCTATAGCAACACAACATGCTCCTCAGCAAAGGTTAGTCTAGCCTTCTGATTCTGCTAATGGGAGGTTTGGTCACTGCAGAGTGGGCTTTTAGTCCAAATTCTCTTAAATGGCGAGACACTATGACGAGACGATTCTTACTCTGTTCAGTGCTGAACTGGCGAGCAATCGCGGCTGCCGTGTTGAACTGATTGCCCATTGAGATTCTACGCATTATCCTGTCCTCTCTTGCAATTGTCTTTCATGGACGACCAGTCTTCTTGGGGGGACTTGATTGCGTTTTGATGTTGTAAAGATGCAATCTTCTAGAAATCAACTTCTCTTGCTATGATTGAAGGGTCATCCCTTTGGCCTCCATTTGGACAACCTGCTGCTGGAGGGTTTCAGTCACTTTAGAATGGCTCATCTTGCAAAGTCAGTGAAAACTGGAAAGTCTCAAACGCCCCTGTCCATTGAAATGACTTGGAAGCGATTCAAAAGCGCCACAAAACGTCTCTTTACTCCTGTTAAGATCATTTCAAATAGGACTAAGCAGTGACCTTGAAATTTTAGGACATTGTAGGTTGTTCTCTAATTTTGATCTCCAATGTATGAATTTTACATTTTAAACTTGGATATACTTTAATAAATATAGGGTTTCCAAACTAGTTTATTCCCTCCTACCACTACTTTTTTTTCTTTAAAACTCCAATGACTTGCATACATAGTTTTTGTAGAGCAGTGGTCTCCAAACTGTGGCCCATTGCTAGCTTTTATCTACCCTTTCACACCGAGACATTTTTCAGGTGTTTTAGCACTAACTTTTTATATAAATCCCAGTGTTGTGTGTGTACCACTAAGAGAAAGCTCTAGCTCTCGTAACAATGATAAAGGTTTCATTTGGGTGCAGTGTTGCATAAGTAAAATATTGTCATTCAGGCTGGGTGAACTCACATCCAATTCGCAATAGCAGGAGATTTTGACCGGCTCTCTATGGAGCCGGTTCACATATCTTCGCTGCAGCTCTGGTGCGAATTTGCACAAGGGTCCTGTGCGTCTTTTGGTCCCTTTTCATGTCCGATTCCAGCCCAAAATACGGGCTGAAATCGGACATGGAACGGGGACACACCGGACCCCTGCTGTGAGCCGCATGCGAAGATAGTGTGAACCCAGCCTTTAAAGTGGTTGTAAACCCGGTAAAAAATTTTTTTTAAAACCAACCTGGAAGAGAGAGGCATAATGAGCTAATATGACTAGCATAATAGCTCATTATGCATCACTTACCGTAGGTCGGGGCCCCCGAAGCCGTCCTTGTCTCCCTCTTCAGCCGCATCCATCGCTGCGGCGATAGCCGGAAAGTTACTTCCGGGTATCGCAGCACCAGCCAATCACAGCGCCGCTCCAGGGCTGTGATTGTCCGGAGCGGCGGAGACGTCACTCTGCGCATGCGCGCGAGAGCCGTCACAATCGGCTACGCCCAGCTATTGCTGGGAAGTAGCCGATTTTGTGAATGGGATTAACCCCATGAATGCGCCGTTGTCTACGGCCCGCATGCGCCGTAGACAGCGGCGCCTGTCATTTTTAGTAAATATCTCCTAAACCGTGTAGGTTTAGGAGATATTTCTTGCACCTACAGGTAAGCCTTAATCTAGGCTTACCTGTAGGTGCAAGTTGAAAAAGTGGGTTTACAACCACTTTAATGTATGGCGGTGCTGAAAACTTATATTGCCTGGGTAGGAAGAAGGGGAAAGGGGTGCGGTATTGAAATGGTTAATGCATGACCCAGCGTGTATTAATCAGGGTGGATTCTAATTAAATCAAGTTGATTTAAATCATAGTTTTTAAAGGGCAACTGTCATCTCTGTCCTGCTGCGGCTCCTCCTGATCTGCTGTTGACTCATCGACAGTCCCATTCACTTTAATGGGACGGCTGGTGATGCGGCACAAGGTGAGGGATGTGGCGGCAGAAGATGACTGGATGCCTGCTAACAGGTGCTGCCATAATGGATCTGAAATGACAGGTGCTCTTTAAATGTAAGGGCTTATTTTTGCTGGTAGTTCGAATCTTTAATATTTGCAAACAAAATGAAGGTTTCCTATTTAGAATGAGCTGTCAGGTTAGTAAAAAAGCGATTTTATTACCGATTCAATCATACAGTGTACATAGATTTGCAAAACAATGGGATAAAAGAATATTCCTGAACTTTGTTTTATCTCATGGTTACTGTGACATTGTGTGAATGCATCAATGCAGTGCATGTTGTCTCATCCAAAGCAGCACAAGTCAGAGTTTTTGGGCTTCCTTAAAGCTCTTCTTATGGGCTGAAAAGGCTAATCAGCGGGCATCTGAAATGGACAGAAGTCTGTGCTCAAGAGTCTCCTAACTCCTTTTTTTTTATTTATTTTTTTATAAAGGTGGAAAACCTGTGTGGCAGGTATAGAACATTTCCTCTTCAGTATTGCAGGTCAGGGAGAGCATGAGCTTTAACAGTTAGTTATCTGAGGCTTATTTATCCTTGCTTTATTTTCTGAATTTAGTTTCAAAATTGGGCCCCTGTCACACGGGCCAACCGATTTTGGGTTAGCCTTTTTGTTTTTTCAGGTGGACTTGATCAGACCCTCCAGTCTCCTTTTATGGAGCAGCAGGTGTCAACGGACATGTGTCCATTGACACCCGCTATCATCTGATCTGATCCTGTCTGCTAAAAATGGACAAATGGGGGTATCTCCACCCCTCCCCCTCCCCTTCCGTCTGGCGGATCGGATGGCAGTCAGGTGCAAATGGACAGGCAGTCGGTTTACATCTGTGTCTTCTTGGATGGGCGGTCAGAACATGCTCAGTGGTGATCAGTGGACAGATTCCCTGCTTAGCAGGCGGATTCTAACAAAGCCCGCCCCGTGGGTAAGGTAAATAGGGGTGCAACGGATCAAAAAACTATCGATCGATCCTTGGATAAGAGTCACGGATTGGATCATTTTTTGGATCACCCCACACTCCTGCACAGTAATGATGGAGAAGGGGCCAAGCGGACATCTTGTTACACCCACCGGAGTTTTAGATTTCAGTTATTTTCAACACAAAACCGAGCTTATTTGCTTAAATACAGTATTTGTAAATCCGACGGACTCTTTACATGTTAAATTTTAAAAGCAGCAGCAAACCTTACATGCTTGCTAATGTGACACAACACCTCTGATTTTCACATTTAACTAAATGTTAAATGTGAAAATCAGAGGTGTTCCATCACATTAGCAAGCATGTAAGGTTTGCTGCTGCTTTTAAATTTAACATGTAAACAGTCCGATGGATTTCCAAATGTATTAAAGCCGATGAGCTCCGTTTTGTGTTGAAATGAACTGAAATCTAAAACTCCGTTGGGTGTAACAAGATGTCCGCTTGGCCCCTTCTCTATCATTACTGTGCAGGAGTGTGGGGTGGAGCAAGATGGCGGCGAAACGCCACTACAGTGGGTGTACCAAGATGGCCGCCGCTCCGGAGCTAGGCTGAAGCCGAGGCTCCGGAGCTCTCCGCGGATCGCTTGGTGATCCGATCAAAAAAGGGGTGACCTGTTCGGATCACCACCGATCCATTGCACCACTATTGTAAAACCATAGCAGGAATTGTGCTTAAAATATGATCCAAATCCTAATGCATCCTCCCTACATGTCTCCAATTGGCTGCCAGGTCTAAGGCAGCCCAGCAGGTTAAATGAAAAGAACTCCATTCCCCCATCCACACACTGTGTAGGTGGGGGTAGTTCCTGCCTGCTGAGCTATTGTATCCCTGCCATCAGAATACAGATCATTGCTGCAGGCAGTGCTGATTGAGCAGGTAAATTGCAGCAGGGTGGTTGTACAGAAGTCGTTTGGTAGATTTACTTTTGTACCACCTCCCTGCCCATACATGGATCAAAAGTCAGCTGGTCCTTGGTCAACCGGCTGAATTTCGATCCATGTATGGCTAGGTGATTCTGAATGTCAGAGTCTGGCTTGAGTCTCTTCCTGCTTCCTTCCTGCTCTTGGCTGCTCAGGCATCTGATATTAAGTCTTTAATCCCACACACGTTTAAAGAGATTGTAAAGGCAGACGGTTTTTTATCTTGATGCATTCTATACATTAGGATAAAAAGCCTTCTGTGTGCTGCAGCCTCTCTGTCCCTCTCACACTTACCCGAGGTCCCTCTCTATCCAGCAATGTCCACGAGTGTCTGAGATTCTTCTTTCCTGAATGACTGAGACACAGCAGCGGCACCATTGACTCCCGCAGCTGTCAGTCAGGGAAGAGAGGGGGCTGGGTCAAGACTCTGTGTCTGAATAGATACAGGGAGCTGTGACTTAGCTTGGTTCCCCCATAGCAAGCTGTTTGGGGGGGGGGCACTGGATAGGAGGGAGAGGCTAGGAGCACAAAAAGGGAACCTGAGAAGAGGAGGATCCGGGCTGCTCTGTGCAAAACCACTGCAGCAGAGCAGGTAAGGCTTCATGTACACTGCTGCTGATAAATGCATGTTAAGGAAGCAGTTGGGCGATTGATTTTTTTTTTTTTTTTTTTTTCAGCTGCCCCTGAACTCTCCTCTGTTATCTTATTAGTACACAGGGTCATTTCGTTTCTAGGCAGTTGAGTTTAGAAGCATTTTTTTGGAAACCCAGAAGGATGTAGATGTATAATGTAAACGGTCCACAGCCAAGAAGGAATCCACAATGGGAGAATCCAGATGGATAACCAATGTGTCATCACACAGGAGATTACCGAGCCCGGTGTGATGACACACCGGGCTTGGTAATCTCCGCTCTGTCCTGACTTGTGCATGGGAGAAAAAGAAACCCTGGACTGCCGCACTCTGTATAGACAGTTATTTATTCCAAAATATCAGGTAAAAAATCCAAATTCAAAATAAATCCATAAATCCAAAACAACAAATGCAGATAGTATGCATGCAGGGAAGGGTGTCTAACGCGTTTCACGTCACGAATTGACGCTTACTCATAGCTATGAGTAGGCGTCAATTCGTGACATGAAATGCATTAGCATGCATACTATCTGCATTTGTTGTTTTGGATTTATGGATTTATTTTGAATTTGGATTTTTTACCTGATATTTTGGAATAAATAACTGTCTATACAGAGTGCGGCAGTCCAGGGTTTATTTTTCTCTCATGCATCAGTGCAGAGCCAGCACCTGTGTGAGTGACCGGGCGGAAGCAGCCATTTGGTGAATTCTCAAGCTTTTGAGCGGTACGTTTTTCCTTTCCTCTGTCCTGACTTGTGGCCGAAGCCATATGGGTGTCGTAAAAGTCCTTCAGTAGCTGAGATAAGTCATTACCCTATCCCCGTGTTAGCGGGAAAAAGGCGTGTCTGACCTTCTGTGGCACAGGGGTCAGTCCCTGAGGTGAGCGTAGCAACCCGCATTGTGGTGCTGGATTTATTTACTTATTGGTGTTATCGCTTCATGCACTTGGGTTATGCATCTGGATTCTCCCTGTGTGGCTTCCTTCTTGGCTGTGGACTTTTTACATTATATATCTACATCCTTCTGTGTTTATAATACTTATTGACATTTTTTTAATATCTTGATATTATTCTGCTGTTGGGCCTTAGAATTTCCCAGGTGTTCAGCTGGCGTTGTTTCCTCTAGTACAGTGATATGCAATTAGCGGACCTCCAGCTGTTGCCAAACTACAAGTCCCATGAGGCATAGCGAGACTCTGACAGCAGCAAGCATGACACCCAGAGGCAGAGACATGATGGGACTTGTAGTTTTGCAACAGTGGAGGTCCGCTAATTGCATATCCATGCTCTAGTAGATATTCAGGTTTGTGCTGATTTTGTATTTGTCTATTTATTTTTTGGAAAGCAAAAAATTGCGTTCATAACGGATGTTCAGAGGTATTTGAACCGTCAAAGCCTGTAACTGCTTGTAAACACGGTAAATCGTGTTTAGCTGCGTTTTTTTTAGTTTACAGGCTTTTTTTTTTTTTTTTTTTTTTTTTTTACTATTTTTTGGGGGTAAAAAACGCTTCTAAACGCAAACGTGGCAAAACTGACATTTTTAAACGTCGGTTAGTATCTGTCAAGTTAGATCGTTCACAGGAGGTTGTAAAACGACCCGTGTACATTAAGCCTAAGTATAAAACGTTTTTGTTATTTTTATAGAAAAAAAAACGAGCCTTTACAATCAATTTAAAGAGGAAGTAAACCCTGATGGATTTTACTTCCTCTATTCCTCTGCAAAGTAAAAGTATAATGGGCTAGTATGCATCGCATTCTAGCCCCCTATGGTGCTACTCGTCTGCAAACAAAGCCCACAATGTCCCTGCTAGTGGGCACGTCCATCTTTCTCTTCCTCTGGAGCCGCAGCCTACGGCTCTGTGACTGCCCGGAGTCGCATGACATCGCTCATGCGCTAACGGTCATGGCATGGGTCCTATAGAAATTGCACGATCGTGCCCTTTCTAAACTGCAATGACGTGCGGGTTTAGGAGATATTTCCATTACCTACAGGGAAAAGTGGTCTGTAAGGCTACTTTCCTACTGAGGCTCATTAGAGGTAAAAATGGTGCCTGTAAAGCGCCTCTCCTGTCACTCTGAAAGTTTTTTTTTTGCCTTTTTATTCTATGACTAAGCACTGTTTGTTAGTGTGAAACGCGTCGGCTCCTCTGTCCATTCTGTTCTGCTGTGGCATGTATTTTTGATGTCCATTTTTGAATAAAAGGCAAAAACTTTTGTGGAGTGCGGCTGTCCAGAATTTCTTCCCATTTTTGCATTGTTGCATGCATTGCCAGCACCTGGGGCTTCTAATCTGGAGGAAAGGCTTTTACTTTTGCTTGAACTTCCTGGAGCGGTGATATCCCTTTCTCTCCTGTCACTCCACTGTGAAAGCCTGATGGCTTTCACACTGGAGCGGTGCGCTGGCAGGACGCAAAAAAAAGTCCTGCAAGCAACTTCTTTGAGGCGCTTTAGGAGCGGTGTATACTCCATTCCAGTCTTACAGGGTTTTCTATTTTTTTTTTTTTTTTTTTTTTCTTTTCCCCAGAGTTTTTACAACATCCCTTTTTTTAAAAGTTTTTTACAAAAAATTGGAAAACAAAATAGCGATTTCAACAATGTGATATTGAGGTGTAAATGTGTAATTCCAATTGTCAAAATTTCACTTTTTTTTTTTTTTTTTTTTTTCCCCACCTGATTTATCTGGACATCTGTCATTTCTTCGCAACGTAAATTAAAGCTACTCATGTCAAATCTGCCTTCAATATTGCAACTATCCTTTTTCAATCTTAGGTTTTTTTTTTTTTTTACTTTTAGGCAAGGTTCTCTATTTTATTTTATCCCCCAGTGAATATCAAATGTTCTTGACATATTTGCTATGTCCTACCTTTTTATGGTGTTTCAGCATATGTTGTCTTCAAGCTCAAAATAACAGTGACTTTAAAATAGTATAGTTAGGTCTGCAACAACTCATGTGGGAATGCTGTAAAAGTACAGAACATGCTGGTTTAACATTGGTAAATACAGCTGAACAATGTGCTGACTCGTGTAGACAATATGGTCATAATTATTAATGTAGTGTAAAACATGCCATTCGCTTTTGTGTCTGAATACACAGCTGGGGAAAAGAAGACTATCTTCTGATACTTGAAATGAATTTGACTGATTTGTTTGCACAAGTTTTTAAATGAAAGGTCTTGTAAATAGCTAGAAATGTATCTGCTGTTTATTAATATGGATCTTTGCTGCCTCAAACCGTGAATACATTTTAATGAATGCACTCCGTTCTTTTAAAGTCACTTGGTCTGACCCCTGTTTGTTTCAAGGTAACTTTAAACAGGAAGTGTTACAGTGGTGCTGATTGATCATCTCATCTGCCAATGGTAGCTGAGCAGTGTCCTCAAATAACAAGCAGCAGCAAATGGGGCAAGAGGAGAGGCGGGTGTTGGTGTCGTGTAGCAAGCTAGATTGAATGCCTTTGACTGTTAAAGTGGAAGGAGGCTGCAGGATTTTTTCATTGGAGTCTTGGGAGTTTTTCACATAGACAGGGGTCAGCTGAAAGACAAAGAAAAATGGCGAGGAGTTTGCAAGGAGAGCAGATTCTGACTGTCGGGTTTGAGAAAAGGATATTGCACAGTATCTTCCTTGCATGTCCTCATGCCTTTGTCCTTTTTTCTCTTTCCCGAGAGGGGGGAGGGCTGGTGAGAGTGAAGCTGAAGGGGAAAAATATAAGTGCTTGAGCTGAGCCGTGGTCTTGTGAAATGAGAATTTCCTGAAATTTTGCAGTGGCACTGGTAAGTTCTGTTTTGTATATTTGTGCATAAAAGTAAATATTGCATGCTGTTTTTCCCCTTTACTCTGAGAAATCCAAGTTTGTACTGTCTAAGAAAATGGCCCCTTGCATTCCTGGCATACCTTCTGCTGCACCTCTTGTATGTTAGAGAGTGGATTTTCTTTTTTCATTTTACACTTGGGTTGATATGCAGAGATAAGAAACCTGTACAAGTTCACTTTTATAATTTGCTAGAGGAGGCAGTGTTATATTATTCTATAGTTTATTTGGGTAAGGTCATGTGAAATGCAAGTGTGAGTGAATGTTTGTGTGTTCACATATGTACATACAATATCTGAGTACAGTACACATTGGTACATCCTGTAGATTTGGGTATTTTTTTTTTTCAATATTCTGACTGAACGCACCATCCACTTAGGTGGGGAAAAATGACCTTTGCTTAATTTTTGTCTTTTTTACTTGAAATCGTATGTTTAGGACATGGGTGTCCTTTCCAGGAAAATTCATACACAACATGCCTTTTAATTCCTGATATACAGAACAGCTGTTACTTTAGCTTGGAATCCAGTGCCACATAATTCCAGTGAAAGACACTTTATGGAAATATCTTTTAATTTAAGAGGTTAATGGTCTATAAAGTCAATGGAACATGACATTACTGATTTGGAGAGGGATTTTTTTTTTCTTGCCCTTGCGCTTTGCAGGTAAGCTCATTGTCTTGTCTGTCTCTTCTAGGTGCTCAATAACTCCTTTCGATAGTGCACAATTTTGCTTCTGATAACCAGTCATTGCATTAGCATGTTTGCTAGTTTTAAAGTCTTTTTTTACTTGATGCTAGTTTAGATTTTCAAATAAGGCATGAAGGTCATTGGAATGTTTGATGTGCAGCAACACATTCCACCACAGACACAAGGAACTCTGCAGGCAAGAGTACAATATTCCAGTCACTATGTCAAGTTTTCTTTACTGATGGCCTTTCTGATTTGTGGTTCTTTTTTTTTGTTTTGTTTTTTCTTGCTACAGTTTTGTTATTTACCATCATGTTATTGAAGATAGGCCTCCCTCAGTTTGCATGACCTTGAAATGCTGCTGCCTTGGAGTTTGAAAATTCAAGGACAAACTTTGTGTGGCCTTACAGAGAGACTAAAAAAGTTGCATATAGGCTTTCTTGTTTTAATGTGTGTCAGTCAATAAATTTGCACATTGATTTTTTTTCTAGCAGTCTCTTCAGATTTTTTTTGCACAACTGTAAAAACGCAGGTATTACTCTTTCTCCTCTGTTTCTTATCGAATGTCAAAAGAAGGAATAATTCGATGAAAAAACACCTAAAAGTTGCCGCAATTTCCCTTTTTGATTTTGAGTTAAATATCTATCTAATCATTCATAAAAAAAAATTAAAGTTATGCAAGTTTTAATAGGACGTTATAACCCTGTGCAATATTCAGTAAGGATAAGTACACTTTTCAAAGTAAGGTGCTGGGATTACATAAGTATAAATCATGACTTTCACTAAAGCCCCGTACACACGATCGGTTTGACTGATGAAAACCATCCGATGGATGGTTTTCATCAGACCAACCGATCGTGTATGGTACCCATCGGTCTTTTTTCCATCGGTTGTAAAAAATAGAACTTTAAAAATTTTCCGATGGATAAAAAAACGATGGGAATTTCCGATCGTCTATGGGCAAGTCCATTGGTTAAAAAACCCACGCATGCTCAGAATCAAGTCGACGCATGCTCAGAAGCATTAAACTTAATTTTTCTCGGCTCATCGGAGTGTTTTTTACGTCACTGCGTTTGGAACGGTTGGTTTTTTGACTGATGGTGTGTGGCCAAGACTGATGAAAAACAGTTTCATCGGATTTCCGATGGACAAATCCATCGGACGAAAATCCATAGGTTATCCGATCGTGTGTACGGGGCTTAAGTGTTGTGCAGCCCCCATAATAATTAGATATCGATCTATATAAATATGTAAAATCTCTGCATGATGTAGACAGGTTATATAGTTAAAGCGCCCCTAAACTGTCAATGATTGTTGGGCAATCGCAATGCAGTTTTAAAAGGTAAAGCACAATGACTGGATAAAGTCAATATACCAGGAAGGCAAATATTTGACAGTTCGTATTTTTTATTGCTAAGATTGGTTCTGATATTACACATTTGCGTATAGAAAAATGTGGGTCAACCACATTTTAGTTGACATTTGTATTTAAAAGGGGGGGTTCAAGGATCTTGTAATGTCCAATGAAAGATGGAAACCCTGATGTATGGGTTCCTTTTATTCCAAAGTTTTGTTTATTGGTTGGCATGCATCAATGCTTTTTGGTGGAAATGGTTGGCTTAGAATAACCAATGCACTTTCTGATTCAGAAGTAGTAAAATGTAATGCTTTTAGTTTAAAACGGTGGTCTTGGGGGTAGGTGCGGCCCTTTGCTTGCCTTTCTACCCACTATCTCTGCCACTTATATATAAGCCACCATTCTTCCCATTGACGCCAACAATGGGGCATTGTTTACTCCCAGGGCATTTTTTTTTTACCCCCATTGTCCCAAGTCTGGCACCCCAAATTCTGAAGGATCATAAATTGGCCCTTTTATTTGCAAAGTTGGAGACCCCTGGTTTAGAAAACAGGCGGCCTGATGATAATGATGATCAGTGGATTTCAAAATGGCCCTAACGGCACTTTTCTGGCAGTAGTTCTATAAGAATTACCTTTGCCTAATTCAGCCATGCATGTGCAACAGGCTCAGTAACTCAGGGCTTGACAAATTTGCTTGGAATCTAGGAGCCAGCTAAAAAAGTTAGGAGCCAGGAACGCGCACCGTACCACCGAGCTTGCGCGCAGAATCGAACGCATACATGAGTAGCGCCCGCATATGAAAGCGATGTTAAAACCACACATGAGGTATCGCCGCGATTGGTAGATCGAGAGCAATAATTCTAGCCCCAGACCTTCTCTGTACCTCAAAACATGCACCCTGTAGAATTTTTTAAACGTCGCCTATGGAGATTTAAAGGGTAAAAGTTTGTTGCCATTCCACGAGCGGATGCAATTTTTAAGCGAGACATGTTGGGTATCAATTTACTCAGCGTAACATTATCTTTCACAATATAAAAAAAAAATTGGGCTAACGTTACTGTTGTCTTATTTTTTAATTAAAAAAAAGTGTATTTTTTCTCAAAAGTGCGCTTGTAAGACCGCTGCGCAAATACGGTGTGACAGAAAGTTTTGCAATGACCGCCATTTTATTCTCTAGGGGGTTAGAATAAAAATATATATAATGTTTGGGGGTTGTAATTAGAGGGAAGGAGATGGGGCAGTGGAAACAGACAGGGGAAGCTCCATTAGCATTGCTGGTTGTATGTCATACCAACGGTCACCACAAGATGGCGCCTGATCACAGAAGGAAGCATAGGCCTAGATACAGAGAAGCATAGGCCTGCAGAAGGCCGCAAAGCCGTGGCCTCAATGGCCGGCCTGACGCGATTGCGCAGCGCCGGGGGGGGGTTCACGGAGACACAGGATACCCCAGCTGTGCTGCCCCAGGCGCCAGGTCACTAATTCTAGTCGCAATGGCGACCTGGTGCCCGGGGATTGTCGAGCCCTGCAGTAACTTACCAACATGTGCAGCAGATTCAGGTAGTTCTTACTACTGTCAGTGAAATTCTTAATTGATACCAGTTTTAGATTAGGAAACTGGCAGTAATTAAGACCAGCTTTGAGCTGGTGTACAAGAGTATGCCAATACTCAAAGTGGATTTTTTTTTTCCCAGCTGAAAGCTAAATGTAAATGGTAAAATTTGTGATGGCAATACCTATATTTGGGAAATAGCTCCTCATTAGGAGAGCAGAGCCTGATATGGAATCTGAGAGGCTAGTTCCCCATCCTGTCCACTTAGCTTTCTACTGACAGCGCACAGCAATGGGTGTATTCGAAATCTCCTATTGGACTGAATAGTGAATATAGATTGCGTGCGCCCCCACCACCCTTTCTGTGTGTTGCCAGTCAAATGTAAAATGGACCTGATGGGGAGCTAGCCTCTCGAATCCCCATCAGGCTCTGCCCACCCCAGTGCAAAACTTCTCAGCCAGGCAGCTGTCATGTCAGTGTGACAGGCACAGTGGCGTGGGAGGGTGCACTCCATTAAAATGAAAAAATAAATAAATGCAGCCATTTTAAATATATGCTGGGGATAGTGACTACCTCTGTCCATGCGCTTTGTGGAGGGAGGAGAAGTGGGCAGAGACAATGTGCTGGTTTCTCAAAAGATTTACAGCAGTGATGTCCCTAAGGAGCCAGAAGTTCTGTAGAAATTATTATACTCTCTGGCAGGACTAGGATTTAACTTTAAAAAAAAAAAAGATAGAAGCATGTCGGCTGCATAGTGCATACCACCTTGAAACTTGAGGTATAGAACTCTTTAGCAATCTTCTTCTAATTAAACTATGGCGCAAAAAGTTTTAAAGCAGAACTCTTTAACATCGGGTTCACTTTACACGCTTACTTTGGGCCAGCTTGGCTTAAAGGGTTAGTGATTATAAAGCCTAAATGTTTTTACCTTAATGCATTCCTTGTATTAATGTAAAAATTGTTTAACCAGTGCAGGGGTGGGGCCAAGTTCCACTGCCTGTGTCAATGGACACAGCTGCGGGGCTCGGGAACGGACATGCACCGGTGTCCCCATGGGCAGCAGCTTCCGATGACGGCACGGAACAGGGTTGAAGCCAAGTGGGTCTAAAACGTACCACTTTTACACACTGAATGCCGCCAAATGTAAGAGAAGCTAATTAAGACCAACTCTCTTGGCATACAAAGCGAAAAACTGGCTCAGACAGATTTTGCGAAAGTGTCTCTCCTGCATTCGAAAAGTGGCGCAGCATGAGCCAAATTCAAGTACAAGCTCTAGACCGGTATATAAATTTGATGCATTTTTGTTTTGTGTCTCATTTGCAAGATTTTTTTTCTTCTATTCTCAGACTTCAGTTCTAGGGCAACTACGTTCCTTGTCCATGCCTGAGATGGACTACACATTTTTGTGCAGACAAATTCAGCTCTGAGAATTTTGTAGTACACAGAGCGGATCATGTGACCAGAAATAACAGCTCTGCTTGCCCTTCATTAGTAGCAATGAGGCGCATCAGTGGAGGAGCATGCACAGGACAAAAGGCTGAAAACGGGAATAGACTGTTTAAATAAAGAGAAAAACAAGCCATGGTTTACTCGATATTTTATAATGTTAAAAAAAAAAAGTAGTGTCACTTCAACCCTTTTCTCCTTTTTAAAACAAAAAAAGTTATGGCTGGAATTGGGCTCTAATAACTTAAAGTGGTTGTAATCCTCTGCAGAAGAAATCTGAACAAAGCATATCCCTCTCACAGGGGTCTAGAACTGGTGGCCCTCCAGCTGTTGCATAACGACAAATCTCATCATACCTTTGCCTGTGGGACTCATGCTTGTGACTGTGTCAGCCTTGCAATGCCTCATTGGACATTTCGTTTTTCTAACAGCTGGAGGGCCACCAGTTTGAGACCCCCTACTCCATAGCATGTGCTTGTCTCCAACCAAAGGACTAAGACCCCATACACACAGATTTTCTGCAGATGTTTGTCTTCCAATTTACCAAAAATATATAATATGAGGTCAAACCTTTAGGAGTTTCAACTTGTATGCAACCAGGCATGCCCTTGCAACTGCATGGTTTTGGTAAATTCTGAAGACAAAAATCTGCAGAAAATCTAATAGTGTGTATGGGGGTCTAAGTGTCATTTCTGTCTATTGCCTCGTTCTCTGCTAGCTGCATGAGTCACTTCTGACGCCTCTTCTATGTTCTTGTGTGTGGGGGACTGTGTACCTTACTTCCAATCAGCATTCAGAGCTCTTCTCACTGAGCTCTGCAGAGTAACTTCAGCTCCCCACCCTCTGCTTTATAAATTCTGGACTTTGAACGTGTGTAGAGAAGGCTGCAGAAAGGTACAACTTATGTAGGAGGTTTTGTTTCATCTTTATGTATCATCTGAGGACAGTCCCTTCACTGGGTATGTGTAAGAATTTGCAACCAGCTTTTAAGAAATGTCCCTAAGCTTTCTTTTGGCTGCAGACATTGTCTGTCTTGCTAGTTGTATTATTCTTAGGCAGTGATGTAGCTTGTACGTCAAACAATGGCATCTTCTAGCAGACTTCTATTTAGCTTGCTGGCAAATTCCATTTTTTATAAAGCAAATGAAAGTGGGAACAAGACAACAGCTGTGTGAATTTCAGTGTACCAAGCACTGTGTGTACTCAGCTGCTGCATTAGGCTTGTAACAAAGTAGATTTTTTTAACTATGCTTCCTGGATTCACTGACTTCATGTTGCAAGGAGGAGTTCTATGAAACAATTTAATGTCGTTTAAAGCCATAGGTTTTCATGGTTTTTTCAATTGCTATCTGTCATGGAACATTTTGAATTGAAAAATGTAGGTCTCCTGTAGTAGAGTGGTCTTTATATTGGTTTCGTAGTTGGTACTAATATTTCTGTGGCAATAAATTGTGCTTCCTGTCAATTGCCTTTCTCCTAAGGTTACATTTTGTAAGATTGGTGTTCCACAAAGCTGTGTATAATACATATGAGTGCTTGTAATCATTGCACTGGATGTAGGCAGTTAAGTAGTACAGATCTTGCTGACCTAGGCAGATGCATGAAAATTATGCCAATCGTTTGCTTAGGTAAACCTGAACTAAAAGAAATGGTAGCCTGCGCTCCTCTTGCTGAAAATGTTAGTTTCAAGTTGTGTTTTGATCTTCTGATTTTAATACTTTGAGGCATTGATCTGGAACATGTATACTCCTGTGGAGCCAGAACTCCTGCATATTTCTCTAAGGTTCAGGAGGTTAGTGCCCTTTCTAACATTTTATTGTCTTTTTAGGTAAGATGTTACATGCCTTCTAACCCTTATTATGTGCTTCAATGTGTGTTTAGAATGCACACATAGTTTAAAATGTACAAGAAGGCATTAAAGCATAACAATGCCTGTAAAGAGGGTCCAATTTTTAAAACGTGGTAGTGCAATAAGCCCTTGGGGTCCAACTCCAGCATGGAATCTTCTTCTATTAGCCTCAGTAGCGCCCTCCCCGTGACTGCGCTATATTTCTTTGACCTGCAGCCTCCATATATCTTTAGAATATAAAATTGTGGTCAGGTGCCCACTGCAGTACCCTTCATGTCTGGCTATTCGAGAAAATCTGCAGGACATGCGACATTGACATTCACCATTGTTCTGGGACGAAGTGTCCCAAGATGCAGTGGTTTTATTGGGTAGCGAGAGAGTTTTTCAAGGGATTTTGCAACTTGTGGGGGCAGCATCATAAGAACCCTAGACTTAAGTGTAGCTGGGCCAGAAAGGATGGTCTGGGTGAAGCTGGGTATCACAGATCAGAAGTTAAAGGGCCTATTTGACTTGGAATCCGAATGAGAGGAAGACATGTAGTGGAGGGAGCAAGCTTTCTAGGTAGAAGGAAATAAGATGTGTTTGAACCTGGAGTAGTGTTTTAAAGAGAAATTTCAAGGAAGCTGCAAACGGCTTATTCTAAAGCCCCTGCTGCACTACACCCCCAGCCTTCCTCCATAAAAAAAAAAAGGAAATAAAAGTCCATTGTGTTCTGCAACCTGAGTATAGTTGTGTATGTATATACCCATCCTTAGAGGATTGCCCTTTGACATCATCCCCATCCATTTTAAAATGTTTGTTACCTCACCATTTCATATTCCTGTTGCGTGCCTATTGATTATGTACTTGTGTTAAGTATCCTGTCCCCTTTGAATTGTTTCCTTTGTGTGAAATACCTGGTGATCTGCTTTCCTATTTCAAACTGACCATGCTAGGCATGAGGGCACATCCATCCCAGCGTATTCAGTTTTCTGGCTGTTCTAGGAGCTCAGTCTGCCTGTCCTCCAATGGCCAGAACTGCTAACATGCCCCCTTGCACAGCTCTTCACTAGGAAGGTCAATGTACTGCTGCTTCTCTGCCTCCTTCTGACACCCCCCACATATCCATTTAAGTGCCAACTACTTAACAGTGGTTAAGTAGTTGGCACTTACGCCGGGCAGCACTAGGGTCATTGGTTCGAATCCCAACCACGGCACTACCTGCCTGAAGTGTGCCTGCGTGGGTTTCCTCCGGGTACTCTGGTTTCCTACAACACTACAAAGGCATGCTGGTAGATTAATTGGTTCCCTTCTAAATTGGCCCTAGTATGTGAGTTGGAGACCTTTTTAGATTGTAAGCTCTTTGAGGGCAGGGACTAATGTGAATGTCAATGTACACTATATATGTAAAGTGCAGCCTAAATTGTGCTTTGGGATATAATTTAATTTTATTTATTTTTTTAATTTTTTTTTCATTTCAGGTACTTGTATAGCGCTGACACAGTACTGTGCAAATGTCTTGGGCAGGTATGGAAAAAATGCAGTAAATTAAAAATGCTTTCAGAAATATAAGTGTTGACTGCTGACTGCCTCACGTAGGAGTACGGTGGCAGTGTCTCTCCTGTGCCAGATCACGTACCTAGTATGTGATCCAGCACTTCCGCTGGTGCCGCGGTTGTCCTGTGATTAGACACAGCACATGCCGATTAGTGTGTGCTGGCCAATGGATGTCTGCCGCTAATCGGCGAGGAGAGACGCACAACAGAGCTCTGCCTATGTAAACAAGGCAGAGCTCTTTTATGTTGGCAGGGATGTGGTGGATTTTTTTCCCCCTGCAAACCAGGGAATAAAATCCAGCACATTCCTTAGTAGAAACAGCGCACACAGTACACAAAAACACTGGTTATGCACACGTTTAACCCTTTGATCACCCTAAATATTTAACCTCTTCCCAGCCAATTTCATTAGTACAGTGACGGTGCATATTTATTGCACTGATCACTGTTGGTGACATTGGTTCCCACAAAGTGTCAGATTGTCCGCCGCAATATCCCATTCCCGCTATAAGTTGCTGATCGCCGCCATGACGTGTGTGTGTGATTTATAAATATAAAAGGGGGGGGGGAATTGCGCTAACATCAATAATGGCACACCAGTGCCCACACAATTGATGCCTGAAGCTCCAAGGTTGGAAGCAGCAACTATTTTGCAAACATCATGAACAGTGAACAAAATAATATAGTTGCGCTAAACCAGGAAGTATCTGAATGTGATGGTGTGGTAATGGGTTAACAAACAAATTACTTAGAGTGACCCAAACTTGAAAAACCAATATAAAGAAATCACATTCTAGAACATATAATCTGAATAGTACCAAAAATGGTGGTTGCAAAAATATGAGATGAAGTTCATAAAGTGCAAAAAATAAATTGAGTTCATAAAGTGCATGAAAATAGTCCAATTATAACATTGATGATATAGACACCCGTGTTAAAATCCAAAATCTTTCAGACTCTTCAAATGAGGACTGAAACCAAGTGAAATCTACCACCATATAATGAGTGATTCTGCTTACCAGAGCTCCACGGTCCCCTATGATGTCCACAGCCTCACCAGTCAGCGCTATCCACAGCACTAAACAATTAGTATTCATATACCATGTAAGGAAACGGATGCCTCTATAGTGTAAAATCTTCCAGTATTTTATTTAGACATAAAAAGTAGTTAACACTCATATTTGACAGTAGAAAAACCAGCCTTAAGCCTGTTGCGCCGGCCGGACACAAACGGGCAGACCCATGTATGGAGATCGAGCAGTGGAGGGTGATGTCAGCATGCCGCTCGTTCCGCCCTATGCGTTTCGTGATAGGTCACGTCGTTAACACATTACCACACCATCACATTCAGATACTTCCTGGTTTAGCGCAACTATATTTATTTTATAATATATATTCTATCCGTACTGTAGTTTGTAGATGCTATAATTTTTGCGCAAATCAATATATACTTTTTGGTAGTGGTGCAACGGATTGGTGACGATCCGTGATCCGAACGGGTCACCCCGTTCGGATCGGCACACACCGCGATCCTCGGCCTTAGGAAGGGCCGCGGCTTCGGCCTAGCTCCGGAGCCGCGGCCATCTTGGTACACCCGGCGGCCGCCTTGTGCGTGCTGACGTCATCACCCCTCACCCTCGCTGCTCGTGGATCTGAACTGGCCGGCGGGAGAGACTAAGGTAAGTGGGGGAGATGCCCATTACAGGGGGAGAAGATTGTGGATATTACAGGGGGGGGAGATTGTGGATATTACAGGGGGGGGAGATTGTGGATATTACAGGGGGAGAAGATTGTGGATATTACAGTGAGGGGGAAATTACGTTGATATTAGTAATTTTTTTTTTTTTTTGCCGATCCGAAAATGAACCGATCCGTGACCCCTGATCCGAGGATCGATCCGATCCGTGAGTTTTTTGATCCGTTGCACCCCTACTTTTTGGGATTATTCTCTTACCAAAAATATGCAGTAGAATACATACTGGCCTAAAATTTTCCAGAATTATTTTTTCTTATTAATTGGATATGTTTTTTTTTTTTTAGCAGAAAGTAAAAATATTTTTTAATTGTCAGCGTTGTTTTTTTTTTTTTCTATGTTTACAACAAAAAAAATGCAAAGCCCAGATGTGATCAAATGCCACCAAAAGAAAGCTCTATTTGTGGCAAAAGGCTATGAATTTAATTAATGTGCAGCGTTGCATGACTGTGCAATTGTCAGTTAAAGCAACGCAGTACCAAAAAGCAATAAATAGCCTGGTCATGAAGGGGGGAAATCTTCCGGAGGGCAAGTGGTTAATAGTGTGTTTTTTATCAATTAACAAAACTTTTTTTGTGCATTGTTGAGTTGCTTAGCCTTTTTTCCATGCAGAAAAATGGCAGCAGGTGCTGTGGACTAAGTAGTAATATGTTGAAAAATTGGCAGTAGCAAATGGCAGTTTGCCAAGGGCTGGAGAGCTGTACAACAATGAGAATCTGCAGGCAACAGTGAAGCATGGTGGAGGTTCCTTGCAAGTTTGGGCTTGAATTCTGCAAATAGCGTTGGAGACTTGGTCAGGATTATTGGTGTCCTCGATAGACAGATTCTTATCCGTCATGCCATACCATCAGGGAGGAGTGTGATTGGCTCCATATTTATTTTGCAGCAAGACAATGCCCCCAAAGATGCAGTCTGTGTCGTTAACCACCATCTTCAGTGTAAAGAAGAACAAGGAGTCCTGGAAGTGATGCTTTGTGGCTCCCACAGAGCCCCAATCTTAACATCAGAGTCTGTCTAATATTACATAAGGAGACGGAAAGATTTGAGGCAGCCTACATCCACAGAAGATCTGTGGTTAGTTCTTCAAAATGTTTGGAACAATCTACCTGGTCACACCAAATATTGATTTGGATTTCTCCTCTGTTCATTTACTTTCCATTTTGTTAATTGATAAACAAAACATACTTTTAACACTTCCATTTCTGAAAGCATTCTTCTTTTACAGCATTTTTTTAACATCTGGCTAAAACTTCTGCACAGTACTGTGTGCGTATGTGTATGTAACAGAAAAGAGTACACACATACTTTAACCACTTCCCGCCCAGTCAATAGCATATTGACGTCCGGGAAGTGGTTGTGTTATCCACACTGGACGTCATATGACGTCCTGCAGGATAACAGCCGCCGCGCGCCCGGGGGGGGCGCGCATCATGGTGATCGGTGTGTCAGTCTGACACACCGCTACACTGATCTCGGTAAAGAGCCTCCAGCGGAGGCTTTTTATCACGTGATCAGCCGTGTCCAATCACGGCTGATCACAATGTAAACAGGAAGAGCCGTTGATCGGCTCTTCCTCACTCGCGTCTGACAGACGCGAGTAGAGGAGAGCCGATTGGCGGCTCTCCTGACGGGGGGTTCGCGCTGATTGTTTATCAGCGCAGCCCTCCCTCGGATACCCACACTGGACCACCAGGGAAGCCCCAAGCATGTGGATGGCCCCCATGGCCATCCACATGCAGTAAAAACAAAAAATATATATAAAAAAAATAACAAATATGCCAATCAGTGCCCACAAATTGGGCACTGACTGGCACTACCACAGTGTGTGGTGGCTGGCATTGCTGGGCATCAGTGTCCATCGGTGCCACCTACTAGTGTCCATCGGTGCCACCTACTAGTGTCCATCGGTGCCACCTACTAGTGTCCATCGGTGCCGCCTTATCAGTGCCGCCTTATCAGTGCCCTTCAGTGCCGCCTTATCAGTGCCCGTCACAGAAGTAGAAAAGGTACTTATTTACAAAAAAAATTAACAGCAACAAAGAAAAAAGTAGTTTTTTTTAAAAAATGTCGCTCTTTTTTTATTTGTTGTGCAAAAAATAAAAATCGCAGAGGCGATCAAATACCACTGAAAGAAAAAGCTCTATTTGTGGGAACAAAATGATAAAAAATTTGTTTGGGTACAGTGTAGCATGACCGCGCAATTGTCATTCAAATTGCGACAGCGCTGAAAGCTCAAAATTGGCTTGGGCAGGAAGCTGTATAAGTGCCTGGTATTGAAGTGGTTAAGGGCCAGTTCACATCACATGCAGTCCAGTGCGTTTTTTTTGTTTTTCTGCATTAAAAATGCATAGAAAGTACGTTTTTTTATATGGAGTTCAATGGCATAGTTCACACCAGTGCTTGCAGTTCCAGTGCGTTGCAGAAAACAAGTAAAACCTGCTGCGTTTTTTCTCCACTGGACTGTACTAGAATGCTGTAAACTGCACCAAAAACACATTGAAACACACAAGTCCTTAAGGTTAAAAAAAAAAAAACATGTGTGGTAGGGCATGCACTGGACTGCATCAAAAATGTACTTGAGCGCATCAAAAAATGCGCATCTGGACTGCGTTTCTACTATGGTGTGAACTGGCCCTAAAGAGGAGCTCCAGGCTTTTTCACAAACAAATCGGCTATAAATACTGTAGCTGCTGACGTTTTTAATATTGGGGCACTTGCCTGTCCACGGATCCAGTTGTGTCTTCACCAGAGCCAATTTTGCAATCGGCTATCTGGTGCTCCCGCCGCCATCTTAACTACTGCGCATGTGTGAAGCGCTCTGCACTTTGTGAATGGGCCAGCTACGGGTGAATGAGGGGGAGGCTGAACTGTGAACTGAGCCAGAAGTGAAAGTGGGTACCTGCTCCCCCTACATAAGGTACCAAATGTGGCAGCGGAGGGGGGAGGCAGACAGCTTTTGGTTTAAACTCCTGCTTTAATTTTCCTTAAGGAAACTTTGTGTTTTGTTTTTGGTTTATCCGTTACAAAGCAGTTCTGGAGTTTTTGAAATGACAGGACCTAGGCATTCTGGGAAATGTCATCAGTGAAGGAAAGCATTTCTTCCCTCGTTTGATGATCTCTCACTCCGGTTGAGAGTCGGCACAGGAACTGGAATGTATGTGTGAGATCATTGCTCTGGTTATAAAACCAGAGCGCTGTACACACTTCACTTACGTGATTCTGTGGGCCAACATCTTAGGCTGGCCATACATTATACAATCTTGTACAATTTGCCTTTAGATTTACCAAAACCATATGAGGTCAAACACTTTCAATTTGTATGCAATCAGGCAGTTAAAGGTGAATCTAAAGGAAATTGAACAATAAAATTGTTTAATATATGGATTGCTTTAGTCTAGAAAGTAGATACTGACCCTGGATCATGTACAAGCAAAATAGCTGACCTCCATTCGATATGGGGGGGGGGGGGGGGTTGTGAAAAATACTGTAATCCCTTTAAATGGTAAACACATGTAAATGTTATACATTTAAAGAGACTCTACCTCATTCAGGGGATAATGAGGAAGTCTCCTAATAGCCCACCCTTTGACTCTCCTATACTCTTTCACTACGTTCCCCTGCTGCTCTATTGTCTGGTATTGGGAAACATGCCTGGATGCAATACTTCAGTCTGAGTGGTCAGTCATTGGCCAGAAACACTGTTGCATGAGGACAACATCAACCCTGTGTAAGCTTCAAAATTAAGCGAATGTAGGTTTTGACTGGCAGCTGTGTTGAAGAGGAGTGACAAAAGTGCAGTGAAGAAGGGGAGTTAATGCAGTAGTAAAACCTGCTTTATTTTTGCCTGTAGGTAAAATTAATATCTCCTAAACGTGCACAGTTTAAGATATATTCACTCTGCATGCACCCGCTAAACATTACCGACGCTTGCGCTTTGAAGGTCCAGCATACTGTGATGGATCTTCAAAGCTTCTTGCCAGTACTGAGGGCACGGTGGTGATGTCATTGGAACTCTGATCACTCACAGCGATGGAGCCCACAAACCTGGAAGAAAGGCCCGGTAGAAGATGTTGGCCCTGAAATTTTGAGCTGGGCACATATATCTGCAGTGTTTTCTTATCTCTTCAAAGTACTGTGTTCCGTAGCTTTCTCCTGCTTCGTTCTTCTGTTAGCAGCCTCATAACTCCTGACAAGTTGTCCGTCACATATGATAAAAGCAGCCTGAATTTTGTGTTGGGGAGGATGCTATAAATAGCTTAGCAGAGCCCTGAACTATTCAAGGGACAGAGCTGAAAGTCTCTACCTATGAGGAGAGGGGGTATGTGCCTTTCCTTCAATCGGCTATCTTGGCTGTATGCCAAGGCTTCACTGCAGTGCTAACCAGGAAGAGAAAATCTCCTAACATGATCTGAACTTTCTAAACAATATATAAAGCTGAAGACAGCAGATATACATGTAAAACTTATGTAGGGAGATTTGTTTCATCTCTGTATCATCTGATGGTTTACATCCACTTTTTAAAGTTATTTTTAGGGGGCACTAAAATGCAATAAATTACCCAATTTTTGGTAAAATATAAAAGCAGAGGTTGCACTAAGTAAATAGATACCAAACCTGTCCAACCTTAAATTTGCATGGGCCAACGAAATGGCCAAAAAATTTTAGTACCCTATTTTATTTTATTTTTTCCATAGGCGATGCATCAAAAGACCTCCTATAGGTCATAATTTTAGCGTTGCGAAAGAGGTCTGGTGCTAGAATTGATGCTCTCATTCCAGCGTGCACGGCTATATGTAACGTGTATTGCAATCAGCGTTTTCAGGCGTAGGCGCCACAATGCATGCGTTTTACATTTGTACGTGATTAAATATTGAAAGGGGGGGGGTTGTTTATGTGCTTGGGTGTAACATAAATTTATTTTACAAATATATTTTACTTGTTAAACCCAGGAGCCTGCATTCACTATATTTGATCTACCACAGTACACAGAACATGGAAATGCAAGTATTTCAGTAAATATAAACTGCTAAATACCTTTTTCTCATCAGCAGTATATAGCAGACTTATGACTTCTATCAGTGTCTAGTTAAAGCTTGTAGGAGGAGTTTTCATTCTCCTTTTGGCTATCCTATGAAGCTGCAGGACTAGAGTTGAGCGGACACCTGGATGTACGGGTTCGGCCGAACTTCGGAAAAAAGTTTGGGTTCGGGACCGAACTTAACCCCGAACCCCATTGAAGTCAATGGGGACCAGAACTTCTAAGGACTATTAACGCTGTTTCCCGTGTATAGAACTATCCCTGCACAATGTGTCATTTCTGAGGGGAAAAAAAATCATTTAAAATTCACTCGTGGCTATTAATAAATTGTCGGCTCCCGGCAATACATAGAAAAGTAATTGATAAAAAAAAAAAAAAGCGTGGCAGTTCCCCCAAATTCAATTACCAGGCCCTTCAGGTCTGGAATGGATATTAAGGGGAACTCTGCCGCGAATTTAAAAAAAAAAATGTGTGTGGTTCCCCCAAATATCCATACCAGGGCCTTCAGATCTGGTATGGATTTTAAGGGGAACTCTACCCCAAATTAAAAAAAAAAATGGCGTGGAGTACCCCCAAAAAACCAGACCCTTTATCCGAGCACGCAACCTAGCAGGCCGCAGGAAAAGAGGGGGGGGGGACGAGCAAGCGCCCCCCCCCCCCTCCTGAACCGTACCAGGCCACGTGCCCTCAACATGGGGACAAGGGCCTCATCCCCACAACCCTTGCCGGTGGTTGTGGGGGTCTGCGGGCGGGGAGCTTATCAGAATCTGGAAGACCCCTTTAACAAAGGCGATCCCCAGATCCCGCCCCCCCTATGTGAAATGGTAATGGGGTACATTGTACCCCTACCATTTCACAAAGTGTCAAAAATGTTAAAAGTGACAATAGCCGGTTTTTGAAAATTCCTTTTATTAATGTCTTCTCCTTCCATCTTCTTTTCTCCATTCGGGTTTTTTCCTTTTCATCTTCATTCTTCCTTCGGCGTTCTCGTCCGCATCTTGCTCCGGCTTCTTCTTTCTTCGGCCGCTCTGTTTGAATTGGAGGTTCCCGCTGTGTGACGCTTCAGTTCTCCTCTTGGTCCACTGCCACCCGGTGACGTCGCCCCCCTCTGACGCACATGGATTTCATGGGGACTTTCCCTGTGGTGTCAGAGGGGGCGGGGCCACCGGGTGCCAGCGGACCCAGAGGAGAACTGAAGCGTCACACAGCTGGAACCTCCAATTCAAACGGAGCGGCCGAAGAAAGAAGGGAAGAAGAAGCCGGAGCAAGATGCGGACGAGAACACCGAAGCAAGAAGGAAGATGAAGATGATGAAGAACAAGATGGAGGAAGAAACCCGAATGGGGAGAGGAAGAAGATGGGGAGAGGAAGAAGATGGGGAGAGGAAGAAGATGGGGAGAGGAAGAAGATGGGGAGAGGAAGAAGATGGGGAGAGGAAGAAGATGGGGAGAGGAAGAAGATGGGGAGAGGAAGAAAAAAGCAGACATTAATAAAGGAATTTTTAAAAACCGGCTATTGTCATTTTTAACATTTGTTACACTTTCTTTGTGAAATGGTAGGGGTACAAATGTACCCCATCACCAATTCACATAGGGGGGGGGGCGGGATCTGGGGGTCCCCTTTGTTAAAGGGGTCTTCCAGATTCCGATAAGCCCCCCGCCCGCAGACCCCCCACAACCACCGGGCAAGGGTTGTGGGGATGAGGCCCTTGTCCCCATCAACAGGGGGACATCCTCCCCATGTTGAGGGCATGTGGCCTGGTACGGTTCAGGAGGGGGGGCGCTCTCTCGTCCCCCCTCTTTTCCTGTGGCCTGCCAGGTTGTGTGCTCGGGTAAGGGTCTGGTATGGATTTTTGGGGGTACTCCACGCCATTTTTTTTTGTAAATTTGGGGTGGAGTTTCCCTTAAAATCCATACCAGATCTGAAGGGCCTGGTATGGATATTTGGGGGAACCCCCACGCTTTTTTTATTTTTTTTTATCAATGACTTTTCTATGTATTGCCGGGAGCCGGCAATTCATTAATAGCCGCGAGTGAGTTTTAAATGACTTTTTTTCCTTCAGAAATTACACTTTGTGCAGGGACAGTTCTAAGCACTCATAGAAAAGTCATTGATAAAAATAAAAAAAAAGCGTGGGGGTCCCCCCAAATTCAATTACCAGGCCCTTCAGGTCTGGAATGGATATTAAAGGGAACCCTGCCGCAAATGTAAAAAAAAAATGCGTGTGATTCCCCAAAATATCCATACCAGGCCCTTTAGATCTGGTATGGATTTTAAGGGGAACTCCACCCCAAATTTAAAAAAAATGGCGTGGAGTACCCCCAAAAATCCAGACCAGACCCTTTATCCGAGCACACAACCTGGCAGGCCGCAGGAAAAGAGGGGGCGACGAGAGAGCGCCCCCCCCCCTGAACCGTACCAGGCCACATGCCCTCAACATGGGGAGGATGTCCCCATGTTGATGGGGACAAGGACCTCATCCCCCACAACCCCCAGATCCCGCCCCCCCTATGTGAATTGGTAATGGGGTACATTGTACCCCTACCATTTCACAAAGAAAGTGTAACAAATGTTAAAAATGACAATAGCCGGTTTTTGAAAATTCCTTTATTAATGTCTTCTCTTTTCTTCCATCTTCTTCCTTCTTCTTCTTCCATCTTCTTTTCTCCATTCGGGTTTCTTCATCTTCATCTTCCTTCGGTGTTCTTGTCCGCATCTTGCTCCGGCTTCATCTTCTTCCCTTCTTCGGCCGCTCCGTTTGAATTGGAGGTTCCCGCTGTGTGACGCTTCAGTTCTTCAGTTGTCCGCTGGCACCCGGTGGCCCCGCCCCCTCTGACACCACGGGGAAAGTCCCCGTGAAATCCATGTGCCTCAGAGGGGGGTGGGGTCACTGGGTGGCAGCGGACCAAGAGGAGAACTGAAGCATCACACAGCGGGAACCTCCAATTCAAACGGAGCGGCCGAAGAAAGAAGGGAAGAAGAAGCCGGAGCAAGATGCGGACGAGAACACCGAAGGAAGATGAATATGAAGAGGAAGAAACCCGAATGGAGAAAAGAAGATGGAAGAAAGGAGAAGACATTAATAAAGGAATTTTCAAAAACCGGCTATTTGTCATTTTTACCATTTTTGACACCACCTTCGTGAAATGATAGGGGTACAATGTACCCCATTACCATTTCACATAGGGGGGAGCTGGGATCTGGGGGTCCCCTTTGTAAAAGGGGTCTTCCAGATTCCGATAAGCCCCCCGCCCGCAGACCCCCACAACCACCGGGCAAGGGTTGTGGGGTTGAGGCCCTTGTCCCCATCAACATGGCCTGGTACGGTTCAGGAGGGGGGGCGCTCTCCTCCCCCCCTCTTTTCCTGCGGCCTGCCAGGTTGTGTGCTTGGATAAGGGTCTGGTATGGATTTTTGGGTGTACTCCACGCCATTTTTTTTTTAAAATTTGGGGTGGAGTTCCCCTTAAAATCCATACCAGATCTGAAGGGCCTGGTATGGATATTTGGGGGGAACCGCACGCATTTTTTTTTTTATTTTATTTTTTTTAAATTTGCGGCAGGGTTCCCCTTAATATCCATTCCAGACCTGAAGGGCCTGGTAATAGAATTAGGGGGAACCCCCACGCTTTATTTTATATCTATGACTTTTCTATGTATTGCCGGGAGCCAACAATTCATTAATAGCCGCGAGTGAATTTTAAATGACTTTTTCCTTCAGAAATGACACTTTGTGCAGGGACAGTTCTAAGCATGGGAAACATGCGTGACTTTAAATGCATATTGCCGAACACCGAACCCGAACATACAGTGAATTTTTCGGGTCCGGGACCCCAAAACCCAAAAGTTGGGTACGGACCCGAACTTTACAGTTCGGGTCCGCTCAACCCTATGCAGGACCCCTTGACCCTCTGTCTGGCCACTGCTGATTGGCCCTGTGCTGATCACTAGCACCCTCCCAAAAAATAAACTCTAGCAATACACACCAAACTGAGCATGTGCAGAAGTAACTCCTAAGGCTCTATACTGTCAGGAGATTGGGGACAGTAAAATAAGGGGAAGATCAAAGACTGGATCAAACAGCCTTTTTACACAGTGCACAGAATTAACCCCCACTGTAAATATAACAAGCATGCTGCATATACAGACTGATTTTACTGTTGTAGGTCTAACTTTATTTTTTCCCATCACATATAATATATATGATTTCCCTTTCTTTTTTTCTTTTTTTTTCCTTTTAATTTTTATTTTCTGTGACAGATTCTCTTGAATGAGACATCCAGGGGCTAAAACAGGGATATGCAATTAGCGGACCTCCAGCTGTTTGCAAAACTACACGTCCCATCATGCCTCTGCCTCTGGATGTCATGCTTGTGGCTGTCAGAATCTTGCAATGCTTTATGGGACTTGTAGTTCTGCAACAGCTGGAGGTCCGCTAATTGCATATCCCTGGTCTAAAAGACCCTGGATGTCTCCCCTGTGCTCCACTGAGTCTAATGTAATGCACATCTGCACATCGCACTGCATTACGTTCTTTCCCGGCCTTGATGGCAAAAGCCCAGGTGCTAGAATGCAATTTCTAGTCGACCTGACAACTAGGATTTGTCAAGACATGAGTTAGTGCGTTAAGGGGTGCTGTCAAGAGACTGTCAGGAAGTCGAAAGGCAAGTAAGACAGCCAAGCAGCTAACATTTTCTAAAAGAGCGGCCAATGGATGGTGTAAAGGAAAAATGTTTGCCTACTGCATCTTTAGTATAGCGTTTTCAATTTTTATAAGTTAACCAACTAAAATTTCAATAAGTCTGCTTAATATGTTACAGCAGGGTTCGACAAAACCCGGGCGCCAGGTCGCAAATGCGACTAGAATTGGCAACCTGGCGCCTGAGGCAGCACCGCTGAGGTTTCCTGTGTCTCCGTGCGGCTTTGCGGCCCTCTGCAGGCCTATGATTCATTCTGTAATCTGGAGCCCTCTTGTGGTGGCCGTTGGTATGACAAGACAACCAGTAATGCTTGCCTGTTTCACTGCCCGCCCATCTCCTTCCCTTTACTTAGAAGTTAACCCCCAAACATTATATATATTTTTTTATTCTAACACCCTAGAGAATAAAATGGCGGTCGTTGCAATACTTTCTTTCACACCGTATTTGCGCAGCGGTCTTACAAGCGCACTTTTTTAAGGAAAAAATACTAATTTTTAATTAAAAAATAAGACCACAGTAAAGTTAGCCAATTTTTTTTTTATATTGTGAAAGATAATGTTACGCCGAGTAAATTGATACCCAACATGTCACGCTTCAAAATTGCGTCCGCTCATGGAATGGCGACAAACTTTTACCCTTTAAAATCTCCATAGGCGACATTTAAAAAATTCTACAGGTTGTACGTTTTGAGTTACAGAGGAGGTCTAGGGCTAGAATTATTTATCTCGCTCTACCGATCGCAGCGATACCTCATGTGTGGTTTGAACACCGCTTTCATATGCGGGCACTACTCACGCATTGGTCGTTAGAAAAATAAAACCTGGCTCCTAACTTTTTTAGCTGGCTCCTAGATTCCAAGCAAATTTGTCAAGCCCTGTGTTTTACAGGTCCATCAAAACAATGTTTGCAAAGTCGTACAGGTTCTCCTCAAGTCACCTCAGCAGGAGTATAAACGTCTGTCCTGTCAGAATGCTGCAAGCCCTCTGTGGGGTAATAATGGTCTCTTGGCAGAAGTCCTACATGCCCCCTACTAAGTCAGAGTTAGAGCTCTCCACTTAGGGAGCATTAGCAGTTGGGCAAAGTTTATCATGCCAAGCAGATTTGTTCCCCAGATGCTTCCACCACCCTGTAGACATAAAAAAAATACTGATGGGGAGCTACTCATCTAATTTCTTTGGACACTCCTAAAGTAGATCTTAGGACAAGTTACATAGTTTGGTTGAAAAAAGACGCAAGTCCATCCAGTTCAATGAATAAAAGGAAACCTTGTTTCGGATAGTGTGTAAAAGTGTTAAGAAATCAGAGACCCAAAGGTCCAGAATCGGAGTGCTGAAAGTATAACGATAACTGTACTCCCGACACACAGTAAAATTGTAAATGAAAGTGCTAAATCCACAAGATGACATGCACTTTTTTGCCTAAGCACCTGAACCCACCTCGATTAAAAGCATGTGTGTCCATGCACACAAGTTTTTAGAGGCTTTTAGGAGCAGCAGAGTTTAGAGGCAGTCAAAGCTCCTTCTCCTGAATACAGAAGAATCTCATTCAGGAGAGGAGCTTTTGGGCATAAAAACGCTAAAAAGCCCCGAATCGCTTGGCACGTTTAGCACTTCAGTGGCCAGAATATGTTAAATTGTGGCTAATAAAATAAACTCCCAAAGGGCTGCTCAACTCTCCTTAAACTGGTGTAAAAAAGAAAATGCAGCTTAGGCGAGTTTGTTAATGCTGATGTTTCTCCGGTCAGGAGATAGTGTTTACAATAAACCAGGGTGGATTTGATTTAAATCAAGTTGATTTAAATCACTAGTAAAAGGCTTGATTTAAACCAACTATTTAAATCCATAATTTTTAAAGAGCAACTGTCATCTCTGTCCTGCAGCTGCTCCTCCTCTGACTCACTTTTGACTCACGACAGTCTCATTCACTTTAATTGGACAGCTGGTGATGCGGCAGGGACACCACAAGGTGAGGGACATGGCGGCAGCAGGTGAGTGGATGCCCGCTAACGGGCACTGCCATGGTGGCTCTGAAGTGACAGGTTCTCTTTAAATGTAAGGACTCGTTCTTGCTGGTAGTTGGGGAAACCTTCATTTTGTTTGCAAATGGTATTCTAAATAGAATTTTTAATAAGCTGTCAGGTTAGTAAAACAACGATATCAGAACTGATAAATCATACAGTTTGTGGTGTACATAGATTTGCAAAACAATGGGATAAAGGAATATTCCTGAACTTTGTTTTATCTCATGGTTACTGCGAAATTGTGTGAAAGCATCAATGCAGTGCATGTCATCTCAGCTTGCAGAGCTTGGATTCATTGAATGAGTTTAACAAAAATGTAGATATTGCAGAATATGCAGCCTCATGCTACATAACTAAGCTCAATTTCATGCTGAATAAATAATTATTATTGTATCTTAAATAGAAAACCATCTTCTTCTTTTTTTTTTTTTTTTTTTTTACTCCAAAAGCATTTTATTAAAATAAATTTGATCGATTTTGAAATCTAACCCGATTTTTTTTTTTTTTTTTTTTTTTTTTTTTTTTTTATCCATTCTGCAATAAACCAGTGTGCATGAGGCCTAAGACCATTTCCAAGCAACTTGATGTCCATATGACTAGAGTTAGAAATATTTGGCAGTTTATAGCCCATGGGAATGTAGTCGATGATCTGGATGTAGCCACAAGCGCAAAATTTACCCCATATTGAACAGAAGGATAGTACAAATGGTAGAAAGCTAGCCAAGGGAAACTTCCAGAGATAAAATCTGAACTTCAAGGTCAAGGTACATCCGTGTCTAAATACTTACCTGAGCCCAATCTCAATCCAGCGATGTGCACAAGAACAGTGGCTCTCTGCACTCTCTCTCCCCTCATTGGACAGGAGCCTTGGCTCCTCTCCTGAACTGGAATACAAACCCCTTCTTTTCTGTCTTGCATTGGGAATTTGTAGCTTACACAGGATAGCTTGGAAGGAAGAAAACAACATTGTTGTGATTTCAGTTCACCTCAAAGTGACAAGAACACTGCATTTCTGACGAGCTCAACAGGTATTTTCTGTACTTTAAATGTTCTGTGCCTGGGAAAAAAAAAATTGGTAAGCTGCAATATAATAGATGTTGGTTTTAGATTCTTACTTTAAAGCGGTTATGCCAGTGTGTACGTGTGCGCGCTACAATCTCCCCTCCAGTTATAGTAACTGATTTGCCCCAGTGTATTTATTTTTGAACAAAAAATTTAAAATGGTACCTTATTTTATAGCTTCGCTCACTTGAGTGGCCAACTCTCTTCTCCAGGTCTGACGGCTACAGCAGGCAGGGCAGAGAATCCCCCGCTGACGTCAACTAAAAGGAGGAGAGCAGAAAGGCAGCCACTGATGTGAGTGCCAAGCAGCGCTATAAAATTAGGTTATATGGCATACACTAGGGCACCTCAGTTACTATAACAGAGGGGATTGTAGTACACATGCTCAGTTATTTTACCATCAGGAGTGGAGGGCTTGGGAGCAATTGACACTGATAGGCGGGGAGGGGGGGGTTTGCGGGCGAGGACAGTGGAGAGCTGCAGAACTGCATTAGACTGGGGCACGTAAACTGACCATGGTGTGATAAGCTATGGTCAGTTTTTACGGGGTGGAGGGCAGGATCAGCCAGGTATTTCAGGTGATACAGGGGGCCAAATTACACAGCACAAGCCCTTTGCTGTATAACATGCTTTAAAGGAACATTTATTATGTTATATTTTATAGGGTTACAAACGCTTTGGTCTGAAAGTTAGACGGCAAATTTTTAGTCTTATGAGGACCGTAGTCATTGACAGATGTGGTATGTGACTGAACTTGTCTGTTAAGTAGACAAGCTGACAGTGAGCAGCTTTGGTAGCACGTTTCACTACAAATTTCCACTAGATTAGGCCTAATCTTCACAGTAATCTGCTCTTGAATTGCGCATCAGTATCGCCAGAAGTTAATTTTCTTAGATAAAGTAATTTAGATCTAAATAGGCATAGTTTTAAGGTAATGCCATCACAACTATGCTTATGCAAGTTTCAGAATTTTTATTCCTAAATCATTGTAATTGTGCAGGCTTTAATTCTAGGTGTTTACCAGTTTATTTACTTAGATACGTTCATTTTTTTTTTATTTTTTTTTTAAATAAATAAAAATCTTTTTTTGCAGGTAGTGGCAGCGGACACGGAGAAAAGTCCTGGTCTGCTGTCCTGGTCTGCTTTCATGGTTTGGTGTGCGCAGGGGCAGGTATATTCATAACCTGTTACATGTTACACCCTGATTATGGGTGTAACATGTTATGAATGGTGAAACCTATCCTTTAATGTGAGGATAAACTCTTGGAGATCAAAGCTGGAAGGTCCCCCAAGTGGCTGACCTCATGCTCTCCCCTGTATCCTAAGGGAGAAAAACAAGTCCTAGTTTTTCGCGCAGCGGATCTTACTGCATCCACTGTCACAATTTAAAAACGGCACAGATTTTGCAGGGCTCTGCCCACAGAGCTCGGTCATCTATTCAGTTTCCTGTGAATGAATTACAACTACCGTTGTTCTAAATGAACTGCACGAGCACTAATGAGCGCTCTTGTAGTTTATTTACAAGTCCTGCAGCTTTCAACAGGCAGCCCATATGACGGTAAGGGCAAAAAGCTGCAGGGCTCGTCTTCAGAAGCCCGACCAGGGGTGCAATGTTTTCTAGGCTCCTGCAGGAAACTATAAATGCACTTTCCCCCCCCCCCCCCCCTGCAAAATAAAATGATTCTTGAACTCCACACTCGTGCACTGCAACTAGGGCTGCAACTAACGATTATTTTCATAATCGATTTGTTGACCGATTATTGTTTCGATTAATCAGTTAATAGCCGTTAAAAGGTAATTTTGCTGCGATATGCATTTTTACATTATTATTTTTTGGCCAATTTGTTGTTGGGCAGACTAAAAAACACAAATTGCTGCAAAAACACATTACATGCTTTTCTGCAGCTTTTCAATTGAAGTATATTGAACCAAAAAAACAAAATAGCACCGTTTTGCGTAAAAGTCCTTGCCCTTTCCAAATACGCAGCAGCTGAAAAAATCATGGATGTGAACGTGTCCCATAGGAAACCATGTAAATGACCTGTAGTGTGTTTCTGCAAAAAGCACCAAAAAAAACAGGTGTGACCCAGGCCTGAGATGTTTAGTAACATATTGGTGTTAAAAAAACTAAAATTGGTACAAAAAGAGCAAATAATCGCTATAAGGGGTTCATTTTTTGACTGTGGGACAGTGAAAGTAATATTTACAGTAGCGATTTGCTCTTTTTGTACTGCAAAGGGCTCATTTTAGTTTTTTTTTTTTAACCCCATTATGTTACTGGCCGATTAATCGATTATGAAATTAATCGATTACTATTTTCATAATCAATTAGTTGTCGATTAATCGATTAGTTTCAGCCCTAACTGCAACCGTGCATTGCACACTGCTGTGGGGCGCTTGCAGAGCAGCCCTGTTCTCTTGAATGAGTCAAAGCGACGGGGTACAATTCTTGCTGCGAAGCAGAGAATCTCAGCTGCGGCATATGTGTACACCCCTAGCCATTGCCTCTGCAGCTTAAGGGGAAGCGGTTTGAGTGGCACAGTTAGAGTGTGGCTCAACCATGGGGTTTTACCAGCCCCAGCTGCCAGTGTGAGCAAGCCTTAAAACTTTTCCTGAAATATTGAGCTGCAGAGTTATGTAAGGAAATGCAACATTTATCACCTTGAGACTAGCCTGGGCCCTTTATTCAGTTTAAGTAGATCACCCTGGATTTACTAAATGGACACTAAACCGCCTTATAATAAACATGCCTTGATAAATTCAAAGCACCATGTTTGACTTGGGTTTGCACTCCGGTAGTTCAGCAATTGGCATTGTAAACTCTGCTATATACAAGCAACGCCACGCCATGCAGCTCATTGCAGTCACCCTCTTGCTATTGACAGTTGACTTTTGTTGAGCAGGGTGGTGCCAACAGGGCATGGTTTGAAGGCCGCAATATCTTGTGGATCAAACACTAAAAGACTTTGAGGAAAGTTGGTAATGGGAAATATGCCAGTTTTGTGTAGTAAATGTTATAAGCAAGTTCTGTATGTTGTACCAGCCACATGAAATCAGATTAGAAGTTCTATGCAACAGTTTTTCTATAAATGTCTGAGGGCACCAAAATCGGGAAGCCTCTGCGTAATTGGTCTGATTTAAAAAAAAAGACTTTAGAATAACTATTGCCAGATTGGTTTAAAAACTAAATTGAGGGTCTTATAATGATCAGCACTGCATTTGAGAGATAGGGATTTGTGTGGAAAGCATCATTGCAGAACAGAACGGAAAAAATGTAGGATGATCACCGCAAATTTAGTTTAGATTTGCACCAAAGTGCACTTCATTTTGGTGCATCTAGCTTCGAATGGGGATTTGACAAAGGGGTGTATCCCGAACATGTTCTCCTGGCAACCGACGTGATTCTCTGGTGTGTCCCAGTCTGAGTGTCCACCACAGACTTCCTGGTTCCGGCTACATAATTTCTGGTGACGTCTACTTCCGATGATGTGGATCCACCTGACTCCTTGCCACAGCAGGTGAGTATGTTCCAGCATGGATCCCCACGGTCCTCATCGGTAACCCGGTTCCCCAACATGTCCTGCATGTCTGTGGTATGGGGTTGGTCATCAACTGGTAACCACCATTCATTTAATTTAAGTGTGTGGTATAAACCTAAACTTTTTCAGTGGATACACTGTCCTTTGTGTTTCTGGGCTTTTAGAGATCACTGCCAGTCAGCCCTTTGAGGCATATATGACACCCACATGTCATTTCAGGAATGCTGGTCAGTGTTGTGTTCTCGCATGCTTCGAATTGGCGTGCATTACATTAGAATTATTTTGTTATAGGAAACGCTAATTAAAGCGGAGCTCCAAGCTCCTTCAGAAAAATGTGGACAGGTAGGTGTCCTAATAAGTCAGCAGCTACAGTATTTGTAGCTGCTGACTTTTCATATTAGGACACTTTTTTCCTGTCCACGAATCCAGCAGTGTCTTCATCTGAGCCGACTTTTCAATCAGCTCTTGGGTGCTGCTGCCGCCATCTTTGGTAAGGAAAACTGTCAGTAAAGCCTTGCAGATTCACAGCCGGTTCCCTGCTGCGGTTTGTGAATATACCGGTGGCGCGATTAAGAGTAGGACCGATCTTCCTGCGAAGTTCACTGTGGCGAAGTCAGATTGAAGTGGGAGCAGGTACCTGTCAAAATCGCACACAGAGCCGCGGTTCGCAGCTCTCTCCTAACTGACAACAGCGGGAGCCAATGGTGCCACTGCAGTGCCTCAGCCAATAAGAAGGATGGCCGAGGCACTCGTGCACATCACTGGATAGAGATTGGGCTCAGGTAGGTATTAGGGGGGCTGCTACACAGGTTTTTTTTTTTTTATCTGAAAGCGGATTTCCACTCGTTAAGTTTAAGTCAGCAGCTACAAAGTTTAGCTACTGACTTTTAATAAACACACTCCCCTGTCCCACGGTCCAGCGATGCGGCTGCCCAAAGCCTCACTCCTCTCTGTGGCGCTGTCCATGCAAGTGTGGGCACCTGGTTGTGACAGCTTGCTGCTTCACAGCTGCATGCGTACTACGCCTTCTTAGTGGCCAGGCAATCTTCTGGGACCTGTGCCGTGTCCCAGGAGATTGCAGGGAGGGAGAGGGGAGGAGTCGCCTGGGCGCCCAAGAGGAAATGGGAGCTGCTTGTTTAGATTGTTTGCATAAATGTTGCAATGTATGAATAGTCTTTTATGCTGAACATACACTAGTAGATTTCTCTTATCATCCATGGACCGACACAGCGTCTCTTACACTTTACACGTGGGTATATGTCCCTGCTTGCAGGAGAAGACCTAGGCAGAATGTTAAATGTTAAAACATTCCAGAACAAACCAGAGCTGAACAGCCCCGCCCAGGGGGGCGGTCCCTCCGGACATTACCCTCACACCTGCAGCTAGCAGGCCTCAGTTTTTTTCTGCCTAGCAGAAGGAGAAGACGTGGCTCTCTCAGGAGCCAGTCTCCTGGAAGATTTTACTTTTAATTTTTATTCCTTTGGGAATTTTATTATTTTATTTTTGAGACCTTCAATCAACTGTCGGCTGGGCAACAGGTTGGGTACACTAGTATCCTCGTAGTCTTCCCTGTCCGACCATTGAGCGTGCTGATCCTCGCCTTGTGTGCGTGAGACTCAGTTCACGACATACCCCATGGCTCCAGGGGTGGCCGGGTTGCTTTCATGCTCCCGCGGTCCTCTCAAGATCGAACAGTACCTACTGTATCTTTCGCGGTGGACCGGGCCGACAGCTACGCAGTACGACTCTGTGATAGGCCTGTCTGAAACAAGCCAGTGAGTCCCTCTATTGGCACTGGGGGTGTTCTCCAAGGTGCTTGCGGGACGGGTAAGTAGTCTCTCCTGCTGCAAGGTGAGTACATGCTGGCTGTGTTTCTGTGTGTGGGGGGTTCTCCCTGTCTCCCCCCTGTATGCTGCTCTCTGCACCCTGTTCTGTGTGGGGATACTTGGGGGGTCACTCTGCCTTGGGGGGGCCGCTCCATGACTGTTATTTTTATTGGGAAGTGTTCTGGGGGACTGGCTGTGGTGTTTTCTGTGCGCCATTGGCGCGGTGTTTTATTTTTAAAAAATGCGCCATTGGCGGCCATTTTGGCTGAGGCTTAATACATAGTTAAACTGGTGCCCGGCGGCCATTTTCTTGTAGCCGCGGCACTTGCACTTTCGTTTTCGGCCTCTAGCAGCGCTGCTGTACGGCGCGGAATACACACATCCCCACAGATTCTTCACCTCAGGCTGCACCAGCGCGACTCATACAGCGCTACAGCACGACTCATACAGCGCGGCTCATACAGCGGTCCCTAGGGGTGGTGAGTACTCCAGGTATCCCCTCCTCAGCCCCAGCACGGCCTGTGGGTGGGCTGTATTCACTATAATGGTGAATAAGGTCTCAGAGGGTGGCAATATTGGAGTCTGGTTCACCTGTTTTCTTCACATTGTTAGAGACAACCGACAGTGCTTCTGCACCTGCGGTCCTTAGGGACCAGTTGTCGGCATTCCTGGAATCATTAATCTGACCAGGAGAAAGCAGTGTGTGAGCGCAAGGGAGCAAAAAAGCCCCTATCCCCACCTTTTTCCCACAAAAAAAAAGGGGGGTAATGCGCTGATTCAGATATGGGCCTAGCCACTACCGCTCAGGACCCTAGCTCTGAATATATATTTGATGGTTTTGAACAGGACATTCCTTGCAAGGAAAACTCCAGTTCTGTGTCAGTAAATGACAGGGTGCTTGTTTTGTGAACTCATTGATGCAGTGAGGGACACTCGCAAGCTGAATGCTGCGGATGCAGAACCTCAGGCGGACGGTCTCCTCTGGTTCCTTGGGGCCGGGCCTTCTAAAAAGTGTTTTTATTTTTCAATATGTACCTTTCTTTGACCAGCTCACTGACAAGGTCTGGGGAAAAAGCCGCAGAAGTCTTTTATGGTCCCGCGGCGTTTGTCTATCAGATACCCCTTTTGAGGATGCCCTACTAAAAATGTGGGCTTCTCCCCCAGTGGTCGACCCTCCAGTCGCCCGGTTGAACAAGGCCACCATTCTCCCGGTGGAGGGGACTCCTGCATTTAAGGACCCCACTCACAGGAGGTCAGAAGTGGTGAGTAGAGCCATGTTTGCCTTGTTGGGGTCCGCCCTACGGCTTGTGGTAGCGGCGACCCTTGTGTCTCCAACACTTGTGGGATGGGCAACTGTACAGGAGCATGATCTTCCTCCAGACACTATTGCTCTGGCCCACAAATGGTGCAGGGCCTGGTTTATGTGGCGACACCACGTTTGACGCGGCCCCTTATAACTCAGGGTATTGCGTGGTCTGATCTGGTTGAAATGCTGGTCTGCTGACCTAGCTTCTAAAAAGCCTCGGAAGGGTTTACCATTAAAAGGTAGGTTTTTTCGGTGCTGCGCTGGATGACATCATCAAGGATGTCACGGGAGGTAAAAGCACTGTTCTTCCTCAGGCTGGCAAGGAGGCCGCTATAAGCAGGGTCCTTCCTTTCCAGAAAAAAGGGGATATTTTCGTCAGTCAACGGGGAGGCCCCCCCAGACTGACAGCGGTACGGCTGGTGGACACGAGCGCCCCTGGGTGCGTATGCCGAACAAGCCGGCTCCCTAGCCCGCCTCCGCGTGAAGTCTTGCCCCCTCCCAACTCTGGGGTAGGGGGGACGACTTTGCAGGTCCACGGATCAATGGACCTCCCGGATCTCCTACTGGTGGGTGTGCGAGGTGATCCCCTCAGGTTACAGGATAGGTTCCGTTCCTAATACCAGACAGATTCTTCCCTCGAATCTTCCTCTCCTTCCTGCCCGTCGGGTGGCCCTATGGGGCCTATTCAGGTTTGAGGTCCGGAGTGATTGTGCCGGTTCCGTCACAGGAGAGGTTTCAGGGATTCTACTGGCCTATCTTGGACCTCCAGGTCCCGAATGCCTTCGTGAAGGTGCAAAAGTTCCGCATGGAATCCATTCGCACGGTGGTCGGTGCACTCCGTCAAGGGGATTTTCTGGCGAACTTGGAATTCAAGGACGCCTACTTGTATGTTCCGATCTGCGCTTGCGATCGACGAAGTCCACTATCAATTTGTGGCTCTTCCTTTCGGCCTAGCCCCGGCGCCGAGGGTGTTCACTAAGGTGCTTGTGCCGGTTCTAGCTTGCTGAGACAGCAAGGCATTGCTGTCGTGGGCTATCTGGGCGATCTTCTTCTTAAAGCAGGAAATGGCTCAGTATTAGAAGACTGTGACTATCGTCAGTCAGACCCTCAGGGACTTCGGGTGGCTCCTAAACATTCAGGAGTCAGTCCGGGTCCCGACTCGAGATTTGAAGCATCTCGGTCTGATTTTGGACTCCTTGGAGGCAAAAGGTATTCCTACCTCCGGGGAAGCTACTGACACTTCAGTCTGCAGTACGGATGCTGACATCCCAAAAAATGGTCGTCAATCCGTTTTTGCATGGGAATCCTGGGACTCATGGTGACCTCTTTCGAGGCCATTCCGTATGCCCAATCACACACCAGGGCATTGCAGAAGGAGATCTTGTTCCCTTGGGACAAATCCCCGTTGTCTTTGGATTTTCCGATTCCAGGTGAGCCACCTGGTCAGGGCGTCCCTGACATGGAGTTTGGGTCCCCGGCTCTTCGGTCCGGGAAGTCGTTCCTCCCCGTCCAATGGACGGTGTTCACTACAGACGCCAGCCTGAAGGGCTGGGGTGTAATCTGGGGAGTCCTGTTTAGAGGTCGACCGATATGGGTTTTTCTCTGGCCGATGCCGATATTTAGAAATCGCTGTGGCCGATGGCCGATATATGATGCCGATTTTTTTGGGCCGATATGTTAGGCCGATGAAGGGGAAAAAAAAAAACTAACAGTTGGACCCCTTTCACACTGGGGTGTTTTTCAGGCGCTTTTGGGCTAAAAATAGCACCTGTAAAAATGGCTGCAAAACAGCTCCCCTGCAGTCTCAGTGTGAAAGCCTGAGTGCTTTCACACTGAGGCGGTGCGCTGGCAGGACGTTAAAAAAAAGTCCTGCAAGCAGCATCTTTGGAGCGGTGTATACCGCTCCTCCATCACTACTGCCTATTGAAATTAATGGGCACTGCTGCTGAAGCGCCTGCAAAGCGCTTCTGCAGCGGTGCTACACGGGCGCATTTAACCTCTTCATCGGCCGCTAGCTGGGTTATAAGCACCCCGCTAGCAGCCGAATATCGCCGCTAAAATTATGGTAAAGCGCAGCTAAAACTAGCTGCATTTTACCGCCAACGCCTGCCCGCTCCAGTGTGAAAGCAGCTGATTTCGGCCAAAAAAAAAAAATATATTAAAAGTCAGCAGCTACAAATACTGCAGCTGCTGACTTTTAATATATGGACACTTACTTGTCCTGGGCGCCCGCGATGTCGGCACCCGAAGCCGATCTCTCTCTCGGCTCTCGGGTGCTGCCGCCGCCATCTTCGGTAAGGGAATCAGGAAGCAGGCACAAAAACAGGTAATCAAAACTTTGACGAAAAAAAAAGTTTAGTTTTATTTAACATTCATTAAAGTGTATTTTTTTCCCAAAGAATTGCGTTTGAAAGACCGCTGCGCAAATACCGTGTGACATAAAATATTGCAACAACCGCCATTTTATTCCCTAGGGTCTCTGCAAAAAAAAAATATATAATGTTTGGGGGTTCCAAGTGATTTTCTAGCAGAAAAGACAGGATTTTTACTTGTAAGCTACAAGTGTCAGAAAAGATTTAGCCTTTAAATGGTTAAACTGAGAACTTCTACTCACAAGTTCAGTTCATTAATAAGAAGAAACATTTGTAACTTTTCTCTCTCACTTGGCAGGCTGCCCAAAGATGAGTCACTGCACGGGAAACTTCAGGCAACTTGTATTGACTTCTATGAGAGATGTCATTTCCAAGCCGCGCTGAAGTTTTTTTTTTTTTTTTTAATATCGGCTTCTGTTCTCAGAATATCGGCCAAAGCCGATTAATGAAAAAATGCCAAAAATCGGCCGATATATCGGCCGACCGATATATCGGTCGACCTCTAGTCCTGTTGGCCCAAGGGCTTGGACTCCGGACGAAGCCCGTTTGCCGATTAATGTTCTGGAAATACGGGCCATCAGACTGTGCCTCTCCTCGTGGTCTGAGAGATTGCAGGATCGTTCCATTAGGATCCTGTCGGACAAGTCACGGTGGTGGCGTATGTCGACCACCTCGAGGCTTCCGAGGTCCCCCGTACCCTGAAGTGGGCTAAAGGAAGCGTGCCGGCTCTGTCAGCCGTTTACATTCCGGGCATAGAACTGGCGGACTATTGAGTTGCCAGACGTTGGACCGGGGAGAGTGGTCCTTGCACCCGGAGGTATTTCAACTCCTTTGCCACACAAACGGTGGGGCACGCCGGAGGTGGACCCGATGGCTTCTCGACTCAATTGTAAGTTGTCGGTTTGTGGCCAGATCCAGGGATCCTTGGGCGGATGCATCAGAGGCGTCAGTGGCCCATGGGGTCATGATCACCTGATACACGTTTATCCTCCGCTGCAGTTGCTTCCTCGCCTGCTGCGCAGGGTGGCGACCGAGGGAATTCCGGTGATCCTCATTGCTCCGGATCGACCTCGGCTTCACTGGTACGCCGATCTGGTACGTCTCGTCGAGGCCGTTCCCTGATGGTTGCCAATAGGGAGGACTTTCTGTCTCAGTCATATATTTCATCCTGCCTTTACAGTCTCGGGCCTTAACGGCATGGCTGTTATAAGCCAGGTGTTGAGAGACCGAGGCTCTCGGACTCGGTCATTTCGTCCATATGAAGGACACGGAAGTCTTCCTCCAGAACTATCTCTGTACCTGGAATAGCTCACATCGCCATGTGCGAAGAGCTGGACTGACATCCTCGGACGTATTCCGTCCTTAGAATCCTGCGTTTCCTACAGCATGGCGTGGCCCAAAGGCTCGCTTTGAGTATCATTTAGGGTCAGTTTCGGCCTTGGCCGTCTTCTTTCGGTGACCACTAGCGGGTCATTCCTTGGTTGGCACCCTTGTACAGGGGGTTTGCCATGGGCTCCCTCCTGTCGTGTCTCCTTTCCCCCCATGGGATCGGAATTGGTACTCTCGGTTCTCCAGGAACCTCCTTTTTGAGAATATCAGGGATATTCCCCTCTTCGCTTTGTCTCAGTGGGTGGCTCTTTTTAGTGGCAATCACTTCTGTTAGACGAGTATCTGAATTGGCGACCTTGTACTGCAAGTCGCCATATTTAGTCATCCATAAGGATAAGGCGGTGTTGCATCCGCGACTTTCTCTTTTGTCAAGGGTGATCTTGACCTTTCACCTAAAATGAGGACATTGTCCTCCCGTCCTAGTGTCCTCGCCCGTCGCATCCCAGAGTGCGCGCGGCACACTTTGAATGTGGTACGTGCCTTGCAGGTGTGCCTGTCTGCTGCTTCTATTCGGAAGTCTACTCTCTGTTTGACTGTCTCTGGTCAGATACAGGGTCAAGCGGCTTCGTCTGCCACCTTTTTTCTAGGTGGATCGGACAAACCGGCTTTCAAGCCTATACTCTCTTGGGGCGGGCGCCTCCCTTCCCGGTTACGGCGCATTCCACCAGGGCAATTGGTGCTTTCTGGGTTTTCCGACATCAAGCGTCGGTTGCACAAGTGTGCAAGGCGGCGACCTGGTCGTCTGTTCATACCTTTTCTATGTTTTATAGCAGTGGTCCCCAACCTTTTTGGCACCGGGGACCGCTTGCGTGGAAGAAAATTGTGCCAAGGACCGGGGGGGGGGGGGGGGGTCTCGATTTTTCGCGGGCAATGGCTGGTGTTAGCGCTTCAATCATCACGGCACCATGCTTAATATGGTGTCAGGGTGATTGAAGTGCATTATTTCTATTATTACATTGTAGTAATAAATGAAATAGTTCAACTCATCATAATGTAGAATCAGTGGGAGCCCCGAGCGTGTCACGTGCCACTGTCGCCTGCTACCAGATGTGGATAGTCACTTGCCACGCTGCCTGTCACCAGATGCGGAATGTCACTTGCCACATCACCTGCCACAAGATGTGTAATGTCACTTGCCACATCACCTGCCACGCTTACTGCCACAAGATGTGTATTGTCACTTGCCACATCACCTGCCACGCTTACTGCCACAAAATGTGTATTGTCACTTGCCACATCACCTGCCACAAGATGTGTAATGTCACTTGCCACATCACCTGTCACGCTTACTGCCACAAGATGTGTAATGTCACTTGCCACATCACCTGCCACGCTTACTGCCACAAGATGTGTAATGTCACTTGCCACGCTTACTGCCACAAGATGTGTAATGTCACTTGCCACATCACCTGCCACGCTTACTGCCACAAGATGTGTAATGTCACTTGCCACATCACCTGCCACGCTTACTGCCACAAGATGTGTAATGTCACTTGCCACATCACCTGCCACGCTTACTGCCACAAAATGTGTATTGTCACTTGCCACATCACCTGCCACGCTTACTGCCACAAGATGTGTAATGTCACTTGCCACATCACCTGCCACGCTTACTGCCACAAGATGTGTAATGTCACTTGCCACATCACCTGCCACGCTTACTGCCACAAGATGTGTAATGTCACTTGCCACATCACCTGCCACGCTTACTGCCACAAGATGTGGATTGTCACTTGCCACATTACCTGCCACAAGATTTGAATTGTCACTTGCCACGTTGCATGTCACCAGATGCAGAGTGAGTGGAGCGCCCCTTGTGGTATATCAGGCAGACAGCTGAGGGGGTGAACTACAAGTTCCAGCACACCTCACCTGTACTCCCACACACAGCTTACCTGTCACTGATGACGTCACATCTCTGTGGGATCACCCCTCTGGATATAGCAGGGTGTCTCCTTTCTCATGCTGCAGCCGGTCTCCTTCGGCTGTCACTTTCTGGCTCCACCTCTCTGCCATGCCTGATTAGCTGTGGGGGGGGGGGGCAGGCAATCTGCGCCGCTGAACAAGTTCTTACAGCGAGGAGCCGCAGGAGAGCGGTGATGCGTGGCGGGCAGTGTGAGATGATGTCATCTCTCTGCTCCCCGCCCCATCTCAGACACTGAGACAGAGCACTGACTTTGAGGGCGGAAAAGCTGTGATGCAGGGGGCGGAGAGAGATATCATCTCTGCTTGCCTGCCCGCTCGCTTCTTCCACCCACCCAGCGCTCTCATGCCGGCAGCTCAGCACAGCGTGTCTCTTGACGGCCGCCCGCACCCGCGGCCCGGCTGCAGAAGAGCCACGGCCCGGTAGTGGGCCGGGGACCGGGGGTTGATGACCCCTGTTTTATAGGGTTGATGAGGCTGCATCTCCGGATGCTTCCTTCGGCCGCAAGGTGTTGCAGGCCGCTGTTTAAAGTGGCAACTCCTCCGTTGGGGAGCTCTGCCTTGTTTGGAGTGAAGTTTTTTTGGTTTTTCCATTTATACTGCTCCCATCCCTCTTGACACTGCTTTGGGACATCCCACGTGTAAAGTGTAAGAGACGCTGTGTCGGTCCATGGATGATAAGAGAAAATGGGATTTTTGTACTCACCGTAAAATCCATTTCTCTGACATCCATGGACCGACACGGCACCCACCCTTCCTTTAAGTTTGTGCTGCTTTGTTACGAACTGAGGCCTGCTAGCTGCAGGTGTGAGGGTAATGTCCGGAGGGACCGCCCCCCTGGGCGGGGCTGTTCAGCTCTGGTTTGTTCTGGAATGTTTTAACATTTAACATTCTGCCTAGGTCTTCTCCTGCAAGCAGGGACATATACCCACGTGTAAAGTGTAAGACGCTGTGTCGGTCCATGGATGTCAAAGAAATGGATTTTACGGTGAGTACAAAAATCCCATTTTTTCCATCGACCATGTTCTCCACGTTCAATAATCATGTCTCAGTACTTTGTATCGTGTCTCTTTATTGCAGGGCTCAAAATTTCAAGTCCTGAGCCACTAGCCAGGTCTTAAGGGTTAATAGCCACCAGTTGCCCTGCCCTGCCCCTAATTCCACCCCTAAACACGCCCTCATAAATTATCTCATAAAATGGCACTTAAATGTTTTATGCAGAATTAAGTTACAAAAATAAATATTAACGTTATCAGTGCAGCCTCTCCTGTGCCCATCAATGCCGCCTCGCCTGTGCCCATCAATGCGGCCTACCTGTGCAGGGGAAGAGAGGAGAAGAAGATTGTCGGCCTGATCATCAGAGTGCAGAGGAACATAGCTGTAATAGCTTTCATTTGAATTGCTGAGTGTTCCCGCTGTCACATACAGCCCCGCCTCCTGGCCCGGCTATTTTGATGCACGTCACATGTCCCAACATTGGACAGGTGATCTGTCTATCAAAGTACCTGGGCCGGGAGGCGAGGCTGTTTGTGACAGCGAGTGTGGCAATTCTAATGAAAGCTGTTACAGCGATGATCCGGCGGCTGCCTGCTCTCCTCTCCTCCCCAGGGCGATCGCTGGGAGAACGGCTTCCATTCAACCCCCCTGCCGGCGGTGCTCGCCACCTCGCTCCGAGGCAGCCCATGATTGCCAGCCCTCATTTTCTCAGTATCGGTTTCAAAAATCAACAAATCCTGTGCATTGTTTTTTTTTTTTTTAGACAAAAGTCCTAAAATGGCTTTTCTATGATGTAAAATCCACATTTACTTTCTGGGTGCCAGCTTAGAATTGTACTTTAAAATTGTGGTGTTTTTCATGTTTTCTTGCTTCTGCCTTGCAGTCTTTGTAGCTAACCCATAGTGCTTTGAGTCCTTGTGTAGTGTATTTAAATGTTTATTTACACACACCAGTGTTGCCAACCTACCAAATTGAAATTTAGTGATGGGACAGCCAGAATTTAGGCCCCTTTCACACTGGGGCGTTTTTCATGCGGTTTAGCGCTATTAATAGCGCTGTTATACCGCATGAAAAAATCCTGCCCTGTGCCTTCAATGTGAAAGCCCGAAGGCTTTCACACTGAAGCGGTGCGCTAGCAGGACCGCTCCAAAAGTCCTGCTAGCCGCTTCTTTACAGCGGTAAAGGAGCGGTGTGTTCACCGCTCCTTTACCGCGGTCTCCCATTGAAATCAATGGGACAGCGCGGCAATACCGCCCGCAAACCGCGGCAATAGCCGCGGTTTGCGGGCGGTATTAACCCTTTTTCGGCCGCTAGCGGGGGTTAAATTAACCCCCCTAGCGACCGCATACCGCGGTAAGAACGACAGTATAGCAGCGCTGAAAATCGCGCTGCTATACCGCCACCACACCTGCCCGCCCCAGTGTGAAAGGGGCCTTACTGTCCTTTTCAAAAATTACAAAATTAGTTTTTATTGCAAAGTGCAATTAGCAATGTGATTTTAGGGTAGATATAATATGGCAAACAACATTTTATTTTCTATATAGCAATCAAGTTCAGGGACCGCACTCGGGAGGGCAAGAAATCAGAATAGGCAGGTACACACGCATGAAATTTGACTCTCGCAGTGACTCTGATAGCAGTGTTCAGCAGCACAGATGATGCCTCACTGACACGACACACCCCCTCCTGAGTCAGTGACACTCTCTGCGGCAGGTGGTCCCTTCAGTCCAAACAGTAATGACAGTCCCAGACCAGTACACCAGGCTCCGGCCACTCCGCTTAGGCACTGCCTCTGCCAGACCCGCCTCCCACCGGTGCCGCCCGAACACACTGTAGCAGGCACTTGGATGGTCTCGGCTGGTTCTGGAGCTGAGTGTCACAGCCATTTTTTTTATTGGCAACCTCTTCCTGTTACTGGCAGGAAAAAGTGGCCATTTTTCCCTGTCTGCCAGTAAAATTACGGATTGACACACACACGCACACACGAATGAGGTTGATAATCCTTGAACTAGATTGTAACCAAAGTTTTATCACATTAGTCCTTCATAGATAACAGATCATAATTGCCATATATAGCAGAGGACACAAGATAAAAACTGGTCTTTATAATATCATTGCAGATGGAATGAATGCAGGGGGCAAGCCTAATGCGGTTGTATCTTTCATTCAATAAAATTTGCTTTTATAGATTTGTACTCATTGATTAATTCTTACTAGTACAGTGTACACCATACGGTTTTGTTTCTGACCAGTGGAAGCTGTGATTAAGTCACTGTGTTGAACGTTCAGGGATCTGATTTACTTCTTGCAGTTTTACAACTGCAGAATCCAAAACTCGCAGCGTGGAGCCAAATTTAGCTGCATGCTCTATGATTCATAGCAGCAAGTACACTTGGCATATGTCAGGAGCTGTTTAAAGGTTTTGTTAATGCTTGAAAGAGAACACACATGATATATTTAGACTCTGACCACTTTTTTTGTGGCTACAAATAACAGGATGGTGGAAGGTGTTTAGTAACTCCAGGCTGTTCAACACGGTCTGGGAAACACTGTAGTTAGTGATTTTTATGAGCAATCTATTTTATGAAAGCAAGTGTGAACCATATCGACCAGTCATGTTTAAAGAGGAGCTTCAGTCAGGTATGTGACAAGTCGGCATCTACAAAAAAATGTAGCTGCTTACTTATAATAAACAGACACTCTCCTACCCAGGGATCCAGCTCTGTGTTGATCTAAGTCCGTCTTCAGTCCTTGGTGCCAGCATCTTAACTTTGGGCAGCCAGCTGCGGCTCCTTGCGGCTGCACAGTTGGCTACTCACTGTGCAAACTGCACTGTCATTTGTGAATGGTCCCACAGCATTCTGGGACCTGTGATGAGAAGGGGGTGAGGAGACCTTCGCTTGGACCACCTACTAATTTATTTTTGGGGAGGATTAAAAAAGGCAGAACCTCCACTTTTTCGTTAGAGCGGAGAACTGAGTGATCAGCGGTGTTTGATTGCTCAGTTCTAGAGTGTAGAGGCAGTGGGGGGAAAAGATGTAGCATCAGATCAATGCTGCATCCATTGGCTTCTCCTGCTATCAAACTCTGTGACAAGGGAACATTGGGGCGGAGCTGAGCTGCGTTTTCTGTGTCAATAGACGCAGACAGGGTAGCTCCGGTGTGAGCCTACATGAGTGTCACTATAGAAAGTGACTTTCTATGGGGGCACCTGCCCGAAGAGTAAGAGCCAGGAATGTCTGCAGGGGACCTAAAGAAGAGAATAGGGGCTGCCCTCTGCAAAACCATTGCACAGTGCAGGTACGAATGACATAATTTTAAGAACATCAAAGCTTTACAATCACTTTAAATCACTCTACAAGCAAGTCTGCTACAGGGCTCTGCTTTTCATTGGATATTTGGCAACATTTTCAGGTAACCGATAGATCCTTTTTGTATTTTTCTTTTATTTTTTACTTAAAACAATGATCATCTTATTTAGCACTGCCTTTTAACATCTGCAGCAATGTGGATTTTCTCTCCCCAAAAAATTCTTGGTTGTGGTTTTTTTTTTATGTTTGAGGACATGCAGGGCCTTGTCACATTGCTCTATCAACTTTCTGTAAATGAGTTCTTGGTTGCTATATACTAGTGCACATGTTTAGTTGAGATCTTCGTGCTATATTTCTCTCACTCATGCACAGAGAGCCCCCCTCTCAATTAATCCTTTGTTCGGTTTTCTATAGTGCATTGCAGATAAACATGAGGCTGCAGAACTGCGTAGTGCAGGCCATTTAGTTAATGCTGGTTACACAAGGCAATCTCGGTGGATATTCTGCACCTTTTGCCAGTTTAAGGGCCGGTTCACACTGCTGCGGTGCGAATTTAGCGCAAATTTGATCCGATTGCGTTGCGAATTTTCATTGCAAATGCTTTGTGTTCTTGCGATTCTACTGCAAATATTGCAGTCTATGGAGCTGAATTTGCATCGCACACGGATCAAACTCGCACAGGACCTTTATATATATATATATATATATATATATATATATATATATATATATATATATATAATTTTTTTTTTTTAACGCAGCTTAGATTTGCAACGCATTGATGTGAACGCCACTAATAGTGTTATTTAAATGACTTCGGCTCAAATTCCCAATAGAATTCGCAGCAGTGTGAACCGGCCCTAATACTTGTGTGTTTTTTAATTCTTTGATTTTTGATCCGTTTTCTTTTTCTCAGGTCTGAACATGTCTACAGATGGGGGGTTTGGTGCAGGGAACTCTGATGCACAGCAAAGCTTGCAGTCGTTTTGGCCAAGAGTGATGGAAGATATTCGCAACCTTACAGTGGTAAGTAGAAAATATACTACGTGTGTGTGTGTGTGTGTGTGACACACACACACACACACACTTAAGAGTAACTATTAAGTAACAATTTTACATTATTGTCATACTATAAAGTGTCGTGTGTGTTTTTTTTTTTTTTTTTTGCTGTCCCATATTCAAATTATTGTATTGTAGCGATATGTAAATGCCTCCTCTAGTGACCTGTAAAGCAGAGAATGTGATTAGGCCTGCAGAAAGAGTGTCCTTGTAGAGATCGTTTGAATTTTTGTGTCAATGCTTTAAGAGATGTAAAGTCCAGTCATTTTCCTGTATTAATGGAAGGAAGAGTCTTTGGCTGCCCTTCTCTATGTAGAAGACTGTTTACTATTTTCAAGTTGCAAAGTTTTAAGCTGTTTGCACACTGGGGGAGCTTTTTTCAACATTTAGGGGTACCTTCGGGTTTCTTCAGGGATGCCTTGGCAAATTGCCCAGAAATTGTGTACAAGCCAGCGGGTGGATCAAGCCTGACATTTTTTCATTGTACACCATTACGACCTTCTAGCCGCTGGCATCCTAACAACCAATAACAGTTGATGAGGAGGATATCGGTCAGCTGTACAGCATCCTTTATTTTCCCCTCCTCTGATTCACTCCATCAGCGTTGGGGTCAGATAAGCTGAGTGGTCGAGCAAAACTGAGGAAGAAGGGATAAGCTGGAATACTAGTCAGTGCCAGTGTGCAAAGGTGTATTTGTTTTTGATAAATGAATCGCCTCTGTTATCCTATGTATGTGGCTGTTGCTGTGTAATGTAAAATTATGAGAATCTTCATATTTGAATGGGGTGCCTTGAGACTGTCCATAATTTAAAAGGGTGCCTTGACTGGAAAAAGGCTGAGACACACTGCACTAAAATGCCAAAGCATTCATTGCAGCAAATGTGGTGCTTTGGCTAAATCTGACATAATGGCAATCCAAGCATTTACTGACCACTCTTTTTGAGTAGGGGACAATAGTAATGGTTCTTCATGGGTTTATGCATGTACAGTACCCCTACAGCTTTTAAACTATAGCATCTTTCATCTCTCCCAAACAGCATTTCAACAGGTAGTTTAAGTAGGAAAGTTTTTAATAGCCGCTTACACACAATTAACATGGAAAGTCTTTGACGAGCCCTATTTTTTGCAAGGGAAATGTAAAGCTAGTCTCGCACATCTGTATACTGCAAGGGCCTACCAGATTTTCGATGGAAGTCGAATGGATTGTTTAGAAAGGTCTTTGCACTGCCTAGTTTATTGGCATTTCAAAAAAAGTGTGTGTACAGTGGAACCTCGGATTGCGAGTCACGCGGTTAACGAGCGTTTCACAATACGAGAACTGTATTTTAAAATATCCTAACTCGGTTTGTGAGTGTCTCACAAAACGAGCAGGATTCAGGCCAAAGCAGTGTGCAGTACCGCGTTTGGCCGGAGCTGATCGCAGCCGCTCGGAAAGGCACGAAAAGGCCCGAGGACAGCTCAGCTGACCTCGGAAAGGCTCGGGAACTGAGTCTTTTCGAGTTTTGCCAAGGTCAGCCGAACTATCCTCTGGCCTTTCCGGCCGTCTCTGAGGCTCTCCGGCGCCCCTCTGGCCACATGCGGTATTGCATGCCATTTGAAGTCGATGCGGAACAAATTATTTTCGTTTCTATTGACTTCAATGTGGAAACTCACTTTGCTATGCGAATACTTTGGATTATGAGCATTCCCCTGGAACGGATTATGCTCGTAATCCGAGGTTCCACTGTAGAATAATATTATACAGAATTTATATGGTGCCAAGAGTTTGTGTAGCACTTTATAAAATAAAGGGAGACAGTATTGTTACAATTCACTTCTTTGACAAGAGGATAAGGAGGACCCTTTTCACGGTTCATTTTGTAACGTGACCACCTCAAGAACTGCACTTAAAAGCAGTGTTGGGCCCCTTTCACGCATGTAGAACGTTGGTTTCATCAGCTAAAGCGGAGTTCCAGACGTTTTTGTGTTTTATTAAAAGTCGGCAGCTACAAAAAGTGTAGCTGCTGACTTTTAATAAACACACTCGCCTGTCCCACGAACCAGCGATGCGGCCACCCGAACCCTTGGTTCTCTGCCTGGTACCGGCATCACAAGTGTGGGCACGCAGCTATTACAGCTTGCAGCTTCACAGCCAGGTGCACACTGCACATGTGCGAGTCACGCTGCACCTCTTTAATGGCCGGGCAATGTTCAGGGACCTGTGACATGTTCCAGAAGATGGGAGGGAGGGGTAGAGGAGAACTTCTGCTCGAGTCGCTGAGCGGAAGTGGGAGCTGGGTACCTGTCAAGACCCCCAGATTCCGGATGGCTGCATTTCCAAAAATCCTTTTATCGAAGCTTCATATGACAAGTGGTTGACAGATGGAGCAGACTAAGTGCAAATGTTAGCGCTTAGTCATTGCCTATTGACATGCCACACTCGCCTCGCGTGCTGGCAGGTTATCTTGCTGGACGTCATATGACGCTCAGTCAGGATAGCGGAACCATTGCGCAGCCGTCAATCTGCTATAGGCTGGGCGGGAAGTGGTTAAACTGACCTAATTTACAGACCGATGTTCATTCCTTTTGATCTAAAGAACAAAATGTTACAATGTTTATATTTGGCTCAGCGGCTGAGGAATGTTGTGAAACTTGGCAGACTGCCTGGTGTGTGTGTGTGTGTGTGTGTGTGTGTGTGTGTGTGGGGTGTGTGAGGTTTTTTTTTTTTTTTTTACAACTCTGCATAGAATCAGGAAAATGCTTTAAGATTGCGAGGGGGGGGGGGGGGAGAATCACGACCTCGCTTAACGATTAATCGTACAGTTCTAGTATTTTATTTGGATTTTATGTGATAGACCAACACAGAGTGGCACTTAATTGTGAAGTGGAAGGAAAATGATAAATTGTTTTAAACATTTTAACATAAATTTCAACGTAAATATGTGAAAAGTGTGGCGTGCATTTGTATTCAGCCCCCCTGAATCAATACTTTGTAGAACCACCTTTCACTGCAATTACAGCTGCAAGTTTTTTGAGTGTCTCTACCAGCTTTGCACATCTAGAGTGACATTTTTGCCAATTCTTCTTTGAAAAATTGTTTTAAGCTCTGTCAGATTGGATGAAGTGTGTCTGTGAACAGCAATTTTCAAGTCTTGCCACAGATTCTCAATTGAATTTAGGTCTGAACTTTGATTGGGCCATTCTAACACATGAATATGTTTTTATCTAAACCATTCCATTGTAGCTCTGGCTGTATGTTTAGGGTCATTGTCCTGCTGGAAGGTGAACCTCCTCCCCAGGCTCAAGTCTTTTGCAGACTCTAACAGGTTTTCTTATAAGATTGTCCTCTATTTGGCTCCATTCATCTTTCCATTAACTCAGACCAGCTTCCCTGTCCCTGTTGAAGAAAAGCATCCCCACAAAATGATGCTGCCACCACCATGTTTTGTGGTGGGGATGGTGTGTTCAGGGTTATGTGCACTGTTAGTTTTTGGCTACACAGTGTTTTGCTTTTATGCAAAAAAATAAAATTTTGGTCTCATGTGACCGGAGGACCACCTTCTGCATATTTGCTGTGTCCTCCACGTAGCTTCTCACAAACGGGACTTTTTATGGCTTTCTTTCAACAATGGCTTTCTTCTTGTCACTCTCCCATAAAGGGCAGATTTGTGGAGTGAACGACTAATAGTTGTCCTGTGGACAGATTCTCCCACCTGAACTGTGGATCTCTGCAGCTCCTCCAGAGTTACCGTGGGCTTCTTGGCTGCTTCTCTGATTTATGCTCTCCTTGCCCGGCCTGTCAGTTTAGGTGGACGGCCATATCTTGGTCTGCAGTTGTGCTGTATTCTTTCCATTTTCAGATAATGGATTAAACAGTGGTGCATGAGATGTTCAAAGCTTGGGATATTTTTTATAACCGAACCCTGGTTTAAACTTTTTCCACAACTTTATCCCTGACCTGTCTGGTATGTTCCTTGGCCTTCATGATGCTGTTTGTTCACTAAGGTCCTCTAACAAATCTCTGAGGGCTTCACAGAACAGCATATTTATACTGAGATTAAATTACACACAGGTGGACCCTATTTACTAATTGGGTGACCTGAAGGCAATTGGTTCCTCTAGATTTTAGTTTGAGGTATAAGTCTGCATTCACACCTGAGCGTTTTGTAGCCTGAAGCTACAAAACGCTAGAGGGGAAAAAATCCATTATTCTCTATGGAGATGGTTCACATCTCCACTCCATGTCGCCTGAAGCCGAACGCCTGAAGCTCAAACAAGTTCCGGACCCTTTTTTGTCGCGCGAATCGGGCAGATTGGGCGTTTTAGGATTCATATAATGTAATGGAAACGCCCGATTCAAGCGTCTAGCGCGACAACGAGCGTTCCGACGGGCGCAAATTCGCGCGACAAAACAATGGTAAAAACGACGGTAAAAACGCCCGATTCGCTACGCTCAGGTGTGAATGCAGCCTAAGAGTAAAGGGGGTTGAATACAATTGCAAGCCACACTTTACACTTACACAAATGTTGAAAACCATTTCTCATTTTCCTTCCACTTCACAATTATGTGCCACTTTGTGTTGGTCTATCTCAAAAAATCCCAATAAAAAAAATTTACGTTTTTGGTTGTAAAATGACAAAATTTTAAGAGTTATTCTCCCCCCCCCCTGAAAAAAGAGGGTAAACAGCGCCTGCCTGTTTTACGTCGATAATGTTTTAACAGGGGGCGGGAGCCACCTATGGGGGGGGGGGGGGGTGGTGTCAGGCCGGCTGCCTCTCCTGGCCCTGGGACAGCGCTGCCTGCATGAAGTTGAGAAAAATAATAAATTTCCAGCTCCTTCTTATACACTGTTCCTTCTGTCAGTGTCATTATAAAACAAAGCTTCTAAATATCTCAATAGCTCTGTTTTTTCTGTCTGCTTTCCTCCTCCCAATCCAGATTGGAGGAGTGTGTTCACATGGCCATCTATGTAACATCAAAGGAGAGCAGTTGTGACCAGGTCAGTGAAAAAACTGAGCTAATGAGGTATATGGAGGCTTTATTTTACAATGAGTGACAGGAGGAGCAGTGTAGAAGGGGCTGGCGGTGATTTTTTCTTTCTCGTACATCACGGGACACAGAGCGGCATAGTCATTACTATGTGGGTTATATAGATACCTTCAGGTGCTGGCACTGGCAACTTCCAAAACCGGAAGTACCCTCCCCTATATAAGCCCCTCCCATCCGGGAGTACCTCAGTTTTTTGCCAGTGTCTAAGGTGTTGGCCAAGAAGTAACATGTGTTTTTCACTGAGCTTGCGTACAGGTTCTTTTGGGCCTCAGTAAGCTATTCCGGATCCGACCAAAAAAGCTTCATAGCTAAACGGTCGGTACCCGGGCCTTGCAAGAGAAGAGCAAGGTTTTGCCTGTAATGCCTCTCTTAGGAGGGCTGGACCCTGGGATCCAGAGCTCTGGTCATACCCACGACCAAGATTTTTTCTGTGCAGGGTGCTATACAGGTCCTGGGGAGTGGAATCCTTGGGAACCCGGTCCCTGAAGGTTTAATTACAATGCCTGCCGTGATAGGTGAAGTTTGGGCTTCTGTGGACCAAACGGAGTCCTGCGGCGAGGAAAAGGTAAGTGGGGGCCCTCAGGAACTTGGTTCTATTGGGGGACCCCCAAGCCTATTTTGTCTTTCTGCCTGTTACCTAAGGTATTCCCGCTAATATTCTGTGCATGCCTGTTACTACTGAGAAAATGTAAATTTTAATAGTAGGCAAGGAAAAAAAAAAAAAAATGTGTAAGACCGCGGTACCTGTGTTAAACACTAGAGGCCGCTATGGTTCTTTTTCTTGTAAATGTGGATTTTTTTCTTCCGAAGTCAAATCCAGGCAGTTGGTAAGTTCTCTGCTGGGAAGCTGTCTCCTCTGCCCTGTTGCTGCGCTCATCCATCCCCGGGCCCTGCGGCAGGGACCCTGGCTCCCATCTAGCTCCTTATTTTTTCAAAAAAGGCGCCGAAGGCGCACGTGCCCGCGCCTCTCTATATAGAGGCGATCTGGAAAAAGGGGCGGAGCGGGTGGATGACGCTCGGTGTGCGCCGCTGCGCTACTGCACATGTGCGGGCGTCCAGCATGTTTAAAAGCACAGCTGGCTATTGAAGTACACAGACAGAGCTAGCAACAGTAAAAAGGCACACAGAGGCGGTTGATGCAGGCATCCCCTAGAAAGGCACTTTAGTAGACACCAACTGTTATATAGCAGCAATTGTGCTAGAGTATTCTCAGTAAAAGTGGTGTATTACGGCTGGAATACCTCAGCTTTGGGCTTAGGAATATGCCGTCCAGAAGCTCCGGAACTAAATCTTCCAGGAAGCGAAGGGGGTCTCCATCGGGCTCTGAGGATCTTGGGCATGCTTCTGCTGCACCAGTCTCCCCTGAAAATTCAGAGGTTAGTGACCGTAGAGACCCCGCAGGAGTACCTGGTACTGTGGCTGTCCTCAGTTCACCTGCTCCTGTGTATGTAACAGAGGAGGTTTTTTCCTCAGCTCTGGGAGGATTAGAAGAGAGATTGTCAACATTGATCGCTGCCTCCCTGTCACAGGGAAAGCACACCCGATCTCCGTCTCCTCCTTCAGAGTACCTGTTAGCGGCGCAACAGTCCCATACAGGGATCGACATGCCTGAAAGGGATCAGGAGGAGGTTGATTCTGTTATAGAGGAATCAACAGTGGAGGAACCTTTCTCAGCATCTCAAGCTGAAAGATTTTGGGTTCAGTCTTTGACTAACATGGTCCGATCAGCATTTAAAATGCACCTTGCGGAACCATCAACCACTACTGTCTCCTCGCTGGGGTCGCTAAAAGCTCCCCAGACTGTCTGTTCCTTTCCACTTCACCCTTTATTGGAAGGGCTCATGTACCAGGATTGGGAACATCCTGATAAAATATTTACTCCCCCCAAGAGATTTCCGGTGGTCTATCCCATGGAGGATAAGTTCATCAAAAAATGGAGGGTCCCTACAGTGGACGCAGCCATCTCTTGTGTGAATAAATCACTGACATGTCCAGTGGATAATGTCCAAATGTTCAAGGACCCAATAGATAAAAAATTGGAGTCCTTATTAAAATCTGCTTTTTCTACAGCAGGCATGGTGACACAACCAGCAGTGGCAGCTATTGGGGTCTGCCAAGCAGTGAAGGATCAGTTGAAACAGGTCTTAAGGGACTTGCCGGATCAGCAGGCCCTTGCCCTAGCTGATCTACCTAGAGCCTTATGCTTTGCGGTTGACGCCATAAAGGATTCAATCCATCAGGCCTCCCGCCTTACGCTGTCTGTAGTACATATGCACAGGCTTCTATGGCTCAAAAACTGGTCTGCTGAAGCTCCCTGTAAAAAATTGCTGGTTAGCTTCCCATTTCATGGTGAACGCTTATTCGGGGGAGACCTGGACAAATATATCCAGAAAATTTCCAACGGTAAAAGTACACTCTTGCCGGTTAAAAACAGAGTTAGAGGTCCCTCTTTTAAGAGGCCTGCTTCTCCAGTCCCTGGGGCATCGGCTGTGAAACAGTTCCGACGGCCTCCTCGGTCAAATCCCGGGGGTAAAAATCAGGGACAATCGCAGGGTAATAAGAAACCCTGGGTCAGGAGAGGTACAAAACCTCCCCCAAAGTCAAATGCATGAAGGGTTGCCCCCACTCAATCGGGTGGGGGGAAGACTCCAGTTGTTCGCAGAGACCTGGCGGGACACAATCAGAGACAGATGGGTGCTCTCCGCAGTAAGTCTGGGATACAGATTGGAGTTGAGACTCTCCTCCTTCCCATTTTATGAGGTCAAACGTGCCAAGGGATCCCCGGAAGAGAGTCCCTCCTGTTGGCACTAGAACAACTATTGCTCCAAGGAGTAATTATGGAGGTTCCCCTGGAAGAATGGGGGTTCGGGTTTTACTCAAACCTCTTTACAGTCCCGAAGCCAAACGGGGACGTGAGGCCCATATTAAATCTAAAAGGGCTAAACAAATTCCTGCATATCAGGACTTTCTGGATGGAGTCGATCCGGTCGGTGGCCACTGCCCTACAAGGGTAGGAATGGTTAGCCTCGATCGACATCAAAGATGCTTATTTGCACATTCCCATCTTTCCAGTCCGCCAAAAATTTCTACGCTTTGCAGTAGAAGGGCGCCATTTTCAGTTCAGAGCCTTACCCTTTGGTCTGGCCACAGCACCACGAGTGTTCACAAAAATTCTGGCCCCATTATTGGCCAATCTAAGAACGCAAGGTGTAACGATAATGGCATATCTAAACGACTTGTTGCTGATAGACCACTCAGTGAAAAAACTAGAAGTGGTCGTTCACAAGACAATCAAGTATCTGGAAACTCACGATTGGATTATCAACCGAGACAAGTCAGCCCTAAAACCAGTCAAAAGTCTGGAATACTTGGGGCTGAGGCTAGATTCAGGCCAGAGGAAAATATTCTTGCCTCGAAAAAAGGTTTTGTCTTTGAGAGATTTGATCCACTTAGTGGGTACAAAAAGACAGCCGTCCATACGCCTGTGCATGAGGCTGCTGGGAAAAATGGTGGCATCATTCGAAGCAGTACCCTACGGTCAATTCCATTCAAGGAATTTGCAAAGGGCCATACTGTCAGCCTGGAACAAGAAAGTTCAGGCCCTAGACTTACCAATGTCCTTGTCCCCTTCCGTTCGCAAGAGCCTCCGTTGGTGGTTGGTTCCCCAGAATCTGGAAAAAGGGAAATCCTTCAGTCCGATTTTCTTGGAAGGTGGTCACTACAGATGCCAGCCTTATAGGCTGGGGAGCAGTACTGGAGCAATGGTCTCTCCAGGGCAGATGGTCGGATGCGGAAAAGGCCCTGCCCATCAATCTCTTAGAGATACGAGCAGCCCGGTATGGCCTAGTAGCATGGACATCCAAACTCCAAGGGTCCCCTGTCAGAATTCAATCAGACAATGCCACGGCAGTGGCATATATCAATCATCAGGGTGGCACCAGGAGTCGTGCAGCCCAGAGGGAAGTAAATTGCATCCTGAAATGGGCAGAAAGATATGTCCCAGCCATATCCGCGGTATTCATTCCAGGAGTGGAGAATTGGAAGGCGGACTTTCTAAGTCGCCAACAATTATGCCCAGGGGAATGGTCCCTTCACCCCGAGGTTTTTCGGACAATATGTCAGCGGAGGGGAACACCGGATGTAGATCTGCTAGCATCCAGATTCAACGCAAAGGTGGACAGGTTTGTCTCTTGGACAAGGGATCCCCTAGCTTGCGGCTCGGATGCCCTAGTGTTCCCTTGGGATCAGTTCAAGCTGATATATGCATGTCCACCGCCACAATTGTTACCTCGATTACTCCGCAGAATCAGGGTAGAAAAGAAACCAGTGATTCTGGTGGCTCCAGCGTGGCCCCGAAGAGCATGGTACGCGGAGATTGTAAAAATGTCTGTGGGGAGTCCTTGGACCCTCCCACATCGTCCGGACCTGCTTTCGCAAGGACCGATATACCACCCTTCCTTACCAGCCCTAGGTTTGACGGCCTGGCTATTGAAGCCCACATTCTAAAAAAGAGAGGGCTCTCTAATCCTGTGGTATCTACCATGATCAATGCCAGGAAGCCGGTATCCAGGCAGATCTACTATAGAATCTGGAAGGCGTACATCGCCTGGTGTGAGGCCAAGAAATGGCATCCACGTAAGTACGTACAGTGCCTTGCGAAAGTGTTCGGCCCCCTTGAACTTTTCATACTTTTGCCACATTTCAGGCTTCAAACATAAAGATATAAAATTTTAATTTTTTGTGAAGAATCACCAACAAGTGGGACACAATTGTGAAGTGGAATGAAATCTATTGGATATTTTAAACTTTTTTAGCAAATAAAAAACTGAAAAGTGGTGCGTGCAAAATTATTCGGCCCCTTTACTTTCAGTGCAGCAAACTCACTCCAGAAGTTCAGCGAGGATCTCTTAATGATCCAATGTTGTCCTAAATGACTGATGGTGATAAATAGAATCCACCTGTGTGTAATCAAGTCTCTGTATAAATGCACCTGCTCTGTGATAGTCTCAGGGTTCTGTTGAAAGCGCAGAGAGCATCATGAAGACCAAGGAACACACCAGGCAGGTCCGTAATACTGTTGTGGAGAAGTTTAAAGCCGGATTTGGATACAAAAAGATTTCCCAAGCTTTAAACATCCCAAGGAGCACTGTGCAAGCGATCATTTTGAAATGGAAGGAGTATCAGACGACTGCAAATCTACCAAGACCTGGCTGTCCCTCTAAACTTTCAGCTCAGACAAGGAGAAGACTGATCAGAGATGCAGCCAAGAGGCCCATGATCACTCTGGATGAACTGCAGAGAACTACAGCTGAGGTGGGAGAGTCTGTCCACAGGACAACAATCAGTCGTACACTGCACAAATCTGGCCTTTATGGAAGAGTGGCAAGAAGAAAGCCATTTCTCAAAGATATCCATAAAAAGTCTCGCCTAAAGTTTGCCACAAGCCACCTGGGAGACACACCAAACATGTGGAAGAAGGTGCTCTGGTCCGATGAAACCAAAATCGAACTTTTTGGCCACAATGCAAAACGATATGTTTGGCGTAAAAGCAACACAGCTCATCACCCTCAACACACCATCCCCACTGTCAAACATGGTGGTGGCAGCATCATGGTTTGGGCCTGCTTTTCTTCAGCAGGGACAGGGAAGATGGTTAAAATTGAGGGGAAGATGGATGCAGCCAAATACAGGACCATTCTGGATGAAAACCTGTTGGAGTCTGCAAAAGACCTGAGACTGGGACGGAGATTTATCTTCCAACAAGACAATGATCCCAAACATACAGCAAACTCTACAAAGGAATGGTTCACAAATAAACGTATCCAGGTGTTAGAATGGCCAAGTCAAAGTCCAGACCTGAATCCAATCGAGAATCTGTGGAAAGAGCTAAAAACTGCTGTTCACAAACGCTCTCCATCCAACCTCACTGAGCTCGAGCTGTTTTGCAAGGAAGAATGGGCAAGAATTTCAGTCTCTCGATGTGCAAAACTGATAGAGACATACCCCAAGCGACTTGCAGCTGTAATCGCAGTAAAAGGTGGCTCTACAAAGTATTAACGCAAGGGGGCCGAATAATTTTGCACGCCCCACTTTTCATTTTTTTCTTAGTTAAAAAAGTTTCAAAAATCCAATAGATTTCGTTCCACTTCACAATTGTGTCCCACTTGTTGGTGATTCTTCACAAAAAATTTAAATTTTATATCTTTATGTTTGAAGCCTGAAATGTGGCAAAAGGATGAAAAGTTCAAGGGGGCCGAATACTTTCGCAAGGCACTGTAATAGGTAGGATTCTGGACTTCCTACAGTGGGCTGTAGATAGGAAGCTTGCCTTGAGTACTATCAAGGGTCCGATTTCGGCCTTGTCAATATTTTTTCAAAGGCCCTTGGCTTCGCATTCACTAGTCAAAGCCTTTATACAAGGAGTGATGCGTATTAGCCCTCCGGTTAATATTCCCATATGTCCATGGGACTTAAACCTGGTTCTGTCGGTTCTACAGAAGCAACCATTTGAACCATTACAGCATATTTCCTTGGTTCTTCTCACCAGGAAATTGATTTTTCTAGTAGCCATTTGTTCGGCTAAAAGAGTGTCGGAATTAGCCGCTATGTCCTGTAAAGAGCCATATCTGGTTATCCATAAGGACAGAGTAGTGTTACGTCCTCATCCAGCCTTTCTTCCTAAGGTGGTATCGAGGTTTCATTTGAACCAAGATGTGGTTCTTCCTTCCTTTTTCCCCAAACCTAGCTCGGTAGAGGAAAAGTTATTACATTCTTTGGATGTAGTAAGAGCAGTTAAAGCTTATCTAAAAGCCACTGCTCAGATTCGCAGAACGGATACTTTGTTTATTCTGCCGGAAGGCCCCAGAAAGGGTCAGGCAGCGTCAAAATCTACTTTAGCCAAGTGGATTCGACAGGTCATTATGCAAGCTTATGGCTTGAGAAGGAGACCGCCTCCGTTCAAAGTTAGGGCGCACTCCACGAGAGCAGTTGGAACTTCATGGGCAGTGCATCACCAGGCCTCCCTGGCTCAAATCTGTAAGGCCGCAACATGGTCTTCAGTACACACGTTTACTAGGTTCTACCAGGTGGACGTTAGAAGTCAGGAGGATGTCGCCTTTGGGCGCAGTGTGTTGCAGGCCGCAAAAGATCCTCATGTCTGATAGCGCTCAGCTTATGTATGGTGTATCCCCCCCCCTCATTGGGCATTGCTTTAGGACATCCCACATAGTAATGACTATGCCGCTCTGTGTCCCGTGATGTACGAAAAAGAAAAGAAAATAGGATTTTTATAACAGCTTACCTGTAAAATCCTTTTCTTGGAGTACATCACGGGACACAGAGCTCCCACCCCTCTTTGGGGACACTTATTGCTTTGCTACAAAACTGAGGTACTCCCGGATGGGAGGGGCTTATATAGGGGAGGGTACTTCCGGTTTTGGAAGTTGCCAGTGCCAGCACCTGAAGGTATCTATATAACCCACATAGTAATGACTATGCCGCTCTGTGTCCCGTGATGTACTCTAAGAAAAGGATTTTACAGGTAAGCTGTTATAAAAATCCTATTTTTTTTTTCTCTTCTTACCTGTAGAGCAGGGCTTGACAAATTTGCTTGGAATCTAGGAGCCAGCTAAAAAAGTTAGGAGCCAGGAACGCGCCCTGTCCCGCCGAGCTTGCGCGCAGAAGCGAACGCATACGTGAGTAGCGTCCGCATATGAAAGCGGTGTTCAAACCACACGTGAGGTATCGCCGCGATCAGTAGAGCGAGGGCAATAATTCTAGCCCTAGACCATCTCTGTAACTCAAAACATGCAACCTGTAGAATTTTTTTAAACGTCGCCTATGGAGATTTTAAAGGGTAAAAGTTAGTCGCCATTCCACGAGCGGACGCAATTTTTAAGCGTGACATGTTGGGTATTAATTTACTCGGCGTAACATTATCTTTCACAGTATAAAAAAAAAACTGGGCTAACTTTACTGTTGTCTTATTTTTTTATTTTAAAAAAAAGTGTATTTTTTCCCAAAAAAAGTGCGCTTGTAAGACCGCTGCGCAAATACGGTGTGACAAAGTATTGCAACGACCGCCATTTTATTCTCTAGGGTGTTAGAATAAAAAATATATATAATGTTTGGGGGTTCTAATTAGAGGGAAGGAGATGGCAGGGAAAACAGGGAAACTCCATTAGCATTGCTGGTTGCAATACCAACGGCCACCACAAGATGGCGCTAGACCACAGAAGGAAGCATAGGCCTGCAGAAGGCCGCAAAGCCGCGGCCTCAATTACTGGCCGGCGCGACGCGATCGCGCGGAGGGGGGGGGGCACGGAGACACAGGATACCCCAGCTGTGCCCCCAGGCGCCAGGTCGCTAATTCTAGTCGCAATGGCGACCTGGCGCCCGGGGTTTGTTGAGGCCTGCTGTAGAGTATGCTGGCAGTGCTGTCCCAGGAGACTGGGGGTCTCCTGGGAGTGCAGGGGGGGCTGTGTACTGGATGGGGTGCTGTGTATTGTGCAGGGGGCTGTGATATATATATATATATATATATATATATATATATATATATATATACATACATACATTTTTTTTTTATATATATATATATTTTTATATATATATTTTAATCTTTGTGGCTCTATACACCACCACAATGGATTTGAAATGAAACGAACAAGATGTGCTTTAACTGCAGACTCTCAGCTTTAATGAGGGTATTTACATCCAAATCAGGTGAACAGTGTAGGAATTACAACAGTTTGTATATGTGCCTCCCACTTTTTAAGGGACCAAAAGTAATGGGACAATTGGCTGCTCAGCTGTTCCATGGCCAGGTGTGTGTTATTCCCTCATTATCCCATTTACAAGGAGCAGATAAAAGGTCCAGAGTTCATTTCAAGTGTGCTATTTGCATTTGGAATCTGTTGCTGTCAACTCTCAATATGAGATCCAAAGAGCTGTCACTATCAGTGAAGCAAGCCATCATTGGGCTGAAAAAACAAAAGAAACCCATTAGAGAGATAGCAAAAACATTAAATGTGGCCAAATCAACTGTTTGGAACATCCTTAAAAAAGAATGAATGCATCGGTGAGCTTAGCAACACCAAAAGACCCGAAAGACCACGGAAAACAACTGTGGTGGATGACCGAAGAATTCTTTCCCTGGTGAAGAAAACGCCCTTCACAACAGTTGGCCAGATGAAGAACACTCTCCATGAGGTAGGTGTATGTGTGTCAAAGTCAACAATCAAGAGAAGACTTCACCAGAGTGAATACAGATGGTTCACCACAAGATGTAAAGCATTGGTGAGCCTCAAAAACAGGAAGGCCAGATAAGAGTTTGCCAAACAACATCTAAAAAAGCCTTCACAGTTCTAGAACAACATCCTATGGACAGATGAGACCAAGATCAACTTGTACCAGAGTGATGGGAAGAGAAGAGTATGGAGAAGGAAAGGAACTGCTCATGATCCAAAGCATACCACCTCATCGGTGAAGCATGATGGTGGTAGAGTCATGGCGTGGGCATGTATGGCTGCCAATAGAACTGGTTCTCTTGTATTTATTGATGTTGTGACTGCTGACAAAAGCAGCGGGAAGAATTCTGAAGTGTTTCGGGCAATATTATCTGCTCATATTCAGCCAAGTGCTTCAGAACTCATTGAACGGTGCTTCACAGTGCAGATGGACAATGACCTGAAGCATACTGCGAAAGCAACCAAAGTTTTTTAAGGGAAAGGAGTGGAATGTTGTGCAATGGCCAAGTCAATCGCCTGACCTGAATCTGATTAAGCATGCATTTCACTTGCTGAAGACAAAACTGAAGGGAAAATGCCCCAAGAACAAGCAGGACTGAAGACAGTTGCAGTAGAGGCATGGCAGAGCATCACCAGGGATAAAACCCAGCGTCTGGTGATGTCTATGCGTTCCAGACTTCAGGCTCTAATCAACTGCAAAGGATTTGCAACCAAGTATTAAAAAGTGAAAGTTTGATTTATGATTGTTAATCTGTCCCATTACTTTTGGTCCCTTAAAGTGGGAGGCACATTCACCAGATTTGGATGTAAATACCCTCAAATTGAAGCTGAAAGTCTGCAGTTAAAGCACATCTTGTTTCATTTCAAATCCATTGTGGTGGTGTATAGAGCCAAAAGATAAGCATTGTGTCGATGTCCCAATATTTATGGACCTGTGTGTGTATATGTGTGTGTGTGTGTGTGTGTGTGTGTGTGTATATATATATATGTATGTATATATATATATATAATATATATATATATATAGCTTGTATTGCGAGTAATGTGGTTAACGAGCGTTTCGAAATACGAGCACTGTATTTTTAAAAATCGTAACTGTTTGCGAGTGTTGTCTCGCAAAACCAGCACAATTCAGGCCAAACTGCGTTTGGCCTGAGGTGGGGGGAGCAGAGCCGAACATGGCTGTTCGGAAATGCACGGAAAGGCCCAAGGACAGCATGGCTGACCTCAGGAATGAAGCCTTTCCAAGGTTTGCCGAGGTGTCTGGCCTTTTCCGAGGCTCGCCGGCGCCTCTGGCCGCATGCGGTATTAGATGCCATTGAAGTCAATGAGAGAGAGAGAGATGGGTACGGAAAGTATTCAGACCCCCTAAAATTTTTCACTCTTTGTTATTTTGCAGCCATTTGCTAAAATCATTTTAAGTTCAATTTTTTTCCTCATTAATGTACACACAGCACACCATATTGACAGAAAAACACAGAATTGTTGACATTTTTGCAGATTTATTAAAAAAGAAAAACTGAAATATCACATGGTCCTAAGTATTCAGACCCTTTGCTCAGTATTCAGTAGAAGCACCCTTTTGAGCTAATACAGCCATGAATCTTTTTGGGAAAGATACAAGTTTTTCACACCTGTATTTGGGGATCCTCTGCCTTTCCTCCTTGCAGATCCTCTCCAGTTGTGGACAGCCATTTTTAGGTCTCTCCAGAGCTGCTCAATTGGGTTTAAGTCAGGGCTCTGGCTGGGCCATTCAAGAACAGTCACGGAGTTGTTGTGAAGCCACTCCTTCGTAATTTTAGCTGTGTGCTTAGGGTCATTGTCTTGTTGGAAGGTAAACCTTCGGCCCAGTCTGAGGTCCTGAGCACTCTGGAGAAGGTTTTCGTCCAGGATATCCCTGTACTTGGCCGCATTCATCTTTCCCTCGATTGCAACCAGTCGTCCTGTCCCTGCAGCTGAAAAACACCCCCACAGCATGATGCTGCCACCACCATGCTCCACTGTTGGGACTGTATTGGACAGGTGATGAGCAGTGCCTGGTTTTCTCCACACATACCGCTTAGAATTAAGGCCAAAAAGTTCTATCTTGGTCTCATCAGAAGAGAGAATCTTATTTCTCACCATCTTGGACTCCTTCAGGTGTTTTTTTTAGCAAACTCCATGCAGGCTTTCATGTGTCTTGCACTGAGGAGAGACTTCCGTCGGGCCACTCTGCTATAAATCCCCAACTGGTGGAGGGCTGCAGTGATGGTTAACTTTCTACAACTTTCTCCCATCTCCAGACTGCATCTCTGGAGCTCAGCCACAGTGATCTCTGGGTTCTTCTTTACCTCTCTCACCAAGGCTCTTCTCCCCCGATGGCTCAGTTTGGCCGGACGGCCAGCTCTAGGAAGGGTTCTGGTTGTCCCAAACGTCTTCCATTTAAGGATTATGGAGGCCACTGTGCTCTTAGGAACCTTAAGTGCAGCAGAATTTTTTTTTTGTAACCATGGCCAAATCTGTGCCTTGCCACAATTCTGTCTCTGAGCTCTTCAGGCAGTTCCTTTGACCTCATGATTCTCATTTGCTCTGACATGCACTGTGAGCTGTAAGGTCTTATATAGACAGGTGTGTGGCTTTCCTAATCAAGTCCAATCAGTATAATCAAACACAGCTGGACTCAAATGAAGGTGTAGAACCATCTCAAGGATGATCAGAAGAAATGGACAGCACCTGAGTTAAATATGAGTGTCGCAGCAAAGGGTCTGAATACTTGGGACCATGTGATATATTTCAGTTTTTCTTTTTTAATAAATCTGCAAAAATTTCAACAATTCTATGTTTTTCTGTCAATATGGAGTGCTGTGCGTACATTGAGGAAAAAATTTACTTAAAATGATTTTAGCAAATGGCTGCAATATAACAGTGATAAATTTAAGGGGGTCTCAATACTTCCCGTACCCACTGTGTGTGTGTGTGTGTGTGTGTGTGTGTGTGTATATATATGTGTATGTGTGTGTGTGTGTATGTATGTATGTGTATATATATATATATATATATATATATATATATATATATATATATATATATATATATATATTTTATAGTGTGACAACACTGAAGAAATGACATTTTGCTACAATGTAAAGTAGTGAGTGTACAGCTTGTATAACAGTGTAAATTTGCTGTCCCCTCAAGATAACTCAACACACAGCCAATAAAGCCGAGTTCCACCCATAAATGGAACTTCCGCTTTTCAGAATCCTCCCCCCCCCCTCCGGTGTCACATTTGGAACCTTTCAGGGGGGAGGAGGGAGCAGATACCTGTGTAATACAGGTATTTGCTCCCACTTCCGGGCATAGGTCGCCGCGGTGACCTACGCCACATCCAGCGCCTTCTCCGTCCCCCCGCTGTTGTCTGGGAGACACACAGGTCCCAGAAGACAGCAGTGACCAGTGGGATCACGCAGCGTGATTCGTGCATGCGCAGAAGGGAACTAGGGAGTGAAGCTGCAAGGCTTCGCTTCCTGATTCCCTTACTGAAGATGGCAGCAGCATCAGAGCCGAGGGACAGATCGGCTTCGGGTGCCGACATCGCGGGCGCCCAGGACAGGCAAGTGTCCATATATTAAGTCAGCAGCTGCAGTATTTGTAGTATTTAAAAAAATAAAATAAAAATTTTGGCGGCACTCCGCTTTAATGTCTAAACCGCTGGCAACACAAGTGAGTACACCCCTAAGTGAAATTGTCCAAATTGGGCCCAAAGTGTCAATATTTTGTGTGGCCACCATTATTTTCCAGCACTGCCTTTTAACCCTCTTGGGCATGGAGTTCACCAGAGCTTCACAGGTTGTCACTGGAGTACTCTTCCATGACGACATCACAGAGCTGGTGGATGTTGGAGACCTTGCCGTCCTCCACCTTCCATTTAAGGATGCCCCGCAGATGCTCAATAGGGTTTATGTCTGGAGACATGCTTGGCCAGTCCATCACCTTTTACCCTCAGCTTCTTTAGCAAGGCAGTGGTCATCTTGGAGGTGTGTTTGGGGTCGTTATGTTGGAATACTGCCCTGTGGCCCAGTCTCTGAAGGGAGGGGATCATGCTCTGCTTCAGTATGTCACAATACATGTTGGCATTCATGGTTCCCTCAATGAACTGTAGCTCCCCAGTGCCGGCAGCACTCATGCAGCCCCAGACCATGACACTCCCACCACCATGCTTGACTGTAGGCAAGACACTTGTCTTTGTACTCCTCACTTGGTTGCCACAACACACGCGTGACACCATCTGAACCGAATAAGTTTATCTTGGTCATCAGACCACAGGGCAGGGTTCCAGTAATCCATATCCTGTGTCTGCTTGTCTTCAGCAAACTGTTTGCGGGCTTTCTTGTGCGTCATCTTTAGAAGAGACTTCCTTCTGGGATGACAGCAATGCAGACCAATTTGATGCAGCGTGCGGCGTATGGTCTGAGCACTGACAGGCTGACCCCCCACCCCTTTAACCTCTGCAGCAATGCTGGATCACTTGTGTGTCTTTCTCAAAGACCACCTCTGGATATGACGCTGAGCACGTGCACTCAACTTCTTTGGTCGACCAAGGCGAGGCCTGTTCTGAGTGGAACCTGTCCTGTTAAACCGCTGTATGGTCTTGGCCACCGTGCTACAGCTCGGTTTTAGGGTCTTGGCAATCTTTTTATAGCCTAGGCCATCTTTATGTAGAGCAACAATCCTTTTTTTCAGATCCTCAGAGTTCTTTGCCATGAGGTGCTATGTTGAACTTCCAGTGACCAGTATGAGAGAGTGAGAGCGATAACACCAAATTAAACACACCTGCTCCCCCATTCACACCTGAGACCTTGTAACACTAACGAGTCACGTGATATCGGCGAGGGAAAACGGCTAATTGGGCCCAATTTGGACATTTTCACTTAGGGGTGTACTCACTTTAGTTGCCAGCGGTTTGGACATTAATGGCTGTGTGAGTTATTTTGAGGGGACAGCAAATGTACACTGTTATACAAGCTGTACACTCAATACTTTACATTGAAGCAAAGTGTAATTTCCTCAGTGTTGTCACATGAAAAGGTAGAATAAAATATTTTCAAAAGTGTGTGTGTGTGTGTGTATATATATATATATATATATATATATATATATATATATATATATATATATATATATATATATTATACACAATTTTTTTTTTTTCAGCCTACGGATGGGAAATGGTTGGATGTGTCCTTTTACATTGGTAAGAAAAACACACTTAAAATGACCACAAGAGCTTAAAGCTAAGCTTGGGCTGGGCTTCCCTTTTGACTGCCTTTTTAGAATAGCCGTGGAGACTTTCATGTGCTCAGTTGTCAAAAATGTGCAGTTTGGAGAGACGCTTGTAACAATTTGTTGACTTGAAGTCATTAGGCTTGCAAAGTGAAAATTTAGCTCTAAAGGGCACACCAAGCAGCGCAAAACTATTCATTATTTTGAATGGCATTTTTAGCTGCCATAAACATGACTCTTCTTGTTGGTGCCATAGAAACTTCTCTAAAAGAACAGACTCCCTACTCTACTGGGGGATTCTGTAAATTTAACAGAGCAGATTACCACAGCTGGAGCCAGCTAGAAGTTTGACCTTTTTTAATGTCGCACAAATTGGACCTAAGCACTAAACACAGTGTGCAAATATTCCAATGGAAAGTTATTGTGCACTGGACATATGAAAGTATACACTGATTATCCAATATTTGCCTCTGTAATATCCTTATCACCATTTTGATGGGGTGGGGGTTATTGTGCAATAGCAACATCCATCCATCATCTGTACCCTGTGTGGCCAGACAGGCAAAGGAAGCCATAAAATGTAGCAGTTAGGACATTTTCTGTTTTTTTTTTTTTTTTTTTTTATTTGGTCTTGGAACTGTTATTATCCAGTATATAGATTTCCTACTTTGGACACCACTGGGTGGTAAGAAGTGCAAGGCTGATTAATTGACACTACTAAAGGAATGTGTCCTAATAGGATGATGCATTTGGATGACCTTACAGGGAAAGCGATTTTTGACGTGAGGGGCAGTAATCAATCTTATGTTTGGAAAGCTTGGTTGTCAGAAAGATTAGTCTATTCCCACATGGTAAAATTGAGTGTCCCTGCCTAGCCTGCACACCCCTATTTTACAGTAAACCTGCAAGGATAGAAATGTGAGCACTTTTTCTGCTCACTTGCTTATAAAGATGCAGATAAGAGGGCATTGTCCTCTGTCTAGTAAAGCACTAAACTGAAACATTTATTAAAGATGCAAGTTCAGATTTTTTGTAACTTCCCTGGCTGCTTGCATGTTGCAGTTAGTGATTTATTAGTTTGAAACTATGATCGGTTTGACACCCCTATAGCCAGCTAATTATAGCAATAGAGGCTTTCTTCCTTTAACCAGATTTGGTGCATTTCAGATTATTTTTAAGGTCTGATCCAATTTATTAGCTCATTGACACTTGTTCATCTGCCTCCTGCCTTTGTTAGGGGTGTTGAATGGAATTTTATCCAAAATAAGATATTTTGATAGGTTTATTTTAAATTTAATTACTTTTACCAATAACTCCTGCCCAGTAAGCAGTGTAGATTTTTACTATGGCAATAAATGTTAAGGGCCCTCCAGATATGCTTGTCTCTTACTCATGTGTTGGATGTACACTCCTGCTTTCATCTGTTGCATTCACAATTTTTATGGCATTTTTTTATTATGACATTCCTTTTTAAGCTCCAGCAACTAAATGGTTTGCTGCTGAAGGTCATTGCCCACTGTTGTGGCATAGAGGCAATCTGAAGAACCCAGCTGCCTATCTGTTCTATAATCCTTAATTATTGGTGTATGCAGGCTCACAACTACCTGCAGGGCCTGATTAACATAAGGATGATGTCCTCAGTGTTGCTCCAATAAAAAAAACATTTTGTCAATGCTTAATAACTTGTACATTCGTGATACCTAATTCCTTTTGGGAATCCTTGTGATATCTCCTTTTATATAACTTTATTGTTTGCAGTAAATGTTTGTCTTGTTTTGTAGTTAACATCACTTATGACACAAAACGGCTCCTCAATGTGGTTCATAAACTGTATAAGGTATGAGATACTTTGTATATAACCACAGTGATCCACAAGGTTTATCTATTTACACAACCTATACATGCTGCTCCTATAAGGCCCCATGTACATGGGGTGTTTAGCCCAGCGTTTAGGTGCAGGTGGAGGACAAGTGAGAGGCTGACAGCTGCAGCAGCTTGAAGGGGATGCACAGTACATCGACTTGTACTTATGTTTCGGGCAGTATGGACCCATGAACTAATGCTTAGAATACAGACTACCGAAGAAAGGGGTTTGTGTGACTTTGAGTGAGGCACAAGATGCGCGGTAGGAGACGTAAAATTGTTTTAATTTAGCATATAAACAAAGCATATCTCATAAGCATATGATGCAGGGTTGAACATATTTTTTTCTGTGTCCAAAGCGATGGCATCATACAAAAAATGCGCACACACTTGCATAGTGTCCCATTGAAATGGTATTAAAAAAGCCAAATGCTAATTGAGTAATGAGTTGTATGATAATGAATCACAGTTGAGGTCAAGCTATGTGTTGAGAACATGACCTTTGATAGGCTCGATGCGTTTCGTGGCCAATCAATGTCGTCATGTTTCCAACACACAGCTTGACCTCAACTGTGATTCATTTGTATCTATTACTCAATAAGCAATTGGCTTTTTTAATAATTCCATGGCACACTATGCGATTTCAGATGCGCGCGCGTGTGTGTATTTTTGTATGCTATCGCTTTGTACATACAAAAGAACACTCATGTTCAACCATGTATCATATGCTTATCAGGTATGCTTTGTAAAATTGTTGGCATATAAACAATTTGTTCTACCAGTGTCTTGTGCCTCACTCAGTCCCACAAACCCCTTTCTTCTGATTTAGGGATGTTTATCATGCACCTCATTTAAAGTTTTTAAAGTTCCAAAACCCCTTTTTCCTTTCTAGATTTCAGACTACTTGCAGTGTGTAAAGCAAAAACGCATAGTCACATATAAACTTACGATTGTATGAGATACAATGCAAGTTACCGAGGGCTTTTAAAGAATAATTTTAAAAAGACAGTCACGACTTCTAACAAGTGTATTCTGTTACTGCTTTGGAAAAGGTAAATATCCCACTCTCTCTTATCCCCTTTCTGACTGCAGTGCACATGACGCTCATGCCCAACAAGTCTTTTATAGTATTTTTAATGCCAAAAATTTAATTTATCAACCCATAAATTCATACTGGAACCCTAAAAGTTTACCACCTTTTGGATTGTTTTTGCAGTCACTGTTGATTTTGGACAGATTGTGGTAATATCAGATTTAATTCCAGTAAAGCAGACTGTCTATTGGGATATAAGAGCACTCATTACCTTAATAAACTTGTTTCTCCTAAATACTGCAAGCGGCAGCTGAAGCAGCGTCTGCAAAAATGTAATGTGTGTGCAATTAAAGGTTTATTCAGCACAACAGAGCAACGTATGGAGACCAACTGGAAATCTTGGTGATCAATTTCCAGTAAATTGTATATTGAACTGACTCCTTAGGGCTTAGAATTCCAGCACGTGAGATGTTGGGTATGGTTAAAAGAAAAATGTCTTGATCAAAAATGAATTTATTTTAATCCCTGTATTAAAACTGAGGGTAGAGTAAAAAAAAAAGTTCTATATTCTGATCTTTAGTATGGTTTTTCTTAATCCACAGAAAGATTTCCGGGTCCAGGAACTTCCATTGGCTCGCATAAAGAAGATAATGAAACTTGATGAAGATGTTAAGGTAATTTTTCAATTTGTTCCATGTACTGCCTGATGCTGTTTTTATCCAGACTTGCCCATCTTTTTGACATCCCAGGTGGACATTGGTTATTAACTTCCTTTGTAAAATTGCCTTCAGAAAGTCGGCAACCGACAACAGACTTGAAAGCTGCTCTCACAAGTGATTGTTGTAGAAACTTAAAAGTTTACATTATGCATGTTTGTGCCTGTGAAGAAAGGGGAAGTCTTGCCTTGTCATGTGGTGGGACTGCGCTGAAATGGCTGCCTGACATAGTCCCACTGCATCTGGTGTCAGTGTACCCTAAAGGAACAATTTGCTTGGCGTTACCCACTGTCCTGACATGAGGAGGAATCGCCTTATTTTTAGGCTATGTGTTGACATATGTGAATACCTTCTCTTAAATTTTTTCCCGTCAGTACTGTAAAACCATCCTAACATGTATTTTTGTCAGCACTCATAAAAATTGAATAAGTAAAAATTCCTGTGCTTTTCCCTCTACCACTCAAATAAAACAAATGAGTGCAAATATACTCACAAATAAGCTGCAACCAAATAAGTCTGAACACAACAAGTAATAATTAGAAAATAGGTGCGCTAATCTGATATCAAAACAATGGTAAAAGTGAGAATCAAAAAAATCTATGATTTAATAGCTTAACCACACATGAATAAACTAATGGTCATTGTAACATATATGTGGAAAAAAAAAATCTTTCAAGAAAAATGTGTCCATACATAAGTCCAAAGAAACTCTTATGAAAAAAGTTAAGATTGACAACACCCAATCCAGTAATGGGGGGGAAAAAACTGATGAATTATTAGTATTCCTAATGCAATCCACATAAAAACTGTTCTGATATATCCCTTCACCACAAACACTCGCCTCTTACCAGAAATAATGGATCTCAGATAATAGAGTTCACATGCACTTGTTTAAATTCCGATGGATTCAGTGGTCACGCTGGAGGAGAGATCCAATTCCAATAGGCTCAGCGGTCGGGCTGGAGGAGAGATTCAATTCTCGGGTGGTGATAATGCCAAGGCAGCCAATGGTTGGGAATCCAGTAGCAATACTCCCAATACGTGCGGAGAGGAGCTTCGTAGTGCAATAGGTTGAAAACATTTTATTGAAAAATGTCATGTACACTTACAATTAAGCATCTTCAGATTGGCATAAAACAAACACGGTGGCGGTCAGCACCTGCCTGCTCTTGCGGGATGACGTCAAAGATGGTGACATTTTATGCAGTAATCAATGGCTATTTTTAGCTATAATCTCTATATGAATGTCAATGGTCCCAAGTGTCTGATCTCTCCGCCGCATTGTCGCAGTCCTGCATAAAAAAAGCAGATCACCACCATTACTAGTAAAAAAAAAAAATAATGAAAAAATTTATAATAAAAATGCCATAAATCTATCCCCTTTTATTGTAGACGCTATAACTTTTGCGCAAACCAATCTATGCGCTTATTGCGATTTTGTTTACCAAAAATATGTAGAAGAGTATATATTATAGCAAAAAGGTTCCTGTTGTGGCATTGACTAAAATGCTTGGACACACACTGGGGGAGAGTTACTAAAACTGGTGCACACATAATCTGTTATAGCTGTGCATGGTAGCCAATCAGTCTCTAGGTTTTATTGTCAAAGCTAACTCAAGCAAGCTGTAGTTAGAAGCTGACTGGTTACTATGCACAGCTGCACCACATTCTATGTGCTCCAGTTTTAGTAAATCTCCCCCACTGTGTCCTATAAACCCTTTTTTTTTTATGTTTGTAAGATGTTCACCTATCCTCACATTAAGTGCCCATGTGGTTCTACTGACATATTGGAACCCGCAAGGGCACCTCAAAAGACAAATAACACCCTTTGTTCCACATGTGGTTAATTCCTCAATTGGATTAAGTACGTTTAGTAATCTGGAATGAATAGGAAGTGGTTCTGATCGTTCTGGAATCCCTACATATCTTACAACGCCTGCATGGGTAAAAAAAAAACTTTTAGATTCCCAAACATTTTGGTTTTGGTAAATGCCTCGGAGCTAGGAGTTATCAAATCTTTTGAGGTTCTGAGTTCTTCTAAAAATGACATGGGGTCTATATCTGGCAAGGCTGGGCCTAAAACCCTATCTCCTTTTTTAAGATTTTCCAATGCTTTTGTAAAATTTGATTTTACCCATCTAAATTGGGATGAAAAAGTGGTAAAAGATGACCATTCAAATTGATTGGAAATATTCCTTGTCCTATCTTTGGGAACCAAAAGTTTATTTCTGTCTAAATTAGTTATTCTCTGCATTTACTTTTCCATAATCCGGCTATTATAGCATTTCTCAATAAAAATATTCCTCAAAGTGGATGCTTGTACGATCTAATCCTCCCTACTAAAGCAATTCCGCCTAATGCATTGGATACGGATTTTAGCCAATTTGGATGATAGCAACTTCCCACTGGTATAAAACCATTTCTGTCAGATTTAATTTAATGACCCACTTGTTTATTATTCAGATATCTCATAAACATGTGGAGGGATTTCTCATCACCACTCCATATGAAGAAGGCGTCATGTGTATATAGCAACGCCAAAACTTCAAATTGGGGTCCGTATCCTTAAAAATTACAGCTTTCCCATAGGGCCATAAACAGATTGACGAGACTGGGGGCAAATTTCCATCCCCATCGCCACGCCAGTCTGCTGCAATTTATAATCCCCCTCATAAAAGAAATAATTGTGTTCCAAGGCAAAACATAAAAGTTCCAAAACTAACGGTTTATGAGAAAGAATCAACCTGTTGTTCTTATCCAGAAAATATTCAGCCGCTTGATATCCCTTCTGATGAGGTACAATAGTGTACAGTGATGAAATATCAGCTGTCACTAAACACATCATCCTCAATAGTCAATTTGGAGATTTCTCTTATTTGCATAGTATCTTTTAGAAAGGCTGGAGTATTATTAACCAAGGGCTGTAAGAACAAATCAACATATTTACCAATCCACGAGGTGACAGAGTTAATCCCACTAACAATAGGTCTCCCGGGTGGGTTATTCAAACTCTTGTGCACCTTCGGTAGGTAATAATGGGAAGCCTGGGTGTCCCCGGTACCAGGAACTCCTTTTTCCTTATCAACTGGGAATCAAACCCTACTGTGACCATTTGATTTAATTGTCTTTTATACAAATTGGTGTATTTTTTAAGAATCATATAGGTGTGCCTATCTGACAATAGAATTTTCATCTCTGTTGGTAATCTTGTCTTTTAGTAACACAATTCCCCCTCCCTTATCTGCAGGGGAAATAATTTAAATCTTTACGATTACACAGGGATTTAATACCCTCATGAATCTTTCTGCTTGCTGTACCTTTCTAAATTTGCCCTGATGTAATTCTTTAAGAACTAATTCTTTAAAAACTGAAATATTAGGTGAGGGATTTCCCAGATGATTAAATAAAGAGGCGATTCTAAGATTTGTATTATCCTGATGCTCAGTCTATAGGACTGCTATTTGATGCTTAACTTTCTAATATATTTTTGAATGTCAATGAACATATCAAACTTGTTTTAAGGGTCTCTTATTCGCAAATTTAAGACCTTTCCCTAATATGGTTTTCTCTGTTTCAGTTCAATTCCACTAAGATTAAAAATTCCTACATTTTTTTTTTTTTTTTTACCATTTCCCTTTCCTGGGGATGCTTCCGATTCCCTCCTACATCCTCTTAGTTTTCCTTTTTCGTGGTCTCTGTCCAGATCTACTTCTTAGTGGGGCAATTCCTGAAGCTCCACCTTCTGCTTGGAAAGTTGCCTTGAGGGTACCAGGGCTGATCACCCTGTCTCCCCGCATAATTTGTAGTGGGCTGAGGCCCCCTCGGTGGATCAGAATTATTCCCCCAAATACCTCCTTGTTGACATTGGGGCTGTCATGGGCCTTTTCCCTGTACATCCCGTAGGTTTTGAAAATTATTTGTATTGTGAGGAGGGTATTCCCTAGGTCCATATTGTGACCCATATTCTTTCCCACCTCCTTGATGGGGTGAGGGCAAACTCCTCATCCCCCCTAATTGAGTTGAACCTAGGGGTCCTCGTAGTAGTACTACCTGGTCTGGGTCCATATGTACATTGGTTCGTATTCTCACCACTGGGATCACCCTCTCTGCGTGGTCTGTTTGAATCGCCAGTGGGAGCAGTGCTGTATCTTTAGCTTGTATTTTTCATTTTTTAACGTTTTGCTGGTCCTCTTCTGCTATAATTTCCCTCAATGCCTTTGTATAAACTTGATACATTTCCTCCTTATTAAAGGGGATTTGTTTCCCCTGAATTTCTCTAATTTCTACTTGTAGCTTGGCTGCCTTCGTTTTTTTTCGTAGCTACCAAGAACTCGAACTCAAGGCCAGCGTCGTTAAAATACTGGAACCGTTCCTTCAGGTTTTTTTTAATTTTTATCAGGATAGACGTTCCAACGTTCACTTCTTGGAATCGTATCCTTGATTTACCTTTCTAAAAATACCACATCCCAAAACGTGTGCAATTCTGCCACTAGTACATTTTTGAGCCTCATGAAAATACCTCTCATTCCATTGGGCTCTGGGTCAGTATTAAAAATTTCCTCAGGGGTGATCCTTATGTTTTTATGATATTGAAAGATATCCATTCTAGAACACCAGGGATCGCAGCAAGAAAAATGGTATTTGTGCATAAGGAATAAAATAAAAATTCCTCGGTTTTTCCATCTTCCACTCAAATAAATCAAATGAATGCAAATATATTTACAAATAAGCTGCAACCAAATAAGTCCGAACACAAGACTAAAAAAGTAATAGTTACTGTAAAGCCATCCTAACATGTCTTAGTCAGCTTGGTCAGCACTCCTAAAAATTGCCAGTGAATATTAATTTAAAATTTGTTTTCTCTTTTCGTCCATGGATGCACACAGCTCCTTAAAGCGGAGGTTCTGCGGCAAATAATTTTTTTTTTTTTCCTGGTATTGAATAGATTTTCGCATTATAAATAATCACTCACACGTTTGAGGTTATGAATTATCCCATGTCCCTTTTCCGGCAAAATAAGAACTTTAAAAATGCGAGCACAGCAGTTCCCATTTTGCTTGTGGGCATGTTGAAGCCCACAAGCAATGATTTCCTGTATGCTGATTGTTGCCATCACAACGGGCGGCGTCTTTGAATGTTTACGCCCCGTTGTGATGGAAATCCTAGTACGGCGTACCGCAATGACTCCTGGGAAGCGTGACACCAAGCTCCCAAGAGTCATCGCGGCGCCGGGTAATACAGTAGCCACGCCTACTCCCGCGGGAGTCAAGTCCAGGAAGTCAATCTGCAAACGGCAAGAATAAGGTATTTACAGAGGGAAAAAAAAATAAAAAATTGTCGAGTGAACATGTCGGCAGTGTGCTGAAGGGGATAAAATAAAGTTGTTAATCTGGGTGGAACTCCGCTTTAAGGCTGGATTCACACCTATGCATTTTTAGTGCTTTTTGCATTTTGCAGATTTGCACTACAGAATGTGTTCCATAGGAAACCATGTTAAATGGACTGTAGTGCAAACCTGCAAAATGCAAAAAAACACTAAAAATGCATAGGTGTGAATCCAGCCTAATTCTTGACAGTTGGGGTTATGTTCCGTCTATTAGGAGAGGACTAGGCAGAACATGTTAGATATTTAATACATGTTACTTTAACAGAGTTGAACAGCCCCGCCCAGGGGGCAGTCCCTCCGAACATAACCCCCCACCCTGCAGTCAGCAGCCTGTTTTTTTTTTCTGCCTGGTAGAGAAGGACCTGGCTCCCTTTGGGCCCAGAGTCCTGAAGAAATTTTTACTTTCTCTTTCGTTCATGGACGGACACAGCCTTAATCTTGACAAAGTGGGTATTGGCCTTCCTTCAGGAGTGACTAGGCAGAAAGTGTTAACAACTTCAAAGCTGAACAGCCCCGCCCAGGGGGCGGTCCTACAGGCTATATCCCCCTCAGCCTGCACTAAGCAGATCAGTTTTTTTCTGCCTAGCTAAGAAGACATGGCTCCCTTCGGGCCCATAGGCCTGGGTTTTTTTTTTGTTCCAGATTGAAATTGTATTTGATTTTTGTTCCTGTGATCTTCGATTAACTGCTGACTGGGTGACAGGCTGGATCCCAGATCCTTGTAGTCTCCCCCAGTTTCGGCCATCGAGCGTGTGCCGACCGTAGCTATGCACAGGGTCGTCCACGACATGCCCGTCGCTCTACGGGTGGCCGTGAGCTATACGCTCCAGGGCATGCATACGACCGGACTATAGGGCCGAGTCACAGCAGCCGGGCCAACAGTCCCCTCCATCACCATACGAAAGGTGGTCTGTCTGGGATGTTTCAGCACAATCCATGCAGGAAGGGTAAGTAGTAATCCCCTGCTTCGGCAGGAAGACAAACCTGGGCATTCCTGGAGAGGTGAGTAAGAGGTTCTATCCTTCCCCTCCACCCTAGGCTCTCTGAGCCGGCTGCTGGGGGGGGGGGGGGGCGCCCCACCTGTGTGGGAACTGTGCATGTATGTCCGCTAGATAAATGTTATGAGCTGCCATGAAAAAAAGTTTGCTTACCTGTGTGTGCTGCTCCATGCTGTCGGCGACCATTTTGCTGGTGATCCATGCCGTGTTTGGCCTCTATCTGCGTGGCGGCCATGTTCTTGTGGTCCGCGCTATGTTTGGCCTCTATCAGCCCCTCGTCGGCCATTTTTCTTGTGATACATGCTGTGTTTGGCCTCTTCTGCGCTGGCGACCATGTTTTTGTGGTCCGCGCTGTTTGGCCTCTAGCTGCCGCTCGGTGGCCATTTTGTCATGGTCCACGCCGATCAAATGGCATTTAAACGGCGCAAGCCTACAGACACAAGCTGCAGAGTGGTCAGACTGATAGCTGACAAGAAAGCAGCTCTACTAGGAAGCAGACGGCAGCCATACTACTGTTCTAGGGTGGTCAGTCCTCTGGGGGGGGGGACGACTCCTCGTCTCTGTCGCAGCTAGGAGGGTGGGCTGTTGGTACCTTGAACTGGAGTCCTTGTGTCGGGTGCGTGGGTCAGCATGACATCTGAAGCAGACGCGTCTCCCCCTGATGCACCTGAATTGGCATTTGGTACTTCTGCTCCACCCTCTGTGTCAGTAGACGCTAGGTCGGCGTCCTGGTTGTTGCCAAGGTGGAAGCGGCTCGTAGGAACACGGGGGGTAAAAGTGCCCCCTCCCCCCACCATCTTCTGGGGATAACTCTGATGCGGAGCTGGGCCCAGCTACGGCTCATGGCCCTGGTTCTGACATATCAGAGGATGCGGACCGTGGCTGGTCGGACAGTCCGGGTCCAGGTCACCACGCGATAAGGCTCTGATAGGTGACCTCATCACCGCAGTGCGGGATACTCTAAAGATAGAGGAGCGGTCCCTTTCGGGTTACGCAAGCCGACCCACACTGCTAAAGTGTTCCTTGTGCGTCTTATCTAGACAAGCTTTTATACAAGGAGCGGGACAAACCTCAAAAGATTTTCGGTCCCCAAAAAAGTTTGGCAGTGCGTTACCCCTTTGAGGAGATTTTCCTGAAAAAAGGACCTCTCCTCCGATAGTGGACCCTCAGGTGTCCAGATTAAACAGGGCAGCCACAATTCCGGTAGAAGGGGCTCCTGCTTTCAAGGACCCTGTGGACAGGAAGGCTGAAGCGGTCATCTGCTACCTATACGGCTCGACTGTCCGCCCAACAGTGGTTGGGGCCCTGGTGTCTCAGACACTCTCTGAAGGGGCAAAGATGCTGCTCCATGGGTTTAAAGCACGAGACTCCCTCGGGCTAGGTAGCTATGGCTGACCAGTTGATACTGGGCCTTAAAATTGTCTGCGAATCAGCCTTGGACACTATTCCTCTGCTGTCCAGAGCCTAAAGCTATGCGGTGGTGTTACGCCGTCTGCTCTGGCTAAAAGGTTGGTTGGCGGACCAATCTCCCAAAAAGGCCCTAATGGATTGCCCTTTAAGGGCGGCACTTTTTTTTTGGAGCATCCCTGGATGAAATTATTAAATATGCCACATGCTGCTCCTACAATCCAAAGGAGGTAAGGAGCCACGCCATTGGCTAGGGCCCTCCTTCACCGCAAACAAGTGTTTTTTTTCGTCCGCCTAGTGCGGCAAGTAAACGATCCCAGGCCGATAAAGCGCTTGCTGAGGGACAGAAGCGTGCCTGGTTTTGCAAGCCTACGAACAAATCTACGTCTGCATAAAGGTCTGTCCCCACCCATCTCTCGGGTAGGGGGACGTGTTCGAATTTGCGACCTGGTGGACATCTCAGATCCCCGACCGGTGGGTTTGCAAAGTAGTTTCCTCCTGGGTACAAGATAGTTTCTCTCTTGCCTCCAAACAGATTGTTATTTTTATTTTAGTCCTTTCCCCTCCAACCGCCAGCTTCTGCCGACTCATCAGGAAGCCCTATACGGGGCGGTTCAAGACCCGTTGATACGCGGGGTGATAATTCCTGTTGCAGTACAGGAACGGTTTCAGGGGTTTTACTCAAATCTGTTCGTAGTACCAAGGAGGAGGGGGTTTATCCAATCTTGGATCTCAGGGCACTCAATTGCTTGTGAAGGTACAAAGATTCCGGAGGGAGTTGGTTCACTCTGTTGGACGCATACTTGCAGGTCCCCATAGGCACCAGGCATCAGACATGTCTGCGCTTTGCGGCCGGGGAAGACCACTGCCAAGTGGTGGCACTCCCCTTGGCCTGGCATCAGCACCGAAGGTGTTCACCAAAGTGCTCGCCCTGATTCTCTGGCACTACCAAGACAGCGTGACGATATTATTCTGAGGGCCATCTCAAGCTCAGAATAGAGGTGAGTGTGTCTATAACCTGTCGGACCCTCCGATATTTGGGTGCTGAACACTCAGAAGCCAGTATTGGTACCAACTCAACTCCTAGTGTATCTGGGGTTGATTCTGGACTCCTCAGAGGTGAAAGTTTTTCTCCCTACGGAAAAGTAGCAGACCCTTTGGGCTGCGGTGCGGCAGTTGACATCCCAAAGATGGTCGTCACGCCGCTTTTTGCATGCGAGTCTTGGGCCTCATGGTAGCCTCCTTCGAGGTGGTACTGTATGCACAATTTCACACGCGAATGTTACGGAAGGTAATTCTGTCCAGAAGGTACAAGTGCCCATCATCCCGGGATTGTCTAATCCGGGTTCGTGGCCAGGTCCAGAGATCCCTGGGCAGATGCGTCAGACGCGTTGGTGGCCCCGTGGGGTCAGTTTTGGCTAATTTATGCCTTTCCCCCTGAAGTTGCTTCCTCGTCTGCTCCGCAGAGTAGAGACCGAGGGGATTTCGGTGATTCTCATCGCCCCGGATTGGCCCAGGCGTCCCTGGTACGCCGACCTCGTGCGCCTGGTGGCGGATGCACCTTGGCGACTGCCAATGCGGGAGGACCTTCTCTCGCAAGGTCCCATTCTTCATCCTGCTTTACAGTCGCTGGCTTTAAAGGCATGGCTATTGAAAGCCAGGTACTGAGGGACCGAGGCCTGTCGGATTCAGTCATTTCAACCATGTTGAGAGCACGGAAATCTTCTTCTAGGAAAATCTACCATCGCACGTTGAGAGCTTACATCTGTGTGAGGAGATGGAATGGCGTCCACGGGCATATTTAGTTTCCAGGATCCTGCTGTTTTTACGGCGTGGAGTGGATCAGAAACTTGCCTTAAGCACCATTAAGGGGCAGATTTCAGCCTTGGCTGTATTCTTTCAGCGACCCCTGGCGGCTCAGTCTTTGGTGAGCACTTTTGTGCAAGGGGTCCGACCACCACTTCCTCCGTGGGATTTGAATCTGGTGCTCTCGGTACTTCAGAAACCTCCATTTGAGGACATCAGGGAAATTCCTCTTTTGACGCTCTCTCAGAAGGTTGCCTTCCTAGTAGCCATAACATCAGTCAGGAGGGTTTCTGAATTGGCGGCCTTGTCTTGCAAGTCCCCATATTTGGTCCTCCATAAGGACAAAGCGGTGCTACGCCCACAGCCTTCCTTCCTTCCTTCCGAAGGTAGTTTCGGCCTTTCACCTGAATGAGGACATTGTACTTCCATCCTTGTGTCCTCGGCCGTCGCATCCCAAAGAGGTTGCGCTATACTCTTTAGACGTGGAACGTGCCTTGTGGGTGTATCTGTTTGCTACGGCTCCGTTCCGGAGGTCTGACTCGCTGTTTGTCAGTGTCTGGTCCGCAGGGTCTGGCGGTTTTGTCGGCCACCATTTCTCGTGGACCAGGAAGACCGTCGTCCAGGCCTATGCCCTTAAGGGGCGGGCGCCTCCCTTTCCTGTCACGGCGTATTTGACCAGGGCTATTGGTGCCTCTTGGGCTTTCCAACATCAAGCGTCTGTCTCACAAGTGTGTAAGGCGGCGACCTGGTCGTCCATTAACACTTTTTTTTTCAAAATTTTACAAGGTTGATGCGAGTGCATCTTCGGATGCTAGCTTCGGCCGCAAAGTTTTGCAGGCGGCTGTTTTGACGTTGCAACTCCTCCGTTGAGGAGCGCTGCTTGTTTGGGATGAAATATTTTTTTTGTTTGCTGTTCCCAACCCTCGTTTTTTGACACTGCTTTGGGACATCCCAACTGTCAAGAATTAAGAAGCTGTGTCCGTCCATGGACGAAAAGAGAAAATAGGATTTTTGTACTCACCGTAAAATCCTTTTCTCTGCCGTCCATGGACGGACACTGCACCCACCCCTTCTTCTCTTTTTTTTATATATAGTTTATACTGCTTTTTACAAACTGAGGCTGCTGACTGCAGGGTGGAGGGTTATGTCCGGAGGGACCGCCACCTGGGCGGGGCTGTTCAACTCTGTTAAAGTAACATGTATTAAATATCGAACATGTTCTGCCTAGTCCTCTCCTAATAGACGGAACATAACCCCAACTGTCAAGAATTAAGAAGCTGTGTCCGTCCATGGACGACAGAGAAAAGGCTTTTACGGTGAGTACAAAAATCCTATTTTTTTGATTTAATGTGTAATGTATCAACAAAATTATTCTGAATATTTTGCTGCATAGACCACATATAATGAAAGATTCTCTAAAATTTTCTTTGTTTTTAACTATAGATGATCAGTGCAGAAGCTCCAGTTCTTTTTGCCAAAGCTGCTCAGATTTTTATAACAGAGTTGACGCTACGTGCCTGGATTCACACAGAGGATAACAAAAGGAGAACGTTGCAGGTAATGCACCAGTAAAACCGGATTCTGGAGATTTCACGAAAAACAAAGCTTTTTTCTTGTGTATTTAATAAACCAAAATGTTAACAAGAGCCTTTTTATTTTTATTTTTTTTCTCCTCCCTGGTGTAGTGCTGATAGATGTGGAATGCTATGAGCATGCTGCATATCACAAAATTTCTCTTTTCAACTGATTTGCTATAATGTTGGTCATTTTACCATTAGTCTTCTAGAAACACAATGTGATGTGAGACTGTCATGTTTTGAACTTGTGTAAGTGAATTCTCATTTTAACAGTGATTAGATAAAATAATTGGCAGGTATAGGGCAATGAGACATTAACTATTGGTCTTCCAGCGCAGTTTAAAATCGCTGTTTACCAGCTGCCATTTATAAACGGTCCTGGCTGCTATAGCAGCTGGGACTGTGTTTACATTTGTAGAGTGGTTGATGGCCTTTTGAGGAGCCTTCCAATCACTGCCCACAACCCACTAAATGTATGGCCCTTGCACCTGTTCTACTGCCCCCACCATTTATCTTGGGCTCCAGTGTCTCACATTGTTCATTCACCAGAGGAGATCAGAACACCAAAGTGAGGTGTATTAAATCACTTCCAGATTTGGCTGTTATTTCTCCAGCAGCTGGGGAAGAAACTAATGGAGTGCAATATGTGCTTCATTAGCTAAAGCGGAAGGTGGGGCAGAGATCAGGGGTTTAATAGATCTCTGAGAAACTGTTATTAAATAGTGTAATAAGTGGCTATTGCACCCCTTTGTGATATCAATAAAGTTGCTTATGTAAAAAATGTAATATATAGTCTCCAGGCCCCACGTACTTGCAGATAAGAACATAAATTCAGCAGGTCTGCCTGTGTATGAAAATTAAGATTGTGTTGTATATGTTGCATATCATTGCAACTGTCTGAGTGAGATCACTAATTCTAGTAGATTCATGTAGATACTTTTAAAGCAACGTCTATTTTAGCAGAAACTAGGTAATATATTGTGTTGTGTGCGTTTAAATCAAATTTTAGTGTGTTTTTTGCTTAAAATTTTTGTTATCCGTGTAAGATAATATGTGACAAACAATTGCAACAAGTACTATTATATTCTACAAGGTGGTCTTTTCTCTCTCTTTTTTTTTTTACAGTTTGGAAGGTTAAAGTAGAACTATAGGCAAAACATATATTTTTTCAATTCGAATAGAGTAAGGGAGGGATAACCCGTCAGATTTATTTTATATTTTTTCCGCCATCTTTGTCCCATTTGCCAAGATTTCCATCCCATAGCTAAACAGGAAGCGAGAGGAAATCCCTGCAAATTAAGGGAATTCTGGGGACACCCAGTCAACTAGTGCCCCCATTGGAAGATTTTTATTTTTATTTTTTTCCTCTTACTTTTCTGGGGACAAACCAAAATGTGGGATTTTCTTTTACTTTCACTTGACAATAGTAAACAAGACAAATAGAGAGGGTGAATCTCCTTAACGGGGGCACAGACGGCAGTTAAAACTGACAAGCATTCAAATACCTCTGCACTCTGTCCAAAACTAAAAGAAAAGTTTTGCCTTTAGTTATACTTTACCTTATCTTCAAATCCTAAACCCCCATTTACACTGAATGCATGAGTGAAGTAGCACGATTTCAAAGCCACAGGTTAGTGCGATTTGAGGTGCGACTTGCCTGACATCTTTGTGACTTTATGCACAGATGTCTCTGCAAGTCGCACCTTAACCACTTCAGCCCGGAAGAATTGGCTGCCCAATGACCGGGCCATTCTTTGCGATTCGGCACTGCGTTGCTTTAACTGACAATTGCGTGGTCGTGCGACACTGTACCCAAACAAAATTGACGTCTTTTTTTTTTCCCCCCCCTCAAATGGAGATTTCTTTTGGTGGTATTCTATCACCTCTGCGGTTTTTTATTTTTTTGCGCTATAAACAAAAGAAAAGCTACAATTTTGAAAAAGAAAAAACACAATTTCTCTTTTTTCGTCCATGGACGTACACAGCTCCTTAAATCTTGACATGTGGGTTATGTTCCTGTTCATAGGAGAGGACTAAGCAGAACATGTTATCTTAAAACATGTAACTTTAACAGAGTTGAACAGCCATGCCCAGGGGGCGGTCCCTCCGGTCATAACCCCTCACCCTGCAGGCCCAGAGTCATGAAGACATTTTTTATCTTCTATCAACTGCCGGCTGGGCGTCAGGCTGAATATTATTGATCCTTGTAGTATTCCCAGTCCGGCCATCAAGCGTGCCAGTCCTTAGCTACGTGCTGGTTCTGCCACGACATGCTCCAGGGGTGGCCGGTGAGCATATGCTCTGGGGTCCACATATGACTGGGCTGCTGTTGGTCTCACTCACAGTGGACCGGGCCGACAGCTACTCCGTACCATCGGTTGTGGGTCTGTCAGGGACGCGCCAGCAAGTCCTCGCAAGGACGGGTAAGTACTGTTCCTCCTGCCTCGGCAGGATGGAACAGCTGGGCATTCCTGGATTAAGGGGTTCTCCTGTCCTCCCTTTCCCTGCTCTCTCGCCCTTTCCCCTCATGCCCTAGGGCTCGCTGCGACCAGGGTGTACCTGTGGGGGGGCTTCGGGTCCATGTGGGGCGCCGGGGTCCGCTTTCTGTGAGGGGAGTCTGTCTCCTCGGACAGTCCCTGCACGGCCTTCTCATCCACATCGCGGTGCTCAGGCGCCATTTTTTAAAGAGCCGACGCCAGGGGTTCGGTCGACCCAGGGCAGCTGGACTCCGGAAGAATCTCTCCTATCGATCAATATCTTCGAGCGATTAGACTGTGCCTCTCCAAGTGGTAGCAGAGGCTTCAAGGGTGTCCGGTCAGGATCCAGTCGGACAACGCCACGGAGGTGGTTTATGTCAACCATCAGGGTGGAACAAGGAGCTCGGCTGCAGCGTCGGAGGTCGTTCACATCCTGAGATGGGCCGAAAGGAGCGTACCGGCTCTATCTGCTGCTTACATTCCGGGCGTAATAACTGGCAGGCGGACTGAGTCGCCAGATGCTGGACCAAGGGGAATGGTCGTTACACCCGGAGGTGTTTTCAACTCCTTGTCAGCGATCAGTGCGGTTAAAAATGTCACTGGCAGGGAAGGGGTTAACACTGGGGCAATCAAGGGGTTAATTGTGTTCCCTAATGTGTGTTCTTACTAGGTTAAAGCGACCGACGTACAGCTATGACTGTTCGCCCAGCGGAGCCAACCTGCCACAGTATAACTGCAGCGGCTGGTCCGCAAGCGGTTAAATGGCACAAAATAGTGCAGGAAAGTTTTTTTCAAATGGTGCGGCACCACAAAGTCTGAGTCTAACTGATTTGCACAGTTCTATTGCCAATAATAAAGAGCGACGTGTCATGTGATTTGGAACTGTCAAATCCTATGACGAGTCGCACCAGTGTGAACCGGGGCTAAATGTGCAATTTAGTAAAAGTAACCTTTTTTGGCTATAGATGCACTCTAACCTCTTGTCTACCAGAGACATTTTTTTCTCAGTTGTGGCTTTTTTTTTTTTACTGTCCGTGTCTCATTTGGAGAGCCTCAGCCTAGTCTTCGGAGACTGAGCAGGCAATAAGAAGAAATCTTCCCAAAGTGAAGGGAAATCCCCTCTAACAGGCACATGAACAGAATACAAACTAACACTTCTACCAATATAAAAAAAATACAAAGACTTGGCCAACACGACACTTTGATGATTTATAAAGTTAATTTTTTGCCACAGCTATTTCACAGCCTGCGCAGCCCATCTACATAAAATATAACACTGGAAAAATACACATACACAAGAATAGTGTGTGGTTGTCATTTACTAAATTTTAACCCCTTAGCTGACATTCATCATAAATCTATTATATAATGTGCTTTCTTCTGTTTCTTTTTTTTTTTTTTTTTTTTTTCAGAGGAATGATATAGCCATGGCAATCACAAAGTTTGACCAGTTTGATTTCCTCATTGACATTGTTCCTCGTGATGAGTTAAAGCCTCCAAAACGCCAGGTGAGTATCTCACAAGGTAGTAATAGTGAAGTTGCTTCATTGCCGTATCTCACAAGGTAGAAATAGTGAAGTTGCTTCATTGCAATATTTATAATTGTTGCATGAAGTTAGACTGCAGAATGTGTGCTCCTATTATCTGTCAAATGTACGTTCAGAAGCAACTTTATTTGGTGCACCCATTTGTTAATGCAAATAACCAAATGGCAAAAGTGGCGACTACAGCGCAAAACCTAGAGCATGCATGTGGGTTATAAATTTTAATGACTCCATTTTAAGAATATTTATTTAGCCACAGCCTTGCTACATGCTCACGTTTTGAGAGGTTTCCTGAAGGCACTGGATGATTCTTGTATGATAATACTAAATAGGTGGTTGGCTGCATGTTGAAACCTGCAACTCTCTCCTTTTAAATTATACAATTTTCTAATATTTCATTCTATTCCTCATACCTTCTGTTAAGTTACTAAAACTTGCGGATTTATTAGTGAAAGTTCACCTTTTACATAAGCCAATGTGTGGTTTTGTTTTCTGGACCTTTTTTTTAATGCATAACTAATGAAACTGTTATCTGCTTGAATATCTGATTTAGTATTTTAGCTTGTACTCCTGAAAGTGTAGCTTTTTGTCTCTTGGTAAACATATCTTCTGAAACCACATTATCAGCCAAAGAAGTGAAAGAGGATGTTTGTAGAAGTGCTACCTAACCAATCCTGAGTAAAGCATGTACAATGGGCCTCGTTAAGCCATATGCTTAAGTGACTAGTCTGCGTTTCTGTGTACAGTGAGATATACCGTGTGTGCTCGTTCTTCCTTTTTTTTTTTTTTTGGACAGTATTTGAAGAAAACCTAATCTGCAGGCAGTTTCAGCTGCTGTAAACATCCTTGACTGGAAGCTGTGAGACTGAAAGGAGCTTTCAGTCGGATGTTTACAGCTGTTGGCTGCTACACTCTTCTTTGACAATCTTCATTGGAGATGGCATTCTGTTCACTTATTAGATGAATGTATTGTTGCCTGGCATTTAACACAGTGGAATTTCTGGGAACCACACCTTGATTTCAACTAAATTTATGTGGCCTGTGACAGCATGTTAATGAACTCTAGGCAATTGTGGTGTGTTTTTTTTGTCTGTTTTTTTCATACAATTTTTGATGTGCTGTTTAACAAGTTAATGCAAAATTGATGTATGCTACTGCAGGAACATTACAGCTCATTGACCTTTTCTTTCAGCCGGATAGCATAGCTTATGGCCAAACCATACATTTTTATTTATTTTTTCTTCTTTGTTAAAAATCTCTAAACCAGTATCTTGATATGCCCAAGTTTTGCATGAAATCCACAAGATCTGTTATTGCCTATTGCGACAAGAGGAATACTTGCCATTAGTAGTGATCCAAGATGCTTATTCCCATTTACCTGCCTCATCAGCACGTCCTACGCTTCGAAGTAGGAGAGACACTTCCAGTTTGCCACACTACTATTTGACCTATCTTCTATACCCAGAATATTCAGTTACTTGTACCCCTTCCTGCTCTCTGTAGAACTTGGGGCATTCAGATAACGGGGTTTTTAGACAACCTTCTTCTGAAGGACTCCGCTCCACTTTTAATGGTCTGCAAACATCCAAAGGACTATTCGGATGCTTCATGCTTTTATTTGGGTAACCAACTCTCAAAAGTCTGCTCTCTGGCTTTCCCTTCACCAATATTTAAGCCTCATTCTGGACACAGCTTGGACAAAGTTCCTCTCTGCAGAAAACAAAATCCTTTCTAAGACCACATGCTTGGACCTGAGAATCTCTCGAAGGGATGTCTTTGTTCTTGAGTTCTGGGCCTCATGGTAGCCTTATTTGAGGTCGTCCCCTTCTCTCAATTCCATTCAAGATCACTCCAACTCTACATCTGTCCTCAAACAAACGCTCCAATTCATGACCATGCTATATACCTCTTAAGCCAAGCAAGAACCTCCCTAGCTTGGTAGGTTCCAATCCAACCTTGACAACAGGGAAGTTTTTTCTACCACACCCATGGTGGGTGATGACAGCTGCTAGCCTCATAGGCTTGGGAGGAGTGTTCATATCCCTTACAGCTCAGGAAATATGGACACCCAGGGAAGCCAAGCTCCCCATTCTGTGGTTCAGAGCAAGTAAACTAGCTTTGAATCAATGGACCCCTTTATCAAGGTCACCTGATCAGGTGCAATCAGACAACACCACAGCTGTGGCCTGTATCAACCAGGTGGGTATCTGGTAGCCTTAACAGAAGTAAATCTGGTCATCTCTTGGGCAGAGACACTTTCCAGCTCTCTGCTGTTCACATCCCAGCTGTTGCTGCCTTGTCTGAGGTGAATTAGTATGTTATCCCAACATCTTCAATATGTCAGGAATGGGGAAACTCCCAGATTTTGACATTGTGGCCTCCAGGTTCAACAATGAGTTTACGCCTATTTGTAGCCAGGACTAAATATCCTCAAACGCTGGCATCAGATACTCTAATTCCCTGCTTTCATTTCCAGTTCATATGCCTTCTCTTCAGTGCAAATCTGCCTTGACTGCTCCTCCAAAATGGAGCAATTGGAAAATGACAGTGATTCTCATTGCACAAAATTGGCCCAGGAGAACTTAGTACAGAGACCTGCTCAAACTTCTAGGAAATGTTCCCTGGCCTCTTCCTAACAGGCCAGACCTTTTTCTCAGTCACTGGTTTTAAAGGCATTGCCTAAACAGTTAGAAAAAAATTACTATCCTACCTGAAAATCCTTTTGTGTGAGCACAGGCACTTCAATCCCAGAGATCTTTGTGCATCACATTCTGGCCTTCCCACAGTCTGGACCAGTACCTGGCCTTAAGTCCTCTTAAGGGTCATGTTTCAGCCTTGTCCATTATGTTCCAAAAACCTGTGGCTTAATTTTTTGGATTAGGCCTCCTTTACATCTGTGCCTCTTCGAGATGGTAATCCGGTGTTCTCTGCCCTGCAGAAACCACAATTTGAGCCCATCGGAACTCTTTTTGGATGATCTTTCATACGAAGTGTCCTCTTTAGTGGCTAACATGTTGTTAGCCGTGTCTCTGAACTAGCGTCTGTCTTGTAAGGAGCCATTTTTTAATCCCTGACAAAGTAATTTTGCACCCAAGACCTAGTCCTTCCCTCTTTGTGCCCGGCTCCTAAACCCCCCAAAAGATTGTTGTTCTGCCGGTTTTCAGAGCGATCAGTTTATTCAAAAGCCTCAGCTTATATCAGAAAGATGGACTCTTTTTCCTGGTCACAGCCTTGCAACATCCTGCTTTGAAATCCAGTATTGTCAGATGGATAAGCCCATTCTATCTCAAAAGGATACAATACTTTGGTTAACATTTCTTACACACTCCACCACATCGGTGGGTGTTGCCAGGGCATTCTGACATGAAGCTTGCCCAGCTTTGCAAGGCTGCCACCTGGTCTTCAGTTCATACCTTCTCCAAGTTCCATCTCTACCGCGTGAATGTCCAAGATTCTGCTTATGCAACTTTAGGCTTACAAAGTTCTTTTTAGCAGCAGTCTAAATTGGGTCTGTTTACCCTTGTTATTATTGGGCTTGTTGGCACAGTTCTGTTTGTCAGGTTGTTGCCTATCCTTACTCATTGCTTGGGGACGATGCCTGTGAATTCCATATCTTGCCGTTATTGTACAGGATACAGGCCACTTTTTTTTATAGCAAGCACTACAGAGTAAAAAGGGGGGGGGTCTCGGAGTAGGGTAGAGGGTCATAGTGGTACATTTAGGGGTAGAAGTGTCCAGTCACCCAAAGGTAGCACAACGTTTAACCCAGGGTCTAACATTGTGTTCATGGGGATGAGGAACCACCTTCAAAGGTCCATGATATAGTGTATGTAAACATCCTACACTCTCAGCTGTGAATATATGGTGGCTGGGAGAAGGGTGTTTACGCCCACTGTCATGGAATAACCCACCAATTTTTTTTTTTTTTTATTTTTTTTATTTTTTTCGTTTTAAAATATCTGTTACATTTTACAATTCTGTTTCTAGAGCCCTGAGGTTGCAGCCCCCTTATTTAGGAGCCCGTGTTGCAGGTCTCTTTCATTTTATGAATTAAAATCTGCAGAAGCATTGGGCTTTGTTCACACTATGGCGTTCCGAATCTCGGGATGCCCTTGTCAATCCCTGTTATTTTCAATGGCACGATTTTTGTCACCCAACTAATTGCAGTAAAATCGTGCGGCGCGTGTCGCCAAAAAAGTTCAGTGATTCTGTTTGCCGTGATTCGTTGGGTGACAACTGTGTCAAAATTGCGTTGCAAATTCAGTGCCATTGAAAATAATGGGGCGTCCCGCGATTTGCGGCGAGTCGGAATCGCAGCAATCCTGAACGCCATAGTGTGATCAGAGCCTTGGTGAAAACTGAAAGCCATTATCTTGGCTTCTCAAATAGAGCAAAATTATTTTCTTAATGCAGAATATTAATTTGGGGATGTCATTTAATACACTGGTATATTTTTATATAGGTTTAAGGCGCTAATGTAAATGGGGCCTTATTCACAATAGATGCATGGCAAAATATGTGCGCATTCTCGACAGAACAATTCAACATACATATTGGTAAATGTTTGTTGACTCGGCATGTCGGAGATCATTCTGCATTATCCCCCTCCCCAGTAAAATTGCTTTTTCCTGTGAATAGAGTATCTTTTGCAAATCTGAAATGATTCCTTCACTCTCCTTTTTAATTTCAAACTAACAGAACTTTGCACAATGTTTAGGATGCCTGCTGTTGCTGAAGCATAATTTATCATTAAGACTGCATGAAAAAACATAAGTTGTATATAAAAGCAGTTAAAAAATATCTCTTGATTAGTTAATCCTCCAGCACTGTGACTTTATTAGTGTCTGACTGGGGGGAAGCAGTGAATTTGGTATAAAAGCATTACTTCAGTGTCCATATATACCTTTCCACATAAGTGTGAATATTTACAGTATGGTGGCAGAACAGTACAGATGGGATGACCAGCCCATGAAGAGTGTATTAAGAATTCAGAAAGATGTCTCTCCAGGGAGGTGGGTATTTGTCTCGGGGTGATGTGCCAGTCTCCACCCAATACAAAATTATAAAATGGGTTGTATTGTGTTAAATGGAGCAGGACATATGCTGTCCTGCTTTTGTGATTTAAATACACCGTCATTAAAGTGTTACTAAACCCACAACAGTAAAATCAGTCTGTATATGCAGTAAAGCATGCTTGTTATACTCACGGTGGAAGGGGTTAATCTTTGCATTATGTAAAAAGGCTGTTTGATCCTGTCTGATCATCTCCTTCCACTGTCTCCAAAAAATAACCTGATATTTACAGAGCCAGAGGGGACAGGCTGCAAATGTTCAGCTTGGAGTGTATTGCTAGAGTGTTGTTTTTTTTTTTTTTTTTTCTTGGGAGAGTGCATGTGATCCGCAAAGGCCCATTAGCACTGTCCAGACAGAGGGTCATTGGTCCTGCATTCTCATTGGATCTTCATGTGAGAATTAAAAATCCTCCTACAAGCTTTAACCAGACCAGAGGTCACAAGACTGCTACAGTAGGTGCCGCCGATATTGTTAATCTCGCCACTTCTAGCGGCGAGATTGACACCCTATGAGCTCCGTCGCGAGAGCCAGCGCCGAGCTGTCTCGTCATCGGGAAAGGAAAAATGTTCCTTTCACGATGAGCGACACGCATTGCCGATAGACGGGGATCCGACGTGGATTCCCGCCAATACCAGGCACTGCGTTTGCTATGAATCCTGAGCGGGAACTCCACGCCAATTTTTAAAGACAAAAACGGCATGGGTTCCCCCTCCAGGAGCATACCAGGCCCTTGGGTCTGGTCTGGATTTGAAGGGGAACCCTACGCCGAAAAAACGGCGTGGGGGTCCCCCTCGAGGTCCAAACCAGACCCTTATCCGAGCACGCAACCTGGCAGGCCGCAGGGGAAGAGGGGGGGACGAGAGCGGCCCCCCTCCCTCCTGAGCCGTACCAGGCCGCATGCCCTCAACATGGGGGGTTTGGTGCTCTGGGGCAGGGGGGCGACCTGTGGCCCCCCACCCCAGAGCACCCTGCCCCCATGTTGATGAGGACAGGGCCTCTTCCCGACAACCCTGGCCGTTGGTTGTCGGGGTCTGCGGGCGGGGGGCTTATCGGAATCCGGGAGCCCCCTTTAATAAAGGGGCCCCCGGATCCCCGCCCCCCACCCTATGTGAATGAGTATGGGGTACATCGTACCCCTACCCATTCACCTGGTGGAAAAAAATTGCAATTAAAAAAAACACTTCTTCCAACTCTTTTGCTAGTGGGGCCCGGTCTTCTCCGTCGCCTTCTCCCCTCTTCTCCGGTTCTTTCTTCCGCCGGGCCTCCGCTAACTTCTTTTAGCTCTTTTGCTAGCTGAGGCCCGGTCGTCGGCGTCTTCTTCCCTCTTCTCCTCCTCGATGTTGACTCGTCGCTTCCTCTCGCAGTAATGCGACATCTTCGGTCCACAGAGATTAATATAGGCTTCTCATGACGTCAGTCACATGCTCCGGGGCACATGGCCCCGGAGCATGTGACTGTGACGTCATGGGAACATGTGACTGTGACGTCATGAGAAGCCTATATTAATCTCTGCGGACCGAAGATTTAGCATTACTGCGAGAGGAAGCGACGAGTCAACATCGAGGAGGAGAAGAGGGAAGAAGACGCAGACGGGAAGACCGGCCCCTCCACTAGCAAAAGAGCTACAAGAAGTTAGTGGAGGGGCCGGCAGAAGGACAACGGAGAGCCGGACGAGACGACGGGGAAGACCGGGCCTCCGCTAGCGAAAGAGCTAAAAGAAGTTAGCGGAGGCCCGGCAGAAGAAAGAAAGAACCGGAGGGGAGAAGGCGACGGAGAAGACCGGGCCCCGCTAGCAAAAGAGTTGGAAGAAGATAGCGGTGGCCCGGCAGAAGAGAACCGGAGAGTGCGGCGAGGACACCGGAGACCCCCGAAGTCGGAAGAAGACCCCCGGAGCTGTGCAATAAAATACTTTAAAAAGCTGGGGGTTTTTTTATTGCAATTTTTTTCCACCAGGTGAATGGGTAGGGGTACGATGTACCCCCATACTCATTCACATAGGGTGTGGGGGCCGGGAACCGGGGGCCCCTTTATTAAAGGGGGCTCCCGGATTCCGATAAGCCCCCCGCCCGCAGACCCCGACAACCAACGGCCAGGGTTGTCGGGAAGAGGCCCTGTCCTCATCAACATGGAGGCAGGGTGCTCTGGGGTGGGGGGGCCGCAGGTCGCCCCCCCCTGCCCCAGAGCACCAAACCCCCCCCATGTTGAGGGCATGCGGCCTGGTACGGCTCAGGAGGGAGGGGGGCCGCTCTCTCGTCCGCCCCTCTTCCCCTGCGGCCTGCCAGGTTGCGTGCTCGGATAAGGGTCTGGTTTGGACCTCGAGGGGGACCCCCACGCCGTTTTTTCGGCGTAGGGTTCCCCTTCAAATCCAGACCAGACCCAAGGGCTTGGTATGCTCCTGGAGGGGGAACCCATGCCGGTTTTTTCTTTAAAAATTGGTGTGGAGTTCCCGCTCAGGATTCATACCAAACGCAGTGCCTGGTATTGGCGGGAATCCACGTCGGATCCCCGCTCAATACAGTGTCGCGTCTCCTCGCTATTGCAGCGAGCGCGGGATGTCGGCACCCTGTTGCCGAGATCTCGGCACTCCTGTTGCCGAGAATCTCGGCGATGGGAGCGCGATGGATATACAATATCGGCGGCACCTACTGTATATACTGTTGATGAGAAAAGGTATTTAGCAGTTTTTATATTTACTAAAATTGCATTTCCATGTTCTGTGTATCGTGGGAGACCAGATATAGTGAATGTAGGGTTCTGGGTTTAGTAACACTTTAAGTGGACACACCAAAAAATTTAATGTTATGTAACCTACAGAAATGTAAAAAAATACCACTGCCGGTTTTGTCGTGGTGTTTTTGTTTTTTTAATTATTAAATGCTGTTGCTTAATTGCTGCCTTTCATTTACCAATTTCCCCATTTGCATTGTCATGTAGGAAGAAGTCCGACAGGCAGTCACACCAGCAGAACCCGTCCAGTACTACTTTACCCTGGCCCAGCAACCAGCTGTGCAGGTACAAGGACAAACTGGTCAACAGAATTCATCGACTACCCTGCAGCCTGGGCAGATTATAATTGCTCAGCCTCAACAAGGACAGGTCAGCCAACGATAAACACAATGGCTCCTAAAGCATCCATTTTAACCTTGGTTGCAAGACCATATTCTTCAGTTTCTAATTGTGCTATTTGCTCATGCTGTTTGCTCTTGCCTGTTCACTTGAGAAACCTTTAATTGAATAGTGGGCACCTACTACAAAGGGAGGTTACCTTTCTGAAGTAAAAAATAAACCTCAAACTTTCTGCAAGCTGTGTATTTAACTTTCAGATTAATCCCAGAATACCTTTGGTTAAAATGTATATTTAGTGGCACGGCAGAAAATTGCCACTGGTTTATCTTGTAGCCAATTGTAAGATCACCGTGCCTATATAAATTTTGGAGTATCAAAGCTCATTACCCATAACCTTGTGTGTGCGTAATAAAACCCATACTCTAACATAATATTGGCATGCCTCTAACACATTGGCATGTACTGCTTTAAGGCCACATACTGGAGACTATTTTGCTTACTTATTATCATTTAAAAAAGTGTAATTGAAGGTAAAGATCTAGTTTTGGCTACTGGGAAGAGATTAGAACACTTGTCAGGTTTATAGCAGTCTATGCCCCCATTGGTGAGATTTACCCTCTTTGTCCTGGTAACTTATCGCCAAGAGTGAAAAGAATCTTACATTTTGGGTTTTCACCAGAATTGGGAACAAAGGGGAAATCTTCCAATTGGGACATTAGTTTGGTGACAACCAGCAATTTACTCTTCCTCTTTTGGCCATGGGACAGGAGGTGAAGGGAAATCTCCCCAATCGGACCCAGATGGCAAAAAGTTAACATTCCCTTTTTGCCTTTAGTTCTGCTTTAAATTCGAACGTGGGGTGGCTTGGCTTGCAAAATTGAAGGACTGAGTTGTACAGAGATTATTATTATTATTATATAGTGTTGATTATAAACCGTTTAAAATAAATTATATTTAGTGGATTTCAAACATTCAGACTAGTACATTTTTTGTTTTTCAACATTTTTGTCTGTGTACGAAATAGATGTGAGCGAAAATGCTCAAAGAAAAAATGCTAAGCAGGCTTTTTAGTAAAAATTTACTTTTACAGCATGTCCCACATAACTGGTGTGGCAGTGATTAGGGACATTATGACTGGTGTGGTAGTGATCAGGACACCCTATGTGTGTTGCCATTTTTTTTTATATATATATATATATATATATACACATATACATATACATACTGCCACCAGACAAGTACATTGTCAACACAGTATAACACTGTACTGTTAAGGGGAGGTTATCAGGATTTATTTTTAACTTTATGCTTATACAGTGACCATTACTGTAATAAACAATCATTTTTTGCAATGTATAGTTATAGCTGGGATTCGCCACAGCTATTGCATGGTACTGGTCTGCTGTGATTGACCCTGTGACCGAGTAGCGTTCACAGTAGTAAGCAAATGACTATGAAGGACAGCCATTGTTTATAACTGACATGATGCGATTACATGCTACCAGGGCTGCGCACAGTGGTCCGGTACAACGATCTTTGTTTCACTGTCTTGTAGTCGCAGCAGTGACGGATCACGCCTGTGTGCAGCCCATAGGGCGCGGGCAAGCAGGAAGACGAGATGAAGTTAAGACCTGCCATGCTGTATTGTAATGGGCTGGACAACATACCACAATGCAGTGCGGCCAATTATCGATTGGTAGGTGGTGGCTCCACTGTCTCATAGAGCAGGATTCTTCAAACTGCAGGGCGCTGCAAGATTTTATTCATCCTCGCCCAATGAAAAAGGTGAACTCAAATAGGGACCTGAATTGAAGGGGGCACTCTAAACTGCTCAAGTTTTTTTATTTGTTTTTTTAATTTCTTTTACGTAAGCTTTTTTCTGTGTTAAATCATATGCTGATTACAAAAAAAACTCCCAAGTAAAACTTATTTAAGTTTTTTTGTTTATAAAACTTTTTTTCGGCCCATGAATATTTGTAAAATACAGCAGTGCCTTGGATTACGAGCATAATTAGTTCCAGAAGAATTCTTGTAATCCAAATCACTTGTATATCAAAGCGAGTTTCCCCATAGGAAATAATGGAAACTCTGATAATCTGTTCCTCAGCCACTGCTATTGTATGCAGTACCGCATATGGCCAGAGGTGGGTGGGGGTCGGAGACCGCTCGGATGCACTCGGAGCTGCATGGAAATCAAGTGTTTCTGACCGTCTCTGGTGCTCCCGCACCTCTGGCCAAATGTGGTACTGCACACCCCATTGGCTTGAATCCTACTCGTCTTGCGAGGCAAACCGAGTCAGGATTTAAAAAAAATAATAGCTCATATTGCGAAACGCTCGCAATCCGAGGTATTATTGTATCTGATGTGGCCCTTTGTACGGACGTTTGACAACCCCGGTATAGAACAAAAATTTCCAACACCTAGGTATGTGCATGCATGTCTTCCTGTCCGTTTTTTTGCCCATGCTAATTTTACTTTAAGATGTATTGAATTGCACTGTGTCTCTATTTGAATGATTTAAATTGTCAAGTTGAAGTCACTGATTTTCAAATTTTGTATTTCTTGTGCAGAGTACGCCAGTAACAATGCAAGTTGGAGAAGGACAGCAGGTCCAGATTCTCCAGGCCCAACCACAAGGGCAATCACAGCAGGGACAGAGTGCAACAGGACAGACTATGCAGGTTATGCAGCAAATAATCACCAACACAGGAGAGATCCAGCAGATTCCAGTACGTACCATGTTCGGCAGCTGCCTAGAACCAGATTAAAGATATCCATAGACCTGGAAGAATAATAGGAATACATGACCTCCACAAAGTCTGCATTAAGCATAACATTTGCATAAACATTCATGTTAATTTCAGTACAATTATGTATGTTTATGCCCATCTTTTTTACACCTGCATTGATCCCTAAGGAATATCTGTAGTCGCCCAAGAAAATCGTCCATCAATTAGAGATTTTTTGAGCTGTGTATCTGCCTAACCACTTTCATACCGGGGATTTTCACCCCCTTCCTGCCCAGACCAATTTTTAGTTTTTAGCGCTGTCGCACTTTGAAAATTGCGCGGTCATGCAACACTGTACCCAAAAAATCTTTTTTTTTTTTTTTTTTTTTTTTTTGCGCTATAAACAAAATGACAATTTTGAAAAAAACACATCTTTTACTTTTTTGATTAAATAAACATCACAATTTAAAAAAAAAAAATATATATATTTCTCTTGTCATCCATGGACTGACACAGCGTGTCTTATACACCTTTACACATGGGTTATGTCCCTGCTTGCAGGAGAAGACCTAGGCAGAATGTGAGATGTTATACATACATTCTAAACAGCCAGAGCTGAACAGCCCCGCCCAGGGGGGCGGTCCCTCCGGCATAACCCTCCCACTGCAGTCAGCAGACCTTTTTTTCTGCCTAGCAGAAGAAGACGTGGCTCTTTCAGGAGCCAGTCTCCTGACCTATTTTTATTCCTTTTTGAATTTTTCTTATTTTATTTTTGAGATCTTCTATCAACTGTCGGCTGGGCAACAGGTTGGGTACAAGATATCCTCGTAGTCTTCCCTGTCCGACCATCGAGCGTGCTGATCCTCGCCTTGTGTGCGTGAGACTCAGTTCACGACATGCCCCACGACTCCAGGGGTGGCTGGTGGGCTTCCAGCTCCGCGGTCCTCTCAAGATAGAACAGTCCGGCTGTATCTTTCGCGGTGGACCGGGCCGACAGCTACTCAGTACCGCACTGTGATAGTTCTGTCAGAAACACACCAGTGGGTCCCTCAGGGGACGGGTAAGTAGTCTCTCCTGGCTGCAGGTGAGTACATGCTGTGTGTTTCTTATGTGGGGGATTTCCCTGTCTCCCCCTGTGTTTTTTAATGTCACTCTCTGTGCACTTCGCTGGCGCTGTACTGTATGGGGTGCCTGGGGGCCATACTGTCCTGGGGGGGGGCTCATGCTGCTCTGCATTTCGCTGGGGCTGTTTATTTGAGAGTGAGGGGCCTGGGCGCCGTTCGGCGCCATGTTTGGTGACTGTGCTGTTTTTTACATTGGCGGCCATCTTGCCGTGGCCGCCAGAGCACATTGCGGCGGCCATTTTCTTGTAGCCGCACCTTCTTTTAGCTCTAGTTTGGCCTCTAGCGCCGCTCAGGAACGGCGCGAATCTCCTCACAGTCTCTCTCCTCTCAGCTCACTCAAGCTGAGCAGCACGGCGCGGAGAGACAGGGCGGCGGAACCGAGCGGTCCTGGTCAGGTTGGTGGGTCCCCTGGGCATTCCCCTACTTCAGTCAGCACAGCCTGTGGGTGGTCTCAGAGGGGGACATTATGGAGTCAGTCACCAGCTTCCCTTAACATGCCAGAGGCAGCAGCCAGTGCTCCAGCACCTGCGGTCCCTATGGGCCAGTTGTCGGCAGTCCTGGAATCATTTCTGACCAGGATGGAAGCTGTGTGTGAGCACAAGGGAGCAAAAAAGCGCCCTCTCCCCACTTTATCTCCACAAGGGGAGTGCTCTGATTTAGATATGGGCCTAGCTATTGCTGCTCAGGACCCTAGCTCTGAATATTTGGATGGTTTTGAACAGGACATTCCTTGTGAGGAAGACTCCAGTTCTGAGTCAGTAAATGACAGGGCGCTTGTTAGTGAACTCATTGATGCTGTGAGGGACACTCTCAAGCTAAATGCTGCGACTGCAGAACCTCAGGCGGATACAGTCTCCTTTGGTTCTTTTAAGACCAAGCCTTCTAAAAAGGTTTTTCCATATGTACCTTTCTTTGACCAGGTCTGGGAAAAGCCGCAGAAGACTTTCATGGTCCCGCGGCGTTTGTCTATTAGATACCCCTTTGAAGACGCCCTGCTTAAAAAGTGGGCTTCTCCCCCGGTGGTCGACCCTCCAGTCGCCCGTTTAAACAAGGCCACCACTCTCCCGATGGAGGGGACTCCTGCGTTTAAGGACCCCACTGACAGGAGGTCAGAAGTGGTGAGTAGAGCCATGTTTGCCTTGTTGGGATCCGCCCTACGGCCAGTAGTAGCGGCGACCCTTGTGTCTCAGACACTCACGGAATGGGCAAAAATTTTGCACCAAACTGTGCAGGAGTATAACCTTCCTCCAGACACTATTGCTCTGGCCCACCAGATGGTGCAGGGTCTGATATATGTGTGCGACGCCACGTTGGACGCGGCCCCTTTAATATCCAGGGCCTCTGTCTCGGCGGTGGTATTGCGTCGTCTCATCTGGTTGAAATGCTGGTCTGCTGACCTAGCCTCTAAGAAGCTCCTGACGGATCTACCTTTTAAGGGTGGTAGACTTTTTGGTGCTGCTCTGGATGACATCATCAAGGATGTCACGGGAGGTAAAAGCACTCTCCTTCCTCAAACTATCAAGGGTAAGGAGGCCCGACGTAAACCGGGTCCTTCCTTTCCATCAAAAAAGGGTTTTTTTTTTCGTCCGTCAGAGTCCACGGGTAAGCCATCCCAGACTGACAACAGTGCGGCTGGCGGGCACAAGCGCCCCTGGGTGCGTAAGCCGAACAAGCCGGCTCCCAAGCCCGCCTCCGCGTGAAGTCTTGCCCCCGCCCGTCTCTGGGGTGGGGGGACGACTTTGCAGGTTCACGGATCGGTGGACCTCCCGGATCTCTGACCGGTGGGTGTGCGAGGTGGTCACCTCAGGATACAGAATAGAGTTCCGCTCATGGCCCCCAGACAGATTCTTTCCCTCAAATCTCCCTCTCCTTCCTGCCCGTCGGGCAGCCCTCTTAGGGGCTGTACAGGATTTGATCGGGTCCGGAGTAATTGTGCCGGTTCCGTCCCAGGAGAGGTTTCAGGGGTTCTACTCGAATCTGTTTGTTGTTCCAAAAAAGGACGGGGTTCGGCCAATCCTGGACCTCAAGGCCCTGAATGCCTTCGTGAAGGTGCAAAAATTCCGCATGGAATCCATTCGCACAGTGATCGCGACACTCCATCAAGGGGATTTTCTGGCATCCTTGGACATCAAGGACGCCTACTTGCATGTTCCGATCTGCGCCAGCCACCCGAAGTTTCTGCGCTTTGCGGTCGGCGAAGTCCACTATCAATTTGTGGCTCTTCCAAGGTGCTTGCTCCGGTCCTAGCTTTGCTGAGACAGCGAGGCATTGCTATCGTGAGCTATCTGGACGATTTTCTTCTAAGAGCAGACAGTGGCTCAGAATTGGAAGAAAGTGTGACTATCGTCAGTCAGACCCTCAGGGAGTTTGGGTGGCTCCTGAACGTTCAGAAGTCGGTTCTAGTCCCGACTCAGCGTCTGGAGTATCTAGGTCTGATTCTGGACTCCTTGGAGGCAAGAGTCTTCCTACCTCCAGACAAACTACTGATACTTCAGTCTGCAGTACGGGTGCTGACGTCCCGAAAATGGTCGTCGATCCGCTTTTGCATGAGAGTCCTGGGACTCATGGTGGCCTCCTTCGAGGCCGTTCCTTATGCCCAAGCGCACACCAGGGCTATACAGAAAGAGATCTTGTCCACTTGGGACAAATCCCCGTTGTCCTTGGATCTTCAGATCCAGGTGAGTCACCTGGTCAGGGCGTCCCTGACGTGGTGGTTGAGGTCCCCGGCTCTTCGGTCCGGGAAGTCGTTCCTCCCCATCCAATGGATGGTGATCACGACGGACACCAGCCTGACGGGCTGGGGGGGGAGTCTGGGGAGTCCTGTCGGCCCAAGGGCTTTGGACTCCGGACGTAGCCCTCTTACCGGTCAATGTGCTGGAGATACGGGCAATCAGACTGTGCCTCTCCTCATGGTCGGAGAAACTACAGGGTCACTCCATCAGGATCCAATCGGACAGCGCCACAGCAGTGGCGTATGTCAACCATCAAGGGGGGACTCGGAGCTCAGCTGTGGCTTCCGAGGTCGCCCGCATCCTGAGGTGGGCCGAAAGAAGCGTGCCGGCTCTGTCGGCCGTCTACATTCCGGGCGTAGACAATTGGCAGGCGGACTATCTAAGTCGCCAGACGCTGGACCAGGGAGAGTGGTCCTTGCACCCGGAGGTCTTTCAACTGCTTTGCAGACGGTGGGGCACGCCGGATGTGGACCTGATGGCCTCTCGACTCAATCGCAAGGGGTCGAGGTTTGTGGCCAGATCCAGGGATCCCTGGGCGGATGCCTCGGATGCGTTGGTGGCCCCATGGGGTCAGTATCACCTGATATACGTTTATCCTCCGCTGCAGTTGCTGCCTCACCTGCTCCGCAGGGTAGCGACCGAGGGAATTCCGGTGATCCTCGTTGCTCCGGATTGGCCTCGGCGTCGCTGGTACGCCGATCTGGTACGTCTCGTCGCAGACGTTCCCTGGCGGTTACCAATACGGGGGGACCTTCTGTCTCAGGGTCCTATATTTCATCCTGCTTTACAGTCTCTGGCTTTAACGGCATGGTTATTGAAAGCCAGGTGCTGAGAGACCGAGGTCTCTCGGATTCGGTCATTTCGACCATGTTAAGGGCACGGAAGTCTTCCTCCAGAAAGATCTATCACCGTACTTGGAGAGCTTACATCGCCATGTGCGAAGAGCTGGACTGGCGCCCACGAACGTATTCCGTTCCCAGAATCCTGCATTTTCTGCAGCGTGGCGTGACCCAAAAGCTCGCTTTGAGTACCATTAAGGGTCAGATTTCGGCCTTGGCCATCTTCTTTCAGCGACCCCTGGTGGGTCATCCCTTGGTTAGCACCTTTGTGCAGGGGGTTCGCCATGTGCTCCCCCCTGTCAAGCCTCCTCTCCCCCTGTGGGATCTGAATTTGGTGCTCTCGGTTCTCCAGGAACCTCCCTTTGAGAATATTAGAGATATTCCCCTCTTGACTTTGTCTCAGAAGGTGGCCTTCTTGGTGGCCATTACTTCCATTAGACGAGTGTCTGAGTTGGCGGCCTTGTCCTGCAAGTCGCCCTTTTTGGTCATCCATAAGGATAAGGCGGTGTTACGTCCGCGACCTTCTTTTCTGCCAAAGGTGGTCTCGGCCTTCCACTTAAATGAGGACATTGTCCTCCCGTCCTTGTGTCCTCACCCATCGCATCCCAGAGAGTTTGCGCTTCACACTTTGGATGTGGTACGAGCCTTGCGGGTGTACCTGTCTGCTACTGCCTCTATTCGGAAGTCTGACTCACTATTTGTGGCTGTCTCTGGTCCAAAACAGGGCCAAGCGGTTTCGTCTGCCACCATTTCTAGGTGGATCAGACAAACAGTCATTCAAGCTTATGCTCTCAAGGGGCGGGCGCCTCCCTTTCCGGTTACGGCACATTCCACCAGGGCAATTGGTGCTTCCTGGGCTTTCCGACATCAAGCGTCGGTTGCACAAGTGTGCAAGGCGGCGACCTGGTCGTCTGTTCATACCTTTTCTAAGTTTTATAAGGTTGATGTGGCTGCATCTTCGGATGCTTCCTTCGGCCGCAAGGTGTTGCAGGCCGCTGTTTGATGTTGCAACTCCTCCGTTGAGGAGCTCTGCCTTGTTTGGAGTGAAGTTTTTGGTTTTCCATTTATACTGCTCCCATCCCTCTTGACACTGCTTTGGGACATCCCACGTGTAAAGGTGTATAAGACACGCTGCGTCAGTCCATGGATGACAAGAGAAAATAGGATTTTTGTACTCACCGTAAAATCCGTTTCTCTGGCATCCATGGACTGACACAGCACCCACCCTTCTTTTCGAGTTTGTACTGCTTTGTTACGAACTGAGGTCTGCTGATTGCAGTGGGAGGGTTATGCCGGAGGGACCACCCCCCTGGGCGGGGCTGTTCAGCTCTGGCTGTTTAGAATGTATGTATAACATCTCACATTCTGCCTAGGTCTTCTCCTGCAAGCAGGGACATAACCCACGTGTAAAGGTGTATAAGACACGCTGTGTCAGTCCATGGATGCCAGAGAAACGGATTTTACGGTGAGTACAAAAATCCTATTTTTTCCTCAGTTTAGGCCAATACGTATTCTTCTACATATTTTTGGTATAAAAAAAATCGCAATAAGCGTATTTGATCGGTTTGCGCAAAATTTCTAGCATCTACAAAATAGGGGATAGATTTATGGCATTTTTATTTTTTTTTACTAGTAATGGCGGCGATCTGCGGTTTTATTTTTTATTTTTTTTATTGTGACCGTGACATTGCGACGGACATGTCGGACACTTTTGACACGTTTTTGGGACCATTCACATTTATACAGCGATTAGTGCTATAAAACTGCACTGATTAGTGTGTAAATGTGACTGGCAGGGAAGGGGTTAACACTAGGGGGCTGCTGAAGGGGTTAAATAGTGAGTGATTCTAACTGTAGGGGGGGGGGGGAGTCACAAGGGGCGGAGACTGATGTGTGTTCCTCTGTACTGGGAACACACCATCGGTCTCCTCACCGCTGACAGGACATGGATCTGCCGTGATTGCGGACACCGGGTCCCGAGCAATGCAGTGGCACGTGCCCCCTAGACGGCCGGAAATGCCCGTACGTCATATGACGTCCGCCCAGAGGAGCGAGAGGTTCCTTCGGACGTCATATTACAATACGCCGGGCAGGAAGCGGTTAAAGCCTGGTACTAATGCACAGACAATTGACCAGTTCTGCAGAAACTGACCGACTTTCGGTATGTGTGTGTGTACAGCTCTGTGTTCAAGAGAAGCCGGTCAAACGAACATTCTGGAAAACCAGCATTCAATCAGTACTTGCAACCAATGGCTGCGATTTGCTGATCAGTGTATTCTGGTGGGGGGAAAATACATAATTCCACTTAATTCTTAAAACTGTTGTGCAGTGATGCACCAGATCCTTACTTGTGTGTAAGGCTAGCCATGGGGCTGAATGAGAGCAAGCCGGATCTCTTCACCCAGCCACAGCCGCTGCTTTCAGAATACCAAAACAGTGACTGCATCTGATTTGGCTGCAGTTACTGTTCAGCCTAGGTTTTTCCAGCTGGCTTCTTCAATTTTCATATCCAAGTTTATTGAACTAGGTGAGGTGGTGTCAACGGGGTCAACCAACATACATACTCTCCTCCATGCCACAGCATTGGTCTGATGCTGCAGTAGTTCCCCTGCCGACTGTAAGCCTAAGCACTGAGCGAACACTTGTCACTCCGCTCTTGGTTTCTTGGAGCAGAGAGCAGTGATAGTCAGTCACTGCTATCGGTTCTGCCCCTCCAGTGCTCACTGGAGTGCCAGGCTGAAGAGTGGGCAAGTGCAGCTGGCTTCAGGTTTTAACCACATGCAGAGAGCCAGGGCAAGCTGTCAGTCAAGCAGCTGGGTGAATCCTGACCATATGGTTTGGATCCTTCCAGAGCCTGAAGTGGCTCTGTGCCAACAGCTGACGGCGACTGTTTCTGAGTTGCATTAGAGGAAAAGTAAATTTGCTCCTGTGAGCCACAAACAAAGCATGGGCAAAAAGCTTTAAAGCAGAGTTCCACCGAAAAAAAAAAATATTAAGTCAGCAGCTACAAATACTGCAGCTGCTGACTTTTAATATATGGACACTTACCTGTCCTGGGCGCCCGCGATGTCGGGTCCCGAAGCCGATTTGTCCCTCAGCTCTCGGGTGCTGCCGCCGCCATCTTCGGTAAGGGAATCAGGAAGTGAAGCCTTGTGACTTCACTTCTGGTTCCCTAATGCGCATGCGTGAGTCACGCTGCGCAATCCCACTGGTCCCTTCTGTCTTCTGGGACCTGTGTGTCTTCCAGAAGACAGAGGGGGGGGGGGACAGAGTAGGCGTAGGTCACCACTGTGATCTTTGCCCAGCAGTGGGAGGAAATACCAGTATCTCCTCCCCCCCCCCCCCCCCCGAAAGGTGCCAAATGTGACACCGGAGGGGGGGGGTAGGATTCCAAAAAGTTGAAGTTCCTTTTTTGGTGAAACTCCGCTTTTAAGGCCTCATGCCCACGGACGTTTTTACAGCCGCGTTTTTTGAGCGTTTTTTTTACAGCTTAAAAACGCCTGTCCATGTTAATCCATGTTAATCTATAGCTTCATGCCCACCTAGACGTTTTTGAGCTGCAAATAGCGTAGACGTTTTTAAGCTGTTAAAAAAAAAAAAAAACAGGACCGGTGCGTTCCTCAGTGATCGCGTTTTTTAGCTCCGACTTTTTTTTTTTTTTTTTAATTATACAATAACATGGACAGCCGTTTTTAAGCTGTAAAAAACGCAGCTGTAAAAACGTCCGTGGGCATGAGGCCTAACTATACTTTTTTTTTTTTTTTTTTTATTATAAATAACATCATTGAAAGTGTGTGTCTGTTTTACAGGTGCCAAAAAGGCAGTTTATCCAGTTAGAAATCTTGTGAGCAGATAGCTTCCTGTACTCTCTGCCTCTAAATAAACTCTTATCAGTTAGCATTGTTCCCTGGTATCTCTCTGGTGCCCAAAACACAGGCCCTGTTAGAGATGTTATGTAGTCTTAACCGTGTTCTTTAAAGTGGTTGTAAACCCACTTTTTAAACAAAGACCTACAGGTAAGCCTAGATTAAGGCTTACCTGTAGGTGCATGAAATATCTCCTTAACCTACACGGTTAAGGAGATATTTGTATGTAAATGCGGCGACGCTGACGTCACCCCATTCACAAATTCGGCTAGGTCGCAACATTCGACGACGTAGCCGAATTTGACAGGTCACGCGCGCATGCGCCGAGTCACGTCTTCGCCGCTCCGGCCAATCACAGCGCCGGAGCGGCGCTGTGATTGGCTGCAGCGGCGATACCCGGAAGTAACATTCCGGCTATCGCCGCAGCGATGGTTGCGGCTAGAGGAGGGACACGGACGACTTCGGGGGCCCCGATCGAAGGTAAGTGGTACATAATGAGCTAGTATGCTAGTCATACTAGCTCATTATAGCTTTGTCTTGCAGGTAAGTAAAAAAAATAAAATAAATTGTGTACGTGGTTTACAACCACTTTAATCCTAAAACACCGAGCAGCAATGTCACCCTAGGACAGAAATTATTGGCAGGATTACCAGGTTAAAATAAGGAAAAGGTGTGAAAAAGAAAAATCTGATTGGATTCAGTATAGGCAGTTTTAGTGTGCTGACCACTTGGCAATTCAGTTCCTAGAATACGGTGTAAAATGTATGCTAATGTTCTCTCCGATTTCCCCTTCTTACTTTTCTTTAAAAAAATTATATTTTGAGTCTGTTTTTTGTTTCTAGGTCCAGCTTAACACAGGACAGCTGCAGTACATACGTCTTGCACAGCCTGTATCTGGGACACAGGTGGTGCAGGGGCAGCTCCAGACTTTAGCAGCCAATGCTCAGCAGGTAATGTATTTCATGTGTTCACTATAGTAATTTTCTTTTCATCTTCACACGCAGTGAGTCCTGGTGTTATTGGTAGCAGTAGAGACAGATAATATTGTATGTCTAACTTTTTTTTTTTAAATTTGCATCATTAATTATATCGCCAAATTAATTTCTATGTAACTTCAGGGGCAAACGCTGATTCTGTCATATCCCAAATTCACTTTTGCTGTCCTAGACCTAAATAACCAAAGCATTAGACATATTTTCTAACACTGGAGCACAAAGAATCTGGAGCGGCTGTGCATTATAACCAATCGGCTAAAATTATATTAGAGCGGTTGTGTTCTTTTTTTTTTTTCCTGCAAGGTAAGGTCATAATGTGCTATATGCTAGCACATTCTGTGAAACTTGCTTTAAAAGAAGCTGTTCCAGCACTACAATGTCAGTGCTGCAGGGGCACCAGCCTTTCTTCCGGGTTTGCAAGCTCCGCCTCGGTGACTGGCCGGAGCCACAATGACATCACTCCCGCGCATGTGGCAATTAGAAGAGGGAGGGTCTGGACAGCCGCACTCCAATAAAAACGCCTTTATTGTGCAAAATAACAAAAGTACACACCACAGCAGGGTACAGGATAAAAAAGCTGATGCGTTTCACACTATCAACAGTGCTTGGTCTTGGCTATGACTAAGCACTGTTGATAGTGTGATACGCGTCAGCTTTTTTTATCCTGTACCCTGCTGTGGTGTGTACTTTTGTTATTTTGCACAATAAAGGCGTTTTTGTTGGAGTGCGGCTGTCCAGACCTTCCCTCTTCTAATTGCTATGTGCTTGGCCTGCACCTGATGCTTCCACCTTGAGGAGAGTGCCATTTCCACACATCCACCTGGAGCGGTGATCCCTTCCCTAAATACTCCCGCGCATGTGCTTGGAAGCTGCCGTTCGCGGCACAGGGTTCTGACGGAATGGCACGGGTGGCTGTTCCTTCAGAGCACATGCTCCGGTGATTTCACTGGCTGCATGTAATGTAAATATCTCTTAAACGGTGCACAATTAGGAGATATTTACACTACCTATAGGTAAGCCTTAATATAGGCATACCTATAGGTAAAAATCCATAAAGGAAGTTTACTTCCTCTTTGAAGACAGTCTTTTCAAATAAGAGGTTTATACTTGGTCTGTGCAGCGATCTTACACAGAGCGGTCTCTTTCCTCTTCTTTGGCAGTACCCTGCTGATGCGGTCTTCCCCCTCTTCCTCCGGGTGACCCCTTAGCAAACCATGTGCTATGGAGGCACCCATGCAGGCACATGCCAAGCTGGGCTGTGCATCCATAAACAGACAGCACTGGTAAGCCATGCCCCCGTCCCTTTTTTCAGGAGTTGAATGACAGCAGTGGGAGCCTATGGCTACCATTGTTTAACTTGTCTTCTGTGAAACCAGGAAGAGAGGAGAGCGGTTTGATCAGATGTGTTAATGCTGAGGCCATAAATCACAAAAACGCTGCTATATGGGTTTGAAGCCCATAGACATTTGATAATTTTTCTGATCATACAGTTATTGGCTAGGTTAAGCAGTGATTATCCCCGTTGGGTGACTGTCCTTGGTTTGATCATGCAGATGGTGTTTGTGTTTAAAATATTAGTCAGACAATTAGTGGTTATCTTTCCTAAAGGAGAACAGTAAGCATAGTCTGAAGCTTTCTTAGCCTGGGTTCACACTCATGCAGTGCCGGACACCACATGTAATTTGCACGGGAATCGCAGCACATTCCTGTGCGAATTACGTGCAGTGTCTCTGGGGTGCGATTTGAGCCATGGATTTGTATGGCTCAAATTGCACCGCATTCGTGCCAAACTTGTGCAGGACATTTTTTTTGTCCACACCAGAATCATATCTAATTCATCACCCATACGATCCGATTCTGCAAATCGCACTGCATTTTGCAAACCAAGTTGCGGGTTGTCGTTAACTTAACGCTGCAATCGGGCGGGTTGCCATTTTGATGCAGTGCGGAATCCGCAGTGAATTCACACCACATCTAGTGTGGGCCGAGGCTTAATCACAGAAACTTTGTGTTAAAATATATGTGGCTGGTTTACCATTTGCATGCACAAAATAGGAGGTTCATCAGGTGCACAATGTGAACACAGCTAAGCTGAGAGGGGAAGGGGATGAGCACTCTGAAGTAAAGGAAGAGGGGGTGGGGGGGTGTTGTGCTGTTTAGGAAGGGCTTCTATGTATAGAGTAGACCGCTATGTGATGGGGGGGGCGAATTAGATGCGACGGGGGTGCTATAATATAAAGGGGGCTTTGATGTGAAGGAGGGGTAGTGAAGTTAAGAGGGAAGCAATATAAAGGGCGGGTTGTGATGTAAGAAGGGGACTGTAATGTAAATAGGGGGGTGACATTTGGACCTCTACTGGAAGAAAATGTTACCGCCTCCGTGAATTTTAATTCATTACCCCTGCTTTTAAAGTGGTTGTAAAGGTTTGAGTATTTTTTTTTTTTTTTTTAAATGACAAACATATCCTACTTGCCTCCACTGTGCAGTTAATTTTGCACAGAGTGGCCCCAGACACTGTCTTCTGTGGTTTGTCGGCGGCTCCTCCCTGCATCAGATAACCCCCCACCCCCCCCAGGAGATGCGTGCCCCCCCCCGAGTCCTGCATGTGCGTCCAAAGACACGATTGCCGGACTCTGCCCAGGCGACCGCAACATTGGATTTGATTGACAGGAGCGGGAACCAGTGGCTGTGTTGCCATCAATATATCCAATCAAGAGCCGAGGTCCCTGGGCAGAGGGACAGCGCGATCCCTGGCGTGGGAAATTCCAGGGCTCAGGTAAGTTAAAACTGGGGGGGGGGGGTGGGCGCGTGACTTCCAGGTGTTTTTTCACCTTAATGCATAGCATGCATTAAGGTGAAAAAACACGAGCCTTTACAACCCCTTTGAGCTTACCTGCCTGTCACATTTTCTGTGAACTCAAACTCTCACTATAGCACCCAAATCCTTTTTTCTTTTTTTTTTCCTCAGATTGCACAAGCAGATGTCCAGCAAGGCCAACAGCAGTTCAGCCAGTTCACTGATGGACAGGTTAGATGATTTGCTATAGAAAATTAGTGTAAACCTTTTTCTTACATTTTATAATAAAAATGTATTTTCTTTCCAGCAACTATACCAGATCCAGCAAGTTACCATGCCAGCCGGACAGGACCTCTCACAGCCCTTGTTCATCCAGTCAAGTGGTCAAACATCCGATGGATCAGCCACACAGGTCACCGGAGACTGATAAACTATCCTGGGAAGGAATGGGCAGTGGGAAGCACAGGAGCACACAAACACCTACACATAAACATGTACACATATGTGTTTCTCTTACCAGAGAGACGCAATGCACTAATGGGGCTAGAGTTCTCCAGTCATGCTGAAACAGTATGTATATGGAAACTTTTATCTGGTGCATTGTCCAGATGTTTTGTTTTTGAAACGTATACACTAGTGTGCCCAGCACAGAAGTGGTTTGTATGTAAGCGCCATGTTGAAATCTCCATCTGCTGGTGAATGGTTGTAGGATTATCAACTGGCAACAGACTATCAAATGCCGAATTTCTCTTTCCCTGGAATATGTTTTTAGTAAAATGACTCTGGTCAAACACTTGTGCAATGATTCAGTGGGATCAAGGCATCCTTTCTGCAAGGGCTAAAGTGTTCACCTTACCAAGTAGATGAGTGGCAGGACATGTCCTACATTTCATCTGTACCTAAAACTAGCTGTTTTATTTTTGTGTTCATTTTTGTTTACGTTCTAAATCCTGCCTCTCTTCTTTTGGCAATAAAAGGCCATTAACCCTTTTGACTGCCAAAAACACAAGCACCCTTGTTCCAGTCCTCTGTGATCCATTATTAATAAACACAGAGGATTAAGGATTCTTTTTTTTTCTTTTTATTTTTTTTTCCTTTTTTTTTTTTTTTTTGTAAGTATTGTGCTTGTCTGCATTGAATGCATGTAAAAAATCTCTGCACAGACAGCAATAAAGTTTCTTTTTAGATACAATTTTTGTTATATATATTTTTTGCCAATTGCATAATTTTCGTTATTAATATAGACTATTTCTTCAAAGGATGTTTATTTATGTTTATCTAAGAATAAAGTAATTTTTCGTTCATGGACGGACACAGCTTCCTATTGACAAGTGGGTATTATCCTTCATTTAGGAGTGACTAGGCAGATAAACTTGTAAAAAAGTGTTGCATCACACCTTCTACAGTACCGCCCAGGGGGCGGACTCTCTGGGTATATCCCCCCCCCCTCTCTCTGCATCTTGCAGATCAGTTTTTTTCTGCCTAGCAAGGAGAAGGACATGGCTCCCTTCGGGCCCACTGGTCCGGGGGGATTTTTTTCTACGTTTGTTTTGTTTCCTGCGATCTTCGATCAACTGCCGACTGGGTGACAGGCTAGATCCTCGATCCTTGTAGTCTCCTCAGTTTCGGCCATCGAGTGTGTGCCGACCCTAGCTACGCGCTGGGTTTTCCACGACATGCCCGTCGCTCTACGGGTGGCCGGTGAGCCTACGCTCCAGGGCTTGCATCGGACCTTTTAGCTTCGGCTGACCTTGCGGCCGAGTCGCAGTAACCTGGCCGGTGAGCTCGCACTCCAGGGCATGCAGACGATCGTTCCCTAGGGCTCAATTACAGTATGTCTGAAGCCCCTGATGTATCTGTGGATGCTATGTCTGCAATCCTAGAGGCTTTTGTTGCCAGGGTGGAAGCGGAACATGGGAGGGTAGTAAATGCCCCCATCCCCTGCAATCTTCCGGGGATAATTCTGATGCAGAGCCAGACCCAGCTATGGCTCATGGCCTGGATTCTGAGGCATCAGAGACTGCAGACCATGACCGATCGGACAGTGAGAATGACTCCAGGTCAATACGCGAAAAGGCTTTGGTATCTGACCTTATTACTGCAGTGCGGGATACGCTAAAATTGGAGAATGCTGCAGAAGCAGCAGACACCCCGGTCCCCTTTGGGCTCCGTAAACCGGCCTGCACTACTAAGGTGTTTCCTTGTGGGTCTTATTTTGTTAAGCTCTTGTACAAGGATTGGAAAACCCACTAAGGGTTTTTACATCCCCAAAGAACTTTGCGGTGCGGTACCCCTTTGAGGAGAGTTTACTGAAAAGATGTACCTCTCCCCCGATAGTGGACCCTCTGGTGTCCAGACTTTATAAAGCTACCACAATTCCAGTGGAAGGGGCTCCTGTTTTCAAGGACCCTGTGGATAAGAAGGCTGAAGCACTTGCTCGCTACCTATACACAGTGGTAGGCTCAGCGGTGCGCCCGGCATTGGCTGGGGCCTTAGTGTCTCAGACACTTACTGAATGGGCAAAGTTACTACTCCAGGGGTTAAAGGAGCAAGAGGCTCCTCCTAGTGAGGTAACTTTGGCCGACCAGTTGGTACAGGGCCTTAAGTTTGTCTTGCTGTCTAGAGCATCGGTTTATGCGGTAGCATTACGCCGCCTGATCTGGCTAAAGGGCTGGTCTGCGGAACAGGCTTCAAAGAAGGCCCTGTTGGATCTGCCCTTTAAGGGCGACAGACTTTTTGGGGCCTCTCTGGATGACATCATCAAGGATGCCACAGGAGGTAAGAGCACTTTGCTTCCCCAAACCAAGAAGGGTAAGGGGCCACGCCAGGGGCAAGGGCCCTCCTTTACTACACGCAAGCGATTTATTTTATTTTTTTCATCCGTCCAGGGCGACAGCGAAAAGACCCCAGGCCTGACAAAGCGCCTGCTCAAGGACAAAAACGTCCTTGGTCCTGCAAACCCAACAAGCCTGCGGACAAATCTGTGTCCGCATGAAGGTCCGGGGGGACGTCTTCGCGACTCAGTGGACATCTCTGACCGGTGGGTTTGCAAAGTGATCTCCTCAGGCTACAAGATAGTTTCTCTCTTGTCCACCGTACAGATTCTTTCCCTCCAACCTCCAGCCGACCCGTCGGGAGGCCCTGTATGGGGCTGTCTAGGGTCTGCCAGAATGCGGGGTGTTCATTCCAGTTCCAGAGAAGGAACGATTTCAGGGTTTTTACTCGAATCTGTTCATAGTGCCAAAGAAGGATGGGGTTCGTCCAATCTTGGATCTCAGGGCCCTCAATTGCTTTGTGAAAGTACAAAGATTCCGGTTGTTTGGATCGATCTGTAGTCACGACTCTCCATCCAGGGGACTTTCTGGCGTCCTTGGACATCAAGGACGCATACCTACATGTTCCCATATACTCCAGACACCAGAGGTTTCTGCGATTCGCAATCGGGGAGAACCACTATCAGTTTGTGGCCCTCCCGTTTGGCCTGGCTTCGGCACCCAGGACGTTCACCAAGGTGCTCGCCCCGATTCTGGCCCTTCTAAAACAGCGGGGCATTGCTATCGTGGGCTACTTGGACGACCTTCTGAGGGCTGATTCAAGCTCAGAATTAGAGGTAAGCGTGTCCATAACCTGTCAGACTCTCCGAGACTGTGGTTGGGTGCTAAACACGCAAAAGTCAGTATATTGGTGCCAACTCAACGCCTAGTGTATCTGGGGTTGATTCTGGATTCCTCAGAGACCAGAGTATTCCTGCCTGTGGAGAAGTTGCAGACCCTTCGGGTTGCAGTGCGGCAGCTGACATCCAAGAGTTGGTCGTCACTCCGTTTTTTGCATGCGAGTCTTGGGTCTCATGGTAGCCTCCTTCGAGGCGGTCCCATATGCTCAATATCACACTCGGGTTACAGAAAGAGATTCTGTCCAGATGGGACAGATGCCCATCATCCCTGGATTATCAAATCCGGGTAAGCCACCTAGTCGGGGCATCCCTGGTATGGTGGCTGACATCACCAGCTCTTCTGGCCGGGAAGTCATTTCTTCCTGTTCATTGGAGGGTGATCACGACGGACGCCAGCCATTACAGGTTGGGGGGGGGGGGGAGTCTGGGGTGTTCAGTCGACGCAAGGTCGCTGGACCCCGGAGGAATCCCGCCTGCCGATCAATGTCCTGGAACTACGGGCGATCAGGCTGTGCCTCTTCAAATGGTCTCAGAGGCTGCAAGGGCATCCAGTCAGGATCCTGTCAGACAAGGAGGAACAAGAAGCTCAGCTGCAGCATCAGAGGTCGCTTGCATCCTGAGGTGGGCAGAAAGGAGCCTGTTGGCCGTGTACATTCTGGGTGTGGAGAACTGGCAGGCGGACTACTTGAGTTGCCAAATGCTGGACCTGGAAGAATGTTCCTTACACCCGGAGGTATTCCAGCTCCTCTGCCAAAGATGGGGCACGCCAGACGTAGATCTTCTGGCGTCCCGACTCAATCGGAAGGTATTGAGGTTTGTGGCCCGGTCAAAGGACCCATGGGCAGACACAACGGATGCGTTGGTAGCATCGTGGGGTCAGTATCGGCTATTCTATGCCTTCCCTTCCATGAGGCTCCTTACTCATCTGCTTCGCAGAGTGGAGTCTGAGGGAATTCCAATGATTCTGATCGCTCCAGATTGGCCTCAGCGTCCTTGGTACGCCGATCTAGTACGTCTGGTAGCAGACGTCCCCTGGCGCCTACCACTACGGAAGGACCTGCTGTCGCAAGGTCCCATACTCCATCCTGCTTTAGTCACTGGCTTTAAGGGCATGGCTATTGAGAACCAGGTACTGAGAGACTGGGGCCTGTCAGATTCAGTAATCTCTACTATGAGAAGTGCTTGGAAGCCGTCCTCTAGGAGGGTTCATCATCGCACTTGGAAGGCCTACATTTCCATGTGTGAGGAAAAGAAATTGCATTTGCGTACTTGTTTGGTCTCCAGAATCCTGCTGTTTCTACAGTGTGGGGTGGACCAAAGGCTTGCCCTAAGTACGATTTAAGGGACAGATATCTGCCCTGGCTTTTTTTTTTTTTTTCAGCGACCCCTGGCAGCTCTCTCTCGTGAGTACATTTGTGCAAGGGGTTCGACATGTGGCTTCTCCGGGTCCGTCCCCTGCTACCTCCATGGGACTTGAACCTGGTCCTCTCGTGCTTTAAAGGTCATCGTTTGAGAATATTGGGGAAATTCCCTTGTTGACACTTTCTCAGAAAATGGTCTTTTTGGTGGCTGTTACATCAGACGAGTTTCTAAGCTGGCAGCCTTAGGGAGCCTTGCATGATATCTGATCTTCCACAAGGATAAGGTGGTGCTGCAGTCGCAGCCTTCCTTTCTTCCAAAGGTCGAATCCTAAGGAGTCGGCGTTGCATTCCTTGGACGTTGTCCGAGCTTTGAGACTATATCTACCTGGTACTACTTCGTTCCGGAAGTCAGAACTCACTGTTTGTTTCGGTGGCTGGTCCCAGGAAGGGCCTAGCAGTCTCGTCGGCCACCATCTCGAGGTGGATCCGGCAGATAGTAATCCAGGCTTACGCCTGGGTCAAGCGCCTCCCTTTCCTGTCACGGCACATTCGACCAGGGCAATGGGTGCCTCTTGGGCTTTCCGACATCAAGCGTCTGTTTCCCAATTATGTAAAGCGGCGACTTGGTCGTCAGCTCACACTTTCACTAAATTCTACAAGGTTGATGTAGGTGCATCTTCGGAGGCCTCTTTCGGCCGCAAGGTTTTGCAGGCGGCTGTTTAGAGTTGCAACGCCTCTGTTGGAGGAGCGCTGTTTTGTTTTTGGGGTGAAGTTTACTTTTATGCTGTTACCACCCCTTGTTTTTTTTACACTGCTTTGAGACGTCCCACTTGTCAATAGGAAGCTGTGTCCGTCCATGAACGAAAGAGTAAATAGGATTTTTTACTCACCGTAAAAAAAAAAATCTGAGTTCATAGATGGACACAGCACCCACCCCTCCTTTTTGTTTAAGTTTGTACTGCTTTTTGACGAACTGATCTGCGAGATGCAGAAAGGGGATATACCCAGAAGGTCCGCCCCCTGGGCGGTACTCTAGCAGGTGTGATGCAAAACTTTTTATACATTTTTCTGCCTAGTCACTCCTAAATGAAGGATAATACCCACTTGTCAATAGGAAGCTGTGTCCGTCCATGAACTCAGGATTTTTTACTCACCGTAAAATCCTTTTCTATTTTTTGCTATGTTAAACTTGTGCTGGGAGAAAGATGTTTGGTGCCATTTCTGCACAGCTGGTAAGCAGGGGAGGCAACAAGGATATAATACATGGTATTTTCCCTTAAACATACAGTGCCTTGAAAAAGTATTCATACCCCTTGAAATTTTCCACATTTTGTCATCTTACAACCAAAAACATAAATGTATTTTATGTGATTGACCAACACAAAGTGGTACATAATTGTGAAGTGGAAGCAACATGATAAATGTTTTTTCTACTTTTTTACAAATATTTGAAAAGTTTGGTGTGCATTTGTATTCAGCCCCCCTGACTCAATACTTTGTATAGAACCACCTTTCGCTGCAATCACAGCTGCAAGTCTTTTTGGGAAAAACACAATTGTTGTGTCCAGGTATTTCAACAGGCAAAACTGTGTCATCTGGGATGATGAAAGAATTAGTGTCAGGATACTGAACATGTAGTCCAGGTCCTAACCAATGGGAAGCAGAGAATCACTATTAAAATAGTGTAAGTATGGTAGGGGCAAAGCGTTATAAGGGGAAGCCCATAGCCTGGGAGTGTAACTGACACAGGGAATGCAGCACGCTGAAGAGTAGAAGAAACTGGGAGAAATTTAAAAAAAAACAGTGGTGCATGAGAGCGTTAAGTGTAACAATATTTAAGTAAAACATTTAATTCAGTAGTAATGCACTAACTGAAAGTAGGATAAAAGCAGGCATGTCTTTATGGGTCTTCAGAGCGATATCAAGGCAGCCCTGTGGGATCTTGCTCAGCGGCGCCGGTGGTTTCCGGTGTTAGAGGCTAGACGTGCAGGGCGCAGGAGGACGCTGTCATACAGGAAATCCCTGGTCTCTGAGAGGAAGCTGTGACATGCACTTGTTCGGAACATGCGTGCTCCATCACGCATAACCTTTGGCCCGCCCTCACCATATACCACACCTACAGATGGCCCATCGGATCACAGGACCACCCCCCTATCAGTATCTACACCACCCAGGGAAGCCGAAGAGCAGGAGATGGGCATATCATTATACAAAACATTTAATACTTTGTGTGAAAGAACGGTACCTATGCAAACAGACACACAAAAAAGGAATATAGAACACAAAGCTCACAGGTTAATGGATGAAGATGAGATTGATGATAATCAATTAGAGAATTTTGTTATTAAATAAATTGGGAAAAGTTTAAAGGGCTCAATATAAATATATTAAAAAATGAAAACCTATTTTTTTTATATACATCTTTATTTCTATAGATATAATTTTTCTTTTATTGCCATGGACCATGCTATATAATCAACGTATGTACTTGGGCTGTTTCTATGTGGGGAATTTATATAGTGTCTTAGGACTATAATGATCCTGTGAAAAAAGATATAATGGGAAATAATTAGCAAGCAACACTCATAATACCTAAAAGATGTATAGAATGAGAACAGTTGGGATTCAAAACTACTATGTGAATGACATTATTAATAAAGAGAACCCACTGTGGTAATGTTTGGTTATTCATATGAGGGGCGTAAAGAATTTGTACACACAGCCCGGGTTGTTTTGTGGGTGTCCGTAAGCACAGACACGCACCCAACGTAGACACACATCACCACATGAGCAGATGAAATCTATTTTAAATGAAGATTGAAATTTGGACAAATATAATGGTGGGGGGGAGCAGAGGAAAGGAAGGAAGGAATGTGTACAGGAGGAATAGGTTAGCAGAGAGATTAGACAATGGAACTCATTTCTATGTCTTCGTTTAGACCCCCAGGTGAGCGGGCATCCAGGGTATAAATCCAGAAAGGTTCCCTCTCGTAAAGATGTTTAAAATGCTCCGAAAGAGGGAGGGTCCTGAATATTTGCTCAATTACTCAGACCCGAAGTCTGGCAGTGGAGCCCTGATGGAATACTTTAAAGTGTTTGGGGATACTTGGATTACTATCTTCTTCTACTGACCTGCGATGTTCTTTGAACCTTTCGTGTAAGGTCCGGATAGTATGACCAATGTAGAGCAGACCACAGGGACGGGCGATGCAGTATATTACAAAGTCGAAGAACAGTTAAAGAAATCAGAGAGAGAAGAAGTCCGGCTAGTGGTAGAAACACCCAAAGAATAGAAGCACCTCATTCTGTAGGTATACATAGAAACAAGGGGAGGAAAGGGATTTTTGCGGTGCTATAGATATGGTAATGAGAAAACCATACAAAAGGAATGAATAAAACTTCAATATTTTATTGGTGTAATTCAATAAAAAAAGCACAAAAAAAAACACATGACAGTGGTTGCAATTGTTGAACAACAAACAGCTGGATGGTCAATGAGCGAGGGTATCGGCTGGTTAAATACAGTACAAATTTACACGTGACGTCCCGACATGTTTCGCATTATCGCTTCATCGGGGGACATACGGGTACAAAGTAGAGATTCTATGATACTAGACATAAATACAAAAATAAGTAAATTAGAAACAAATAACAGACCATTCAATCACAGTGCATCTCTCTCTATAGAGAGAGAGAGAACACACCAGTGTGCAAATATTCAAGACATCCGCCCTCCCCATAGGCAAAAACAACATACCCAGCAGGAAGGAGCCTCCCAGGAATGACCACCGTCCAGCAGAGGGCATACGCAGGCCCACAAGTGGGATGGGATAGTAGTAAGGAAAAAAATAAGAAAGAAGGGGCTAGAAACAGCTGGGGAAAATAATGGGATGAAGAGGTGTGTGAAACTATTTTTGTTGTAACGAGTAGAGGAGCATGAACCACTTAAAATCCGGTAAGAAAACGCATGGGGTGGAGGGTACCCAAAAATGCAGTCATGCGATGAGTATGACTGGAAACACAGTAAAGAGATTTTCCTTTTGCTTCACTGTAAGATAAGAAAGAAAATGAGCAAGGAAGAAGGCATAAGATAGAGATGCAAAGTAGCCAGCAAGATACACAAAGGGGGAAAAAAAGCCTAATATGCACTAAATATATGTATTTTGGTATAAGCATAAAAGGATAAATAAATCAGCCAACAACGACAGACTCAAATGTAGTTAGTGTGGGACTTTGTTTCAAAAGAAAAGAACCAGGAATTGCACTAGGTATATATTTTAAATATAGTAATGTTTCCATAGGGTAAGAGTTGAGAGTAGGTGTCAGACAAGAGACATTTAACCATATCAAGGATATACTAGGTAAGAAAAAGGAAATATGAAACGCTATGGGCAAGAAAGGAAAAAATGGGCAGATAAAAAAACAGAAGGAACAGGACAGGAATAAAGGTGATACAAGGCATAGAAAGAGTGGTTAGACTTACATAGGCACGGATGCTGCAATGTGAGGGTGACCGTCTCCAACACTCAAACAAATTGGAAAGCCGGCCTATATACGCTCTGCAACGAGTCGGCGTCTGTTGTCACCGACTCGAGGCGGGTGCATTTGCGTCAGCAGTGTGGCGTGGTCCCGCACAATCTAAAGCAACGGAAAAACTATGTTGCCCAGAATGGCGTGCGCTGCGAGGGGGAGGGGGGGGGCTACATGCGTATCAATGCGAGACACACTGAGGTGTGTTAAGGGGATGGAAAAAGTTGACAACAGAACGCACCCTCACCCAAGAGTGAATGCGGCTGGTGTAGATGGGCAGTATGGCCAAATTAATGGTAAAGGAAGGAGCAGATAGTAGGAAGGAGGCTCAGATGGTGAGGGGGGGAAGGCACACACATGAGACGCTGGAAGGGCAGAGAGGGGCACCGGTAGGTGCCCGAATGCCCTGGGCGCCCGTATGGCTGCAAGGCAACCACCAAGGGGGGCAGGCACTGTCCAAGCAGAACGGCGATCACAACCCAAGAGGCAACAACACTGAAGGGCACGATGCTGTGCCTAGGAATGGTACATGACTGACCATAGGGCAATGTACACATATGGGGAAGGAGAAGAGAGCGGATATAATGAACAGGCACATGGATCCTGGTGAAAGAAAAAAACAATGCATTAATATTAAAGTTACATTGTAAAATATACAACACCAGTACTCCTATAATGAACATTTATATAAAAAGAGGGTACGGATTGCCCGCATTGAATTTAAAGCACACATTGTTGATATTTGTTACAAAAAATCAGCACATGACAAAGGGAACCATAGGAACGGGAAAAAGGAAGGGGAACAAGGGACTGGGTGAGAGGGGGACCTTGAGACTGGACATGTGGAGACAGGGAGAGAAATGGAAGGGGAGAAAAGCAAAACACAGTTGGTCAATAAGTGAAAATTACAAAAATGGTTTAAAACTAATTTGTTCATTGAAGCCTGGGAATTGAGTAGCCCAAAAACATAAGTCCACCTGGCTTCAAGCTGGAGCAGCGTGTGGTCGACGCTGCCCCCCCCCCCTTTCATCAAGCGGAACATGTTCTAGGCCCGAGAACTTGACAAAACTGTCATCAAAATCATGAAAAGTTTATTACATGGTCAGACCATGCTGCTATATCTATGTCTATTACAGAAAAGGGTGTCTCCCCTTCCACCCCCACCTGGTGATGTAACGCTAGAATTCTTCAAGAACCACATCTCCAAAAATCTATAGCTCAACACTTAACTAATTACTTTGCAGAAAATGTTGGCTCTGTTGCTGACCCGAATACTCTGTGGAATGCACACAAAGCCTTTATTAGAGGGATATTAATCCAAATTGGAGCTAGAGAAAAAAAAAAGCAAACACACTTAATAAACACAACTATTGCTGATATACACAACCTAGAATCCCTGAATAAGAAGTCACCGTCAGTGCCCTTAACTAGCAAGTTGAACACCCTTAGAGAAAAACTTAGAGAACTCCTATCGCATCAATATGATAAACATCTCAGACGCCTGAAACTCTCACACTATGCCAACGCCGACAGAGCAGGCAAATATTTAGCTAATAAACTCAAAGCAATACGCTCCAAAACTAGAATACAATACTTGAGACACCCCTCCACTTTACAAAAAATTATTAACCCCCAGGATATAGCCAATCAATTTGCCGAATACTATAGTTCACTCTACAACCTCCATAGGGACACCAATACACCCCAACCGACAGTGGAAAAAATACAAACATTCCTAAATACACTAAAACTTCCATCCCTTTCCCAAACACAACTAGAGGACCTAAACAGTCCCATAACAGCCCTGGAAGTGGAAAAAATAACTAACTCTTTACCGAACGGGAAGTCTCCAGGCCCGGATGGCTTTTCCAATGAATACTTCAAAACATTTAAACACATACTCTCACCCCACATGGCCACAGTCTTCACCAAAGCCACTGAATCTGCGACGCTTCCACGAGAAATGCTACAAGCACACATAGTCACATTACCTAAACCAGGAAAAGAACCCAACACACCTGCCAACTTCAGACCCATTTCACTCCTGAACACTGACACCAAAATTTATGCAAAATTACTGGCTAAGAGACTTACACATATTATACCACTAATTATCAAACACGACCAGATGGGCTTTGTGAAGGGGAGACAGACCTCTGACGCCACTAGGAGAATCATCAATGTGATACATCATGCTGAAAGAACTCGAACTCCTTCTCTGCTACTCTCTATTGACGCAGAGAAGGCGTTCGACAGGGTCCATTGGACCTACATGGAAATGGTTCTAGAAAAGTTTGGGTTTACAGGATCAATATTGAAAGCTATTTTATCCCTTTACTCTTGCCCGTCGGCCCAAGTTTACTCGGCAGGCCTCCTGTCTAGGCCTTTTGATATCTCAAATGGGACTAGACAGGGTTGTCCCCTGTCTCCAACTATTTTTAACTTGATGATAGAACCACTAGCTGAAGCAATCAGATCCCAACCCTTGATCTCGGGCTTCCAGTTTGGCTCGAATATGCACACCATTAATCTCTTTGCGGATGATGTAATCCTGCTCCTGACTAACCCACTAAAGTCCTTAAAAGAGGCACATAAACTTTTGACAGCATTTGGAAATGTCTCCTATTATAAGGTCAACTTCACAAAATCCCTTATCCTAGACCTAGGAGTACAGTCCCAAATGAAACGATCCCTACAAGAAAACTTACCGTATACCTGGAGCACAGGTAGTATTACCTATTTGGGCATTTCGCTCACTAGTAAGATATCCGCCCTCGCCAAGTCTAACATGACTCCGCTGGTGACCAGACTGGAAGCCCAGCTTAGGGATATTTCAAGAACTGAAATTTCGTGGATGGGTAGAATATCCGCATATAAAATGTTGATACTACCACAAATCTTATATGTGTTCCGCACCCTACCGATACATATTCCTATTCATTTCCTCAACAGCCTCGCGAGTATGAGCTGGAAGTACATATGGCAGGGGAAAAGAGCTAGGTGCTCAAGGAACAACTTGACTTCTCACAAAAAAGCAGGGGGGGCAGGCCTAGCAGACATTTAGGACTACCTATGGGCGGTGCGCCTAGACCAGATTAAATTCTGGACTCAAAAATCCGACTTACCCCTCTGGGTTGATATAGAAACTAACCTATCTCCAACGAAGGATCTCACCCAACTACTCATAGGAGACAGGTGGGTCCCCTGGAACATTACTACCCTTTCACCTCCAATACAGGCCTCATTGAGGGCCTGGAGACTCCTTTTAGATAAATACCATGGGGACGTACAATCTATGGACTTCAACCTTCCCTTGACTCTATTGGAGTCCAAGATTCCAATGCTAGACGTCACAGACATGACCAATAAGGGCATCCACCACATATCGGACCTATATGACGGCTCAAGACTATAGCTCAAATCATGGTACAATATCGTATCTCCTCGCCCGGTTTTTTCAAATGCCTTAGAATTACGCACTTCTTGAAATATCATGCCCCTCCATTAGTGACGGTGCCGAATAAAATCTGGCAATTCTACTCCAAGGCAAAGCAGGATACGAAGGGCATCTCCTTTTTCTATAACCTAATGCAAGACAGAATGACATTCCATAAGACAGCAGCAATGCAAAACTGGGAGGTTGATATGGGCTACACTTACTCGGATGCACAATGGCACCGCGCCTTCATAGAAATTCACAAATCCTCCCACTGCGTAAAACATTGGGAACTAACGATCAAGATTGCAAACAGATGGCACTACACTCCCTTCCGACTTGCCACATACTTTCCAGGTACGTCACCAAACTGCTGGAGAGAGTGCGGGCACATAGGTAACTTACTTCATATGTTCTGGCATTGCCCTAGTATAAGAAGTCTTTGGAACCAGGTTTTCCAAAAGATCTCATCCTTAACTGGAATACTATCACAGCCCGACCCAGCATTGGCGCTATTGCACCTAAAAATTGACAAATTTCCGCAATTTTATAGGCCAGTTGTAACGCACATATTACTAGAAACACGCTTGTTGATACTGCGTAATTGGAAATCCAATAAAGCTGTGAACATTTCTGAAGTCATGGCAGCTGTTCATAGAAATTATACCTTTGAACGTCTCTTATCAATCAATTCTCTAACATGCAAGAAGTTTGATGAATACTGGGCTATTTGGCCCAAGACCTTTTGATAAACTGTTTAAAAGCCCTAAATGTATGCTTATCACCAATGTGTATCAATTATAGTGTATATCTCTCCCTGTACTCTCCTTTTTCTTTTTTCCCTCTGTTATCTGTTACGTGCAAAAATTCTTTAATAAAAAACTATTGATGTAAAAAAAATCATGAAAAGTTCAAGCGTGTTTGCTAATGGCAGTTTCCATCTTTTTTTTGTAAATAGGTTTCATGTGATCCTTGATACGTATACAAAAAAGGCGTTTGGTTTTACCAACATAGAATCCCCCGCAGGAACATTGGGCCAGATAGACAATGCCAGGGGTTTGACAAGTGATCCTATGTTTGATGGAATGAAAATGACCGTTTAGGGAGTAAAATGTCAGATTTGTTACTAACATAGGGACACATGTCACAGTGGCCACAAGAGAATGTGCCAAAGTTTTTTCTTTCTTCAATGGGTTTGGTAGTAGAAAGATGGCAACGAACAAGACGGTCCCTTTTAAGGATGGGGCTCGTTTATAGGTGATTTCGGGAAAATCCTTTATGTATTTAAAAATGGTTGGGTCTGCAGAAAGTAGAGGCCAGAAGGTATTTAGAATTTTTCTAATTTGTAGATGTTGGTTGGAGTACCGGGTAATTAGCCTAACTGTTTCCGTTTTCTTTGAATTTTTTGTATTAAATAGTAGTGAATTCCTATCTTTTAGGGTAACCTTTATTATATGCTTTTTTGAGGCAGGTATGGCTATATCCGCGGTTTCTTAGAAATCATTTAGGGGGTATGTTTTCCCTTTTTGGTGAATGATTTATGGCGATGGTTTACAAATTTACAAGTCAGGCATTGTTGTTTTTTTTACATTGATACATGCCTTTGATCGAAAAGTAAGGGATGGTGTGGATTTTTGATAGGTAGATTTTAATTTGCTCGGTGCGATACGACTTTTTATGTTTCTGGCCTTCCGATATGTGATTCTAGGTGCACTCGAGAGGCAAGTCTGTAGTGGGGAATCCTCCAACAATATCCCCCAGTGTTTTCGAAAGATTCTCTGTCCTTTTTATAATGGGAATTAAATTGAGTTCTGAACCTTTGTCGTGTGGGATTGAGTGGAGGATATTGATTCAGCGTGTGAAGGAGCTTTGGGGTGGGTGGTTGAAGGTTCACCATCTAAAAAGTTGGCATAGGCTTCTTCCAAAGGTGAAGGGTACCCTTTTGTCTTTTAATTTTGGTTTTGAGAAGGTTACCTTTTGTGACATAATCTGAGTTGTGAGTACAGTTTCGTTTAACGGTTGAACTGGCTTTTTGGAATGTTGTATTTCCATCTAGGGTGATTTGGTAGTGCACGTATAAATTTCCTGCTGTGGGTTTTATGTAGTTTTTGGCATAAATAGCATTGTTGGCATGACAACTCTAAGTCCAGAAATGCCAGACTGCCAGGGCTGCAAATGAAAAGGGAAGGATAGCCCTAAATCATTTGAGTTGCAGTCTGAGACAAATTGTTATACAGGTGGTCCGGTCCCATCCCAGATGACGATGTCATCTATGTAACGTCCAATGAAAACAATGTACTTTGAGAAAGGGTTGTCATTCCAGATGGACAGATGTTCCCATAATCTCATGGCCAGATTGGTGTAACTGGGTGCAAAATCTTCCCCAAACCCCTCTTCACAATGAAGGGGCACATTCACTCCTAAAAGGGGAATGTTCTTGGGTTACAGACAATACCAGACCTGTGGATTCATTTAGTGGTTCTAAAGGGGTGCAAGGGTTCAAAACTACCCCCTCGCTGCTTTAGTCTTGAAGATCAACAAAATATGCCCATGAACTGTCAGATTAGCAGTAAAAACACTGTAGAAAAAGCAGACGCTTATCCATTCTGTGCTATCCAGCAACCTTGAGCACAATTCACCATAGGGTTAACTCGTTGCTCTTTAGATTACAAAGGTCAGGAACCTGCAACTCTTTTTCCAACAGCACAAGGAATGCTGAGAAGTTTGAAAGACGAAAGGACAGGGAGAGCACAACGATCGTAATTAAACTTTTACTTTAACACTGAAAAACGATTTCACTCGCAATTCATTGAAGAGCACATAATGCACAGCTGCGTGATGGAATGCAGCCAGGGACGCCGCCATAGAAGAAAGCTGTGTCCTTATTCTTCTGACAGGCCTGCAGGCTGAGCAGCTGGATCAGGATAAAAAAAAAAAGCCCACACTCCTACTGCACTATTACACCAGAGATGACTACACTGCTCTGCTCTACTTCCTAGTAAATATGCCAACCTGTTTTAGGGGTGCCACCGCAACTTCTTTGTCCAACCTTTTGCACAGCTTCTATCAGGAAGACAGACTCCCTATTTGTCCTGTCGTCTGTACCTCACAAGGGACACCCTGCTTCCAAGTTCACACTCTAAAGCAGTGGTTCTCAACCTTGCTAGTGCCGTGACCCCTTGATAAAATTTACCAAGTTGTGGGGACCCCTAACAGTAACATTTTTATAGCGTGGATTGTCAGCACCCAAGGCAATACAAGTAATTTGCAGTCTAACCCACGGAAAGCGCTCCCCGAGTGCCTTCCACTCGTACAGTATTAAAACCCCTTATGGTACATTTTAGGATGTAGCACTCTCTCTTTGCTCTCCTTTCTTTCCCTTTTTATCTCTCTTTATCCTAATTTCTTGTTTTTCCCCCCATCCCTCTCTCTTGCCGTGTTTCCTTTTTTTTTCTCTTATTCTTTCTCCCCCTTTATCTTTGTTTCTCTCCCTCTTTTCCTCTCCCTTCCATGTATTTTCTATTTTTTTTCCTTCTCTTACTCTTTGGTGGGGGGGGGGGTGTAATGGGATGAGTGGCAGTGCTGGTGGGGGGGATGGGATCAATGGCAGTGCTGGGGGGAGTTCTGATCAGCCAACTTAGGTGCTCTTGATCAAGGTCATCTGAGAACTGTAGTGGGGACTTTTAATGGCAACTCTAATCACAGGTAGTGTTACTCACTGTGTCTCCAGCTTCAAGGTGTCTCGCAGTGACACCTATGCAGAAATCTTGATATAGGGTCTCCTTAAGGCCCCTCCCACTTCACATTCCTCACCAGGCAGCTGACCTCTAGTCTTTGCCCCCCAATCATGCCATGAACTGAATGGGTGGCTGCAAAAAGGCTGAGTGGGCGGCCGCGGGCTCCAGGACAAGCCGAGCTGAGCGGCCACAGGCTCCAGGGACAGCCCTGCTGGGTTGTCGCGAAAAGGCTGGGAAAGCGGTGCAGGCTTCAGGAACAGCCCAGGATTTTGTGACCCCTGGCAAATAGTCATCCGACCCCCAGATTGAGAACCACTGCTCTAAAGGAAACAAAATACTGCGGTTTTTTTTTTTTACATGCCTGCTCCACCAGGTCAGTGTTTCCTGGGCATTCTGGCTCCAAGCCACTGTGGCCCAGCTTTGAAATCCTGCCACTTGGTCCTCCTGTTCATACAGTTTTATCAGGTGTATGGTCTTCTGCAGATGCTGCACTCCGTTGGGTCTATTGATCCATTGTCACAATTCTTTTGGCCTAGTTGTTGCCAACCCTTCTCCACTTCTTGGATTAAGGGATTCTGGTGCTCCAAATGGTGTAGTGTCCTAGCTGCGAACTTCATGTCAGTGTATTTAAACTGCTCTCCTCCCTAGAGCAGTAGGCCAGTAGAAGGAGCTGTGAGCTCCGAGTGCGTAGCCCATGTTCTTTTCAGATTGACAGCCCCCAGCTCTGATGGGTGTTCCGGTGATGTCACATCCGCTTCCGTGTTCCAGATTGGTCAGCGTGGAGCTTCCTGGGACACACAATACAGCCAGTAATGAGATCTACATCCCCAACAGCCAGGCGACTGGCAGCGGAGCCCACAGAGCATCAGATTACTTCAGGACCGATCATCTTGATGGGCATCCTCCCCTGTTTGGACTGTGTAAGTGTTTTATTCTGCACACTCTTTTTTCTGAACTTTTAACATCCAGTCGGCGCCCCCCCCCTCTCTATTGACTTCTTGGGGTTGTCCCAGGGTCTATAAAATAGAAATTTTGACATGCCTGTAAATCCATATCTTGGAGTACAGAACACAGGCTGACCTTCCTTCTCATCCTGAATTACTCTGCATTTCTTGCTACAAAATGAAGGACTTATGGAGTGGGGTAGGATTTTAGGGAGGTGGAGGTGTGTCTTCAAAAGCTTTGACAATGTCCAGTCACCTGAACATATGAGCCTACAACCAAGGTCTGTGAATATTTGGCCTGTGCACTGTACTGTACAGTGACCTACACAGAAGTCAAAATTCCTCTTTCCCATTACAGGTGGTCCCCAGGTTACAAACAAGATCTGATCTGTAGGTTTGTTCTTAAGTTGAATTTGTAAGTTGGAAAAGGTATATTTCTCTTTCGTTCATGGACGGACACAGCATTAATCTTGACAAAGTGGGTATTAGCCTTCCTTTTAGGAGTGACTAGGCAGAAAGTGTTAACTTCAAAGCTGAACAGCCCCGCCCAGGGGGCGGTCCTACTGACTATATCCCCTCAGCCCGCACTAAGCAGATCTTCTTCTTTTTTTTCTGTCTAGCTAAGAAGAAGACATGGCTCCCTTCAGGCCATTAGGCCTGGAGGTTTTTTATTCCAGATTGAAATTTTATTTTTTTATTTTTATTTTTGTTCCTGTGATCTTCGATCAACTGCCGATTGGGTGACAGGCTGGATCCCAGATCCTTGTAGTCTTCCCAGTTTCAGCCATCGAGCGTGTGCCGACCATAGCTACGCGCTGGGTCGTCCACAAAATGCCCGTCGCTCTACGGGTGGCCGGTGAGCTATATGCTCCAGAGCTTGCATCGGACCGGTCTATACGGCTGAGTCGCAGTAGCCTGGCCTGTCTGGGATGTTTCCAGCATGATCCACCAGGAAGGCCAAGTAGTAATCCCCTGCTTCGGCAGGAAGCCAGAGCTGGGCATTCCTGGAGAGGTGAGTAAAGGGTTCTATCCTTCCCTTCTCCCCTCCCCTCCTCCATAGGCTCTTTGAGCTAGCTGCTGGGGCGGGGGTTCACCTGGGGAGGGCTTCACCTGTGGGGAACTGTGCATGTACATCCGCTAAATCCTTGTTCTAAGCTGCTTAAAGAGATTTACTTACCTGTGTGTCCTGCTCCATGCTGTCGGCGACCATTTTTGCTGTGATCCATGCTGTATTGCTCTATCTGCACTGATGGCTGTTCTTGTGGCCGCGCTGTAATTGGCCTCTATCGGCGGCCATGTTTTTGGTGATCCCTGTTGTGTTTACTTTCTATCTGCACTGGTGGCCATGTTCCTGTGGCCACGCTGTGTTTGATCTCTAGTGGCCGCTGCAGCCATTTTTCTTGTGATCCAGGCGGCGTTTGGTCATCTGTGCTCGGCAGCCATGTTTTTTTGGCCTGCTGTGTTTTGACCTCTAGCGGCCTCTTTTCCTGTGCTCCATGCTCTATTTATGCCCATCGGCCTTGTTCTTGTGGCCCGCTGCGTTGTTTGGCCTCTATCGGCCGCTCTGCGGCCATTTTGCCATCGATAAACAGCGCAAACCGACAGACACACGCTGCTGGGTCCGACTGTATAGCTGACAAGGAAGCAGCTCTACTAGGTAGCAGACGGCAGCCGTACTCTGTTCCAGGGTGGTGAGTCCTCTGGGGGGGGGGGAACCCTTGTCTCTGCTGCAGCTAGGAGGGTGGATTACTGTACCTTGCCAGGGAGTCCTTGTGTCAGGCGTGTGGGTCAGCACGGCGTCAGAAGCAGACGCTTTTTCCCCTAAAACACCTGAGCTTGCAATGATGCTTTATTACCAAGGTGGAAGCAGCGCATGGGAACACTGGGGCTAGAAAGCGCCCCCTCCCCCCTCCATCTTCTGGGGACAACTTGGATGCGGAGCCGAGTCCAGCTACAGCTTATGGCCTGGCTCTGATGTATCTGAGGATGTGGACCGAGATCGGCCGTACAGTCTCCGGATCCCGGTCAGCACGCGATAGGGCTCTGGTAAGTGACCTTATCACCGCAGTGCGAGATATTCTAAAGAGAGAAGCACCGGTCTCTTTTGGGTTCCGTAAGGCGACCCGCACTGCTAAGGTGTTTGCTTGTGTGTCTTATATAGACAAACTTTTATACAAGGAGGGGGACAAACCACAGAAGGTTTTTTCAGTCCCCAAAAAATCTGACGGTGCATTACCCTCTTGAAGAGAGTTCTAAAAAAGATGGACCTCGCCCCGATAGGGGACCCTTCTATGTCCAGCCTAAACAAGCTAGCCACCGTTCCAGTGGAAGGGGCTCTCCTGCCTTCAAGGACCCTGCGGACAAGAAGGCTGAGGCGGTCACCTGCAACCTATACACGTTAGTGGGTTCGGCTGTGCGCCCAACAATAGTTGGGAACCTGGTGTCTCAAACACTGAATGGGCAAGATGCTGCAGAATGGGTTAAAGGCATGCCAGGCTTCCCCGGACAGCCCTAGCTGACCAAATGGTACAGGGCCTAAAATTCTTTTTTGAATCAGACTTGGACACGATTCCTCTGATGGCCAGAGCTTCTAGCTATGCGGTGGTGTTATGCCGTCTACTTTGGTTAAAGGGGTTTAAAGGTTTGTTTGTTATTTTCTAAATAGGTTCCTTTAAGCTAGTGCATTGTTGGTTCACTTTACCTTTTCCTTCAATTTCCCTTCTAAATGTTTTTTTTTTCTTTGTCTGAATTCCTCACTTCCTGTTTCTCCTCAGTACACTTCACACCATCATCCGAGCGGTGTTTAGTCAGCCAGAACAGCTTACTGAGGAGGTACAGGAAGTGAGAAAATCAGACAAAGAAAAAAATTTTTAGAATGGAAATCGAAGGAAAAGGTAAGTAAACCAACAATGCACTAGCTTAAAGGAACCTATTTAGAAAATAAAAAACAAACCCTTACAACCCCTTTTAAGATTGGTCTGCCGACCAATCTTCCAAGAAAGTCCTGATGGATTTGCCCTTTTTAGGGTGATATACTTTTTTGGAGCATCCCTGGAGGACATTATTAAAGATGCCAGGAGGTACCCCACCCATCTCTCAGGTAGGGGGACGTGTTCGCCAAATCGCGACCTGGTGGACATCTCAGATCTCCGACCGGTGGGTTTGCGAAGTAGTTTCCTCAGGGTACAAGCTAGAGTTCTCTTGCCCTCCGAACCGATTTGAATTTTTCTTTCCAACCGCCAGCTTCAGCCGACTCGTCGGGAAGCCCTAGATGGGGCGATTCAAGACCTGCGGATACGCAGGGTGATAATTCCTGTTTTCAGTACAGGAACGGCTTTCAGGGGTTTCTTACTCAGGCCTGTTTGAGCGAACCCCCTCGGTACTACAATCTTGGATTTCAGGCCCCTCAATTGCTTTATGAAGGTTCAAAAGTGAACAAACTCCCTCCGGGGGATTTCTGGCATCCTTGGCAAGGATGCATACTTGCAGGTCCCCAGATGCACCAGGCATCAGAGATGTCTGCGCTTTTGCGATTCTGGCCAAGACAGCGTGGCATCGCTATCATGGACTACTTGGACGATTATTCTTCTGAGGGCCACGTCAAGCTCAGAATTAAAGGTGAGTGTGTCTATAAACTGTCAGACCCTCCGTAACTTTGGTTGGGTGCTGAACACTCAGTCAGTATTGGTACCGACTCAACTAGTATATCTGAGGTTGATTTTGGACTCCTCAGAGGCAAAAAAATATTTCCCTATGGGAAAGTTGTAGACCCTTCGGGCTGCGGTGCAGCAGTTGACATCCCCAGGATGGTCGTCACGCCGCTTTTTTTCAGGTGAGTCCTGGGCCTCATTGTAGCCGCCTTCGAGACTGTACCATATGCGCAATTTCACACGCGAGTGCGACAAAGTATTCTGTCCAGATGGGACAAGTGCCCATCGTCCCTGGATTGTCAAATCCGGGTGAGCCACCTAGTTAGGACCTCCCTAGTTGCTGGCTGACATCACCGGCACTTCTGTCCGGGAAGTCGTTCCTTCCTTTTACTGGATGGTGGTCACGACGGACGCCAGCTTTACCGGTTGGAGGGGAGTCTGGGGGGTTCAGTCGTCCCAGGATCGATGGTCTCCGGCAGAATCCCGCTTGTCGATCAATGTCCTGGAACTTCAGGTGATCAGGCTGTGCCTCTCCATAGACAGGGGCGTCCAGTCAGGATCCAGTTGGACAACGCCACGGTGGTGGCGTAGGTCAACCATCAAGGAGGAACAAGAAGCTCAGCTACAGCATTACAGGTCGCTCAGACTCTAAGGTGGACAGAAAGGAGCGTACCGGCCCTGTCAGCCGTAGCCAGATGCCGGACCAAGGAGAATGGTCTCTACACCCGGAGTAGTTTCAGCTCCTTTGCCAAAGATGGGGCACGCCAGACGTAGATCTCCTGGCTTCTCGACTCATTCTGAAGGTATGAGGTTGTGGCCAGGTCAAGAGACCCATGGGCAGACGCGACAGATGCGTTAGTGGCACTGTGGAGTCAGTACCGGCTAATCTTTGCCTTCCTTCCTCCTCTGCTTCACAGACTGGAGGATTCCAATGACCCCAATTGCTCTGGTACGCCGATCTAGTGTGTCTGGTAGCAGACGCCTCTTGGCACCTACCGCTAAGAAAGGACCTGCTGTCGCAAGGTCCCATACGCCATCCTATTTTACAGTCACTGGCTTAACGGCATGGCTATTGAGAGCCAGGTGCTAGAGACCGGGGCCTGTCAGACTCTGGGATCTCTACCATGAGGAGTGCTCGGAAATCGTCCTCCGGAAGATTTTCCATCGCACTTGGAAGCCCTACATATCCATTTGGAGGAAAGGAGGTGGCATCTGCGTACTTATTTGGATCCAAGTGTCTTGCTGTTCTTACAGCGTGGGGCGGACCAAAAATACAAAAGTACAATTACGGGGCAGGTGTCTGCCCTGGCTGTCTTTTTTCAACGACCCCTGGTGGCTCACTCTTTAGTGAGAATGTTTGTACAGGGGGTTTGGCATGCGGCCCTCCGGTCCCCCCTCCACTACCTCCATGGGACTTGTATAGCAGACCTCCCTTGGCGTCTACCGATACGAGAGGACCTGCTGTCGCAAGGTCCCATACGCCATCCTGCTTTACAGTTAAGGGCTTTAACGGCATGGCCTCTAGGTGCCTCAGAAACCACCGTTTGAGAACATTGGGAACATTCCCTTGTTGACACTTTCTCAGAAAGTGGTCCTTTTGGTGGCTGTTGTCAGTTAAGACGGGTTTCTGAGCTGGCAGCCTTGTCATGCAAGGCTCCCTATCTGATCTTCCACAAGGATAAGGTGGTGCTGTGTCCGCAGCCTTCTTTTCTTCCTAAGGTCGTTTCGACCTTCCAACTCAGGGAAGACATTGTATTGCCATTCTTGTGTCCTCATCTGTCGAATCCTAGGGAGACAACGTATTTCTTGGACGCTGTCCGAGCTCTGAGAGCATCAAGCGTCTGTTTCCCAGGTGTGTAAGGCGGCGACCTGGTCGTCCGTTCACACTTTATCTAAACTTTACAAGTTGATGTGTGTGCATCTTCGGATGCTTCTTTTGGCCGCAAGGCATTGCATGTTTAGAGTTAAAACTCCTCAGTTGAGGAGCTCTGTTTTGTTTTGGGGTGAAGTTGTTTTAATGCTGTTCCCACCCCTCGTTTTTGACACTGCTTTGGGATGTCCCACGTTGTCAAGATTAAGGCTGTGCCTGTCCATGAACGAAAGAGAAAATAGGATTTTTATACTCACCGTAAAATCCTTTTCTCTGAGTTTATGGACGGACACAGCACCCACCCCTCTTTTTTTAAGTTTGTACTGCTTTTTGACGAACTGATCTGCTTGGTGCAGGCTGAGAGGATATAGTCAGTAGGACCGCCCCCTGGGCGGGGCTGTTCGGCTTTGAAGTTAACACTTTCTGCCTAGTCACTCCTAAAGGAAGGCTAATACCCACTTTGTCAAGATTAAGGCTTTGTCCGTCCTTGAACTCGGAGAAAAGGATTTTACGGTGAGTATAAAAATCCTATTTTTTTTTTTTAAGTGTAGCTCCAGAACGTTTTTTTTTTTAAAGCTTTTTGGATAGCATAGCGAAGGGTTAACACCCCTGTAACGTTTGTTTTGCTGTCTGTGCCCCTGTTCAGAAGATTTCACCTCACTTTCTGTCCCAAAGACAATTGAATTTTGTAAATTTTGGGGTTGTTGTGGAAACAAGCCTTGGTGATAAAGCATCAGTGGAGGTACCTTTTTCCCATGATAACTCTTACAGGAGTGAATTTTCTTTCCTAGGGGTAGATTTCCTCTCACTTCCTGTTGTCTCCCTTCATTTGGAAGTAGAAGTCGTTTGTAAGTCGGGTGTTTGTAACTAGGGGACCGCCTGTACAGGGCCACAGATACTGTATAAGGAGTCTAAATAGTCTTCCTTGTGTGCTGCTATTGGAGATCAAGGGCACAATACCCAATCTTTCTCCCAGGACAGTGACCCTGAACCCAGAAGAATTTTTTGGATGGCGCACTGTAGGTTTATACAAGCCCACAGGTAGAACATGAGGCCAGCTGTCCTGGGAAGAGGAGTGTGTGTGTGGGGGGGGGGGGGTACAATGTAAAAGTCATTAGGAGGCATTGTAACTGCTATTTATTTTATTTTTTTCATTTTGCATAGAGAAAAGCCTTGTACACACGATCCGATTGTTGGCCAACAGAGCGTCAGACTTTTTTCAAAAGGGCGTGTGCCTGGATTTTGTCTTGCATACTAACGGCACACAATTGTCAGCCAACAAACACGAACGTAGTGACGTACTACGTGGAATTACAGCTCTTGAGCGCCACCCTTTGGGCACCTTCTGCTAATGTCGTGTTTGGTGAGCATTGATTCCGAGCATGCGTGTTTGTACTTTGGACTTTTGTGTGACGGATTTATGTACAGACGAGACGAAAATCTGACAAGACTGTTTTCCGACAAAAGTTTACTAGCCTGCCATCCAATATTTGTTGGCAGAAAGTTGGACAACAATTGTCTGATGGAGCGTACCAACGGTCGAATTTTAGGCCAACAGTCTGTCATCGCACAATTCCCTGCTGAAAATTTGATCGTGTGTACGAGGCTTAAGGGAGGGTCATAGCCCCTGTCCTAATTTATTTTTTCCCATTTGTGTCCGATTGGGGAGATTTCCCTTCACTTTGTCCTAATAGCCAGACAGAAAGTGAGAGGAAATCTCTGCAAATTAAGGGAATTCCTTTGGGACCCCCAGGTCACCAGATCTAGTGTCCCCATCGGAAGATTTCCCCTCTTATTACTTTTCTATGGACAACCAAAAATTTGGTTTTTTTTTTTTCTTTCACTTTCAATGATGATGGTAAACCGGATAAATAGAGAGGGTGAATCTCCCTGACCCTACCTGATTTGCAGCAGTTTGAAAGCCATAAGATGTCAACAAGTAGTTAATGTCCCAGAAAAACTTACTTAAAGCTGATTTTGGAGACACTGCATTTAATTCAATTAAGTATTTACAAAAATATATTAAATAGTACCTCAGTCTGTGTTTCTAGAGCCCATTCACACAGGGGCGTCTTTGGATCCGACTCCAAATCGCCCCTAGTCGCCTCAGGTCGCGCTGGCTGAAGAAATCAATGTAAGTGAATGGAGCCGTCCTTATGCACACTATTGCAGTCGCTCCGACTTCAAAAAAAGGTCCCTGTACTAATCCGACTCCTAGGCGACCTGTAACCATTCATTTCAATGGGAGTCGCCTCTCACTGTCTTAATAGGAGCAACTCTCCAGGAAGAGAACATAGAAACCTCTCCCTCCCCCCTCCCTCCCACAGAGCTGATTCTTGTTTGATTGGCCACTGGAATGTCTCCTGTCCTGCAGGCAACTTGGAGTTGCCTTGTAAGTAGCTCCAGGTCGTGCTGTGATTCATTCTCAAGTCCTGTCTGAGTTGCCTCATAAAATCGCGCTGGAAGTCGTGTTGCCCCTGTGTGAATTCCACTGCACAGTAAGAGCCCATTCACACAGGGGCAACACGACTTCCAGCTCGATTTTATGAGGCAACTCAGACACGATTTTATGAGGCAACTCAGCTCGACCTGGAGCTATTTACAAGGCAACTCCAAGTTGCCTGCAGGACAGGAGACATTCCAGTGGCCAATCAAACAAGAATCAGCTCTGTGGGAGGGAGGGGGAGGGAGAGCTTTGCCTGATAAATGTATGTTATCTTCCTGGAGAGTCGCTCCTATTAAGACAGTGAGAGGCGACTCCCATTGAAATGAATGGTTACAGGTCGCCTAGGAGTCGGATTGAAGTAGTACAGGGACCTTTTTTGAAGTCGGAGCGACTGCAGTAGTGTGCATAAGGATGGCTCCATTAACTTACATTGATTTCTTCAGCCAGCGCGACCTGAGGCGACTAGGGGCGACCTGGGGCGATTTGGAGTCGGATCCAAAGACGCCCCTGTGTGAATGGGCTCTAAGAGCCCATTCACACAGGGGCGTCTTTGGATCCGACTCCAAATCGCCCCAGGTCGCCCCTAGTCGCCTCAGGTCGCGCTGGCTGAAGAAATCAATGTAAGTTAATGGAGCCGTCCTTATGCACACTACTGCAGTCGCTCCGACTTCAAAAAAGGTCCCTGTACTACTTCAATCCGACTCCTAGGCGACCTGTAACCATTCATTTCAATGGGAGTCTCCTCTCACTGTCTTAATAGGAGCGACTCTCCAGGAAGATAACACACATTTCTCCTGAAAACCCCTCCCTCCCCCCTCCCTCCCACAGAGCTGATTCTTGTTTGATTGGCCACTGGAATGTCTCTTGTCCTGCAGGCAACTTGGAGTTGCCTTGTAAGTAGCTCCAGGTCGTGCTGTGATTCATTCTCAAGTCGTGTCTGAGTTGCCTCATAAAATCGAGCTGGAAGTCGTGTTGCCCCTGTGTGAATTCCACTGCACAGTAAGAGCCCATTCACACAGGGGCAACACGACTTCCAGCTCGATTTTATGAGGCAACTCAGACACGATTTTATGAGGCAACTCAGCTCGACCTGGAGCTATTTACAAGGCAACTCCAAGTTGCCTGCAGGACAGGAGACATTCCAGTGGCCAATCAAACAAGAATCAGCTCTGTGGGAGGGAGGGGGAGGGAGAGCTTTGCCTGATAAATGTATGTTATCTTCCTGGAGAGTCGCTCCTATTAAGACAGTGAGAGGCGACTCCCATTGAAATGAATGGTTACAGGTCGCCTAGGAGTCGGATTGAAGTAGTACAGGGACCTTTTTTGAAGTCGGAGCGACTGCAGTAGTGTGCATAAGGATGGCTCCATTAACTTACATTGATCTCTTCAGCCAGCGCGACCTGAGGCGACTAGGGGCGACCTGGGGCGATTTGGAGTCGGATCCAAAGACGCCCCTGTGTGAATGGGCTCTAAGAGCCCATTCACACAGGGGCGTCTTTGGATCCGACTCCAAATCGCCCCAGGTCGCCCCTAGTCGCCTCAGGTCGCGCTGGCTGAAGAAATCAATGTAAGTTAATGGAGCCGTCCTTATGCACACTACTGCAGTCGCTCCGACTTCAAAAAAGGTCCCTGTACTACTTCAATCCGACTCCTAGGCGACCTGTAACCATTCATTTCAATGGGAGTCTCCTCTCACTGTCTTAATAGGAGCGACTCTCCAGGAAGATAACACACATTTCTCCTGAAAACCCCTCCCTCCCCCCTCCCTCCCACAGAGCTGATTCTTGTTTGATTGGCCACTGGAATGTCTCTTGTCCTGCAGGCAACTTGGAGTTGCCTTGTAAATAGCTCCAGGTCACGCTGTGATTCATACTCAGGTCGTGTCTGAGTTGCCTCATAAAATCACGCTGGAAGTCGTGTTGCCCCTGTGTGAATGGGCTCTAAGACTAGGGCAGGACTGGTAGCCAGTCAGGTTCTACTACATTGAACAATGCTGTCGAACAAAGTGCTTGATGATAAGAGAAGGAAGCACAGGGATGACCTTGTGTGCTGCTGTACATTTTACAGTTTTTGTCTCGAAATGGACACCAGCTCTGTTGCTTTAGTGGAGAAAAGTGAGGTCAAGGACTGGACTGACTGCTGACGGGTCCCACAACAGCTAGCTGAACAGAATTACAAATCATTTGGGTAGGTGAAGCAGATGTGCTACTGGCCCCTTTTTGAACGGTTTGTTTTGCTGGCTATTTTGGCTTTAGCAGTTGATTTGAAGCAAATATGTGTTAAGCTGAAAAGCTCAAGAAAAATACTTCCCTTTAACCACTTAAGGACCGAGCCTCTTTCTAAGATTTGGTGTTTACAAGTTAAAAACATGTTTTGCTAGAAAATTACTTAAAACCCCCAAACATATCATTTGTTTTTCTAACGAGAATAAAATGGCGGTCGTTGCAATACTTTTTGATGCACCGTATTTGCACAGCGGTCTTACAAGCACACTTTTTCTGGAAAAAATCACTTTTTTTTTTTTAATGAAAAAAATAAGACAACAGTAAAGTTAGCCCAATTTTTTTTTATATTGTGAAAGCTAATGTTACGCCAAGTAAATTGATACCAAACATATCACGCTTCAAAACTGCGACCACTCGTGAAATGGCGACAAACTTTTACCCTTAAAAATCTTCATAGGCGAAGTTTAAAAAAATTCTACAGGTTGCATGTTTTGCGTTGAAGAGTAGGTCTAGTGCTAGAATTATTGCTCTCGCTCTAACGTTTGCGGCAATATCTCACATGTGGTTTGAACACCGTTTTCATATGCGGGCGCTGCTCACGAATGTGTAGATATAGATATATATATATATCTATATTATAAAAAAAAACTAAAGGCAGTTCAAATCTGTGTCAGTCATATACTACAAACAGCGCTGATGTTGAGTGAAAATGTTATGTGGCCAACTCCAAAGAAAAAGTCTTTAGAGAGATGATAAACAAAAACAGTGTTTCAGACAGTGTCCATAGGTGATCCTAAAGAAATTGCAGTGTGCACCTTCCACCGAACCCTCCAGATCCACCACGTGAGAACACACTCCCCTTAAGGGTTTAAACTCACCAGAGCATGATAAATAACAAGCCTTTAAACAGGGGATATCCATCAAAACCATACACTGCAGTCAGCATCAGTCAGGGAGACACAAGGATGTTGGAGGCTCCAAATATGGCAATTAAACAAAAGAAAGCGCAATACCGTTAATTAAATAAAAAAAAAACCCTCACATATCCCCTCAGTAAACGTACATCAAACAATCATCAATGAGCATAGAAAGCAAAACACTGGCACTTCACTGTCTCCGCCGTCCAGCGTATACCGATGTAACCACAAGCTGTAATCCGATTTACTTCCTTGTTCCGGCTTCAGCTGCGGTGGAGCGCACAGGTCACTTCCGGCGTGTTGTGTGGGTCTCGCGCTGGCGCGTTTTGTCATATCCTGACTTCAACAGGGCGTACTCGCGCGCTGGCTTAAATTGTCACTCCCTCCTCCGCCCTAGCCAATCAGCGCATACCCTGTACAGTGATAGGCGCACATCGCAATAGCTGAGATGAACACTGGCGGCTTCCTACAGACGGGGAAATGGGACAAAACAGACATACTGCACTAAATGAGTTATAGCCCGGATTGAACATCACGGTTACTCTAAAAGCAAGGGGCATAACAGTGCAATATTGACTAAATCACTACCACACTTACAATTCATCATAAAAAAGATAAAACCTGGTGAATATATATATATATACACACACACACACACACTAGGGCTGTGGAAATTATCTATTAATTCCTCGATTAATCGATTAATTTTTTTGATCGATAAAAATTATTTTGATCGGTACTCCGGGTCTTCAGGGAGTTCCGTCGGAGATCCGGTCATGTCACGGACACCGGGGCTTGCCGTGTCCATCTGAAGGGCTCCTTTGCTGTGCCTTCACATCTGCATGCCGGCGGGACCTTACTATCTGCCACACGCAAGGGCTGTTACACTTCCCTCTATCAACCTGGGATTCTACAGCCATCCACTGGGAGTTTTGATGGTTCCCTTCACGGGACATCTACATGCCGACGGACTGATGTTAACCCCTCCTCATCTGGATTCAGCAGTGGTATCGTTGTACACATTTTTATACCAGTATCATACTTAGCTACATGTTTTTATGACTGCTTTTGCTACCGTTTGGTATTACTCGCACCATTTTTACAGTTTATGTAGCTACATCGATTTTATCTCCAGTGCAATATTTATTTTGTTACTTGAAGACTATACAAGTTTTAATGCTATTCCCATCGAGCGCTGCCTTTTGTGTGTTTTTTGTATCCTGCTATCCATTTTTCCAGTGGTTGGTAGCTGCACTGGGAATCGGCCTGCAAGGAGATCAGCTAAAAGTAGTTGGATCTGTGCATTATAATTAATCAAAATTAGTCGATTAATCGATTAAAAAAAAAATTGATTAATCGAACACGAAAATTTTAATCAGTAACAGCCCTAATATACACAGATACAATTTAAACTGAAAAACTGCATACATAAATATTTCATAAGACGCACATAACAATGTGAATGGTAAACATTCTACATTATTAAAGATGGGGTCTAAAAAACACACAAATACAGAATATACAATTAAAAAATGCTAATTCATATATTTTGCAAAGTGGCTCAGATACTCATAATTTAATGGATAAAAACTAATGTATAAAAAAATATTAATCATTAATAAAACCGTTAATATCGAAATCAACATTTAACCCTTTCGGCGATAAAGTGTCTACCGAGAAAATCCATTGGGTTCTCTCTCTTAGAAAGGTCTCTAACCAAGTTAGAGCCTCTCCACACAGGTTTCAAATGGTCAATACCCCAGAATTTGAGACCAATTGGGTCCTGATTGTAAAATAATTTAAAATGAAGTGACACATTATGGTCTTTAAAACCAATTTTAATATTCGCAATGTGCTCAGCGATTCTGATTTTCAATTGACGCTTGGTACGGCCTATAAATATAAGTAGAAAAAGGACGAGGTCCTGGACTGCCGCACTCAGTAAAATGGTTTATTACAAAATTTTCAAAAGGTCAATTCCAAAAAATCCATAAATTCCAAAGGCAAACCAAAAACAGACAGTGGACATACAGGGGCTGACGCGTTTCACATCATAACTTGATGCTTACTCAATTGACGCTTGGTACGGCCTATAAAAATAAGCCCGCACAGGCACTGGAGGGTGTAAACATAAGTATTGCACGTTATAAATTCTCTGATAGTGAATTCCTTATAATTTGGGGTAGATATAAAGTTTTCTCTACAGCCCTTACTGGTCTATTCACCTTTCTACACGCACGGCACCTCCTACAGGCAAAAAACCTATCCCTATCCCAGAAAGTGGAGGGTCTGGAAGGAGGGTCCAAAACCTTCCTTACTATTTTATCAGCAAAGCTCAAAGCCCTTCTATAAATAAATCCTGGCTTCTGAGGTAATACTGTATGTAGAGAGCACTTTATCCATAAGGAGGACATGCCAGTGGGTGGCAAATATCTCCTCCACCTCTCTATATTGAGAGTGGAACCCAGAGATGAAATTCCACGCACGTCCATTTTCAGTGTGAGAAGGGGTCACATCTCTAAGAAATTCTAACCTGGGGAGTGCAGCCAGTTCCTGAATAATGGAATCAAGTGCCTCCCCGTGGTAACCCTTTTTCAATGAATTTACCCTTTATGATCTGTGCTTGTGACAAAAAATCAATCTCCTCAGAGCAGTTCCTCTTCACGTGCAATACTTATGTTGTTTACACCCTCCAGTCCCCATGCAGGCTTATTTATATAGGCCGTACCAAGCGTCAAGTGAAAATCAGAATCGCTGAGCACATTGCGAATATTAAAATTGGTTTTAAAGACCATAATGTGTCACTTCATTTTAAATTATTTTACAATCAGGACCCCATTGGTCTCAAATTCTGGGGTATTGACCATTTGAAACCTGTGTGGAGAGGCTCTAACTTGGTTAGAGACCTTTCTAAGAGAGAGACCCAATGGATTTTCTCAGTAGACACTTTATCGCCGAAAGGGTTAAATGTTGATTTGGATATTAACTGTTTTATTAGTGATTATTAATATTTCTCTTTTCGTCCATGGACGGACACAGCTCCATAAATCTTGACATGTGGGTTATGTTCCTGTTCATGGGAGAGGACTAGGCAGAACATGTTAGTTATCTTAAAACATGTAACTTTAACAGAGTTGAACAGCCCCGCCCAGGGGGCGGTCCCTCCGTACATAACCCTCCACACTGCAGTCAGCAGCCTCAGTTTTTTTTCTGCCTAGCAGAGGAGGAGGACGTGGCTCCCTTTGGGCTCAGTCCTGAATATTTTTTTTTTGTGATTTCTCCTATCAACTGCCGGCTGGGCGACAGGCTGGATATTATAGATCCTTGTAGTCTTCCTAGTTCCGGCCATCGAGCGTGCCAGTCCTTAGCTTTGCGCTGGTTCTGCCACGATGTACCCCATGGCTCCAGGGGTGGCCGGTGAGCACATGCTCCGGGGTCCACATATGACTGGGCTGCTTGCAGTCTCACTCATAGTGGACCGGGCCGACCGCTACTCCGTACCATCGGTTGTGGGTCTGTGAGGGACGCGTCAGCGTGTCCTTGCAAGGACGGGTAAGTACGGTTCCTCCTGTCTCGGCAGGATGGAACAGCTTGGCATTCCCGGGATTAAGGGGTTCTCCTGTCCCCTCATTTCCTGCTCCTCTGTCGCCCTTTCCCCTCCTGCTCTAGGGCCCGCTGCAACCGGGGTGTACCTGTGGGGGGGGCTCTGGGTCCCTGTGGGGGACGTGGGGTGCTGGGGTCCACTTCTGTGAGGGGGGGTCTGTCTCCTGGGAAGTCTCTGCACGGCCTTCTCGCGCCGACGCAATTTTTAGTGTGCTTTTTTCTCTATTGAAATTCCCATTGGCACTCATTTTGTGGTGGCTGCGCTATGGCGCAGGTCGGTATTGCGGGCGGCCATTTTCTTGTGGTCCGCGCCCTTTTTATCTGAGGCGTCTGGCGGCCATTTTGGATGGGTTTTGGCCTCTAGCACTGGCTTTCTGAACGGCGCACGGCTCATTCTCAGTTTTTTCATCACACACACGCTGTGTATACAAGGCGGGCAGCGGTGCTGAGCGGTCTCCCTCTGGGTGGTGAGTCCCCTGGGTTACCTCCCCCGGTCAGTGCAGCAAGGAGGGTGGACACTTAAGTGTTTTTCACTTGGTCCCTGAAGACTGTCAGTGGGTGTTCAGTATGTGACCTTTCTTCCCCTGAATTGCTAGAGGCCGCTAATGGTGACCCTGCACCTGCGGTTTCCATGGATACGCTGTCGACAGTCCTGGAATCATTTGTTGCCAGGGTAGAAACAGTGTGCGGGCATAAGGGGGGTAAAAAAGCGCCCCCTCCCCCCTGCCATCTTCTGGGGAATGCTAGACAGGGCACTTTGAGTGCACTCCTGATGCTGTGTGGGACATTCTCCAGCTGGTAGATGCAGCTGGGACTTCCGCAGAGGAGTCTGTCTCCTTTGGGTCACACAAATCTGACCGCTTTGTGACAGTTTTTCCTTATGTTACTTTCGTTGATAAGTTCATGGATAAGGAATGGGAACGGCCGCAGAGGTCCTTTGTGGTCCCCCAGCGCATGGCGGTCCGTTATTCTTAAGGACCCTACTGATAGGAGGTCCGAAGCGGTGACCCGCTCCAGGTTCACCATGCTGGGGTCAGTGTTGCGACCTATATTGGCTGTGACTTTGGTGTCTCAGACATTCACTGAATGGAGGGCAGCACAGTGGTGTAGTGGTTATCTCCCTCACCTGGCAGCAAGGGGCTCACTGGTTCGCACCCAGACCCCGTCACCATCTGCCTGGAGTTTGCATGTGCTCCCCTGTGTCTGCGTGGGTTTCCTCCGGGTACTCCGGTTTCCTCCCACACTCCAAAGACATGCGCGCCTTTCGGCGCCACAGTAAAAACATATACACTAATACATACTCGGTGTGTGCGTTTAAAATGGTTTCCAGAGCCTCTGTATCTGCGGTGGTACTGCGCCGCCTGATTTGGCTGGAATGCTGGTCCACTGACCAAGCATCCAAGAGAGCTCTAGCAGATTGTCTTTTAGAGGCTTTTTGGTACCTTGCTGGACAAAGGATGTCACTGGAGGTAAGAGCACTCTTCTCCACAGTCCTCTAAGGGGAAGGAGCCGCGCCATTGGCCCGGGGCCCTCCTATTCTGCGCAGGAGCGGTATTTTTGTCAGTCAGAGATCCTCCCAGACTGACAAGGCTCCAGCTGGGAGACGGAAGCGTCCCTGGGTGCTAACAAACCTGCTACCGCATGAAATTTTGCCCCGCTCGACTCAAGGGTGGGGGGGGATGGCTTAGCGAGTTTACAGCTCGGTGGACCTCCCTATTCTCTGACCAGTGGGTCTGCGAGGTGGTCACTTCGGGGTACAAGATAGTTTTTCTTGTCCAACAAACAGATCTTCCTTCAAATCTTCCTCTCCTTCCGGCTCGTCGGTCTGCTTTGATGGGAGCAGTACGAGACTTGCTCAGGTGCAGAGTAATTTTACCTAGAGGAAAGGTTTCAAGGATTCTATTCGAATCTGTTGGTAGTCCCACAGAAGGACAGTGTCTGTCCAATCTTGGACCTCAGGGCCCTCAATACCTTTGTGAGGGTGAGAAAGTTCAGGATGGAATCCATTCATTCGGAGGTTGCTGTGCTCCATCCGGGGGATTTTCTGGCGTCCCTGGACATCAAGGACACATACTTGCATGTCCCCATCTGCAAGAGCCATCAGAGGTTTCTGCGCTTTGCGGTTTGGCATAGCGTCGGCACCAAAAGTTTTTAACAAGGTGCTCGCCCCGATCTGGCTTTGCTGAGACAGCGAGGCATTGCTATCGTGGGCTACTTGGACGATCTTCTGGGAGCTGCTTCTGGCTCAGAATTAGAGAAGGGCATGTTTATAGCCAGTCAGACCCTCTGGGAAATTGGTTGGGTACTGAACATACAGAAGTAGGTGTTGGTACCGACTCAGCATCTGGAGTACCTAGGTTTGATCCTGGACTCCTTGGAGGCGAAGGTCTTCCTTTCTTTGAAGCAGTTGCAGACGCTCCGGTTGGCGGTGAAATTGTTGGCATCCTGCAAATGGTCGTCTCTCCGTTTTTGCATGCGAGTTCTGCGCCTCATGGTGGCCTCCTTCGAGACAGTACCGTATGCCCAATTCCACACTCGAGTATTGCAGGAGGAGAGCCTGTCCAAATGGAACAGAATCTCCATGGTCTCTGGATTCAGGTAAGTCACCTGGTCAAGGCTTCCCTGAGAAGGTGGCTGAGATCCCCGGCTCTTCAGTCCGGGTGGTCGTTCCTTTCCATTGAACTGTGATCACGACGGACGCCAGCCTCACAGGTTGGGGGCGAGTCTGGGGAGTCCAGTCGGCCCAGGGTTGCTGGACTCCGGACGAATTTCGCCTGCCGATCAATGTCCTCAAATTTCGAGCGATCAGACTTGGCCTCTCCAAGTGGTCACAGAGTCTTCAAGGGCGTCCGGTCAGGATCCAGTCGGACAACGTCACGGTGGTGGCTTCTGTCAACCATCAGGGAGGAACAAGGAGCTTGGCCGCAGCGTCGAAGTCGCTCACATCCTAAGATAGAGCCGGCACGCTCCTTTCGGCCCATCGGCGGTTTACATTCCGGGCGTAGAAACAGGCAAGTGAACTAGCTGAGTCGCCAGATGCTGGGAAATGGTCGTTACACCCGGAGGGGTTTCAACTCCTTTGTCAGAAATGGGGCACACCAGTTGTGGATCTCTGGTCTCTCGACTCAATCGCTAGGTGTCGGTTTGTGGCCAGGTCCAGGGATCCATGGACAGACGCGTCAGACGCGTTGGTGGCTCCATGGGGTCAGTATCAGGTAAATCCTATGCCTTTCTCCCAATGAAATTGCTTCCTCGTCTGCTCCGCAGAATGGAGGCCGAGGGGATTCTGGTGATTCCAATCGCCCCAGCCTGGCCCCTGGCATCTGCCATTGCGGGAGGACCTTCTGTCTCAAGGTCCCATACTTCATCCTGCTTTACAGTCACTGGCTTTACCGGCATGGCTGTTGATAGCCAGGTACTAAGGGACCGTGGTCTGTCAGATTCGGTAATCTCCACCATGTTGAGGGCCCGGAAATCATCTTCCCGGACGATCTACCATCGCACTTGGAAGGCTTACATCTCTGTGTGTAGAGATGGCTTGGCACCCACGGGCATATTCGGTTTCTCGGATCCTGCTGTTCTTACAGCGCGGAGTGGATCTGAAACTTGCCTTAAGCACTATTAGGTGACGGATTTCAGCCTTGGCTGTCTTCTTTCAATGATCCCTGGCGGCTCACTCACTGGTAAGTACGTTTGTACAGGGGGTCCGGCATGTGGTTCCCCCGATTGGACCATCGCTTCCTCCGTGGGACTTGAATCTGGCGCTCTAGGTACTCCAGGAGCCTCCCTTTGAGAGGGGAGATTCCTCTCAACACTTTCTCAGAAAGATGCCTTTCTAGTTGCCATTACATCAGTCAGGAGGGTTTCTGAATTGGCGGCCTTGTCTTGAAAGTCACCTTACTTGGTCCTCCATAAGGATAAAGCGGTACTACGCTCGCAGCCTTCATTCCTTCCTAAGGTAGTTTCGGCTTTTCACCTACACGAGGACTTTGTCCTTCCATCCTTGTGTCCTCCGCTGTCGCATCCCAAGTAGGCTGTGCTACATACCTTGGATGTGGTACGTGCCCTACGGGTTGTCTACTACTGCTCTGTTCCGGAGTTCTGACTCGCTGTTCGTGTCGGTGTCTGGTCCACAGAAGGGCCTGGCGGTCTTGTTAGCCACCATTTTCTAGGTGGGTCAGGCAAACCGTCATCCAAGCTTATGCCCTTAAGGGGCGGACGCCTCCCTTTCCTGTCACAGCACATTCACCCAGGGCAATTGGTGCCTCTGGGGCTTTCCGACATCTAGCATCTGTCTCACAGGTGTGTAAGATGGCGACCTGGTCATCTGTTCACACTTTCTCAAAGTGTTACAAGGTTGATGTGAGTGCATCTTCGGATCCTTCCTTTGGCCGCAAGGTTTTGCAGGTGGCTGTTTGAGGTTGCAACTCCTCCGTTGAGGAGCTCTGTTTCTTTGGGGTGAAGTTAAGTCTTCTTTTGATTGCTGTTCCCACCCCTCGTTTTTTCTGACACTGCTTGGGGACGTCCCACATGTCAAGATTTATGGAGCTGTGTCCGTCCATGGACGAAAAGAGAAAATAGGATTTTTTTGTACTCACCGTAAAATCCTTTTCTCTGTCGTCCATGGACAGACACAGTACCCACCCCTCCTTTTTTTAGTTTGTACTGCTTTTCTACGAACTGAGGCTGCTGACTGCAGGGTGGAGGGTTATGTACGGAGGGACCGCCCCCTGGGCGGGGCTGTTCAACTCTGTTAAAGTTACAGGTTTTAAGATAACTAACATGTTCTGCCTAGTCCTCTCCTATGAACAGGAACATAACCCACATGTCAAGATTTATGGAGCTGTGTCCGTCCATGGACGACAGAGAAAAGGATTTTACGGTGAGTACAAAAAAAAATCCTATTTTTTTTATACATTCGTTTTTATCCATTAGTTATGAGTATCTGAGCCACTTTGCAAAATATATTAATTTTTAGCATTTTTTTAATTGTATATTCTGTATTTGTGTGTTTTTTTTAGACCCCATCTTTAATAATGTAGAATGTTTACCATTTACATTGTGTGTCTTATGAATTATTTATGTATGCAGTTTTTCAGTTTAAATTGTATCTGTGTATATGTGTGTGTATGTATGTGTATGTATGTGTGTATTTTTTCACCAGGATTTATCTTTTTTATGATGAATTGTAAGTGTGGTAGTGATTTAGTCAATATTGCACTGTTATGCCCCTTGCTTTTAGAGTAATGCCGCGTATACACGACCGTTTTTAATGTCATTGGAAAAACAAAGTTTTTCTCGACGTGATTCTTCTCAAGCATGCCTTGCCTACACACTATCATGAAAAAAAATGCTCGAGCAAAGCGCGGTGACGTTCGAAATGTACGACGGCACTATAAAGGGGAAGTTCCATTCGGATGGCGCCGCCCTTTGGGCGGCTTTTGCTGATCCTTGTGTTAGTAAAGTTTGGTGAGAGACGATTCACACTTTTCAGCCTCGTGCTCTTCAGTCTGTTACAGCGTGACGAATGTGCTATCAACATTAAGAACGCTAGTTTTACCAGAACGAGCGGTCCTGTCTCATCACTTGCTTTGAGCATGCGTGTTTTTTTCACGTCGTCAAAGCCTACACACGGCCAATTTTCATGACGAGAAAAACGACAACGTGAAAAACGACGAGAAAAATTAGAGCATGTTCCAAATTCTTAATGCCCATTTTTCACATCGTGAAAAATGCTCTGGAGCCCACACACGATCGTTTTTAATGACAAAATTAAAAAATTTAATTTTTCTCGTCATGAAAAACGGTCGTGTGTACGCGCCATAACCGTGATGTTCAATCCGGGCTATAACTCATTTAGTGCAGTATGGCTGTTTTGTCCCACTTCCCCGTCTGTAGGAAGCCGCCAGTGTTCATCTCAGCTATTGCGATGTGCGCCTATCACTGTACTGGGTATGCGCTGATTGGCTAGGGCGGAGGAGGGAGTGACAATTTAAGCCAGCGTGTAAAACGTGTGGGCACGCCCTCTGTTGAAGTCAGGATATGACTAAACGCATCAGGGCGTGACCCACACGACACGCCGGAAGTGACCTGTGCGCTCCACCGCAGCTGAACCCGGTACAAAGGAAGTAATCGGATTACAGCTTGTGGTTACATCGGTATACGGCGGAGACGGTGAAGTGCCAGTGTTTTGCTTTCTATGCTCATTGATGATTTTGATGTACGTTTAATTTATGAGGGGATATGTGATGTGTTTTTTTTATTTTATTTAATAAACGGGATTACACTATTGCGCTTTCTTTTGTTTAATTTCCATATTTGGAGCCTCCAACGTCCTTGTGTCTCCCTGACTGATGCTGACTGCAGTGTATGGTTTTGATGAATATCCCCAGTTTAAAGGCTGGTTATTTATCATGCTCTGGTGAGTTTAAACCCTTAAGGGGAGTGTGTTCTCACGTGGTGGATTTGGAGGGTTCGGTGGAAGGTACACACTGCAATTTCTTTAGGATCACCTATGGACACTGTCTGAAACACTGTTTTTGTTTATCATCTCTCTAAATACTTTTTCTGTGGAGACGGCCACATAACATTTTCACTCAACATCAGTGCTGTTTGTAGTATATGACTGACACAGATTTGAACTGCTTTTAGGTTTTATTTATGCTATTTTTATATTTTGCTATTTTTTAAACAGCTGCTCAGATAGCATTTTCCTTTGTGTTTGATAAAACTATAAGGAATACTTTGTCACTATTTATGTCTCTCTCTCTGGATGACCCTATTTGGTCTCATTTTTGGTTCAGCAATTTTCTTTTTTGGCGCTGAGCGGTGTATTGGAGGCTTTGATTATACACCTTTGTTTTGATTATATGTGTGTGTGTGTGTGTGTGTGTGTGTGTGTAAATATATATATATATATACAGTGTGTGTGTGTGTGTGTGTGTGTGTGTATGTGTATGTGTATGTGTATATATATATATATATATAATATATATATATATATAACTGCGCTGACCCTTAGGTGACAAAAAATATATAATTTTTTTCTTTATAAGTGTCAGCTGATCAAAATATGCCATCAAGAATAAAATTAAAACCTTAATGATTCACACGAATAAAGCAATTGTGCTTCACAAAATAGGGGCGCTTTAAAAAAAAAAAATTGGGTCACTTTTATTCCTATTACAAGGAATGTAAACATCCCTTGTAATAGAAAAAAAGCATGACAGGTCCTCTTAAATATGAGATCGGGGATCGAAAAGACCTCAGATCTCATATTTACACTAAAATCTAATAAAATAAATAAAATGTAATGTCATTAAAAAAAAAGTTTCTTTAAGAGCATTGGGCGGAAGAGACGTCGCTTCTGCCCTGCAGTGGTATGGAGACGGGTGGGGACCATCTTCCCCTGACTTGTCTTCAGGCCACTGACATAGAAGGATCCGATCACCTCCTCCGCTGCCGACAGCTCCGGTTAGCAGCGGGAGGGGGGGGCCTCTCCCGCCGCCGATAAAAGTGATCTTGCGGCGAATCCGCCGCAGAGACCACTTTTATCTTGAAGTGGACCGCCCGCTCTTCAAGAGGATACCGGGGTTATGGCAGCCAGCTGCTGCCATAACGGTATTCCTCTTCAACGTAGCGATGTATAACGATGGCGGGCGGTCCGGAAATGGTTAAAATCAATGAATGCGTTCACACTGGGGTGGTGCACTTCTGTTGCAGTGAAAACAAATTCCTGCTAACAGCATTTCTTGGAGTATGTTGGGGAGTTATTAAAAAAAAAAGAAAACGCACCTTCTCATTAAAATCAATAGGAAACTGCAAAAATGCACCCGTGGCGTGTTTTTGAGTCCTTTAACCACTTGCCATCCGGTCCAATTCTGGCACTCTGCTCCTACATGTAAAAATATTTTTTTGCTAGAAAATTTAGAACCCCAAACATTATACAGTAAAACCTTGGATTGCGAGCATAATTCGTTCCAGAAACATGCTTGTAATCCAAAGAACTTGTATATCAAAGCAAATTTCCCCATAAGAAATAATGGAAACTCAGATGATTCGTTCCGCAACCATTTATTCGTAAGATTATAGCAATGTGATAAGTTGTGTAACCATAAAATGTCCATCCACAAGGGGATTAGAAGCAAAATCCAGCAGGAGCTACAGAGTATAAAAGAGAAGAGAGGCACCTTTAAATGTAGCAATATGTTGCTAAATGTTGTACCTTCAGTAAATGTAACCATATTGCTATACTTAGAGGCGCCTCTTTTCTCTTTTATACTCAGTTGTAACATGACGCTGCTTGATTATTTAAAAAATTTGCTTGTCTTGCAAAACGCTCTCAAACCAAGTTACTCTCACTTCAAGGTTTTACTGGTATATGTTTTTTTAGCAGAGACCGTAGGGAATAAAATGGTGGTCTTTGCAACTTTATCTCGCATATTTGTGCAGCAATTTTTCATGAATTAAAAAAACACTAACGTTAGCCTATTGTCAAAAATTAAGTTAGGTTATTTATTTACTAACATGTCACGGTTTAAAATTGCGCACACTCATGGAATGGTGACAAACTTCAGTACTTAAAAATTTCCATAGGCAAAGCATTAAAAGTGTTTTACGGGTTAGCTGTTTAGAGTTACAGGGGAGGTTTTGGGATAGAATTGTTGCTCTCACTCTAACGTTTGCAGCGATGCCTCACGTGTGGGATTGAACGCCATTTACATATGTGGGCGCAACATACAAATGTGAAGATATATATATATATATATATATATATATATATATACATATATATATATATATATATATATATATATATATACACACTGTGAGGGGGTTAACTCGGTAGCGGGTGTGTGTGACCCCCTGGTTGGGCTCCCCACACAAAAACAGGGCCAGCAGACTGAGGTTGTGGTTTTCAAAATCAAAAGGTGCGGTTTATTTCTCTATGTACAGTGACAAAAACACAGCAAAGCCAAAAAGAAACATAAACAAAATAAATCCTGGTCAGTTTGACCTCTGACTAAACATGCAGGTTTCCTAAACTAACAACTGGGATCAGCCTGGTGCTGTCCTAGTCCCTAAGTCCCTGGTTTAGTAAAAGTCCAAACAAATAGCCACACAGGCTTTGCCTCACCGCACAGGGGTTCACTCTCCCTAGACAGTCCACACAGGTCTGGGTCCAGGCATGAGCTAACATCTAATGAAGCTGGGAGTTCTTATAGAGGCCTAAATGAGCTGACAAGCTTCAGCTGGCCTCATCAACTCCCTGTCTGTACGACGCCCAGCCCTCTCCCTAGAGGTATGAGTCATCCATGAGCCTACTAGCCTCAGCTGGGCTTATACAACTCTCCACCCTAGTTGTATAAGTCAGCATAAAGCCTGAATCTGGGAGAAATATATCTACCCCCCTGGATGCAACCAGGTGACTTTACCTTCCTGCTGTCACATACCCCCCCTCTTGTTTTAACCTTGGGGTTGGAACACCAGCAATCAGGCATTCATGTACTCGAGACAAAGCATCCACATTCCCCATTTGAACGCCAGGGCGATGCTTTACTGTGAAGTTGAATTCCTGTAGGGCCAGGAACCACCTATTCACTCTTCTATTTGTCTCCTTGTTTTGAGCCATCCACTTTAACGGAGCGTGATCCGTAACCATGTCAAAGTGCCTACCTAGCAGATAGTACCGAAGGGAATCTAGAGCCCACTTCACCGCTAAACACTCCTTTTCAACCGTGGCGTAATTTACCTCATGGGACTTCAACTTCCTGCTGAGGTAAATGACTGGGTGCTCTTCCCCGTTCCAGACCTGGGACAATACTGCTCCTAACCCCACATCTGACGCATCACTTTGTACGACAAAGTCTTTAGAGAAGTCGGGTGAGTACAACACTGGCTGGCTACATAAGGCTTGTTTCAAGAATTGGAATGCTGCCTCAGCCTCGGGGGTCCATTTAATCATGACCGACCCTTTCCCTTTCGTCAGGTTGGTTAGGGGCACAGCCTTAGAAGCAAAGTGGGGAATGAAGCGCCGATAATAACCCGCGATTCCCAGAAAGGCCCGTACCTGCTTCTTGCTGTTGGGACGTGGCCAACTCTGGATGGCCTCGACTTTGTTGAGTTGGGGTTTTATCACTCCCCTGCCAATGGTGTACCCAAGATATTTGGCCTCCTCCTGCCCAATGGTACACTTCTTGGGGTTAGCCGTAAACCCCGCTTCCCGGATAGAGTCTAGGACTGCTTGCACTTTTGGCAGATGTGAGGCCCAATCTGTGCTATGGACAATTACGTCATCCAGGTAAGCCGCAGCATACTTCCGATGGGGCCTCAGTATCTGGTCCATTTTCCGCTGGAATGTGGCCGGCGCATTCTGTAACCCGAACGGCATTCTCTTATATTGGAACGCCCTGTCTGGGGTTACAAATGCGGTTTTCTCTTTGGCCGACTTGGCCAGGGGAATTTGCCAATACCCTTTTGTGAGGTCAAGAGTCGTCATGTATCGGGCTGTTCCCAGCCGGTCGATCAACTCATCTATACGTGGCATGGGGTAGGTGTCAAATTTTGTAACTTTGTTCAACTGACGAAAATCGTTACAAAATCGCCAGCTCCCATCCGGTTTAGGCACCAACACAATGGGACTAGACCAATCACTTTGGGACTCCTCTATCACCCCTAAGTTCAGCATTTTCTGTACTTCCTCCCGTATTGCCTCCCGTCGGGCCTCTGGGATCCGATAGGGTTTTAACTTCACCCTTTCACCGGGCGGGGTAATAATATCATGCTCTACCCCAGATGTTTGTCCCGGCAGCTCAGAGAACACCTCCTGTTGTTGGGGTTGTGACAAGGTGGCTGCTATTCCAACCTCCGGAATCACGCAACCAGTTTGAGCTGGTGACCAAGTTTCTGCGACTAGGGACTCTCTATCCCTCCAGGCTTTCAACAGATTAACGTGATATATCTGTTCGGGCTTTCGCCTTCCTGGTTGTCTGACCTTGTAATTCACTTCGCTCACTTTTTCCATTATCTCGTAGGGGCCTTGCCATTTGGCAAGGAATTTACTTTCAACCGTAGGGACAAGTACCAATATCCTATCCCCCGGGGAAAAGGTACGGGTCTTTGCTCCACGGTTGTACACTCTCTGCTGTGCCAACTGCGCTTGGGCCAAATGTTCCTTCACGATGGGCATTACCTGTGCAATTCGATCTTGCATCAGGGCGACATGCTCAATCACACTCCTGTGGGGAGAACTCTCACTTTCCCAAGTTTCCTTGGCAATATCCAACAGCCCTCTTGGGTGTCTCCCATACAGTAACTCAAAGGGGGAGAATCCCGTAGAGGATTGGGGCACCTCCCTAATAGCAAACATCAAATAAGGAAGTAGACAGTCCCAATCCTTTCCATCTCTATCCACCACTTTCTTCAACATTTGTTTTAGGGTTTTGTTGAATCTTTCAACCAGCCCATCGGTTTGGGGGTGATACACAGATGTACGCAATTGCGTCACTTTGAACAATTTACACAGCTCTTTCATAACCCGGGACACAAAGGGTGTACCTTGGTCCGTAAGCAGTTCTTTACAAATACCCACCCGGCTAAAAACAAGAGATAGCTCTTTGGCTATGGTTTTGGCCGAGGTATTTCTGAGAGGGATCGCTTCTGGATAACGGGTGGCATAGTCCATTATAACCAATATGTACTGGTGCCCCCTAGCGGACTTGATTATAGGACCTACCAAATCCATTGCGATTCTCTCAAACGGGACCTCAATGATGGGTAGAGGGACCAGCGGGCTACGGAAATGTGGCATCGGGGCCGACCTCTGACACACAGGGCAGGAGGAACAATAATTTTCTATGTCCTTCATCACCCCAGGCCAATAGAATCTCTGTAATACCCTCTCTCGGGTTTTCTCTGTCCCCAGATGACCTCCAAGAATGTGCCCATGGGCCAACTCCAACACCAACTTCCTGTAAGGTTTGGGCACCACAAGCTGCTCAACGGTTTCTTCTGCCCTTTTTGCCACCCGATACAGTAGGTCCTTCTCTACGCTGAAGTATGGGTAAGTGCAGGTATTATCTGGGTTCACTAACTCGCCATCTATTTCCACTACGTTTTCCCGTGCCTTTATTAGGGCGGGGTCTTTTAACTGTTCTGTGGCAAAATTTTCCCTGTGAACCTCCAGATCAGAAAACTCCACAGACGGTAGGTTTTCGTCTGAGGAGGTGGGCTCCTCTCCAGTTTCTTGAGTCTCCCCTGCCAATACTGACAAGGGAAATTCTGGAGAGTCCTCACCACTCTCAGAGGAGTTCTGGCTATCACATTCCTGGTACATAGGGGCACCAGTGGGGGGCTCAGGATCATCCCACAGTTCCCAGAACTTCGGAAAATCTCTTCCCACAATGGCATCATGCGGTAATTGAGATACTAACCCCACTGGATGAGAGAGGGTACCTTTGGGGGTCTCGAAACACACTGTAGTCACTGGATACTCTCGGGTGTCCCCATGCACACAAATAACAGCTACCTTGCTATTCCCAGAGACCTCTGTTTTAACTAATTCAGCCTTTATCAGGGTCACAAGGCTACCTGAATCCAGTAATACCACAACATTTCTACCATTAATACACATTTTGCATAAATGTTTCTCAGTTCCCCGAATGGCAGTGCATGCGACTGTCGCACACAGCGACTGACGTCTGTCCGTCAGAAAGTCACATTGCATGGGTTCCTCCACAACCGGGCAATTTGCTGCAATATGTCCCGCTTGCCGGCAGCGGTAGCAAACAATCCTTTTGGCTGCCTCTTGAGCCCCTGACTTCCCAGGCTGTTCTCGCCAAACTTTGGGTAGAGCTCCCACCCTCTCACTCTCTCCACCCTCACCCCTTGGAATCCTCTTATCCGCCCCTGGGGATGGTCTGGTCTTAGGGTGGAAAGTCCGAGAGTCTCTGGAAGAGGCTGTCAGGTTCTCTGTAGCCAAGTATTTCTCTACACGATCCACAAGACCACTGGCCGTCTCTGGGTCTCCATGGCTTACCCACTTTTGGATGGCAGTAGGAAGAGCTCTCAAAAACCGATCCATTACAACACGTTCCACAATCTCTGGTGCGGACAAAGTCTCTGGCTGTAGCCACTTCCTGCTCAGGTGAATGAGATCATACATTTGAGACCTGGGGGGTTTTCCAAGCTGGAAAGTCCAGTTATGCACACGCTGAGCCCGGACAGCCTGGGTGACACCCAGCCTTGCCAAAATGTCAGCTTTTAGCATCACATAGTCTTTTGCTTGGTTAGGCTCTAGGTCATAGTAAGCCTTCTGCGATTCACCAGTTAACAGAGGAGCCACCAGTCCAGCCCACTGCTCCTCAGGCCACTTTTCTCTTTCAGCAGTCCTTTCAAATGTGGTCAAAAATACCTCTGGATCATCCTCTCCAGTCATTTTTGTCAATAAACGACTCACCCCAAAGGACGCGGTATTAGTGGGACGGCTTTCCTCACTGGTCTGCGGACGTTGCTGCATTACTGCTTCCATTTGTTGTAGTCTCTGCTCTTGCTTCTGTAACAGGTCTATGAAGCGGGCCTCAGATTGCTGCTGGGCTTGTTGATGAGCTTGCTGCTGGGCTGCAAGGCTCCTTTGCAAACCTGCATTTGTCTGCTGTTGATTGGCATTTGCTAGAGCCAGCTGTTTCAGTATCTCCTCCATGCTGGCTTAAAAAAAACTGCCACTGGTTCTCCACCAACTGTGAGGGGGTTAACTCGGTAGCGGGTGTGTGTGACCCCCTGGTTGGACTCCCCACACAAAAACAGGGCCAGCAGACTGAGGTTGTGGTTTTCAAAATCAAAAGGTGCGGTTTATTTCTCTATGTACAGTGACAAAAACACAGCAAAGCCAAAAAGAAACATAAACAAAATAAATCCTGGTCAGTTTGACCTCTGACTAAACATGCAGGTTTCCTAAACTAACAACTGGGATCAGCCTGGTGCTGTCCTAGTCCCTAAGTCCCTGGTTTAGTAAAAGTCCAAACAAATAGCCACACAGGCTTTGCCTCACCGCACAGGGGTTCACTCTCCCTAGACAGTCCACACAGGTCTGGGTCCAGGCATGAGCTAACATCTAATGAAGCTGGGAGTTCTTATAGAGGCCTAAATGAGCTGACAAGCTTCAGCTGGCCTCATCAACTCCCTGTCTGTACGACGCCCAGCCCTCTCCCTAGAGGTATGAGTCATCCATGAGCCTACTAGCCTCAGCTGGGCTTATACAACTCTCCACCCTAGTTGTATAAGTCAGCATAAAGCCTGAATCTGGGAGAAATATATCTACCCCCCTGGATGCAACCAGGTGACTTTACCTTCCTGCTGTCACAACACACACACACAGTGGGGAGAACAAGTATTTGATACACTGCCGATTTTGCAGGTTTTCCTACTTACAAAGCATGTAGAGGTCTGTTATTTTTATCATAGGTACTCTTCAACTGTGAGAGACGGAATCTAAAACAAAAATCCAGAAAATCACATTGTATGATTTTTAAGTAATTAATTTGCATTTTATTGCATGACATAAGTATTTGATACATCAGAAAAGCAGAACTTAATATTTGGTACAGAAACCTTTGTTTGCAATTACAGAGATCATGCGTTTCCTGTAGTTCTTGACCAGGTTTGTACACACCACAGCAAGGATTTTGGCCCACTCCTCCATACAGAGCTTCTCCAGATCCTTCAGGTTTTGGGGCTGTCACTGGGCAATACAGACTTTCAGCTCCCTCCAAAGATTTTCTATTGGGTTCAGGTCTGGAGACTGGCTAGGCCACTCCTGGACCTTGAGATGCCTCTTACGGAGCCACTCCTTAGTTGCCCTGACTGTGTTTCGGGTTGTTGTCATGCTGGAAGATCCAGCCACGACCTATCTTTATTGCTCTTACTGAGAGAAGGAGGTTGTTGGCCAAGATCTCGTGATACATGGCCTCATCCATCCTCCCCTCAATACGGTGTTGTCGTCCTGTCCCCTTTGCAGAAAAGAATGCCCAAAGAATGATCTTTCCACCTCCATGCTTCAAGGATGGGATGGTGTTCTTGTGGTTGTACTCATCCTTCTTCCTCCAAACACGGCAAGTGGAGTTTAGACCAAAAAGCTCTATTTTTGTCTCATCAGACCACATGACCTTCTCCCATTCCTCCTCTGGATCATCCAGATGGTCATTGGCAAACTTCAGACGGGCCTAGACATGTGCTGGCTTGAGCAGGGGGACCTTGCATGCACTGCAGGATTTTATTCCATGACGGCATAGTGTGTTACTAATGGTTTTCTTCAAGACTGTGGTCCCAGTTCTCTTCAGGTCATTGACTAGGTTCTGCCGTGTAGTTCTGGGCTGATCCCTCACCTTCCTCATGATCATTGATCCCCCACGAGGTGATCTTGCATGGAGCCCCAGACCAAGGGAGATTGACCGTCATCTTGAACTTCTTCCATTTTCTAATAATTGCGCCAACCGTTGTTGCCTTCTCACCAAACTGCTTGTCTATTGTCCTGCAGCCCATCCCAGCCTTGTGCCGGTCTACAATTTTATCCCTAATGTTCCTACACAACTCTCTGGTCTTGGCCATTGTGGAGAGGTTGGAGTCTGTTTGAGTGTGTGGACAGGTGTCTTTTATACAGGTAACAAGTTCAAACAGGTGCAGTTGATACAGGTAATACGTGGAGAACAGGAGGGCTTCTTAAAAAAAAAAATAACAGGTCTGTGATAGCCGGAATTCTTACTGGTTGGTAGGTGATCAAATACTTATGTCATGCAATAAAATGCAAATTAATTATTTAAAAATCATACATTTTTTTTGATTTTCGTTTTAGATTCCGTCTCTCACAGTTGAAGAGTACCTATGATAAAAATTACAGACCTCTACATGCTTTGTAAGTAGGAAAACCTGAAAAATCAGCAGTATATCAAATACTTGTTCTCCCCACTGTATATAGATAACTGCGCTGACCCTTAGGTGACAAAAAATATATAATTTTTTTCTTAAAGTGTCAGTTGATCAAAAAATGTCATCAAATATAAAATTAAAACCTTAATGATTCAATCAATAAAGCAATTGTGCTTAACAAAATATATGTATATATTGAAAGTCCCAATCTACATTCCTTATATCATATTTCACCGTGCTGAACAAAAATGTGCAATCAAAAACATTTGTGATTCGTGATAAACCACCACCTTCCAATATATGCTCTAACCAGAAAATGATAAAATAAAAGCCTGTATTATGCCTTAGTCTCTCTGGTTCTTTAAACAAGTAGTTTGGGATATATCCAGCAGATGCAGCAGTACACACTCTTGTGTTTCCACTAGTTTATGGTTCTCATGAAAAAACAAACAGCCATCTGCGCAAAATTCCACATTTATTTCTTAAAAAATTTACACTCACATTTAGACAGACACTGATTCTATCCAGCGTTCCAGTAATGGCCTGTGCTTGCCTTTCCGCTTGCAGGGAGCCAAGCATGATTCAAGCCTCAGTATCCGTGCGGGTCATGGATCAGAAGTGACATCGGCGTCGCACAACTAGCTTCGGTTTTTACGCGAACCGGAAGTCCGCTTTCCGTCATTTTACTCACTGGCGCTTGTTGCCCTTCCCTATTGACTTCCTGCTTATACCTAACCAGAAAGTCACTCAAACAAAGATGTTAATAGACTATTGTTATATTCTGGCTGTAGTGGAACGTCTGGATAGGCTTTGACAATCCTAATCAGCTCCAGTGCTAAGCATATTAAAGCATTACATGTATATTTATGCACCAAACTACTTGTTTAACCACTTCAGCCCCGGAAGGATTTACCCCCCTTCCTGACCAGACTTTTTTCAATAGGGCACTGCGTCGTTTTAACTGACAATTGCGTGGTCGTGCGACGTTGCACCCAAACAAAATTTACGTCCTTTTTTTCCCCACAAATAGAGCTTTCTTTTGGTGGAATTTGATCACCTCTGCGTTTTTTATTTTTTGTGCTATAAACAAAAATATTTTTTACTTTTTGCTATAATAAATATCCCCAAAAAAATATATAAAAAAAATATAATAATTTTTTCCTCAGTTTAGGCCGATATGTATTCTTCTACATATTTTTGGTAAATTTTTTTTTTTTTTGATCACTTTTATTCCTATTACAAGAAATATAAACATCCCTTGTAATAGGAATATGGCAGGACAGGTCCTCTTTATGGAGAGAAGACCCCACATCTCTCCTTCAGGCTGAAAAGCCTAAGATCAAAAAAATAACTATTTTGGCTTTCCAGCCAAGTACACAGCAGTATTTCCAACTGCCAGGCCAGATGTGACATCATAACATCGCTGCTCGGGCCTCCGAGAGTCAGAAACTGCCAGGGACCATCTGGTCACCGGTGTTCTCTATGGTGAGCTTCCACCGGTGGCAGCGGATTCCTTCTCTGGCTTGCCGATTGCACGAGCGAGCCAGTTGAAGCACTGGGGAGGGGGGGGCTGCCTGCCTGTAAGAACAAAGAAACATCTCCAGGCAAGCCTCCCGGATGATTGTTACCCCCTTATCCACTCTGAGGTCACTGGTAACGTTCACTACCAATTATTTTAAACTTTGACTGTTCAACCATTTTTTTACTTTATGAAATAAATAGCATTGTTTTTGCATACAGTACTACGTTGGAATTTATGTGATCATTCTTTCAGAGCGCTGCATTTTGTGTTTTTGAAGCAAAAACAGTCTTTGAAGTATTGAAAGAGGAAAATATGATAATCCCTTCACCAGTTTTCAGTGTGCATAAGGAAGCACACTACACCACGTGAGAATCAAATCCGCTTACCACATATCAGCAAGTGATGGGCATTGATTAATAACTTCCCAAGGGATCACATCTTAAACAGATGATCACATCTTTTCCAGATGTGATCCCTTGGGAAGTTTTTAATCAATGCCTATCACTTGCTGATATCTGGTAAGCAGATTTGATTCTCACGTGGTGTAGCGTGCTTCCTTATACACACTGAAAACTGGTAAAGGGATTATCATCTTTTCCTCTTTCAATACTTCAAAGACTGTTGCTTTTTATTAGCGCCGCATGTGGACTTTTTAAATTTTTATATTTGCTTATCAACAAATAGTGCTGGCTGCTTTTTCAGTAGCACAGTTACCCACCTGTTTGTATTGTTTTATCATTTTTACGTAGAGCAACAATTATTACTCTTTCGTCCATGGACCGACACAGCTTCTCTATTGACAAAGTGGGTATTATCCGTTAATTAGGAGTGACTAGGCAGAAAAACTTGTAAAAAGTGTTGCATCACACCTTCTACAGTACCGCCCAGGGGGCGGACCCTCTGGGTATACCCTCTCAGTCTGCATCTTCGCAGATCAGTTTTTTTCTGTCTAGCAAGGAGTAGGACATGGCTCCCTTCGGGCCCATTGGTCCGGGGAAAAAAGATATAGAGATATATATATATATATATATATATATATATATATATTTTTTTTTTTATTTTTTTTATTTTTTGCTACATTTGTTGTTTCCTGCGATCTTCGATCAACTGCCGACTGGGTGACAGGCTGGATCCTCGATCCTTGTAGTCTCCCCAGTTTCGGCCATCGAGCGTGTGCCGACCCTAGCTACGCGCTAGGTTTTCCACGACATGCCCGTCGCTCCACGGGTGGCCGGTGAGCTTACGCTCCAGGGCCTGCATCGGACCGCTCAGCTTCGGCTGACCTTACGGCCGAGTCGCAGCAGCCTGGCCGGTGAGCTTACGCTCCAAGGCTTGCATCGGACCGCTCAGCTTCGGCTGACCTTACGGCCGAGTCGCAGCAGCCTGTCCGGTGAGCGTCATGCTCCAGGGCATACATATGATCGTCCCTTCTGGGTCCAATCACAGCATGCCTGGCCAACAGTCACCTTCCGTGCGCGGACGATGATCTGTTTGGAATGTCTTCCAGCAGAATACATGCAGGATAGGTAAGTAAAACTCCCCTGCCTCGGCTGGGTGATTTAGCTGGACATTCCTGGAGAGATCAAGTAAGTGGTTGTGGCCCCTTTCTTCCCTCTCTCCCTGCCTTTCCCTCCTCCCTGGGCTTCTAGCTAAAGGTTGCTGGGTGCTGGAGGTCACCTAGGGGGTCCCACTGGAGCGGGGCTGGCTGTAACTAACATTTAAAAGAAATGTCATTTTTTCTTACCTGTGTTTGTGTCCTTCCTCCTCCATGCTGTCGGCGGCCATTTTGAGGTGGTCCATGCCAAGTTTGGCCTCTTGTGACTGCCCGGCGGCCATCTTCCTGTGGTTCGGCCACACCCACTGGCCCCTATCAGCTGATCGGCGGCCATGTTTGTCCACCCTGTATGCAGATATTGCCGTTCGGCGGCCATCTTTTTGTGGGCTATGGCTGCTTGACCTCTATCTTCTGTCGGCGGCCATTTTCTTAGAGCCCACATTATCTTCCATACAGACGTTTTTGGCAACCGTTTTTCGAGAGCCTCCGGCCTCTAGGGTGCATTACACTGGCGCGAAAATTCACACAGGAAATTTCTGATAAAAGAAGCAGACTGACACAGCAGCAGGGGGACAGCATCACAGGCGCAGCATAGCAGTACCTATCCAGGGTGGTGAGTCCTCTGGGTGACCCGGCCTCTCTGCAGCACAGGAGGGTGGCCTATTGATATCTTGCCTGGAGCCCTGTGAGTGTCAGCGTGTGGTCAGCATGGCATCTGAGCCAGATGTCTTCTCCCCTGAAACACCAGATTTAGCAGCTGGTGCCCCTGAGGTGTCTATGAATGCTATGACTGCAATCCTAGAGGCGTTTGCTGCCAGGTTGGAAGCAGCACACGGGAATACAGGGGGTAGTAAACGCCCCATCCCCTGCAAGCTTCTGGGGATAATTCTGGTGCAGAACCAGGTCCAGCTACGGCTCGGGGCCCAGATTCTGACGCATCAGAGACTGCAGACCGTGACCGGACAGTGAGAATGACTCAAAGTCCAGGTCAGTACGCGAGACGGCTTTGGTATCTGACCTTATTACTGCAGTGCGGGATATGCTAAAATTGGAAAATACTGCAGAAGCAGCAGAGACTCCGGTCCACTTGGGTTTCATAGACCTGCCCGCACTGGTAAGGTGTTCCCTTGTGTGTCTTTTGATAAACTCTTATACAAGGAATGGGAGAACCCACTGAGGGTCTTTTACAGCCCCAAAGAGGTTTGCGGTACGGTACCCCTTTTGAGGAGAGTTTTCTGAAGAATTGGACCTCTCCCCCCTATAGTGGACCCTCCGGTGTCCAGACTTAATAGAGCCACCACAATTCCTGTAGAATGGGCTCCTGTTTTCTAGGACCCTGTGGATAAGAAGGCTGAAGCACTCGCTTGCTACCTATACTCAGTGGTAGGCTCGGCAGTACGCCCGGCATTGGCGGGGGCCCTAGTGTCTCACACACTTACTGAATGGGCAAGATTGCTACTCCAGGGGTTAAGGAGCGAGATGCTCCTCCTGATGAGATAACATTGGCCGACCTGTTGGTCCAGGGCCTTAGGTTTGTCTGCGAGTCAGACATGAAGACTATTCCCCTGCTGTCTAAAACTTTGGTTTATGCAGTAGCAATACGCCGCCTGATCTGGCTAAAAGGCTGGTCTGCGGACCAGACTTCCAAGAAAGCCCTGTTGGATCTGCCTTTTAAGGGCAACAGACTTTTTGGGGCTTCTCTGGATGACATCATCAAGGATGCCACAGGAGGTAAAAGCACTTTGCTTCCCCAAATTAGCAAGGGTAAGGGGCCACGCCAAGGGCAAGGGCCCTCCTTTACTGCACACAAGTGGTTTTTTCGTCCCCCTAGGGCGACAGGGAAAAGACCCCAGGCCGATAAAGCGCCTGCCCAAGGACAAAAGCGTCCCTGGTCCCGCATACCCAATAAGCCTGCGGACAAATTTGCGTCCGCATGAAGGTCCACCCCCACCCAGCTCTCGGGTGGGGAGACGTCTTCGCAAATTCGTGACTCAGTGGACAGCACTAATCTCCGACAGGTGGGTTTGCGAAGTAATCTCCTCAGGCTACAAGATAGAGTTTCTCTCTTGTCCACCGGACAGATTCATCACCTCCAATCTCCAGCTACTACCGACCCGTCGGGAGGCCCTGTATGGGGCGGTCCAGGGTCTACTGGAACGCGGGGTAGTTATTCCAGTTCCAGAACTGGAACAGGGTTTTTACTCAAATCTGTTCATTGTGCCGAAGAAGGAGGGGGTTCGTCCAAGCTTGGATCTCAGAGCCCTCAATTGCTTTGTGAAGGTACAAAGTTTTCGGATGGAGTCGGTTCGATCTGTAGTCACGGCTCTCCATCCGGGGGACTTTCTGGCCTCCTTGGACATCAAGGACGCATACCTGCATGTCCCCATATACTCCAGACACCAGAGGTTTCTGCGATTTGCTATCGGGAAGGACCACTACCAGTTTGTGGCCCTCCCGTTGGGCCTTGCCTCAGCACCCAGGACGTTCACCAAGGTGCTCGCTCCGATTCTGGCACTTCTAAGACAGCGGGGTATCGCTATCACAGGCTACTTATACAACCTTCTGCTGAAGGCCCCTTCAAGCTCAGAATTAGAGGTAAGCGTGTCCATTACCTGTCAGACTCTTCGAGACTGTGGTTGGATACTAAACACGCAAAAGTCAGTATTGGTGCCCACTCAACGCCTAGTGTACCTGGGGTTGATTCTGGATTCCTCAGAGGCAAAGGTATTCCTCCCTGTGGAGAAGTTGCAGACCCTCCGGGCTGCAGTACGGCAGCTGACTTCCAGGAATTGGTCGTCACTCCGTTTTTGCATGCGAGTGTTGGGCCTCATGGTAGCCTCCTTCGAGGCGGTCCCATATGTTCAATACCACACTCGAGTGTTACAGAAGGAAGTTCTGTCCAGATGGAACAGATGCCCTTCATCTCTGGATTATCAAATCCGAGTGAGCCACCTAGTCAGGAGATCCCTGGTATGGTGGCTGACAGCACCGGCTGTAATGGCCGGGAAGTCATTTCTTCCGGTTTACTGGATAGTGATCACGACGGACGCCAGCCTTACAGGTTGGGGGGAGTCTGGGGTGTCCAGTCGGCGCAGGGTCGCTGGACCCCAGAGGAAGCCCTCCTGCCGATCAATGTCCTGGAGATCCGGGCGATCAAGCTGTGCCTCTTCAAATGGTCTCAGAGACTGCAAGGGCGTCCAGTCAGGATCCAGTCAGACAACGCCACAGCAGTGGCATATGTCAATCATCTAGGAGGAACAAGAAGCTCAGCTGCAGCTCCGGAGATCGCTCGCATCCTGAAGTGGGCAGAGAGGAGCGTACCGGCACTGTCGGCCGTGTACATTCCGGGTGTGGAAAACTGGCAGGCGGACTACCTGAGCCGCCGGATGCTGGACCAGGGAGAATGGTCCTTACACCCGGAGGTGTTCCAACTCCTCTGCCAAAGATGGGGCACACCAGACGTAGATCTTCTGGCTTCCCGACTCAATCGGAAGGTATTGAGATTTGTGGCCCGGTCAAGAGACCCATGGGCAGACGCAACGGACGCGTTGGTAGCATCGTGGGGTCAGTATCGGCTAATCTATGCCTTCCCTCCCTTAAGGCTTCTTCCTCTTCTGCTCCGCAGAGTGGAGGCAGAGGGAATTCCAATGATCCTAATTGCTCCAGATTGGCCTCAGCGTCCTTGGTACGACGATCTAGTACGTCTGGTAGCAGACGTCCCCTGGCGCCTACCACTACGGAAGGACCTGCTATCGCAAGGTCCCATATTCCATCCTGCTTTACAGTCATTGGCTTTAACGGCATGGCTGTTGAGAACCGGGTACTGAGAGACCGGGGCCTGTCAGACTCAGTAATCTCTACTATGAGAAGTGCTCGAAAACCGTCCTCTAGGAAGGTCTATCACCGCACTTGGAGGGCCTACATCTCCAGGTGTGAGGAAATGAAATGGCATCCGCGTACCTATTTGGTTTCCAGAATCCTGCTGTTTTTACAGCATGGGGTGGACCAAGGGCTTGCCCTAAGTACGATTTAAGGGACAGATATCTGCCCTGGCTGTCTTTTTTCAGCGACCCCTGGCGACTCACTCTCTCGTGAGTACATTTGTGCAGGGGGTCCGACAGGTGGCCCCTCCGGTCCGTCCCCCGTTACCTCCGTGGGACTTGAACCTGGTCCTCTCGGTGCTTCAGAAGGCACCGTTTGAGAATATTAGAGATATTCCCCTGTTGACACTTTCTCAGAAAGTGGTCTTTTTGGTGGCTGTTACGTCAGTTAGACGAGTCTCTGAGCTGGCAGCCTTGTCCTGCAAGGCTCCCTATTTGATTTTCCACAAGGATAAGGTAGTGCTGCGGCCGCAGCCTTCCTTTCTTCCGAAAGTCGTTTCGGCTTTTCATCTCAACGAAGACATTGTACTTCCATCCTTGTGTCCTCAGCCGTCGAATCCTAAGGAGTCGGCGTTACATTCCTTGGACGTTGTCCGAGCTTTGAGAGTATACCTATCTGCTACTTCCCTGTTCCGGAAGTCAGACTCACTGTTTGTTTCGGTGGCTGGTCCCAAAAAGGGCCAAGCAGTCTCATCGGCCACCATCTCTAGGTGGATCCGACAGATAGTAATCCAGGCTTACGCCTTAAAGGGTCAGGCGCCCCCCTTTCCTGTCACGGCGCATTCGACCAGGGCAATAGGTGCCTCTTGGGCTTTCCGACATCAAGCGTCTGTTTCCCAATTATGTAAAGCGGCGACTTGGTCGTCCGCTCACACTTTCACAAAATTCTACAAAATTGATGTAGCTGCATCTTCGGATGCCTCTTTTGGCCGCAAGGTTTTGCAAGCGGCTGTTTAGAGTTGCAACTCCTCCGTTGGAGGAGTGCTGTTTTGTGTTTGGGGTGAAGTTTATTTTTATGCTGTTACCACCCCTCGTTTTTTCTCTGACACTGCTTTGGGACGTCCCACTTTGTCAATAGAGAAGCTGTGTTGGTCCATGGACGAAAGAGTAAATAGGATTTTTTACTCACCGTAAAATCCTTTTCTCTGAGTCCATGGACCGACACAGCACCCACCCCTCCTTTTAAGTTTGTACTGCTTTTTGACGAACTGATCTGCGAAGATGCAGACTGAGAGGGTATACCCAGAGGGTCCGCCCCCTGAGCGGTACTGTAGAAGGTGTGATGCAACACTTTTTACAAGTTTTTCTGCCTAGTCACTCCTAATTAACGGATAATACCCACTTTGTCAATAGAGAAGCTGTGTCGGTCCATGGACTCAGAGAAAAGGATTTTACGGTGAGTAAAAAATCCTATTTTTTTTGCAGATCCTCAGTTTTTTGCCATGAGGTGCCATGTTGAGCTTCCAGTGACCAGTATAAGAGTGAGAACGATGACGCCAAATTTAACACACCTGCTTCCCAGTAGGGATGAGCCGAACACCCCCCGGATCGGTTCGCGGCAGAACACCGTTAAAGCCTATGGGACCTGAATGTGAAAAGTGCGAATTTTAAAGGCTAATATGCAAGTTATTGTCATAAAAAGTGTTTGGGGACCCGGGTCCTGCCTCAGGGGACATGTATCAATGCAAAAAAAGTTTTAAAAACTGCAGTTTTTTCGGGAGTAGTGATTTTAATAGTAGTGAAACAATAAAAGTGAAATATTCCTTTAAATGTCGTGCCTGGGGGGTGACTATAGTATGCCTGTAAAGTGGCACATTTTTCCCGTGTTTAGAACAGTCCCTGCACAAAATGAAATTTCTAAAGGGAAAAAAAGTCAGTTAAAACTGCTTGCGGCTGCAATGTAATGTCGGGTCCCGGCAATATAGATGAAAATCGTTGAGAAAAACAGCATGGGTCCCCTCCAGCCCATTACCAGGACCTTTGGGTCTGGTATGGATATTAAGGGGAACCCCACACCCAATTAAAAAAAAAAAAGGTGTGGGGGCCCCCAGGCCCTATATACTCTGAACAGCAGTATGCAGGCGGTCCCCGGGTTACAAACAAGATAGGGACTGTAGGTTTGTTCTTAAGTTGAATCTGTTAGTAATTTGGAACAGGTACCTTTTTTAAGTGTAGCTCCAGCCAAAAAAACGATTTTTAAGGTTTTTGGATAACATAGGGAAGGGTTATCACGCCTGTACCATTTGTTTTGCTGTCTGTGCCCCTGTTCAGAAGATTCCACTTCACTTTCTGTCCCAATGACATTTGGATTTTGAATATTTGGTTTATTAGGGAAACAAGGATTGGTGATGAAGCATCAGTGGAGACCCCTTTTTCCCATATTAACTCTTACAGGAGAGAATTTCCCTTCCCAGGGGTAGATTTCCTCTCACTTTCTGTTGTCTCCCTCCGTTTGTAAGTAAAAGTCGTTTGTAAGTCGGATGTTTGAAAATAGGGGACCGCCTGTTTAATACTATACGGCCTGCCCTATACACTCTGCGAAAAATTGGGCCTTAAATGTTGATAGTACCAGAACACTGTAAGCCCTCACAGTTACTCTTGGTGGGCACTGGGATGGGCCCTGCTGTTAAATATTATATCAAGGATTGTAATTACATGCCCATGTTGAACAGGGGCAGAAAAATTGGGCCTTTGGTGGTGGTGGCACAACACTGTAAGCCCTCAGTTAATCGTGGTGGGCGCAGGAACGGGCCCTGCTGTGAAATATTAGATCAAAAATTGTAATTACACGCCCCTGTTGAACAGGGGCAGAAAAATTGGGCCTTAGGCAGTGATGGTGGTGCCACAACACTGCAACCCCTCGCAGATACTCTTGTTGAGCACAGGAACGAGCCCTGCTGTGAAATATTACAGCAAAAAATTTAATTACACGCCCCTGTTAGGCAGTGGTGGTGGTGCCCTGAACCAAAAATATTCTTAGAAGCTATCATCATGAAGATTGAGGAGGAATAGGATAGTCACTCAGCATAATAGGATAGTCACTCAGCATAGGCAGTCTTCAAGGGATCCCACATCTATAGAAAAATCAATCAACAGAGTCTGTGGACAGGCGCACTCTGTGATCGGTTACAAAGCCTCCAGCAGCACTGAATGTGTGTTCAGAAAGAACGCTGAATGCAGGACAGGCCAGTAGCTCAATTGTAGGGATGAGCTTCGTGTTCGAGTCGAACATACGTTCGACTCGAACATTGGCTGTTCGATCGTTCGACGAAGATCGAACGATTTGGGCCGTTCGCGCCAAATTCGAGTGACGCGAACGGCCCACAATGCACTACGCCATCGCAGTGTCATCCAGGCGCTGTGATTGGCCAAGCATGCACTGTGACCCCGCATGCTTGGCCAATCACAGCGCCGGCAGCGAGGAGAGCAATGATTGGCCACAGGCAGGATGCCTGTGGCCAATTATTGCTGAGGGTGTTTAGTACACGCCCCACACTATAAAAGGCCGCCAGCACGGCGGCCTAGTGTAGTGTGTTCCGGAGCAGGGATAGAGTAGCATAGGCAGGGACAGTGACTGTTATTTCTTTCTTGCTTAACCTGGATTCCTTTAGTTTAGGGAAAGAGAAGGATAGGTAGGGAGAGTGTCAGTGTGTTTTGTGCTTCTGCTATAGTGTGCTTAAAAAAAACATTTATTCTAGGGACAGAAAACTCTAGGTAGGGACAGTGTCAGTTTCTTTCACTCTGCAAGTCCTTGTTTCCAGGGACCTGTAAGGACAGTGAGTTAATTGTCCTTGTGCTATATTGTGCTTAAAAAAAACATTTATTCTAGGGACAGAAAACTCTAGGTAGGGACAGTGTCAGTTTCTTTCACTCTGCAAGTCCTTGTTTCCAGGGACCTGTAAGGACAGTGAGTTAATTGTCCTTGTGCTATATTGTGATTAAAAAAAACATTTATTCTAGGGACAGAAAACTCTAGGTAGGGACAGTGTCAGTTTCTTTCACTCTGCAAGTCCTTGTTTCCAGGGACCTGTAAGGACAGTGAGTTAATTTTCCTTGTGCTATATTGTGATTAAAAAAAACATTTTTTCTAGGGACAGAAAACTCTAGGTAGGGAGAGTGTTTTTTTTTTTCACTCTGCAAGTCCTTGTTTCCAGGGACCTGTAAGGACAGTGAGTTAATTGTCCTTGTGCTATATTGTGCTTAAAAAAAACATTTATTCTAGGGACAGAAAACTCTAGGTAGGGACAGTGTCAGTTTCTTTCACTCTGCAAGTCCTTGTTTCCAGGGACCTGTAAGGACAGTGAGTTAATTTTCCTTGTGCTATATTGTGATTAAAAAAAACATTTATTCTAGGGACAGAAAACTCTAGGTAGGGACAGTGTCAGTTTCTTTCACTCTGCAAGTCCTTGTTTCCAGGGACCTGTAAGGACAGTGAGTTAATTTTCCTTGTGCTATATTGTGATTAAAAAAAACATTTTTTCTAGGGACAGAAAACTGTAGGTAGGGAGAGTGTTTTTTTTCTTTCACTCTGCAAGTCCTTGTTTCCAGGGACCTGTAAGGACAGTGAGTTAATTGTCCTTGTGCTATATTGTGCTTAAAAAAAACATTTATTCTAGGGACAGAAAACTCTAGGTAGGGACAGTGTCAGTTTCTTTCACTCTGCAAGTCCTTGTTTCCAGGGACCTGTAAGGACAGTGAGTTAATTTTCCTTGTGCTATATTGTGATTAAAAAAAACATTTATTCTAGGGACAGAAAACTCTAGGTAGGGACAGTGTCAGTTTCTTTCACTCTGCAAGTCCTTGTTTCCAGGGACCTGTAAGGACAGTGAGTTAATTTTCCTTGTGCTATATTGTGATTAAAAAAAACATTTTTTCTAGGGACAGAAAACTGTAGGTAGGGAGAGTGTTTTTTTTCTTTCACTCTGCAAGTCCTTGTTTCCAGGGACCTGTAAGGACAGTGAGTTAATTTTACTTGTGCTATATTGTGCTTAAAAAAAACATTTTTTCTAGGGACAGAAAACTGTAGGTAGGGAGAGTGTTTTTTTTCTTTCACTCTGCAAGTCCTTGTTTCCAGGGACCTGTAAGGACAGTGAGTTAATTGTCCTTGTGCTATATTGTGCTTAAAAAAAACATTTATTCTAGGGACAGAAAACTCTAGGTAGGGACAGTGTCAGTTTCTTTCACTCTGCAAGTCCTTGTTTCCAGGGACCTGTAAGGACAGTGAGTTAATTTTCCTTGTGCTATATTGTGATTAAAAAAAACATTTATTCTAGGGACAGAAAACTCTAGGTAGGGACAGTGTCAGTTTCTTTCACTCTGCAAGTCCTTGTTTCCAGGGACCTGTAAGGACAGTGAGTTAATTTTCCTTGTGCTATATTGTGATTAAAAAAAACATTTTTTCTAGGGACAGAAAACTGTAGGTAGGGAGAGTGTTTTTTTTCTTTCACTCTGCAAGTCCTTGTTTCCAGGGACCTGTAAGGACAGTGAGTTAATTTTACTTGTGCTATATTGTGCTTAAAAAAAACATTTTTTCTAGGGACAGAAAACTGTAGGTAGGGAGAGTGTTTGTTTTTTTTCTTTCACTCTGCAAGTCCTTGTTTCCAGGGACCTGTAAGGACAGTGAGTTAATTGTCCTTGTGCTATATTGTGCTTAAAAAAAACATTTATTCTAGGGACAGAAAACTCTAGGTAGGGACAGTGTCAGTTTCTTTCACTCTGCAAGTCCTTGTTTCCAGGGACCTGTAAGGACAGTGAGTTAATTTTCCTTGTGCTATATTGTGATTAAAAAAAACATTTATTCTAGGGACAGAAAACTCTAGGTAGGGACAGTGTCAGTTTCTTTCACTCTGCAAGTCCTTGTTTCCAGGGACCTGTAAGGACAGTGAGTTAATTTTCCTTGTGCTATATTGTGATTAAAAAAAACATTTTTTCTAGGGACAGAAAACTGTAGGTAGGGAGAGTGTTTTTTTTCTTTCACTCTGCAAGTCCTTGTTTCCAGGGACCTGTAAGGACAGTGAGTTAATTTTACTTGTGCTATATTGTGCTTAAAAAAAACATTTTTTCTAGGGACAGAAAACTGTAGGTAGGGAGAGTGTTTTTTTTCTTTCACTCTGCAAGTCCTTGTTTCCAGGGACCTGTAAGGACAGTGAGTTAATTGTCCTTGTGCTATATTGTGCTTAAAAAAAACATTTATTCTAGGGACAGAAAACTCTAGGTAGGGACAGTGTCAGTTTCTTTCACTCTGCAAGTCCTTGTTTCCAGGGACCTGGAGAGACATTGAGTGAATTGTCCTTGTGCTATATTGTGATTAAAAAAAACATTTATTCTAGGGACAGAAAACTCTAGGTAGGGACAGTGTCAGTTTCTTTCACTGTGAAAGTCCTTGTTTCAAGGGACAGAGAAGGACACCTGAAGGTAGCCCTTATTGCTTTTTTCCCATCTCCCTGCAGGCCATCTATTAGAATGTCTGGAAGGCAAACAAGGAGAGGCAGACAGTCAGGAGGCAATAAAAGAGGGCAAGCAGGCTCTGTGTCTGGGGGCAACAGTGCTGGTCGTGGACGCGGTGCATTGTCATCAGCACATGGCCATGGGACACGCTTGTCCTTCTTTTCGGCAGCTGGACATGTTGAGCCACATCATGCCGAAGACTTGGTAGAGTGGATGACCAAGCCCTCCTCCTCCTCCTCATCCTCTCTCACCCAGGCTCAGGGTACTGGAAAAGCAGCTGCCAAAGCGTCGTCTTCCCTGGTATCAATGTCAGACAAATCATCAGTCACTCCTTCCCTAGACCCACCATGTCCTCCTCCTGAGGAGTCCCCCGAACTGTTTCAGCACAGTGTTGGGTACATGCTCCAGGAGGATGCCCAGCGTTTCGAAGGGTCTGATGATGAAACCCAGCTAGAGGAAGGCAGTAGCGTGAGAGCAGACAGAGGGGATGCTCAAGAAGGACACCAATCTGGCAGTCATGTTCCAGCAGCTGCAGCATACTGCCAGATTGGCTCCAGTGATGAGGAGGGAGGGGATGATGAGGTCAATGACTCCACGTGGGTGCCTAATAGGAGAGAGGAGGAGGAGGAGGATGAGGAGGAGGCACATCTCCAACGAGGCAGGATGCCCTTTGGTGGCCAGCGTAAGGGCAGTACACCGACGGAATCACACCGCAGAGCTCCGCCTGTGCAGGGCGCTGCCTCTGCCCGTCATTCAAAAAGTTCTTTGGTGTGGGCCTTTTTTGAGGCTAGTGCATCAGATCGCACAGCTGCTGTTTGCAACATATGTCTCAAGCGTATATCGCGTGGCCAAAACATCAGCCGCTTGGGTACCACATGCCTGACCAGACATATGTTGACCTGCCATGCAGCTCGTTGGCAAGCCTACCTCAAAGACCCACACCAAAGAACAAAGCGGACCTCTCCTTGCACCGCATCAGCTGGGATCTCCAACCCCACTATAACTTCAGTCCTCTCTGAAACATGCACTGAGAGGAATGAAGGTGTAGAATTAGGTGTGTCACAGCCAAGTACTTGCGCCCACTCTGCTAGCAGTACACCGACGTCCGATTCTAGCAGGCAAATTTCCCTGCCCCAGCTGCTGGACCGTCGAAAGAAGTTCACTCCCAGCCATCCACATGCCCAGCGGTTGAATGCTAGCTTGGCTAAATTGCTAGCGCTTCAACTGCTGCCTTTTCAGTTGGTAGACTCGGCCCCCTTCCGTGAGTTTGTGCAATGTGCGGTTCCTCAGTGGCAGGTTCCCAAACGCCACTTTTTCTCACGGAAGGCTATTCCGGCTCTCTACCGGCATGTGGAAGGCAATGTCTTGGCCTCGCTGGACAGGGCGGTCAGCGGTAAGGTGCATATTACCGCTGACTCATGGTCCAGCAGGCATGGACAGGGACGTTACCTTTCTTTCACGGCCCATTGGGTCACTCTTTTGGCAGCTGGGAAGGATTCAGGACAAGGTGCAGTAGTGTTGGAGGTTGTCCCACCGCCACGCCTCCAAAATGCTACTACTGGTTGTGACACACCTCTCTCCTCCACCCCCTCCTCTTCTTCTTCCTCCATGGCCTCTTCCTGTGGTTTGTCCTATGAACCAGCGGTGCTCCGTAGCCGTTCACGGGGCTACGCAAGTACGCAGGCAAAAAGATGCCATGCCGTGCTTGCGCTGGTGTGTTTGGGGGACAGAAGCCACACTGGGGCAGAGGTCCTGTCTGCTCTGCAGGGCCAGGCCGAGAGGTGGTTGACGCCACGCCAGCTTAAGCCAGGAATGGTGGTTTGCGACAATGGCACCAACCTCCTCTCCGCCCTCCGACAGGGACAACTGACCCATGTGCCCTGTGTGGCTCACGTCCTTAACCTGGTGGTGCAGCGCTTCTTGGGCAGGTACCCGGGCTTACAGGATGTCCTGAGGCAGGCCAGGAAAGTCTGTGTGCATTTCCGCAGATCTTATAATGCCAGTGCTCGCCTGGCTGAGCTGCAAAAGGAGTTGAACCTGCCCAAGAACCGCCTTATATGTGACATGCCCACCAGGTGGAACTCAACGTTGGCCATGCTGCAGCGGCTGCACACGCAGCAGAGGGCCATCAATGAGTACCTGTGCGACTACGGCACCAGGACAGGGTCAGGGGAGCTTGGTTTTTTTTCTCCACGCCAGTGGGGCATGATCAGGGATGCATGCACTGTCCTGGCACCATTTGAGGAGGCCACGAGGATGGTGAGCAGTGACAGTGCATGCATCAGTGACACTGTACCTCTTGTCCACCTGTTGGAGCACACGCTGCGTGGAATAATGGACAGGGCACTTGAGGCAGAACAGAGGCAGGAAGAGGAGGACTTCCTTGCCTCTCAAGGCCCCCTTTACCCAGACAGTGTTCCTTCTGTCCCACCCATCGCACAGGAAGAGGAGGAGGAGGAGGAGGAGGAGGAGGAGGATTGTGTCAGCATGGAGGTGGAGGCTGGCACTCAGCATCATCAGCAGCAGTCTTTTAGGGATGATTTACAGTCCCAAGAAACCAGTGGACTTGTACGTGGCTGGGAGGAGGTGGCTGCGGATCATGTCGTCCTTAGTGACCCAGAGGACTCCGGAGCGAATGCCTCAGCAAACCTACGCTGCATGGCCTCCCTGATCCTGCAAAGTCTGCGGAAGGATCCTCGTATTCTTCGGATCAAGGAGAGGGACCATTACTGGCTGGCCACTCTCCTTGATCCACGGTACAAGGGTAAGGTTGCGGACCTTATGTTACCGTCGCAGAGGGAGCAGAGGATGAGACAACTCCGGGAGGCCTTGCAGAAAGGTCTGTGCAACGCGTTCCCAGAGACTGGGAGGTTGCAAACTCCTGGTCCTGGACAACGAGTTGCTGAGGCTTCGGCCAGTCAAAGAAGGAGCGGTGGGGAAGGTGGCCGTCTGACCGATGCGTTCAGACAATTCTTTAGTCCGCAGCCCCAAAGTATGATCGGTTCCAGCAACCATCGCCAGCGTCTGATAAACATGGTGCAGGAATATCTAGGGGCAAGGTCAGACTTGGACACCTTCCCCACCGAAAATCCTCTGGCTTACTGGGTCTTGAGGATGGATCACTGGCCAGAGCTTGCACAGTATGCAATTGAGCTACTGGCCTGTCCTGCATCCAGCGTTCTTTCGGAACGCACATTCAGTGCTGCTGGAGGATTTGTCACGGATCACAGGGTGCGCCTGTCCACCGACTCGGTTGATCGACTGACTTTCATCAAGATGAACCAGTCTTGGATCACCACCAGCTACCACACACCTGATGCTGATATAACAGACTAATTGATTTTAAAATGTCACATCCCTTCAAGACTGATGCTGATGCTGAGTGCCTGTGCTGTTATGTTGACTGGCTATCCTCCTCCTCCGAGTCCTCAATGATACGATTGATGATGATAGCTTGGAAGATCATTTTTGTTTATGGGTGCCGCCACCAGTGCCTAACGCCCAATTTTTCAGCCCCTGTTTAACAGGGGCGTGTAATTACAATTTTTGAAGCAATACTTTGCAACAGGGCTCATTGCTGTGCTCCAAGTACAGTATCTGTGAGGAGTTGCAGTGTTGTGCCACCAGTGCCTAAGGCCCAATTTTTCAGCCCCTGTTTAACAGGGGCGTGTCATTACAATTTTTGAAGCAATACTTTGCAACAGGGCTCATTGCTGTGCTCCAAGTACAGTATCTGTGAAGGGTTGCAGTGTTGTGCCACCAGTGCCTAAGGCCCAATTTTTCAGCCCCTGTTCAACAGGGGCATGTAATTACAATTCTTGATCTAATAATTCACAGCAGGGCCCATTGCTGCACCCACCAAGAGTAACTGTCAGGGCTTACAGTGTTGTGGCACCAGCACCACCATCAAAGGCCCAATTTTTACTACCACTGTTCAACAATTATATGTAATTAAAATTCCTGATATAATAGTTGACAGCAGGGCGTTCCAGCACCAACCAAGAGTAACTGTGAGTGCTTACAGTGTTGTGCCAACACCAACAACTAAGGGGCCTATTTCTGCAGAGTATATACGGCAGGTCCCTACTTTCAAACATCCAACTTACAAACGACTCCTACTTGCAAACGCAAGAAGACAACAGGAAGTGAGAGGAAATCTACCACTAGGAAGGAAAATTCTCTCCTGTAAGAATAAATATGGGAGAAAGGTGTCTCCTCTGTACTGATGCTTTATCAGCAATCCTTGTTTCAAGAAAAACACCACATTTCAAAAACAGTTGTCATTAGGACGGAAAGTGAGGTGAAATGTTCTGAACAGGGGCACAGACAGCAAAACAAATGTTACAGGGGTGATAACCCTTACCTATGTTTTCCAAAAAGTTTAAAAATAGATTTTTGGTCTGGAGCTACACTTCAACAATGTACCTGTTCAAAATTACAAACAGATTCTACATAAGAACAAACCTACAGTCCCTGTCTTGTATGCACCGCCTGTATACGGCTGTTCAGAGTATATAGGGCCTTTTTTATTTTATGTGCGGGGTTCCCCTTAATATCCATACAAGACCCAAAGGGGCTGGTAATGGGCTGGGGTAGGGGGGGGGTCATGGGGTAGCTATGCCATTTTTCTTAAAGATTTTCATCCATATTACCGGGACCAGACATTACATTAAAGCCGCAAGCAGTTTTAAATGGCTTTTTTTTCCTTTAGAAGTGTCATTTTGTGCAGGGACAGTTCTAAACACGGGAAACACGTGGCACTTCACAGGCATACTTTAGACACCCCCCAGGTACGATATTTAAAGGAATATTTGACTTTTTTTTTTCACTTTATGCATCATTAAAATGACTGCTCCCGGAAAACGACCGTTTTTAAAACTTATTTTTGCATTGATACATGTCCCCTGGTGCAGAACCCGGGTTCCCAAACCCTTTTTAGGACAATAACATGCATAATAGTTTTTATAATTAGCACTTTAGAATTCGAACGTTCGCATCCATTGTATTTAATAGGGTTCTAATGTTCGTTCGAACTTTCGGTCCGTTCGCGGGTTCTGGTGCGAACCGAACCCGGGGGTGTTCGGCTCATCACTACTCAATTGCATATTGTGCAAGCTCTGGCCAGTGGTCCATCCTCAAGACACAGTAACCCAGTGGTTGTTCTGTTGGAAAGGTCTCCAAGTCTGATCTTGCCCCTAAATATTCCTGCGCCATGTAATTCAGATGCTGGCGATGGTTTCAGGAACTGATCAGACCTTGGCGCTGCGGTCTGAAGGCATCGGTCAGCCGGCCATGTTCTCCACCGCTCTTTCTGTGACTGAACGAAGCCTCAGCAACACATTGTCCAGCACCAGGAAATTGTAACCAGGCTCTGGAAACGCATTGCACAAACCTTTCTGCAAGGCCAGGGGACAGGACGGCACATTTGCACAGGTGATCCTTTACAGAGGAACAACATACCATCCCGATACCAGTCCGGTATTTTACCCGTGTTTTACCCGATAGAGTGGTGCACTGGCGCACCTAATCTATGTGAGTACCCCAGATGGGGGGGGTTTTTGTTTTTTGTTTAATAAATTGTTAAAACTCTATTACACTATCAAGTCTGTATTCCATACACTTACCGAGGTACCATACTGACGAGTCCAGGATTCCAGTGTAACTACAAGAGCCCAGAGGTGGTTCATAAGCGTGTATTGACTGCGCTTAATTGCAAAGTCACACGCTCTGAGATGAGCATTCAATACCTAAGGGGAGCACCAGAGTGAGGAACACCACGGCATGTTCTGGATCACTTAACAGTTTCATAATCGCATGAACTATGATATGCCTGGATAGACTCATTTGGATGTCATGTACATGCACAGGAGCACTTTTTTGATTTAAACATCGGTGGGTCACTGATGACTAATACATGACTTTTAGGAGTGGGATTATTATTAACCACTTTTTTTTTGCATAGTAGCACTTCAATATTTTATATGTTATCATATATGTTTTTATTGTGTTGCACTATTGTCACTTACTACAGTTAGTTGAGACGGTTTGTTTTCACTACTGGAGGATTTTCACGTATATATTGTATACACTTCTCACATTGGTATAGTGTGCGATTTTGGAAAGCGCAGCGTATATATTTATCTATTTACATCTGCATGATTTATGAGGCATGTTTAACGCTTGCAGCTGAATTTTGGTAATCAAGGCATTTTGGATCAGTGGAGGCTCACAGGATTTCTTACATTTTAGTTGATGTTTCATCCTCTGCTCCCTCTGCAAAGGCTGGATAAGTTCTGCAACCTTACCCTTGTAACGCGAATCAAGAAGGGTTGCCAGCCAGTAATGATCTCTCTCCTTGATACCACGAATCCTAGGGTCCTTTCGCAGGCTTTGCAGGATCAGGGAGGCCATGCAGCGTAAGTTTGCAGAGGCATTCAATCCGGAGTCCTCTGGGTCACTAAGGGCCCTTTCACACACCCATCTGTTTTCAGATGAAAAACGGACATACATGTATCCCTATGGGATAGCGGATGTCAGCGGATGAACATCCGCTGATATCCGATCTCATCAGTCTCCTATATGCTCCGTTTCTGATGACGGAGTAAAATCCTATTTTTCTATCCGTCATTGGATCGGATGAACACGGACAGAGGGTCCATGTACATCCGATCCCTTCATAGAGGAGAGCGGAGATCTGACTGGTCCGTCTCTGCACACTGTGCAGAGACGGGCTGGTCACCCGCCGGCTCAGCGGGGATCAACGGAGTGATCCCCGCTGAAAAAGCGGATGTTTAAACACGGATCATCACGGGATCCACACGTGTGAAAGGTCCCAAAGGATCACATGATCCGCAACCACCTCCTCCCAGCCACATACAACTCCATGGGTTTCTGGGGACTGAAAACGATTCCTTGAAGACTGCTGCTGATGCTGAGAGTTATCCTCCACCTCCATGCTGACACAATCCTCCCCCTTCTCTTCCTGTGTGATCGGGGGGCCCGCAGGAATACTATATGGATAAAGGGGGCTTTGAGAGGGAGGTAAGGAGGAAGTCCTCTTCCTCCCGCTGTTCTGCCTCAAGTACCCTGTCCATTATTCCATGAAGCGTTTGCTCCAACAGGAAGACAAGAGGGACAGTATCACTGATGCATGCACTGCCACTGCTCACCATCCTCGTGGCCTCCTCAAATGGTGACATGACAGTGCATGCTTCCTTGATCAGTAGCCACTGGCGTGGTGAAAAAAAGCCAAGCGCTCTGACCCTGTCCTGGTGCCATACTCACACAGGTACTCATTGATGGCCCTCTGCTGCGTGTGCAGCCACTGCAATGTTGAGTTCTAACTGGTGGGCATATCACAAATGAGGCGGTTCTTGGGCAGGTTGCATTCCTTCTGAATGTCAGCCAGCCGAGCACTGGCATTATATGACCAGCGGAAATGACCAGAGACTTTCCTGGCCTGCCTCAGGAGATCCTGTAAGCCCGGATACCTGCTCAAGAACCGCTGCACCACCAAATTCAGGACGTGAGCCAAACAGGGAACATGGGTCAAGTGTCCCTGACGGAGGGCGGAGAGGAGGTTGGTGCAATTGTCGCATACAACCATTCCTGGCTGAAGCTGGCGTGGCGTCGACCACCTCTGAGTCTGCCCCAGTGTGGGTCCTGTCCCCTAAGCAGACCAACTCAAGCACAGCATGGCATCTTTTTGCCTGAGTGCTTGCGTAGCCCCTTGAACGCCTACGGAGCAACGCTGGTTCAGAGGACAAATCTGCAGAGGAAGAGGCCATAGAGGAAGAAGAGGAGGGGGTGGAGGAGAGAGCTGTGGCAGAATCACCACTACTAGCATTTTGGAGGCATGGCGGCGGAACAAGCTCCAACAATACTGTACCCTGTCCTGCATCCTTTCCAGCTGCCAGCAGAGTTACCCAGTGTGCCGTGAAAGAAAGGTAATGTCCCTATCCATGCCTCCTGGACCATGAGTCAGCGGTAATATGCACCTTACTGCTGACCACCCTGTCCAACCAGGCCAAGACATTGCCTTCCACATGCTGGTAGAGAGCCGAAATGGCCTTCCGTGAAAATAAAAGGCGTTTGGGAACCTGCCACTGAGGTACCACACATTCCACAAATTCACGTAAGGGGGCAGAGTTTACCAGCTGAAAAAGGGAGCAGTTGCAGGTGCTAGCAATTTGGCCAAGCTAGCATTCAGACGCTGAGCAAGTGGATGGCTGGGACCAAATTTCTTTTGACGGTTTAGCAACTGGGGTAGGGAAATTTGCCTGCTAAAATCGCATGTTGGTGTACCGCTAGCAAGTACTTGGGACACCTATTTCTATACTTTCATTCCCATCAGTGCAGGTTTCTGAGAGGACTGGAGGTATAGTGGGGTTGGAGATCCCAGGTGATGAGGAGCAAGGTGAGGTCCGCCTTGTTCTTTGATGTGGGTCTTTTAAGTGCTGTTGCCAACTAACTGCATGGGAGGTCGTCATATGTCTGGTCAATCATGTGGTTCCTAAGCAGCTGCTGTTTTGGCCACGGTTGATACGCTTCAGACATATGTTGCAAACAGAAATGGTGCGATCTGCTGCACACTTGTCAAAAAAAGGCCCACACCAAAGAACTTTTCAAAAAATTGTGGGGAGTCAGCAGTGCCCTGCACCTGCTTAGCTCTGCGGTGTGATGCAATAGGGTGGCTGCCCCCTGGAGGGCATCCTGCCTTGTTGGAGATGTGCCTCCTCCTCCTCTCTTCTATCAGGCACCCAAATAGAGTCGGTGACCTCATCATCCCCTCCCTCCTCGTCACTGGAGCAACCTTGACAGTATGCTGCAGCTGGGGGAACATGACTGCCAGTTTCTTGTCCTTCTTGGGCACCCCCTCTCTCTAGGCTCACGTTACTCTTCCTCAACCTGGGTACCTTCATCGGAGCCTTCAAATCGCTGCGCATCCTCCTGCAGCATGTACCAGACGCTGTGGTCGAATAGTTTGGGGGACTCCTCCGTGCATGATGGTAGGACTAGGGAGGGAGTGACTGTTGACATGGAGCCGATGGAATAGGCCGCTTTGGCAGCTGCATTGGCAGGCAAACTACTCTGAGCCTGGGTGAAGGAGGATGAGGACTGCTTTTTTATCCATTCCACCAACTCTTCTGCATGTTGTGGCTTAATAACACGGCCAGCTGCAGAAAAAAAGGACAAGCGTACCCCACGGCCACGTGCTGAGGATGCACCGTGTCCACGACCTGTACTGTTGACTGTAGACACAGAGCCTGCTTGCCCTCTTTTAGTGGCCTGTGAGCGTCTGCCTCTCCTTGGTGGCCTTCTGGACATGCTGTAAATTTTGTTTAGCAAAACCACACTACACTGTATTGTGTACTGTGTACACCACCAGAAAAGTAGTAGCAACTGCACTATTGGTGCACGGTACTGTGTACATCAACATAAGTGTAATAACTATTGGTGCACTGTATTGTGTACTGTTTACACCACCAGAAAAATTGTAGCAACTGCACTAGGGGTGCGCGGTATTGTGTACACCACCAGAAGTCTAATAGCAACTATGGGTGCACTGTATGTATTGTGTACTGTTTACACCCCCAGAAAAGTAGTAGCAACTGCACTATGGGTGCACGGTACTGTGTACACCGCCTGAAGTATATTAGAAAAAGTACACCAGGAATGGCCTGCAGTCAGATATAGGCTTGGCTACACTGGATATATACTGTATATATACAGTGTATGTGTGTGTGTATGTGTGTATATATATATACTGTGTGTGTGTGTGTAAAATATATATATATATATATATATATATATATGTGTGTGTGTGTGTGTGTGTGTGTGTGTGTATATGTATGTATGTATGTATGTATGTATGTATGTGTGTGTGTGTGTGTGTGTGTGTGTATATATATATATATATATTAAATACACTGCAGCTAACTGCAGTACAATGGGTACGGAGAGTATTCAGAACCCCTTAAATTTTTCACTCTTTGGTATATTGCAGCCATTTGCTAAAATCATTTAAGTTAAAAAAATGTCCTCATTAATGTGCACACAGCACACCATATTGACAGAAAAACACAGAATTGTTGACATTTTTGCAGATTTATTAAAAAAGAAAAACTGAAATATCACATGGTCCTAAGTATTTAGACCCTTTGCTTTGACACTCATACTGTATATATTAAATACACTGCAGCTAACTGAATCGCCTGCCTGCTTGAAGTATATTAGAAAAAGTACAGTAGGAATGGCCTGCAGTCAGATCTAGCTACACTGGATGCAGTGGGGATATATATATATATATATATACCGACTGTGTGTGTGTGTGTGTATGCGTGTATATATATATTGTGTGCTGGAAATGCCCCCCTCGGCTTATACTCGAGTCACCTTTTTGCGCCTGATCTCCCGGACTTTGGGGACCCGGTACCGGCCGGCCGTAGGTTCCCTGGACCCCAAACTTGGCACACGTGTAGCCTCACTCTTCCTCTACAAGTGTGCAAAGTTTGTTGTCCAGGGGACCTACGGCCGGGGAGCACCGATTTTTCAAATCCGGGCACCACTTCCATAGACTCCCATGTTAAACGGTAATTTCTCCGGTGATTTTGGGGACCCGGTACCGGCCGGTACCTTCCATAGACTCCCATGTTAAGCATCAGTCATGGGCACAGTGAGGCATGGGCACAGTGAGGCATGGGCACAGTGAGGCATGGACACAGTGAGGCATGTACATGGACAAAGTGAGGCACGCAGCTGGACACCCTAGGCTTATACTCGAGTCAATACGTTTTCCCATTTTTTTGTGGTAAAATTAGGTGCCTCGGCTTATACTCGAGTATATACGGTATATATAAATTAAATGCACTGCAGCTAACTGAATAGCCTGCTCAATCTAAATCACACTCTCTCTCCGTCCACGCCAGCAACACACTACACAGGGCCGACGTGGAGCGTGGACTTAGTCCCTCTGAGCCATAATTGGCCAAAGGCACCCTGCCTTTGGCCAATTATAGCTCTCTTTGCTGTGGGCACTGGGATTGGCCAAAGCATGCAGGTCATGGTGCATGCTTTGGCCAATCATCATACAGCAATGCACTGCGATCTCGCAGTGCATTATGGGGCGTTACGCGGCGCTCAAATTTGCCACGAACGCCCCATAATGTTAGTTTTTGGCTGTTAGAGTCAAACTCATGACCCGAAAATAAAGCTCATCCCTACTCCCCAGTCACACCTGAGACCTTGTAACACTAACAAGTCACATGACACCGGGGAGGGAAAATAGCTATTTGGGCCCACTTTGGACATTTTCACTTAGGGGTGTACTTTTGTCGGTTTAGACATTAAAGGCTGTGCGTTGAGTTATTTTGAGGGGACAGCAAATTTACGCTCTTATACAAGCTGTACACTCACTACTTTACATTGTAGCAAAATGTTTTTTTCAGTGTTGCCACATGAAAAGATATAAAATAATTACCAAAGTGTGAGAGGTGTATTCACTTTTGTGAGATACTGTGTGTGTGATTTTATATATATATATATATATATATATATATATATATATATATATTATATTATATTATATTATATTATATAATGTGTTCTCTTTTTTTTTTTTAAGACATACAGGGCTTTTATATAATAACCTGTTTTATTAGATAAAATAACCCACTTTCATTATAGGCTGACAAATGTAAAATAAATATATATATATATATATATATATATATATATACATACATACAGTATATTTTTTTACCACCTCAATACTAGACACTTTCATCCCCTTCCTGCCCAGGCCATTTTTAAGTTTTCAGCACTGTCTCACTTTGAATGACATTTACATGCAGCAATGTACCCAAAATAAGTTTTCCTAATTTTTCTCAGGCAGATAAAGCTTTCTTTTGGTGGTATTTAATCACCACTGGGGTTTTTATCATTTGTAATATAAATAATCTTTCTTGCTGTATACAAATTTAATTTTTTTCACACAAATAGAGCTTTCTTTGGCAGTATTTTTTTATTAAATAAACGAATAAAAGACTGAATTTTTTTTTTACATTTCTGCTATAAAACATATCCAAAAAAATAAATAAAATTCTCCATAGATTTAGGCCAAAATGTATTCTGCTATATTTATTTAAAAATAAACCCAAACCTGTATATTATTTAGTCTGTGTGTTGGCAGATAGTGGTTAATGCTGCCCCAGGGGGAGGTTAGGGGTTAACTGCACTCCTGGGTTTTTCTTAAGTTCGACCCTTCGGTCCTGTGTGATATAAAAGGATGAGGGCCCGGATCATGGGGAAGCCTTGGAGTGGTGTGGTAGGAAAAAAACAGCCAGCAAGATGTAGGGGAACTGCTGGAACCTACTTTCCTATCAGAAGATACAAATTTATGGTTTCTACCAAGCATAGACTCTTCCAAATACAATATAGACTATTTTCTATGTAGGTATGCTGGGGCAGCCACAAGCCTGAGTTAGGGACTAGGGTTGTCAGGGAGAGACTGTACTTTGTTTCAAACTGTTACCTGTGAATGTCATGTTAATTTATTCTTTAAGTAAAGCTTTTGAAATTTTGTCTTTGAATGGTCTGGAGTTACTAAAAGGAGTGCAATGAAAGTAACTTGACACATATAGTCTACAGCTCGGGTCACTAAACACATTGGGGCATGCAGACATCAGTACAAGAGTTAATACAGTGTGAAAACACAAGTGGTTACAGAGGGTAACAAAGGGTTCTCTAGCAGCCTGTCATTAAGAGTTGTTGGAAGGCAACATGAGTTAGTATAATATTTCTGGAGTTTCTACATATCTGTTTCCTATTCCAAGATCAGCCAGGCTGATGCAATTCCATGGTTTTAAAGGTAGATGGCCCAGGGCTCCTGGAGATAATATGGGAAATAATGCCACCTGGAGGTCAATACGGCAAGACGGTCAGTAATGTAATCTGTTGAGGAAGACTGCCCTGTGAACACTCTGATTCGTCCAAAACCGAGTGGGACTGGCAATGGGGGGGGGGGGGGGTTTGTATGAGGTGTGACTGAGGTTTGTAAAAAGGGCTGTTGCAACCAAAGAGCTCTCTTTCACAGCAGGCCTTTGCCTGAGCCTGTAGGCTCTGCCATCTTGAGACTTTGCTCTGAATGCTGGCTCGGGCCTAAGCCATGCGGCCCAGAGCTCTCTCTTTTTAACATCTGGAGACCAGCCAACGAGTCTATTCTAGAGGATGTGTTAAGTATCTTTCATGATTGTTGTTATATGTTGTAGATATCTGCTGTTTAGTATATTCCTATTTTCTTGAGAAATAAATGTAACATTGTTTACTAAGCAGATGTTTTTGTTATATCATTGTGCTTATCCGACTCTTATAGACTAGCTAATTATAGGGATATTCAAATGAATACATATATGCAATAGTTATATAGGTTATATTAGATTGTATAATATTGCAATTTACTTCAGGCGTGTACACATGGCAGGTGAGACAGCCTCTTGCAGCACAAGGGAGATGTTGTTGGCACTCCTTTGGCCGTGATACGTCTTCCATAGCAACGGAAGCAGATCTGCACCACTGGGGCTCTCCTTCTCTACACAGGTACAGAAGAGAAATAGCGAATGTAGTCCACTCTAGGTGCACGGTGGGACCCCATACCATTACTGGGATCGAGGTGGTAGTGATACAGACAGAGAGGGCTTTGGGTCTGCGTGTCCCTCCTAAATGCACAAGTTACCCTTTTGGTGTCTATTACATAAAGAGAGTTTACTAGAGTACGTTCATGTTTATCATGTACCGGGTCATGAGTGTGGCTCAAGTAAAGGTACCCCATGTGCCTATGTAGCCCAGAAGAACCCACCCCGGGGCAGGCCTCTCATGTGACCCTTTTTTGGCACCCAACGAGGAAAGAAACATGGAGGATGTGACAACCACTCTGTCATATAACTTGCCACCTAACCCTACATGTGTGAAAGTTATAGCCTCTACAATCCATGGTATATATATATATTTGAAAATTGATCAATCCTGATGTACTGACTGCCCATCTCATTTCTTGTGGCCCTAAAATGCCGGGACAGCACAAATAACCCCCAAATGACCAATTTTTGGGAAGTATACAGTCCAAGGTGTTTTGTAAGAAACATGGTGAGTTTTTTTGAAGTTTACATTTTTAGTCACTTTTTTGGGGAAACATTTTAAAAATAGTTTTTCTTCACCAAGTTGTCATTTTATCAAGTTATATGTCACACAGCGTATGCGTACTTATAACTACACCCCCCAAAAAAAAAAACATTTTCCATGCCTCCTGAGTATGGGGATACCAAATGTGTGAGACTTTTTCAGTGCCCTGGTACCGAACACTGATTTACAGGATCGCGCCAGGGAACATCCAGGGATGTCCTTCCAGAACTGGAGAACACTTGCCTGGCCGTATATGTACCTTGGCTGGGCGGGAAGTAGTAAAATCAGCATTATTTTTTCTAGAAAATTACTTAGAATCCCCAAACATTATACATTTTTATATGGAGAATAAAATAGTGGCTGTTGCAATTTTTTTACGTCACATGATATAGAGAGACAGTTCTGGCTGTTGCAATTTTCTTATGTCACATGATATAGTGAGACAGTTCGGAAACGGTCACTTACAAGTAGATTGGAGTTCAGGGCAGCCTACGAAAGTAGTAATCTCCTTGGTTTTCCTCTGTGGGAAAAATCAAGAAATGCTTTGATGATTGCATGCTAAATTCAGTTCAAATTAGTGCTCTGTCCTTAGGTAAACAGTATTAGAGCTGTTTGCTAAATAGTCCATGATCGTGAGTGAACTGTGCATAGTGGACTGGGTGCACAGCTTATAAAGTGACCCTGGAGATTAGGACACACTTTCTAAATCCCTCATAGAAGTACATGTTTGCAGATCCCTGGCATAGCTAAGCTACAGCTCTTTTTATACAGCACTGCAACATTCTGAATTTATTTTATACCTGAACACTTTATTTACAATACACCAGTGGTGGCCCGTCCATAGGGCCCTTAAAAAAAAGGGCCCTTAAAAAAAAAGGGCCCTTAAAAAAAAAAAGGGCCAAAAAAAAGGGCCCTTAAAAAAAAAAAAGGGCCCTTAAAAAAAAAAAAGGGCCCTTAAAAAAAAAAAGGGCCCTTAAAAAAAAAAAAGGGCCCTTAAAAAAAAAAAAGGGCCCTTAAAAAAAAAAAAGGGCCCTTAAAAAAAAAAAAGGGCCCTTTAAAAAAAAAAAAAAAATTAAAAAAGTTCTTTAAGTTCACTGGGCTCGGGCGCCGGCCCCAGTGCATTATGGGAGCGTCATGCCAATGCAATCCCGTGATTGCAGGCGAGACGCTACATTTGAAGGGTTTTGTGTTGCTTTGGGGCGTACAGCCAATAGCCCCAGCACTCTCATTGGGTCAGTCTTCTGTCTGTCTATCTGACCATTCAGGACTTGGGATGCGCTTTGCCAGGGCAGCCGTGTCACTTTCGATTTCTGCAAGGTAATAAGATCTAAGGGGCATCAGTTCATCGGGAGAGCCGGGAAGACTGTAGCTGGACTCAGGACTATTTTTTCTATTACGGCTCTTATGCGGATTTACACTGGCCGCATTGACTCGGCTCCCACTGCCTGCCTCCTTCAGCAAGTGGTGAGGGAATCAGCAGGAGAAGAAGCAGGCTCAGGTCCGTGCAGCAGTCCATGTTGTTCATCATCTCCATGTGACAGGCAGCAGCAGTGCACACAGAGCGATCACTAGAAACACACAGAGAAGGTACATTACACGCAGGGCCAGGACTGGGGGAAGGGGGGGAGCACCTGCTATTGTAACTGTCCTGACTCCTGCTACAGCAACATCTTTCACCTCCAACTTTTCTCTCTCTAGCGTGTACTGCAAATCTGTAGATCTTCACTGTCACACTGATACTCCTCCCCCTCCTTCACTTTCTGATGTTTGCTCTCTTCTCACAAAAATCTTCACTGCTCACACACACCCTGCATCCTCGGTGTCAGATCTGACCATTCTATACACTGCCTGACACACCCTTTCCATCCCATATTACTTTATATCTCTTTAACCTGTTCAGCAGCTCAGTATATTCTATATATAGAATGTACTGCGCTGCTGAACAGGTAAAAGAAATATAAAGTAATCTGAGATGGAGGGTGTCAGGCAGACAGTCAATATGTGGACCCTTAGAGAGGAATGCCCAGATCTGAGACCACACTTGTAAAGAAGACCTTAGGGGCTCATTCACACAGCTGGGAGGGGCAGTACAAGCAGGCGGTTGAGCTGAAATTTTACCACCCCTTACCACCCCACCTGAAAAGAGATGCAGCCACTCGGTGCTGTTCAATGGCAAGAATTAAATGGCATTTCACCATGAATAGAGTGCACCACAACTACCCTGCAAGTCTGTGCAATGAACATGGATGGAGCACCGTGAGGCTGCATATGATGGGGCACCGTGAGGCTGCATATGATGGGGCACAGTGAGGCTGCGTTTGATGTGTTTTTTTCCCCCAAAGTTTTTAGTTTGCGCCCCCCCAAATATTTTGAGCACCAGCCGCCACTGCAATGCACAACACACTTAAAACACTCTTAAGTACTATAATGTCGAATGGGGGTGTTAAGGGGAGGGGTACATTCTGGGATGCCAGGGTCCCTATAACCTTAGGTCACATTGAGGAGGAAGCATTTTGTGTTTGTACAATTTTGTACATTTTGTGCAATAATGCACAATTGGCTCCAATTCAAAACTAACAAACCAGGATAAGGATTCTTAAAGGGGTTGTAAAGAGAATTTTTTATTTTTTTTTAAATAACAAACATGTTATACTTGCCTCCACTGTGCAGCTCGTTTTGCACAGAGTGGCCACGAACCTGGCCTTCTGGGGTCCCTCGGTGGCTGTCTCGGTTCCTGCCCGCAAGAACTGAACACCTTCGAGCGAGCTTGCATGGTGGTAAGTTCTTGCGGGCGCGCTCCCGTGATACAGCCGGCGGCTATAGCCACTCACTGTATCACTCGGCCCCACCCCCCCGGCGTGCAGCACCATTGGATGTGATTGACAGCAGCGCAAGCCAATGGCTGCGCTGCTTTCAATCCATCCACTCTAGCCAATCAACGACCAGGCTGATCGGCGAAGAGGACATCGGGGGCGAGCGCAACAGGTGAACAGGCTCAGGTAAGTAAAACGGTGGGGCTGGGGGGGCCGGTATTGTCGGATGTTTTTTCACCTTAATGCATAGGATGCATTAAGGTGAAAAAACGTGCACCTTTAATGTCCCTTTAAGGAACAATTTAGGATCGGTATGGGTGTACAATGGGAAAAAAAAAACATACTACACATTTTTAAAACGCATCAATTTGCTTTAGAAATTTGTTTTAGTCTTCCACAGGCTTTGGAACTTCAATGCCAGTGGAGCCTTTCTCTTCTGAACAGAAGAATGGAAAAAAAAAATCTGGAGGAGAGCCAGGTCATTATCAAATCACAGAGCTCCCTCTGCTGTATCTTTGTGAAACACTGCATGCTCCACACCATTGCATCCATTGTTTGAATGAGCTGTAAAATTCTGGCTATTGTACAGTAACTTAGCGGAGTACACCGGAGTTATCGAGACAGGTTCAGGTACATTTGCTAGTTTTATGTAAAGATAAATGTAATGATTTTTGCAATAAATACATAACATGGTTACATTTTTCTTTTACAAAGATTTTATTGATAGAAAAGTAGTCACAACAGATTAGTGCAACAGTGTGATGGTTACATCAAACATAAGATGAAGAGGAGAATCCCAATAACGGGATGTTATATACATGGTACAATATTCATTAATACGATAAGGAAATAAGAGAGAAAAAAGAGGAAATAAAACAAAAATGACCATGTTTTTCCTTATGATAAGAGAGAATGGGTATCCCCAACGGTAAGAACCCCCCGACTTTTTAATTTCTTCTAAAAGAGGGCGCAGCATCGCTCTTCGTTGTAAAGTAGCCCATGAGAGGTCAGGCATTATCTTTATCTGGGCTCCCTCAAACAGAATTTCCCCGGACTCCCAAGCTTTACGGTTTATCATCTCTTTATGGGCATATCGGTGAAAGCAGCATATCACATCCCTAGGTCTGTTTGATTCTGTTGGACCTGGGCCCAAAGATCTATGAAGTCTTTCAAACTCAAAGATTTGAGGATAAGGGGGGTGACCAGCTGAATTCAAATTGCATGAATAGTCTCTTGTAACTTCTCTCTCTCGATAGTCTCAGGAACCCTCCTAAACCTCAGGTTCTTGCGGCGACTACGGGCCTCAATTTCCTCCAGCTTCAATTGTACCGCATTAGTTTGAACTAAGTGATGCATCTGCTTTTGTTCTAAATGTATGATGCTCTCCTCTAACGAATTTAACCGTGTTTCATCCTTTATTTTTTCTGTTAGTGAAAGTATATCCCCTATCATTACTTCCATCTCTTTACGATGTATAACCTCTACCCGGGTTATCATTGCCTCCATATCTTCCTCAACTCGTATTACAAACATCTCCATGTCTTCCCTAGATGGAAGTGCCTGCAAATCTTCACGAGTTGGGAGGGCTTGAATTAAAGTCCTAAGATCCAATTCCTGCTCTCCAGGGCATGGGGATAGTATTTTCGGGCTCACCTTTTCAGCTTGCAGATCCATCCTGCTCGGGATTGGCACCGCTGTTGTTTCAGTAGACTGAGGCTCTGTAGGATCCCTTTGCTCCCCTTTCTCACTCCTCTCCGCTCGTGGTAAGCCGGTCTCTGCGGGATCACTTCGCCCACACCTCGCACTCTGCGTGCACTGCTCCGAGTGCGCTCCCTTGTCTGTGCCCGTATCACGTGACCTGCTCTCGGCCTCCCAGGTCTGCGCTGCTGTGACTGCACGAGTGTGGGGGAAAAATCTCCGGATCTCCGGCTGTGGAAGCTGTTGAGCCTGGGCAGAAATGTTGGATGGCTTCAGAACTTTGATTCCCGCTTTGGCCCTGGCATCCCTCCTCTTCATTCCAGGAAAGAAACCGCCAGTCACCAGGGACAAACAGGCTTCTCCAGCCGCAACAGGCAGCCTCCAAGAACTGCAGCCAGCAGGTACAGCTGATAGCTAACAGGTAAAAAGAAGCTCCCAGGGATCCGCAAGCGAGGTGAGAAGGGGTATACAAAGAGACTTTATAGCAATACAAAGTCCCCTGAAGTCCCCAGGAGTGTTGCATAGGTACTCTAAGGAGGTAATTTTAAATGAAGTTATTTTGTAGGAATCCGCCATTTGAGAAACTGTATGAAATCATCTCAGCTTCAGATCTGCTGGTTAGGCAGGTGGAGGGAGCTCCGAATGTGTGTTGCTCTACTCCACCATCTTGTGACCACACCCCCCGGTGTGGGCCTTTTTCTCTCCTCTCCTTGTTTTGTTCCCCCCCCCTTTTTTTTTGCCTTTTTGGATTCCACCTCTAGGGGTTTGGTCCACCCCTCCTCTGTCTTCCCACCCGGTGTCCAGCTGCCACCCTCTCTATGCCCCTTTCCCCCCTCCTCCCTGTCTCCCTAACTTCTCCTTCCCGTCCTATGTTTATGGGACGGGAGTTGGAGATACCCTTTATTTAGAAAGTTATAACTGGTATTTTTTATCCTTTTTTTTTGGGGGGGGGATATTTGGCTTCTCAATCAGATGACCGTGCTGACACCCCCCCCCCCCCCATCTCCCCACCTTGAATGTCCCTCCTAGTTTATAATTAGTTCACCCTCAGAATAAAATAAAATACATTTTTATTTATTTTTCTTCTTTCACACAGTACACTACTCACGATTAATTAATTATTCATAGATATTTAGACACACTAGATAGATGTGATTTTTTCTTAATTTTTTAGACACATTAGTTAGAAACACTGACCCTCCCCCTTTTTTTTTTGATAAGAATGAAGCACCCTTTAACACATTAAAGTTGTGGGGTGTGGGGAGGGAATGGGGAATTGGTAGCATGAACTATCTATTACATGAGAACTGTGTTGATATGTTTATATTGTTTCCCCCCCCCCTAAATAAGCTATTAGCTAAACAAGCTATAAATGAATACCTATAAGTGAGAGAAGGGGAGAGTTTAACCTTGCAGGGTACATGCGGGGGGGGGGGAGCAGGAGGGGAAAATAAAAGATTGGGTGGAGGTGGAAATATTTTTGTGTGATATTTAGGAAAGAGAGGATGAAGAAGAAGAGTGGGAGGAGATAAGGATGGTGTTTTTTTTTTTGGTAAGAAATTCCTTGGTCACAAAGGGTTCTTGGGATAATTTGGATAAAATGAATTCTGTATGTAAAGGTAAAATTAGAATTTTCTGCTGGGGGCAGGGGAGGGAAATTCGAAGATCCTCAGTCCTCTTGGACCTAGCCCCCAATTAGGTTTACACCCACCGAGCTTTTTTTTTTTTGTTGTTGTAAGGTTCAGTAAAGGGTGTGTCCCCGGAGGGGCTTAAATGGCATAGTGGGAGGGAAACAGGAGGGGGGTTACTAGTTTTTTTTTTTACTCTTGGGAAAGGGAGATGGAGAAAGTTAAGTTTACTTCCTTGAATGTTAAAGGACTCAATGTCCTGGAGAAAAGAAAGATGCTCTTGAATGACCTGAAGCGATTGGGAACAGATGTAGCATATATTCAAGAGACACACTTTAGGGAAGGTGGGCTCCCACTTCTTCAAAATAGATTTTTTCCATGTGTTTACCATGCACCAAATCAACAAGCAAAATCAAAGGGGGTCTCTATACTTATTTCTAATCGGATCCCTTGGACCCTGGTAGATAAACGGGTTGACCCCAATGGGAGATTTCTCTTCCTTAAGGGTTGCATTGGCAGTATGAAAGTGACGTTTGCTACACTATATGCTCCGAATACACACCAAGATAATTTTGTTAAGAAAACTCTTTCGGACTTAGAGAAATTTGTAGAGGGTAAACTGATTCTGGGAGGTGATTTTAATATCGCTCTAGATCCTAGTATAGATACCTCCTCAGGGATATCGTCTTTCCCAGGAGGTATCAGAAGAAGTATATTACGAAAGATGCATGAACTACAATTAGTAGATGCCTGGAGGATTTTCCATACAGAAGAAAGAGACTATACCTTTTTCTCTAACCCTCACCAAGTATATTCCCATATAGATATGTTTTGGATGCCACACTATCTATTACCATCTATTTTAGAAACTACCATCGGAAATATAACTTGGTCTGACCATGCCCCGATTTCTTTGTGTCTCTCCCTCTCCAATACGGCTAACTCCCGGGAAAGAAATTGGCGATTGAATGAAAGCCTACTTCAGAATTCGGAAGTAAGAGAAGACGTAATTAAAGAAATTATATCATACTTTCAAATAAACGATACCCCGGAGAGCGACCCGTGTATGGTGTGGGAGGCACATAAGACAGTGATTAGAGGGATCTTGATCAAACATGGATCAATTCTGAAAAAGAAACGAGAGAATCAGACCAGGGCCTTACTTGAGCAAATTCAAGTATTGGAAATGCAACATAAAAACAATCAAACCCCCTTAGTAGGAAGGGAATTAGGTCACCTGAGAAGACAGTTAACTGATATCTTACGGTTTAAAGTGGTTGTAAACCCGGTCATTTTTTTTTTCTTAACCACCTGCAAGTCAAAGGCATAATGAGCTAATATGACTAGCATAATAGCTCATTATGCATCACTTACCTTAGATCGGGGCCCCCGAAGCCGTCCTCGTCTCCCTCTTCAGCCGCATCCATCGCTGTGGCGATAGCCGGAAGGTTACTTCCGGGTATCGCCGCACCAGCCAATCACAGCGCCGCGATTGGCCGGAGCGGTGGAGACGTCATTCTGCGCATGCGCGCGAGAGCCGTCACAATCGGCTACGCCCAGCGATTGCTGGGAAGTAGCCGATTTTGTGAATGGGATTAACCCCATGAATGCGCCGTTGTCTACGGCGCGCATGCGCTGTAGACAGCAGCGCCTGTCATTTTAGTAAATATCTCCTAAACCGTGTAGGTTTAGGAGATATTTCTTGCACCTACAGGTAAGCCTTAATCTAGGCTTACCTGTAGGTGCAAGTTGAAAAAGTGGGTTTACAACCACTTTAAAGCTAAAGTCGTAATTCAACGAGGTAAGAAAATAAATTATGAATTGGGAGATAAATGTGGCAGGTTGCTAGCAGGGAAACTCAAAGAAAAAAGTAGATTAATGTATATACCACAAATAAAAGGAAGAGAGGGACAATTAATACAAACACCAGAAGATATTGCCCAGACCTTTGGAGAATACTATTCTACCCTTTATAACCTGACACAAACCCCTACCCCAATTCCTTTAATAGAAGAATATCTCTCATCAACCGGTCTTACTAGGTTACCTTCCCCAACTCGTCGAAATTTAGAAAAACCTATCTCTGTTGAAGAATTGAATGAGACATTAAAAAGAGTTAAACATGGAAAATCCCCTGGCCCCGATGGCTTTAGCATAAATTATTATAAAGAATTTTCTGAGATACTGAGTAACCAGTTGACAAAGGTTTTTAATGCGGTGGGCCTGACTTCCGCTTTCCCCCGGGATACGCTTAGGGCCCATATTACTGTTGTCCCCAAAGAGGGGAAAGACCCGGCCGAGTGTGGGAGTTACAGACCCATCTCATTACTCAACGTGGATTTAAAACTTTACAAAAATATTGGCGACCAGACTTCAACCATGGCTCTCTTATATAATAGACTTGGACCAAGTAGGTTTTGTCCCTACTAGGGAGGGGAGGGACAATACAACAAAGGTACTTAATTTGGTCCATTATGCTAATAAGACAAATACACCTTGTGTGTTTTTGAACACTGATGCTGAGAAAGCATTTGATAGGGTTGGTTGGCGGTTCCTTTTTGAGGTACTGAAACAGGTAGGTCTGGGGGAGCGCATGATCAGCTGGATTACAGGTGTCTATACGATCCCCCAAGCTACGGTAAGGGTTAATGGGGTCTTTTCAAGGCCTTTCAGAGTCTCGAATGGTACCCGCCAGGGATGCCCCCCATCTCCCCTACTTTTTTCTCTGTCATTAGAACCCCTATTAAATAAAATTCGCAAAAATCCAGACATACAGGGATTACAGGTAGGAAAGGGCCAGTATAAGATTTCTGCTTATGCGGATGACCTAATGTTCTCTATGTCACATCCACACACCTCTCTACCTAACTTAGTACGAGAAATTGAGAATTACGGCTCTTTATCCAACTTAAAAATAAATCATAGTAAATCAGAAGCTATGAGTGTGGCTATGTTGCCTCAGTTACGAAATACTATTCAGTTAAATTTTGGTTTTAAATGGGGAAAGTCCCTTAAGTATCTATCTGGGTATAAATATACCTGCAAAGGAAAAAGATATTTTTAAGGTAAACTTTCCTCCGGTATATAATTTAATTTGATCACTCTTGGATAAATGGCAACATGGTCTACACTCATGGTTTGGCCGTATTAATATTATAAAAATGTCCATTCTCCCAAAAATTCTATATCTACTTCAGGCACTGCCAATTATGATTCCCAAGGTTTTTTTACATCAGGTACGTGCACTTTTTATGAAATTCATTTGGGCAGGGAAACGGCCTAGGGTTAAGCGTGATCTTTTGACCTTGCCTAAGAGTTTTGGGGGGATTGCCGTACCTGATGTTACGAAATATTATCGTGCTGTTCACCTACTGAGATTAGTAGATTGGTGCAGACATACTGACCTCAAGAGATGGGTAGACCTGGAACAGCAGATGAGTCCCATCCCTCTAGGTCAGGGGTCTCAAACTGGCGGCCCTCCAGCTGTTGCGAAACTACAAGTCCCATGAGGCATTGCAAGGCTGACAGTTGCAAGCATGACTCCTTCGGGCAGAGGCATGATGGGACTCGTAGTTCCGCAACAGCTGGAGGGCCACCAGTTTGAGACCCCTGCTCTAGGTAGAGCCCCATGGTGCTTTATGCATTTGCCAATTTCTCTTAAACACCCCCTAATTGGAACGACATTACAGATTACAGAAAAGATCTGTCAAGCACCTAAGTTTTCATCAAGACAAACACCTCTATACCCTATCTTGGGAAACCCAAGTTTTACTCCAGGTATGGAAGTTGGAGCATTTCAAAATCTTAAAGATAAGGGTATATTCCAAGTCTCACACTTCCTTAAATCTGAAACGTGGCCAACTGTTAAAACATTGACTCAAATAGGAGGTCTATTTGAAATTAACTTTTGGCAAGCCCTCCAAATTAGTCACTTCATGAGATCCTTGGGACCCTCTATAAATTTCCAACGTCAACTAATAATTTTCGAATCATACTGTAATGAGAAAGAACCATTATCACATGGGATCTCTAAGATGTATAAATTGTTAAATAATCCCATCGAGGACTATTCGATGCCGTGCTTTAGTAAGTGGGAGAGAGATCTAAAGAGAACTTTCACCCCGATGCAACGTAAACAAATTATTTATCTGACTTTTAACTCTTCATTAAGTAGCAAGACTCAGGAGTCTAATTATAAACTTTTGACACGGTGGTACTACACCCCTGTACGACTGAATAAATCAAATGAAAACTTAGACAAGTGTTGGAGATGTGGAGAAGAAAGCAGATCGTTGGTACATATATTTTGGTCTTGTAGAAAAATAAGGCAATATTGGCTTGATATTCAAAAAATTATACAAGACATAACGGACTTATTAATACCTGATGACCCTGCATTTCTCCTCCTTCATTGTTCTCAGATTCCCGTTCAAACTTATAGAAGATCAGTAATGTGTCATATGATTAATGCAGCTAAAGCAGGTATCCCATTGCACTGGAGAGAATCTCGACCCCCATCAATTTCGGAGTGGTTAAATAGGATTCTTGAAATAGAAGCTATGGAGGACCTTGTCCTCTCAGCTAAGAATAAGGAAAACCAATATAAACAAACTTGGTTGAGTTGGATCAGATTTAAGAACTCTGAAACTGGGAAGAGATTACTGGCAGCATGAGTAGTAGTAAAGACATTTATAATGGGAGCTATATAGTTATATAGTTACATAGTTTAATTAAAAAGGGAAATTTACATTTCAATAAGTTGACAATAGACTTTCTCCTCCCCCCCCCCTTTTTTTTCTTTTTTTTTCTCTTTTCCTCCTCCCTCCCTCTCTCGCTCTCTTTCTCTCTCTGACCACCTCTTTTACGGAGGGGTGAAGTGGGGAGAGGAGGGAGAGGGTGGGGGTTGAGGGAAACTGATTATTATAGGGATTGGGTAGGTTGGGCTTCGGTAGAAAGAAGGATGGAAATAAACTTTTTGTCAATTATTTTCCTATTGCATAGGAAAGAATGCTGTAAAATATTTTTCTCTTGTTTTTGTTAATGACAAAATTGAATAAAAGGAAAAAAAAAAAGAATTTAACTGCACAATGATCGTGTGGAACAGAGAAAAATAATTTTTAAGTTTTATTTTGTTTGGTCTCACTGATCTAGGTATCCTGTATCACTGTAACCATCGTCACTAAATCGACTCCATGAAGTCAGGAGTCTCAGAGAAAAGTACACAGAAAAAGGAAGAGAATGGGTAGACTACAGTGTGTGGGACCTACAAGAGAGAAGAAACAAAATAGTGAGGAAAGAATGGGGGGAAGAGTCCATTGGGGGGGGGGTGCATCCAGAGGCCCTTAGATTGAGAGAAGTTGATTATTGTACCTGGAGGGTTGGCTGTTTGATATCCATGGTTGCCAGACCCTGAGAAATTTGTTGTGGGTGTCAGAAGTGAGGGACGCTAGCTTTTCGTTAATCATAATATCGTTCATGCAGTTTTTAACTGGCTTGAAGCTGAGTACAGGGGTTTTCCATGCTCTCGCAATGGTCAGCTTAGTAGCATTAAAATGGTGCTGAGATAATTGGCGTTCTGGGCAGAGAAGTTCAAGGATGGGTTTACATAAAAGGGCTTCATAAGGGTCTCTTTTAAGGTGGGAATGGAGCATATTACCTAGAAGGGAATAGACCCTGACCCATAGTCTGCATACCTTAGGGCATGTCCACCAAATGTGGGCCATTGTGCCTTCCAGTGAGCAACCCCGGTAACAATTAGGGCAGTAGGAAGGAATAAAACTAGCTATCCTGGTTGGCGTATAATACCATCTATAGAACACCTTGTATGCATTCTCCAGGGTGAGGACATTCCTGGAGCTCTTTATAAGGAATATCGTCGTGATCTGTCAGTCCTCTGGATCCAGTTTTTTACCCAGGTCTCTCTCCCATTGAAGATGATATGCTCTCACTGGGGGCTTCCTAGAGGAGATGATAGAGAAATAAATTAAGGCTATTAATCCCGGAGAGTAGGGTTGGGCCCTGCAAATGCTTTCAAAAGGGGTCAAAGTGTGTTAGGCCCTTATGAGCTGTTAGAGGAAGTGTCTAATTTGAAGGTAGCTATAATGTTCCCGAAGGGGGATATCATGGGAAGATCTAAGGGCTTCAAACGTAATTATTCTCGTGGGGGTGAACAGAGAATGGACATCAGTGAATCCATTATCCGCCCACCAAGAAAATTGTTTAGGGTTTTTGCAACTGGGGGGAAATAATTGGCAGTGAGTGAGACGCAGCAATGGTAGATGAGGGGATAGTAGCCCTGCCGAATATTTAACAGAGTCCCATATACGGAGAGAATGTGCCATACATGGACCAAACCCATGTGGGAGTTGGGGGGGGGGTAGCCCAGGTACAGAAGAAATAGGGGTAGGATGAGAGTCAATCAGATCAATAGTGGCCCAAAGTTGCATTTGATATGCATCATGGAGGTGGGATAATGGAGCTATGTTCGCTGCTGTGTAGTAGGCCTGAAGATTGGGGATGAGAAAGCCCCATTGATCCATTGAGCGTACAGTGTCCGCTTATTGATCCGGGGTCGGGTGGAGGCCCAGATGAATTTCAAAAGCTTACGTTGGTGAATTCGTAATATATAGGAGCCAATCGGGACTGGTAGCACTTGGAAGAAATACAACAATTTCGGGAGGTAGGTCATACGGATTGCAGAGATTCTACCGAACCAGGATAACGGGAGGTGGGACTAAGAGGATAGTATGTCAGTGAGCTTTCGGAAGAGAGGAGGAAAATTGGCCTGGTATAGATCGTATTTAGGAGTGAGGCGTATGCCTAAATAGGGCAGCGAGGGGAGCCATTGAAATGGGAAATGAGCTTTTAAGGAGGTTAATTCCAGGGGGGAAAGGTTTACGGACATCGCTTTTGACTTAGGGTTAACGTGTAGACCCGAAAGAGACGCAAAGGTCTTCAAGAGGGAGAACAGGTAAGGCAATGAGATTCTGGGTGACGTCAGTGTCAATAGGATGTCATCTGCGAACAAGGAAATCCTGTGATCAGAGCCCACAACCGTAATACCTTTTTATATCTGGATGTGAACGGATTGCCTCTGCCAGTGGTTCCATAGCCAGAACAAACAATTGAGGCAAAAGTGGACAACCCTGTCGAGTGCCCCTCCGGATATTGAATTTTAGCCTGAGGGGTATCGTGTAGAGCCACTAACCAACGTAAAACAAAGTACCAAAGCCATAGTGGTGGAGTACTGTCATAAGATAAGGCCAAGACAAAGTGTCAAAGGCCTTGTTCACATCCAGTGATAAAAGCATGGTTTCCAAGGAGCGGTTATGGGCTATATGTTGCAATTGGATAATTCTCCTAATGGCATCTTCTGCCTGTCTCAATGGGATAAAACCTACCTGGTCTTTTTTATTTAAGCAGGGAAGGAAAGAGTTCAAACGGTTGGCCAGAATTTTAGTGAGGATCTTCAAGTCCACATTAATGATATGGGTCGGAAATTGGCCCAAGAAGAGTGGTAACGGTCAGGCTTCGGCAACATCACTATATTAGCCGTCAGAAGATCGAGTGAGAGAGTCTGACCATTTTTAACGGAGTTTAACATGCCTGTCAAGGGAAAGGCTAACACGTCCACTAGTTTTCTATAGTAAAGAGCCATAAAGCCGTCCGAACCTGGCCTCTTAGCTATCTTTAGGTCTTTAATACATTGTCTAACTTCAGATTCCTGGATATCCATAAGGTCCATATGTGCCTTGAATAAGGTAGACACCGAAATACGCTGCAAAAAATCTACCCTATCCTGTTCGCTAGCAAGGTCTTGGGCAGAATACAAGTTGGTGAGTCTGACGGAACTCGTCCAGTATATAGATCGGGTTGCTGGTAAGTATGTTATGTCGGGTGCGTAAGGTAATAGGGGGGGGGGGGGGTTTGGGGTTAAAAGTACGTAATTGTTTGGCCAGCATCGCATTTGGTTTGTTTGCTTTAATATACCAGTGCTGTAGAGACCAACGCAACGCGCGTTCTGCCTGATCAGTGAGACATAAGTCCAATTCAGTGCGAGCCTGGTCCAAAAGTTTACGGTTAGCAGGTGTGGGGGTTTGTTTAAAAGCTGCGGAGATGGATTCCAGCCGGGACTCCAATGACGTCTGCAACTTTTGTCTTTCCTTTTTACGTTTCGGTGCTATCTGTATAATATGACCCCTGAGCACGGGCTTGTAGGCCCCCCAAAGGGTCACCGGGGAGAAAACAGAGGTAGACTTGAGGCGAAAATACTCTACAGAAGCTTTTAAAAAAGTCTTCCCGAACGTCTGGCAGAGATAGTAGCGAGTCATTCGTAATCCAAGAAGAATGTCGAAGGATTATGTACTAAGGGCCAGCAGACCACTAGGTCTGTCCAGGGGGCTGCAAGAATGGACACCGACTCTATTAAAGGAAGATGTGTTCTAAGCATTATCATATGGTCAATTCTAGAATGAGAATGATGTGAGTGGGAGTAATACTCTTTACTCAATGGGTGAAATTCCCTCCAGAGTTCTACCAGATCAAGGACCTTTTGCGTTATTAATGGAACGAGGACTGTTTCAGGCCTCGCATTTTATGGCCTTGGGTAATTGGCCAACAATGCAGGAGCTGACGCAGAGAAATGGCCCTTTTCAATTTAGACTTTTGGCAAGCAGCACAACTAAGACATTTTCTAAGCACTGTAGTGGCACCGCGTCTTTTGGCTCGTAGCCTAACATCATTTGAGAAACAATGTATGGAAAAAGAACCAATTATGCACACAGTATCCAAAATGTACAGGTTACTGATTAAACCACCTGAGAATTATCAGCTGCCCTTCTTTCATAGATGGGAGTCAGATCTGGGGGAGGACTTTCTGGGAATCTCAAAAAATTTAAATGATAGATTCAATATTTAAGACAGCAACATGTACAAAAATGCATGAAACAAATTATAAAATTATCTCACAATGGTACAGAACCCCGAAGAGACTCCACAGATATTTCCCAAATATGACAGAGGAGTGCTGGAGATGCCAGACAGAACAGGGCAGCATGTTACACATTTTTTGGTCTTGCCCCAGAATTGAGGAATACTGGAAGGACGTCTGAGAGATTATCCAAAGATTTAGTGAAGCAGAAATACTGGAGGACCCAGCATTCTTTCTTTTGCACCTATCAGAGATTCCGGGGGATACAAACAGGAATTCCATTCTGTGTCACTTAGTGAATGCCGCTAAAGCTCTTAGATGGAAACAGATGCAACCTCCCACTGTGAGCATGTGGCTTCAAAAGGTGGAAGAAGTGAACAGGATGGAAGACCTAGTATGGACGAGTAGGGAAAAAAAGAGAAACCTATTTAAAAATTTGGTCGCCATGGAATGGTTTCATTGCCTTGGAGGAGGGGAGGGGACGGGTGTAAGGGGACTAGGGGGGGGGGGAGAGAGGAGGAGATGTTGGGGGGGGGGTTCCTTTGGGCTTTTTTTTTTTTGGGGGGGGGGGGTGGGGGGTTATAGGATGGAGAGTGGAAGTTGACTGTAGATAGGAAGGAGGAGATGGAACACTGTGGGACAGTAGCCAAACAGGAAGGGCCATGGGATAGCGCCGTCCCAGGTTCAGATATAGGGATTGATACGAGAGGAGGAGATTAGAGGGGAAAGACTTATCTTTGTAGTTTTGTTATTGTATTGTTCTATGTTTTCCCCTTTACCCACCTCATCGATTACTGTGACTCAGACTAGGAGTCGCACTTGCTCCCTCTTCCCTTGAGTGGATATTACCTTGGAAAGAGGGAGTTGGTGGGAAGTGTGTAAATTGAATGTATCAATTTATCTTTAGTAATATGTAATGTAGGAGGATATGTTTAGTTTGTACGAGGTTGACTTATCTCCTCTATTCTTTATATGTCGGTGTTATTTTGCTCCCTGTATAAGTGAAAAATAAAGAAATTGAAAAACAAAAAAAAGAAATTGAGCAGGCTCAGGTGTTGGCATCAACTGCCTATAAAATAACTGCTATAGCAAACCATAACAACCAATGTGAATATACAATATTGAGTGTGGCTGGAATCATCTATGAGGGTCATAAAGGATAAGGGCACACCCGATAGCCCGCAATTGGCACCGAGCAGGTCCCCAGCCCGCGTGAGTGAAAATTGTTCAAAGATGGTTCCAAAGCATCAGCCAACTCCCCAGCTGCAGGCCACACTCCACCCCGGCCGCGATGTATCTACTTGGGCGATCTAGGGGGAGAGACCCGCAACCGGCCCAGCCGGCCATATTGAATTGCAAAACAACAATCAAGTACACAGCCAAAACAGTTAGAAAAAAAAAAAAAAAAAGGAAAATTAAAGAAACATATGAAAATGAAAGTTTGATACCAGTAATACGGCTCTAGAGAGCCTCCCCGAGACTGCTGGAAGATGAGATCGACCACCATGAGCGTGGCCAAAGTGGGCTACAAATGTAGAAAAAACACCTGAGAAGTAACTCAGGCCCGTGTTGAAGTGGAAACCCCGAGCGTAGGGAAGTTCAGTTCCTCATCCATTGGGGACATCCTGAAAACGTTGAGCTTGAATTGAACGGAGGGCCTGGGAGCCTTGTTGGGATGCCTGCGATGGTTTCGAGGGGGCTGCGTCACCCGTGAGCGGGAGGACGATGAGGATGGTCCCTCCTGGGATGGAGGGAGGTCCAGCTGTAGATCCTGAAAGTGGTGTCTCAAATCGGGCAAGGAGGCTGCTTGAACATGACGACCTTGGTGAGAAAAAGAAAGTTTAAAGGGGAACCCCCACCTGTACTTAATACCATGGGATTGCAGGATTTAGAGATAGGGTTTCAGGTTCCTCCTTTTGGCAATCGTGACTGGGGATAGATCCGCAAACAATTGGAGAGAGTGAATTTGAAAAGAAAGCTCCGGGCATTCTCTCGTCGCCTGCAAGAGTCTTTCTTTAGTGCAGTAAAAATTGAACTTTAGAAGGACGTCCCTGGGTGGGCCCTCCCGTGGGTTTGGGTGCAAGGGATCTATGAATACGGTCAAATTCAAGGCGTTCCAGCATAATCTCAGGGGCCAACTCCTGGAAGAAGGCTATGGCCGTGCCTTGAAAATCTGTTATGACTTCAGGTATCCCACGGATCCTAAGATTATCCCTGCAGGCCCTATTTTCAGAGTCCTCCAATTTGTCACATAAGCTGTCCAGCTCAGCATTGAGCTTATCAATTTCTTCTTCATGGCCCTCCAGCACTGTAGTGGTTAAGTCCATACGCTGTTCAAGCTAATTTGTGCGGTGGCCTAGCCCTTTAAGGCCCCGCATGAGGTCAGAGGAAAGCTTACGCGAGGCTATTGAGATTTCATCACTCACAATGGAGCGGAACTTTGCTAACATAGCATCAGAATCATGCTGGCCAGGGCTTACCAGGTCTGAGGGGTATTGCTGCAGGCTGTCCGAAGGGGAAGCTGGACTTGCTGCTGAGAGCCCCAAGATGGCTCAGGAGGTTTGGGCGCCATCTTGCCCTTCCCCACCGTGGGAGATGCCTTGCTCTGTTTAGGGGGTTTTGCTTTGCCTTTCTGCGAACAGTACATACCCGCGGGTGCCTGCCGGTGTCCGCTATCCCGGGAGCCCGATGGTTTGTGTCTGCGGGTGGTTAGTGCTCTGTCAGCCGAGGTTGTAGTGGTGCGGAGTGCAGGGATTAGGCAGCCATCTCCCGCGATCATGCGCATGGTTATATTTTTCAATTGCCTGTATAGAGTTTAGCTTTAAAAAGGCATTGTTGTCATCCTTTCTTTGCTAACTTGTAAATCACTTTCCTAGAACAAGTATGCAACCAATGTAATCAAAACTCCTAAACTCCACAGTATCTATTCCAAGTTGGGGACTCCTTAAAGCGGAGTTCCTCCCATAAAATTTACTTTACAGAAATAAACAGCTTAATCTTTCAGCAACAACATTTGGAATTTTTTATTTATTTTTTACTCACCCCTTCTGCACTGTTGCTATGGGGTCCCTTGTATTCTGCCACTTCCTCTTCGCAGCGATTGACATAATTTTACTCAGCTCCTGTGCTCGCTAGGGCTCCTGGGAGATGTGTGTCATTCTTTCCCAGGAGACAGTGGGCAGCGCAGAGGGCTATCGTTGTTTTATTTGGAAACCGGAAGTGACGCAAACACTTGAGTGTATGTCTTCTGCTTATCTTCGTTGCCATCACAACAGGGCGGGCACTTCCACAGCCCGTTGTGATGGCAACCTGAGAAGTTTCCTGCGCTGCTAGGTGTGCTTACTACACATGCATGAGAATGGGCGGTGCATGCTGGTTATTCAGCAGCACCGTATGCCGGAAGTTTATCCTTGTGAGCTTCGCCTGCCCACAAGCAAGATGGGAATGGCCAACCAGGAGGAATATAAGGTTAGTTTTATTATAAAATATGAACAATAGTGGCAAAATTTACCAGGCCAAATGAGTGCATCATTAGTATAAATATGATTATAACAGATGGATTTTTTTTTAAACTGGTATCTGTTGTTAGAACTGCTTTAAATATAAAGAGGAAATTTGATTTAATACCTTTGGAGCTTACGGTTTCAAAAACAAGAGAAAACATTTTCCATATTTACTTCCAGACAGTTTCCCACCAGGAAATCTTACACTTAATCCCAGCCTTAGAAAGGTGTCAGTACATATTGATTCATTGACCATGGCGTAGTTCCATGGGAGGTAATGTGTTCGGAAAGCTATGCTGGGTCACAAAATGAAAAATACATAATTTGCATAGATTGGTTTGTAGAAGAGAGTTTTGTAATAATGTCCATCACTAGTGATGAGTACAGAGGGTTTTCATTTCCCCAACAATTCAGCAACACTGAAGATTTTGTTGAAATGTTGGATGTGTTTTAGCAGTGGGCTTTTGAAGGCTTCTGAGAGTTACAGAAGCTCCTTTCGACTATCTTAAGCCTCGGAATTCAAACAAACTTTTCTGTGGATTTTTGTTCGAAGGGAGTTGGCCGGGCACACCCATAGCATACACACGCTCTGACTTTTCTGCAAACTTTCCCAAAACTTTTCCAACATCACGTGGTTTTTCTGCTCTTTTCTGCTCTTTACCGCCACCCTTTGGTCCACTTCTGCTATTGTTGGTTGATTTTAACATTGGTTCTGGGCATGCTTATTTGTCCATCGGACAAAAGTCCGATGGATTTCTGTACACACGGTCGGACTTTGCTCCATCAGACTTTTGTTGCCGAAAAGTTTGTCCGTTTACAGACCGAACATTTGCCCGATGAAAACCCAAAAAGTTTGTCCGATGGAGCGTACACACGGTCGGATTTTTTGTCAAACTTGCTCAAAATGAAGTTTGTTGGCAAAAAGTCAGACCGTGTGTCTGAGGCTTTAGACCCATGCTTGTTCCAAAAACTTGCATTATTTTGCATGTTAAATATTTTGCTTCAATTACTGCTCGATTCGAAAATTTGAGTTTCCACTGGGGCAAAATCAGTTATATCTAAACCACTCCCTTCATCCCTATTCAACGTAAAAGATTCTCAGAACAGAAGATAATCGGCTTTAAATCCCATTCACACATACATACATCAAGTTCAGATATGGTTTCTTACACCTCTGAAAGACATTGTCATTTTGTTCTGCATGGGCAAGGTGACAGTGTCATTGCAAATTTTCCCTTCCCCACCCCAAAACATCCAACCTTACCAGTGCTTCCCCAAAGTTCCCTGCTCCTCTGCAGCTGGCAACAATGCTCCGCTCTTCGGGGTATGGCATGTGACCCCCTTCCCTGTGACTTTGCTCAGGTTCAGCCAGGGCCGGATTCCCCACAAGGCCACAGAGGCCAGGCCTCGGGGCGGCAGTGAATGCAGGGGCGGCGCCGCGGCACCCCCCCCCCTCTTCCGCTGCAGAGGAGAGAGGAGGGGGGAGAGGTGAGATGTGTCAGGACTTTCGGTAGCAACCCCCCCCCCGCTCCTCAATCCAATCCGCATGGCAGAGGAAGGGAGGGAAAGAGGTGAGATGTCTCTACACAGGCTGCTGGAACTCTGTTAACACAGGTCACGGCCGCCACTCACTTCCCGTTGTGCAGCCGTGCCTGTTGTCAGCTCCAGGGGGAGGGCTGCAGGACTGAGCTATGTCTCGTCTCACACATAGCTTAGCCTCAGAGCACACTGGCGCTGACATCCCTCTCTCTGCACAGACAGAGGAGAGATAGAGCTCTGATCCTCCTCCTTCTGAGTCTGCCCCACCCACACTCCCATGTGAGGGCACTGGGCAGGAAGTTTGAACCCAGAAAAGTGTCAGACAGCCAGCGCCTCAGCCTCCATCCTGGTAAGCTCACCCTCTCTCCTGCCTCCCAGTGTATAAAAAGGGGTGCTCTGTGGACTTTGTTAAAGGGGAGGGGGCAGGCTTTGGTGAGCAGAGACCCCCTTTACACCAGAGTCCACAGCATGCCCCCTTAAATCAAGTTTCCCAGAACACCCCTTAAATTAGGGTTCCCGTTTACATTAGAGTCCACAGAGCTCCCCCTTACAGTGTAAGTGGAAATTCTGTGCGGACTCTGATGTAAGGGGGGCCTCTGTGCAGACTCTGATGTAAGGGGGGCCTCTCTGCAGACTCTAATGTAAGGGGGCCTCTGTGCGGACTCTGATGTAAGGGGGGGCTCTGTACAGACTCTGATGTAAGGGGGGCTCTGTGCAGACTCTGATGTAAGAGGGGCTCTGTGTGGACTCTGATGTAAGAGGGGGCCTCTGTGCGGACTCTGATGTAAGAGGGGGCCTCTGTGCGGACTCTGATGTAAGAGGGGGCCTCTGTGCGGACTCTGATGTAAGAGGGGGCCTCTGTGCGGACTCTGATGTAAGAGGGGGCCTCTGTGCGGACTCTGATGTAAGGGGGGCCTCTCTGCAGACTCTAATGTAAGGGGGCCTCTGTGCGGACTCTGATGTAAGGGGGGGGCTCTGTGCAGACTCTGATGTAAGAGGGGCTCTGTGTGGACTCTGATGTACAGTAAGAGGGGGCCTCTGTGCGGACTCTGATGTAAAAGGGGGCCTCTGTGCGGACTCTGTTGTAAGAGGGGGCCTCTGTGCGGACTCTGTTGTAAGGGGGGGGCTCTGTACGGACTCTGATGTAAGGGGGGTCTCTGTGCGGACTCTGATGTAAGAGGGACCTCTGTGCGGACTCTGATGTAAGGGGGACCTCTGTGCGGACTCTGATGTAAGGGGGGGGGCTCTGTGCGGACTCTGATGTAAGGGGGGCTCTGTGCGGACTCTGATGTAAGGGTGGGCTCTGTGCGGACTCTGATGTAAGGGGGGGCTCTGTGCGGACTCTGATGTAAGGGGGGGCTCTGTGCGGACTCTGATGTAAGAGGGGGCTCTGTGAAGACTCTGATGTAATGTAAGGGGGGGCTCTGTGCAGACTCCGATGTAAGGGGGGCCTCTGTGCGGACTCTGATGTAAGGGGGGCTCTGATGTAATTTGGACCTTTAGCAGCAACCCAGCAACCCCCCCCCCACTTCTCAATTCGAGGGGCAGAAGAGGAGGGGAGAGATGAGAGGAGAGGTCACTTGGACTTTTCCGGCCAGCACATCTCCCCCCCCCCCCCCCCAGTTCTCAACCCGTCAACCCGCGGCATTGGGGCGGCAAAAGGGAGGACCCGGCCTTGGGGCGGCAAAGGGAATAAATCCGGGCCTGGGTTCAGCTTCCTATCTCTCTCTAGACATTAGCAGGGGAATGACATCACCACTCCACTTTTCATCTGCAGAGAAGCAAGGATCGGACAAAGAGTGCTAGTAAGGTGAGTAAAGGAGAGGTCAGAGGATCTTTGCAAAGACTGTCACTTTTTTCCCCGCATTGCCAAGATGACAATGCCTCCGTAAAATACTCCAAATAACTACAGTGAGGGAAAAAAAGTATTTGATCCCCTGTTGATTTTGTACGTTTGCCCACTGACAAAGAAATGATCAGTCTATAATTTTAATGGTAGGTTTATTTTAACAGTGAGGGACAGAATAACAAAAATATCCAGAAAAACGCATTTCAAAAAAGTTATACATTGATTTGCATTATAATGAGTGAAATAAGTATTTGATCCCCTATCAATCAACAAGATTTCTGGCTCCCAGGTGTCTTCTATACAGGCAATGAGCTGAGATTAGGAGCACTATCTTGAAGGGAGTGCTCCTAATCCCAGCTTGCTACCTGTATAAAAGACACCTGTCCACAGAAGCAATCAATCAGATTCCAATCTCTCCACCATGGCCAAGACCAAAGAGCTGTCCAAGGATGTCAGGGACAAGATTGTAGACCAACACAAGGCTGGAATGGGCTACAAGAACATCGCCAAGCAGCTTGGTAAGAGGATGACAACAGTTGGTGCGATTATTTGCAAATGGAAGTGTAGCGGGTATGTACTTTCCCGGGTGTAAGTTTGAACTTGACAGAGACATTAGTGATGTGTAATTCCCTGCAGCCCAGCAGGTGGGGCGGGGAACCCGCCGTGCTTGCTGGGAGAGGGTATAAAGGGGCCGGCCATCTTTGTCACGGGGTCGGAGTCCAGGGCACCTTCAGCCTGTGGACGGTGGTTCGTGTTGGTTCTCTAGGCGGGCCTAGGCCTAGAGGACAGCCAGAGGTCGTGTTCCATTCCAGGCACCTTTAGCCTGGGGTGAGGTACTCAGATGGAGGTCCGGAGCTCAGTGCCCAACACTGAGTTCCGCGAGGGAAGGAGATCCTAGGGAACCCCGGGAGTGGGTACCCAAATCCGGAAGGCGTTATGGACCGGGGGGAGCTCCTCATTCGAAGACCTGGTGCAGCAGATTGCCAGTGATGGGTGAGTCTCTCACCGGAGACCGCCTGGAAGGAAATTCCCCTAGTTCGGAGACTGCAACCCACTTTCAGGAAGGAAAGTGGAGAACACGTTGTGTCTGGGCCTATTCGCATCCACACCTCCTTTTCTGTTCTGTTTCTACCAAGGGAGTTCAACTGATTGTGTTCATTCGAGAAGAATAAAGGAGTGTTGAACTTTAATGGTGTGGGGCTCATTTCCTGACAGACATTGTTCAAGGTGACTCTTGGTGGAGGCTCCAGGTGCACAGCACTGACCCGAAGGTAAAAGAACTTTGCTTGTGTGCACTGACACCTGTGATAAAGGCCTGGCATAGTGTCCCCGCTCCCTTCCCCTCTAAAAGATACCCCTAGACAAGAGACAGACGAGCTGAAGAAAGAGAGGGGAGTGAGGAGGGTGCTACAGAAGAAACACAAAATAACTGACAATCTCCCTCGGTCTGGGGCTCCATGCAAGATCTCGCCTCGTGGAGTTTCAATGATCATGAGAACGGTGAGGAATCAGCCCAGAACTACACGGGAAAATCTTGTCAATGATCTCAAGGCAGCTGGGACCACAGTCGCCAACTAAACAATTGGCAACACACTACAACGTGAAGGACTGAAATCCTGCAGCGCCCGCAAGGTCCCCCCGCTCAAGAAAGCACATGTACAGGCCCATCTGAACTTTGCTAATGAACATCTGAATGATTCAGAGGAGAACTGGGTGAAAGTGTTGTGGTTAGATGAGACCAAAATCAAGCTCTTTGGCATCAACTCAACTCGTGTTTGGAGGAGGAGGATTGCTGCTTAAGACCCCAAGAACACCATCCCCACCGTCAACAAAACATGGAGGTGGAAACATTATGCTTTCAGGTGTTTTTCTGCGAAGGGGACAGGTCAACTTTACCGCATCAAAGTGACCATGGACGGGGCCATGTACCGTCAAATATTGGGCGAGAACCTCCTTTGCTCAGTCAGGGCATTAAAAATGGGTCGTGGTTGAGTATTCCAGCATGACAATGACTCAAAACACACAGCCAAGGCAACAAAGTAATGGCTCAAGAAGAAACACATTAAGGTCCTGGAGTGGCCTAGCCAGTCTCCAGATCTTAATCCCATAGAAAATATGGGGAGGGAGCTGAAGGTTCGAGTTACCAAATGTCAGCCTCAAAACCTTAATGACTTGGAGAGGATCTGGAAAGAGGAGTGGGATAAAATCCCTCCTGAGATTGGTGCACACCTGGTGGCCAACTACAAGAAACATCTGACCTCTGTGATTGCCAACAAGGGTTTTGGCACCAAGTACTAAAGCAGGCCATACACCAGGGATATGCAATTAGCGGACCTCTAGCTGTTGCCAAACTACAAGTCCCATGAGGCATAGCGAGACTCTGACAGCAGCAAGCATGACACCCAGAGGCAGAGGCATGATGGGACTTGTAGTTTTGCAACAGCTGGAGGTCCGCTAATTGCATATCCATGCCATACACGGTCGAATTTCGAACAAATTTTCTTTTCAAAATCAGAGAGTTTTTTTTTTTTGTGATCCGATGATGCCACCATTGATTTTCGAAATTCGGCCGGGAATATTCTTTTCTCTCCAGGAATATTATTTTCTCTCCGGGAATTTTCTTTTCTTGCACATGCGCATTTTTTTTTCTATTACATTTCTCGCACGATTCTCCCATCATTGATTAGAAAATCGTTCATTTAAAAAAAAAATTCCAACATGTCCGAATCCTCATTTGATTGAAATCGGCTGTTGCTGCAGCCCACTAACGGGACGAAATTCGGCCGAAAATTCTTTGATATGATTTTCGAAAGAAAATTCTTTCGAAATTCGAACCGTGTATGGCCGGCTTAAGTCATGATTTACAAAGGGATCAAATACTTATTTCACTCATTAAAATGCGAATCAATTTATAACTTTTTTGAAATGCGTTTTTCTGGATATTTTTGTTATTCTGTCTCTCACTGTTAAAATAAACCTACCATTAATATTATAGACTGATCGTTTCTTTGTCAGTGGACAAACATACAAAATCAGCAGGGGATCAAATACTTTTTTTCCTTACTGTATATAATACAAATATAAAGTTTAAATGTGCAGAAATACATCATAATGAGAAAAAACACCTACGAAGGTAAAGTATAGTTGGGAGTGATATTTTTAGATGCAGCTGACTTCTTTTTAATAATACTAGAGGAGAAAACTGTCATCATTTTGTGTAATATTTTGTCTAACAACACCACCAACAGAGCAGCCCTACTTTAAAATACATTCTTGCAAATAAGTATTGTTATGTGCATTATTTGCATGCAAGAAACATGTTTTTTTTAGTACCTTTGTGTTGCAGAATACCCTTCACTGTCAATTACTTTTTTTTTTTTTCGAAGATGGAACACTTCAGTACTGTTAGTTCACTTGTTTTTCCTAGAAATGCCCACAAGAGGGCAATCCATTTCTATGTATATAGGTATATAACTTAAAAGTTTTCCATCTAAATGTTGGTTAAATGATTACTCCGCTTAAAAATCATATGTCTGTATTAGATACTGGAGAGTTTTGCAGCCAAATGATTTTCTTTTATCTCACAGAGACTGTGGTGGAAAAATCTCAGCAACTGAGTTTCCAGATCCAAGGCCCCATTCATACCTGAGCATTTTGTAGCTTGAAGATACAAAATGCTCAAACCCCAAAAATGTATTCTCAATGGTGCTTGTTTACATCTGAGTGTTCAAATGCGTATAGCCAAAATCCTTTGGCTTAAGAAAAAAGAGAAAAAAAAATAGAAGCTCTGCAGCTTCTTTTGAGAATTTGTTCGGGCAGATGTCTGTGTTTTTTGAGTCTCATAGAAATGCATTGGTGCATTTGTGAATACACAGTATGCACATTTTTACAAGCATATGTGATGTTCAGCAAGTACCTCCCCAACAGGAAATCACCAAATAACCATTTTGTGCACAAATTGCATGAAAAATGGAGGAGTCACTGTCTCGCTTTCGTCCTGAGGCAATTTTATTAGGACGGTGAAAGGGAGCACCCCTGTATTTATGATCCTCATGACCCTCATTATAAGGACAGAGCAAGCAAGAGGAGATAGAAAAACAGAGAGCAGGCCCCACTTAGGTAAAACTGTTCAATTTAATAATAAAGAAAGCATCAAAGCACTCACTTAGTGGTTACTGTATGTAGGCATATAGGAGTCTAATCGACAGTCAGTCCCTGCTCGTGTTGGTGGTCCCTGGAGCTGTAGACGCTAGCTGTGCTGTCCCACATAAAGAGATGCCGGTTAGCTGTCCAAATGGATGATTTCTGGGTATCACTGCGGCTGCCAGAAGGAGGGCTGGAACGCAAGCAATGAGTCTGTGTTGGGATGTGGCGTGAGGCAGGATGACGTCAGGACCAGAATGCAACGCGTTTCAGTGTGAGCGCCGTGAGGTGATAAGAGTCACTGCGCGCACCTTTCTCAAGCTCTTGAGAAAGGTGGCACAGCTAGCGTCTACAGCTCCAGGGACCACCAACACGAGCAGGGACTGTCGATTGGACTCCTATATGCCTACATACAGTAACCACTAAGTGAGTGCTTTGATGCTTTCTTTATTATTAAAGTGAACAGTTTTACCTAAGTGGCGCCTGCTCTCTGTTTTTCTATTTACATGCACTGGAGTCCGGCTTTGGCTCCCCCTGCAAGGCTGCCCATGCAGAAAAAAAGACTGTCATCTCACATAGAGCTTTTACAGCTCAAAGGACTTTGTGGAGAAGTGTTCTGATTTTATGTCTCAGTATGCGCCATCATTGTACATTGTTATATGACCATTACAAGCAAGAGGAGAGCACGGGACCAGATAGCCAGCCATATGTGTTCAGATTGGCAAGGATACACTGGCACCAGTGCCATCTTAAGAGCATTATAGGCCTGAGCTGCAATGATAGGCAGAATTCATGAGCACTGATAGGGGGCACTGGTACTGATATGTGGCACTGATGAACTGCACTGATAGGCAGCACTGATACGTGGCACCGATGAGATGCACTGCTGGGCACTGATAGGCACTGATGAGCTGCACTAATAGTCAGCTTTCATGGGCACTGATAGGGGACACTGGCACTGATGGGCAGCACTGATAGGTGGCACTGATGAGCTGTAGTAATGGGCACTGATGAACTGCACTGATGGGTGGCAATGATGAGCTGCACTGCTGGGCACTGATAAGCTGCCCTGCTGGGCACTGATAGGTGACACTGATAAGCTGCACTGATAGGTGGCACTGGCACTTATAGGCGGCACTGACTGATGAGCTGCACTGATGGCCGCTGCCCCCCACCCAAAGTTAGCCCACTTCAGCCAGAAAACACTGCTGCCCAAATAGGAAAGCAACTTATCTACCTGACAGTGATTTCCCAGCACCCATGCAGTGCTTACTTGAGTTTTACAGCTTCCTTCTCCTTGCTCGCAGCACCGCCCGCACAGCACTTTCTCATCGAGCCTCCCTGGCCAGCCTGTGAATGACGTCACGCTGGCTGGGACGTCAAGCTCCACCCTATCGTGTGTGTTGGAAGGACTCCAGGGGGAGGAGCACGCTCAGCCTCGGCGCACTGGTACCGCGCTGCAAGAGGCTGTGCATCGGTGATTGCAATGCAAGGCAATGAAAGTAATAGCGGCGAATACGTGTAATGCAAATGCCTGGACAATGTAGCGGCTGACAGTGATTGTATCTAGAGAGTGACTTACTGATTCGGGCCCCTGGGCAAGTGGGGCCCCCGGGCAACTGCGCAGTGTGCCCATGCGAAAAGACGGCCCTGACTGACAGAGTGAAAGATGACAAAGGTAAGGTGTTCAGTCTGTTGCACCTGTTTGTCTATGACACTGTATGGTATCCCTCACTGGTTTTACATATCTCCTAACCTTCCCTAAATGGGCGCGATTGTCCCACAAAGGGAAGGCTTTCCCACTATCCCGCATATGCAGGCAGAATCCCGCAGGCTGAGGCTGGTTTTCTCACCGTGTGTGAAAACCTTCTTTGATTGGCTTTTCATATGGTGATTGTCTGCAACTCATAGCAATCATCCTGTACTGGCCACTCACTCTGTGCTGTGGGGGCGGGGTCAGTTGCCGATCTGTGCTGAAGACGAGGGCTGGCACTTTCCAATGGAGGAGAGCAGGTCAGCGTGTGTGCCTGATGGAAAGTTGCTGCAGTTAAGCTGTTGCATTGTCCTGGCAGATGACAGATGGATTTCTGGTGAAGCCTGAGCCCAGAATCTGATCAGGTCAATGGAAGACAGAAGCTGGGCTCAGGCTGCAGACACAGTGCACCACTCATTCTGTCTGCTTCATCTGTACAGGACTCTGCAGCAGGAGATAAGAACAGCGAGTGTGCTGAGAATGGGGGAAGTGATCTGTGTCTCAATCTGAATTGAATCTGAATTGCACTGTTTTATGCCTTGTCTCCTGAGCTCTATGTCCACCCCCATTCAGCCTGAATCCTGAGGTCTTCTTGTCTGACCCCGGTCCAATCCTGCGATCTCCCCACCTCATTCTGCGATCTAAAGCCTCGTACACACAATCAGATTTTCGGACGACCATTCGTCAGTTTTTTGTTGCATGCTAGTCTCATGTCAAAAGTGAAGAGGTTACTCCCCATACGAAAATGTTCGTACAACAGAATACAATGTCAGAAATGACATAATGTGTTGAATAGTTTTGTATGTATCCTTTCGTTTGAGAATGTAAAGTCTTGCTCTTACGATTTTTTTTTGGACGAAAACCGTACTAATTAAACAAAAATCGATATGTTGAATTCACATCCGACAAAAATTTTATAGTCTGCACATCCAGCTTTTTGTCTGACGAAAAAGCGAAATTGGCTGTCGAAAACACCATACTAAAGATTCGAAAATTGGCAGATCGTTCGTCGAACAAAATTTTTCTTCCAATTCTCGTATCGTGTCCTTAAGTGTCCCTCACTGTCAAGTTCAAAAGTTGGAGGTATGGGTTTTATTTATGCAACCTGGTTATTAGTTTTGCGGTATACTATCCTCTATGTGAGCCCTTTGCTTGACTAGTGGCGTTAGAGCCGGTTCACACAGGGGCGACTCGGGAGGCGACTTGAAGTCGCCCCAAGTCGCGCCGTTTTTAAAACGAATTGTAGTGAATGGAGCCGTCTTAATGTACACGACTGCAGTCGCTCCGACTTCAAAAAAGGTTCCTGTACGACTTCAATCCGACTTCTAGGCGACTTGTACCCATTGATTTCAATGGAAGTTGCCTCAGAAGTCGGATCACTGTCTTTACTGCAGAAACGTTTCAGGAAGTGAAAATAGTTTTTTTAGGGCAAACCCCTCCCTCCCACAGAGCTGATTCAAGGTTGATTGGCCACTGGAATGCCTCCTGTCCTGGAGGCGACTTGTAAGTCGCCCCATGTCGCTCTGTGGTGCAGGCTCAGGTCGCTTCCAGGTCGCCTCCAAAGAGTCGTGTTGCCCCTGTGTGAACCGGCTCTAAGGATCATGCAAATCTGGGTAGACATACATGTAAACAATAATTATGTGAGGTGGTATCTCAGTTATCATAACAAGAACTCACAAAAGCAAAGATTAATGATTTAATTAGCAACTTAATAATACACTACACAACAGAAGATATATTTCCTAAAAAAATAAGTTAGTAGAAATGACAATAATTCATATAATGTAAAATTATTCTACTGCCCCACGCTTCCATGGGACCTGTCCCATGGGAGATATAAAGTAGTATGCCAATTCACTGCTGATATGTGTACTTTGCAGGCTTCCCTAAGCCTGGCTCCTATAGACCTTTTCCATGTTGTGGATTATTGAGTCTTCCAAAACGAAGGCATCATGCTGGCATTATTGAGTCTTCAAAAGGGAAGCCATCATGCTGGCAGACAAAGTTGTGCAAGGCACATGCAGATTTAACTGCACCGATCGTGTTTTGCATTTTTAAGAAAATGGGACTGTGCAAAAAACTTCACTTACTGGAAAGGATTCAGAATGCACATTCCACAACTCTGCGTGCTCTGGTGAGGCGATAATTGAACATCTTCTGTAAATTTAGAGTGTGACTTGAATAGGGCCTTAGCAGATACTCACCCAAAGCAAAGATCTCATTCCTCACAAATTCATTTAGTAGAGCTGAGCCAGTTGTTGCTGGCAGTGGACAATTGTCAAGAAAGTCAAGTCCTTCTTTATGCAGCATCTGTTCATATGAAGAGTGGCCAAAAATACTAGAGTCAGAGCTGCATCCATATGACCCAATTCCAGTATACCTAAAGTAATAATTTGCATCAGCCACCATATTTTTTATAATGAATGTAATTGCTTCCAATTCCTATGTACAGTGCCTTGAAAAAGTATTCACATCCCTTGAAATGTTCCACATTTTGTCATGTTACAACCAAAAACGTAAATATATCTTATTAGAACTTTATGTGATAGACCAACACAAAGTGGCACATAATTGTGAAGTGGAAGGAAAATGATAAATGGTTTATCATTTTTTTTACAAATAAATATCTGAAAAGATCGGTATGCATTTATTTGTATTAAGCCCCTTTTACTCCGATACCCCTAACTAAAATCTAGTGGAACATAATGAATTTAGAAGTCACCCAATTAGTAAATAGAGTCCACCTGTGTGTAATTTAATCTCAGTATAAATACAGCTGTTCTGTGAAGCCCTCAGAGGTTTGTTAGAGAACCTTAGTGAACAAACAGCATCACAAAAGCCAAGGAACACACCAGACCAGTCAGGGATAAAGTTTTGGAGAAGTTTCAAGCAGGGTTATGTTATAAAAAATATCCCAAGCTTCGAACATCTCATGGAGCACTGTTTAATCCCTCATCCAAAAATTAAGCTTGTATGGCACAACTGCAAACCTACCAAGACATGGTCGTCCACCTAAATTGATAGGCCGGGCATGGAGAGCATTAATCGGAGAAGCAGCCAAGAGGCCCATGGTAACTTTGGGGGAGCTGCAGAGATCCACAGCTCAGGTGGGAGAAACTGTCCACAGGACAACTATTAGTCGAGTGGCAAGAAGAAAGCCATTGTTGAAAGACAGCCATAATGAGTCTTGTTTGCAGTTTGTGAGAAGCCATGTGGTGGACACAGTGAACATGTGGAAGAAGGTGCTCTGGTCAGAGATGAGACCAAAATGTTACCTTTTGGCCTAAAAGCAAAATGCTATGTGTGGCAGAAAACTAACACTGCACATCACCCTGAACACACCATGCCCACTGTGAAACATGGTGGTGGCAGCATCATGTGGTGGGGATGCTTTTCTTCAGCAGGGACAGGGAAGCTGGTCAGAGTTGATGGGAAGATGGATGGAGCCAAAAACAGGGCAATCTTAGAAGAAAACCTGTTAGAGTCTGCAAAAGACATGAGACTGGGGCAGAGGTTCACCTTCCAGCAGCGACCCTCATCATACAGCCAGAGCTACAATGGAATGGATCAAAGCATATTCATGTGTTAGAGTGGCCCAGTCAAAGTCCAGACCCAAATCCAATTGAGAATCTGTGGCAAGACTTGAATATTGCTGTTCAGGGATGCTCTCCATCCAATCTGACAGAGCTTGAGCTATTTTGCAAAGAAGAATGAGCAAAAATGTCACTCTCTAGATGTGCAAAGCTGGTAGAGACACCCCCAAAAAGACTTGCAGCTGTAATTGCAGTGAAAGGTGGTTCTACAAAGTACTGACTCAGGGGGGCTGAATACAAATGTGTGCCACACTTTTTACATATTTATTTGTAAAAAATATTGAAACCATTTATCATTTTCCTTCCACTTCATAATTATGTGCCAATTATGTGCCACTTTGTGTTGGTCTATCACATAAGATCCCAATAAAATATATTTAGGTTTTGGTTGTCACATGACAAAATGTGAAAAATTTCAAGGGGTATGAATACTTTTTCAAGGCACTGTACTTGACAAATTGGATGTGTTACCCATCAATAGCACCCACACAATTGTGGAAATTGCAGCATTACCAGTAAACATCAGATATCTGTAACCATTCTTCTTTTGTAGGTTTTTTCATGACAACATCCTTCAGCATATCCAATATGACTGAGTAAGTGTCACGAATAATGTAGACTGCCATTGATTTTCCAACCATACATGCAAATGCAGAATAACCAATGATAGCAACTGGGCAAAGTACCTAAAAATAAACAAAAATATGATTTTTTTTTATTGTTTTTCTTTTAACAGTGAAACTGATTAAGACAAAGTGGAAGAGCCTAAAGGATGCATATGCATGCCACCAAAGACTTCTAAAGGAATACAGAAGTGGATCAGCAGCCTCAGCTCTATGCGCATATCTCCATGCCCGTGAATCAGACTTTCTTAAGCCAACTTTGAATATGAGGCAGTAAGCTAGCATCTGTGATTATGTATGTTTTTATAAATATAGCTTCATGAAATAGGGTTGTTCTAAAATAAAGTGTCTATTTACAGCACGAAAAGCAGCTGGGATGCTCCTGTAGCAGTGGAAAACAGTGAAGAAGGAGTTTAAGAAACTCAGAAGCCACAAATACAAATCACTATATCATATACTGTGACCCCTTTGCCTGAGAAGGAATGAACCCCCACACAAAGCATGGCCCCTGTTCATCCCAGATAAATCAGGGAGGGAGAGCAGCAGGACAAGACTTCATGATATGTTGGAGGGTATGGCGTGAGTTGTCAGTGCATGGGGCAAGGCAAGTAATTTGCTCCCCTAACCCGTGGACTTTTAGCACTCCCTGAGTCCCTTACACTAGTACATTATTAAACTGTGGCCGTGGAAAGGATTCCTCCACTCACAGCCTGAGCCTCAGTCTCAGATTGGCTGCCCGTAGCCTTTTTTTTAAATTATATGTTAAAACTGAGAAATCTCTTTGACCACAGTAGTCAAAGAGAGATCTTCTCCGATTCAACCAATAATAAAAGGCTGCGGGCAGCCAATCAAAAGCTCAGGCTGTAAATAATGAGGAGCCCTTATATACGACAGAGAAGGCAGCCAATATTAACCCCAATGTAAGGTAGGGGGAATTAAGGAAGAGACACCTGGGGATGGGAGGAGGGGAGGGGTGTCCCCTCTTTCCTCATTTTATTACCCCCTCACCTGGAGCCATTGGGGCCTCAGGCTGTGAATGGAGAGGAATACAATTTCCAGTACAAATGTTAACAATATCATGGAACAAATTAAAGCGGTATTAAACCAAAAATTTAATCTATTACAGCTTACCAATACTTACATGTGGTGACAGGATCACCAGGTGAAAATAAAAGAAAGACAACCTAAAAAAGATAATGTAATAAATGTTTGCCTTGGGGTTTAATACCACTTTAATGGATGAAGTTAATAAAGTCATTCTGTTATACATCACATATTTAGGTAGATGATGGTAAGGAAGGAGTTTAATAGACTGGAGTAAAGCTATTTCCAGTGCTGGCAGGGAGAGAGGGGAGCAGGCTGGGAGAGAGAGGGGGCAGGGAGAGCAAGAGAGGGGGGCAGGGAGAGAGTGAGAGAGGGCTGGGGCAGAGAAAGAGAGCGGGGGGCAGGAAGAGAGGGGGCATAGAGAGAGAGGGGGCCAGGAAAAGAGCGAGGGGAGCAGAGAGAGATTGAGGGCGGGGAGAGGGGGCAAGGAGAGCGAGAGTTGGCAGGGAGAGCGAGGGGGGGCAGGGAGAGAGAGGGGGGCAGGGAGGAAGTGTGAGAGAGGGCAGAGGAAGGGGGCAGGGAGAGAGAGACAGGAGGGGCAGGAAGAGAGAGGGAGGGCAGGGAGAGAAAGAGAGGAGGGGCAGAAAGAGAGAGGGAGGGCAGGGAGATTAAGAGAGGAAGGGGAGGCAGGGAGAGAGAGAGAGAAAGAGAGGGGAGGCAGGGAGAAAGTGAGAGGACAGGGAAAGAGAGAGTGAGGGAGCAGGGAGGGAGGGCACAGAGAGAGAGAGAGCAGGAAGAGAGAGCGAGGGGGGCAGGAAGAGAGAGTGAGGGGGGGGGCAGGAAGAGAGAGTGAGGGGGGGCAGGAAGAGAGGGTAGGGTCTGGTCACACTGACAGTGCTCACTCACTTGGATGGTTCTCAGGGGCTCTCAGTCAGCAGCTTCTATTTCAGTGTGGCTGTCAGCTGCTTGTTTAAACTTCCCGCCCCAACATTCCCTTCACAGACGCAGCACACGGGCAGGGAGAAATGAGTGGGAGAAGGAATGTATGTGTGGGAAGCTCAGGCATGCTGGAGGTGGACAGAGCAGTGTGGGGATCCCCTCCTTCAGGACAGCTGCAGCTTCCGAGCCGGCTGTCGCTTCACCTCACGGATGATCAGGAGGACTGTGGTCACTGGAGGGGGATAAGAAGACCCACAACTAGCCTCGCCTCGCTATTTGCAATGACAGGATGGACCCAGTATCTTGGCCTACTCCTCTTTCTCTCTTTTTCCGTTAAAAATTATGAAGTTACTACAGCTGCTGACATAAAACACACTATTTCATCAAACATGGTTGAAGCGCACAAAGCACCACCAAGCCCACCGAAAAACAGGCAACATATAAGAAAAACAAAAGGAAGCAGAAACACACTGCAACAACTAATGCCACAGATGATACCGGGCTCTATTCATAAAAGCAGATTGCATGTGGTATTAGGTGTCCATACACATTTTCTCTAAATGCAATCCTGAAACTGTAAATTCACTATACTGTTCTGCGGTATTTACCACAAAACGCTGAAAACGCTTGGTAAATACCCCACAAACGAGCATTAAACTCGATTCACAAAAATAATTAAATGCATGCAGTAATTAAGTAGTGGTCGAGGCACGCAATATTTAAGGAATGTGTACTGGTTGTTAGGAGCGGAAGGCCATCTCTGTCCTTAGCAACCAGTAAACAAGCTGGTTGTTAAGGAGTGGGCGGCTGCCGCGTCCTTAACACCTGATGAGTCATCAGCTGTAAAAAGAATTGCAGAAAATAAAAAATTAAGAAAAAAAAACAGCTTGGGGTCCTCTCCCAAATCTATACCAGGCCCTTTGGGTCTGGTATGGATTTTGAGGAGAACCCCCACGTGTAACGAAACGTCCCACACTCCGCTTGAGTACTTTCGTCAGATACCACTTCCTCACAGTCTAAATATAGATATCAGATATTCCAACCACTAACAACCACAAAACAAGACGATACTCTTTTGGTTGCTGAACATGGACCGTTTATTGAAAACACAGGTAATACTCGGAACAATCCCCCCACCTTTGCATTCCGGGCGGGGTAGACTGTCCAATCAGCAGTGAGAGCTGTTGGAGGAATTCGCCCCCACCAATCTCAGAGCTAATCTACATACACATCCCATAATATCCAAGGCCGACAGACACAATAGAACATTGGAATACAGCCACACCCCAAACGACCCAGCAAAGAGTACACAACAAAATGAGACAATATATATACACATATACATATATACACACACACACACAACATTCCAGTGTGGTTTTATAGTGAGTCCGATTAGTACAGATCAGACTGGATTTCTTGGTCACCCTGTGCCCCTATTAGAGACACAGGGTGACTTAGACATAGGAGGTGCATGGAGAGCTGAAACAAGGTTTTCCCAACCACCCCAAGGGATTCTGGGTTCCACGGGCCCCCCTGCCCAAAGTGATTCATTCCGTCTCACCACTCCAAAAAAAAATGTCTGGGTTTTTCCCCAAAATCTATACTAGACCCTTATCCAAGCATGCAGCCCAGCAGGTCAGGAAAGGGGGGAGGGGACGAGTGAGTGGCGCCCCACTCCTGAACTATACCAAGCCACATGCCCTCAACATGTGGGCTTCCAGATCCCCCAGTATCCCTACTTAATTACCAAAAATGTGGTAAAAGTGAATAAAAACATGACTGGCTGAATGCCAACCGCCGACCCAAATGTAACTCATACTCATTCATATAGGGGGAGGGCCGGGATCTGGGGGCCCCTTTGTTAAAGGGGGCTTCCAGATTCCGATAAGCCCCCCGTCTGCAGACCTTTACAACCAGCCAGGGTTGTGGGAAAGAGGCCCTTGTCCTCATCAACATGGGGACAAAGTGCTTTGGGGGGGTGAGGAGCAGAGCCCCCCTGCCCCAAAGCACCCCTATGTTAAGGGCATGTGGCCTGGTATGGTTCAGGGGGGCTTCTGGGCTGCATGCTTAGTTAAGGGTCTGGTATGGATTTTGGGGGGGAACCCCACACCATTTTTTTTTTGGGGAATTTGGTGTGGGGATTCCCCTCTATATCCATACCAGACCTGAAGTGCCTTTATGGATTGGGGGGACCCTACACAGTTTTTTCATTGCTGACAATCCTTTTTACATTCAGCTGTCAGCTGTTTACTGGTAGCTAAGGACGCGGCAGCCACCCACTCCTTGACAACCAGCTATTTACACTGTTTGTTAAGGACCCGGCTACTGCCAGCGGGAAATTACCACAGGCTTTTATTACTAAAATACCGCACAACTTCATAAAATAGCACATGCAATATTTTAGCAGCGTTTTTTAGTGAATGCCAACAAAAATTTTGAAAACGCTGTGTTGGTATCTTACCGCATGCTCAGATGTGGTAAGATACTGTTTTGTGAATGAAGCCCACTGTTCTCTATTGGCTAATACAAAAATGCCTGACCTGCAAAACACATGAAAATGCATTAACAAAATGTGTGACAAAAAAAAGGAAGGTCCACCGCTGCCTGTCCTATCAAGGGTGGTCATCAGGACAGAAAGCATCTCTATAACAGAAATAAAGTAATAAAATCCTGGCAACATTCTTAACTCTATCCAAAGTTAAAATAAATGGAGTTATACGTTATGTTAGCTTGTCTACCAGAAATGCTATCTGCTTTAGGGACACAGCCCTGAGCATGTGTTACCATGTGATCCCACAATGACCAAAGTGTATTCCATTTTGACAGTGCCAACAAAAATGTAAAAGAGAAGAAAACCGTATGTGAAAAGGGGATGCTGGGTAAGATGGACCCTTTCACTCACTGCACACATCAGTTTAGAAATTCAGTTAGCGTTGGTTGGACAAGGGAATTTTAAGCCCTGAGGCATTTCACATAAAAATTGCACTTCACTTTGTTGCAGTTAAATGCAGGTCTGACGATTACCTTAAAAGGTCAGTCCACCCAAAATAAATAATTCAGTGTTAAATAGATATAGACCGTCAACCTGCTAATGATTTTTATATCCCTCCGGGAGCACAGTGGTGAAAATCTTTGTTTCAGTGACTGGGTCTGTAATCAGGATAGATTCCCACTTCTGGATTTTACATTTATGTATGTATTTATTAATCCAATTCTTTATTAAGAGGTTCAGACCCAGACTCAGCATAAGGCCCCTTTTTCATCCATCTGTTGGCGGATGAAAAACGGACATGCATGTATCTCTATGGGATAGCAGACTTTAGCGGAAGATCGAGCGCCACCCCTCCTGAACCATACCAGTCTGCATGCCCTCAACATGGGAGGGTGGGTGCTTTTGGGCAGGGAGGGCTCTGCGCCCTGCACCCCAAAGCACCTTGCCCTCATGTTGATGGGGACAAGGGCCTCTTTCCGACAACCCTAGCTGGTGGTTGTTGGTTTCTGCGGGTGGGGAGCTTATCGGAATCTGCCCCCCCATGTGAATGGGTATCGGGTACATAGTACCCCTACCCATTCAACAAAAAAGCAGTGAAAAGTAAAAATAACAAGAGCTGTTTTTTGACAAGTCCTTTATTAATAGCTCTGAGCTGTCTTGTTACCTGCTAAAAGAAAAAAAAAAACTGTTGTCCTGTTGCTGTCTTCCTCCCTTGTGTTTTAGCCGGCTGTCTGGCATCTGTTATATAGCCACAGGGAGTGGCTATCCGATGACATCACCCAGAGAGCCCGCCCTTGATGTCACAGGGGGCAGGCTGGACAGCCACGCCCCATGGCTATATAACAGATGCCAGACAGCGGGCGACAACACAACAGAAGAAGACAGCAACAGAACAACAGCGGCTTTTTTGATTTTTAGCAGGTAACCGGCAGCGAGGAAGAAGACCGCAGCGGGAAAGATGGCTCCGGGAGAGATAGCTCAGAGCTAATAACTAGGGATGAGCCGAACACCCCCCGTTTCGGTTTGCGGCAGAACATGCGAACTTTCGAACACTGTTAAAGTGGTTGTAAACCCACTTTGTAAACAAACACCTACAGGTAAGCCTAGATTAAGGCTTACCTGTAGGTGCATGAAATATCTCCTTAACCTACACGGTTAAGGAGATATTTGCATTTAAAACCGGCGCCGCTGACATCACGCGCATGCGCATGGGGTTAATCCCATTCACAAATTCGGCTAGGTCGCAGCATTCGACAACGTAGCCAAATTCGACGGCTCCTGCGCGCATGCGCGGAGTCACGTCTTCGCCGCTCCGGCCAATCACAGCGCCGGAGCGGCGCTGTGATTGACTGGTGCGGCGATACCCGTAAGTAACATTCCGGCTATCGCCGCAGCGATGGCTGCGTCTGGAGAGAGGGACGCGGACTGCTTCGGGGGCCCCGATCTAAGGTAAGTGGTACATAATGAGCTAGTATGCTAGTCATACTAGCTCATTATGCCTTTCTCTTGCAGGTTGCCTCAAAAAAAAAAAAAGGATTAGTGGGTTTACAACCACTTTAAAGTCTATGAGACTCGAATGTCAAAAATCAAAAGTGCGAATTTTAAAGGCTAATATGCAAGTTATTGTCCTAAAAAGTGTTTGGGGACCCGGGGCCTGCCCCAGGGGACATGTATCAATGCACAAAAAAGTTTTAAAAACGGACGTTTTTTTCGAGAGCAGTGATTTTAATAATGCTTAAAGTGAAAAAATAAAAGTGAAATATTCCTTTAACCACTTCAATACCATGCACTTATACAGCTTCCTGCCCAAGCCAATTTTGAGCTTTCAGCGCTGTCGCAATTTGAATGACAATTGCCCGGTCATGCTACACTGTACCCAAACAAATTTTTTATCATTTTGTTCCCACAAATAGAGCTCTCTTTCGGTGGTATTTGATCGCTTCTGCGATTATTTTTTGCACAACAAATAAAAAAAGAGGGAAAATTTTGAAAAAAAATATGTTTTTCTTTGTTTCTGTTAATTTTTTTGTAAATAAGTACCTTTTCTACTTCAATGACGGGCACTGATAAGGCGGCACTGAAGGGCACTGATAAGGAGACACTGATGGGCACCGATGAGGTGGCACTGATGAGGTGGCACTGATGAGGTGGCACTGATGATGGGCACTGATAGGCGACACTGATGGGCACTGATATGTGGCACTGGTATGCGGCACTGATGGGCACTCATAGGTGGCACTGATTGGCACTCATAGGCGGCACTGATTGGCACTCATAGGCGGCACTGATGGGCACTTATAGGCGGCACTGATGGGCACTTATGGGTGGCACTGATAGGTGGCACGGACGGGCACTGATAGGTGGGCACTTATGGGCACGGATGGGCACTGATAGTGGCACTGATGGACACTAGTAGGTGGCACTGGTGACACTGATGCCAAGCAATGCCAGCCACCACACATTGTGGTTGTGCCAGTCAGTGCCCATTTGTGGGCACTGATTGGCATATTTTTTTATGTTTTTTTAAATATATTTTTTTATTGTTTACTACATGTGGATGGCCATGGGGGCCATCCACATGCTTGGGGCGTCCTGGGGGGCTTCCCTGGTGGTCCAGTGTGGGTATCCGAGGGGGGGCTGTGCTGATAAACAATTGGCACGAACCCCACCTGTCAGGAGAGCCGCCGATCGGCTCTCCTCTACTCGCGTCTGTCAGACGCGAGTGAGGAAGAGCCGATCAACGGCTCTTCCTGTTTACATCCTGATCAGCCGTGATTGGACACGGCTGATCACGTGGTAAAAAGCCTCCGCCGGAGGCTTTTTACCGAGATCAGTGTAGCGGTGGGTCAGACTGACACACCGCTCCACCGATCGCCCCGATGCGCGCCCCCCCCGGGCGCGCGGCGGCTGTTATCCTGCAGGACGTCATATGACGTCCAGTGTGGATAACAGAACCACTTCCCGGACGTCAATATGCTATTGACTGGGCGGGAAGTGGTTAAATATCGTACCTGGGTGGTGTCTATAGTATGCCTGTAAAGTGGCGCGTGTTTCCCGTGTTTAGAACAGTCCCTGTACAAAATGACCTTTCTCAAGGAATAAAAGTAATTTAAAACTGCATGCGGCTGTAATGTAATGTCGGGTCCCGGCAATATGGATGAAAATTGAGAAAAATGGCATGGGTACCCCCCCCCCCCCAACCCATTACCAGGCCCTCTGGGTCTTGTATGGATATTAGGGAAACCTCGCACCCAAATTAAAAAAAGAAAAGGTGTGGGGCCCCCAGGCCCTATATACTCTGAACAGCAGTATACAGGCGGTCCAAACAAGACAGGGACTGTAGGTTTGTTCTTAAGTTGAATCTGTTTGTAATTTGGAACAGGTACATTTTGTAAGTGTAGCTCCAGCCAAAAGATCTATTTTTAAACTTTTTGAATAAAATAGGGAAGGGTTATCATCACCCCTGTAACCTTTGTTTTGCTGTCTGTGCCCCTGTTCAGAAGATTTCACCTCACTTTCTGTCTCAATGACAATTGGATTTTGAAAATTTGGGGTTTTTAGGGAAACAAGGATTGGTGATAAAGCATCAGTGGAGACACCTTTTTCCCATATTAAAGCGGAGTTCCACCCAAAACAACAACTATATCAGATCACATTCTTAACACTATTAACAATTTCAATAGCCACATAAAAACATTTTTTATGGTGTAAATACCGTAGTATATACAGGTGAAGTGCGACTTCCGGGATTTCACTCCCGCGGGAGTAGGCGTTTCTAATGCTTTCCCCGGTGCTGCAATGTAATGTTGGAGCTCACCGCAATGTAATGTGGGAGCTCGCCGCAATGTCTCCTGGGAGCACAGTGTCATGCTTCCCAAGAGACAATGCGGAACGCCATCCTGCGAAATCTCTCGAGATTTCACAGCTGAAGTGATGCATGACGCCGGTCATGTGACGAGGACGTATCTAGTTCTAATTCTACTGTTGTGAATGCCATCACAACGGGGCGTGAACTTTCAATGACGTCGCCCGTTGTGATGGCAACCAGAAAGTTTACGGCACTACTCGCCGTAAACACTGCGCATGCGCGAGAAAGAGTGGTGAATGCTGGGAGATAAGCATTCACCGCTACCCGGAAATCAGTGCTTGTGGGCTTCACAATGCCCACAAGCAAAATGGAAAATCCCTATATCGCTTTTTAAAGTTCTTCTTTTGAAAGAAGAAGAACAGACAATAATTGACACCAAACAAGTGAGTTTTACTTTGTTAGGTAAAAACACATTGAATGTTCAAAAAAAAACATTGACCGCGGAACCTCCGCTTTAACTCTTATGCCGTGTACACACGATCGATTTTACCGATGAAAACAGTCCGATAGACTTTTCTCATCGGACAAACCGATCGTGCATGGGCCCCATCGGTCTTTATTCCATCGGTGAGAAAAAATAGAACATGTTTTAAATTCATCCGATGGGAAAAAAAACGATAGCAAATTCCGATCGTCTGTGTGGAACTCCATCAGACAAAAAACCCACACATGCTCAGAATCAAGTCGACGCATGCTCAGAAGCATTGAACTTTTTCTCGGCTTGTCGGAGTGTTTTACGTCACGGCGTTTGGGACGGTCGGATTTTTGACTGATGGTGTGTAGGCAAGACTGATGGAAGTCAGCTTCATCGGATTAGAATCCATAGGAAATCCGATCGTGTGTACAGGGCTTTACAGGAGAGAATTTCCCTTCCTAGGGGTAGATTTCCTCTCACTTCCTGTTGTCTCCTTCCGTTTGTAAGTAGGAGTCGTTTGTAATTCGGATGTTTGAAAGTAGGGGACCGCCTGTATATACTATATGGCCTGCCCTATATACTCTGCAGAAAATTGGGTCTTAGGTGTTGGTGGTACAGTACACTGTAAGCCTTCACAGTTACTCTTGGTGGGCGCTGGAACGGGCCCTGCTGTGAAATATTATATCAAGAATTGTAATCACATGCCCTGTTAAACAGGGGCAGAAAAATTGGGTCTTAGGCGGTGGTGGTGGCACAACACTGTAAAGCCTCACAGATACTCTTGTTGAGCGCAGGAATGAGCCCTGCTGAGAAATATTAGGTCAAAAATTGTAATTACGCGCCCCTGTTAAACAGGGGCAGAAAAATTGGGCCTTAGGCAGTGGTGGTGGTGCCACAACACTGCAACCCCTCACAGATACTGTAGTTGAGCACAGGAACGAGCCCTTCTGTGAAATATTACAGCAAAAATTGTAATTACACGCCCCTGTTAAATAGGGGCAGAAAAATTGGGCCTTAGCCACAGGTGGTGGTGCCCAGAAACAAAAATGTTCTTAGAAGCTATCAACATGAACATTGAGGAGGAATAGGATAGTCACTCAGCATCAGCATAGGCAGTCTTCAAGGGATCTCACATTATTATAAAAATTAATCGGTTACATCAGCATCAGGTGCTTGGTAGCTGGTGATCCAAGCCTGATTCATTTTTATGAAGGTGAGCCAATCAACTGAGTCTGTGGACAGGCACACTCTGTGATCGGTTACAAAGCCTCCAGCAGCACTGAATGTGCGTTCAGATAGAACGCTGGATGCAGGACAGGCCAGTAGCTCAATTGCATACTGTGCAAGCTCTGACCAGTGATCCATCCTCAAGATCCAGTAACCCAGTGGATTTTTGGTTGGAAAGGTCTCCAAGTCTGATCTTGCCCCTAGGTATTCCTGCACCATGTAAATCAGACGCTGGCGATGGTTGCTGGAACCGATCAGACCTTGGGGCTGCGGACTAAAAAATTGTCTGAACGCATCGGTCAGAAGGCCACCTTCTCCACCGCTCCTTCTGTGACTGACCGAAGCCTCAGCAACACATTGTCGAGGACCAGGAAATTGTAACCTCCCAGGCTCGGAAAACGCATTGCACAAACCTTTCTGCAAGGCCTCCCGAAGATGTTTCATCCTCTGCTCCCTCTGAGAAGGCTGAATAAGTTCCGCAACCTTACCCTTGTAACGTGGATCAAGAAAGGTTGCCAGCCAGTACTGATCCCTCTCCTTGATACCACGAATCCGAGGGTCCTTTCGCAGGCTTTTCAGGATCAGGGAGGACATGCAGCGTAGGCTTGCTGAGGGATTCGGTCCGGAGTCCTCTGGGTCACTGAGGACGACATGATCCGCAGCCACCTCCTCCCAGACATGTACAAGTCCATGGGTTTCTGGGGACTGAAAATGATCCCCGCTGATGCTGAGTGCTAGGCTCCACCTCCATGCTGACACAATCCTCATCCTCATCCTCCTCCTCCTCCTCTTCCTGTGTGATAGGCGGGCCTGCAGGAATAGTGTCTGGATAAAGGGGGCCTTGAGAGGTAAGGAAGTCCTCCTCTTCCTCCCTCTGTTCTGCCTCAAGTGCCCTGTCCATTATTCCACGCAGTGTGTGCTTCAACAGGAAGACAAGAGGGACAGTATCACTGATGCATGCACTGTCACTGCTCACCATCCTCGTGGCCTCAAATGGTGACAGGACAGTGCATGCATCCTTGATCATTAGCCACTGGCGTTGCGAAAAAAAGCCAAGCTCCCGTGACCCTGTCCTGGTGCCATACTCGCACAGGTAAGCGCCTTGAGGCGATTCTGTTCGTATTTGTAGCGCTATACAAGTTATTCACTCACTCGCACAGGTACTCATTGATGGCCCTCTGCTGCATGTGCAGCCGCTGCAGCATTGCCAACGTTGAGTTCCACCTGGTGGGCATGTCACAGATGAGGCGGTTCTTGGGCAGGTTGCATTCTTTTAAAGGTCAGCCAGCCGAGCACTGGCATTATATGACCGGCGGAAATGCCCACAGACTTTCCTGACTTGCCTCAGGAGATCCTGTAAGCCCGGGTACCTGCACAAGAACCGCTGCACCACCAAATTAAGGACATGAGCCAAACAGGGAACATGGGTCAAGTGTCCCTGTTGGAGGGCGGAGAGGAGGTTGGTGCCATTGTCGCAAACCACCATTCTTGGCTGAAGCTGGTGTAACGTCAACCACCTCTGAGCCTGCCCCTGCAGAGCTGACAGAATCTCTGCCCCAGTGTGGCTCCTGTCCCCTAAGCAGACCACCTCAAGCACCGCATGGCATCTTTTTGCCTGAGTGCTTGCGTAGCCCCTAGAACGCTTACAGAGCACCGCTGGTTCCGAGGATAAATCTGCACAGGAAGAGGCTATAGAGGAAGAAGAAAAGGATGTGGTGGAGGATAGAGGTGTGGCAGAATCACCACTACCAGCATTTTGGAGGCGTGGTGGCGGAACAAGCTCCAACATTACTGCACCCTGTCCTGCATCCTTCCCAGTGGCCAGCAGAGTTACCCAATGCGCCGTCAAAGAAAGGTAATGTCCCTGTCCATGCCTGCTGGACCATGAGTCAACAGTAATATGCACCTCACCGCTGATCGCCCTGTCCAACGAGGCCAAGACATTGCCTTCCACATGCCGGTAGAGAGCGGGAATGACCTTCCGAGAAAAAAAATGGCATTTGGGAACCTGCCACTGAGGTACCGCACATTCCACAAATTCTCAAAAGGGGGCAGAGTCTACCAGCTGAAAAGGCAGCAGTTGGATTGCTAGCAATTTATCCAAACTACAATTCAGCCGCTGAGCATGTGGATGGCTGGAACCAAATTTCTTTCAACGGTTTAGCAACTGGGGTAGAGAAATTTGCCTTCTACAATCAGATTTAGGTGTACCGCTAGCAGATTGCCCGCAAGTGCTTGGGACACCTAATTCTACACCTTCATTCCTCTCAATGCAGGTCTCTGAGAGGACTGAAGGTATAGAGGGGTTGGAGATCCCAGCTGATGAGGAAGCAAGGAGAGGTCCGCCTTGTTCTTTGGTGTGGGTCTTTTAAGTACTGTTGCCAATGGACTGCATGGGAGCTCGACATATGTCTGGTCAAGCATGTGGTGCCCAAGCGGCTGCTGTTTTGGCCACACTTGATACGCTTCAGACATATATGTTACAAACAGCAACGGTGTGATCTGCTGCACACGTCTCCAAAAAGTCCCACAGCAAAAAACTTTTGAAAAAACACGCGTCAGCAGCGCCCTGGACATGCGGAGCTCTGCGGTGTGATGCAGTTGGTTGGCTGCACTTAAGCTGGCCCCTGGAGGGCATCCTGCCTTGTTGGAGATGTGCCTCCTCCTCCTTCTCCTCCTCTCTTCTATCAGGCACCCACGTAGAGTCAGTGACCTCATCATCCCCTCCCTCCTCGCTACTGGAGCAAACCTGGCAGTATGCTGCAGCTGGGGGAACATGACTGCCAGTCTCTTGTCCTTCCTGGGCACCCCCTCGCTCTGGACTCACATTACTGCCCTCATCCTCAACCTGGGTACCATCATCGGAGACTTAAAAACACTGCGCATCCTCTTGCAGCATGTACCCGACACTGTGGTCGAACAGTTCGGGGGATTCCTCAGGACATGATGGTGGGGCTAGGAAAGGAGTGACTGATGCCATTGAGCCGATGGAAAAGGCCACTTTAGCAGGTGCATTGGCAGCCAAACTACTCTGAGCCTGGGTGACAGAGGATGAGGAGGATAAGGATGGCTTTGTGATCCACTCTACCAACTCTTCTGCATGTTGTGGCTCAACACGGCTAGCTGTCGAAAAAAAAGAAAAAAAGGACAAGCGTGCCCCAGGGCCACGTGCTGGGGATGCACCGTGTCCACGATCCAACACTGTTGGCTGTAGACACAGAGCCTGCTTTCCCTCCTTTTTTTTTTTTTTTTTTATAATCAGTATTTTATTGTTTTCAAAAATGACAGATAACAGGACATGTTCAACAGTTGGTGGTTAAAATAGAAAACACCAACCTCGCATGGTCGTGATAACAAGAGCGGCACGAAGACATAGGTTGAACAGGGGAATATATATACAATGACAAAGCCATGGTGACAGATACCTAATGGGGTGCTTCCTGTGTCTACTGGGTCGACAAGCATTATGGGGGCCCAAAAGGGACCTTGGCATAGAAAATAGCTGTGGGGGTGCGGGCAAAGTCTATAGCTTCTTGACCTGCCCATGTAAAGCCCTGTCCCCGGCTACGAGCCAGGGGGGCTGTTTCCCGAAATGTACTACATGTATGGCACCGTGACCCGCGGCCAGGGCAGGGGGGGGGCCTAGTGGCCTCCATCAAACCGCCCCCCACCCTCCCCACGCGCCAAGGGCACCAAAAGGCGTCGAAGTGTACTCCCTCGGGACCGCCAGTGCCCCTGTATGGTCAGGGGTCGGTCCCGTGAGCGCAGAGGGGCTCATGCATCGACTCCCTCCCACAGCTAAACAATAGGTATTTGAACTTGACAACAGTATAATAATAAGACCACCATAGAACTTGTAAGTTAAAATAGGAAAGGAACAGAGGTGGAGGAAAGAAAAGAAAAAAGAAAAGAAAAAAAAGGGGGGGGAAGAGAAGAAGAAGGGGGGGCGTACCTGCGATCTAGGAAAGGGCTGCGTTCAGATCCACACCGAGCACGCCACGCCAGGATCAGGCCATCTGTATAGCCAAGTGCCAATGTCTGCGGCCTACTGAGGGAGTGTCGTTCTGTCCTCTAGGTGCGCCGTAACCTGTGTGTTTTAAGGGAGGGGTCTGCCAATTCCAGTAAGGCAATATCCAAACTGGAGGGTACGCAGTCAGGGTCAGAAACATATTCAGACCAGGGTGCCCAAACGTCGGCAAACCGTTCCTGGGAGCCTCGACAAGTCGCTATCCAGTCCTCTGCCTCTCAGACCGCATTCACCCCACCGATCCACTCCGCCCAAGTAGGAATTTTGGGCTTTTTCCAGTATATTGGGAGCAGGCGCCTTGCTGCATTAAGCAGGTGGGGCAGCACACTATTCTTGAATCGGCTGAGTGAAATCGGGGGGACATGCAGAAGGAAATGCTTTGGAGAAAAAGGAACATCTATCCCTGTTACTAATTTTATTTGGTCTCGTAAGTCTTCCCAAAATGGTTTAATTAGGGGACAGACCCACCATATGTGGAGGAACGTACCTCGGAGTCCACAGCCGCGCCAGCAGAGCTCGGATGTAGAGGGGTAAATGCGGGCCATTTCCGCCGGTACTCGGTACCAACGGGACAGTAATTTAAAGTTTGTCTCCAGAGTCTTGGAGTCAATGGAGGACGAGTGGGTGAGGTAGTATAAGTGAGTCAGTTGTGTGTCCGTAAGAACGTGTCCTAGGTCGGTTTCCCATCGCCAGATGTAGGCGGGCCTGGGCTGAGAAGCAGTTGAATCTAGAAGTTGGTACAGTTCCGACACCAGGTGAGGGGCGGGAGTCTCTGAAATTAAAAGGCGCTCAAATTGGGTGAGAGACGATGTGTCTCTAATCGTGTGACCATGTACCTCGAAGAAATGGTGTAATTGCCTGTATTTCCAGAAATTCATTCGCGGGCCCTGATGTCCGGCCTGGAGAGCCTCAAAACTCAGGAGTTTTGCCGTCTTTCATGAGTTTGCCACAACTAGCGTTTCCGTCATCAACCCATGGCCCAAAAAAGGCCATTTGTTTACCTGGGGGGAACCAATGGAAACCACCCAACGGGGTCAGCGGGGACATAGGGGGGGCCAAGTTCAGCAGTGGGTTGATCTTGTCCCACACCGACAACACCTGAGTCGTCAGTGGGGAGGTCGTCTCGGATAGCCCCCTATGTTCCCGAGATAGCCATGGCGCATAGGACAAATTCCTGCCCGCCATGCTCTTCTCTAGGGAGACCCAGAGTTTTGAGTGAGTATGGAAGCGCCAATTGAGGATCCTCTGCAGGGCTATAGCCCGGTAGTATCTCCTAATGTCCGGGACCCCCAAGCCGCCCCCCGCTTCGGGCGCCGTAGCACCCTCAGGGCTATTCTGGGTTTACGCGCGTTCCATATAAAGTCAGATAGCATGCTAGATAGACGGTCAAAGAAAAGTCTGGATAGTGGAACTGGGAGCATTTGTAGGTAAAAGAGTATGCGCGGTAACACGTTCATTTTTATTATGTTCACCCGGCCCGTCCATGTAAAGGCAGTACGCGTCCAGTGCGAGAGATCACTCTTGACCGAGGCCAGCAGTGGGGGGTAGTTAACTGCGTATAGGGTGTCAAGTCGGTCTGTAAGTTGTATCCCCAGGTAGCGTATAGACGATGTGGCCCAGGTAAAGGGGAAGGCAGCTTTAAGACTCAAGACTAAGTGGGGGGGGCAGGCAAATGGGAAGAATCTCCGACTTCGTGAAATTGATCTTGAAGTTGGAGATCAACCCAAAGAGTTTCAGTTCCTTCATCAAGTTGGGCAACGAGAGTAGGGGGTCTGAAAGGTGGAAGAGGACATCATCGGCGTATGCCGAGAGCTTATGTTCTGTGTTCCCCACCTGCAGTCCTTTAATATCTTTGCTGGCACGCACTGTGCGGAGTAATGGCTCCAGCACCAGAGCAAACAAAAGGGGGGACAGGGGACACCCCTGCCTTGTGCCGTTCCTAATGGGGAATCGAGAAGAGAGGGTCCCGTTGACTTTGACCTGTGTGCAAGGCGTGGAATACAGGGCCAGAATCGACGCCATCATTCGCGGGCCTAACCCTATTGACCTAAGTACTGCTGTTAAATAAGACCAGTCTACACGGTCAAAGGCCTTTTCTGCGTCCGTCGAGCGAATTATGTATGGCTGTGGGTTCGGATGGGTCCGGGCCCAGTGGACGAGATGGACAGCTCTGAGGGAGTTGTCCCTGGCCTCTCTGCCTGTAATGAAGCCGGTTTGGTCTGGGTGGACAATCTCAGGTATAAGGTGTTTAAGTCTGTTTGCTAGGATTTTTGCCAGGAGTTTTATGTCTAAATTAAGGAGGGAAATGGGGCGGTAGCTCTGGGGGACAGTGGGATCCTTGCCCTCCTGTGGAATCACAGTGATGTGGGCCAAGAGGGCCTCAGAGGGGATGTCTTTCCCCCCTGCTATAGAATTAAAGTATTTGCACATGGGGGTCGCCAATTGAGAAAAAAAGGTCTTGTAATATGCCTTAGTAAACCCATCAGGGCCAGGACTCTTCCCATTGGGCAAGGACTCCACCGTTGCCCCAAGCTCGGTCGTTGTGATTGGGAGCTCCAGGGCCAAGGACTGGTCCTCTGTGAGGGGGGGGAGACCGGCCGAGGAAAGGTATTCCCGGATCGCTAGTTGTCTAGCTTCATGTGTGGTAGGAGGGAGCTCAGAGTCTAAGTGATAAAGTGTAGCATAATAATCCCGGAACTCTGAGGCAATCTTAGAAGATTGCACCGTCATTCCCCCTGAGGAGGAGCGCAGTTTTTGTATGTACGTCAGGGCATGTCTTCTCCTAAGGGCCCGCGCTAGCATCCGCCCGCATTTGTTCCCATGTTCGTAGTATTTGTGGGCCATATAGCAGCGTGTACCCTCAGGAATTCTGCCCCACGAGCCTTTTAAGTCTGGATCCCTGAGAGATCAGCTCACCTCGGACCACAGCCTTATGAGCCTCCCAGATCACCCCCTCTGTCAGAGCATCACCCGAGTTTTCGCTAAAGTAATGGGTCAAGGTGTCGGACACTTCCTTCACCACCACCACATCGTCCAACAGATTGTCATTCAACCTCCACGTCCAGGCCCGATGTGTGCCCGAAGGTAGGGTGAAGGCAACTGTTATCGGGGCGTGGTCTGAAATGGAGATGGTGCCAATGGACGCAGTATGAAGGAGTTCTAGAGTCTTAACATCCACATAGATGTGGTCTATACATGTGTAAACATTGTGTACTTTAGAGTAGTAGCTGAAGTCACGATCCGAGGGGTGCAGTACTCGCCAACAGTCTGTTAGGAGGTGGGATTGGAGCGTCTTGCGGAAGTGTTTAAGGAACGCATAGGAGTGTGGGGATCTCGCATGGGACGTGTCGAGCAGGGGGTCAGGGCTGATGTTGAAGTCACCTCCAAGGATCAAGAAGCCTTCCCTAAAGTCAGCCAGGCGTTCCAAAGTAGAGTCAATGAAAGTGAGTTGGTCTGCATTCGGGGCATATATCGTCGCAAACGTATACGTCTGGCCAGCAATACTGCCCTTAAACACATATCTACCCAGGGGGTCTATTTTACTGTCAGAGGGTTGGAAGGGGCAAGATTTGTGGACAGCGATGGCCGTCCCTCTAGACTTAGGTGTAGGGGAGTTGCTGAGGAACCATTGATTAAAAAGATGAGTAGGTAGCTTAGGAAGGGATTGCGGCGTAAAGTGGGTCTCTTGAAGGAAGACCACCTGCGTTTTTAAGCGCTTTAACTCCCACCACAATTTACTACGCTTGTGGGGTGAGCAAAGACCTCTGACATTATATGAGCTTACCTGTAGCGTAGCCATAGGGAGAAGAAAGATGGTCGAGGCACGTAGATGGTGGCGCGCTCGGTGTGGGTGACGCAGCGGCAGGTCGCTCCTGAATGAAAAGAGAAGGAGAGGGAAGAGAAAAGGAGGGGGGGAAACGGAAAAAAGAAGAAAAGACACATGAGACAAATACAAAATACAACACAAACATAGCAGAGTGGCCGGAGCCATCTGAACATAGAAAACCTCTAAGGGCCATGCTCAGGATCCCGTCCCCTATAAGGGGTGGGGCCCGAATCCTAGCCCACGATCCCTATGGGGATCAGAGCCCAAAAAAGGGTGGCCTATGGGGGGTACATGGACCAACATAGGGGGGTAGGTGAGGGGGCCTCCAGCCCCGCCCATCGCATCTAACACGTTGCTGTGGGGGAGGGGTAGAAGAGGGGATGCCTCTTGTGGGAGAAAATCAGAGGGTATAGGGGCACCAAAGCCTGTTGTAGGTGCTCAAGGCATGACCAGGGGGCATAACGGCCTAGGAGTCTATGGCATGGTTATCAAAGGGAAGGCGAATTAGAGAGTGGACCTTCCTCAAAGTGAGTCACACTGTTAGTCCCTCGAGGAGACCGGGCCTATTGAGGATTCAGAAGGATGTCGTCTGCGATCTCGTCTGCGAGTCTTGCACTTGGTTGATTGCCACGGCTGGGGTGGCGGTAGCCTGGTAGCAGAAAAGTCTGGTGTTCCCCTCCAGTCAGGAAAGTCCACCGGATCCAGGTCCAGAGAGGACAAAAAATTTGGGAGATCATCCTTAGTGCGGAGAGTCACCGTTTTGCCATCTTTGGTGACCTGAAGAAAGAAGGGGAAGCCCCAACGGTATTGGAGACCCGCATCTTGGATAGCCACCAGGAGGGGGCGAAGAGATCTGCGTTGCATGAGAGTGCGCCGAGAAATGTCCTGGTAGAAGGCCAAGTGCGCGCCATCAAAATCAAAGTAGGGCTTACCCCGCATTTTCTGTATGATGCGGTCTTTTAGTGTGTACTTATGTAGCTTACAAATGATGTCTCTGGGATTGTTCACATCTTGGGAAGGGGGTTTCAAGGCCCTGTGCGCGCGATCTATCTCAATGGTGGCCGTAGCAGGCAGTCCCAATATTTCCTTAAAGACACCTTCTAGGGTGGGGATTATACAAGTAAATATGCGCATGAGTCCAAATCGCTGTTATCCTTAGAGTATGGGGTTTAGGATAGTGTATGTACAATGCATGTACAATCGGTAAACATAGAGACCAGGGAGACCAGGGAGTCGGGCGGGGAGTAGTAAAAACAGTCACATATACAGTCTCAGGGCTGCCATCAAGGAGAAACAGAAACCGTGTTCCAAAAGTACTGAAAAGAAAAGCAAGGGCAGAGGCGCCTCTGAGTGCAGATGTTTAAAACAATTTAATAAGAGATTGCAGTACAAGCAACTCACATTTTACTGGATAAAAACAGGCATTGTACGATTTCCATATGTAGAAGAGGGTATCAACAGGTCAGTCATCAGCCTCCTTCTCCTGCTGGGGCGCTGTGTTGCTGGTTCTTCCTATCTGCACCGCTTTAGATGGATGGAACAGCCGGCGGCGGTGGAGATACTGCAGAGCACGGCCTGGGTGATGGTTTTTCCGGCAGGCGAGGGCCGATGACGTCACTGGCATGCGACGCGTTTCCTGAGCCAGCGTGCTGCGTGTGACGTGGCAGTCGCGCTCCTTTGTCAAGCTTGTGGGTGGGTTGGAGGAGCTGGTATTTGATGGACATGGAGGGGCGGAGGAAGGACAGAGGGGCGGGGTTAGGGCACAGAGGCGAGAGGAGTGTCAGCAGAGAGAGCTCTGGTATTTGATGGACATGGAGGGGGCATAGAAAGGACAGAGGGGCGGGGCTTGGGGACGGAGGTGGGAGACGTGTCAGCAAAGAGAGCTATTAGTCATGGCATGATGGTAAAGCCAGATAGTGGTTTTAGAACGGAATAAAGAACACTATGAGTAGGGGTACTATGAGTAGGGGAATGCAATAAATTATGTGGTATGAACAAGAATAAGAATAATTTTAAAGAATTTTAGAGAAATTTTAATAAATTTAAAAGAAAGGGCAGTTACTTGGAGAGGGATATGTTGAGGATGTAAGGAGTATATATATATATGTAAAAGTCCATATACATGCATATATACATATGAAAGAAGGGGGGGCAGGCAAAAAGGTATCCCTATACATACATGTGTACATATAAAAGGAAGGGGGGGGGAAGCGAAAGGGTATATAATAATAATGATAATAATGGTAAGGGATGGAATGGGAATGGGAGTGGGAATAGAGTAAATATAGATAAGTACTAATAAATTAATAAAATTAAAGGGTGAGGGAGGGGACGATGTGTGCGAATGGAATAAGGAATGGATGGGTAAAAGGGGGGAAGGGGGGGGGAGATCACATAGACACATGCATGTATGCGCCCATGGGAATATTAGATGAGGTGACAGGTCAGAATGGTCACAGAAAGAGGGGGGGCGGGGGGGGGAGAAAGAGGAGAAGAACTACTGGACCTATATACACATGCGCATGTATGTGCGCATACACACTCACATGTATACGCGCATACACACACACCCGCATGCGTACATTCGAGGGGGGGGGGGGGAAGAGGTTAGTATAGTCAGCACAGTTGCTAGCAGGGGGTATGCGTGTACATAAGTTCATGATGGGGGGGGATGGGGTTAAATGAATGGAACCGTAAGGCCTCTGGTAGAGGAAATGTCATCATAAGTAATAAAATAATATACTATATACATGATACATATAAAATATATAAGATATAAAAGGAATGGTATACAATATATATAGATATGTCTGCGAGCACATAAATATATGATTGAGGCAAAGGTGCGAAATGCAGGGTACAAAAATACAAAAATACAAAACTACAAAAATACATTTCTTTTTCGTACATCACGGGACACAGAGCGGCATAGTCATTACTAATGGGTTATATAGTTTACCTTCAGGTGCTGGCACTGGCAACTTCCAAACCGGAAGTACCCTCCCCTATATAAGCCCCTCCCATCCGGGAGCACCTCAGTTTTTTGCCAGTGTCTAAGGTGTTGGCCAAAGAGTAACATGTGTTTTCCCGGGCTTGCGTACAGGTTCTTTTACGGGCCTTAGTAAGCTGTTCCGGATCCCACCAAAAAAGCTTCATAGCTAAACGGTCGGTACCCGGGCCTTGCAACAGAAGAGCAAGGTTTTGCCTGTAATGCCTCTCTTAGGAGGGCTGGACCCTGGGATCCAGAGCTCTGGTCATACCCACGACCAAGATGTTTTCTGTGCAGGGTGCTATACAGGTCCAGGGGAGTGGAATCCTTGGGAACCCGGTCCCTGAAGGTTTAATTACAATGCCTGCCGTGATAGGTGAAGTTTGGGCTTCTGTGGACCAAACAGAGTCCTGCGGCGGGGAAGAGGTAAGTGGGGGCCCCCAGGAACTTGGTTCTATTGGGGGACCCCCAAGCCTAATTTGTCTTTCTGTCTGTTACCTAACGGTATTCCCGCTAATATCTGTGTATGCCTATAACTACTGGAAAATGTAAAATTTTAATAGTAGTCAAGAAAAAAAAAAAAAAGAGGACCGCGGTACCTGTGTTAAACCACTAGAGGCCGCTGTGGTCCATTTTTCTTGTCATGTGGCTCTTTGGTTTTCTCAAGTCAAAAGATCCAGGCAGTTGGTAAGTTTCTCTGTGGGAATCCAGTTCCTCTGCCCTGTTGCTGCGCTCATCCACCGCACAGGCCCTCCGGCAAAAAGGGCCCTGGCTCCTAGTCCCTGCTTGGTTTCAAAAAAGGGCGCCAATGGTGCACGGGCGCACGCGCCTCCTATGGAAAAAAAGGGGCGGGGCGGGTGGATGACGCTCGATGCGCGGCGCTTCTGCGCATGTGCAGGCGTCCCAGCATGTATAAAATACACAGTACAAGTGTCAGCTGGATGCAAACAGAGCTAGCAACAAAACGGTGGCACACAGAGGCGGTTGATGCAGGCATCCCCATAGAAAGGCACTTTAGTGGACACCAGCTGGTATATAGCAGCAACTGTGTTAGACTATTACCAGCAAAATTGGTGTATGATGACGGGAATACCTCAGCTTTGTGCTTAAAGGATATGTCGTCCAGACACTCCGGAAATAAGTCTTCCAGGAAGCCAAAGGGGTCTCCATCGGGCTCTGAGGATATTGGGCATGCTTGTACTGCACCAATCTCCCCTGAAAATTCAGAGGTCAGTAGCCGTAGGAACCCCGCAGGAGTGCCTGGTGCTGCAGCTGTCCCCAGTCCACCTGCTCCTGTATATATATAACAGAGGAGGTTTTATCCTCAACTCTGGGAGGATTGGAAGAGAGATTAACAGCATTGATCGCTGCTTCCCTGTCACAGGGAAAGCGCGTCCGATCTCCGTCTCCTCCTTCAGAGTGCCTGTTAGTGGAGGAACAGCCCCACACAGAGATCGACCTACCTGAAGGGGATCAGGATGAGGTTGATTCAGTTATAGAGGAATCAACAGTGGAAGAACCCTTCTCAGCATCTCAGGCTGAAAGATTATGGGTTCAGTCTCTGACTAACATGGTCCGATCAGCATTTAAAATGCCTCTGGCGGAACCATCAACCACTACGGTTTCCTCGCTGGGGTCGCTGAAAGCTCCCCAGGCTGTCTGTTCCTTCCCAATCCACCCTTTATTGGAAGGGCTTATTTACCAGGATTGGGAGCATCCTGATAAAATATTTACTCCCCCCAAGAGATTTCCAGTGATCTATCCCATGGAGGATAAGTTCATAAAAAATGGAGGGTCCCTACAGTGGACACAGCCATCTCTTGTGTAAATAAATCACTGACATGTCCAGTAGATAATGTTCCAATTGTTCAAAGACCCAATAGATAAAAAAATTGGAGTCTTTACTAAAATCTGCTTTCTCTACAGCAAGCATGGTGACACAACCTGCAGTAGCAGCGATTAGAGTCTGCCAAGCAATGAAAGATCAGTTGAAACAAGTCTTAAGGGACTTACCAGATCAGCAGGCTCTTGCCCTAGCTGACCTACCTAGAGCCTTGTGTTGCGGTGGAAGCCATAAAGGATACAATCCAACAGGCATCCCGCTTTACGCTGTCTGTAGACATATGCGTAGGCTTCTATGGTTCAAAAACTGGTCTGCTGAAGCTCCCTGTAAGAAATTGCTGATAAGCGTTCTCCATGAAATGGGAAGCTAATCTGGAGAAGATCTGGACAAATATATCCAGAAAACTTCTGCCGGTAAAAGTACACTCTTGCCGGTTAAGAATAAGGGTAGAAGTCCTTCTTTTAAGAGGCCTACTTCTCCAGTCCCTGGCACATCGGCTGTGAAACAGTTCCGACGGCCTCCGCGGTCAAATCCAGGGGGCAGAAATCAGGGACAATCACAGGGTAACAAGAAACCCTGGGTCAAGAGAGGTACAAAACCTCCCCCCAAGTCATGAAGGGTTGCCCCCACTCAATCGGGTGAGGGGAAGACTTCAGTTGTTCACAGAGACCTGGCGGGACACCATCAGAGACAGATGGGTGATCTCCGCAGTAAGTCTGGGATACAGGCTGGAGTTAAAAGACATTCCTCCTGCCCATTTTATAAGGTCAAATGTGCCAAGCGATCCCCAGAAGAGTGGATCCCTCCTTCTGGCACTAGAACAACTATTGCTCCAAGGGTAATCATGAAGGTTCCCTTGGAAGAAAGCGGGTTCGGGTTTTACTCGAACCTTGTCACAGTCCCCAAACCAAATGGGGACGTGAGGCCCATATTAAATATAAAAGGGCTAAACAAGTTCCTACATATCAGGACTTTTTCGGATGGAGTTGATCCGATCGGTGGCCACCGCCCTACAAGGGCAGGAATGGTTAGCCTCGATCGACATAAGGGATGCTTATTTGCATATTCCCATCTGTCCGGCCCACCAGAAATTTCTACGCTTTGCAGTAGAAGGGCACCATTTTCAGTTCAGAGCCTTACCCTTCGGTCTGGCCACAGCACCACGAGTGTTCACAAAAATTCTGGCCCTACGATTGGCCAAACTAGGAACACAAGGTGTAACGATAATGGCATATCTAGACGACTTGTTGCTGATAGACCACTCAGTGAAAAAAACTAGAAGTGGTCGTTCACAAGATAATCAAGTATCTGGAATCTCACGGTTGGCATTATCAACCGAGACAAGTCAGCCCTAAAACCAGTCAAAAGTCTGGAATACTTGGGGGCTAAGACTGGATTCAAATCAGAGAAAGATTTTCTTACCTCCAGAGAAGGTGTCGTCTTTGAAAGATTTGACCCACTTAGTGGGTACAAAAAAGGAAAACCATCCATACGCCTGTGTATGAGGCTGCTGGGAAAAATGGTGGCTTCATTCGAAGCAGTACCCTACGGTCAATTCCAATCAAGGAACTTGCAGAGGGCCATACTGTCAGCCTGGAACAAAAAAGTTCAGGCTTTAGACTTACCAATGTCCCTGTCCCCTTCCGTTCGCAAGAGCCTCCATTGGTGGTTGGTGCCCCAGAATCTGGAAAAAGGGAAACCCTTCAGTCCGGTTTCTTGGAAGGTGGTCACTACAGATGCCAGCCTCATAGGCTGGGGGGCAGTACTGGAGCAATGGTCTCTCCAGGGCAAGTGGTCAGAAGCAGAGAAGGCCCTGCCCACCAATCTCTTAGAGATACGAGCAGCCCGGTATGCCCTAGTAGCATGGACATCCAAACTCCAAGGGTCACCTGTCAGAATTCAATCAGACAATGCCACAGCAGTGGCATATATCAATCACCAGGGTGGCACCAGGAGTCGTGCAGCCCAGAGGGAAGCGAATTGCATCCTGGAATGGGCAGAAAGATATGTCACAGCCATATCCGCGGTTTTCACCCCAGGAGTGGAAAATTGGAGAGCGGACTTTTTAAGTCGCCAGCAATTATGCCCGGGGAATGGTCTCTTCACCCCGAGGTTTTCCAGGCAATATGCCAGCGGTGGGGAACACCGGATGTAGATCTGCTAGCATCCAGATTCAACGCAAAGGTGGACAGATTTGTGTCTCGCACAAAGGATCCCCTAGCTTGCGTTTTGGATGCCCTCGTGTTCCCTTGGGATCAGTTCAAGCTGATATATGCATTCCCACCACGATTAATCCGCAGAATCAGGGTAGAAAAGAAACCAGTGATTCTGGTGGCTCCAGCGTGGCCCCGAAGGGCATGGTACGCAGAGATTGTAAAAATGTCAGTGGGAAGTCCTTGGACCCTCCCACATCGTCCGGACCTGCTTTCGCAAGGACCGATATACTACCCTTCCTTACCAGCCCTAGGTTTGACGGCCTGGCTATTGAAGCCCACATTCTAAAAAAGAGAGGGCTCTCTAATCCTGTGGTATCTACCATGATCAATGCCAGGAAGCCGGTATCCAGGCAGATCTATTAGAGGATCTAGAAGGCGTACATCACGTGGTGTGAGGCCAAGAAATGGCATCCTTGTAAGTACGTAATAGGTAGGATTCTGGACTTCCTACAGTGGGCTGTACATAGGAAGCTTGCCTTGAGTACTATCAAGGGTCAGACGGCCTTGTCAATATTTTTTCAAAGGCCCTTGGCTTTGCATTCATTAGTCAAAGCTTTCATACAAGGAGTGATGCGTATTAGCCATCCGGTTAGTATTCCCATATGTCCATGGGACTTAAACCTGGTTCTGTCGGTTCTACAGAAACAACCATTTGAACCATTGCGGCACATTTCCTTGGTTCTTTTCACCAGGAAATTGATTTTCTTAGTAGCCATTTGTTCGGCTAAAAGAGTATCGGAATTAGCCGCCTTGTACTGTAAGGAGCCATATCTGGTTGTCCATAAGGACAGAGTAGTATTACGTCCTCATCCAGCCTTCTTCCTAAGGTGCTATCTAGGTTCCATTTGAACCAAGATGTGGTTCTTCCTTCCTTTTTCCCCAAACCTAGTTCGGTAGAGGAAAAGTTATTGCATTCTTTGGATGTAGTAAGAGCAGTTAAAGCTTATCTAAAAGCCACTGCTCAGATTCGCAGAACGGATACTTTGTTTGTTCTGCCGGAAGGCCCCAGAAAGGGTCAGGCAGCATCAAAATCTACTTTAGCCAAGTGGATTCGACAGGTCATAATACAAGCCTATGGCTTGAGAAAGAGACCGCCTCCGTTCAAAGTTAGGGCGCACTCCACAAGAGCAGTTGGAACCTCATGGGCAGTGCATCACCAGGCCTCCCTGGCTCAAGTCTGTAAGGCCACAACATGGTCTTCAGTACACACGTTTACTAGATTCTACCAGGTAGACGTCAGAAGTCAGGAGGATGTCGCCTTTGGGCGGTGTGTTGCAGGCCGCAAAAGAGCCTCATGCCTGATGGCGCCCAGCTTATGTATAGTGTATCCCTCCCCTCATTTGGCATTGCTTTGGGACGTCCCATTAGTAATGACTATGCCGCTCTGTGTCCCGTGATGTACGAAAAAGAAAAAGGGATTTTTATAACAGCTTACCTGTAAAATCCTTTTCTTGGAGTACATCACGGGACACAGAGCTCCCACCCCTCTTTTTGGGACACTTATTGCTTTGCTACAAAACTGAGGTGCTCCCGGATGGGAGGGGCTTATATAGGGGAGGGTACTTCCGGTTTGGAAGTTGCCAGTGCCAGCACCTGAAGGTAAACTATATAACCCATTAGTAATGACTATGCCGCTCTGTGTCCCGTGATGTACTCCAAGAAAAGGATTTTACAGGTAAGCTGTTATAAAAATCCCTTTATTAACGATAACAATGAAAATGATGATAATGGGAACAATCAATATAACGGGAGTGAGAAGAAGAGGGGTGGGGAAGGGGAGAGGGGGGGAAGGGGGAAAGGGAAATGGAGAAAAAGGGGGGGAAAAAAAGAGGGAGGAGGGAGGGGGGGGAAAGATGGGGAGGGAGGGGAAAGGGGAATTGGGAAGGTAGGACAGGATGGGGAAGGGGGGAGGTTTTGATAAGTGGGGCAGGGGAACTATACTTGCAGACACCCGCCACCCCCAAGTTTGGGTAGAGCAATATACGAAAACCTGTGAGATATATATAATTTGAAGAGTGAAATTACATATCAAAGATGTTGAAATACTGCTAAAATATATATATATATATATATCTAAAGGAGGGGGCTGGGGGGAGATATTACAGGATAGTATGGACTTCGATGCTCTCATTAATTCCTCCAGGTGAGAGGACATCCAGGCTGTAGATCCAGTAGGTCTCACGGGCGCAAAGTTTTTTGAATCTTTCGGCTGCAGGGAGGGATCTGTCGATTTGCTCGATGACCCACACTTGGAGTCCTGTGGTGGATTTTTGATGTACTTTGGCAAAGTGTTTGGGGACACTGTGAGGGTCTGTACCACCCTCTATATATCTGCGGTGTTCCCCAAATCTCTGTCTTAGTGGGCGTATGGTGCGGCCTACATACATTAGGCCGCATGGGCAGCTAAGGCCGTACACCACAAAGTCTAAAGAACAGTTGAAGAATTCCTTCAACTGGTATGTTTTTCCTTTAGTGCTGAAGCATTTTTGGCCATGTTTAACAAATTTGCATGTTTTGCAGAGTGGTTTACGGCATTGGTACATACCTATGGTGGGTATGGATGAAGTCGTGGGTTTTAGTCTGCTAGGGGCGAGTTTGTTCTTTAAGTTTGGAGCCCTGCGGTAAGTAACTCTGGGGTAGGGTGGCAGTTCAGATTTCAAATGTGGGTCCTGCTGGAGAATATTCCAATGTTTGAGTAATATTTTTTCCATGTTCTTATGTCTAGAGTGGAAAGTGGTAACGAATCTGGTCGAGCAGTCACGTGTGGCTTGCTCAGTCTTTGGTGGCTTACCATGGAGGTAGAATCTGTGTGCATCATCAACCAGGTGTTCAGGATATTGTTTGTCCATGAATTTCTTTTTGAGGTTTGTACTAAGTTCGATGTAGTCTGAGTCTCTGGTGCAATTCTGTCTGAGGCGACAGAATTGACCCTTGGGGATGTTTTTGATCCAATTCTTGTGGTGACAGCTATTGTAGTGCAGGTACGAGTTTCCAGCTCTACCCAAACTTGGGGGTGGCGGGTGTCTGTAAGTATAGTTCCCCTGCCCCACTTATCAAAACCTCCCCCCTTCCCCATCCTGTCCTACCTTCCCATTCCCCTTTCCCCTCCCTCCCCTTCTTCCCCCCCCTCCCTCCTCCCTCCTTTCCCCCCCCCTTTTTCTCCATTTCCCTTTCCCCCTTCTCCCCTCCCTCTCCCCCCCCTCTTCTTCTCACTCCCGTTATATTGATTGTTCCCATTATCATCATTTTCATTGTTATCGTTAATATGTATTTTTGTAGTTTTGTATTTTTGTACCCTGCATTTCGCACCTTTGCCTCAATCATATATTTATGTGCTCGCAGACATATCTATATATATTGTATACCATTCCTTTTATATCTTATATATTTTATATGTATCATGTATATAGTATATTATTTTATTACTTATGATGACATTTCCTCTACCAGAGGCCTTACGGTTCCATTCATTTAACCCCATCCCCCCCATCATGAACTTATGTACACGCATACCCCCTGCTAGCAACTGTGCTGACTATACTAACCTCCCCCCCCCCCTCAAATGTACGCATGCGGGTGTGTGTGTATGCGCGTATACATGTGAGTGTGTATGCGCACATACATGCGCATGTGTATATAGGTCCAGTAGTTCTTCCCCTCTTTCTGTGACCATTCTGACCTGTCACCTCATCTAATATTCCCATGGGCGCATACATGCATGTGTCTATGTGATCTCCCCCCCCCCTCCCCCCTTTTACCCTTCCATTCCTTATTCCATTCGCACACATCGTCCCCTCCCTCACCCTTTAATTTTATTAATTTATTAGTACTTATCTATATTTACTCTATTCCCACTCCCATTCCCATTCCATCCCTTACCATTATTATCATTATTTTTATATACCCTTTCGCTCCCCCCCCCCCCCTTCCTTTTATATGTACACATGTATGTATAGGGATACCTTTTTGCCTGCCCCCCCCCTTCTTTCATATGTATATATGCATGTATATGGACTTTTACATATATATATACTCATTACATCCTCAACATATCCCTCTCCAAGTAACTGCCCTTTCTTTTAAATTTATTAAAATTTCTCTAAAATTCTTTAAAATTATTCTTATTCTTGTTCATACCACATAATTTATTGCATTCCCCTACTCATAGTACCCCTACTCATAGTGTTCTTTATGCCGTTCTAAAACCACTATCTGGCTTTACCATCATGCCATGACTAATAGCTCTCTTTGCTGACACGTCTCCCACCTCCGTCCCCCAGCCCCGCCCCTCTGTCCTTTCTATGCCCCCTCCATGTCCATCAAATACCAGAGCTCTCTCTGCTGACACTCCTCTCGCCTCTGTGCCCTAGCCCTGCCCCTCTGTCCTTCCTCCGCCCCCTCCATGTCCATCAAATACCAGCTCCTCCAACCCACCCACCAGCTTGACAAAGGAGCGCGACTGCCACGTCACACGCAGCACGCCGGCTCAGGAAACGCGTTGCATGCCAGTGACGTCATCGGCCCTCGCCTGCCGGAAAAACCATCACCCAGGCCGTGCTCTGCAGTATCTCCACCGCCGCCGGCTATTCCATCCATCTAAAGCGGTGCAGATAGGAAGAACCAGCAACACAGCGCCCCAGCAGGAGAAGGAGGCTGATGACTGACCTGATGATACCCTCTTCTACATATGGAAATCGTACAATGCCTGTTTTTATCCAGTAAAATGTGAGTTGTTTGTACTGCAATCTCTTATTAAATTGTTTTAAACTTCTAGGGTGGGGACAATGTCCTTAGCACCGGTGGCCTCAGGCAGGCTTCTGATCCTAATGTTGGCCCTGCGGCTACGGTTCTCCATGTCGTCTAACTGACAGAGCAGGGCCTCAATCTGATGGTCCTGAGTGGTGCACTTGTCCTGCAGCATGGCGATAGCAGGGAGGGCTTCCTCAAATCTCTGTTCTAAGGATTCCATCCTTCCCCCCAGTTGAGATGTGTCAGCTTTGAGCTGGGCAATGTCCTCTTTTAGGGCCTTCTCAACCCTGTCAGCAAAGCGCTCCAAATCTGCCTTGGTGGGAGCGACCAAATATGGCGCCTGATATCCGCCTCTTCCAGGGGATCTGGGCCTGCCGCATCATCCGCCCGCAGAGAAGGGGAGCCTGGGCAGGTCAGGGGGACCGCGTCACTCACCGATCCCGGGGATGGCATAGGAGAGCCAGTCTGTTGCTGCGAATGGGCAGTGGCGTTCTGGGAGGCCTTGGTGGTTTTCTGGGCCTTTGCTGCCGTCGCCATCTTTGTAGCCTTGTGGCCTCGCCCGTTCTCGGGTAAGAAAACAAGCTGTCCTTGCCTGGTACGGTCGGTCCACGGTGGCTGCGAGGATGCCCGGGACTTCTGAGGCATAGTAGAAGGCGGATGGAGTGAGATTCTCCCCCTGAGCGGTGATGAAGTGCGGCGGTGAGACGGAGCTGTGGAGACACACGTCCTCACTCCTCCATAGCCAGGACACGCCCCTCTGCTTTCCCTCTTTTAGTGGCCTGTGAGCGTCTGCCTTTCCTTGGTGGCCTTCCAGACATGCTGTAAAATTGGATTAGCAAAACACCGCCTGAAGTTTACTAGAAAAATTACACCAGGAATGGCCTGCAGTCAGGTATAGGCTTGTCTAGACTAGAATGCAGTGGATATATATGTAGGAGACTGTATATATATCTTTATGCACTGCAGATCACTGAATCACCTGCCTGAAAGTGTAGTTGAAAACATACACCAGGAATGGCCTGTAGTCAGGTATAGGCTTGGCTAGACTAGAATGCAGTGGATATATATGTAGGAGACAGTATATATATATATATTGTGAGGGGGTTAGCTCGGCAGCGGGTGTGTGTGACCCCCGGGATGGGCTCCCCACACAAAACAGGCCCAGCAAACGGAGGTTGTGGTTTTCAAAATCAAAAAAAGGTGCGGTTTATTTTCTATTTACAGTGACAAAACACAGCAAAGCAAAAGAAACATAACCAAAATAAATCCTGGTCAAGTTGACCTCTGACTAAACATACAGGTTTCCTAACTAACAACTGGGATCAGCCTAGTGCTGTCCTAGTCCCTAAGTCCCTGGTTTAGTAAAAGTCCAAACAAATAGCCACACAGGCTTTGCCTCACCGCACAGGGGTTCACTCTCCCTAGACAGTCCACACAGGTCTGGTTCCAGGCATGAGCTAACATCTAATGAAGCTGGGAGTTCTTATAGAGGCCTAAATGAGCTGACAAGGTTCAGCTGGTCTCCTCATCTCTGTCTGCACGACGCCCCACACTCTCCCTAGAGGTATGAGTCATCCATGAGCCCACTAGCCTTATACAACTCTCCACCTAGTTGTATAAGTCGGCGTAAAGCCTGAATCTGGGCGAAATATATCTACCCCCCTGGATGCAACCAGGTGACTTTACCTTCCTGCTGTCACATACCCCCCCCTCTTGTTTTAACCTCGGGGTTGGAACACCAGCAATCAGGCATTCATGTACTCGAGACAAAGCATCCACATTCCCCATTTGAACGCCAGGGCGATGCTTTACTGTGAAGTTGAATTCCTGGAGGGCCAGGAACCACCTATTCACTCTTCTATTTGTTTCCTTGTTTTGAGCCATCCACTTTAACGGAGCGTGATCCGTAACCATGTCAAAGTGCCTACCTAGCAGGTAGTACCGAAGGGAATCTAGAGCCCACTTCACCGCTAAACACTCCTTTTCAACGGTGGCGTAATTTACCTCATGGGACTTCAACTTCCTGCTGAGGTAAATGACTGGGTGCTCTTCCCCGTTCCAGACCTGGGACAATACTGCTCCTAACCCCACATCTGACGCATCACTTTGTACGACAAAGTCTTTAGAGAAGTCGGGTGAGTACAACACTGGCTGGCTACATAAGGCTTGTTTCAAGAATTGGAATGCTGCCTCAGCCTCGGGGGTCCATTTAATCATGACCGACCCTTTCCCCTTCGTCAGGTTGGTTAGGGGCACAGCCTTAGAAGCAAAGTGGGGAATGAATCGCCGATAATACCCAGCGATTCCCAGAAAGGCTCGTACCTGCTTCTTGCTGTTGGGACGTGGCCAACTCTGGATGGCCTCGACTTTGTTGAGTTGGGGTTTTATTACTCCCCTCCCAATGGTGTACCCAAGATATTTGGCCTCCTCCTGCCCAATGGTACACTTCTTGGGGTTAGCCGTAAACCCCGCTTCCCGAACAGAGTCCAGGACTGCTTGCACTTTTGGCAGATGTGAGGCCCAATCTGTGCTATGGACAATTACGTCATCCAGGTAAGCCGCAGCATACTTCCGATGGGGCCTCAGCATCTGGTCCATTTTCCGCTGGAATGTGGCCGGCGCATTCTGTAACCCGAACGGCATTCTTTTATATTGGAACGCCCCGTCTGGGGTTACAAATGCGGTTTTCTCTTTGGCCGACTTGGCCAGGGGGATTTGCCAATACCCTTTTGTGAGGTCAAGAGTCGTCATGTATCGGGCTGTTCCCAGCCGGTCGATCAACTCATCTATACGTGGCATGGGGTAGGTGTCAAATTTTGTAACTTTGTTCAACTGACGAAAATCGTTACAAAATCGCCAGCTCCCATCCGGTTTAGGCACCAACACGATGGGACTAGACCAATCACTTTGGGACTCCTCTATCACCCCTAAGTTCAGCATTTTCTGTACTTCCTCCCGTATTGCCTCCCGTCGAGCCTCTGGGATCCGATAGGGTTTTAACTTCACCCTTTCACCGGGCGGGGTAATGATGTCATGCTCTACCCCAGATGTTTGTCCCGGCAGCTCAGAGAATACCTCCTTGTTGCGAAGCACAAACTCCTTAACCTCCTGTTGTTGGGGTTGTGACAAGGTGGCTGCTATTCCAACCTCAGGAATCACGCAACCAGTTTGAGCTGGTGACCAAGTGTCTGCGACTAGGGACTCTCTATCCCTCCAGGCTTTCAACAGATTAACGTGATAGATCTGTTCGGGCTTTCGCCTTCCTGGTTGTCTGACCTTGTAATTCACTTCGCTCACTTTTTCCATTATCTCGTAGGGGCCTTGCCATTTGGCAAGGAATTTACTTTCAACCGTAGGGACAAGTACCAATATCCTATCCCCCGGGGAAAAGGTACGGGTCTTGGCTCCACGGTTGTACACTCTCTGCTGTGCCAACTGCGCTTGGGCCAAATGTTCCTTCACGATGGGCATTACCTGTGCAATTCGATCTTGCATCAGGGCGACATGCTCAATCACACTCCTGTGGGGAGAACTCTCACTTTCCCAAGTTTCCTTGGCAATATCCAACAGCCCTCTTGGGTGTCTCCCATACAGTAACTCAAAGGGGGAGAATCCCGTAGAGGATTGGGGCACCTCCCTAATAGCAAACATCAAATAAGGAAGTAAACAGTCCCAATCCTTTCCATCTCTATCCACCACTTTCTTCAACATTTGTTTTAGGGTTTTGTTGAATCTTTCAACCAGCCCATCGGTTTGGGGGTGATACACAGACGTACGCAATTGCGTCACTTTGAACAATTTACACAGCTCTTTCATAACCCGGGACATAAAGGGTGTACCTTGGTCCGTAAGCAGTTCTTTACAAATACCCACCCGGCTAAAAACAAGAGATAGCTCTTTGGCTATGGTTTTGGCCGAGGTATTTCGGAGAGGGATCGCTTCTGGATAACGGGTGGCATAGTCCATTATAACTAATATGTACTGGTGCCCCCTAGCGGACTTGATTATAGGACCTACCAAATCCATGGCGATCCTCTCAAACGGGACCTCAATGATGGGTAGAGGGACCAGCGGGCTACGGAAATGTGGCATCGGGGCCAACCTCTGACACACAGGGCAGGAGGAACAATAATTTTCTACGTCCTTCATCACCCCCGGCCAATAGAATCTCTGTAATACCCTCTCTCGGGTTTTCTCTGTCCCCAGATGACCTCCAAGAATGTGCCCATGGGCCAACTCCAACACCAACTTCCTGTAAGGTTTGGGCACCACAAGCTGCTCAACGGTTTCTTCTGCCCTTTTTGCCACCCGATACAGTAGGTCCTTCTCTACGCTGAAGTATGGGTAAGTGCAGGTATTATCTGGGTTCACTAACTCACCATCTATTTTCACTACGTTTTCCCGTGCCTTTATTAGGGCGGGGTCTTTCAACTGTTCTGTGGCAAAGTTTTCCCTGTGAACCTCAAGATCAGAAAACTCCACAGACGGTAGGTTTTCGTCTGAGGAGGTGGGCTCCTCTCCAGTTTCTTGAGTCTCCCCTGCCAATACTGATAAGGGAAATTCCGGAGAGTCCTCACCACTCTCAGGGGAGTTCTGGCTATCACATTCCTGGTACATAGGGGCACCAGTGAGGGGCTCAGGATCATCCCACAGTTCCCAGAACTTCGGAAAATCCCTTCCCACAATGGCGTCATGCGGTAACTGAGATACTAAGCCCACTGGATGAGAGAGGGTACCTTTGGGGGTCTCGAAACACACTGTAGTCACTGGATACTCTCGGGTGTCCCCATGCACACAAATAACAGCTACCTTGCTATTCCCAGAGACCTCTGTTTTAACTAACTCAGCCTTTATCAGGGTCACAAGGCTACCTGAATCCAGCAATACCACAACATTTCTACCATTAACACACATTTTGCATAAATGTTTCTCAGTTCCTCGAATGGCAGTGCATGCGACTGTCGCACACAGCGACTGACGTCTGCCCGTCAGAAAGTCACACTGCATGGGTTCCTCCACAACCGGGCAATTGGCTGCAATATGTCCCGCTTGCCGGCAGCGGTAGCAAACGATCCTTCTTGCGGCCTCTTGAGCCGCTGATTTCCCAGGCTGTTCTCGCCAAACTTGGGGTAGAGCTCCCACCCTCTCACTCTCTCCACCCTCACCCCTTGGAATCCTCCTATCCGCCCCTGGGGATGGTCTGGTCTTAGGGTGGAAAGTCCGAGTGTCTCTGGAAGAGGCCGTCAGGTTCTCTGTAGCCAAGTATTTCTCCACACGATCCACAAGACCATCGGCCGTCTCTGGGTCTCCATGGCTTACCCACTTTTGGATGGCAGTAGGAAGAGCTCTCAAAAACCGATCCATTACAACACGTTCCACAATCTTTGGTGCGGACAAAGTCTCTGGCTGTAGCCACTTTCTGCTCAGGTGAATGAGATCATACATTTGAGACCTGGGGGGTTTTCCAAGCTGGAAAGTCCAGTTATGCACACGCTGAGCCCGGACAGCCTGGGTGACACCCAGCCTTGCCAATATTTCAGCTTTTAGCATCACATAGTCTTTTACTTGGTTAGGCTCTAGGTCATAGTAAGCTTTCTGCGATTCACCAGTTAACAGAGGAGCCACCAGTCCAGCCCACTGCTCCTCAGGCCACTTTTCTCTTTCAGCGGTCCTTTCAAATGTGGTCAAAAATACCTCTGGATCATCCTCTCCAGTCATTTTTGTCAATAAACGACTCACCCCAAAGGACGCGGTATTAGTGGGACGGCTTTCCTCACTGGTCTGCGGACGTTGCTGCATTACTGCTTCCATCTGTTGTTGTAGTCTCTGCTCTTGCTTCTGCAACAGGTCTATGAAGCGGGCCTCAGATTGCTGCTGGGCTCGTTGCTGAGCCTCCAGACTCTGTTGCAAAGTTGCGTTTGTCTGCTGCTGGGCTGCAAGGCTCCTTTGCAAACCTGCATTTGTCTGCTGTTGATTGGCATTTGCTAGAGCCAGCTGCTTCAGTATCTCCTCCATGCTGGCTTAAAAAAAACTGCCACTGGTTCTCCACCAACTGTGAGGGGGTTAGCTCGGCAGCGGGTGTGTGTGACCCCCGGGATGGGCTCCCCACACAAAACAGGCCCAGCAAACGGAGGTTGTGGTTTTCAAAATCAAAAAAAGGTGCGGTTTATTTTCTATTTACAGTGACAAAACACAGCAAAGCAAAAGAAACATAACCAAAATAAATCCTGGTCAAGTTGACCTCTGACTAAACATACAGGTTTCCTAACTAACAACTGGGATCAGCCTAGTGCTGTCCTAGTCCCTAAGTCCCTGGTTTAGTAAAAGTCCAAACAAATAGCCACACAGGCTTTGCCTCACCGCACAGGGGTTCACTCTCCCTAGACAGTCCACACAGGTCTGGTTCCAGGCATGAGCTAACATCTAATGAAGCTGGGAGTTCTTATAGAGGCCTAAATGAGCTGACAAGGTTCAGCTGGTCTCCTCATCTCTGTCTGCACGACGCCCCACACTCTCCCTAGAGGTATGAGTCATCCATGAGCCCACTAGCCTTATACAACTCTCCACCTAGTTGTATAAGTCAGCGTAAAGCCTGAATCTGGGCGAAATATATCTACCCCCCTGGATGCAACCAGGTGACTTTACCTTCCTGCTGTCACAATATATATATATATTATGCAATGCAGATCACTGAATCACCTGCCTGGCCTGCCTGCCTGAAAGTGCCTTTGAATACGTACACCAGGAATGGCCTGTAGTCAGGTATAGGCTTGACTAGACTAGAATGCAGTGGATATATATGTAGGAGACAGTATATATATTTTATGCAATGCGGATTACTGAATCACCTGCCTGGCCTGCCTGCCTGCCTGAAAGTGTCTTTGAATATGTACACCAGGAATGGCCTGCAGTCAGGTATAGGCTTGGCTAGACTAGAATGCAGTGGATATATATGTAGGAGACGGTATATATATTTTTTTTATGCACTGCAGATCACTGAATCACCTGCCTGGCCTGCCTGCCTGAAAGTGCCTTTGAATACGTACACCAGGAATGGCCTGTAGTCGGGTGTAGGCTTGACTAGACTAGAATGCAGTGGATATATATGTAGGAGACAGTATATATATTTTATGCACTGCAGATTACTGAATCACCTGCCTGGCCTTGCTGTCTGCCTGCCTGAAAGTGTCTTTGAATATGTACACCAGGAATGGCCTGTTGTCAGGTATAGGCTTGGCTAGACTAGAATGCAGTGGATATATATGTAGGAGACAGTATATATATTTTATGCACTGCAGATCACTGAATCACCTGCCTGAAAGTGTAGTTGAAAACGTACACCAGTAATGGCCTGTAGTCGGGTATAGGCTTGGCTAGACTAGAATGCAGTGGATATATATGTAGGAGACAGAATATATATTTTATGCACTGCAGATCACTGAATCACCTGCCTGGGCTGCCTGAAAGTGTCTTTGAATACGTACACCAGGAATGGCCTATAGTCAGGTATAGGCTTGGCTAGACTAGAATGCAGTGGATATATATATCTTTATGCACTGCAGATCACTGAATCATCTGCCTGGCCTGCCTGAAAGTGTAGTTGAAAACGTACACCAGGAATGGCCTGTAGTCAGGTATAGGCTTGGCTAGACTAGAATGCAGTGGATATATATGTAGGATACAGTATATATATTTTATGCACTGCAGATTACTGAATCACCTGCCTGCCTGCCTGCCTGCTTGAAAGTGTAGTTGAAAATGTACACCAGGAATGGCCTGTAGTCAGGTATAGGCTTGGCTAGACTAGAATGCAGTGGATATATATATATAGGATACAGTATATATATTTTATGCACTACAGATCACTGAATCACCTGCCTGCCTGAAAGTGTAGTTGAAAACGTACACCAGGAATGGCCTGTAGTCAGCTATAGGCTTGGCTAGACTAGAATGCAGTGCATATATATCTAGGAGACAGTATATATATTTTATGCACTGCAGATTACTGAATCACCTGCCTGGCCGGCCTGCCTGAAAGTGTATATAGGATATGAATACGTACACCAGGAATTCAGATCTAGCTACACAGGATACCGTGTGTGTATATATATATATATATATATATATATATATATATATATATATATATACATACATACATACCTCCCAACTTTTGAAAGTCCCACCGCGGGACATTCAGATCGCCCCTCTTCCCTGCCAATGAAACAAAAGTTGTTGAGCAGGGGGGGGGGTTGGGTGCCGCGGGACATTAAAAAAATTTTCGCCCCTGCCAACGAAAGTTGTTGGGGGGGGGGGTGTGCAGAAGAATTTTCGCTAATGACAGGGGGGGGGCGGGGGCTTATACCTGCTTCCATCACTGCTTCGCTCATTGTTCCTCCACTTCCTGCTGTGCGGGAATTCATCACCTCTCGTGGGAATGCGGGAAGGAGGTTGCGATGCGGGAAAAACCCGCAGGATCTGTGCCTGTTGGGAAGGTATGTGTGTATATATATATATATATATATATATATATATATATACAGCAGCAGAATTTTTTTGTAACCTTGGCCAGATCTGTGCCTTGCCACAATTCTGTCTCTGAGCTCTTCAGGCAGTTCCTTTGACCTCATGATTCTTTTTTGCTCTGACATGCACTGTGAGCTGTAAGGTCTTATATAGACAGGTGTGTGGCTTTCCTAATCAAGTCCAATCAGTATAATCAAACACAGCTGGACTTAAATGAAGGTGTAGAACCATCTCAATGATGATCAGAAGAAATGGACAGCACCTGAGTTAAATTAATGAGTGTCACAGCAAAGGGTCTGAATACTTAGGACCATGTGATATTTCAGTTTTTATTTTTTATTAAATCTGCAAAAATGTCAACAATTCTGTGTTTTTCTGTCAATATGGTGTGCTGTGTGTACAATAATGAGGAAAAAAAATGAACTTAAATGATTTTAGCGAATGGCTGCAATATGACAGAGTGAAAAATGTAAGGGGGTCTGAATATTTTACGTACCCACTGTGTGTGTATATATATATATATATATACTGTGAGGGGGTTAGCTCGGCAGCGGGTGTGTGTGACCCCCGGGATGGGCTCCCCACACAAAACAGGCCCAGCAAACGGAGGTTGTGGTTTTCAAAATCAAAAAAAAGGTGCGGTTTATTTTCTATTTACAGTGACAAAACACAGCAAAGCAAAAGAAACATAACCAAAATAAATCCTGGTCAAGTTGACCTCTGACTAAACATACAGGTTTCCTAACTAACAACTGGGATCAGCCTAGTGCTGTCCTAGTCCCTAAGTCCCTGGTTTAGTAAAAGTCCAAACAAATAGCCACACAGGCTTTGCCTCACCGCACAGGGGTTCACTCTCCCTAGACAGTCCACACAGGTCTGGTTCCAGGCATGAGCTAACATCTAATGAAGCTGGGAGTTCTTATAGAGGCCTAAATGAGCTGACAAGCTTCAGCTGGCCTCATCAACTCCCTGTCTGTACGACGCCCAGCCCTCTCCCTAGAGGTATGAGTCATCCATGAGCCCACTAGCCTTATACAACTCTCCACCTAGTTGTATAAGTCGGCGTAAAGCCTGAATCTGGGCGAAATATATCTACCCCCCTGGATGCAACCAGGTGACTTTACCTTCCTGCTGTCACATACCCCCCCCTCTTGTTTTAACCTCGGGGTTGGAACACCAGCAATCAGGCATTCATGTACTCGAGACAAAGCATCCACATTCCCCATTTGAACGCCAGGGCGATGCTTTACTGTGAAGTTGAATTCCTGGAGGGCCAGGAACCACCTATTCACTCTTCTATTTGTTTCCTTGTTTTGAGCCATCCACTTTAACGGAGCGTGATCCGTAACCATGTCAAAGTGCCTACCTAGCAGGTAGTACCGAAGGGAATCTAGAGCCCACTTCACCGCTAAGCACTCCTTTTCAACGGTGGCGTAATTTACCTCATGGGACTTCAACTTCCTGCTGAGGTAAATGACTGGGTGCTCTTCCCCGTTCCAGACCTGGGACAATACTGCTCCTAACCCCACATCTGACGCATCACTTTGTACGACAAAGTCTTTAGAGAAGTCGGGTGAGTACAACACTGGCTGGCTACATAAGGCTTGTTTCAAGAACTGGAATGCTGCCTCAGCCTCGGGGGTCCATTTAATCATGACCGACCCTTTCCCCTTCGTCAGGTTGGTTAGGGGCACAGCCTTAGAAGCAAAGTGGGGAATGAATCGCCGATAATACCCAGCGATTCCCAGAAAGGCTCGTACCTGCTTCTTGCTGTTGGGACGTGGCCAACTCTGGATGGCCTCGACTTTGTTGAGTTGGGGTTTTATTACTCCCCTCCCAATGGTGTACCCAAGATATTTGGCCTCCTCCTGCCCAATGGTACACTTCTTGGGGTTAGCCGTAAACCCCGCTTCCCGAACAGAGTCCAGGACTGCTTGCACTTTTGGCAGATGTGAGGCCCAATCTGTGCTATGGACAATTACGTCATCCAGGTAAGCCGCAGCATACTTCCGATGGGGCCTCAGCATCTGGTCCATTTTCCGCTGGAATGTGGCCGGCGCATTCTGTAACCCGAACGGCATTCTTTTATATTGGAACGCCCCGTCTGGGGTTACAAATGCGGTTTTCTCTTTGGCCGACTTGGCCAGGGGGATTTGCCAATACCCTTTTGTGAGGTCAAGAGTCGTCATGTATCGGGCTGTTCCCAGCCGGTCGATCAACTCATCTATACGTGGCATGGGGTAGGTGTCAAATTTTGTAACTTTGTTCAACTGACGAAAATCGTTACAAAATCGCCAGCTCCCATCCGGTTTAGGCACCAACACGATGGGACTAGACCAATCACTTTGGGACTCCTCTATCACCCCTAAGTTCAGCATTTTCTGTACTTCCTCCCGTATTGCCTCCCGTCGAGCCTCTGGGATCCGATAGGGTTTTAACTTCACCCTTTCACCGGGCGGGGTAATGATGTCATGCTCTACCCCAGATGTTTGTCCCGGCAGCTCAGAGAATACCTCCTTGTTGCGAAGCACAAACTCCTTAACCTCCTGTTGTTGGGGTTGTGACAAGGTGGCTGCTATTCCAACCTCAGGAATCACGCAACCAGTTTGAGCTGGTGACCAAGTGTCTGCGACTAGGGACTCTCTATCCCTCCAGGCTTTCAACAGATTAACGTGATAGATCTGTTCGGGCTTTCGCCTTCCTGGTTGTCTGACCTTGTAATTCACTTCGCTCACTTTTTCCATTATCTCGTAGGGGCCTTGCCATTTGGCAAGGAATTTACTTTCAACCGTAGGGACAAGTACCAATATCCTATCCCCCGGGGAAAAGGTACGGGTCTTGGCTCCACGGTTGTACACTCTCTGCTGTGCCAACTGCGCTTGGGCCAAATGTTCCTTCACGATGGGCATTACCTGTGCAATTCGATCTTGCATCAGGGCGACATGCTCAATCACACTCCTGTGGGGAGAACTCTCACTTTCCCAAGTTTCCTTGGCAATATCCAACAGCCCTCTTGGGTGTCTCCCATACAGTAACTCAAAGGGGGAGAATCCCGTAGAGGATTGGGGCACCTCCCTAATAGCAAACATCAAATAAGGAAGTAAACAGTCCCAATCCTTTCCATCTCTATCCACCACTTTCTTCAACATTTGTTTTAGGGTTTTGTTGAATCTTTCAACCAGCCCATCGGTTTGGGGGTGATACACAGACGTACGCAATTGCGTCACTTTGAACAATTTACACAGCTCTTTCATAACCCGGGACATAAAGGGTGTACCTTGGTCCGTAAGCAGTTCTTTACAAATACCCACCCGGCTAAAAACAAGAGATAGCTCTTTGGCTATGGTTTTGGCCGAGGTATTTCGGAGAGGGATCGCTTCTGGATAACGGGTGGCATAGTCCATTATAACTAATATGTACTGGTGCCCCCTAGCGGACTTGATTATAGGACCTACCAAATCCATGGCGATCCTCTCAAACGGGACCTCAATGATGGGTAGAGGGACCAGCGGGCTACGGAAATGTGGCATCGGGGCCAACCTCTGACACACAGGGCAGGAGGAACAATAATTTTCTACGTCCTTCATCACCCCCGGCCAATAGAATCTCTGTAATACCCTCTCTCGGGTTTTCTCTGTCCCCAGATGACCTCCAAGAATGTGCCCATGGGCCAACTCCAACACCAACTTCCTGTAAGGTTTGGGCACCACAAGCTGCTCAACGGTTTCTTCTGCCCTTTTTGCCACCCGATACAGTAGGTCCTTCTCTACGCTGAAGTATGGGTAAGTGCAGGTATTATCTGGGTTCACTAACTCGCCATCTATTTTCACTACGTTTTCCCGTGCCTTTATTAGGGCGGGGTCTTTCAACTGTTCTGTGGCAAAGTTTTCCCTGTGAACCTCAAGATCAGAAAACTCCACAGACGGTAGGTTTTCGTCTGAGGAGGTGGGCTCCTCTCCAGTTTCTTGAGTCTCCCCTGCCAATACTGATAAGGGAAATTCCGGAGAGTCCTCACCACTCTCAGGGGAGTTCTGGCTATCACATTCCTGGTACATAGGGGCACCAGTGAGGGGCTCAGGATCATCCCACAGTTCCCAGAACTTCGGAAAATCCCTTCCCACAATGGCGTCATGCGGTAACTGAGATACTAAGCCCACTGGATGAGAGAGGGTACCTTTGGGGGTCTCGAAACACACTGTAGTCACTGGATACTCTCGGGTGTCCCCATGCACACAAATAACAGCTACCTTGCTATTCCCAGAGACCTCTGTTTTAACTAACTCAGCCTTTATCAGGGTCACAAGGCTACCTGAATCCAGCAATACCACAACATTTCTACCATTAACACACATTTTGCATAAATGTTTCTCAGTTCCTCGAATGGCAGTGCATGCGGCTGTCGCACACAGCGACTGACGTCTGCCCGTCAGAAAGTCACACTGCATGGGTTCCTCCACAACCGGGCAATTGGCTGCAATATGTCCCGCTTGCCGGCAGCGGTAGCAAACGATCCTTCTTGCGGCCTCTTGAGCCGCTGATTTCCCAGGCTGTTCTCGCCAAACTTGGGGTAGAGCTCCCACCCTCTCACTCTCTCCACCCTCACCCCTTGGAATCCTCTTATCCGCCCCTGGGGATGGTCTGGTCTTAGGGTGGAAAGTCCGAGTGTCTCTGGAAGAGGCCGTCAGGTTCTCTGTAGCCAAGTATTTCTCCACACGATCCACAAGACCATCGGCCGTCTCTGGGTCTCCATGGCTTACCCACTTTTGGATGGCAGTAGGAAGAGCTCTCAAAAACCGATCCATTACAACACGTTCCACAATCTTTGGTGCGGACAAAGTCTCTGGCTGTAGCCACTTTCTGTTCAGGTGAATGAGATCATACATTTGAGACCTGGGGGGTTTTCCAAGCTGGAAAGTCCAGTTATGCACACGCTGAGCCCGGACAGCCTGGGTGACACCCAGCCTTGCCAATATTTCAGCTTTTAGCATCACATAGTCTTTTGCTTGGTTAGGCTCTAGGTCATAGTAAGCTTTCTGCGATTCACCAGTTAACAGAGGAGCCACCAGTCCAGCCCACTGCTCCTCAGGCCACTTTTCTCTTTCAGCGGTCCTTTCAAATGTGGTCAAAAATACCTCTGGATCATCCTCTCCAGTCATTTTTGTCAATAAACGACTCACCCCAAAGGACGCGGTATTAGTGGGACGGCTTTCCTCACTGGTCTGCGGACGTTGCTGCATTACTGCTTCCATCTGTTGTTGTAGTCTCTGCTCTTGCTTCTGCAACAGGTCTATGAAGCGGGCCTCAGATTGCTGCTGGGCTCGTTGCTGAGCCTCCAGACTCTGTTGCAAAGTTGCGTTTGTCTGCTGCTGGGCTGCAAGGCTCCTTTGCAAACCTGCATTTGTCTGCTGTTGATTGGCATTTGCTAGAGCCAGCTGCTTCAGTATCTCCTCCATGCTGGCTTAAAAAAAACTGCCACTGGTTCTCCACCAACTGTGAGGGGGTTAGCTCGGCAGCGGGTGTGTGTGACCCCCGGGATGGGCTCCCCACACAAAACAGGCCCAGCAAACGGAGGTTGTGGTTTTCAAAATCAAAAAAAGGTGCGGTTTATTTTCTATTTACAGTGACAAAACACAGCAAAGCAAAAGAAACATAACCAAAATAAATCCTGGTCAAGTTGACCTCTGACTAAACATACAGGTTTCCTAACTAACAACTGGGATCAGCCTAGTGCTGTCCTAGTCCCTAAGTCCCTGGTTTAGTAAAAGTCCAAACAAATAGCCACACAGGCTTTGCCTCACCGCACAGGGGTTCACTCTCCCTATACAGTCCACACAGGTCTGGTTCCAGGCATGAGCTAACATCTAATGAAGCTGGGAGTTCTTATAGAGGCCTAAATGAGCTGACAAGGTTCAGCTGGTCTCCTCATCTCTGTCTGCACGACGCCCCACACTCTCCCTAGAGGTATGAGTCATCCATGAGCCCACTAGCCTTATACAACTCTCCACCTAGTTGTATAAGTCAGCGTAAAGCCTGAATCTGGGCGAAATATATCTACCCCCCTGGATGCAACCAGGTGACTTTACCTTCCTGCTGTCACAATATATATATATATTATGCAATGCAGATCACTGAATCACCTGCCTGGCCTGCCTGCCTGAAAGTGCCTTTGAATACGTACACCAGGAATGGCCTGTAGTCAGGTATAGGCTTGACTAGACTAGAATGCAGTGGATATATATGTAGGAGACAGTATATATATTTTATGCAATGCGGATTACTGAATCACCTGCCTGGCCTGCCTGCCTGCCTGAAAGTGTCTTTGAATATGTACACCAGGAATGGCCTGCAGTCAGGTATAGGCTTGGCTAGACTAGAATGCAGTGGATATATATGTAGGAGACGGTATATATATATTTTTTATGCACTGCAGATCACTGAATCACCTGCCTGGCCTGCCTGCCTGAAAGTGCCTTTGAATACGTACACCAGGAATGGCCTGTAGTCGGGTGTAGGCTTGACTAGACTAGAATGCAGTGGATATATATGTAGGAGACAGTATATATATTTTATGCACTGCAGATTACTGAATCACCTGCCTGGCCTTGCTGTCTGCCTGCCTGAAAGTGTCTTTGAATATGTACACCAGGAATGGCCTGTTGTCAGGTATAGGCTTGGCTAGACTAGAATGCAGTGGATATATATGTAGGAGACAGTATATATATTTTATGCACTGCAGATCACTGAATCACCTGCCTGAAAGTGTAGTTGAAAACGTACACCAGTAATGGCCTGTAGTCGGGTATAGGCTTGGCTAGACTAGAATGCAGTGGATATATATGTAGGAGACAGAATATATATTTTATGCACTGCAGATCACTGAATCACCTGCCTGGGCTGCCTGAAAGTGTCTTTGAATACGTACACCAGGAATGGCCTATAGTCAGGTATAGGCTTGGCTAGACTAGAATGCAGTGGATATATATATCTTTATGCACTGCAGATCACTGAATCATCTGCCTGGCCTGCCTGAAAGTGTAGTTGAAAACGTACACCAGGAATGGCCTGTAGTCAGGTATAGGCTTGGCTAGACTAGAATGCAGTGGATATATATGTAGGATACAGTATATATATTTTATGCACTGCAGATTACTGAATCACCTGCCTGCCTGCCTGCCTGCCTGCTTGAAAGTGTAGTTGAAAATGTACACCAGGAATGGCCTGTAGTCAGGTATAGGCTTGGCTAGACTAGAATGCAGTGGATATATATATATAGGATACAGTATATATATTTTATGCACTACAGATCACTGAATCACCTGCCTGCCTGAAAGTGTAGTTGAAAACGTACACCAGGAATGGCCTGTAGTCAGCTATAGGCTTGGCTAGACTAGAATGCAGTGCATATATATCTAGGAGACAGTATATATATTTTATGCACTGCAGATTACTGAATCACCTGCCTGGCCGGCCTGCCTGAAAGTGTATATAGGATATGAATACGTACACCAGGAATTCAGATCTAGCTACACAGGATACCGTGTGTGTATATATATATATATATATATATATATATATATATATATATATATATATATACATACATACATACATACATACATACCTCCCAACTTTTGAAAGTCCCACCGCGGGACATTCAGATCGCCCCTCTTCCCTGCCAATGAAACAAAAGTTGTTGAGCAGGGGGGGGGGTTGGGTGCCGCGGGACATTAAAAAAATTTTCGCCCCTGCCAACGAAAGTTGTTGGGGGGGGGGTGTGCAGAAGAATTTTCGCTAATGACAGGGGGGGGCGGGGGCTTATACCTGCTTCCATCACTGCTTCGCTCATTGTTCCTCCACTTCCTGCTGTGCGGGAATTCATCACCTCTCGTGGGAATGCGGGAAGGAGGTTGCGATGCGGGAAAAACCCGCAGGATCTGTGCCTGTTGGGAAGGTATGTGTGTGTATATATATATATATATATATATATATATATACACAGCAGCAGAATTTTTTTGTAACCTTGGCCAGATCTGTGCCTTGCCACAATTCTGTCTCTGAGCTCTTCAGGCAGTTCCTTTGACCTCATGATTCTTTTTTGCTCTGACATGCACTGTGAGCTGTAAGGTCTTATATAGACAGGTGTGTGGCTTTCCTAATCAAGTCCAATCAGTATAATCAAACACAGCTGGACTTAAATGAAGGTGTAGAACCATCTCAATGATGATCAGAAGAAATGGACAGCACCTGAGTTAAATTAATGAGTGTCACAGCAAAGGGTCTGAATACTTAGGACCATGTGATATTTCAGTTTTTATTTTTTATTAAATCTGCAAAAATGTCAACAATTCTGTGTTTTTCTGTCAATATGGTGTGCTGTGTGTACAATAATGAGGAAAAAAATGAACTTAAATGATTTTAGCGAATGGCTGCAATATGACAGAGTGAAAAATGTAAGGGGGTCTGAATATTTTACGTACCCACTGTGTGTGTATATATATATATATATATATATATATACTGTGAGGGGGTTAGCTCGGCAGCGGGTGTGTGTGACCCCCGGGATGGGCTCCCCACACAAAACAGGCCCAGCAAACGGAGGTTGTGGTTTTCAAAATCAAAAAAAAGGTGCGGTTTATTTTCTATTTACAGTGACAAAACACAGCAAAGCAAAAGAAACATAACCAAAATAAATCCTGGTCAAGTTGACCTCTGACTAAACATACAGGTTTCCTAACTAACAACTGGGATCAGCCTAGTGCTGTCCTAGTCCCTAAGTCCCTGGTTTAGTAAAAGTCCAAACAAATAGCCACACAGGCTTTGCCTCACCGCACAGGGGTTCACTCTCCCTAGACAGTCCACACAGGTCTGGTTCCAGGCATGAGCTAACATCTAATGAAGCTGGGAGTTCTTATAGAGGCCTAAATGAGCTGACAAGCTTCAGCTGGCCTCATCAACTCCCTGTCTGTACGACGCCCAGCCCTCTCCCTAGAGGTATGAGTCATCCATGAGCCCACTAGCCTTATACAACTCTCCACCTAGTTGTATAAGTCGGCGTAAAGCCTGAATCTGGGTGAAATATATCTACCCCCCTGGATGCAACCAGGTGACTTTACCTTCCTGCTGTCACAATATATATATATATATATATATATATATATATATATATATATATATATGTATATATACACATATATATATACAAGCCAGGATGTATATATATATACACACTAAATGCACTGCAGCTAGCTGAATCACCTGCCTGCCTGAAGTATATTAGAAACAGTACACCAGGAACGGTCTGCAGTGAGATCTAGCTAAACTGGATACAGTGTATATATATATTATATATATATATATATATATATATATATATATGAGTGGTAAATCAATAAAACAGTTCAATATTCTGGATCGTTCGTTTTACACAAAACAGCGCTAAAATGTAGAATCATAAAAAGACCCGTGGACAATGCCACTGTATAAAAGTCCAGAACGTAGTAAAGTGATATAGCCAGTTCAGAGTACTGAGGTGAGTATCAGCAATTGTCCAAGTGAGCACCTTCCATCACCAAAGACATTAATTTGCAATCCACCGCAAGATATAAATGAGCCTTAAGCAAGAAGAAACATCAGCTACTCTGTATGGAACGTTACCTCCCATCAGGGTCCACCAGTGTATTGGGCTCCAAAGCAGGTCATAAAACAACGAGAAAATAGCAACACAATAGTGTAATCCTGTTTATTTAAATTCTGTTTCCCAAACAGTAGGAGACCCCTTTAACCTATCTACGTACATTTAACAGCAGAAAAATTAGCAATGAATGGCCCAAGAGGGCGCTATCACCATTAACCAGCATCACATGGAGAGTGTGTATATCCTCACGGATCCTGCAGACACTTCCGGGTGGTAGCAATGGGCGGTGGAGAGCGGACTTGACGCCCTCTGTTGAAGTCAGATGAGGAAACACGTCAGGGCGTAACCACGACAACCCGTGACCCGAAGCAACGTTTGCGCTCCAAGTCCAAGCTCCACCGCCCATTGCTACCACCCAGAAGTGTCTGCAGGATCCGTGAGGATATACACACTCTCCATGTGACGCTGGTTAACCACTTAAGCCCCGGACCAATACTGACCATAATGACCAGAGGTGATTTCACAATTTGGCACTGCGCTGCTTTAACTGGAAATTGTGCGGACATGCAATGTTGTACCCAAACGAAATTTGCGTCCTTTTCTTCCCACAAATAGAGCTTTCTTTTAATGGTATTTGATTGCCTCTGCGATTTTTTTTTTGCGATATAAACGGAAAAAGACTGAAAATGTTGAAAATAAATTATATTTTCTAATTTTTGTTATAAGAAAAATCGAATAAACTAAATTTTAGTCATACATTTAGGCCAAAATGTATTCAGCCACATGTCTTTAGTAAAAAAAAGTCAATAAGCGTATATTTATTGGTTTGCGCAAAAGTTATAGCATCTACAAACTAGGGTACATTTTCTGGAATTTACACAGCTTTTAATTTATGACTGCCTATCTCATTTCTTGAGGTGCTAAAATGGCAGGGCAGTAAAAACCCCCCCAAATGACCCCATTTTGGAAAGTAGACACCCCAAGGAAATTGCTGAGAGGCATGTTGAGCCCATTGAATATTTTTTTTTTTTTGTCCCAAGTGATTGAATAATGACAAAAAAAAATAAAAAATTACAAAAAGTTGTCACTAAATGATATATTGCTCACACATGCCATGGTTATATGTGGAATTGCACCTCAAAATACATTTGGCTGCTTCTCCTGAGTACGGGGATACCACATGTGTGGGACTTTTTAGGAGCCTAGCCGTGTATGGGACCCCCGAAAACCAAGCACCGCCTTAAGGATTTCTAAGGGCACAAATTTTTAATTTCACTCCTCACTACCTATCACAGTTTCGAAGGCCATAAAATGCCAAAATAGCACAAAACCCCCCCAAATGACCCCATTTTGGAAAATAGACACCCCAAGCTATTTGCTGAGAGGCATGGTGAGTATTTTACAGCTCTCATTTGTTTTTGAAAATTAAGAAATAAAAGATTATTTTTTTTTTTTTTCAATTTTCAAAACTTTGTGACAAAAAGCGAGATCTGCAAAATACTCACCATACCTCTCAGCAAATAGCTTGGGGTGTCTACTTTCCAAAATGGGGTAATTTGGGGGGGTTTTGTGCCATCTGGGCATTCCATGGCCTCCGAAACTGTGATAGGCAGTGAGGAGTGAAATCAAAAATTTATACCCTTAGAAAGCCTGAAGGCGGTGCTTGGTTTTTGGGGTCCCGTACGCGGCTAGGCTCCCAAAAAGTCTCACACATGTGGTATCCCCGTACTCAGGAGAAGCAACAGAATGTATTTTGGGGTGTAATTCCACATATGCCCATGGCATGTTTGAGCAATATATCATTTAGTGACAACTTTGTGCAAAAAATAAAAAAATAAAAAATAAATTGTCTTTTTTCCGCAACTTGTGTCAACATATAAAATATTCCATGGACTCGACATGCCTCTCAGTATATAGCTTGGGGTGTCTGCTTTCCAAAATGGGGTCATTTGGAGGGGTTTTGAACTGTCCTCGCAATTTATACACAACATTAGGAAGCTTACATCCAACTCTTCTTTGTTTACATGAAAAAAAATTTTTTTTTTTGCAAGAAAATTATGTTGAAACCCCAAACATTATATATTTTTTTAAAGCAAAGGCCCTACAGATTAAAATGGTGGGTGTTGCATTTTTCAAACGCATTTTTTGGGGAAAAAAATACACTTTTTTTAATTTTAATGCACTAAAACACACTATATTGCCCAAATGTTTGATGAAATAAAATAGATGATCTTAGGCCGAGTACATAGATACCAAACACGACATGCTTTAAAATTTCGCACAAACGCGCAGTGGCGACAAACTACATACATTTTTAAAAGCCTTTACAGGTTACCCCGTTAGATTTACAGAGGAGGTCTACTGCTAAAATTACTGCCCTCGATCTGACCTTCGCGGTGATACCTCACATGCATGATGCAATTGCTGTTTACATATGACGCCAGACCGACGCTTGCGTTCGCCATTGCGCAAGAGCAGGGCGGGACAGGGGTGCTTTTTTTTTATTATTAATTTTGCTTTTTTATTTTATTTTTAAACTGTTCTTTCCATATTTTTTTTTTTTTATCATTTTTATTGTTATCTCAGGGAATGTAAATATCCCCTATGATAGCAATAGGTAGTGACAGGTACTCTTTTTTTGAAAAAACTGGGGTCTATTGGACCCTAGATCTTTCCTCTGCCCTCAAAGCATCTGACCACACCAAGATCGGTGTGATAAAATGCTTTCCCAATGGCGCTTTTTATATCCGGGGGGGGACATTCCCTCCCACTGCTTGTAAAAGCAGTCCAGAGGCTAATTAGCTGCTAGGATTGCTTTTACATGAAAGTCGGCCGCTGGCTGAAAAGAATGATACCAAGATGCTACCTAAACCCGCAGGCATCAATCTGGTATAACCAAAGTCCAGCAACATACCAGTACGTTGCTGGTCCTTGATGGACATGTATTGTAATCTTTTTTTTCATGCAGCCTGTTGGCTGAACGAAAAAAAGAGACTGATCGGTGGGTATGCCCACCATTAGAATACCTCCCTTCATTCACCCACTTCTAATGATGGGCATACATGCACCATTTATATATGCTGAAGCATGGGGGCATCCTCCCGCAAAAGTTATGCCGCACACACATGGTCGGACTTTTCCACGGGCATGCCTCCGTCGGAATTTTGACCGTATGTCCACGGCATTAGGAGCAAAATCGCTCCTCCGCCCCTGCTTCGGCATATATGCTCTTTTTTTTTTAACTGTGGTGGTGAAATCACCTCCTACAGCACTGGAGTCGCAGGGATCAGGCCTGTCTCTGCGAACGCTGCAGTTATGTGTGTTGTGTTTTGTAAGTGACAGTGATCGATCAATACTGCACTTGGGTGGCCTGGGCTGGACGGAGGGGCAAAACGCAGGTGCTAGCAGGTATCGGGGCTGATCCCGCTAACACTGCATTTTTGGGAACCCTAAACTGCTGGGGACGCTAGTATAGATCTGATCAGATCAGATATTGATCTGTTCAGATACTATACCACTAAGGGAGGTGTATGCTTCACGCGCGGGTGTTAGCGTTCCTGGCACTAACCTGACGCTGCCTGGGGCGACGCAGACCCTCTCTGACACTAAAACCTAATTGATATCACCCGGCGGGGCGATCAGGGGGTTAAACCTTTATTGGGTTATATACGGCGGGTGCCCTGACACTATAAAAAGCAAACTAACTAACCAGCGTCACCCGTAACACTTATATGGTGATCACTGGTAAAAGGGTTAACTAGGGGCAATCAGGGGGTTAAACCTTTATTAGGTAATATATGGGGGTACCTGACGCTATATAAAAACCTGACGGGGAACCTAAATAACAAAATAACTAACTGGCTAACCAGTGTCGCCAGTAACACTTATACGGTGATCACTGGTGAAAGGGTTAACTAGGGGCGATTAGGGGGTTAAAACCTTTATTAGATAATATATGGGGGTACCTGACGCTATAAAAACCTGCGGCGAACCTAAAAAAAATAACTGGCTACCTATCGGCACCAGCATAACTAATACAGCGATCAGAAAAACGATTGCTTAGTGACACTGGCAAAAGGGGGTGAAAGGGTTACCTGGGGGGCGATCAAGGGGTTAAACCTTTATTAGGTAATATATGGGGGTACCTGACGCTATAAAAACCTGCGGCGAACCTAAAAAAAATAACTGGCTACCTATCAGCATCACCGACACTAAGACAGCGATCAGAAAAATTATCGCTTAGTGACACTGGCAAAAGGTGGTGAAAGGGTTACCTGGGGGGCGATCAAGGGGTTAAACCTTTATTAGGTAATATATGGGGGTACCTGACGCTATAAAAACCTGCGGCGAACCTAAAAAAAATAACTGGCTACCTATCGGCATCACCGACACTAAGACAGCGATCAGAAAAACGATTGCTTAGTGACAGCGGTGCTAGGTGGTGAAAGGGTTACCTGGGGGGCGATCAAGGGGTTAAACCTTTATTAGGGGGGTTAGGGGGCTACACTGGACCTAAAACACTCTGCCCTGACACTTTTACAGTCACAAATGTCACTGATTGCAGTGATCAGTAAATAAATGGTCACTGCAATCAGTGACACTGTGACTGGGGGCTGATCTGGGGGTGTCTGGGGGGCCTGGGGGGGCGATCGTGTGCCTATGTGTGTGGTGTCAGTGTGCTGTTATGTGCACTAACCTCTGTGTCTTCTCTCATGCGGCGCTTGGTATATGTGAGCGCCGCATGAGAGATGACATCACTTCCTCCTGCCTGTGTAAACACTACACAGGCAGAGGAAGCTTTTCATTCGCCGGGAGCGATCGCGAGGGGGTGGCCAGAATCGAATGGCGGCCCCCTCATCACGGATCGCTCCCGAAGTGATCCCGGCCGCTCACTGTACCGGAGGGGGGTCCGATCGGGGACACTACGCCAGGCCTTCACTACAGGTGTCAGTGTGATACAAGCAAAGTTCTTTTACCTTCGGGTCAGTGCTGTGCACCTGGAGCCTCCACCGAGAGTTACCTTGAACAATGTCTGTCAGGAAATGAGCCCCACACCATTAAAGTTCAACACTCCTTTATTCTTCTCGAATGAACACAATCAGTTGAACTCCCTTGGTAGAAACAGAACAGAAAAGGAGGTGTGGATGCGAGTAGGCCCAGACACAATGTGTTCTCCACTATCCTCACTGAAAGTGGGCTGCGGTCTTCGAGCGAGGGGGAATTTCCTTCCAGGCGGTCTCCGATGAGAGACTCGCCCGTCACTGGCAATCTGCTGCACCAGGTCTTCGAGTGAGGAGCTCCCCCCGGTCCATTACGCCTTCCGGATTCGGGTACCCACTCCCGGGGTTCCCTAGGATCTCCTTCCCTCGCGGAACTCAGTGTTGGGCACTGAGCTCCAGACCTCCATCTGAGTACCTCACCCCAGGCCAAAGGTGCCTGGGATGGAACACGACCTCCGGCTGTCCTCTAGGCCTAGGCCTGCCTAGAGAACCGTCACGAACCACCGTCCACAGGCTGAAGGTGCCTGGGACTCGACCCCGTGACAAAGATGGCCGGCCCCTTTACACCCTCTCCCAGCAAGCACGGCGGGTTCCCCGCCCCACCATACCGCTGCCGAGGGAAGACAAAAAGGAAGCGCGACACACAGCAATGATTCAACCCCAACCCAGAGCGACAGCGCCACCTGCTGGGCTGCAGGGAATTACACATCACTAATGTCTCTGCCAAGTTCAAATTTACACCCGGGAAAGTACATACCCGCTACATTTATATATATATATATATATATATATATATATATACATACACACACACACACACACACACACACAAAGCCTGGATGTCAAAGCCTGGATGTGTATATATATACTAAACACACTGCAGCTAACTGAATCGCCTGCCTGCTCAAACTAAATGAAATGAAACACTCTCTCTTTCAATGCCACCAACACTACACACGGCCAACGTGCAGGCGGCCTTATATAGTGTGGGGCGTGGACTTAACCCCCTGAGCCATAATTGGCCAATTATGGCTCTCTTTGCTGATGGCGCTGTGATTGGCCAAAGCATGCAGGTCATAGTGCATGCTTGGCCAATCATCAGACAGCAATGCACTGCGATGTCGCAGTGCATTATGGGCCGTGATGCGCTGCTCGAATTTGGCGCGAACGGCCCATAATGTTCGAATTTCGACGAACGGGCGAACAGCCAATATTTGAGTCGAACTCATATTCGACCCAAACACAAAGCTCATCCCTACTAATAACAAAGGACAATAGCCGGCTTTGTTTTTTTTTACCTTTCACTGCTTTTTTGATGAACGGGTAGGGGTACGATGTACCCGATACCCATTCACATAGGGGGGGGGCCTGGTTGTTAAGGACGTGGCAGCCGGCTTCCTGGCCCCCTCCTTAGCAACCAGCTATATTCAGTGTTTGAAGTTCAGTCCCTTTTTTTTTTGGTAAAAAAACGTATGTCAGTGGACATGAAAACGGATGTAAAAATCTACGTCCGTATCCGTTTTTGATCCTTTTTTTAGAAAAAAAGTGACTGAACTGAACTAAAAAATTTAACACCCGTGTGAAACCAGCCTTAACAATACATTATTTTCACAACGTAAACAGAAAGGGTATATGAGATAAAAGTATCAACAACAGATAAAAAATATAACTTTGTCTATGTAGCACCCTGATGTTTAGGCAGGGTTGATCTTAAATTTATTTGCCAAGTGATAGTTGCCTTGGCCAATTGCTATGAGGTCAATTGACTTCACCCTAATTCTGGAATTGCTGCACCTTCTCTCTTCTGTTGCTAGGCGGCCCAGTACCTGATGGCATTTGATAGGACAAGGGCATTGCAAGGACAGATTAGGAGTATATGGGGTATCTCAGCCAATAGGCAGGGATTTTCTTAAGTCCCTTGGCCTGCTGGGAGAGCCTATTTATTTGGGTGGAGTCAGGTGATCGGGGTTCTGTGCCACCTAGACGGCTGTCTTGGTGGACATGTGTTGTACTGCTCTGGGATGCTAGGCCAGAGATCTGAGGCCTATCCTGGGGGCATCTGGCTGCTGGGCTGTCTGAGGGCCTATCCAGAAGCAGGAGAGCAGTGTTCTCACCAACTGGGGACGGTGAAGCATTGGGAAACTTCAGCAAGCACCAAGCCAGGGACCCAGCCAGTGGAGGTGACGCTTGCAGAGCAGTATTGCATGTCAAGACAGGGACCGAGCAGGCCAGTGGGGTGACGCTTGAGGAGTATCTGTGAGTGCCAAGCTAGGGATGCGGGGGTAACGCTTCAGGAAGTTACTGTGTGAAAAGATTGGAAGAGCTCAGGGGATCCAGTGGATCAGCAAGTCAAGTGAGAGAGACTGGAAGCTCAGTTGAGTGAGGAGCTACAATAGGAGATTGTAGAGGAAGTGAAGGAGTTTGTTACAACTTGTGTTAGAAACTGTTACAAGACTGTTGCCATAGGAGACAGCGATCCTACTCGTGCAGATGTGGTGTCTTGCTGGATGAGTTTCCCTGCATGGCTGTCTGCCTATAGAAGTCTTGGAGTCTGTCAATTAACATTGCAATTGCTAAAGGGTGTCCTGGCCCTAACCCTCTCTCACACAGTTCTGTTTAAGAGACACTAAATTTCTTTGCATTCAAGAAGTATCTGGCGCCCATTAATCTACCTTGCATTGCACCCACCATGTTTTGTAACCCACGCTACATAGAAGGATGTCAGCTGTCCCCAACTCTGGAGGTCACCATTAGGCCTGGAGAGTCCCGGGACTTGGCTACATCTAGAAAGCGGTATTAAATATCAAGTGCCACAGCTTGGTCCCTATGAAACGGTAGAGCTGCAAGGGGCAAAGAAACATATCTGATGAGAGCCATTTTTTGTTTTTACGTATGGTTTAAAGTCAAAGTGTGGAAAAGGACTTGTGAGTAGAGACCATGACTGACTCCCTAAAACAGCGTAATCAGAGGAAACCTGTTTCATGGTCCCCAGTTATGAGACCTTAACTATTCTGGAGCTATCTCATGGTCCCCAGCTATGAGAAAATAAACTGTTCTGTAAACATCCTCATGGTTCCCAGCTGTGAGTGCTAGACAGTTCTACCTTTACCAAGAGAATAGTGTTCTCTGCCAGCTGTTCTTATAGTGTTACTAAACCCACAACAGTAAAATCAGTCTGTATATGCAGTAAAGCATGCTTGTTATACTTACTGTTGGGCCAAGGGGTTAATCCTGCACATTGTGTAAAAAGGCTGTTTGATCCTGTCTTTTCTAATCCTCCCCTTCCTCTACAGTCCCCAATCCATCTCCTGATAGTACAGAGCCTTGGGGGCACTCTGCACATGCTTAGTTTGTTTTTGTTTTGTTTTTTGGAAGGGTGCATGTGATCAGCACAGGGCTAATCAGTAATGTCCAGATAGAGGGTCAGGGGTCGTGTAGCCTCATTGGACAGTCAGAAGAGAATGAAAACTCCTCCTACAAGCGTTAATCAGTACTCAGACGGACACTGATAGAAGTCACAAGACTGCTATATACTGCTGGTGAGAAAGGGTATATGGCAGTTTATTTTTTCTAAAATAATTGCATTTTCATATTCCGTGTACTGTGGGAGACCAGATATAGTGAATTCAGGGTCCTCGGTTTAGTAACACTTTAAGGGTTTTGGCGTATCCCATGCCCCCTTTCCCTATCTTGTTACAGTTCTGCAAGCAATAAATCTTTAAAAGACACCCCTTAGACCAGGGGTCAGCAACCTTTTTCCACTTAAGTGCCGGATTCAATGTATGTGAATGCATGGAAGGCCGCATTCACCTGCTAATAAATGAAGATAACATTACAGAGCCCCCACACCTTTGGCCCCCTTTACATTACACAGCCCCTGCACCTCTGGCCTCGTTTACATTACACAGCCCCTTGCACCTCTGGACCACTTTACATTATACAGCCCCTGCATCTCTGGACCCCTTTACATTACACAGCCCCCATACATCTGGACCCCTTTATATTTCACAGCCCCCCCCTGCATATTACACAGCCCCCTGCACATTACACAGTCCCCCCTGCACATCACACAGCCCCGCTGCATATTACACAGCCCCCCCCTCTAGCTGTGTAAGCACGGAGGGATGGGGCGCTTTAAATTATTGTTTCTTATTTTTTTTTTTTTTTTTTTTACACTGTCCTTTTGAAAAAATTATTTCTGATCACTTTTACTGCTGTCATCTGGTATGTAAACATCCCTTGCGACAGTAATAGGCAGTAACAGGTACTCTTTATGGAAGGATCAGGGGTCTATAAGACCCCAAATCCCTCCTTTGCACTTAAAAGCATTCAAAACGCCAAGTTTGCCTGTTTTGAATGCTGTAATTTTTTTTAAATTTGGTGCCTTTATGTCTTCTGTAAACTGGAAGTGATGTCATGACATTGCTTCCGGCTTACTAGATCCGAGACATGATCAAAGCCGATTCCGGCTTCGTTCGGGTCTCCGGCCAGTCGGCGGACGTGTCGGCTGGTCACTTGGGCCTCCTGACGAGATGGAAGAGCCCAGGAGTCGGGGAGAAGGGGGATGTCCCCTCCCGCTGCTTTGGATAACAGCCGAGCGGCTTCTTAGGTTCCAAAGGTGGATAAGACTTACAATAAATAACATTATGTTTAACAGGACTGCGTGCTTGTCAAAAAGGGGTATCTCTAAGTTTTGTATTATGGTTAGAACTTGTTGCCAGAACAGGTGGATAGAAGAGTAATCCCAGAACACATGTAATAGTCTTGCATCGCTAGCAAAGGTCAGTTTGCCGTGGGAAGAGTTTAGCAAGGGCGGCTGGAGTTCTATACCAAAGCGATATGTGCTTATTGGAAATTTCTTAGTACTTGCAACTGATGAAGGCTTTGTGAGCGAAGAATAGGATTCTATCCTTTTGACTGTCAATAAATGTGGTATTCTGGTTACTTTCCCATTGGGCTAGAAATGTGGGGTGTTCCTAATGCCACTTACACACGATCAGTTTTCTCGTCGGTCAAAAGACCGACGAGAAAACCAAGGGGAAAACTGAGGACCGGCTCGGTCACCTTTCCCCCTGTACACACGGTCAGTTTTCCCGACAGGTTTTTTCTTGGTCGAGAAAACCGGCCGTGTGTATGCTCCACCACAGTGTTTCCCAATAGAAAAACTGCTGAGCAAAAAAACGTGTTCTAAAAACATGTTCTAAATTTTCCCGTTGTGTTTCTCAGCGGTTTTCTCATCGGGAAAACTGCTAGGGAGCCTACACACGGCCGGTTTTCTCGTCCAAGAGAAAACATGAGTTTTCACGACGATAAAACTGATCGTGTGTACGCGGCATTAGAAGGTGCACTCTCCAGTATTTGGTAAGATATGGTAAGAGTCTTTCTCAGAGAGCTTGTACCCTGGCAGAGCTCCTCGAATGGAGTAAAGAACGGTTTGGGCATGGATCAGAGAAAATTAATTACTTGTTGGGTTCTCCAGATTTTGAGTCAGTGATGCTTCCTTCTCCTCTGCCAATAAAGCCCTGTACACACGGCCGAGAATCCCATCAGGAAAAAAACTTTGGTTTTCCTGACAAGATTCCTGGCAAGCTTTTCTTGCCAAGCCGTACATACAGACATCCATTCAAAAGAATGGCCATTCTTTTGAATGGCAAGAACGCGGTGAGGTGACGTCATCGACTACAACGAGCATGCGCTCGCCACATTCGATACCGTCGTCGCCATCTAGCTTCACCCTACACTACCCTTGTAAGCTACCGCGCATGCGTCGAAGTCTCATCGAGCATGCGTGGACTTACTGGAGAACAGGTAAGCTTGTAGCCTCATACACACACACGGTTTTCTCGCCAGGAAACAGGCCGACGAGAATCCCGACGAGAAAATAGAGTGCAGGTTCTCTATTTTTCTCGTCGAGATTCCCGGCAGTTTTCTCGGCAAAAAGCTCTGCCAGCAGTTTTCTTGCCGAGAAAAACAGCCGTGTGTACGAGGCTTTTTCACCCTTCCAGTCCGAGAGCAGAGCTTGCTAGTGAATATTTCTTTGGACATAGGAGCTGGAAAAAGATTGGACACCTCTGTGAGCTCTGCCAGCAGTGATCCCATCCTCTGCCCTGCTGATCCCATCCTCTGCCCTGCTGATCCCATCCTCTGCCCTGCTGATCCCATCCTCTGTCCTTTTGATCCCATCCTCTGTCCTTTTGATCCCATCCTCTGTCCTTCTGATCCCATCCTCTGTCCTTCTGATCCCATCCTCTGCCCTTCTGATCGCATCCTTTACCCTGCTGACTCTATCCTCTGCCCTGTAGACCCCCTGTTCCATGCTCTTCTATCCCATCCTCTGCCCCGCTTACCCCATTCTCTGCCCTGCTGGCCTCATCCTCAGCCCTGATGACCCCCCACTAACCCTTGTCCTCTTCCCCACAGACCTCTATCCTATGCCCTGCTGACATCATCCTATGTCCTGCCGACCCCTGTCCTTGTCTCTACTAACCTCAACCTATGCCCTATTGACCCCATCTTATGCCCCACTTACCCCTTTCCTCTTCTCCACTGGCCCCATCCTATGCCCCACTGAACCTGCCCTATGCCCCACTGACACCATCCTATGCCTGCTGACGCCATCCTATGCCCCTCTGAACCCATCCTATGCCCAACTGACCATTGTCCTATGCCCTGCAGATGCAGTCCTATGCTCTGCTGACCCTATCCTCTGCACTTCTGACCCCTGTACACTGCCCTGCTGACACCCTTTCCTCTTCCCTGGTTGCCCCTGTTGACCACCTTGCTGAACCCTGTTCTCCACCCTTCTGACCCCTGTACACTCCCATGCTGACCTCCCATTCTCTGTACACTCATCTACAAACCGCTGACCCTACTTACTACCCATTCTCTGCCCCCCTGACATTTTTTCCTGCACCCCCACATCAGACTATATTTGGTTCTGATGTTGAGTCGGGCGCCCCGAGCTGCGTGCTATTTTGGACTAGTAATTAACCAGCTATTGGCAACTACTAATTTACAGGTGCAAGAATTGGGACTGATCTGAGATGTGAAGGTGCAAAAATTCGGGCTTGTTTTGGGTGTGATAGTGCAGAAAACAGGGTGATCTGAGGTGTAAAGGAGCAGAAACTGTGGTGATCTGAGGTGCGAAGGTGCAGAAACTGGGGTGATCTGAGGTGTGAAGGTGCAGGATTTGTGTTGATGTGCCAATACCTGTGAAGGTGCAAGAATCAAGGTGATCTGAGGTGTGAAGGTGCAGAAATAGTGACTGATCTGAGGATGCAGTTGTCGGTCCGGCTCTGTGTGTTCTCCTATGGCTGCATCACCCAGTATACAGGATGTAGCGTTGTGAATGTGCAGATCAGGATGGAGGTACAGTAGTGCTCCAGTCATTGGCTTGGATACATCAGTGACTTGAGGGAGTACATTCACTATAGACTCTGTATAAAAGTGTTTTAATAAACTTGAAATCCCCCCCATTCCATCACCTATAAAAATGTGACACAATAACCCCCCCCCTTTTCCAGTTTCACCTACACAGAGTGATGGGGCAAGCCCTTTTCCTCAGCGGTGCACTCTCTGTCCAGCCAATCCCAGTACAGCTCCTCCCTGCCCTGCTCAGCCCTGGTCAACTGTGCACACAAGGTGGAGGCAGGCAGGCCACACTCTGAGCTGCCAAGTGAAAGCTGGGGGCTTGTATGTGAATCTGGAAGTCAGAGGGCCCACTGAGTTTCCTATTTTACATACAAGCCCACCACTATCATTGGGCAGCTTAGAGTTTGGTCTGCCTGCCCCCACCTTGTGTGCACGTGCACTCTTGCAGCCAGGAGCATTAATGCGTGGTATCTCGTTGCATGATGGAAGCAGCGTGTGGCAGTGGGGTGGCCCCAGGTCAACTTTTGCATCGGGGGCTCACAAGCCTCAAGTTACGCCCCTGGTTATATACAGTATCTCACAAAAGTAAGTACACCCCTCACATTTTTGCAAATATTTTATTATAGCTTTTCATGTGACAACACTGAAGAAATGGCACTTTGCTTCAATGTAAAGTAGTGAGTGTATAGAGAAAAAAATAAAAAATATGGACAGCCGCACTCCAAAAAACCTTTGACGGTCGCCTTTATTGTAAAAAATGGAAGATCACACCAAAAATCATCACAGCATAGCCGGGGTAACAGCTTACATGTTTCACACTGAAGGTCAGTGCTTAATCATAGCTAATATGTTACAAAACATCACACCTCTAATATAGAGAGAAAAGACATATACACTCATGTGATCCAAGACCTCAAATTAGGAACCAATTAGTGTTGGAAAGTGTTGTGAATGAAAACCCATCACATGTATATAATTAACAATTATTATCTATGTGACACTTGAAAGATGAACATAAAATTTGAAAAAGTTTTAACTATTACAGTTTGTATATGTGTTGATTGTCTGTTATGTGAAAAAAAGTATAAAATAAAATAAAAATAAAAATAAAAAATAAATATAAAACTGGGTGAAAACAAAAATAAAGAACACGTGTGTGTGGAAATAAAATGTATTGAAAATGTAGTGAATTGATGTGTGGGTGTGTAAATGTACTAAACAGAAATAGTGATAATTGTAATAATAGACAAAGAACTAGTGAAGTGTGTGTATGTGCTAATTGTCCATTATAAAAAATATAAAGTGAAATAATTTTATTTTATTTTTTTCCCCTCTTCTTTTTTCTTTATCCTTTCCTTTCTTTTTTTGTAAAAATATAAGGGTGTATGAAATATTATGAACAAAAAAATATTATAAATTAATATGTGGTGTATGGATGTAATGAATAAAATTAATAATAGTGGTGAAAGGTAAAGCTAATGTAAAAATAGGTTATGTGAGTGCTGATGCATGTGAAGAAAATAGGTGAAAATTAATACATACTATAAGCATAAATAAAATAATGAGGATGATAAATGATTGTGAATAAAACAGAGGGATTGAAAATGTGATGAAAGGAAAAAAAAAAACAACGGTGTCTCCATACATAAAAATATATGTCGATGAGGTCAATGAGTGTGTCATACACAATGTTTGTGGTGTATTAACGAAAACAACAAACTAGTGTATAAATGTATTGTGCAAGCTATTGTTGATATGTTTTACATATATGTGTATATATATTTTTTTAGTATACTTTCAGCATTTTTTGGTAATTGTCATTGTGTCCCCGGAACTGGATGTTGTTAATTTGTTTGTGTATTCATACACTAAAATTGTACTGATATAGTTAAAACAATTTTTATACCCAATTACTAAGAAACCATAAACAATACCAATATTACAATGTATAAAAAAGTTATTTAAATATATAAAAAAAACATTATAAAAGCATATATAGCACAATAAAAACAAAAGAGGTACAAAAAGAAGAATAGTGATCGTGAAAATTATATTTGTTATTTGTGACTACTCCGACATTTGCCATCATAGTCTATAATTTCTTGCGGCTTACTAGCTTGCAATAGTAGACATACTACCGTCCTGGCAAATACGTGTTTTTTCACTTTTATCCCGATGTCACAAAAATATCTAATTTTTAAGAAGGAAATAAAAAGATAAACACTCGTGAGTATAAGCGATCATCCTATTCTTAGATTTTTATTATTTTGTGTGTTTTTTAGTAGAACTTTGATTATTGTAGACAGAGCCTTATGTTGGTTTTATTAGACAATCCTCATAGGTGCAACTGTGGGGTATACCGTATTGCTGTGTTTTGGATGTTCCATTGTATATCAGTCCCAGTCCCATCGCAGTATGTATGGCTGTTGTGACAGCAGGAAGGTAAAGTCACCTGGTTGCATCCAGGGGGGTAGATATATTTCGCCCAGATTCAGGCTTTACGCCGACTTGTACAACTAGGTGGAGAGTTGTATAAGCCCAGCTAAGGCTAGTGGGCTCATGGATGACTCATATGTCTAGGGAGAGTGTGGGGCGTCGTGCAGACAGGGAGTTGATGAGACCAGCTGAAGCTTGTCAGCTCATTTAGGCCTCTATAAGAACTCCCAGCTTCATTAGATGTTAGCTCATGCCTGGAACCAGACCTGTGTGGACTGTCTAGGGAGAGTGAACCCCTGTGCGGTGAGACAAAGCCTGTGTGGCTATTTGCTTGGACATTTAAAACCAGGGACTTAGGGACTAGGACAGCACTAGGCTGATCCCAGTTGTTAGTTAGGAAACCTGTATGTTTAGTCAGAGGTCAACTGGACCAGGATTTATTTTGGTTATGTTTCTTTTGCTTTGCTGTGTTTTGTCACTGTAAATAGAAAATAAACCGCACCTTTTTGATTTTGAAAACCACAACCTCCGTTTGCTGGGCCTGTTTTGTGTGGGGAGCCCATCCCGGGGGTCACACACACCCGCTGCCGAGCTAACCCCCTCACAGTTGGTGGAGAATGCGGGCAGTTTTTTTTTAAGCCAGCATGGAGGAGATACTGAAGCAGCTGGCTCTAGCAAATGCCAATCAACAGCAGACAAATGCAGGTTTGCAAAAGAGCCTTGCAGCTCATCAACAGAGCCTTGCAGCTCAACAACAGAACTTCGCAGCCCAGCAGCAAGCTCATCAACAGAGCCTTGCAGCCCAGCAGCAGACAAACGCAACTTTGCAACAGAGTCTGGAGGCTCAGCAACGAGCCCAGCAGCAATCTGAGGCCCGCTTCATAGACCTGTTGCAGAAGCAAGAGCAGAGACTACAACAACAGATGGAAGCAGTAATGCAGCAACGTCCGCAGACCAGTGAGGAAAGCCGTCCCACTAATACCGCGTCCTTTGGGGTGAGTCGTTTATTGACAAAAATGACTGGAGAGGATGATCCAGAGGTATTTTTGACCACATTTGAAAGGACCGCTGAAAGAGAAAAGTGGCCTGAGGAGCAGTGGGCTGGACTGGTGGCTCCTCTGTTAACTGGTGAATCGCAGAAAGCTTACTATGACCTAGAGCCTAACCAAGCAAAAGACTATGTGATGCTAAAAGCTGAAATATTGGCAAGGCTGGGTGTCACCCAGGCTGTCCGGGCTCAGCGTGTGCATAACTGGACTTTCCAGCTTGGAAAACCCCCCAGGTCTCAAATGTATGATCTCATTCACCTGAGCAGAAAGTGGCTACAGCCAGAGACTTTGTCCGCACCAAAGATTGTGGAACGTGTTGTAATGGATCGGTTTTTGAGAGCTCTTCCTACTGCCATCCAAAAGTGGGTAAGCCATGGAGACCCAGAGACGGCCGATGGTCTTGTGGATCGTGTGGAGAAATACTTGGCTACAGAGAACCTGACGGCCTCTTCCAGAGACACTCGGACTTTCCACCCTAAGACCAGACCATCCCCAGGGGCGGATAAGAGGATTCCAAGGGGTGAGGGTGGAGAGAGTGAGAGGGTGGGAGCTCTACCCCAAGTTTGGCGAGAACAGCCTGGGAAATCAGCGGCTCAAGAGGCGGCAAGAAGGATCGTTTGCTACCACTGCCGGCAAGCGGGACATATTGCAGCCAATTGCCCGGTTGTGGAGGAACCCATGCAGTGTGACTTTCTGACGGGCAGACGTCAGTCGCTGTGTGCGACAGTCGCATGCACTGCCATTCGAGGAACTGAGAAACATTTATGCAAAATGTGTGTTAATGGTAGAAATGTTGTGGTATTGCTGGATTCAGGTAGCCTTGTGACCCTGATAAAGGCTGAGTTAGTTAAAACAGAGGTCTCTGGGAATAGCAAGGTAGCTGTTATTTGTGTGCATGGGGACACCCGAGAGTATCCAGTGACTACAGTGTGTTTCGAGACCCCCAAAGGTACCCTCTCTCATCCAGTGGGCTTAGTATCTCAGTTACCGCATGACGCCATTGTGGGAAGGGATTTTCCGAAGTTCTGGGAACTGTGGGATGATCCTGAGCCCCTCACTGGTGCCCCTATGTACCAGGAATGTGATAGCCAGAACTCCCCTGAGAGTGGTGAGGACTCTCCGGAATTTCCCTTATCAGTATTGGCAGGGGAGACTCAAGAAACTGGAGAGGAGCCCACCTCCTCAGACGAAAACCTACCGTCTGTGGAGTTTTCTGATCTTGAGGTTCACAGGGAAAACTTTGCCACAGAACAGTTGAAAGACCCCGCCCTAATAAAGGCACGGGAAAACGTAGTGAAAATAGATGGCGAGTTAGTGAACCCAGATAATACCTGCACTTACCCATACTTCAGCGTAGAGAAGGACCTACTGTATCGGGTGGCAAAAAGGGCAGAAGAAACCGTTGAGCAGCTTGTGGTGCCCAAACCTTACAGGAAGTTGGTGTTGGAGTTGGCCCATGGGCACATTCTTGGAGGTCATCTGGGGACAGAGAAAACCCGAGAGAGGGTATTACAGAGATTCTATTGGCCGGGGGTGATGAAGGACGTAGAAAATTATTGTTCCTCCTGCCCTGTGTGTCAGAGGTTGGCCCCGATGCCACATTTCCGTAGCCCGCTGGTCCCTCTACCCATCATTGAGGTCCCGTTTGAGAGGATCGCCATGGATTTGGTAGGTCCTATAATCAAGTCCGCTAGGGGGCACCAGTACATATTAGTTATAATGGACTATGCCACCCGTTATCCAGAAGCGATCCCTCTCCGAAATACCTCGGCCAAAACCATAGCCAAAGAGCTATCTCTTGTTTTTAGCCGGGTGGGTATTTGTAAAGAACTGCTTACGGACCAAGGTACACCCTTTATGTCCCGGGTTATGAAAGAGCTGTGTAAATTGTTCAAAGTGACGCAATTGCGTACGTCTGTGTATCACCCCCAAACCGATGGGCTGGTTGAAAGATTCAACAAAACCCTAAAACAAATGTTGAAGAAAGTGGTGGATAGAGATGGAAAGGATTGGGACTGTTTACTTCCTTATTTGATGTTTGCTATTAGGGAGGTGCCCCAATCCTCTACGGGATTCTCCCCCTTTGAGTTACTGTATGGGAGACACCCAAGAGGGCTGTTGGATATTGCCAAGGAAACTTGGGAAAGTGAGAGTTCTCCCCACAGGAGTGTGATTGAGCATGTCGCCCTGATGCAAGATCGAATTGCACAGGTAATGCCCATCGTGAAGGAACATTTGGCCCAAGCGCAGTTGGCACAGCAGAGAGTGTACAACCGTGGAGCCAAGACCCGTACCTTTTCCCCGGGGGATAGGATATTGGTACTTGTCCCTACGGTTGAAAGTAAATTCCTTGCCAAATGGCAAGGCCCCTACGAGATAATGGAAAAAGTGAGCGAAGTGAATTACAAGGTCAGACAACCAGGAAGGCGAAAGCCCGAACAGATCTATCACGTTAATCTGTTGAAAGCCTGGAGGGATAGAGAGTCCCTAGTCGCAGACACTTGGTCACCAGCTCAAACTGGTTGCGTGATTCCTGAGGTTGGAATAGCAGCCACCTTGACACCTACCCCATGCCACGTATAGATGAGTTGATCGACCGGCTGGGAACAGCCCGATACATGACGACTCTTGACCTCACAAAAGGGTATTGGCAAATCCCCCTGGCCAAGTCGGCCAAAGAGAAAACCGCATTTGTAACCCCAGACGGGGCGTTCCAATATAAAAGAATGCCGTTCGGGTTACAGAATGCGCCGGCCACATTCCAGCGGAAAATGGACCAGATGCTGAGGCCCCATCGGAAGTATGCTGCGGCTTACCTGGATGACGTAATTGTCCATAGCACAGATTGGGCCTCACATCTGCCAAAAGTGCAAGCAGTCCTGGACTCTGTTCGGGAAGCGGGGTTTACGGCTAACCCCAAGAAGTGTACCATTGGGCAGGAGGAGGCCAAATATCTTGGGTACACCATTGGGAGGGGAGTAATAAAACCCCAACTCAACAAAGTCGAGGCCATCCAGAGTTGGCCACGTCCCAACAGCAAGAAGCAGGTACGAGCCTTTCTGGGAATCGCTGGGTATTATCGGCGATTCATTCCCCACTTTGCTTCTAAGGCTGTGCCCCTAACCAACCTGACGAAGGGGAAAGGGTCGGTCATGATTAAATGGACCCCCGAGGCTGAGGCAGCATTCCAATTCTTGAAACAAGCCTTATGTAGCCAGCCAGTGTTGTACTCACCCGACTTCTCTAAAGACTTTGTCGTACAAAGTGATGCGTCAGATGTGGGGTTAGGAGCAGTATTGTCCCAGGTCTGGAACGGGGAAGAGCACCCAGTCATTTACCTCAGCAGGAAGTTGAAGTCCCATGAGGTAAATTACGCCACCGTTGAAAAGGAGTGTTTAGCGGTGAAGTGGGCTCTAGATTCCCTTCGGTACTACCTGCTAGGTAGGCACTTTGACATGGTTACGGATCACGCTCCGTTAAAGTGGATGGCTCAAAACAAGGAAACAAATAGAAGAGTGAATAGGTGGTTCCTGGCCCTCCAGGAATTCAACTTCACAGTAAAGCATCGCCCTGGCGTTCAAATGGGGAATGTGGATGCTTTGTCTCGAGTACATGAATGCCTGATTGCTGGTGTTCCAACCCCGAGGTTAAAACAAGAGGGGGGGGGGTATGTGACAGCAGGAAGGTAAAGTCACCTGGTTGCATCCAGGGGGGTAGATATATTTCGCCCAGATTCAGGCTTTACGCCGACTTGTACAACTAGGTGGAGAGTTGTATAAGCCCAGCTAAGGCTAGTGGGCTCATGGATGACTCATATGTCTAGGGAGAGTGTGGGGCGTCGTGCAGACAGGGAGTTGATGAGACCAGCTGAAGCTTGTCAGCTCATTTAGGCCTCTATAAGAACTCCCAGCTTCATTAGATGTTAGCTCATGCCTGGAACCAGACCTGTGTGGACTGTCTAGGGAGAGTGAACCCCTGTGCGGTGAGACAAAGCCTGTGTGGCTATTTGCTTGGACATTTAAAACCAGGGACTTAGGGACTAGGACAGCACTAGGCTGATCCCAGTTGTTAGTTAGGAAACCTGTATGTTTAGTCAGAGGTCAACTGGACCAGGATTTATTTTGGTTATGTTTCTTTTGCTTTGCTGTGTTTTGTCACTGTAAATAGAAAATAAACCGCACCTTTTTGATTTTGAAAACCACAACCTCCGTTTGCTGGGCCTGTTTTGTGTGGGGAGCCCATCCCGGGGGTCACACACACCCGCTGCCGAGCTAACCCCCTCACACTGTATACACATGCAACCAGCCAACCGTCCCAGAGGCTACGCATGGACGTGGGGAATGGAAATAGCAATCATGTCGTGCAAAAACCGTCCCAATCTATCTGTGTATGGGTGAGCACAGACATTGATTGCAACTAATGCTGGACCTATTTGACTGTAGTCGGTCCAAACATGTTTTCCATAGTTACCGATAAAGAAAAACAAAAGAAAAACAAAACCCAAAAAATCAAAAAAATGGGAGGAAAGGGCAAAAAAAAATAAAAAATTATTTTCTTTCCCCTTTTTTTTTTCCCCTTTTCCCTTCCCTTTTCCTTTGAACACGATGGAACAACCAAAGTAACCAGAGGAGAAGGTAGGAGCAGTGAAACGACGAAAAGAATGAAACACAGAGAAATAGAGAATAAAGAACAGACACAGCTGGGGGGGGGGGGGGCGCAGAGAGGGGACTTTCCTTATGTTGTTTAATCATAGTAGTGTGAGATGTCCCACTCAAAATTTAACCCCTGAGGTATTCTAGTATTAAGGAAAAAATCCAGAATACTTCTCGTTTACAAAGTCTTCTGAATTTATCCCCTCCTCTTATTGAAGTGGTGATTCTCTCTATTCCCTGAATCGACAGGCTTGATGTGTCCTTAGAATGGACATTGTTCCAATGTTTGGCTACATTGGTGTTGCGTTCTTTTTCTATATCATACAGATGGTCATATAACCTATCTTTTAGCCTGCGAATGGTTCTGCCCACATACTGAATTTTGCAGCGATCACAGTTGATCACATAAACTATATACCTAGTATTGCAGTTAATTAACTCTTGTATTGAAAAGCTCTTGTCGGTCACATATGAGTGGATGTGTGGACCTGATTTTATACGGATGCAATATTGGCATCCCTTTAATCCACATTTATAGGTTCCTTTGACCGATAACCAATTGGAACCAATTGGTTTTGTATGGAACAAACTAGGTGACAGTTTGTTTCCCAAAGTGGGTGCTCTTCTTGATACAGTTTTAATTCCATTGGACAAAATGTCTTTATATGTTTCATCATTGTAAAGTACCGGAAGATATTTTGTAACAATGGATTTTATCTTTTGAAATTCCGTGCTGTATGGAGTGGAAAAAATTGGCACATTCTTGTAAGGCATAATGACTTTTTCTTTTTTCTTTTTCTTTTTATTGTCGCTACTGTTCATGTCCTTATTTTTGTTCTTATCTAATAATAGTGAATTTCTAGGTATTCTTTCCACTTTGGACAGAGCTTTTGTAATAGTTTTTATTGAATAGCCCCTCTCAGTGAATCTCTTGGACATTTCCACTGCTTCCCTGGTGAAATCCTCGGCTGTGCTACACAGGCGTTTTAGCCTGAGAAATTGGCCAAAGGGTATCCCCTCAATGGTGTGTTTGGGATGAGCTGAATCAGCCCTGAGCAACACATTGCCTGCCGTGCTTTTTCTGTGTAAACCTGTGGTAACTCCATTCTTGTTGCCAGTAAGTTTAACATCTAAGAAGTCTATGGTTGTTCTTTCCAGATTGCCAGTAAATTTAAGATTTAAGCTGTTATCATTAAGATAAATAAGCCATGTATCCAAATTGGCATTACCGTCCGTGGTAATAAACAGGAGGTCATCTATATAGCGACAGTAAAATGCTGTATCCATGCGACGGGGACTACCATGTCCAAAAATGCGGGACCTCTCCCACCAGCCCATATAGAGATTGGCTAGGGAGGGAGAGAATTTGGCTCCCATGGAGGCCCCGCATTTTTGGAGATAGTAGCCCCCGTCAAACATAAAAAAGTTATGTGTTAATAAATAATCCAATGAGGAAAGAAAGGTGCGCCAATCTAAGTGCAGTAAAACAGGCTTTAATTAGCAAATTTGTATAAAAACAGCCAAATGGCTACTCACAGGATACAGGAATAATACAGGCATGTAAGGAGTTAAAGGTGGTCCGGAGTCATCTAAGGCGGTCCTCAGGGGAGATGTTGGTTCCAGATGGAGAGAGGTAGCTGAAGATGGCTGAAGGCAGGAAGGCAGGTTGCGGTGTCAGCAAGGGAAGTCAAGAAAAACCAGGCATCCAAGCTGCAGGTGTTGTGATGCGCCCTGTGTCATCAGGGTAGACAGGGGATAACCAGGAAGCTGCAGTTCAGCAAGGACTTCAGCGTGCGCTTCAGCGTGGAGCGCAGCGTGCCGTCGGACCGGAAGTGACGTGGGGATAGAACGGACCAATGGGATGACGCGTTTCACAGCATCCGCTGTTTCATCAGATCCATAGAAGGCATTATCATAGGTGGGTGTGATATAGTAGAGAGACGTGGCGTGATTGGTTGAAATCATACTGGTGGAAGTAAATCAGCATGGTGATTGGTTGGAAGCAAGATGTAAGGGAGATGATGACACGGAATTTGTGGGGGGTGCAGGGGGGCGAGGAAAAAAGGAAAAATGGATGACAGGGGATATTCTGTATGGTATTATGATATGAAATAAAGATACAATGTTTATATGGTGGTGAACAGCGCTAATGTGGAATTTAAAATCATAAAGGATATAAATACATAAATGGTATTAGTACATAGGAGAGAGAGAAAGAGCAGCACTATAAAGGGGAACGTATGTGGAAATAATTATATTGAAATTATAGGGGAAAAAAATTAATTAAATATTAAATTAGATGGGGGGTATGAGAACAAGCTATGTATGGCATGAGAACGAATGGGTGCAACATGTAGGAGATGGGAGCATATTAATGTGGACAAGGGAAGGAAAGGGAAAGGGGTGGTAAAAAAAAGGGGAAAAAATAAAAAATAATTAAAAATTAAAAAATATATAAATATAAAAATAATAATAATGAAAATAATAATAATAATGAGAATGAATATAAAAAATAAAATAAATGAGAATAAAAATAAATATAAATATAAAAATAAAAATAATGAAAAATAAAATACAGAAAAATAATAAATATAATAATAATGAAAAATGATGAAAAATAAAAATAAAAATAAAAATAAAAATGAAAATGAAAATAAAATGGACAATAATAATGAAAACAAAAATAGGGGGGGGGGGGAAGGAAGAAGAGAGGACAAGATGGGGAAGCGGAAGAGATGGGTCAGTGAATGAATGATAAAGGCTGGCTATCATGTAGAAGTAGTACGGAAGTATGATTCATAGTATAGAAAATACACATGCATGTGTATATATACACACATATACACACACATCTGGAAGGGAACATCCATATATATATATATATATAAAAATGAATTGATAATATAATAATATATAAAACATATGTAAATTGCACATGAAGAAGTATAATATAACAAGTCAAAGCTTATTACCAAAATAAGGTACATAATCATTGGTATAAAGGATATACCAAAGATGCAAGGCAGCATGAATGGTAACAGATCTACAAGGGCAACACAAGGTGCATACATGCACATATGACCAAGCATATATGAGAGTTGTGAGTAAACGCACACACATACACATATATACATGTATATACATATACACGTGTGCATACACATGCATGCACATAAATCTCCGACAGATGAAAGCACTAGTACGTGGGATGGACGAGCAGCACAGAGAAACATTTAAAGTAATTTGGAAATGAAAGCTTATTATGAAAATTTATGTATCATGAAAAATAGGATGATAATAAAATCTGAATAAAATCGAATCAAATACAATAAAATTGAAAGAATAAATTAAAGAATCATCATAAAAGAATATATGAGAAGATCGAATAAAATGATATATGAGTACAAGAACGCACAAGAAATCGCAGTGATGGAGAAATGCGATTAATAGAATGGTGGTAATATAGGAATATTAGATTATGTTGTTGGTTTCGATTTCTTCGTTGAGGCCATTGGGTGACATGGTATTTAAAGAAAAAATCCAATAAGTTTCTTGTCTACAAAGGCGTTGGAATCTTTCTATGGCAGTTGGGGTTTCTGGTATTGCCTCGATAACCCAAACCTGAAGGGCGCTGGTATCTTGGTGGTGGTGTGTTGCAAAGTGACGTGCCACGCTGTATTTGGGATTGTTCTTTTGGACTGCACGGCGGTGTTCTCCAAATCTGGTCCGTAGAGCTCTGATAGTTCTGCCTACGTATAGTAGGCCACATGGACAGGAAATACAGTACACTACATACGTGGTAGAGCAGTTGTAGAAGGAGCTGAGATTGAAGGTCTTACTGTTGGCCTTGAAGGTTTTTTGGCCATGGGTGACATGGGAGCAGGTAAGGCATAGGGCTTTTTTGCATTGATACATCCCTACAATGGGAATTAAAGTGAGCTGTTTGAGCATGTAGTTTTGGTGATGATTAGATGTTTTGGTTTTGCTGGGGGCGATCTTGCTTTTAATATTGGGGGCCCTTCAATAGGCAAACTTGGGAGTAACTGACACAGTTTTTGATAGGTAGGGGTCTTGGGTGAGGATGCTCCAGTGTTTTTTAAAGCATCCTCACCCAAGACCCCTGTGTCAGTTACTCCCAAGTTTGCCTATCGAAGGGCCCCCAATATTAAAAGCAAGATCGCCCCCAGCAAAACCAAAACATCTAATCATCACCAAAACTACATGCTCAAACAGCTCACTTTAATTCCCATTGTAGGGATGTATCAATGCAAAAAAGCCCTATGCCTTACCTGCTCCCATGTCACCCATGGCCAAAAAACCTTCAAGGCTAACAGTAAGACCTTCAATCTCAGCTCCTTCTACAACTGCTCTACCACGTATGTAGTGTACTGTATTTCTTGTCCATGTGGCCTACTATACGTAGGCAGAACTATCAGAGCTCTACGGACCAGATTTGGAGAACACCGCCGTGCAGTCCAAAAGAACAATCCCAAATACAGCGTGGCACGTCACTTTGCAACACACCACCACCAAGATACCAGCGCCCTTCAGGTTTGGGTTATCGAGGCAATACCAGAAACCCCAACTGCCATAGAAAGATTCCAACGCCTTTGTAGACAAGAAACTTATTGGATTTTTTCTTTAAATACCATGTCACCCAATGGCCTCAACGAAGAAATCGAAACCAACAACATAATCTAATATTCCTATATTACCACCATTCTATTAATCGCATTTCTCCATCTCTGCGATTTCTTGTGCGTTCTTGTACTCATATATCATTTTATTCGATCTTCTCATATATTCTTTTATGATGATTCTTTAATTTATTCTTTCAATTTTATTGTATTTGATTCGATTTTATTCAGATTTTATTATCATCCTATTTTTCATGATACATAAATTTTCATAATAAGCTTTCATTTCCAAATTACTTTAAATGTTTCTCTGTGCTGCTCGTCCATCCCACGTACTAGTGCTTTCATCTGTCGGAGATTTATGTGCATGCATGTGTATGCACACGTGTATATGTATATACATGTATATATGTGTATGTGTGTGCGTTTACTCACAACTCTCATATATGCTTGGTCATATGTGCATGTATGCACCTTGTGTTGCCCTCGTAGATCTGTTACCATTCATGCTGCCTTGCATCTTTGGTATATCCTTTATACCAATGATTATGTACCTTATTTTGGTAATAAGCTTTGACTTGTTATATTATACTTCTTCATGTGCAATTTACATATGTTTTATATATTATTATATTATCAATTCATTTTTATATATATATATATATGGATGTTCCCTTCCAGATGTGTGTGTATATGTGTGTATATATACACATGCATGTGTATTTTCTATACTATGAATCATACTTCCGTACTACTTCTACATGATAGCCAGCCTTTATCATTCATTCACTGACCCATCTCTTCCGCTTCCCCATCTTGTCCTCTCTTCTTCCTCCCCCCCCCCCTATTTTTGTTTTCATTATTATTGTCCATTTTATTTTCATTTTTATTTTTATTTTTCATTATTTTTCATTATTATTATATTAATTATTTTTCTGTATTTTATTTTTCATTATTTTTATATTTATATTTATTTTTATTCTCATTTATTTAATTTTTTATATTCATTCTCATTATTATTATTATTTTCATTATTATTATTTTTATATTTATATATTTTTTAATTTTTAATTATTTTTTATTTTTTATTTTTTCCCCTTTTTTTACCACCCCTTTCCCTTTCCTTCCCTTGTCCACATTAATATGCTCCCATCTCCTACATGTTGCACCCATTCGTTCTCATGCCATACATAGCTTGTTCTCATACCCCCCAACTAATTTAATATTTAATTAATTTTTTTCCCCTATAATTTCAATATAATTATTTCCACATACGTTCCCCTTTATAGTGCTGCTCTTTCTCTCTCTCCTATGTACTAATACCATTTATGTATTTATATCCTTTATGATTTTAAATTCCACATTAGCGCTGTTCACCACCATATAAACATTGTATCTTTATTTCATATCATAATACCATACAGAATATCCCCTGTCATCCATTTTTCCTCGCCCCCCTGCACCCCCCACAAATTCCGTGTCATCATCTCCCTTACATCTTGCTTCCAACCAATCACCATGCTGATTTACTTCCACCAGTATGATTTCAACCAATCATGCCACGTCTCTCTACTATATCACACCCACCTATGATAATGCCTTCTATGGATCTGATGAAACAGCGGATGCTGTGAAACGCGTCATCCCATTGGTCCGTTCTATCCCCACGTCACTTCCGGTCCGACGGCACGCTGCGCTCCACGCTGAAGCGCACGCTGAAGTCCTCGCTGAACTGCAGCTTCCTGGTTATCCCCTGTCTACCCTGATGACACAGGGCGCATCACAACACCTGCAGCTTGGATGCCTGGTTTTTCTTGACTTCCCTTGCTGACACCGCAACCTGCCTTCCTGCCTTCAGCCATCTTCAGCTACCTCTCTCCATCTGGAACCAACATCTCCCCTGAGGACCGCCTTAGATGACTCCGGACCACCTTTAACTCCTTACATGCCTGTATTATTCCTGTATCCTGTGAGTAGCCATTTGGCTGTTTTTATACAAATTTGCTAATTAAAGCCTGTTTTACTGCACTTAGATTGGCGCACCTTTCTTTCCTCATTATATTTTACAGAGTCTGCTTCTGCTCATGGTAGCTGCCGCTAGTGCTTGCAACATCAACATTAACATTCATTGATTCCTTTGATTTTTACTCTGCCTAGAACTCATTCTGCGCCATTTTTTCTCCCCTTTTTTTTATAAATAATCCAATGCCTGCAAGATGAACTCCTGTAAAACCAAAGACAATCTTCCTGACTCCTTCAAAAACACAGAAACGGATTGTAAGCCCAGGTGATGTGGAATGCTCGAGTATAGACTGGACACATCAAAGCTGATCCATCTATACTCGTCCATCCATCTGAAATCTTTCAGATCCATCAATAGCTGCTTGGTGTCCCTAAGGAACCCTGGGAGCTCTGTGACTAGTGGCTGTAGCTGACCATCTAGCCACTCGCCAAGTCTCTCATTAAGGGAACCTATGCCCGCCACAATTGGTCTACCTGTGAGCGGGTGTAACCCTTTGTGCACCTTTGGTAGGTGATGGAACACCGGCATAATGGGATTGATAGGGACAAAAAGATCTTTCTCCTTTTCAGAAAAAATTCCTACTGATACTGCTCTGTTCAAAAGTTCATGGAGTGTTTTTGTGAATGGTAGGGTGGGATCTGATGTAAGTGGCAAGTATGTATTTGTATCCGACAATTGTCGCAGAGCCTCTTCCTATAGGTAATAGAATCCAGAACCACTACTGTGCCTCCCTTGTCTGCGTTCCTGATAGTAATACTGTGGTCTGTTGCTAATGCTTTTAATGCTGTTCTTTCAAGCCCAGACAAATTGTCAGGGGATTTATCTTTATGGCAATGGCGGGCCAGATGTGTGAGGTCCCTCTCCACTAGTTTTTGGAATGAGTCTAGATCCTTGCCCCTAGATTCTACAGGATAAAAGTCTGACCACAGTCTAAATGGAATAGTATTGGCTGAATCTATTGGATCAAGAGGACAAGGATCTGACTCTATAGCCAAATCAGTGAGATCTTGTAATGCACAAACTTCTCTAAATAATATAGGAGAGGGAAAACACTCACCCAAATCCAGACCGTCATTAGAACAGACCATTTCCTCTGGTATAGAAGCTGAAAAATGTCTTTTGAGGGTTAAATTGCGGCAAAACTTATTGATATCCAAAATAGTCCCAAATAAATCAAAATGTTTTGTAGGACAAAAGTTGAGGCCTTTAGAAAGCAGCATATTCTCTTCGGTGTTCAAAGTCCTGTTGGAAATATTGAGAACGTTGGTTGTTATCGCTTTGTTCTCCCTCGTAGGGAATGTTGCATGCTTCTGGTTCTTGTGTTTGATTCCTCCCCTTCTTGTCTTCCTGTGGATGTTTTCTTCTTCTTTGTCTTTTTGCCCGACCCGTGAGGGTGTCTCTGGTTGGAAGTGTCCCCGATGGTTGATTTAGGCAGTGTCACCGTTCGCTCGGGAGAGGATTCCGACCCTGTGGTGGCCAAAGTGTCGTAGGCAATTTCATTTTCCTGGTCAGAAAAGCTTACGCTTTTTCCTCTACTCCTGTGTGACCGATTGACTTGGTATTGTGTTTTTTTCCAAATGTAAACCTTGTCATTCTCGTAGTCAATGCGGTCACGAGTCATCTTCCCCTTTTTTGTGTCGATTACAATTTTTTTTCCAGCTTGTCAAGTCTCTTATTCAGTTTCCCATCCAATTCCGTGAATTCTGGGTGGGTTTGCAATGGCTTTAAATTCTCCTGTATGGAAGTCATCTCCACCTGTATTTCTTCCATTTGTTTTTTGGTTGGAAGTGATCAGGATCTCCATTAGTTTGAACGAGCATGTACTCAGAGTATCTGTCCATTGCTTTTTAAGATCATCATTAGCCAACTCTGAGCTCGGAAATTTCTTAATCTGTAATCCTCTTGGAACCTGGCTCAGAGTGGTATACTCTGTCAAAAAGTGTGTATCCCAGTAGGATCTGATCTCCTTAGCCATTAAAAGTTCCAGCCTTCTAAACATTTTTAGCAGTGAAATTTCACTATCGTTGCCGGATTGCAACGTGTGTGTATGAGAGCCCATTCTAAAGGGATTGTCTGATGGCTTTTTCAAAGTTCTACTATAACCCAGCTCAGCTGCTGATGTAGTTGGTGCGTTGTGATCCATAAGAAAGGCTGGTGTCCTGAGGTGAAGTTGTTAGACTTGTCTGAAACAAGACTATTTTTTGATGGTAGATATTCAACTGTGAGCTAAATCACTGAGCAGGTAAATAGGGATGCAAAGTCCATACAAGGTTAGAGAGAAAGAGAATTTTACCGCTCCAGGTGAACACGCTCCAGCAATTTGTAGTATCAGGACTACCGTGGGTGCCAGCAATGCACGTAGCATATAGAGAAAAAAATAAAAAATATGGACAGCCGCACGCCAAAAAACCTTTGACGGTCGCCTTTATTGTAAAAAATGGAAGATCACACCAAAAATCATCACAGCATAGCCGGGGTAACAGCTTACATGTTTCACACTGAAGGTCAGTGCTTAATCATAGCTAATATGTTACAAAACATCACACCTCTAATATAGAGAGAAAAGACATATACACTCATGTGATCCAAGACCTCAAATTAGGAACCAATTAGTGTTGGAAAGTGTTGTGAATGAAAACCCATCACATGTATATAATTAACAATTATTATCTATGTGACACTTGAAAGATGAACATAAAATTAGAAAAAGTTTTAACTATTACAGTGTGTATATGTGTTGATTGTCTGTTATGTGAAAAAAAGTATAAAATAAAATAAAAATAAAAATAAAAAATAAATATAAAACTGGGTGAAAACAAAAATAAAGAACACGTGTGTGTGGAAATAAAATGTATTGAAAATGTAGTGAATTGATGTGTGGGTGTGTAAATGTACTAAACAGAAATAGTGATAATTGTAATAATAGACAAAGAACTAGTGAAGTGTGTGTATGTGCTAATTGTCCATTATAAAAAATATAAAGTGAAATAATTTTATTTTTATTTTTTTTATTTTTTCTTTATCCTTTCCTTTCTTTTTTTTGTAAAAATATAAGGGTGTATGAAATATTAGGAACAAAAAAATATTATAAATTAATATGTGGTGTATGGATGTAATGAATAAAATTAATAATAGTGGTGAAAGGTAAAGCTAATGTAAAAATAGGTTATGTGAGTGCTGATGCATGTGAAGAAAATAGGTGAAAATTAATACATACTATAAGCATAAATACAATAATGAGGATGATAAATGATTGTGAATAAAACAGAGGGATTGAAAATGCGATGAAAGGAAAAGAAAAAAAAAAAATACGGTGTCTCCATACATAAAAATATATGTCGATGAGGTCAATGAGTGTGTCATACACAATGTTTGTGGTGTATTAACGAAAACAACAAACTAGTGTATAAATGTATTGTGCAAGCTATTGTTGATATGTTTTACATATATGTGTATATATATTTTTTAGTATACTTTCATCATTTTTTGGTAATTGTCATTGTGTCCCCGGAACTGGATGTTGTTAATTTGTTTGTGTATTCATACACTAAAATTGTACTGATATAGTTAAAACAATTTTTATACCCAATTACTAAGAAACCATAAACAATACCAATATTACAATGTATAAAAAAGTTATTTCAATATATAAAAAAACATTATAAAAGCATATATAGCACAATAAAAACAAAAGAGGTACAAAAAGAAGAATAGTGATCGTGAAAATTATATTTGTTATTTGTGACTACTCCGACATTTGCCATCATAGTCTATAATTTCTTGCGGCTTAATAGCTTGCAATAGTAGACATACTACCGTCCTGGCAAATACGTTTTTTTTCACTTTTATCCCGATGTCACAAAAATATCTAATTTTAAGAAGGAAATAAAAAGATAAACACTCGTGAGTATAAGCGATCATCCTATTCTTAGATTTTTATTATTTTGTGTGTTTTTTAGTAGAACTTTGATTATTGTAGACAGAGCCTTATGTTGGTTTTATTAGACAATCCTCATAGGTGCAACTGTGGGGTATACCGTATTGCTGTGTTTTGGATGTTCCATTGTATATCAGTCCCAGTCCCATCGCAGTATGTATGGCTGTATACACATGCAACCAGCCAACCGTCCCAGAGGCTACACATGGAAGTGGGGAATGGAAATAGCAATCATGTCGTGCAAAAACCGTCCCAATCTATCTGTGTATGGGTGAGCACAGACATTGATTGCAACTAATGCTGGACCTATTTGACTGTAGTTGGTCCAAACATGTTTTCCATAGTTACCGATAAAGAAAAACAAAAACAAAACCCAAAAAATCAAAAAAATGGGAGGAAAGGGCAAAAAAATAAATAAAAATAAATAAAAAATAAAAAAAATAAAATTCTTTTTTTTTTTTCCCCCTTTTTTCTCCTTCCCCTTTTCCCTTCCCTTTTCCCTTGAACACGATAGAACAACCAAAGTAACCAGAGGAGAAGGTAGGAGCAGTGAAACGACGAAAAGAATGAAACACAGAGAAATAGAGAATAAAGAACAGACACAGCTGGGGGGGGGGGGCGCAGAGAGGGGACTTTCCTTATGTTGTTTAATCATAGTAGTGTGAGATGTCCCACTCAAAATTTAACCCCTGACGTATTCTAGTATTAAGGGAAAAAATCCAGAATACTTCTTGTTTACAAAGTCTTCTGAATTTATCCCCTCCTCTTATTGAAGTGGTGATTCTCTCTATTCCCTGAATCGACAGGCTTGATGTGTCCTTAGAATGGACATTGTTCCAATGTTTGGCTACATTGGTGTTACGTTCTTTTTCTATATCATACACATGGTCATATAACCTATCTTTTAGCCTGCGAATGGTTCTGCCCACATACTGGATTTTGCAGCGATCACAGTTGATCACATAAACTATATACCTAGTATTGCAGTTAATGAACTCTTGTATTGAAAAGCTCTTGTCGGTCACATATGAGTGGATGTGTGGACCTGATTTTATACGGATGCAATATTGGCATCCCTTTACTCCACATTTATAGGTTCCTTTGACCGATAACCAATTGGAACCAATTGGTTTTGTATGGAACAAACTAGGTGACAGTTTGTTTCCCAAAGTGGGTGCTCTTCTTGATACAGTTTTAATTCCATTGGACAAAATGTCTTCATATGTTTCATCATTGTAAAGAACCGGAAGATATTTTGTAACAATGGATTTTATCTTTTGAAATTCCGTGCTGTATGGAGTGGAAAAAATTGGCACATTCTTGTAAGGCATAATGACTTTTTCTTTTTCTTTTTATTGTCGCTACTGTTCATGTCCTTATTTTTGTTCTTATCTAATAAAAGGGAATTTCTAGGTATTCTTTCCACTTTGGACAGAGCTTTTGTAATAGTTTTTATTGAATAGCCCCTCTCAGTGAATCTCTTGGACATTTCTACTGCTTCCCTGGTGAAATCCTCGGCTGTGCTACTCAGGCGTTTTAGCCTGAGAAATTGGCCAAAGGGTATCCCCTCAATGGTGTGTTTGGGATGAGCTGAATCAGCCCTGAGCAACACATTGCCTGCCGTGCTTTTTCTGTGTAAACCTGTGGTAACTCCATTCTTGTTGCCAGTAAGTTTAACATCTAAGAAGTCTATGGTTGTTCTTTCCAGATTGCCAGTAAATTTAAGATTTAAGCTGTTATCATTAAGATAAATAAGCCATGTATCCAAATTGGCATTACCGTCCGTGGTAATAAACAGGAGGTCATCTATATAGCGACAGTAAAATGCTGTATCCATGCGACGGGGACTACCATGTCCAAAAATGCGGGACCTCTCCCACCAGCCCATATAGAGATGGGCTAGGGAGGGAGAGAATTAGTAGTGAGTGTACAGCTTATATAACAGTGTAAATTTGCTGTCCCCTCAAAATAACTCAACACACAGCCATTAATGTCTAAACCGCTGGAAACAAAAGTGAGTACACCCCTAAGTGAAAATGTCCAAACTGTCAATATTTTGTGTGGCCACCATTATTTTCCATTACTGCCTGAACCCTTTTGAGCATGAAGTTCACAAGAGCTTCACAGGTTTCCACTGGATTCCTCTTCCACTCCTCCATGACAAAATCACGGAGCTGGTGGATGTTAGAGACCTTGCGCTCCTCTACCTTCCGTTTGAGGATGCCCTACAGATGCTCAATAGGGTTTAGGTCTGGAGACATGCTTGGCCAGTCCATCACCTTTACCCTCAGCTTCTTTAGCAAGGCAGTGGTCATCTTGGAGGTGTGTTTGGGGTCATTGTCATGTTGGAATACTGCCCTGCGGCTCATTCTCCAAAGGGAAAAGATCATGCTCTGCTTCAGTTTGTCACAGTACATGTTTGCATTCATGGTTCCCTCAATGAACTGTAGCTCCCTAGTGCCGGCAGCACTCATGCAGCCCCAGACCATGACACTCCCACCACCAGGCTTGACTGTAGGCAAGACACACTTGTCTTTGTACTCCTCACCTGATTACCGCCACACATGCTTGACACCATCTGAACCAAATAAGTTTATCTTGGTCTCATCAGACCCAGGGCCGATCTTAGGGTCACAGACACCTGGGTGCAGAAATATTTCTGGCGCCCCCCACATGGGCGTGGTCATCTTACAAACTCCTCCCATTTACACGTTTCTATGGCAACGACTCAAACACAAAGATGCTCCCCTAAGAAGTCTTTGTTTCCCTGGGATCCTCCCATGATTTTTTAACAATAAAGAAAATACAGGAAGAGCGTACACTAATGAGACCTGGAGGGGAGTCTCTCTGATGCACACAGAGATGGCTTCTGTTAGAGAGTCTGTTAGAAAGAGCCCCCAGACATAGTACAGGAGATGGTCAGAGACTGCAGGCATGATACAGGAGATGGTCAGAGACTGCAGACGTGATACAGGAGATGGTCAGAGACTGCAGACATGTTACAAGAGGCAGTCAGAGAGTGTAGACATATTACAGGAGACGGTAGGAGACTGCAGACATATTACAGGAGATGGTCAGAGACTGCAGACATAGCACAGGAGATGGTCAGAGACTGCAGACATAGCACAGGAGATGGTCAGAGACTGCAGACATAGCACAGGAGATGGTCAGAGACTGCAGACATAGCACAGGAGATGGTCAGAGACTGCAGACATAGCACAGGAGATGGTCACAGACTGCAGATATAATACAGGAGATGGTGAGAGACTGCAGACATACTACTGGAGATAATGGCTGATCGACCCTCTCACCTGACCCAGCGATACAGCAACAACGGTTCCTCTGATCAGGAGTCAGCTCACTCTGAATTGCCCATGGCGACTCCGCTGGGTAGAGTCCAGATCTGTATTCTGGCAATGACTCCATTCCTTTCTCCGCCAGGGATGGCGCCAGGCTGTGTTGCTTTCCCTCTGGTGGCACAGAGCAACGGGGTTCTCTCTCTGATAGTTTTCTCCCAGCACTGTCCTTTCCCTCTGGAGTCCTGGGTGCACTTCCCTGAAAGCTTTTCTGGGCTCCTGGCTCTCTCTCTCTCTCTCCTATTCAGCTGGGCATGTTATGTGGGCTGCAGTTTCCATGTTACAGTGGGGCTGCCAGTCCTAGGGACTATATGTCCCACAATCCTCTTCTCTGCTCATTTTTTTTTATTCTATTTCTTCCCTGGCCGATATGCTGTGCTGGCAAGTGCTGCTCACTAGTACAGCAGCGTGAGGAGAAGGAGGGGGGAGAAAGAGGTGGGGGGAGAAGAGCCCGTGGCTGCAGTGACGTCACTAGGGTTGGTGTCACCCCCCTCTACCAACTATAGTCGCCCCTCAGTACAGACCCCCCTCCACTAAGTATAGACCCCCCCTCCGTCAGTGCAGACTCCCCACTAAGTATAAACCCCTCCCTCAGTACAGACCCCCCTCCATTAGTACAGACCCCCTCAGGACAAACCACCCCCCCATCAATTAGTACAGACCCCCCCGGACAAACCACCCACCCATTAGTACAGACCCCTCTCCATTAGTAGAGACCCCCCCCAGGAAAAACCACCCCCCCTCCATTAGTACAGACCCCTCCAGGAAAAACCACCCCCCCCCTCCATTAGTACAGACCCCCCCAGGACAAACCACCCCCCTCCATTAGTAGAGACCCCCCTTCCATTAGTACAAACCCCCCGGACAAACCACCCGCCTCCATTTGTACAGACCCCCCGACAAACCACCCCCCTTCATTAGTACAGACCCCCCACAAACCACCACCCCTCTCCATTAGTACAGACCCCCCATAAGCCAATCCCCCCTATTAGTACAGACCACCCCACAAACCACCCCCCTCCATTAGAACAGACCCCCCCCTTCATTAGTATAGACCCACCACAAACCACCCCCTCCATTAGTACAGACCCCCTCCATTAGTACAGACCCCCCCTCCATTAGTACAGACCCACCACAAACCACCCCCCTCCATTAGTACAGACCCCCCTCCATTAGTACAGACCCACCACAAACCACCCCCTCCATTAGTACAGCCCCCCCATTAGAACAGACCCCCCCCTCCATTAGTACAGACCCCCCCTCCATGAGTACAGACCCACCACAAACCACCCCCCTCCATTAGTACAGACCCCCCTCCAGGGGCGTAACTAGAAATCACAGGGCCCCATAGCAAAATGTTGTATGGGCCCCCCCCAAAAAAAAAATTGCGGACTTAAATTAAATAGTGGCCGTGGTTTAAAGGGCGTGTAGTTCGAGTCTGAGATGAAAGAAAGAAAGAAAGAACCCAGATCCTACACCACAATAGCAATATATGTATTGCAGAAAGTTTAATCAACAGATAAAGATACTCCAAACACCTGGTGTTAGCGCTTCAATAATCCTCACCTGTGCCCAATGCAGCGTGGTCTGCCCGTGCCCAATACTGCCTCACCTGTGCCCACTTGTGCCCAATGCAGCCTCACCTGTGCCCAATGCAGTGTGGCCTGTGCCCAATGCAGCGTGTCCAGTGCCCAATGCAGCCTCACCTGTGCCCAATGCAGTGTGGCCTGTGCCCAACGCAGCCTCACCTGTGCCCAATGCAGCGTAGCCTGCCCATGCCCAATACAGCCTCACCTGTGCCCAATGCAGCCTCACCTGTGCCCAATACAGCCTCACATGTGCCCAATGCAGCATGAACCGTGCACAATGTAGCCTTACCTGTGCAGTGGAAGAGGCGAGCCAGTGGCGGAACTACCGGGGAGGATGAGGAATGCATACTGCAGCCCTCAAATGCAGTGGCGGTCGGTGATCAAATTTGTTTGGGGGGCGCAAACAAACTGATTCTGAAAAAAAAGAAACATCAAATGCTGCCACTGCGCCCCATCAAATGCAGCCACTGCGCCCCATCAAATGCAGCCACTGCGCCCCATCATATGCAGCCACATCATATGCAGCCACTGCGCCCCATCAAATGCAGCCACTGCGCCCCATCAAATGCAGCCACTGCGCCCCATCAAATGCAGCCACTGCGCCCCATCAAATGCAGCCACTGTGCCCCATCAAATGCAGCCACTGCGCCCCATATGTGCTTGGGGGGTAAGATATGTGCTGGGGGGAGGGCGCTTTGAGAGAGAAAAGAGCTAGTGCAAGGGGGATAGGTAGGGGGTAGGATATGTGCTAGAGGGGTGTTTTGGGAAGGAAGAGAGGGGTTGCCAGATTTCAAATCTAATCCACACTGAAGTTCTAGCATTGCCTTCCTCCTCCCAGCACATCCTCCTAACCCCTCGATCACTCATATGACATCTACCTTGTCCTCCTTTCCAGACACTCTCTCCCCCTCCCTCCTCCATCTACAGTACATAGCATAATAAAAACTTTGCAGACCTGAGATTCAGCGCTTCCCTTCTCCCTCCTCTCCTCCTCCTCCACATGTGTGTGTGTACAGAACGGACTGAGAAGGAGGGGAGGAGCTTTAATACGCTGCTCTGCTCTGCTCAACCAGCTGCTGTCAGGCAGAGAGGAGACTCGTCAGCTATTGGCGAGCATGGGGCTGCCTCAGAGTGGGGGGGGCGAGCACCGCCCGCACGGTCCCCCAGCCAGGGGAAGTGAGGAGAGGAAGAGGCGCGCTGTGCGTACAAGCAGAGAGCTGTAATAGCTTTCATTTGAATGTCCTGCGTTCCCGGGGCTCACGGTCACATAGCCCCACCTCTTGGCCCGGCGCCTTTGATGACGTCACATGTCCCGCATTGGACCGGCGTTCTGTCTATCAAAGGCGCCGGGCCAAGAGGTGGGGCTATGTGACCGTGAGCCCCGGGAACGCAGGACATTCAAATGAAAGCTATTACAGCTCTCTGCTTGTACGCACAGCGCGCCTCTTCCTCTCCTCACTTCCCCTGGCTGGGGGACCGTGCGGGCGGTGCTCGCCCCCCGGCAGTATGCATTCCTCCTCCTCCCCATGGGCCCCTCTCGGTTGCGGGCCCCATAGCGGCCGCGTGTGTCGCTCTGGCGGTAGTTCCGCCACTGCCCCCCTCCATTAGTACAGACCCCCCCTCCATTAGTACAGACCCCCCCTCCATTAGTACAGACCCACCACAAACCACCCCCCTCCATTAGTACAGACCCCCCTCCATTAGAACAGACCCCTCCTTCATTAGTACAGACCCTCCATAAACCACCCCCTCCATTAGTACAGACCCCCCTCCATTAGTACAGACCCCCCTTTCATTAGAACAGACCCACCACAAACCACCCCCTCCATTAGTACAGACCCCCCCTCTATTAGAACAGCCCCCCTCTATTAGAACAGCCCCCCTCCATTAGAACAGCCCCCCTCCATTAGAACAGACCCCCCTCCATTAGAACAGACCCCCCTCTGTTAGAACAGACCACCCCCCATTAGAACAGACCCCCCCATTAGAAAAGACCCCCCCTCCATTAGAACAGACCACCCCCCTCCATTAGAACAGACCCCCCTCCGGACAAACCCCATGTCAGGGTCACCTGTGGCCAGGTGACAGATGCACACCGTAGGGGGACAGGAGTGCACCGCGAGGTAGTGAACCCTATGGCTGGCTTCTGTGGGTAGGAAACTGGGTGGTTGTGGAAAGCGGGACCAGAGGAGCACAACCGGGATCCCAACGGAAGCGAGAGCCAAGATTCCCCAGGGCGCGGAGTCTAAGACCCAGCTGGTCTTCTCCAGGGCCTCTAGTGGTGAGGATGTTACGCTGCAGGCTGGGACCAGGTCGCGGCCCCTGGAGTTTCCTAGCTCACGCCCCGTAGGATAAGGGGAAGCAGCGGCACACGATAGAGAGAACCGAATAACAAGCCGAAGGTCAGGGGCCACAAGCAGACAAGGATAACGAAGAACGAGCCGAAGGTCAAGGGTCACGAGCAGACAGGGATGGTCGGGGACAAGCCAATAACGTAACAGAGAGACAGACGTAGCACACGGCAGGCAGGAACCCAAACACACAATGCCTAACAAACACGTTGATCAGCAAAGCAGGCTTGCAGTGCACAGGTTAATATAGTGTTCAGTGATAGGGCCTGGGGTGGAGTCAGGCTGGGAGGAGATTATAAAGGAAGCCAGGTGAAGGAGGTCTGGTCTCTAGTAGTGATGAGCCGAACACCCCCGGGTTCGGTTCGCACCAGAACCCGCGAACGGACCGAAAGTTCGAACGAACATTAGAACCCTATTAAATACAATGGATGCGAACGTTCGAATTCTAAAGTGCTAATTATAAAAACTATTATGCATGTTATTGTCCTAAAAAGGGTTTGGGAACCCGGGTTCTGCACCAGGGGACATGTATCAATGCAAAAATAAGTTTTAAAAACGGTCGTTTTCCGGGAGCAGTCATTTTAATGATGCATAAAGTGAAAAAAAAAAGTCAAATATTCCTTTAAATATCGTACCTGGGGGGTGTCTAAAGTATGCCTGTGAAGTGCCACGTGTTTCCCGTGTTTAGAACTGTCCCTGCACAAAATGACACTTCTAAAGGAAAAAAAAGCCATTTAAAACTGCTTGCGGCTTTAATGTAATGTCTGGTCCCGGTAATATGGATGAAAATCTTTAAGAAAAATGGCATAGCTACCCCATGACCCCCCCCCTACCCCAGCCCATTACCAGCCCCTTTGGGTCTTGTATGGATATTAAGGGGAACCCCGCACATAAAATAAAAAAGGCCCTATATACTCTGAACAGCCGTATACAGGCGGTGCATACAAGACAGGGACTGTAGGTTTGTTCTTATGTAGAATCTGTTTGTAATTTTGAACAGGTACATTGTTGAAGTGTAGCTCCAGACCAAAAATCTATTTTTAAACTTTTTGGAAAACATAGGTAAGGGTTATCACCCCTGTAACATTTGTTTTGCTGTCTGTGCCCCTGTTCAGAACATTTCACCTCACTTTCCGTCCTAATGACAACTGTTTTTGAAATGTGGTGTTTTTCTTGAAACAAGGATTGCTGATAAAGCATCAGTACAGAGGAGACACCTTTCTCCCATATTTATTCTTACAGGAGAGAATTTTCCTTCCTAGTGGTAGATTTCCTCTCACTTCCTGTTGTCTTCTTGCGTTTGCAAGTAGGAGTCGTTTGTAAGTTGGATGTTTGAAAGTAGGGACCTGCCGTATATACTCTGCAGAAATAGGCCCCTTAGTTGTTGGTGTTGGCACAACACTGTAAGCACTCACAGTTACTCTTGGTTGGTGCTGGAACGCCCTGCTGTCAACTATTATATCAGGAATTTTAATTACATATAATTGTTGAACAGTGGTAGTAAAAATTGGGCCTTTGATGGTGGTGCTGGTGCCACAACACTGTAAGCCCTGACAGTTACTCTTGGTGGGTGCAGCAATGGGCCCTGCTGTGAATTATTAGATCAAGAATTGTAATTACATGCCCCTGTTGAACAGGGGCTGAAAAATTGGGCCTTAGGCACTGGTGGCACAACACTGCAACCCTTCACAGATACTGTACTTGGAGCACAGCAATGAGCCCTGTTGCAAAGTATTGCTTCAAAAATTGTAATGACACGCCCCTGTTAAACAGGGGCTGAAAAATTGGGCCTTAGGCACTGGTGGCACAACACTGCAACTCCTCACAGATACTGTACTTGGAGCACAGCAATGAGCCCTGTTGCAAAGTATTGCTTCAAAAATTGTAATTACACGCCCCTGTTAAACAGGGGCTGAAAAATTGGGCGTTAGGCACTGGTGGCGGCACCCATAAACAAAAATGATCTTCCAAGCTATCATCATCAATCGTATCATTGAGGACTCGGAGGAGGAGGATAGCCAGTCAACATAACAGCACAGGCACTCAGCATCAGCATCAGTCTTGAAGGGATGTGACATTTTAAAATCAATTAGTCTGTTATATCAGCATCAGGTGTGTGGTAGCTGGTGGTGATCCAAGACTGGTTCATCTTGATGAAAGTCAGTCGATCAACCGAGTCGGTGGACAGGCGCACCCTGTGATCCGTGACAAATCCTCCAGCAGCACTGAATGTGCGTTCCGAAAGAACGCTGGATGCAGGACAGGCCAGTAGCTCAATTGCATACTGTGCAAGCTCTGGCCAGTGATCCATCCTCAAGACCCAGTAAGCCAGAGGATTTTCGGTGGGGAAGGTGTCCAAGTCTGACCTTGCCCCTAGATATTCCTGCACCATGTTTATCAGACGCTGGCGATGGTTGCTGGAACCGATCATACTTTGGGGCTGCGGACTAAAGAATTGTCTGAACGCATCGGTCAGACGGCCACCTTCCCCACCGCTCCTTCTTTGACTGGCCGAAGCCTCAGCAACTCGTTGTCCAGGACCAGGAGTTTGCAACCTCCCAGTCTCTGGGAACGCGTTGCACAGACCTTTCTGCAAGGCCTCCCGGAGTTGTCTCATCCTCTGCTCCCTCTGCGACGGTAACATAAGGTCCGCAACCTTACCCTTGTACCGTGGATCAAGGAGAGTGGCCAGCCAGTAATGGTCCCTCTCCTTGATCCGAAGAATACGAGGATCCTTCCGCAGACTTTGCAGGATCAGGGAGGCCATGCAGCGTAGGTTTGCTGAGGCATTCGCTCCGGAGTCCTCTGGGTCACTAAGGACGACATGATCCGCAGCCACCTCCTCCCAGCCACGTACAAGTCCACTGGTTTCTTGGGACTGTAAATCATCCCTAAAAGACTGCTGCTGATGATGCTGAGTGCCAGCCTCCACCTCCATGCTGACACAATCCTCCTCCTCCTCCTCCTCCTCCTCCTCCTCCTCCTCCTCCTCTTCCTGTGCGATGGGTGGGACAGAAGGAACACTGTCTGGGTAAAGGGGGCCTTGAGAGGCAAGGAAGTCCTCCTCTTCCTGCCTCTGTTCTGCCTCAAGTGCCCTGTCCATTATTCCACGCAGCGTGTGCTCCAACAGGTGGACAAGAGGTACAGTGTCACTGATGCATGCACTGTCACTGCTCACCATCCTCGTGGCCTCCTCAAATGGTGCCAGGACAGTGCATGCATCCCTGATCATGCCCCACTGGCGTGGAGAAAAAAAACCAAGCTCCCCTGACCCTGTCCTGGTGCCGTAGTCGCACAGGTACTCATTGATGGCCCTCTGCTGCGTGTGCAGCCGCTGCAGCATGGCCAACGTTGAGTTCCACCTGGTGGGCATGTCACATATAAGGCGGTTCTTGGGCAGGTTCAACTCCTTTTGCAGCTCAGCCAGGCGAGCACTGGCATTATAAGATCTGCGGAAATGCACACAGACTTTCCTGGCCTGCCTCAGGACATCCTGTAAGCCCGGGTACCTGCCCAAGAAGCGCTGCACCACCAGGTTAAGGACGTGAGCCACACAGGGCACATGGGTCAGTTGTCCCTGTCGGAGGGCGGAGAGGAGGTTGGTGCCATTGTCGCAAACCACCATTCCTGGCTTAAGCTGGCGTGGCGTCAACCACCTCTCGGCCTGGCCCTGCAGAGCAGACAGGACCTCTGCCCCAGTGTGGCTTCTGTCCCCCAAACACACCAGCGCAAGCACGGCATGGCATCTTTTTGCCTGCGTACTTGCGTAGCCCCGTGAACGGCTACGGAGCACCGCTGGTTCATAGGACAAACCACAGGAAGAGGCCATGGAGGAAGAAGAAGAGGAGGGGGTGGAGGAGAGAGGTGTGTCACAACCAGTAGTAGCATTTTGGAGGCGTGGCGGTGGGACAACCTCCAACACTACTGCACCTTGTCCTGAATCCTTCCCAGCTGCCAAAAGAGTGACCCAATGGGCCGTGAAAGAAAGGTAACGTCCCTGTCCATGCCTGCTGGACCATGAGTCAGCGGTAATATGCACCTTACCGCTGACCGCCCTGTCCAGCGAGGCCAAGACATTGCCTTCCACATGCCGGTAGAGAGCCGGAATAGCCTTCCGTGAGAAAAAGTGGCGTTTGGGAACCTGCCACTGAGGAACCGCACATTGCACAAACTCACGGAAGGGGGCCGAGTCTACCAACTGAAAAGGCAGCAGTTGAAGCGCTAGCAATTTAGCCAAGCTAGCATTCAACCGCTGGGCATGTGGATGGCTGGGAGTGAACTTCTTTCGACGGTCCAGCAGCTGGGGCAGGGAAATTTGCCTGCTAGAATCGGACGTCGGTGTACTGCTAGCAGAGTGGGCGCAAGTACTTGGCTGTGACACACCTAATTCTACACCTTCATTCCTCTCAGTGCATGTTTCAGAGAGGACTGAAGTTATAGTGGGGTTGGAGATCCCAGCTGATGCGGTGCAAGGAGAGGTCCGCTTGGTTCTTTGGTGTGGGTCTTTGAGGTAGGCTTGCCAACGAGCTGCATGGCAGGTCAACATATGTCTGGTCAGGCATGTGGTACCCAAGCGGCTGATGTTTTGGCCACGCGATATACGCTTGAGACATATGTTGCAAACAGCAGCTGTGCGATCTGATGCACTAGCCTCAAAAAAGGCCCACACCAAAGAACTTTTTGAATGACGGGCAGAGGCAGCGCCCTGCACAGGCGGAGCTCTGCGGTGTGATTCCGTCGGTGTACTGCCCTTACGCTGGCCACCAAAGGGCATCCTGCCTCGTTGGAGATGTGCCTCCTCCTCATCCTCCTCCTCTCTCCTATTAGGCACCCACGTGGAGTCATTGACCTCATCATCCCCTCCCTCCTCATCACTGGAGCCAATCTGGCAGTATGCTGCAGCTGCTGGAACATGACTGCCAGATTGGTGTCCTTCTTGAGCATCCCCTCTGTCTGCTCTCACGCTACTGCCTTCCTCTAGCTGGGTTTCATCATCAGACCCTTCGAAACGCTGGGCATCCTCCTGGAGCATGTACCCAACACTGTGCTGAAACAGTTCGGGGGACTCCTCAGGAGGAGGACATGGTGGGTCTAGGGAAGGAGTGACTGATGATTTGTCTGACATTGATACCAGGGAAGACGACGCTTTGGCAGCTGCTTTTCCAGTACCCTGAGCCTGGGTGAGAGAGGATGAGGAGGAGGAGGAGGAGGGCTTGGTCATCCACTCTACCAAGTCTTCGGCATGATGTGGCTCAACATGTCCAGCTGCCGAAAAGAAGGACAAGCGTGTCCCATGGCCATGTGCTGATGACAATGCACCGCGTCCACGACCAGCACTGTTGCCCCCAGACACAGAGCCTGCTTGCCCTCTTTTATTGCCTCCTGACTGTCTGCCTCTCCTTGTTTGCCTTCCAGACATTCTAATAGATGGCCTGCAGGGAGATGGGAAAAAAGCAATAAGGGCTACCTTCAGGTGTCCTTCTCTGTCCCTTGAAACAAGGACTTTCACAGTGAAAGAAACTGACACTGTCCCTACCTAGAGTTTTCTGTCCCTAGAATAAATGTTTTTTTTAATCACAATATAGCACAAGGACAATTCACTCAATGTCTCTCCAGGTCCCTGGAAACAAGGACTTGCAGAGTGAAAGAAACTGACACTGTCCCTACCTAGAGTTTTCTGTCCCTAGAAAAAATGTTTTTTTTAAGCACAATATAGCACAAGGACAATTAACTCACTGTCCTTACAGGTCCCTGGAAACAAGGACTTGCAGAGTGAAAGAAAAAAAACACTCTCCCTACCTACAGTTTTCTGTCCCTAGAAAAAATGTTTTTTTTAAGCACAATATAGCACAAGTAAAATTAACTCACTGTCCTTACAGGTCCCTGGAAACAAGGACTTGCAGAGTGAAAGAAAAAAAACACTCTCCCTACCTACAGTTTTCTGTCCCTAGAAAAAATGTTTTTTTTAATCACAATATAGCACAAGGAAAATTAACTCACTGTCCTTACAGGTCCCTGGAAACAAGGACTTGCAGAGTGAAAGAAACTGACACTGTCCCTACCTAGAGTTTTCTGTCCCTAGAATAAATGTTTTTTTTAATCACAATATAGCACAAGGAAAATTAACTCACTGTCCTTACAGGTCCCTGGAAACAAGGACTTGCAGAGTGAAAGAAACTGACACTGTCCCTACCTAGAGTTTTCTGTCCCTAGAATAAATGTTTTTTTTAAGCACAATATAGCACAAGGACAATTAACTCACTGTCCTTACAGGTCCCTGGAAACAAGGACTTGCAGAGTGAAAGAAACTGACACTGTCCCTACCTAGAGTTTTCTGTCCCTAGAATAAATGTTTTTTTTAAGCACAATATAGCACAAGGACAATTAACTCACTGTCCTTACAGGTCCCTGGAAACAAGGACTTGCAGAGTGAAAGAAAAAAAACACTCTCCCTACCTACAGTTTTCTGTCCCTAGAAAAAATGTTTTTTTTAATCACAATATAGCACAAGGAAAATTAACTCACTGTCCTTACAGGTCCCTGGAAACAAGGACTTGCAGAGTGAAAGAAACTGACACTGTCCCTACCTAGAGTTTTCTGTCCCTAGAATAAATGTTTTTTTTAATCACAATATAGCACAAGGACAATTAACTCACTGTCCTTACAGGTCCCTGGAAACAAGGACTTGCAGAGTGAAAGAAACTGACACTGTCCCTACCTAGAGTTTTCTGTCCCTAGAATAAATGTTTTTTTTAAGCACAATATAGCACAAGGACAATTAACTCACTGTCCTTACAGGTCCCTGGAAACAAGGACTTGCAGAGTGAAAGAAACTGACACTGTCCCTACCTAGAGTTTTCTGTCCCTAGAATAAATGTTTTTTTTAAGCACAATATAGCACAAGGACAATTAACTCACTGTCCTTACAGGTCCCTGGAAACAAGGACTTGCAGAGTGAAAGAAAAAAAACACTCTCCCTACCTACAGTTTTCTGTCCCTAGAAAAAATGTTTTTTTTAATCACAATATAGCACAAGGAAAATTAACTCACTGTCCTTACAGGTCCCTGGAAACAAGGACTTGCAGAGTGAAAGAAACTGACACTGTCCCTACCTAGAGTTTTCTGTCCCTAGAATAAATGTTTTTTTTAATCACAATATAGCACAAGGACAATTAACTCACTGTCCTTACAGGTCCCTGGAAACAAGGACTTGCAGAGTGAAAGAAACTGACACTGTCCCTACCTAGAGTTTTCTGTCCCTAGAATAAATGTTTTTTTTAATCACAATATAGCACAAGGACAATTAACTCACTGTCCTTACAGGTCCCTGGAAACAAGGACTTGCAGAGTGAAAGAAACTGACACTGTCCCTACCTAGAGTTTTCTGTCCCTAGAATAAATGTTTTTTTTAAGCACAATATAGCACAAGGACAATTAACTCACTGTCCTTACAGGTCCCTGGAAACAAGGACTTGCAGAGTGAAAGAAACTGACACTGTCCCTACCTAGAGTTTTCTGTCCCTAGAATAAATGTTTTTTTTAAGCACAATATAGCACAAGGACAATTAACTCACTGTCCTTACAGGTCCCTGGAAACAAGGACTTGCAGAGTGAAAGAAACTGACACTGTCCCTACCTAGAGTTTTCTGTCCCTAGAATAAATGTTTTTTTTAAGCACAATATAGCACAAGGACAATTAACTCACTGTCCTTACAGGTCCCTGGAAACAAGGACTTGCAGAGTGAAAGAAACTGACACTGTCCCTACCTAGAGTTTTCTGTCCCTAGAATAAATGTTTTTTTTAATCACAATATAGCACAAGGACAATTAACTCACTGTCCTTACAGGTCCCTGGAAACAAGGACTTGCAGAGTGAAAGAAACTGACACTGTCCCTACCTAGAGTTTTCTGTCCCTAGAATAAATGTTTTTTTTAAGCACAATATAGCACAAGGACAATTAACTCACTGTCCTTACAGGTCCCTGGAAACAAGGACTTGCAGAGTGAAAGAAACTGACACTGTCCCTACCTAGAGTTTTCTGTCCCTAGAATAAATGTTTTTTTTAAGCACAATATAGCACAAGGACAATTAACTCACTGTCCTTACAGGTCCCTGGAAACAAGGACTTGCAGAGTGAAAGAAAAAAAACACTCTCCCTACCTACAGTTTTCTGTCCCTAGAAAAAATGTTTTTTTTAATCACAATATAGCACAAGGAAAATTAACTCACTGTCCTTACAGGTCCCTGGAAACAAGGACTTGCAGAGTGAAAGAAACTGACACTGTCCCTACCTAGAGTTTTCTGTCCCTAGAATAAATGTTTTTTTTAATCACAATATAGCACAAGGACAATTAACTCACTGTCCTTACAGGTCCCTGGAAACAAGGACTTGCAGAGTGAAAGAAACTGACACTGTCCCTACCTAGAGTTTTCTGTCCCTAGAATAAATGTTTTTTTTAAGCACAATATAGCACAAGGACAATTAACTCACTGTCCTTACAGGTCCCTGGAAACAAGGACTTGCAGAGTGAAAGAAACTGACACTGTCCCTACCTAGAGTTTTCTGTCCCTAGAATAAATGTTTTTTTTAAGCACAATATAGCACAAGGACAATTAACTCACTGTCCTTACAGGTCCCTGGAAACAAGGACTTGCAGAGTGAAAGAAACTGACACTGTCCCTACCTAGAGTTTTCTGTCCCTAGAATAAATGTTTTTTTTAAGCACACTATAGCAGAAGCACAAAACACACTGACACTCTCCCTACCTATCCTTCTCTTTCCCTAAACTAAAGGAATCCAGGTTAAGCAAGAAAGAAATAACAGTCACTGTCCCTGCCTATGCTACTCTATCCCTGCTCCGGAACACACTACACTAGGCCGCCGTGCTGGCGGCCTTTTATAGTGTGGGGCGTGTACTAAACACCCTCAGCAATAATTGGCCACAGGCATCCTGCCTGTGGCCAATCATTGCTCTCCTCGCTGCCGGCGCTGTGATTGGCCAAGCATGCGGGGTCACAGTGCATGCTTGGCCAATCACAGCGCCTGGATGACACTGCGATGGCGTAGTGCATTGTGGGCCGTTCGCGTCACTCGAATTTGGCGCGAACGGCCCAAATCGTTCGATCTTCGTCGAACGATCGAACAGCCAATGTTCGAGTCGAACGTATGTTCGACTCGAACACGAAGCTCATCCCTAGTCTCTAGATGAACACATGAGGAGGAAGGTAAGATGGCAGACAGACATTAATGCATATCCATGACAGTACCCTCCCTCTTACGAGGCCTCCCCCTTCCCCGCCTGGGCCCAGGTTTAGAGGGAAACTTCAGATGAAACTCCTTTAACAGACGAGGTGCAAAGACCTCAGATGCAGTGATCCAAGACCTCTCCTCAGGACCAAACCCTTTCCAATGAACGAGGTACTGAAGAACGCCTTTACAGAGTCGGGAGTCCAGAATTTGACTGATCTCGTACTCCTGATTATCCTCCGAGACAGGCGCCACGGTAGGAAGAGGACGAGAGAATTTATTGAGGACTAAAGGCTTTAGAAGAGCAACATGAAAGGAGTTAGTGATTTTAAGGCTCTTAGGAATCTGGAGTTTGAAACAAACCGGATTCAGTTTAGCAGTTACCGTGTATGGACCGATGAATCGTGGAGCAAACTTCAGAGAAGGAACTCGGAGCTTGATGTTCCTGGTAGAGAGCCAGACTTTGTCCCCTGGCTGAAGAGAAGGCGGTTTACGCCTGCGGCGGTCTGCAAAGCCTTTGAATTTTTCAGCAGCTGCCCGGAGGGAATCATGAACGTGACCCCAAACGGAATTGAGAGACTCCTGAACCGAAGCCAAAGCTGGAATGTCTGGAGAACAGATCATAGGAAGAGGAAGTTGAGGGTGTTTTCCATAAACTGTGAAAAAGGGTGTCTTCTGCGAACTGGTATTCACATGATTGTTATGGGAGAATTCTGCCCACGGGAGTAGAGAGGACCAATCGTCATGGTGAGAAGACACAAAGGTGCGAAGAAAGACCTCTAACTCCTGATTAACCCTCTCAGTCTGTCCATTGGATTGGGGATGGTAAGAAGAAGAAAAATCCAAGACAATATTGAGGGATTTGCAAAAGGCTCTCCAAAAACGAGACGTGAATTGGACTCCCCTGTCGGAAACAATATGAGAAGGGACCCCATGTAGGCGGAGAATTTCTCGAATGAAAATGGGAACCAAGGCAGGGGCAGAAGGAAGACCAGGAAGAGGAACAAAATGAGCCATCTTGGAGAATCGATCGATTACCACCCAAATGACTGTATTATTCTCAGACAGTGGGAGATCGGTGATAAAATCCATGGCAATATGGGCCCAGGGTTCCTTAGGAATAGGCAAGGGCATGAGGAGACCAGCAGGAGCTTGTGTGGAGGATTTGGACTGAGCACAGACATGACAAGCTTTAACGTAGTCTTTGACGTCTGAGCGGAGATTAGGCCACCAGTAGTGACGACTGATGAGTAGGAAGGATCGGAGGAATCCAGAATGCCCTGCCACCTTGGAATCATGTCCCCAACGAAGGATCTTAGCTCTTAGCTCAGTGGGGACAAAGGTCTTACCAGGCGGAATTTTAGACTTCAGGGTGGTAGAGTGGGCAACGATGCATGAGGTGGGAATGATCGGCTCAGGTTCAGGGGCGGACTCCTCGTCCAAAGTGTCAAATGACCTAGAGAGCGCATCAGCCCGACCGTTGCAGGAACCAGGTTTGTAGGTAATCGTGAAATTAAAACGGGCAAAGAAGAGACTCCACCTGGCCTGTCTAGGATTCAGACGTTTAGCATTCTGTAGATACTGTAAATTCTTGTGATCGGTAAAGATCGTTATGGAGTGAGGGGAACCCTCCAAGAGATGACGCCACTCCTCTAACGCCAATTTAATAGCGAGAAGTTCCCGATCACCGATGGCATAATTCCTCTCTGCCTGAGAAATTTTTTTGGAGAAGAACGCACATGGTTGGCGTCTCTTCTCAAAGATTTGAAGAAGCACAGCTCCCACCCCCATTGAGGAAGCGTCCACTTCAATAAAAAATGCATTCCCAGGATTTGGTCTCCTCAAGAGGGGGCCAGAAACAAAGGCCTGTTTCAGGTTGTGAAATGCAGAGACAGCTTCGGGAGGCCAGTCTCTGGCATTCACACCCTTCTTGGTCAAAGCGATAATAGGCGCGGCAATGGAAGAGTAATTCCTTATGAACTGCCTATAATAATTAGTGAAGCCAAGAAAGCGCTGTGTGGCCTTGAGGCTAGCAGGAAGAGGCCAGTTGGTGATAGCCAAGACCTTCCCAGGGTCCATACGAAGCCCCGAACATGAGACAAAGCACCCCAAAAACAGGACCTCAGAACATTCAAAGGAACATTTCTCCAGCTTGGCATAGAGATTGTTCTCTCTAAGACGTTGAAGTACAGTGCGGACATGGTTTCTGTGGACGAGCAGATTTTCAGAAAAGATCAGAATGTCATCCAGATAGATGACAACAAACTGGTACAGCAGATCTCTGAAGATTTCATTGACAAAGTTTTGAAACACGGCTGGAGCATTACACAGACCAAAAGGCATCACCAGATATTCGTAATGCCCGTCTCTAGTGTTAAATGCAGTCTTCCATTCGTCACCCTCCCGTATTCGAATGAGATTGTACGCACCTCTGAGATCCAACTTGGTGAAAATGGAGGCACCCTTCAACCTATCGAATAGCTCAGATATTAAGGGTAAGGGGTATCGATTTTTAATAGTAACCGCATTTAAACCCCGATAATCGATGCAGGGTCTTAAGGTACCATCCTTTTTGGCAACAAAAAAGAACCCTGCCCCTGCAGGCGATGAGGATTTCCGGATGAACCCTCTCTCCAGATTCTCTGCTACATACTCCGACATGGCCTGGGTCTCTGGGATGGACAGAGGGTAGGTACGACCCCTGGGTAGAGTTGCTCCGGGGACAAGATCAATAGCACAGTCAAAAGACCTGTGGGGAGGAAGCACCTCAGCTGATTTTTTACAGAACACATCCCGGTAATCGCTGTATGCGGCGGGAAGATCAGAAGAAACAGAAGTGGCAGCAACCGGAAGACTCTCCTTGGGGGTCACCTTGAGAAGACACGACGAGAAACATGAGGAACCCCAGGCCAGGATCTGCCCAGAGACCCAGTCCACATGTGGAGAGTGGAGCTGTAGCCAAGGGAGGCCCAATACAACTGGGGTAGAGGCCTTGGGTAGAATAAGAAAGGATATCCACTCCTGGTGGAGAATCCCTACCGACATCCTAATGGGTAGCGTCTGGAAGCGAATAGGGCCCCCTGGGAGAACAGTGCCATCAATTGCCGAGACTACCAATGGGGTAGTGAGAGGTGAAAGGGTAAGCTTAATAGAAGAAGCAGTTCTCCAATCCATGAAATTGCCGGCAGCCCCGGAATCCAGGTATGCAAGGGTTGACTGAGGAGAAGTGCCTACATGAAGGGACACCGGCAAGAGCAGGCGAGAAGGTGATGTTTCTGGGTCCAATACTCCACCTTCCAAATGTATTAGACCCGAGCGTTTCCCGGACGAAGCGAGCAGGAGTCACGAAAATGACCCTTGCCCCCACAATAGAGGCACAAGCCCAGAGTTCTGCGCCTAGCACGTTCTTCGGGGGTTAGTCTGGTCCGGCCCAGCTGCATAGGTTCTTCAGCAGGTAGAGGATGCTCCACGGAATGAAGGGAGGGGAGCTCAGACTGGCTAGGACCCAGAGAGTGCTGGCGTCTTTTTTCTAAGGACCTCTCTTGAAAACGAATGTCGATCTGGTTGCATAATGAAATTACATCGTCCAGACCGACGGGAATGGCTCTTCCCGCTAATTCGTCTTTCACTCGGTCAGAGAGGCCATGTAAAAAGGTAGCGACCAGGGCCTCATTATTCCAGCTCAATTCAGCTGTGTGGATACGGAACTGAAGAGCATATTGCCCCACTGAACTAGATTCTTGGCGAAGACGTAAGACAGCACTAGCCGCTGAAGAAGCCCGAGCCGGCTCTTCGAAGATATTACGAAAGAGCTTCAAGAATTCGGACAGACTGGAAACCACCGGATCGTTCCTCTCCCACAGGGGGGCAGCCCAGGCCAAAGCTTCACCGGAGAGGAGGGAAATGATATAGGCTACCTTAGCCCGGTCAGATAGGAAGCTTTGAGGCTGAAGCTCAAAATGAATAGTGCATTGGCTGAGAAACCCCCTGCAGGCCTTGGAGTCCCCAGAGAAACGGAACGGAGCTGGCAATCTTAGTGAGTGTGAGGCTGCGACTGGTGCGATAGGTACAGCCGCTAGTTGTACTTGGGGTTGCGGATTCGGGGTTCCCAAGGAGACCTGAAGCTGCTCGAATCGAGAAGCCAGATCCTGGAGGAATCGCATCACCTGGGTCTGATTTGATTCCTGGGTCTCAAGTCTGCGAACTATGCCCTGCAATGGATCATCCGCGGGAAGCGGGATGTCAGCCGGGTTCATGGCTGATCAAACTGTCAGGGTCACCTGTGGCCAGGTGACAGATGCACACCGTAGGGGGACAGGAGTGCACCGCGAGGTAGTGAACCCTATGGCTGGCTTCTGTGGGTAGGAAACTGGGTGGTTGTGGAAAGCGGGACCAGAGGAGCACAACCGGGATCCCAACGGAAGCGAGAGCCAAGATTCCCCAGGGCGCGGAGTCTAAGACCCAGCTGGTCTTCTCCAGGGCCTCTAGTGGTGAGGATGTTACGCTGCAGGCTGGGACCAGGTCGCGGCCCCTGGAGTTTCCTAGCTCACGCCCCGTAGGATAAGGGGAAGCAGCGGCACACGATAGAGAGAACCGAATAACAAGCCGAAGGTCAGGGGCCACAAGCAGACAAGGATAACGAAGAACGAGCCGAAGGTCAAGGGTCACGAGCAGACAGGGATGGTCGGGGACAAGCCAATAACGTAACAGAGAGACAGACGTAGCACACGGCAGGCAGGAACCCAAACACACAATGCCTAACAAACACGTTGATCAGCAAAGCAGGCTTGCAGTGCACAGGTTAATATAGTGTTCAGTGATAGGGCCTGGGGTGGAGTCAGGCTGGGAGGAGATTATAAAGGAAGCCAGGTGAAGGAGGTCTGGTCTCTAGATGAACACATGAGGAGGAAGGTAAGATGGCAGACAGACATTAATGCATATCCATGACACCCCACCCGGGCGGCAGCTGGAGAGGATAGTGTGCAGCTGCGCCACCCGGGTGAAGAAGATCATGACAGAGGAGGAGAAGCACAAATGACGGGCACGGCACGGACCGCCCCGCCCCCAAACGATGTCAAAGCGCGGGTCTCTCTCCAAACAGAGACAGCCGCTCGATCTCCTCTGACAGGAGGATGAAGGGGGTGTCGGACTAGGGCAGGAAATACAGCGGCGGCGCCGCAACGATGACTGGCGGAGAGAGCGGCCTCGCCTCGGACACTAGCAAGGAGAGGAGGAGGAGGGAGGGGAGCACTCTGGCGCTTTAGCGCCCCCACCTGTGTGGCGCCTGGGTGAACTGCACCCGGGCACCCGCCTAGGATCAGCCCTGATGAGACCACAGGACATGGTTCCAGTAATCCATGTCCTTAGTCTGCTTGACTTCAGCAAACTGTTTGTGAGCTTTCTTGTGCATAATCTTTAGAAATGGCTTCCTTCCGGGACAGCAGCCATGCAGACCAATTTGATGCAGTGTGCAGCGTATGGTCTGAGAACTGACAGGCTGACCCCCACCCCTTCAACCTTTGCAGCAATGCTGGCAGCACTCATACGTCTACTTCCCAAAGATAACCTCTGGATATGACGCTGAGCACATGCACTCAACTCTTTTGATCAACCACGGCAACGCCTGTTCTGAGTGGAACCTGTCCTGTTAAACCGCTGTATAGTCTTGGCCACCGTGCTGCAGCTCAGTTTCAGGGTTTTGGCAATGTTCTTATAGCCTAGGCAATCTTTATGGAGAGCAACAATTCTTTTTTTTCAGATGCTCAGAGAGTTCTTTGCCATGGGGTACCATAGTGAACTTCCAGTGACCAGTATGAAAGAGTGAAAGCGATAACACCAAATTTAACCACTTACAGACCGGAATCAATATACGCTTATTGCGATTTTGTTACCAAAAATATGTAGTTAAAATACATATTGGCCTAAACTGATAAAGACATTTTATTTATATTTTTGGATATTTATTATAACAAAAAGTAAAAAATATATATTGTTTTTTCAAAATTGTCGCTATTTTTTTGTTTATAGCGCAAAAAATAAAAACCACAGAGGTGATCAAATACCACCAAAAGAAAGCTCTATTTGTGGGAAAAAAAGGACCTCAATTTTGTTTGGGTACAACATCGCACGACCGCACAATTGTCAGTTAAAGCGACGCAGTGCCGTATTGCAAAAAATGGCCTGATCAGGAAGTGGGTAAATCCTTCCTGGGCAGAAGTGGTTAATGACCAGGCCATTCTTTGAGATACAGCACTGCATCACTTTAACTGACAATTGCGCGACGTTGTACCCAAAAAAAAATTACGTCCTTTTTTTCCCTAAAATAGAGCTTTCTTTTGGTGGCATTTGATCACCTCTGAGGTTTTAGTTTTTTTGTGCTATAAACAAAATAAGAGCGACAATTTTGAAAAAAAGAAAAAAAAACTATATTTTTTTACTTTTTGCTATAATAAATATCCCAAAAAATAAAAAATGTCTTCCTCAGTTAAGGCCAATATATATTCTTTTACATATTTTTGGTAAAAAAAAATAATCACAATAACGTCTACAAAATAGGGGATATATTTATGGCATTTTTATTATACATTTTTTTTACTAGTAATGGCGGCGATCAGTGATTTTTAGCAGGACTGCGACATTACGTCAGACAGATCAGACACTTTTGACACTTTTTTTTGGGACCACTGACATTTATACAGAGATCAGTGCTATAAAAAGGCACTGATTACTGTATAAATGATTTTGGCAGGGAAGGAGTTAACACTAGGGGGGAATCAAGGGGTTAAATGTGTTCCCTGGGAGGTGTTTCTAACTGTGGGGGGAGTAGACTGACTGGGAGTAGAGAAAGATCGCTGTTCCTAATCACAAGGAACAGACAATCACTCTCTACTCCCCTGACAGAACGGGGATCTGTCCGTTTACATTGATAGATCCCCATTCTGCCTCTCTGTGAAATGATCGCGGGTAGCCGGCGGACATCGAGGCTGTCAGCCGCGGGCATCAGCTTTCCCACCGTGCAGCTGAAATACGCACGCGTCCGCTATAGCTGTTAAAGAGACCGATGTACAGCTACGGCGGTTTGCGGGAATGAGTCAACCTGCCACAGTACAATGGCAGCAACTGGTCAGCAAGTGATTAACAAACCAGCTCCCCATTCACACCTGAGACCTTGTAACACTAACAAGTCACATGACACCAGAGGGGGGGAAATGTCTAATTGGGTCCAATTTGGACATTTTCACGTAGGGGTGTACTCACTTTTGTTGCCAACGGTTTAGACATTAATGGCTGTGTGTTGAGTTATTTTTAGGGGACAGTAAATTTACACTGTTATACAAACTGTACACTCACTACTTTACATTGTAGCAAAGTGTAATTTCTTCAGTGTTGTCACATGAAAAGATATAATAAAATGTTTATAAAAATGTGAGGGGGGTGTACTCACTTTTGTGAGATACTGTATATAAAAAAGAGGAAAATTCATAACATTATCGGGAGAAGAGGAGAACAAGGAGGAGTAGTGGAGGTACATGATCCCACCACGAGATTACGGAGGGAGAAACACCAGAAGCAAATAAGACCCTTTTTTAACCACTTAAGCCCCGGACCAATACGCAGCATAAAGACCAGAGGTGTTTTTACAATTTGGCACTGCACTGCTTTAACTGTAAATTGTGCGGTCATGCAATGTTGTACCCAAAACGAAATTTGCATCCTTTTCTACCCACAAATAGTGCTTTCTTTTAATGGTATTTGATTGTCTCTGCTATTTTTATTTTTTGCGATATAAACGGAAAAAGACCGAAAATTTTGTAAAAAAAATGATATTTTCTACTTATTGTTATAAGAAAAATCAAATAAACTCAATTTTAGTCATACATTTAGGCCAAAATGTATTCAGCCACATGTCTTTAGTATAAAAAAAATGTCAATAAGCGTATATTTATTGGTTTGCGCAAAAGTTATAGCGGCTACAAACTAGGGTACGTTTTCTGGAATTTACACAGCTTTTAATTTATGACTGCCTATTTCATTTATTGAGGTGCTAAAATGGCAGGGCAGTACAACCCCCCCCCCCCCAAATGACCCCATTTTGGAAAGTAGACACCACAAGGAAATTGCTGAGAGGCATGTTGAGCCCATTGAATATTTTTTTTTTTTTGTCCCAAGTGATTGAATAATGACAAAAAAAATAAAATTACAAAAAGTTGTCACTAAATGATATATTGCTCACACATGCCATGGGCATATGTAGAATTACACCCCAAAATACATTTTGCTACTTCTACTGAGTACGGGGATACCACATGTGTGGGACTTTTTGGGAGCCTAGCCGCGTACGGGGCCCTGAAAACCAAGCACCGCCTTCAGGATTTCTAAGGGCGCAAATTTTTGATTTCACCCCTCACTACCCATCACAGTTTTGAAGGCCATAAAATGCAAAGATATCACAAACCCCCCCAAATGACCCCATTTTGGAAAGTAGACACCCCAAGCTATTTTCTGAGAGGCATGGTGAGTATTTTACAGCTCTGATTTGTTTTTGAAAATGAAGAAAGAAAATAATATTTTTTATTTTTTACATTTTCAAAACTTTGTGACAAAAAGCGAGATCTGCAAAATACTCACCATACCTCTCAGAAAATAGCTTGGGGTGTCTACTTTCCAAAATAGGGTCATTTGGGGGGGGGGGGGTTGTGCCATCTGGGCATTCCATGGCCTCCGAAACTGTGATAGGCAATGAGAAGTGAAATCAAAAATTTATACCCTTAGAAAGCCTGAAGGCGGTGCTTGGGTTTTGGGGTCCCGTACGTGGCTAGGCTCCCAAAAAGTCTCACACATGTGGTATCCCCGTACTCAGGAGAAGCAACAGAATGTATTTTGGTGTGTAATTTCACATATAACTGTGGCATGTTTGAGCAATATATCATTTAGGGACAACTTTGTGCAAAAAAAAAAAAAAAATTGTCTTTTTCCCGCAACTTGTGGCAAAATATAAAATATTCCATGGACTCGACATGCCTCTCAGCAAATAGCTTGGAGTGTCTACTTTCCAAAATGGGGTCATTTGGGGGGGGGGGGGGGTTTGAACTGCGCACAAACATGCAGGGGTGACAAACTACATACAGTTTTAAAAGCCTTTACAGGTTACCACATTAGATTTACAGAGGAAGTCTACTGCTAAAATTACTGCCCTCAATCTGACCTTCACAGTGATACCTCACATGCATGGTGCAATTGCTGTTTACATATGACGCCAGACCGACGCTTGCGTTCGCCTTTGCACAACAGCAGGGCAGGACAGGGGTGTTTTTTTTTGTTTTGTTTTTTTAATGATTTATTTTGCTTTTTTATTTTATTTTCAAACTGTTCCTTCCATTTTTTTTTTAATCATTTTTATTGTTATCTTAGGGAATGTAAATATCCCCTATGATAGAAATAGGTAGTGACAGGTACTCTTTTTGAAAAAATTGGGGTCTATTAGACCCTAGATCTTTCCTCTGCCCTGAAAGCATCTGACCACACCAAGATCGGTGTGATAAAATGCTTTCCCAATTTCCCAATGGCACTTTTTATATTCGGGGGGGGGGGACATTCCCTCCCACTGCTTGTAAAAGCAGTCCAGAGGCTAATTAGCCTCTAGGATTGCTTTTACATGAAAGCCGGCCGCTGGATGAAAAGAATGATACCAAGATGATACCTAAACCCGCAGGCATCATTCTGGTATAACCATTCAAAGTCCAGCAACATACCAGTACGTTGCTGGTCTTTGTTGGACATGTATTGTAATCTTTTTTTTCATGCAGCCTGTTGGCTGAACGAAAAAAAGAGATTGATCGGTGGGTATGCCCACCATTAGAATACCTCCCTTCATTCACCCACTTCTAATGATGGGCATACATGCACCATTTATATATGCCGAAGCATGGGGGCATCCTCCCGCAAAAGTTATGCTGCATACACATGTCTGACTTTTCCACGGGCAAGCCTCCGTCGGAATTTTGACCGTATGTACGCGGCATTAGGAGCAAAATCGCTCCTCCACCCCTGCTGCCCCCATGCTTCAGCATATATGCTCTTTTTTTTAACTGTGGTAGTGAAATCACCTCCTACAGCACTGGAGTCGCAGGGATCAGGCCTGTCTATGCGAACGCTGCAGTTATGTGTGTTGTGTTTTGTAAGTGACAGTGATCGATCGATACTGCACTTGGGTGGCCTGGGCTGGACAGAGGGGCAAAACGCAGGTGCTAGCAGGTATCTGGGCTGATCCCTCTAACACTGCATTTTTGGGAACCCTAAACTGCTGGGGACGCTAGTATAGATCTGATCAGATATTGATCTGTTCAGATAATATACCACTAAGGGAGGTGTATGCTTCGTGCGTGGGTGTTAGCGCTACTGGCACTAACCTGACGCTTCCTGGGGCGACACAGACCCTATCTGACCCTAAAACCTAATTGATATCACTCGCCGGGCGATCAGGGGGTTAAACCTTTATTGGGTTATATACGGCGGGTGCCCTGATGCTATAAAAAGAAAACTAACTAACCAGCGTCACCCGTAACACTTATATGGTGATCACTGGTGAAAGGGTAACCTAGGGGCAATCAGGGGGTAAAACCTTTATTAGGTAATATATGGGGGTACCTGACGCTATATAAAAACCTGACGGGGAACCTAAATAACGAAATAACTAACTGGCTAACCAGTGTCACCAGTGACACTTATACAGTGATCACTGGTGAAAGGGTTAACTCTAGGGGCAATCAGGGTGTTAATACGTTTATTAGATAATATATGGGGGTACCCTTCGCTATAAAAACCTTGCGGCGAACCTAAAAAAATAACTGTCTACCTAGCGGCACCAGCGACACTAATACAGCGATCAGAAAAACGATCGCTTAGTGACACTGGTGATAGGCAGTGAAAGGGATACCTGGGGGGCGATCAAGGGGTAGGGGGCTACCCTGGACCTAAAGGGACCTAAGACTAACTGCCCTGACACTTTTACTATCACAAATGTCACTGATTGCAGTGATCAGTAAATAAATGATCACTGCAATCAGTGACACTGTGAATGGGGGCTGGGGGGCGATCTGGGGGTGACTGGGGGGGGGTGATTTATGTGCCTATGTGTCCTGGTGTCAGTGTACTGTTGGTGCACAAACCTGATGTCTTCTCTCCCCGGTGCTCTGGACGAATAGAGCGCCGCATGGAGAGATGACATCACTTCCTCCTGCCTGTGTATACATTACACAGGCAGGGGAAGCATCTCATTCACTGGAAACGATCGCGAGGGGGTGGCCAGAAACCAATGGCTGCCCCCTCATAACGGATTGCTCCTAAAGCGATACCGACTGCCCCATGTACCGGGAGGGGGTCCGATCGGACCCCCCACCTGCACGAAGGCAGGCACGTACAGGTACGTGATTGTAACTGTCCGAGCCATTCTGCCGACGTATATGTACATGGGGCGGTCGTTAAGTGGTTAAAGGGGAAGGTGCAAGTTGACCTATTACAATATTAGGTCATAAAAGAGGGTGAGCAGATTGTGTGAAAGATTGAAGGACACGTGCAAAATCAAATATTTCCTGACAGCTCCATGTCAGCACCGCTGGGTGAGGCCCCGCCCACCCCTACGTAATCAGGACTTAACTATAAAAAAAATGTACTCACCTCAGCCTCAGTGTTCCTTTTTCTTTCTCCTAGGTCAGGACTAATGGTGTCTCCCCTCCTAGCTGGTATAAAGTACTGGCTGTCCGTCCGGATTTGTCTACTGATGGACGCGGTCCCTGCTTCCTAAGCTGCTAATGGCAACTTTGTCAAGGAGCCCCGCTGCTGATCTTTGGGGGGCGGCTTCATGCTGCCTTAAACAGTCAGCTTGGGGGAGCTGGGCGGCGTGCTGTGTCTCTCTCCTTAAGAGCGGCGGATCACTGTGCCTGTTGGGGGCGAACCGCGCTCATTCTCTACCCATGCTGTGCGGCCTATCTGAGCATGTGCAGAGCCGGTGGAGCAAGCCTTAAGGGAGCCAGTTTTAAAAGGTGCTTCTACCTAAAGAAGCATCTGCTATTACAGCTGACTATGCTCTGTGTTCTAAGGCTGCCTGTGCCTTCTACACCCCTCCCCTCAGGTATTCCTTGCAAATTGCAAGATTCACTCCTGCATATTACCTGCTATAAAGTTTTATCCATGACATACCATGTTTAAGATTTTTTTCCAGCAGGATCAAAATGCCTACCCCCTCTAAAGATCAGCGCTCGCAAAGAAGGTAGGGGAGATACCAAGGAATATATACATTTTAAGATTTTTCTATATTGGCAGACTAATTCCTCACGCCTATCTGTGCTGCTCCAGCTCCTCAGGTCTCGGTCATGGCTCTTCTCGGCGATCAGAGGATAGAAGCTCGGGAAGGAATGGGAGACATTCATCCTCACAGATAGATTGATGCTCACACGGAGGAAGAGAGGCTTCTCGTTCCCGCTCTCCCTCAAGGTGTCGGTGTTCTCCGTCGCGTAACCGCAGGGATTCGCATCATGATCAGCCCAAGCCAGGAGGTTGCTGGGCTTACCCTAAAAAGATGATGGCGGGTAAGACGGCTTGTGTGGATTGCTTCAAAAAAGCGTCAAAGAGCCAGGAACCTGATAAGACGGAGCTGGTATCAATGAAACAGACGTTTGAGGAAACACTGAAGTCGTTTGCAACCTTCAACTGCTCCAGTTCATTCTACCTCTCGCTCCTTGTCACCTCAAAGACTTCTGACCGCTCAGGGTAACCCAGAGGCACAAGCACCATCAGCTTCAGATGCATCCTCTGCTGAAAAGGAGGATGCACAGTATGATGGATTTGACTTCGCCTTAGTCCAACCCTTTGTGAAAGAGATTAGGCAGGCCCTGCTGTGGGAAGATGCGGCAGAAGAACCGCAGAATAAGCAAACAAAGTATTTTGCAAACATGAAGCGGGAAGCAGTGAATTTTCTCTCATGGAAAAGATCCAGGAAGTGATCTATGATAAGTGGAAGCATTTAGATAAGAAGATGATGTTCAAGGTTCGCAAAGCTGTATCCGTTTAAAACAGAGAAGGTGAAGGTTCTGGAGGAGCCTCTGGTAGTGGACGCGGCACTCATGCGCCTCGCCAGACACGTAATCCTACAACTGGATGATGCAGTATCCTTCAAGGATGTACTGGATAGGAAAGTAGATGTAGATCTTAAGAAGATTTACACACTGGCTGGTGGAGTATGTAGGCCGTCAATGGCATTGACCGCCATTTGCAAGGCCATGGAGGTCTGGATGCATAAAGCCGAGGGGGTGGTGGAGAATGACCTGGGCAAAGCTGAGGTCCTAGCCTCGTTAGCAAATTTGAAGCTAACAGCTACGTTTATGGCCGAAGCATCCATCGACCTAATCAAGATTCTGGTGAAAGTTATGCTAAACGCAGTAACTGCCAGAAGAGCCCTGTGGCTAAGGCCCTGGGGGGCTGACCCAGCGTCCAAGCAGGGATGGTGCAGGATACCATTCGAGGGTCACTCCCTGTTTGGGAATAAATTAGACACGGCCATTGCAAAGGCGACTGGTGGGAAATCTGGATTTATCCCGCAGGATCAGAGGTTGCTTCATAAGAAAAACAAAACCTTCAGAAACACGGCAAGGCCTAGAGGCAGAGACGCCAGGTCCTACAGGCCAGGAAGGGAGTTTCGCCGGCAATGGCCAAATTCTGCGACAAACCGCAAATCTATTAGACCAACCTCTTCCTTGGGGCAATAACCTTAGAAGTCTTTTTGACTACCCACCGGCTCACACTTGCCAGGTAGGAGCCAGGTTATTCAGGTTCCGTCAAGTGTGAGCAGAAAGGATAAGGGAGCCGTGTGAGATATCGACCATTAGGTACGAGCACAGCTGGAAATTCCTCAAGCAGCCCCGCAGAGCCTTTGTCTCAACAAAAATGCCTGCAGAAAAGGGAAAACAGGATGTCTTTTGGAAATACATACAGACCCTCCTGGAGCAAGAAGCGAAAGTTGCAGTTCCTCAACAGGAGCGTTTTTCCGGCGTCTACTCGCCTCTGTTCTTGGTTCAGAAAAAGTTGGGGACTTGGAGGCCAGTAATAGACCTCAGGGACCTCAACAGGTCCATCAAGAAGGATTGATTCAGGGTGGAGTCGCTCCAAACAATCCTGAAGGTCATTCAAACAGGAGATTGGCTACTGTCGGGTGGACCTCAGGGATGCATACTTCCACGTGCCTGTGGGCCCGTTCTACCAGAGGTTTCTTTGGTTCGCAGTAGGACAGCTTCACTATCAGTTTGTATGCCTGCACTTTGGGCTGACCACATCTCCCAGGGTATTCATAAAGATCCTGGTGGCCTTGGTGGTACACCTACGATTACAGGGAATCCGTATACACCACTATATGGATGACATTTTACTTCTAAGCCAAGACAAGGACATGCTCCTGACACACCGGATGACAACCTTGCTGATGTTGGAGAGCTTTGGCTGGCTGATCAATCAAGAAAAGAGTCACCTCATGCCGACTCAATCTCTGGTGTACTTAGGTGCGAAGATAGCTACCCGGGTGGCATCAGTGGCATTACCCAAAGACAAGATGTCCTGTATCCTGAAGATGATGTCAGAAGCTCGAAAGAAGGCGTACCTGCCAACAATAGACTGCATGCGACTTCTTGGTATAATGATCGCAACCACTCCGATGTTCAAATGGGCTCAATGGAACTCGCGCCTCTTCCAATTGGGTCTTCTTGATCAATGGAGATCGGGGGATCTTGGTTGGAAAATCCAGATCACAGTCCAGATGAGGATCAATTTGGACTGGTGGTCGAGGCAGCAGAATCTTCTTCGGTGCCACTCCTTATTCACAACAAGGTGGCAAATAGTCCCGTCGGATGCCAGCGGTACAGGCTGGGGAGCCCTATACAAAGACCACTGGGCCCAAGGCCATTGGACTTTTCAGGTGGCCAATGTAGTTTGCAATATACTGGAGTTGAGGGCAGCCTTCCAGGCTCTCCTGGCCTTCAAGAGTCAGATTCAAGGAGCGCCCATCCTTTTGAAGCTAGACAATGTGACAGCAGTGGCTTCTATCTGCAGGCAGGGAGGCATTCGCAGCAGTGCTCTCTGGAGAGAGGTGACACCGATCATGGATTGGGCTCAAGCCAATTTACAGTTGCTAACAGCAGTATATGTGCCCGGGCATCTGAACACTCAAGCAGACTACCTGTCCAGAGCGGACTTGGACAACAACTTGTGGGCCCTGTCACCACAGATCTTTCAGAGCCTGGTGACATGGGCCTTCCTTCCGGAGGTGGACCTGTTTGCCTCTCCGACCAATACCAAACTACCACGGTTCTTCGCCAAGTCCAGTCACCTGCAAGCAACGGGGGTGGATGCTCTAACCGCAGAATGGAATTTCAGAACGGCATATGCCTTTCCTCTGATCCCGGTGATCCTCCTATTTTTGCGCAGGTTGCGGCAGGAGAAGGTGTCCATTCTGGCGGTAGTACCAGACTGGCCGAAGAGACCTTGGTATCCTCTGCTCCTCTCATTGAGCATCAGGGAACTACACCCTCTACCAGTAACTTCGGACCTGCTGAAGCAGGGGCCAATCTGACGCTCGGCCCCAGAGAGCCTGAAATTGACGGCCTGAGTCTTGAGAGGCGAAGGCTAATCAGTCTGGGTTGCTCAGCCAGAGTCACGAGTACCCTAATGAAAGCCAGGAAAGACAGTACCAACAATGCCTATACCAGAACTTGGAACAAGTTTGTGGAATTTGCACACAGACGTGACTTTTTGCCAGAGTCACCAAGGGTCTGCCACATTCTGGAGTTCCTCCAGGCGGGATTGGAACTAGGCCTCTCCCCAAGTACATTGAAGGCCCACGTGTCTGCTATCTCAGCTTTCACTGGTACCCAGTGGGCCGTGGATAAGTTGGTGATCCGATTTTTCAGAGCGGCCATCTGCCTAAGACCGCCGAGGTCTCTAAAATTTCCAAAGAGGGACTTGTCTCTAATCTTGGATTTCCTTTCATCAGACACCTTTGTTTCTCCTGTCTCTCTATGGCATCTCTCATTGAAGACCGCCTTTCTCGTGGCAATAACTTCAGCCAGAAGGGTATCCGAGATAGCGGCATTGGGGTTTAAAGAACCCTTCCTCCCTTTCTTCCCTGATAGAGTGGTGCTCAGGCCAATGCTAGGATTCGTCCCGAAGGTAACTTCTAGTTTCCATATGACACAAGAAATCACGCTCCCGATGTTTCTCGCAGAGAACTCTCAGAACCCAAATCCACTCGATGTGAGGTCTTCACTGAAAGCCTATGTGGACGTGATGGCCGACCTTAGAAAGTTGGACCATCTCTTCGTCATCCCGATTGGTGCTCGGAAGGGCCTGAGGGCTTTTGGTAGGGTGATTGCCTCGTGGCTAGTCAAGACTATATTGTTTGCCTACAGAATGAAGGGTTTGCCTGTGCCTGAGGGGTTCACAGCGCATGTCACTAGGGGAGTCTCTACCTCCTGGGCAGCGGCGGGACAAGTGTCCTTGGAGACAATCTGCAAGGCAGCCACATGGAAGTCCATACATACCTTCATGGCAAACTATTGCGTGGAGCCGGTGGCTCTGACTACCGTAGATTTTAGCAAGAGTGTTCTGGCTTCCGCCTCCAGTGTAGATTAAATTTTTTTCGCAAGCATTACCCTCCCGTGTGTGGCTAGTTAATTCCCAGCTGTGCTGACATGGAGCCGTCAGGAAAATGGAAAATTGAATTCAAATACTCATCATAATTTTCTCTTCCTGGCGAGCTCCATGGCAGCACAATACCCACCCAGTTAAGTAGTACGAGTTACGGAATGCTGAGGCTGAGGTGAGTGAAAAAAGTATAGTTAAGTCCTAATTACATAGGGGGTGGGCGGGGCCTCAAACATCTGTGCTGCCATGGAGCTCCTCAGGAAAGGAAAATTATGGTAAGTATTTGAATTCAATTTTACGTTTTTGTGAATGGTGTAGACCAGAGTTTCTCAACTCCAGTCTTCAAGGCGCCCCAACAGGTCATGTTTTCAGGATTTCCATTATTTTGCACAGGTGATTTGATCAATTTCACTGTCTTAGTAATTACCACAGCTGTTTCATCTGAGAGAAATCCTGAAAACATGACCTGTTGGGGCGCCTTGATGACTGGAGTTGAGAAACACTGGTGTAGACTCATGAGCTATTAAATATAAAGAGGTCTATTAATTTAGTTGGACTTTTTTTTATCACTGGCACACATTGTTATGTTATATATGTTACATTTATTTATTTAGATTTATGTTTGGAGTGATGTCAAGATTTGCTAGCACGCAGGAATTTTTTTTGTTGATTGGAGTTCACGTTAACATCTGCATATTTTGGAGGTTTGGGGCAGCACTGCATTATATCATTTTATTTTTATAAATGTATGCCATATTTTTTATTATTAAGATATCAAAAAAGTTCTGCTTTAAAATATGGGTGCATTCCCTCTTATGTGTTTAAAAAATCTGTGAGTTTGCATGTGCATTTTACATAAATTTTAATACAGCATGTTAGTAAAAGATTTCACTGTATGTGCACTGTACTGTATATGTGTTTTACATGTGTTACCATTAATTATTGCAAAGTTCACTTCAAATGCTGTTAATGCTTTTTTTTTTTTCACACTACCCTTAGGCATTTTTCACACGGATGGCAAGGGAGCCTTAAAAACAAGCAGTTAACCCACGTATTTACCGTCTACCGACCACCCATCTAAAGGATGACATACAGTACAGCCATAGGGGGCCGTACACATGGAACAGCTGTGGTGTTTTGTTTTTTGCCAAATTTAACGTGATTTGCCTTCTGTCAAACTCAACCATTCAAGTCAATGGAACTGTGCTGCAAACTGTAAGCTAAATGCTTGCAACAAAATTGGCAAACAAAAAGTATTCAAGAGGCGGCAGGATCACCTCCTGAACTGGAAGGCACTGCATAGCCACCCTCCAAAAAGCGATTTACTGCAGAATGTGCTGCAGTGTGAACTTAAACATAAAGATGAAAGTAATTCCAATGCTGAGAATGGTACATAATTCATTAAGCTTTTTCGAGTCCAAGTAGATGGATGATGTTCTCCTGCATTGGTTGTGAATTTGAAGCGTGTGTCAAACATAGTTCAGGAGATTCCCATTTGTTTTAAAGGCTTAGAGAACCTTTTGCACCAAATTACATATTACAACTGTATTTAGGATATAACATGGTGCAAAAGCCTCCCCTCCCACCTCCCAATTCCCCACTGTGACAGCAAGCAGAGCTTCTTCTCCCCTGCAGTTGCTGTCACATTTAAAATCGGGGTGGCTGTGCCGGGCTCTGCCAACACAACATGTCATTCATTCACAGATTCAGCCACTGCAGCAGATTCGTACTGCATTAATTTTTCCTCCAGCTCTCTAACTGACAGCCTGTACAAGTAGATAGCTGGAAGAAGTGTTTGCAGGAGCCTGACATTGCACCCGCATCCACTGATCCCCAAAAAATAATAAAAAAATAATAATAAATGCACATTTTTTCCCTGCAAAACATGTGCATATATTGTTTTATTCATGGCCTTTAAGCTGGACATACATGTATCGAAATTCCACCTTCAAATTCCACCCATCACTTTAGAGTGCACCACCTTTTCATCACAGCATCCCCATTACATCACCTCCTTCAAATCAGATGCACCCCCAACCTATCAGAATTCCCCCCTTCTGATTGCAGCCCCTTCCATCACAACAGAGTCTCACCCCTCACAACACAGTCCCCCTATTCCCCTTTCATAACATAGCCCCCCTTCACAATTAGCAATGAATGATGCGGTGGATCCTGGTCTGCCCCCACTGCACCGTGCCCCAATGCAAAAAAATGATACAGATTGGTGAATAGGGGCAACTCACCGTGTAGCCATGTCACCTTTGCAGGAAGGTTTTATGAAAGCAGTGGGCCTGTGTGCAAGACCATAACTTGTCCCTCTTGCCAGAGGAAAAGAAAGTGTGGCATGCACAGCATAAATTGGCTGTGGTTTTTGGTGGATTTAGGTAGCCCTCATTGGTTACATATGTAGCGGGGTCTTCAGATTTAGTGGGATACACCTGGGGGTAGTGTGACCCAGGTGTGTAATTGTGACAGGTTTTAGACCCCTTTTTGTTATTCGTGGAGGATTGGGTGGTGCAATATTCTCCTTGGTCTGTGGGTGGCGGGGTACCTACAGGCTCCAGGCAGAATCACTACCGCGGTGCTACCCTTTTTGTCCCTTTCCGGAGATGGTACGGCTGGGGCGGGGAACCCGCCGTGGTGTCGAAGGGAGGAGATAAAAGGGGGAGACGCCCTCACCACGAGGTCTTCGAGGATCATCTCTTCACGCACCCAGGCACCTTAGGCCTGGGTGTGGGCGGTTCGGGATTTCGGCCCAGGCCCCTAGGCTTGGCCGGAATGGAGTTGGAGTCCATCCCAGGCACCTTCAGCCTGGGGTGAGGTACTATGTCGTGGGCCTGGGACCTGGTGACTTCGACTGGGTCCCGCAAGGGTGAAGGGATTCCAGGGTGCCCCTTGCGAGGGGACCCGCATCTGAGGTGAGGAGGCCGGGGAGGTCACCCGTCTGAAGATTCCGGAGCAGCGTCAACCCGGTGACGGACGGGCCTCCGGTAACTCCCTTGGAGGGTCATCTTCCACTGATAGGGGCCCCAGCGCAGCGAAGTTGTTCTAATCAAGACTCCTGCAACCCTTGGTCATAGTACAGGGGGTGTAGGGACTACAATCAGGTTAGTGCCTCGGCCTGCTTATCCCACCGTATCCTGCCATTACCCTGTTGTTGTGGAGCTACGAAATAAAACTGAGAGTTGCACTGTGATCGGTGTATGGACTCTGTTAATGGGAGCAAAGGGAGATTCCAGCATAGCAGGGCTAAGTTCCGCAACCCAATACACATTTGGCCCGAGGAAGATAATGAAATTGGCCTTCACCTCAACCACAGCCATGGGGAGGACATGGGCCGTGGCGCACCTCACTCTCGAAACCCAGGTACCCCTAGACGAGAGCCATCGGATGACCGATAAACATGTAGAGGGGGTGAGGCCGCTACACGTGGGGGCTCGTCCGGGATGAAATGTGTATTGACCCTAAGGTTTGGAACGGCTGTGTCTGGACTTTGCTGCCCGGAGGAGGTCCGAGCAGGTCGGCCATGTGATTGGCCAAAGTGCGTCCCTGTGCTCGAAGTCGTGGAAATTTCTCTGAAAAACCGGGAAAGGCCTATGCAGAAAGAGCGGGAAGAGGGAGGAGTCCAGCCGTGTGACATACTACATGTGGGGACTTTTGCTGCACTGCGCCATGAGGCACCCCGTGACTGCGCAATTCGTGGGCGGAGGCTGGTGAAAGCCCGCGAAAACGTGCAAGTCGTGGGAGGAGTCTGGCCATGTGTGGAGATACACGTGGAGACTCCGGCGCGTGGTCAGTGCGTGATGGAACAGCAGGTGGTCGGGATGGCCTCAAGCTCCCCGTGGATGCCGGTACCTTACCCCACGAAAATGACTGCATTTGCTGCGCCCATTACAGACACGGGGATAAGGCTCAGACCCCGAGGACAGTTGGCTCTGTATTCATGCAGAGACACGGAGGCCCTCGGTGTGATCTGTCCCGGATGCTCGGGACTGGTGGTCCAACTAAAGCCGTTCGGGCGATGTGAAGCGTGCAAAGAGTTTCTTTTTGAGGTCGAATCATCCACAGTAAGGCCCCAGGCCCTTCGCCTCAATTGCATCACAGGAACCGCCACTCCGGAGGGAGAGATCCAGGCCTTTGCGGAGGTCCCCGTGCGCGCTGACCAGGGCGACGGGACTGCCCAACCAGAGACTGAGAGAGAAAAATCAGAGGACGCTGCTTCGGTCACCACAGACTCCCTGCTCCCACCCCCGAAGAGGAAAGTTGGCCTGGTACAGGCATCCTATGGTCGTGGTCGAGTTTCCCCCCACCGCTTGCCTGGCCTAGATGGCGCTTGTAGAGAAGAGAGTCCCGGACATCCCAGTTCTTCAGAAGGTCCAGGTGAGCCAGGGGCTGGGACTGTGGTGTTGGTTGGAGGTGTCGGGGGTCCACAGTCGGTGGAGCCCGCAAGGGAGGGTAGTTCTCTGTCTACTAAAGACTACCTTCCCGCTGAGATGTATGACACCTCCGACCTAGAGTCGCTGTCAGACTGTGGGGATGACGGAGAAATAGACGAACTGTTTCACCGGAAGGGCTGTCACAAACGCCCGCTACCTGTGCTATGTAAACCGCAGGATTCCCCTATGTCTATAGAGGACAGTACGCCCCGGGCGAAGGCCCCGGAGCTCAGGAGGGAGTCTAGTCCTCTGACCAACCTTCCACATTCTACCACATCTTCCGCTCTGATGGTGGGGATGCAGCGCGCTTCATTGCGGGCACCAAAGGAGAAGCCATCCGAGACGGTGAAGGTACCTCGGCACCCGGAGGCCATCGTACAACCAGGAGAAGGTGAGCAAAATGTTATGCCTCCTCTAGCCAGATTGCAACGACTTTTCTCCCAGAGAGTCGCCCGTGAATATGGGTGGGAGTACCCCTACTTGCCTCGGGACTTACTTTATGAAGTCGAGGTCCTGCGAAAAAGGTGGTACGACGAGTTTGTCTGGGAAAAGCTCAAAGTGCCTCATGCCCAGCGATACTTGTCATGTTCACCATCTGTGTCTAAGAAGTTCAAAGACTGCCGAGCTGATTGGAAGTTGGGGCGCCATATTCATGCTGATAAGGTGCTTATCTGCAGAAAGGAGGGAGAAGATGTCGAATATTCAGTTGAAGTGTTTGACAAGCACTTAAAGCCTCTGTTTTTGCCAGATCCAAGATTCTACTTGTAGGAGAAGAGAACTCCTATTTGTTTGCTTGTCGAACTCTCTGGAAGGAACATTCCCAGATACTCAGAACAGTGCCCTACTTTTGTTTTGATTGGGCTTTTCTTTTACTCACTGGAGACTTGGGAGCTGTTGGTTTTTTTTCTCCCTTTTCTTCATGTACCAAAGGCAGAGACTTTGGGGGTAGAGTCAATGTAGGGAAAGCGGGAAGAATGAAGATCTCACTAAGTGTCATTACCGCAGCGCTGTCACCAGGTGGCAGTGTTGTGCAACGGTTGTTTGAAATTTCACACATGCATCACTTTACTTATTGGAGTGAGTGGGTCTCTCGGCTGACGGACCCACTCATGCCAAGTTAACACAGAGTGTTAGGATGTTGTTTTTGTTTCCCTTCTGCAGGAGATTCGTCGGTCAAGACTACTGAGTATGGGGTGGTTCTTAGGCAGTGACGGGAGGGATTGTATATGTGTACATGACAGATGTTTTATACAAAAGTTTTATTGTTTTATAGTTCCCTTTCCCTTGAGCAGGTCTTGGCACACACAGTATCCAAAATTTGAGGGATAGCCTCTGGGGCCCACTTTATGTCACCACTCCTTGGGAGACATGGGTGTGCACCTGACGCTGGGGACCAGCGTCAAATCACAAGGGGGAGTGTGTAGCGGGGTCTTCAGATTTAGTGGGATACACCTGGGGGTAGTGTGACCCAGGTGTGTAATTGTGACAGTGTTTAGACCCCTTTTTGTTATTCGTTGAGGATTGGGTGGTGCAATATTCTCCTTGGTCTGTGGGTGGCGGGGTACCTACAGGCTCCAGGCAGAATCACTACCGCAGTGCTACCCTTTTTGTCCCTTTCCGGAGATGGTACGGCTGGGGCGGGGAACCCGCCGTGGTGTCGAAGGGAGGAGATAAAAGGGGGAAACGCCCTCACCACGAGGTCTTCGAGGATCATCTCTTCACGCACCCAGGCACCTTAGGCCTGGGTGCGGGCGGTTCGGGATTTCGGCCCAGGCCCCTAGGCTTGGCCGGAATGGAGTTGGAGTCCATCCCAGGCACCTTCAGCCTGGGGTGAGGTACTATGTTGTGGGCCTGGAACCTGGTGACTTCGACTGGGTCCCGCGAGGGTGAAGGGATTCCAGGGTGCCCCTTGCGAGGGGACCCGCATCTGATGTGAGGAGGCTGGGGAGGTCACCCGTCTGAAGATTCCGGAGCAGCGTCAACCCGGTGACGGACGGGCCTCCGGTAACTCCCTTGGAGGGTCATCTTCCCCTGATAGGGGCCCCAGCGCAGCGAAGTTGTTCTAATCAAGACTCCTGCAACCCTTGGTCATAGTACAGGGGGTGTAGGGACTACAATCAGGTTAGTGCCTTGGCCTGCTCATCCCACCGTATCCTGCCATTACCCTGTTGTTGTGAAGCTACGAAATAAAACTGAGAGTTGGACTGTGATCGGTGTATGGACTCTGTTAATGGGAGCAAAAGGGAGATTCCAGCATAGCAGGGCTAAGTTCCGCAACCCAATACACGTTTGGCCCGAGGAAGATAATGAAATTGGCCTTCACCTCAACCACAGCCATGGGGAGGACATGGGCCGTGGCGCACCTCACTCTCGAAACCCAGGTACCCCTAGACGAGAGCCATCGGATGACCGATAAACATGTAGAGGGGGTGAGGCCGCTAGACGTGGGGGCTCGTCCGGGATGAAATGTGTATTGACCCTAAGGTTTGGAACGGCTGTGTCTGGACTTTGCTGCCCGGAGGAGGTCCGAGCAGGTCGGCCATGTGATTGGCCAAAGTGCGTCCCTGTGCTCGAAGTCGTGGAAATTTCTCTGAAAAACCGGGAAAGGCCTATGCAGAAAGAGCGGGAAGAGGGAGGAGTCCAGCCGTGTGACATACTACATGTGGGGACTTTTGCTGCACTGCGCCATGAGGCACCCCGTGACTGTGCAATTCGTGGGCGGAGGCTGGTGAAAGCCCGCGAAAACGTGCAAGTCGTGGGAGGAGTCTGGCCATGTGTGGAGATACACGTGGAGACTCCGGCGCGTGGTCAGTGCGTGATGGAACAGCAGGTGGTCGGGATGGCCTCAAGCTCCCCGTGGATGCCGGTACCTTACCCCACGAAAATGACTGCATTTGCTGCGCCCATTACAGACACGGGGATAAGGCTCAGACCCCGAGGACAGTTGGCTCTGTATTCATGCAGAGACACGGAGGCCCTCGGTGTGATCTGTCCCGGATGCTCGGGACTGGTGGTCCAACTAAAGCCGTTCGGGCGATGTGAAGCGTGCAAAGAGTTTCTTTTTGAGGTCGAATCATCCACAGTAAGGCCCCGGGCCCTTCGCCTCAATTGCATCACAGGAACCGCCACTCCGGAGGGAGAGATCCAGGCCTTTGCGGAGGTCCCCGTGCGCGCTGACCAGGGCGACGGGACTGCCCAACCAGAGACTGAGAGAGAAAAATCCGAGGACGCTGCTTCGGTCACCACAGACTCCCTGCTCCCACCCCCGAAGAGGAAAGTTGGCCTGGTACAGGCATCCTATGGTCGTGGTCGAGTTTCACCCCACCGCTTGCCTGGCCTAGATGGCGCCGGTAGAGAAGAGAGTCCCGGACATCCCAGTTCTTCAGAAGGTCCAGGTGAGCCAGGGGCTGGGACTGTGGTGTTGGTTGGAGGTGTCGGGGGTCCACAGTCGGTGGAGCCCGCAAGGGAGGGTAGTTCTCTGTCTACTAAAGACTACCTTCCCGCTGAGATGTATGACACCTCCGACTAGAGTCGCTGTCAGACTGTGGGGATGACGGAGAAATAGACGAACTGTTTCACCGGAAGGGCTGTCACAAACGCCCGCTACCTGTGCTATGTAAACCGCAGGATTCCCCTATGTCTATAGAGGACAGTACGCCCCGGGCGAAGGCCCCAGAGCTCAGGAGGGAGTCTAGTCCTCTGACCAACCTTCCACATTCTACCACATCTTCCGCTCTGATGGTGGGGATGCAGCGCGCTTCATTGCGGGCACCAAAGGAGAAGCCATCCGAGACGGTGAAGGTACCTCGGCACCCGGAGGCCATCGTACAACCAGGAGAAGGTGAGCGAAATGTTATGCCTCCTCTAGCCAGATTGCAACGACTTTTCTCCCAGAGAGTCGCCCGTGAATATGGGTGGGAGTACCCCTACTTGCCTCGGGACTTACTTTATGAAGTCGAGGTCCTGCGAAAAAGGTGGTACGACGAGTTTGTCTGGGAAAAGCTCAAAGTGCCTCATGCCCGGCGATACTTGTCATGTTCACCATCTGTGTCTAAGAAGTTCAAAGACTGCCGAGCTGATTGGAAGTTGGGGCGCCATATTCATGCTGATAAGGTGCTTATCTGCAGAAAGGAGGGAGAAGATGTCGAATATTCAGTTGAAGTGTTTGACAATCACTTAAAGCCTCTGTTTTTGCCAGATCCAAGATTCTACTTGTAGGAGAAGAGAACTCCTATTTGTTTGCTTGTCGAACTCTCTGGAAGGAACATTCCCAGATACTCAGAACAGTGCCCTACTTTTGTTTTGATTGGGCTTTTCTTTTACTCACTGGAGACTTGGGAGCTGTTGGTTTTTTTTCTCCCTTTTCTTCATGTACCAAAGGCAGAGACTTTGGGGGTAGAGTCAGTGTAGGGAAAGCGGGAAGAATGAAGATCTCACTAAGTGTCATTACCGCAGCGCTGTCACCAGGTGGCAGTGTTGTGCAACGGTTGTTTGAAATTTCACACATGCATCACTTTACTTATTGGAGTGAGTGGGTCTCTCGGCTGACAGACCCACTCATGCCAAGTTAACACAGAGTGTTAGGATGTTGTTTTTGTTTCCCTTCTGCAGGAGATTCGTCGGTCAAGACTACTGAGTATGGGGTGGTTCTTAGGCAGTGACGGGAGGGATTGTATATGTGTACATGACAGATGTTTTATACAAAAGTTTTATTGTTTTATAGTTCCCTTTCCCTTGAGCAGGTCTTGGCACACACAGTATCCAAAATTTGAGGGATAGCCTCTGGGGCCCACTTTATGTCACCACTCCTTGGGAGACATGGGTGTGCACCTGACGCTGGGGACCAGCGTCAAATCACAAGGGGGAGTGTGTAGCGGGGTCTTCAGATTTAGTGGGATACACCTGGGGGTAGTGTGACCCAGGTGTGTAATTGTGACAGGGTTTAGACCCCTTTTTGTTATTCGTGGAGGATTGGGTGGTGCAATATTCTCCTTGGTCTGTGGGTGGCGGGGTACCTACAGGCTCCAGGCAGAATCACTACCGCAGTGCTACCCTTTTTGTCCCTTTCCGGAGATGGTACGGCTGGGGCGGGGAACCCGCCGTGGTGTCGAAGGGAGGAGATAAAAGGGGGAGACGCCCTCACCACGAGGTCTTCGAGGATCATCTCTTCACGCACCCAGGCACCTTAGGCCTGGGTGCGGGCGGTTCGGGATTTCGGCCCAGGCCCCTAGGCTTGGCCGGAATGGAGTTGGAGTCCATCCCAGGCACCTTCAGCCTGGGGTGAGGTACTATGTCGTGGGCCTGGAACCTGGTGACTTCGACTGGGTCCCGCGAGGGTGAAGGGATTCCAGGGTGCCCCTTGCGAGGGGACCCGCATCTGATGTGAGGAGGCCGGGGAGGTCACCCGTCTGAAGATTCCGGAGCAGCGTCAACCCGGTGACGGACGGGCCTCCGGTAACTCCCTTGGAGGGTCATCTTCCCCTGATAGGGGCCCCAGCGCAGCGAAGTTGTTCTAATCAAGACTCCTGCAACCCTTGGTCATAGTACAGGGGGTGTAGGGACTACAATCAGGTTAGTGCCTCGGCCTGCTCATCCCACCGTATCCTGCCATTACCCTGTTGTTGTGAAGCTACGAAATAAAACTGAGAGTTGGACTGTGATCGGTGTATGGACTCTGTTAATGGGAGCAAAAGGGAGATTCCAGCATAGCAGGGCTAAGTTCCGCAACCCAATACACGTTTGGCCCGAGGAAGATAATGAAATTGGCCTTCACCTCAACCACAGCCATGGGGAGGACATGGGCCGTGGCGCACCTCACTCTCGAAAACCCAGGTACCCCTAGACGAGAGCCATAGGATGACTGATAAACATGTAGAGGGGGTGAGGCCGCTACACATAATAAAGATAATAAATTCAAGATTAATCACTGTGCTAGTATTACAGAAGCAGCTGGCATAAATTGTATGGTGACAATTAAAAAGCATAAAAAATGGGTGTATGCAGCGCTAGTTGCATAAAATTAAAGGTAAGAGTCCATAGTGTTTAAAAGGAAAGGAAGCTGGAATCACTCACGGTGTAAACAAAGACACAATCAGATGAGCATGAAATTATCCTCCACCGAACATCAACACACCGGGCCTCTTACCAAAGAAAACGGACCACTGGATTACAGGTGGTCAAACAAGCATGATATGTCCACAGCGCCACGAAACCACTTCAATTGGCTCATAGATGACTGGGCCTTGTAGTCTCACCAAATGGAAGATCATAGGTGCATAAATAAAACACAAGAAAGGCAACTCCTCATGGTGTAGTATTAAAACTAGGCAAAATGTATTTCTAAAAAACAGCCGGGGTACTCACATTTTGTCAGATAAAAACAGGCATATGAAAGGCTGCAGTGTGTCATGAAAAGCATTTGTTTCCAACCACAAAGATGGCCACAGACGACACATGACAGTGTAGTGATGTTGGAGCTCTGACATCACTACACTGTCACGTGTCGACTGCCTGGTGATTGTGGGTTACTTTCCTTGTGCAGTCACTCGGCTCCCACTCGTCTCCTTCCAGACAGGGTTGCAAAATGCACTGACAGAGCAAATTTTTACTGATATCTTGAAATATGACAGAGACTCCTATTGGTATTTAAAAAATATAAACAGGATGTAGTACCCTCCTAAGGAGGCTGCTAGTTAAATTTTGTTTTTGGCTCCTCTGCAATCAGGGGAGCAGTAATTGTTTGGTCTGTTCAGGACTTCACAGGCTGGGAGTTTGATTGCTTCCTCCACCTCCAAATGAAGTTTCTGGAGCTTTGGGAAGGAGATTTCAGATGATCAGCCTGCCTAGCCAATCCCCAGGGAGTTGTGCCCATATAGTGGCTGGGAGGCTGTTGAATAGTTTGGAGCCCTAGAGAGAGGGCCTTTTCCCCAGGAAGAGTTGGACTGCTGCCCCTGGAGTGCTTCTAGACTGGATTTCTCTTCAAGAGACAGAACCTATGGACCAATCCTGTTCCAAGATTTGTAAGTAGAGCCATTTTTATCTGTGTTGCAACTTACTTTGTGGACCCCAGCCGTGAATCTATAGACTGATCTAGCCTACCTTCACCTGTGCTACAAATTGTCTTGTGAACCACAGCTGTAAGGACACAGACTGTTCCAGTTTGCCATTATCGGTGCCAAATACTACTTCATGGTCCCCAGCTGAGAGTGAAAGCCTGTACTACTGTTACCAAGACAGAAGTGTCCTCTACTAATTGTGCTCAACATTTTAGAGTATCCGATACCCCACTGGCCTCTCCTATTGCAAGTTTCTACAAGCAATACGTACTGAAAAAAGACATCACCTAGACCTAGACTGTTCAATGAGTCTGTGTGAGAGGACTGTTGCTGTGTGCCTGGCTGCCTCTGCACTAATTTCGGTTAGAACCTGTTGAACTACAGTGGCTCCTGAGGGGTAGCCCTGAAAATAAGTAAACAAAACAGTTTCATAACAAGTAATCTGCTGGTTTTACAATAAAAAAGTTAAAACAGTATGGCAAAATGTAGGCATGGCTAGGATTGTGAAAGACATAAAGAAACCTAGTATTGAACAAAAAACAAGCCGAGCAACACACGTACTACGTAGCACACCATGGCAAATGGAGGTCATGGTCAGATTGTGCCTAAGAGTAGGAATGGCTTAAAGGGGGGTGATTAATAAGAACCTAAGCCTAGTCCCTGTCTGTATTAAAAATTCAAACTTTTCTGCACACAAAAAGATATAAATTTTGCCTGACTAAGCCTACCTTAAAGAACTACAGTAAAACCAGCAACTGTTGAGATGCACTTTGGTCTGGACTCTGTAATGGACAATATACAGTATATTGAGTGCAGGAGTCAGGAGTAAAGCCAATAGAGCAGGGGTGTTAAAGTGGTTGTAAACCCACGTTTGCAACTTGTACCTACAAGTAAGCCTAGATTAAGGCTTACCTGTAGGTGCAAGAAATATCTCCTAAACCTACACGGAGCGGCGCTGTGATTGGCTGGAGCGGCGATACCCGGAAGTAACCTTCCGGCTATCGCTGCAGCGATGGCTGCGGCTGAAGAGGGAGACGAGGGCGGCTTCGGGGGCCCTGATCTAAGGTAAGTGATGCATAATGAGCTATTATGCTAGTCATATTAGCTTATTATGGCTTTCTCTTACAGGTGGTTTTAAAAAAAAAAATTTTTTTTAGGGGTTTACAACCACTTTAAACTCAATTTCATTGTGAGCCCAGCATCAGCATTATGGTTGCCCTCAAAATGCTGGTTGTATCTGTAAGACTATATAAATGTATCTACTCTTTTATGCCCATCTTCAAGGGATCAGGAGTGGGCAGGGGATACTGATATACCCCTAGGGGACACGATAGAAGGGCAGGAAGATGGCTCCTCTTTTGAGGATTCAGCGTCAGAAGAGCCCTTCTCCGCCTCACAATCTCAAAGATTGCTGGTTCAATCGCTTACGGAGGCAGTCCGTTCTGGATATAAGTTACTCCTGGCAGAGACGGCGAAAGTTCCTTTCTCTTCTTTGGGTTCTCTAAAGCCTCCTCAAGGGTCGCATGCTTTCCCTATGCACCCATTGCTGGAACAGCTCATGTACGCTGACTGGGATCATCGATCGAGTGGGGGGAAGGCTTCTGCAGTTTTCAGGAGCCTGGCGGGAAGAGATCCAGGACAGATCTACAGTATTTCTAGGTTACAAATTAGATTTTCAAGAGTTCCCACCGTCTCGTTTTCTAAGATCAAATGTTCCCAAGGACCCAGTAAAAAAAGGGTCTTTATTTCAGGCGCTAGACCGATTGATGTTTCAGGGTGTAATCATAGAAACCCCCTCAGAAGAGCAGGGTATGGGGAAAATCTCTTCACGGTGCCAAAACCGAATGGAGATGTCAGACCCATTCTAGATCTGAGGTCTGAATCAGTTCCTAAACATCCGCTCTTTTCGCATGGAATCAATCAGGTCAGTAGTGTCCACCCTGAGGAGAGGAGAACTTCTAGCGTCAATAGACATCAAGGATGCCTATCTACATTTCCCAATTTTTCCCAGTCACCAGAGGTTCCTGCTGTTTGCAGTAGAACAAAGCCACTTTCAGTTTGTGGCCTTGCCCTTCGGGTTGGCTACCGCGCCTTGCGTGTTTACAAAGGTCCTGGCTCCGCTTCTGGCAAGACTAAGAGCCCAGGGTATAGCGGTAATGGCATACCTAGACGACCTGCTGCCGATAGATCAGACCGTGGCATGGTTAGACCAGAATGTGGTCAGAACGGTCAAGTATCTGGAATATCTGGGTTGGATTCTCAACTTAGAGAAGTCATCGTTGCGACCAGTAAAAAGACTGGAGTACTTGGGTCTAGTTATAGACAGACACAGCCCAAAAAAATTGTGTTTTTACCTCAGGCAAAGGTCAGCGCCATAAGAGATCTGGCGCACGTGGTCAGGACAATGAAGGGTCCTTCCATCCGCCTTTGCATGAGGTTGTTAGGGAAAATGGTAGCTTCATTTGAGGCAGTTCCCTATGCCCAATTCCATGCAAGATTGTTGCAAAGCAGTATTCTGTCTGCTTGGAACAAGAAGAGCCAAGGCTTGGATTGTCCAATGTACCTGGCCCCAAACGTGCGCCAGAGTCTCAATTGGTGGTTGATAACCAAAAATCTACGGAAGAGGAAACCTTCATACCAGTCAGCTGGAGGATTGTAATGACAGATGCCAGTCTCTTGGGCTGGGGGGCGGTCCTGGAAGAAAACACTATCCAGGGGAAGTGGTCAGAATCCGAGAGAACCTTGCCAATCAACATTCTAGAAATTCGGGCAGCACGTCTGGCTATAAGGGCTTGGATGAGCAGATACTGTAAAATCCTTTTCTTGGAAGTACATCACGGGACACAGAGGTCCCTCCCCTCTTATTGGGATATTTATATATATTGCTTTGGTACAAAACTGAGGTACTCCCTGTATGGGAGGGGTTATATAGAGGGGGATTTCCTGTGTTTTATTATGCCAGTGTCCAATCACCTGAAGCTGGCAAATAACCCACATAGTAATGACTATGGTGCTCTGTGTCCCGTGATGTACTTCCAAGAAAAGGATTTTACAGGTAAGCTGTTATAAAAAATCCTATTATATTTTGCACAATAATCATAAGCAGATGTCCAGAGCATCCAACCCCCCCTTACATCAGATGCCAAGAACCCCCCAGCATCAGAAGTCAAGAGTCCCCCACCCTCCCTTACATCACAGTGCAACCCCCTTACCGTGTGCTGCTGCTAGAAAGAAGCTGGGGGCGGATCTAAGAAAAAGAAAGTGTGGGGTCTGAAGGAGGACCAGGGGAGGGCTGAAGTCAGCTGCCAGAGTTTGTAGAAGCTCAGGGCAGAGTTGGAAAGCAGAAAGTGCAGGATCTGGAGGAGGACCAGAGGAGAGCTAGAGTCAGCTGCTGGTATTTGCAGAGACCAGGGGAGGATAGGGTTGTACAGAGAGGGGCAGGATCTGTTGGAAGAGTTCTTTCCTCCTCTCTGCTTCTGACTGCTGAGACAAGGTGGAGCGAAGACAAGGGGGTTCCACAGCTGCAGGAGAGGTGCAAGGGCCACATAAAATGGCCTGGCGGTTCAGATTCAGCCCCTGGGCCTTGTGCTTGATGCATGTGCCACAGAGCCATAGATGCCCATAGAGTTATCATTTTTAAGCCCCCTTTGTTCTCTTGCCCCCTCCGCTACCATCCTCCTTTTCTTTTGGACAGTGCACATACCCAGTCGAGTCGGCCTAGGACTAGCATTGCTGCCATAAATGCACGCTGACAGTATAGCGCCAGCACTCAGTAATTGAAACTTTTCTACTGTTTACTTGAGGTGGCCTTGCTACAGTTTATGCTGATCTGAATGCCAAATATCATCTTTTGCCTAGGTCCTTACTGTTAATCACTTTGTATGCTAAATTGTGGAATTACCATTGTTATTCTATTTTATGCTTGCCTAGTTACCAACCTAACTGGTTGGCAATATATTAAGTATAAAAATGGGGGAACTAATGCGCAAACCAAAGGAAGTAGGAATAGATTGAAAAAAGTAGCAGCCACCTGAAAAGTGTTCACACACTAATAATAGTAATAAAATTGGGGGAGGTAAGGGGGCGCTTACTATAAAATAATTACGACTATATAATTATAAACGTGCATCCATCATCAAATTATAAATTATAGTGCAAAAAAAATTCTGAAATAAACAAACCATAAATGACTCTTCTTAAAGGTGCAAACGCAGTATAACAAACAGTGAAAAAATGTAAAAGTGCAACAATCCAGTGCAAAAATTCTCCTGTGCACAAATATCCGTGTAAGCAGGATATATAAACACGATAAAGGCAATAAAAGATCAAAAATGTAAAATTTAAAATAAAAAAGAAGTGCAACAAAACAGGCTTAAGTGCAAAATAACAATTCTTTGTCCTGGAAAATCTCTGAAACACACTCCGCAGCAACGTGCATGAAAAACCATAAGAGTGCAAATGCAGGCAATCGTCTTGTAATTCCAGTGATATCCAATACAAACGTGCAAGTGCTTTCATCCAGTGCTGGTGCCAAACATTTCCCCAAGCCTCTCACCTTAATAGGCTTAAAATAGAGCCTTTTTGTTAAATTCCTTTAAAACGATCACTGCTCTCTTTTTCCTTATGGTCCCAGCTCTTGGTTCAAATGCTCAGACAAAAAACAAATAGAGGGAAGAGGATACTCCATAGTGTAGTATTTCACAAAAAAAAATTTTTTTATTAATAGTAAACAACACACGCGTATAGTGACTGTCCACGTCACTTTTTTAAAAGATGATCCTTTGATTTTTGCAGATTTATTAAAAAGGAAAAACTGAAATATCACATGGTCCTAAGTATTTAGACCCTTTGCTGTGACACTCATATATTTAACTCAGGTGCTGTCCATTTCTTCTGATCATCCTTGAGATGGTTCTACACCTTCGCCCTGGTTCACACTGGTGCGATTTGACATGTCAAATCGCATGTCAAATCGGCGAAATTTGCCGCAAATTGCGGCCAATGGCACCGTCCTAACCGGTGCGACGCCGCATCTGCGGCGCTGCACCGATTACAAAAAGTCGTTTTTGTACTACTTTTTGCGATTTCAGCCGTGATTTACATTGACATCTGTTTCAGATGTCTTTGAAATCGCGGCTGAAATCGGGACTGCCAGCAGGAGTGAAATCGTGCGAGTTCAGCTGAACTCGCAGGCTTCACTCCCACAGCCCCAGTGTGAACGTGGGCTAAATTTGAGTCCAGCTGTGTTTGATTATACTGATTGGACTTGATTAGGAAAGCCACACACCTGTCTATATAAGACCTTACAGCTCACAGTGCATATAGAGAAAAAATTGCTGGAGCGTGTTCACCTAGAGCGGTAAAATTCTCTTTAGCTCACAGTGCATGTCAGAGCAAATGAGAATCATGAGGTCAAAGGAACTGCCAGAAGAGCTCAGAGACATAATTGTGGCAAGGCACAGATCTGGCCAAGGTTACAAAAAATTTCTGTTGCACCTAAGGTTCCTAAGAGCACAGTGGCCTCCATAATCCTTAAATGGAAGACGTTTGGGACGACCAGAACCCTTCCTAGAGCTGACCATCCGGCCAAACTGAGCTATCGGGGGAGAAGAGCCTTGGTGAGAGAGGTAAAGAAGAACCCAAAGATCACTGTGGCTGAGCTCCAGAGATGCAGTCGGGAGATGGGAGAAAGTTGTAGAAAATCAACCATCACTGCAGCCCTCCACCAGTTGGGGATTTATAGCAGAGTGGCCCGACGGAAGCCTCTCCTCAGTGCAAGACACATGAAAGCCTGCATGGAGTTTGCTAAAAAAAACACCTGAAGGAGTCCAAGATGGTGAGAAATAAGATTCTCTCTTCTGATGAGACCAAGATAGAACTTTTTGGCCTTAATTCTAAGCGGTATGTGTGGAGAAAACCAGGCACTGCTCATCACCTGTCCAATACAGTCCCAACAGTGGAGCATGGTGGTGGCAGCATCATGCTGTGGGGGTGTTTTTCAGCTGCAGGGACAGGACGACTGGTTGCAATCGAGGGAAAGATGAATGCGGCCAAGTACAGGGATATCCTGGACGAAAACCTTCTCCAGAGTGCTCAGGACCTCAGACTGGGCCGAAGGTTTACCTTCCAACAAGACAATGACCCTAAGCACAGAGGCGGCTCTTTAATTAGGCAAATTAGGCGGTCCACTAAGGCCTCACACTCACAAGGGCCTCGTGGCCCCCTAACTTACCCAATGCATTGCCCCAGTTTTGAGGGACAGGGGACCTTAACGTTGCTGTGCTCAGGCAGTGTTAAGAGCGACCGCCAGCGTCCCTAACAACCAGTGAATATCAGTGACACCTCCCCTTGTGACGTCAATGACCCAGCATGCCCTCAGTCAATGACGTCACAAGGGGCGGGTTCAGCAGGTGACAGCACCAGGTGGACCCGCCCCTTAGTTATTAAAGAGCAGGATCTGGGGGCCACATTGTTAAAGGGGGCTTCCAGATTCCAATAAGCCCCCTGCCTGCAGAACCCCACAACCACCGGCCAGGGTTGTGGGGAAGAGGCTCTTGTCCTTGAATTATTTTTCCCATCAGGGTTGTGAGTGGGGCCCCATGTCAAGTTTTGCCTAAGGCCTCACAAAGCCTAGAACCGCCTCTGCCTAAGCACACAGCTAAAATTACGAAGGAGTGGCTTCACAACAACTCCGTGACTGTTCTTGAATGGCCCAGCCAGAGCCCTGACTTAAACCCAATTGAGCATCTCTGGAGAGACCTAAAAATGGCTGTCCACCAACGTTTACCATCCAACCTGACAGAACTGGAGAGGATCTGCAAGGAGGAATGGCAGAGGATCCCCAAATCCAGGTGTGAAAAACTTGTTGCATCTTTCCCAAAAAGATTAATGGCTGTATTAGATCAAAAGGGGGCTTCTACTTAATACTGAGCAAAGGGTCTGAATACTTAGGATCATGTGATATTTCAGTTTTTCTTTTTTAATAAATCTGCAAAAATGTCAACAATTCTGTGTTTTTCTGTCAATATGGGGTGCTGTGTGTACATTAATGAGGAAAAAAAATGAACTTAAATGATTTTAGCAAATGGCTGCAATATAACAAAGAGTGAAAAATTTAAGGGGGTCTGAATACTTTCTGTACCTACTGTATCTTGCTTACACGGATATTTGTGCACAGGAGAATTTTTGCACTGGATTGTTGCACTTTTACATTTTTTCACTCTTTGTTATACTGCGTTTGCACCTTTAAAGTGGTTGTAAACCCACTTTTCGAAAAAAATTAATAAATAAATGACACCTGCAAGAAAAAGACATAATGAGCTAGTATGCTATGCATACTAGCTCGTTATGTGGCACTTACCTCAGATCGAAGCCTCCGAAGCGCTCCTCGTCCCCCTCCGCCGCCACCATGTCCGCTCCGACCGTCTTCCTGTTATCGCGGCTTCGGCACTGTGATTGGCCGGAGCAGCGATGACGTCACACGCATTTCTCCATTGAGAAAACCGGCAACGCGCAGTGCGCCTGCGCCGTTGTCTACGGCACGCATGCGCCGTACACATCGGTGCAGGGTTTTCTGATAATGTCTCCTTAACCGTGTAGGTTAAGGAGATATTTCTTGCACCTACAGGTAAGCCTTAATCTAGGCTTACCTGTAGGTGCAAGTTGTGTGGTTGGGTTTACAACCACTTTAAGAACAGTCATTTATGGTTTGTTTATTTCAGGAATTTTTTTGCACTATTATTTATAATTTGATGATGGATGCACGTTTATAATTATATAGTCGTAATTTTTTTTATAGTAAGCGCCCCCTTACCTCCCCCAATTTTAATATATTAAGTATGCTTTTACTACCTGGTTTGGTGCCTGTTTTCTTTGATATAGCACTACTATTGGGTACTACATATTACTTTCAGTGATTTCCTGTGATAATGTATGTTTGTACACTCAACCTGGAGTGTTTAGAGTATATTATCACGGATAAGAGATAGTTTATGTTTTTGTGGTTGTGTTCAAAGAGAGATCCCACAAATTCTTATAAGTATAACATTTAATTGAGTAATGTCACATACAGATAGACAATATAACAAGAATACTTCACTAAAGATGCTGTTACCACCCTGGGTCCCTCCATGATAGCATGGCCGATGACCATGCAGATGCATGCCTAATGGCGGCTCTCAGGTGAGACAGTTATTGCAAGCTCTAGCTGTAATATATATATGTCGAGTTGGTAGGATTTACCCAGTCGTGAACAACATTACTTTTTAACCTCCCTAGCGGTAATCCCGAGCGTGACTCGGGGTTGTTTTTTTATGCTAGGATCGGTAACCCCGAGTCACGCTCGGGGTAGACATTGCAGAGCTCGCAGCGGAGTTTCCCTACCTTCTCCTGGCGATCCAGCGATGATGTCCTCTGCTGTGATCGCCAGCGAGATCTCCGGCGAGTGTCGGCACTTTCGACCCCATCTGACTTCCTAGTTCCGTTCCCTGCGAGCCGCAGCGGCGCATGGGAGCGGAACTGGGCGGCAAATTCAAAAAGGTAAACACATAGTATACATACAGTATACTGTAATCTTACTGATTACAGTACTGTATGTAATAATTACACACCCCCTTTGTCCCTAGTGGTCTGCCCAGTGTCCTGCATGCACTTTTATATAATAAAAATCGTTCTTTCTGCCTGTAAACTGGGGATTGTCCATAGCAACCAAAAAGTGTCCCTTTATGTCAAAAGTGGTTTTAGACCAGCTAGAAAGCAGCGATAATAAATTAGAATCACTCGCAGAATTGAGCGATAGCGATTTGTGGGGAAATTCGTCATCAAACACTAAATCTAATGACAGCGACAATTCTGCAACTGAGCAAATTTCAGTGTTTTTGATTTGATTACATTATTGAATATTTTTTATTATAATTAGATTACTATTTTTTATAATTATTTATAGTTATTTATTATATTATAATTTATAATTTTGTGTTTTATATTTATCATACCCGGGATGTTTACTAGACTCTGGTTTGCTTAGGTTTAAGTAAGTAATTACTAAGAATCGCAGGCCTATAATACATAACACCAAATTTTCATGCAAAATAATTGTACCGCTTTTGGTACATAATTCCAGAAAGAATCATACCGCCAGGGAGGTTAAGGAAGATAGCACATTTCTTACGTTCCTTTAGTATGAAATCAGCTAAATTGACCATCTTTATATGTCTTGTATGGACCCTTAACCAGGTTTAGAATTCATTATTAGATATTGTGAGCCAATATTAATTTGGAAATATGAAATACGCAATTCCACCATTATAGAGGGGCTGAGGTTCTTGAGAAGGTCCTGCCAAAAAACAGAGGACCCATCCTATCCAGCGGCTTGTGAGGGGGTAGAGCCACAGAAGTAAAACATGGCGTTTGTTAATTCAAAAGTGATATTTCAGTTGTCGGTGGAACCCTCAAATATTTGCCACTAATTCATGTCTCTTTGGGACTACAAATTTCTGCACCTATAAGGGTGCTGGTGATGGGGAAGATCATTTAGTAAAGTGCACTTAGATTTAAAAAAAATCTGGCCACCCAAAAATGATATGCCCATTGTTTTTTGATGATCCGATTTACCCTCTGCCTTCCCTGCAGCACCCATATCAGCTTTTACCTTGTTAAATTTTCCTTGATAGAAACATTCCTGCTGTGTGAGTGGAATCCCTTTTAATGGCTATAGTGGGTGGGAAGACCTGGAAATTCAAGTCTCAGCATCAGTATTGCAGAGTGATTCAGCTATCCAGCATCTTCATAAATTGAAATATCCATTACAATGAATTTACCCTTCAGGTACGTAAATGGTGATGATAGAAGCAACAGAACTGAGAAGTTAATTGCCTGTGTTCCAACTGTTAAAGCAACTGTACCATAGTAAGCATTTCACCAGCAATCATTTAATAGGCTGTCAAACAAAAATCAATGCAGCAAGGAGGAAAAAGACTTATGCAGCAGACCTGTAATGGTGATTTTATACATCCCTGTGTTGTTTTCTGTGCAGATTGGCAGTGATTACAATTTTTAGAACAGAGATTCCCCTATAGCTAACATGTATTCCTAAAAGCAGAGAAGGAGGCACTGTAACTTTAATATATAGGCACCCTTATGCCGCGTACACACGATCATTTTTCCCGTCGGGAAAAATGAAATTTTTTTTTTCGCCGAGAAAAACGATCGTCTGTGGGCTTTATGCCGTTTTTCTCGTTGAGAAAAACGGCAGGAAAAACAACGAGAAAAATTAGAACATGTTCTAAATTTTCTCATCGTTTTTTCCATCATTTTTTTCCGCGGCAGTTTTCCCATAGGGAGACACTGCCGCGGAGCCCACAGACGGTCGTTTTTCTCGACAAAGAAAAAAATGACGGGAAAAACGGTCGTGTGTGGGGGAAAATGCCGTTCCCTCGTTTTTCATTTTTTTTCATGTCGTGATTCACGGCGGTGTTTTCACCGCCGTGAATCACGATCGTGTGTACGCGGCATTAGCATTGCAAAAATGTTTTATGTAGGGCATAGTGATAGCATATCACCCAAAAGTACAACAGCCAGTAATGATTATAATATCATTCAGTAGTACATTTTTTTACCTGGCATCGCCTTTTATTTTAAAGCTTAACCTCATGTAAACAGCTAATGTGTGGCTGAAATATATACAATGCTGTGAAAAAGTATTTGCCCCCTTTCTGATTTTTAAATTTTTTTGTATATTTGTCACACTTAAAGTGGTTGTAAACCCTAAAGCCCTGTACACACGATCGGATAACCTATGGATTTTCATCCGATGGATTTGTCCATCGGATATCCGATGAAACTGTTTTCCATCAGTCTTGCCCACACACCATCAGTCAAAAAACCGACCGTTCCAAACGCGGTGATGTAAAACACTCTGATGAGCCGAGAAAAATGAAGTTCAATGCTTCTGAGCATGCGTCGACTTGATTCTGAGCATGCGTGGGTTTTTGATCCGATGGACTTGCCCATAGACGATCGGAAATTCCCATCGGTTTTTTATCCATCGGAAAATTTTAAAACAAGTTCTATTTTTTACAACCAATGGAAAAAAGACCGATGGGTACCATACACGATCGGTTGGTCTGATGAAAACCATCCATCGGACGGTTTTCATCAGTCAAACCGATCGTGTGTACGGGGCTTTACAGACCACTTATACCTACAGGTAAGCCTAGATTAAGGCTTACCTGTAGGTATAACAAATATCTCCTAAACCTACACCCCCCCTCCCGCCGCCATCTGGTGCTTCTCCGGGCTCTTCCGTGCCATCGGGGGCCCGGAGAAAGAATCGTCCGGCGCCGGATGACGATCTCTATGACTGTCGGAGGCCCGGGCGCGACGTTATGACGTCACGCCCGGGTTCCCGGAAGTAAACAAAGCCGCGATTGCGGCTAGTAAGCAGGAGATCGGTGATTTATTTTTCCCGATCTCATGCATTCCAGCCTGGAGGAGAGATGTGGGGTCTTATTGACCCCGCATCTCTCCATAAAGAGGACCTGTCACACACCATTCCTATTACAAGGGAAGTTTACATTCCTTGTAATAGGAATAAAAGTGATAAAAAAAAAAAAGTAAAAAAAAAAAAAAAAAAAAAATTAAGTAAAATAAAAAAATAATAATAATAATTTTTTTTTTAAAACTACCCTGTCCCCGGTAGCTCGCCCTCAGAAGCGAACGCAGACGTAAGTCCCGCCCACATATGTAAACGCCGTTCAAACCACATATGTGAGGTATCGCCGCATGCGTTAGAGCGCGTGCAACAATTCTAGCGCTAGACCTCCTCTGCAACTCTAAACTGGTAACCTGTAAAAAAATTCAAAGCGTCGCCTATGGAGATTTTTAAGTACCGAAGTTTGGCGCCATTCCATGAGTGTGCGCAATTTTAAAGCGTGACATGTTAGGTATCTATTTACTCGGCGTAACATTATCTTTCATATTTTACCAAAAAATTGGGCTAACTTTACTGTTTTTTGTTATTTTTTAATTCATGAAACCATTTTTTTTCCCAAAAAAAGGCATTTGAAAAATTATTGCGCAAATACCGTGCAAGATAAAAAGTTACAATGACCGTCATTTTATTCCCTAGGGTGTCTGCTAAAAAAACATTTAGAATGTTTGGGGGTTCTGAGTAATTTTCTAGCAAACGAATGATGATTTGTACATCTAGGAGAGAAGTGCCAGAATAGGCCCGGTATTGAGGTGGTATAAAAGCCCTGTATGGAAGTGGTTAAATGACTCAGATCATCAAACAAATATTATTACACAAAGATTACCCGAGTAAATACAAAATACAAAATGCAGTCTTTAAGGCTCCTTTCACACTGAGGCGTATTTCAGGCGTTTTTTGCGCTAAAAATAGCGCATAAATAACGCCTGAAATACTCCTGCCCCAGCATTCTCAATATGAAAGCCCGAGGGGCTTTCACACTGAGGCGGTGTGCTGGCAGGAGACAAAAAAATCTCCTGCAAGCCGCATCTTTGGAGTGGTGAAGGAGCGGTGTGTATTGAAATTGAAATGTGATGTGTATTGAAATTGATGTGTATTGAAATTGAAATCAATGGTACACCGCGGTAATACCGCCCGCAAACCGCGTCTATAGCCGTGGTTTGCGGGCGGTATTAACCCTTTTTCGGCCGCTAGCGGGGGTTAAAACCGCACCGCTAGCAGCCGCATATCGCAGTAAAACACGACGGTATAGGGCGCTGAAAATCACGCCGCTATACTGTCACCGCATATGCCCGCCCCAGTGTGAAAGGGGCCTAAATGATGGTTTCATTTATTAAAGCAAAAAAGCCATCCAAATCTGCCTGGCTTTATGTGAAAAAGTAATTGCCCCCTAAACCTAATAACTGGTTGTGCCACCCTTGGCGGCAACAACTGCAATCAAGCATTTGCGATAACTGGCAATCAGTCTTTCACATTGCTGTGGAGCAATTTTGGCCCACTCTTCTTAGTATAATTGTTTTAATTCAGCCACATTGTCAGCCAACAAATACGAAACTATGTGGTTTTTCAGCTCTTTAGTGCCACCCTTTGGGCAACTTCTGCTAATCTTGTGCTATGGTTAGCATTGCTTCTGAGCATGCGTGTTTGTACTTTGGATTTTTTTCTGACGGACGTGTGTACACACGATCGGATAATCCGACTGCACACATTTGTTGTCGGAAAATTTGAAAGCATGCCATCCAACATTTGTTGCCGGAAAATCCGACAACAATTGTCCGATGGAGCATACAAACGGTTGGGTTTTCCAACAAAACCCTGCCATCACACATTTGTTGTCGGAAAATTCGATCGTGTGTACGAGGCTTTAGGATTTTCTGATAGAGCTCAGAATTCATGGTTCCATCAATTATGGTAAGTCGTCCGGGTCCTGAAGCTGCAAAGCAGCCCCAGACCATTATACTACCACCACCACCATGTCTGACTGTTGGTATGATGTTCTTGTTATGAAATGCTGTATTCGTTTTATGCCAGATGTAACGGGACGCACACCTTCCAAAAAGTAAAACTTTTGTCTCATTAGTCCTCAGAATATTTGCCTAAAAGTCTTGGCGATAATCATGATGTTTTTTGGTAAATGTGAGATGAGCCTTTGTGTTCTTTTTGGTCAGCAGTGGCTTTGGCCTTGGAACTCTCCCATGGATGCCATTTTTGCCCAGTCTCTTTCTTATTGTTGAATCATGAACACTGATCTTACCTGAGGCAAGTGAGGCCTGCAGTTCTTTAGATGTTGTTCTTTTATGACCTCCTGGATGAGTTGTTTTTGTGCTATTGGGGGCCTATTTACAAAAGGCAAATCCACTTTGCACTAGAAGTGCACTTGGAAGTGCAGTCGCTGTAGATCCAAGGGGGACATGCAAGGAAAATAAAAAACAGCATTTTTGCTTGTACATGATTGGATGATAAAATCAGCAGAGCTTCCCCTGATTTCAGATCTTCCCCTTAGATCTACAGCGACTGCACTTTCAAGTGCAAAGTGGATTAGCCCATAGTAAATTAACCCCTTGGAGTCATTTTGGTTGGCCGGCCACTCCTTATAAGGTTCAACACCGTTCCAAGTTTTCTCCATTTGTGGATAATGGCTCTCACCGTGGTTCGCTGGCGTCCCAAAGCCTTATGCCCTGTACACACGATCGGAATTTCGATGGTCTAAAATCCGATGGATTTTTCCGTTGGAATTTCGATGAAGCTGACTTTCATCAGTCTTGTCTACACACCATCAGACAAAATTCCGACCGTCCAAAACTCTGTGATGTACAACACGTACGACGGCACTATAAATGGGAAGTTCAAATCCAATGGCGTCACCCTTTGGGCTGCTTTTGCTGATTTCGTGTTACCGCGTGTTAGTAAAAGTTTGGTGTTAGCCGATTCGCGCTTTTCAGTCTCCGTGCATTTCAGTCCATACAGCATGACGAATGTGCTATCTTCATTACGAACGCTAGATTTACCAGAACAAGCGCTCCCGTCTTCTAATCTAGTCTGAGCATGCGTGGATTTTTCTCCGATGGAGTTCCACACAGACGATCGGAATTTCCTATCGGTTTTTTTTCTATCGGAAAAATGTAAAACATGTTCTATTTTTGTACACCGATGGAAAAAAGTCCGATGGGGCCCACACACAATCGTTTTTTCTGATGAAAAAAGTCCATCGGACTTTTTTCATCTGAAAAAATTATCGTGTGTACAGGGCATTAGACATGGCTTTGTAATCCTTTCCAGACTGATACATGTCAATGACTTTGTTTCTCATCTGTTCTTGAATTTCTTTTGATCGTGGCATGATGTGTTGTTTTTTGAGATCTTTTAGCATGCTTCACTTTGTCAGACAGCTTCTATTTAAGTGATTTTTTTGATTCAACAGTTTTGGCAGTAATCAGGCCTGGGTGTGACAAGTGAAATTCAACTCAGCTTTTCAAAAAATTGTGGTTAATCACAGTTCATTCATGATTCAGCATGGGAGTGGACAATTCATTTTTCACATAGGGCCAGGCAGGTTTGAACCGCTTTTTTCCCTAAATAAATGAAATAATAATTTAAAAACTGCACCGTGAGTTTACTCGGGTTATCTTTGTGTAATATTAAAATTAGTTTGATGATCGGAATAATTTAAGTGAGAAATATGCAAAAAATAAATAAATCTGGAAGGGGGCAAATACTTTTTCACAGCACTGTATATAAAATGGCCAGTTCTACCTGCTAAAGAATTTTAATTATGTAGCCAGCCCTGAGATTTACACAGAAAGGATGGTGACCTGATATTTTTCTATCCCAGTACAGCAACACGGCTTAGTGATCTTCCTGCACCCACACTGTGACTGGACAATTAAGGAGCAACAATAGACTGATGGGGCCATCTCTCTGCTCTCCCTTCTTGTCAGCATGTTTCTTGGCAGACTTAAAATGGTAGTAAACCAAAAAATTCAGTGTCTGAATTTGTTTTATTTAGGCTTTTTTCCCCTTTATTTCAGCTGGTGATCTGGCCAGTAACACATTTCCTGTAGTAGGGTGGCTGCCAGTGGCGGTGCGTCCATAAGGGTGCACGGGCACCGTCCCCTCTCTCCAGCTACTATAACTAATGGATAGATTCATGCATAGGTTCAGGAGGGAGCATGACCACCGTGGGTGTGGACCCTGTACCGGCAGAGGACGTAGAGGCAAGTGGACCCCCTTGGCCTCCAGAAGGGTTGGTGAGGGCCCACACTTGTCCTTCCAGGTGGGTGTAGACTTGCTGGAGGCTTTTGACTGCTTCAGTCAACCCCGCCAGGTGCCGACATAGTTCCTCCATAGGTGAGGCTCCCTGCTCGGGCTCAGACATGGCTGTCTGCTGCTGTCACGTACCTGACGGTGACGAGCCCGGTTTAGCAGAGGGAGGCCTCCCTTACGGCTCCCACCAGCGGCCCCTGGTAGTGAAACAGGAGGCACGGAGGTAGAAGGGGTACGAGTGCCTGGCAGGATCAACACAGAGCAAGTGGCTGGGTGGTCCGGGCTGGATCCGGGTACACCGAGGTGAGGCGAGTTGACAGGAACCAGGAAGCCAGGCAGCACAGCAGGTTGACAGGAACCAGGAAGCCAGGAAGCACAGCAGGTTGACAGGAACCAGGAAGCCAGGAAGCACAGCAGGTTCTGGAACCAGGAAGCCAGGAAGCACAGCAGGTTGACAGGAACCAGGAAGCCAGGAAGCACAGCAGGTTCTGGAACCAGGAAGCCAGGAAGCACAGCAGGTTCTGGAACAGCTGAATGGACCGGACCGGAGCCTGGGTCAGGCAGGGTAGTCGGACAAGCCGGGTCGGATACACTGGCAGACAGCGAGGTACAAAAGGACAAAGCAGAGCGGTGGTCAGAAACAAGCCAGAGATCAGGTGCAGGCGGATAACAGGAAGGTCACAGGAAAGCCGGGTCAGACGCAGATGGGTTTCTCAGATCGGGTTACACAGGTACTACGCTGTAGAGCAGACAGCAGGGACTGTCTGTAAATGGCAGGTTTAAATAGTCTCTCTGGCGCCACCCGCTGGACGCACGCGCGAACGGAGACCAGGAAGTCCGGGGCGCCTGTTTCTGGCAGGATCGATCTCCATGACACTATCCCGATGAGCCCAGGAAGGTATATACACAGTACATACAAGTGATGTGGATGCAGGGATCTCCTCAGCCATGCTATTGTATTCTGAAAGCGAGACTCCCCCCCCCCCCCCCATCACAATACACAGATCAGTGTTGCAGCCATGTGCTGATCAAAACAGGGATACACGCATACTGAAATTCGCTTGGTTCTTGCTGAATATGGATGAATTTCAGTAGAATATTGAGTTCAGGCGTTTCCAGTCAAGGGTACTGTTAGCACTACAGCTTATTGAGGAGGGCGCTTTTCTGCTCCAGTGGGACTGTGTCCAGGGCTGGTGCAAGGATTTTTGACACCCTAGGCGAAACCTAATTTTGCCGCTCCCATTGGCTCCACCCCTGACTTGACCCCCTTTGCCATGCCAATGTGACAGGAGGTGATGCTATACAGAAAGCATCGGCTCTGCTTCCACTAGCGCTGGCTCCAGTGCTGCACTGTGCCTTTAAGTACACTACAGTCAGACGGAGCAGCTGCCTGAGACTGAGTTTGTCACATGCTGAAGCCTGCAAACGGAGGGAAACCAGCGGCTGGGCACCCCTAGGCAGCAGTGCGCCCTAGGCGGTTTGCTAGTTTGCCTAGTGGTAGCACCCGCCCTGACTGTGTCCCTGTACAATGGTTTGGTGTGGGAGAAGCACCGAGCCCTGACTTCAACCCTAATTAACACCATTGGAATGAATTAGAATGCTGGTTTGTTGGTAGATTTTCAGCCTTTCCACAGAAAAACTCCAAAACCTTGTAGAAAGTTGTCTCAAAATGGGAGGATGTTATAGCCGCAAAGGAGGCCACTCCTTATCATTAATTCACTTTGGCTGGCGAGAGGAGCAGCAATCCTCTCTTCTTTCCATCTTAATGTCAGCTGTGTTGGAATAGGATTTCCAACAAAATCATATGTGTGATGGCAAGGCATCCCCAAACTTTGGCCATATAGTGTAGTTGCCTAATAATCTGGGTGATCATCCACCATGTGTAGGCATTCTAATCCGATTTTAGTGCTTCAGAATTCCATCTCATAAATACACAATAAAGTATAATGCACAGTACTCTAGCTGATAGTCCTACTGAGTTAAAGTGATTGTATAGGCTTGTTTTTTTATTTTATTTAAATTTAGCACCCTGGAGATTAGGCAGGGTTGCTCCTAAATGTACCTGCCAGGAGTAGCTACCTTGGCTAATTGTTATGGGTCATCTGATTTCTTCCTAAGTCTGGTACTGCTGCACCTTTCTCTTCTGCCACTAGGTGGTGGTGGCATTAGATAAGAGAAGGCAATGCAAGGTCAGATTATGGATGTATGGGGTATCTCAGCCAATGGGCAGGGGTTTTCTTGGATCCCTTGGCATGCTGGGAGAGCCTATATATTTGGATGGAGTCCGGTGATCGGTGTTCTGTGCCCCCTGGACCACTGTCTGGGTGGACGTGTGTTGTATTGCCCGGCTGCTAGGCCGGAAATTGGGCCTATCCCGGGCACATCTGGCTGCTAGGCTGTCTGAGGGCCAATCCAGAAGCAAGACAGCAGCGCAAGGTTGGGATTGCGGCTTGCAGTCCAACCAGAAGTGACGGTTCTGCCAGCCGGAGAACCTGACGTGATCGGAGGTAGAGGGGAAGCTGTCACCACTAAGGGACCAACCACCTTATTACCAGGGACCACAGTTAGTAACTGAAGCTATTTCCGGAGCAGTATTCTCACCAATCGTGGATGGTGAAGAATCGGGAAACTTCAGTGGGTATCAAGCCAGGGACCCAGTCAGCCGAAGTGACGCTTGCAGAGCAGCCTTGTGTGTCAAGCCAGGGACCGAGCAGGCCAGTGGGATGAAGCTTGAGAAGTATCTTGAGTGCCAAACTAGGGACCCAGCAGAGAATCAGGGGTGACGCTTGAGGAAGATACTGCAGTGAAGATCAGAGGAGCTCAAGGGATTCTGTGACAGAGAATCATCTAGTCTAGTGAGAAAGACTGTAAGCTCAGTGAGCTGAAGAACTACAAGAAGGGATTGTAGTAGAAGTGAAGGAACTGTTACACTTTGTGTTAGGAACTGTTAAAGACAGTTGCCATAAAAGCTAGCATTCCTACACATGCAGATGTGGCGTCTGGCTGGATGCCTTTCCCTGCATGGCTGTACTCCTGTTGAAGTTTCGGAGTCTGTCAAATAATCTTGCAACTACCTAAGGGTGTCCTGGCCCTAACCCTCTCTCCCAAAGTTCTATTAAGATAAATAAAAATCTCTTTTGCATTCAAGAAGTGTCTGGCGCCCAATGACTTTTACTACTTTGCACCCACTATGCCTCACAACCCAACATATACAGAAGTCTGTCAGCTATCTCTGTCCCTGGAGGTCCTCATTAGACCGAAGGAGGCCTGGGACCTTGCTACATAAATAACAAACATGTTATACTTACCTGCTCTCTGCAGTTGGTTTTGCACAGAGCAGCCCGGATCCTCCTCTTCTTGGTCCCTCTTCTCTGCTCCTGGCCCCTCCCTCCTTTGAGTTCCCCCTCAGCCAGCAGCTTTCTACAGGGGGCACCCATACAGAGTGAGAGCTCCGTGTATCCGTTCAGACATGGAAAACCCGACCTGGCCCCAACCCTCTCTCCCCTGATTGGATGACTGACTTTAATTGACAGCCTCGGGAGCCAATGGCATCGCTTCTCTGTCTCAGCCAATCAGGAGGAGTGTCATGGATGGCTGAGGGGATCGTGGATATCGCTGGAGAGAAAATGGGCTCAGGTAGGTTCAGGGCCGGTGCAAGGATTTTTGACACCCTAGGCAAAACCTAATTTTGCCGCCCCCCATTGGCTTCACCCCTGACTCCACCCCCTTTGCCCTGCCCATGTGAGGCGGTGCTGTACAGGAAGCATTGGCTCTGTTTCCTCTAATGCTGGCTCCAGTGCTGCACTGCGCCTCTAATTACACTACCGTTCGGATGGAGCAGCTGCCTGAGACTGAGTTAGTTACATGCTGCAGCCTGCAGAGCATGCAGACGCAGAGGCAAACCAGTGGCCGGGCACCCCTAGGCATCAGTGCACCCTAGGCGGCTGCCTAGTTTGCCTAGTGGCCCTGGGTAGGTTATTGGGGGGCCATGGGAGGCTGCTACACACATAAGTTTTTTTATCTTAATGCATAGAATGCATTAAGATAAAAACCCTTCTGCCTTTAAAACTCATTTAAAGTGGTTGTAAACCCTCATGAACAACATTGCCTAATTATATTACGCTGTCCTTTCTCGTAAAATTAATTTTTTTGTTTGCGATGACGTCACCGCGCATGCGCAGATGACCGCGTGAAAACCGGCTAGTATTGCTAGCCGGTTTTCATTCATGACATTTCCGGAAATTAGTATGCGAGAACTTCCCCTCTGTCAGACACAGAGGAGAAGTCTTGCGCTAATAAAAACCAGCAGCACTTCCATGTACTACCCCTTGTGACTAGAGAAGACGTCACAAAAAGGGTGTGAAACACTAGACTGTCATTCATTGATATTTCCTGGTATACTAGTTGCCGCGGTAACCGCTATCCAGATCGAGGCTTGGTTACGGCGCTACGACGCATGCGCGAGATTTCTAACCAGGGATCTAGTAAGGGCGGAAGTGACGTCAGAATTAGCTTCAAACAACAGGAGTATCAATGGGGATTTGGATACCTGGAAATGCAGAGAGAAGACACTAAACAAAAAAGGTATTTGCGGCGATTTGCGGGCATCGTTTTTAGAAATAAGACATTGCACAAGCATTAGCATGATATAGAGCACCATAATATGTGTAAATTAGAAAAAATGTACCGGGATTTACAACCACTTTAAGTGAGCTTCACAACAGCCACTGACTAGAGTGTAACATTACCGAGCCTTTAAGGAAATGTTCATCTGACATCCCTGTAAGAATAATAAATTAGATCAGAGTGTTTCAAAGTTATGCTAGCTATGACATGTTTATTTTTTGTTCATTAATACTTCAGTGTAGCTGTTGCAGGGAACAATTCCTTTCCGTATAGATTGTATAAAGTATGCATAAAAGCTACCTCAAACACTCAGTCCAAAAGATGATGTGTATTAAAAATTAAAGTGGAAGAAAACCCTCCTATCCTTTTCAGGCAAGGAAGCTGCCATCTTGGCCTTTGTTTAATCTTCAACTGCCATGATGCTGCACATGTGATCAGTTATGACACCAGCCATTGGAGGGTTTGACAGTTTGGTTGAGAGCACAACCAATGTGACAGTTAGCATTCCCGGCATGCCGGGAATGTAACTGCTTTTTGAAACTGTTAAATCGATGGGGTTACTTCCACTTTAAGTATTTGCAACACAAGGTTCAAATTATACCAAATTATTCATAAAAAGAGGACTTTCCTCCGTTAATGAGAAAAGTAGTCATTCCCATTTTTTCGCTGCACGTATTGCAAAAGAAATGCGCTCTGAATCACCTCCCAATATTGAAGAGGTAATATCAAGAGTAATGCCGCGTACACACGATCATTTTTCACGTCGTGAAAAATTAAATTTTTTGTTTTCAACAAGAAAAACGACCGTGTGTGGTCTTTTTGTCATTTTTCACGACGTGAAAAACGGCATTAAAAACGACGAGAAAAATTAGAACATGTTCTAATTTTTCTCGTCGTTTTTCCTGACATTTCTTCAGCGGCAGTGTTTCCCGCGGAGCCCATAGACGATCGTTTTTCTCGTCATTTTAAAAAATGACGAGAAAAATGACCGTGTGTGGGGAACAAGCTGTTCCCTCGTTTAAAATGTCATTATTCAAGGCGGTTTTTTAACCGCCGTGAATAATGATCGTGTGTACGCGGCATAAATGCACAATACACCATGGGAAAAACTGCTTGCTTACACAGAAAGAAGATCCCTGAGTTTCCATTTTTTTTATTCCAAAACTGTTCATTCATTATCAAAACAAAAATGCAAGCTGCACATACATGGAATTGCACATTTACTGTATACCGGCAAATTGTGAATCATTGCCATGATGACAACTCACATGGATTATTGTCTCCAACTTTCTGGTCTCTCCACAAACTATAGCTTCTGCAATATTCCATACCATAAAATGCTACTTTATTTATGCTTCCATGATCTATAAAACAGCAACATTGCTTTTCTTAAATTTTCATCTCAATGAATTCAGAGGTTCCAAAACATTACTAACATCTAGCAGTAATCTTACAAATGAGGAGAAAAAATCATTTTATTACCTTAACATAGTGGGATCTTTATATCTGGATGGAAGGGGGAGGTCACGTTAACCTGAATATACAAGGCGACAGCGTTTCTTGGACCTTTCTACCTCTCTGCATTTGGTGTCTTCTACTTATAAAGCAGGGGTGTCCAACTTGCGGCCCAAGGGCCACATGCAGCCTAAGGCGGCGGCTATGAATACAGCCCAACACAAAATCGTAAACTTACTTAAAAATTTTTTAATTTTTTAATTTTTTGTAAAAATGCATTTACACTTAGCAAACACATGAGTGTGAAGAAAACATTTACAGTGTCTCTTTACTGGACTTTTATACATTTTATCTTCCCAAATAAAAATCTCCCACTCTTCACAAAAACGCCTTATTCGTGTCATCAGTTTTGGGCAGCACCTATATTTGTGAGTAACTATTTTTAATCACACGAAGGGCAAAATTAGAACCAAAATATCTGATGAGAATTCATTGAGAATTGCTACTAAATCCTTCAAACCAGAAATAGATGCATTAGTTTATCAAAAAGAGTGTCAAATATCACACTAGTTTTATTTTGCCCTATTTTACTTTATAATAAATAATTTTACAAAAAAAATAAGTTTTATTACTAGATAGGTACATTATCTATATCAGTGATCTTTAACTTGTGAACTGCCCGTCTTTTTCTGCTCATCAGCTATCCTTATTGTTAGTATATTTTATGTGTGGCCCAAGACGATTCCTTTTTTTCCAATGTGGCCCAGGAAGGTAGAGATGCACTGAGATTTTGGCGGCATGTGCTTTTGCGGTTTTGCCGTGATTTTACTGTGCTTACAGTGTGTTTTTCATAGGTCATGTGACTCAAAAACCCATCAAAAACGTAACACAGGTGCGTTATTGATGCATTCTTGCTGTGTTTTCAATGCATTTTCACGGGAGGTACGTTTTTGGTTTTTTTTTTTTTTTAACTGACCAAAAATGCAGCAAGCAAGATTTTTACCACCACAATGGAAGCACAACGGGCCAGTGTGAAGGGATTAATTTTTATTGAATGTTTCTTGCGCTAAAGGTGCCGATAATGGCCGACAATAAATGCATATTCATTTAAATTCATGATATTAATTAAAAAGTCAAATATAATACAATTACCGTATATACTCGAGTATAAGCTGACCCGAATATAAGCTGAGGCACCTCACTTTGCCTCACTGTGTCCATGTACATGCCTCACTGTGCCTCACTGTGTCCATGCCTCACTGTGTCCATGCCTCACTGTCACTGGGCCCATGCCTCACTGTGCCCAATCTCCCTACCTGATCTCCTGCGCTGTGTGACTAGACTTTAACATGGGAGTCTATGGAAGGGGTGCCTGGCTTTGAAAAATCAGTGCTCCACGGCCGTAGGTCCCCTGGACAACAAACTTTGTACACTTGTAGAAGAAGAGTGGGGGCTACATGTGTGTATACATTGGGGTTTGGGGAAAAGGAAATTTGCAAGTTTCCACTAGTAAGTAAGTGATCAAGTGTGTCACTTGCTGTAGATTGTTTACCTTATAAGGTATTGTTGCTGTAACCATTCAAGCATACAAAAATAGGGTAAGGGGGGAGGGGTAGGCCTGTTTGAGGACAGGCAAAGGGGTTACTTTGGCAACAAAGGTAGATCAAAAGACAGGAATAGTATAAAGTTAAATATTTATTCCTATAAACCTTATTACATATAAAGGATGATTAAAGTGCAGGGTGGGTACCCAACCTGTGGATGGTATTACAAAACATTGGTAAAATAGGACATCATTGGACAAACAAGACTTACAAATGACTATACATATAACAGTACACAAGTCCGGACGTGTGGTTCAGCCTTATGTGTTAAGTAGTGATGAGCCGAACACCCCCGGGTTCGGTTCGCACCAGAACCCGCGAACGGACCGAAAGTTTGTACGAACATTAGAACCCTATTAAATACAATGGATGCGAACGTTCGAATTCTAAAGTGCTAATTATAACAACTATTATGCATGTTATTGTCCTAAAAAGGGTTTGGGAACCCGGGTTGTGCACCAGGGGACATGTATCAATGCAAAAAGAAGTTTTAAAAACGGTCGTTTTTCGGGAGCAGTCATTTTAATGATGCATAAAGTGAAAAAAAAAAAGTCAAATATTCCTTTAAATATCGTACCTGGGGGGTGTCTAAAGTATGCCTGTGAAGTGCCACGTGTTTCCCGTGTTTAGAACTGTCCCTGTACAAAATGACACTTCTAAAGGAAAAAAAAGCCATTTAAAACTGCTTGCGGCTTTAATGTAATGTCTGGTCCCGGTAATATGGATGAAAATCTTTAAGGAAAATGGCATAGCTACCCCATGACCCCCCCCTACCCCAGCCCATTACCAGCCCCTTTGGGTCTTGTATGGATATTAAGGGGAACCCCGCACATAAAATAAAAAAGGCCCTATATACTCTGAACAGCCGTATACAGGCGGTGCATACAAGACAGGGACTGTAGGTTTGTTCTTATGTAGAATCTGTTTGTAATTTTGAACAGGTACATTGTTGAAGTGTAGCTCCAGCCCAAAAATCTATTTTTAAACTTTTTGGAAAACATAGGTAAGGGTTATCACCCCTGTAACATTTGTTTTGCTGTCTGTGCCCCTGTTCAGAACATTTCACCTCACTTTCCGTCCCAATGACAACTGTTTTTGAAATGTGGTGTTTTTCTTGAAACAAGGATTGCTGATAAAGCATCAGTACAGAGGAGACACCTTTCTCCCATATTTATTCTTACAGGAGAGAATTTTCCTTCCTAGTGGCAGATTTCCTCTCACTTCCTGTTGTCTTCTTGCGTTTGCAAGTAGGAGTCGTTTGTAAGTTGGATGTTTGAAAGTTTGGCCCTGCCGTATATACTCTGCAGAAATAGGCCCCTTAGTTGTTGGTGTTGGCACAACACTGTAAGCACTCACAGTTACTCTTGGTTGGTGCTGGAACGCCCTGCTGTCAACTATTATATCAGGAATTTTAATTACATATAATTGTTGAACAGTGGTAGTAAAAATTGGGCCTTTGATGGTGGTGCTGGTGCCACAACACTGTAAGCCTTGACAGTTACTCTTGGTGGGTGCAGCAATGGGCCCTGCTGTGAATTATTAGATCAAGAATTGTAATTGCATGCCCCTGTTGAACAGGGGCTGAAAAATTGGGCCTTTCGTGGTGGTGGTGGTGGTGGTGGTGTTGCCACAACACTGTAAGCCCTCAGAGTTACTCTTGGTGGGTGCAGGAATGGGCCCTGCTGTGAATTATTAGATCAAGAATTGTAATTGCATGCCCCTGTTGAACAGGGGCTGAAAAATTGGGCCTTTTGTGGTGGTGGTGGTGGTGGTGGTGTTGCCACAACACTGTAAGCCCTCAGAGTTACTCTTGGTGGGTGCAGCAATGGGCCCTGCTGTGAATTATTAGATCAAGAATTGTAATTACATGCCCCTTTTGAACAGGGGCTGAAAAATTGGGCCTTTCGTGGTGGTGGTGGTGGTGGCGTTGCCACAACACTGTAAGCCCTCAGAGTTACTCTTGGTGGGTGCAGCAATGGGCCCTGCTGTGAATTATTAGATCAAGAATTGTAATTGCATGCCCCTGTTGAACAGGGGCTGAAAAATTGGGCCTTTCGTGGTGGTGGTGGTGGTGGTGGTGTTGCCACAACACTGTAAGCCCTCAGAGTTACTCTTGGTGGGTGCAGCAATGGGCCCTGCTGTGAATTATTAGATCAAGAATTGTAATTACATGCCCCTTTTGAACAGGGGCTGAAAAATTGGGCCTTTCGTGGTGGTGGTGGTGGTGGCGTTGCCACAACACTGTAAGCCCTCAGAGTTACTCTTGGTGGGTGCAGCAATGGGCCCTGCTGTGAATTATTAGATCAAGAATTGTAATTGCATGCCCCTGTTGAACAGGGGCTGAAAAATTGGGCCTTAGGCACTGGTGGCACAACACTACAACCCCTCACAGATACTGTACTTGGAGCACAGCAATGAGCCCTGTTGCAAAGTATTGCTTCAAAAATTGTAATGACACGCCCCTGTTAAACAGGGGCTGAAAAATTGGGCCTTAGGCACTGGTGCCACAACACTCCAACCCCTCACAGATACTGTACTTGGAGCACAGCAATGAGCCCTATGGCAAATTATTGCTAAAAAAATTGTAATTACACGCCCCTGTAAAACAGGGGCTGAAAAATTGGGCCTTAGCCACTGGTGGCGGCACCCATAAACAAAAATGATCTTCCAAGCTATCATCATCAATCGTATCATTGAGGACTCGGAGTAGGAGGATAGCCAGTCAACATAACAGCACAGGCACTCAGCATCAGCATCAGTCTTGAAGGGATGTGACATGTTAAAATCAATTAGTCTGTTATATCAGCATCAGGTGTGTGGTAGCTGGTGGTGATCCAAGACTGGTTCATCTTGATGAAAGTCAGTCGATCAACCGAGTCGGTGGACAGGCGCACCCTGTGATCCGTGACAAATCCTCCAGCAGCACTGAATGTGCGTTCCGAAAGAACGCTGGATGCAGGACAGGCCAGTAGCTCAATTGCATACTGTGCAAGCTCTGGCCAGTGATCCATCCTCAAGACCCAGTAAGCCAGAGGATTTTCGGTGGGGAAGGTGTCCAAGTCTGACCTTGCCCCTAGATATTCCTGCACCATGTTTATCAGACGCTGGCGATGGTTGCTGGAACCGATCATACTTTGGGGCTGCGGACTAAAGAATTGTCTGAACGCATCGGTCAGACGGCCACCTTCCCCACCGCTCCTTCTTTGACTGGCCGAAGCCTCAGCAACTCGTTGTCCAGGACCAGGAGTTTGTAACCTCCCAGTCTCTGGGAACGCGTTGCACAGACCTTTCTGCAAGGCCTCCCGGAGTTGTCTCATCCTCTGCTCCCTCTGCGACGGTAACATAAGGTCCGCAACCTTACCCTTGTACCGTGGATCAAGGAGAGTGGCCAGCCAGTAATGGTCCCTCTCCTTGATCCGAAGAATACGAGGATCCTTCCGCAGACTTTGCAGGATCAGGGAGGCCATGCAGCGTAGGTTTGCTGAGGCATTCGCTCCGGAGTCCTCTGGGTCACTAAGGACGACATGATCCGCAGCCACCTCCTCCCAGCCACGTACAAGTCCACTGGTTTCTTGGGACTGTAAATCATCCCTAAAAGACTGCTGCTGATGATGCTGAGTGCCAGCCTCCACCTCCATGCTGACACAATCCTCCTCCTCCTCCTCCTCCTCCTCCTCCTCTTCCTGTGCGATGGGTGGGACAGAAGGAACACTGTCTGGGTAAAGGGGGCCTTGAGAGGCAAGGAAGTCCTCCTCTTCCTGCCTCTGTTCTGCCTCAAGTGCCCTGTCCATTATTCCACGCAGCGTGTGCTCCAACAGGTGGACAAGAGGTACAGTGTCACTGATGCATGCACTGTCACTGCTCACCATCCTCGTGGCCTCCTCAAATGGTGCCAGGACAGTGCATGCATCCCTGATCATGCCCCACTGGCGTGGAGAAAAGAAACCAAGCTCCCCTGACCCTGTCCTGGTGCCGTAGTCGCACAGGTACTCATTGATGGCCCTCTGCTGCATGTGCAGCCGCTGCAGCATGGCCAACGTTGAGTTCCACCTGGTGGGCATGTCACATATAAGGCGGTTCTTGGGCAGGTTCAACTCCTTTTGCAGCTCAGCCAGGCGAGCACTGGCATTATAAGATCTGCGGAAATGCACACAGACTTTCCTGGCCTGCCTCAGGACATCCTGTAAGCCCGGGTACCTGCCCAAGAACCGCTGCACCACCAGGTTAAGGACGTGAGCCACACAGGGCACATGGGTCAGTTGTCCCTGTCGGAGGGCGGAGAGGAGGTTGGTGCCATTGTCGCAAACCACCATTCCTGGCTTAAGCTGGCGTGGCGTAAACCACCTCTCGGCCTGGCCCTGCAGAGCAGACAGGACCTCTGCCCCAGTGTGGCTTCTGTCCCCCAAACACACCAGCGCAAGCACGGCATGGCATCTTTTTGCCTGCGTACTTGCGTAGCCCCTTGAACGCCTACGGAGCACCGCTGGTTCCGAGGACAAACCACAGGAAGAGGCCATGGAGGAAGAAGAAGAGGAGGGGGTGGAGGAGAGAGGTGTGTCACAACCAGTAGTAGCATTTTGGAGGCGTGGCGGTGGAAAAACCTCCAACACTACTGCACCCTTCCCAGCTGCCAAAAGAGTGACCCAATGGGCCGTGAAAGAAAGGTAACGTCCCTGTCCATGCCTGCTGGACCATGAGTCAGCGGTAATATGCACCTTACCGCTGACCGCCCTGTCCAGCGAGGCCAAGACATTGCCTTCCACATGCCGGTAGAGAGCCGGAATAGCCTTCCGTGAGAAAAAGTGGCGTTTGGGAACCTGCCACTGAGGAACCGCACATTGCACAAACTCACGGAAGGGGGCCGAGTCTACCAACTGAAAAGGCAGCAGTTGAAGAGCTAGCAATTTAGCCAAGCTAGCATTCAACCGCTGGGCATGTGGATGGCTGGGAGTGAACTTCTTTCGACGGTCCAGCAGCTGGGGCAGGGAAATTTGCCTGCTAGAATCGGACGTTGGTGTACTGCTAGCAGAGTGGCCGCAAGTACTTGGCTGTGACACACCTAATTCTACACCTTCATTCCTCTCAGTGCATGTTTCAGAGAGGACTGAAGTTATAGTGGGGTTGGAGATCCCAGCTGATGCGGTGCAAGGAGAGGTCCGCTTTGTTCTTTGGTGTGGGTCTTTGAGGTAGGCTTGCCAACGAGCTGCATGGCAGGTCAACATATGTCTGGTCAGGCATGTGGTACCCAAGCGGCTGATGTTTTGGCCACGCGATATACGCTTGAGACATATGTTGCAAACAGCAGCTGTGCGATCTGATGCACTAGCCTCAAAAAAGGCCCACACCAAAGAACTTTTTGAATGACGGGCAGAGGCAGCGCCCTGCACAGGCGGAGCTCTGCGGTGTGATTCCGACGGTGTACTGCCCTTATGCTGGCCACCAAAGGGCATCCTGCCTCGTTGGAGATGTGCCTCCTCCTCATCCTCCTCCTCCTCCTCTCTCCTATTAGGCACCCACGTGGAGTCAGTGACCTCATCATCCCCTCCCTCCTCATCACTGGAGCCAATCTGGCAGTATGCTGCAGCTGCTGGAACATGACTGCCAGATTGGTGTCCTTCTTGAGCATCCCCTCTGTCTGCTCTCACGCTACTGCCTTCCTGTAGCTGGGTTTCATCATCAGACCCTTCGAAACGCTGGGCATCCTCCTGGAGCATGTACCCAACACTGTGCTCAAACAGTTCGGGGGACTCCTCAGGAGGAGGACATGGTGGGTCTAGGGAAGGAGTGACTGATGATGAGTCTGACATTGATACCAGGGAAGAGGACGCTTTGGCAGCTGCTTTTCCAGTACCCTGAGCCTGGGTGAGAGAGGATGAGGAGGAGGAGGAGGGCTTGGTCATCCACTCTACCAAGTCTTCGGCATGATGTGGCTCAACATGTCCAGCTGCCGAAAAGAAGGACAAGCGTGTCCCATGGCCATGTGCTGATGACAATGCACCGCGTCCACGACCAGCACTGTTGCCCCCAGACACAGAGCCTGCTTGCCCTCTTTTATTGCCTCCTGACTGTCTGCCTCTCCTTGTTTGCCTTCCAGACATTCTAATAGATGGCCTGCAGGGAGATGGGAAAAAAGCAATAAGGGCTACCTTCAGGTGTCCTTCTCTGTCCCTTTACTTAAGGATTTCTAAATATGGTTGAGGATGATTGCTTTTGCACAGAATAGCACAACGACAATTTCCCTGACTGTCCAAAAAAACAAGGATTTCAAAGATGGTTGATGAGGAATGCTTTAGCACACTATAGCACAAGGAGAATTTCCCTCACTGTCCTTCCCTGTCCCTAGAAACAAGGATTATCACAGTGAAAGAAACTGACACTCTTCCTACCTATAGTTTTCTGTCCCTAGAAAAAATGTTTTTTAAAGCACACTATAGCACAAGGAGAATTCCCTCACTGTCCTTCCCTGTCCCTAGAAACAAGGATTCGCACAGTAAAAGACACTGACACTCTCCCTACCTATTAGTTTTCTGTCCCTAGAAAAAATGTTTTTTTAAAGCACACTATAGCACAAGGAGAATTTCCCTCACTTTCCTTCTTTGTCCCTAGAAACAAGGATTATCACAGTGAAAGAAACTGACACTCTTCCTACCTATAGTTTTCTGTCCCTAGAAAAAATGTTTTTTTAAAGCACACTATAGCACAAGGAGAATTCCCTCACTGTCCTTCCCTGTCCCTAGAAACAAGGATTCGCACAGTAAAACACACTGACACTCTCCCTACCTATAGTTTTCTGTCCCTAGAAAAAATGTTTTTTTAAAGCACACTATAGCACAAGGAGAATTTCCCTCACTTTCCTTCTTTGTCCCTAGAAACAAGGATTATCACAGTGAAAGAAACTGACACTCTTCCTACCTATAGTTTTCTGTCCCTAGAATTTTTTTTTTTTAAAGCACACTATAGCACAAGGAGAATTCCCTCACTGTCCTTCCCTGTCCCTAGAAACAAGGATTCGCACAGTAAAACACACTGACACTCTCCCTACCTATAGTTTTCTGTCCCTAGAAAAAATGTTTTTTTAAAGCACACTATAGCACAAGGAGAATTCCCTCACTGTCCTTCCCTGTCCCTAGAAACAAGGATTCACACAGTAAAAGACACTGACACTCTCCCTACCTATAGTTTTCTGTCCCTAGAAAAAATGTTTTTTTAAAGCACACTATAGCACAAGGAGAATTTCCCTCACTTTCCTTCTTTGTCCCTAGAAACAAGGATTATCACAGTGAAAGAAACTGACACTCTTCCTACCTATAGTTTTCTGTCCCTATCAAAAATGTTTTTTTAAAGCACACTATAGCACAAGGAGAATTCCCTCACTGTCCTTCCCTGTCCCTAGAAACAAGGATTTGCACAGTAAAACACACTGACACTCTCCCTACCTATAGTTTTCTGTCCCTAGAAAAAATGTTTTTTTAAAGCACACTATAGCACAAGGAGAATTCCCTCACTGTCCTTCCCTGTCCCTAGAAACAAGGATTCGCACAGTAAAACACACTGACACTCTCCCTACCTATAGTTTTCTGTCCCTAGAAAAAATGTTTTTTTAAAGCACACTATAGCACAAGGAGAATTTCCCTCACTTTCCTTCTTTGTCCCTAGAAACAAGGATTATCACAGTGAAAGAAACTGACACTCTTCCTACCTATAGTTTTCTGTCCCTAGAAAAAATGTTTTTTTAAAGCACACTATAGCACAAGGAGAATTCCCTCACTGTCCTTCCCTGTCCCTAGAAACAAGGATTCGCACAGTAAAACACACTGACACTCTCCCTACCTATAGTTTTCTGTCCCTAGAAAAAATGTTTTTTTTAAGCACACTATAGCACAAGGAGAATTCCCTCACTGTCCTTCCCTGTCCCTAGAAACAAGGATTCGCACAGTAAAACACACTGACACTCTCCCTACCTATAGTTTTCTGTCCCTAGAAAAAATGTTTTTTTAAAGCACACTATAGCACAAGGAGAATTTCCCTCACTTTCCTTCTTTGTCCCTAGAAACAAGGATTATCACAGTGAAAGAAACTGACACTCTTCCTACCTATAGTTTTCTGTCCCTAGAAAAAAAGTTTTTTTAAAGCACACTATAGCACAAGGAGAATTCCCTCACTGTCCTTCCCTGTCCCTAGAAACAAGGATTCGCACAGTAAAACACACTGACACTCTCCCTACCTATAGTTTTCTGTCCCTAGAAAAAATGTTTTTTTTAAGCACACTATAGCACAAGGAGAATTCCCTCACTGTCCTTCCCTGTCCCTAGAAACAAGGATTCGCACAGTAAAAGACACTGACACTCTCCCTACCTATAGTTTTCTGTCCCTAGAAAAAATGTTTTTTTAAAGCACACTATAGCACAAGGAGAATTCCCTCACTGTCCTTCCCTGTCCCTAGAAACAAGGATTCGCACAGTAAAACACACTGACACTCTCCCTACCTATCCTTCTCTTTCCCTAAACTAAAGGAATCCAGGTTAAGCAAGAAAAAAATAAATGTCACTGTCCCTGCCTATGCTTCTCTTTCCCTGCTCCGGAACACACTACACTAGGCCGCCGTGCTGGCGGCCTTTTATAGTGTGGGGCGTGTACTAAACACCCTCAGCAATAATTGGCCACAGGCATCCTGCCTGTGGCCAATCATTGCTCTCCTCGCTGCCGGCGCTGTGATTGGCCAAGCATGCGGGGTCACAGTGCATGCTTGGCCAATCACAGCGCCTGGATGACACTGCGATGGCGTAGTGCATTGTGGGCCGTTCGCGTCACTCGAATTTGGCGCGAACGGCCCAAATCGTTCGATCTTCGTCGAACGATCGAACAGCCGATGTTCGAGTGTTAAGCAACCCAGTAAATTTTGTTTATTGGTTACCTTCCTCTAAAGGATATAAGGTAATTGGATCCGCCTACTAGTATGTGGATCCCTTTAATAAGTCCAAATGGGTGCTATTTAGCAAGGGGCTGAACCTGATGGGGCGGGGGGAGGGGACCGGGGCAGGAGGGACCGTTGTTTGTGGAGGGAACCTAGATGCTGATTAAATAAAGCCGATGACCTAGGTATTGGATGACGTAAGATACGTCATATATGGGGATCCCCTGATTTTAATATTGGCCTTGGAGGGTTGGAAGGTTTGATTAATGTTCCAATGAATTCAGGTTTAATGAAGAAATGAAAAAATTGAATTTCCTCTGAGAGTTGCTGACATGTTTTAAAATGAAAAGTTCATCAATATGATTTTAGTTCAGGTGTCAGTAATTCATTTGGAACATAACATTGATAGGGCAAAAAGAAAAGGATTTAGACACAGTGAGACCAGTCGATGATCATGATATTCAGCTCTACTTCATCCTATATGTCAATAGGGTGCGTACATTACCATTGGACGTCTTCGCTTTTGAGCTGAGTTTGATCAGGTCTATGTCAATAGATCCCTGATTGCTATGTACCTTGCGGCTGATGTTAGAATGTTATGGCCATACCAATTGGTTTTGTTGGCAGTTGGCGCAAACGGATGTCCAAGGGTGTCCAAGGCTGTCAGGCGGTGCTCACGCCGCTGTGTGGAGGGTCCGATGTGGCGGCGTTAGAAGTGCCGGGTACCACGGTCGTTACCGCTGACGTGGGCGCTGACTGCTGCCTACGTTCTCCTGTCCGTATCACTCCGCCCGCTCCATTCAAAACCACGTCATGTGACTGTGTGGGGTATTACGTCAACGCGTTTCGCCATGCTCTGTAGCGTAGCTTCGTCTGTGCCTCACTGTGTCCATGCCTCACTGTATCCATGCCTCACTGTCACTGGGCCCATGCCTCACTGTGCCCAATCTCCCTACCTGATCTCCAGCGCTGTGTGACTAGACTTTAACATGGGAGTCTATGGAAGGGGTGCCTGGCTTTGAAAAATCAGTGCTCCACGGCCGTAGGTCCCCTGGACAACAAACTTTGTACACTTGTAGAAGAAGAGTGGGGGCTACATGTGTGCCAGGTTTGGGGTCCAGGGGACCTAGGGCCGGCTGGTACTGGGTCCCCAAAATCACTGAAGAAATGACCGTTTAATGACCGTTTAACATTGGAGTCCATGGAAGGGGTGCCCGGCTTTGAAAAATCGGTGTTCCCCGGCCGTAGGTCCCCCGGACAACAAACTTTGCACACTTGTAGATGAAGAGTGGGGCTACATGTGTGCCAAGCTTGGAGTCCGGGAGACCTACGGCTGGCCAGGATCAGGCGCACAAATTTGAAGATGAACACAGACTCGAGTATAAGCCGAGGGGGGCATTTTCAGCACAATAAAACGTGCTGAAAAACTTGAGTATATACGGTATATATAAAAATATATATTGTTTTAAAAACTGCAATTTTTGGTTTCGGTTTTCGAGCCAAGTGCATCCTGAATTTAGTGCCCCTCTACAGGAAGGTCAAAAGTTATGTTATAAAGGTTCTCTGAATAATTACTGGAAAATGTAACGTACTATTTGACAGCAGAGTTGTTGTTTTTTGTTATTCTAGTGTAGCGTAACGGGGGAGCACCAATACAATTTAAGCAATTGTTGCCTGAGTGGAAAGTCACAGTTCCTTTTCAGCATACAAGCATTCCTCTCACAGGGTTCCCCAAGGATATTTGCTCACCAGATGGCACTCTGTCACCTCGCCCCAATATACCCAACTGGGTCTAACCTGTACCTGTCAATGGATATTTCAATTTCATACAGTGCTGAGTGTATAATTATTAAAAATTAAATGTAAAATACTTTAGTACATAAAATGTTATGCCCCTGCAGTAAACATTGAAAAGAATTATTTTTTTATTGAATTTTTTTTTGCGTTTAATACACAAAATAACAATGAAAAAAAAAAAAAAGGACAAAACAGTACGTTCCATAAACATATCTCACTAATGCATGTAAGATAATTAACAAAGTATGTCAGTTCAGCTCCAACTGCCGGTACACAAAATCAAGCTGCATATCATGGCATTACATAAAGATAACCAGGGGAAAAAAAAAAACAAGAAAAAAAAACAAAGCGCTCCAGAAATACATCTGTATGAATAGTACAACAAATATATTGTCATAAAATTAGGTAACAGAGTAAACCGGCAATGGATAAACAGCAAGCCAGGGGGACCATCATTTATAGAATTTTTGTACACTACCCTTATGCTGGTATAAACATTAAAAACAGTGGGGCTGATTTACTAAAGGCAAATCCACTCTGCACTACAAGTGAACTGCAAGTCCACTTGAAAGTGCACTTGTAAGTGCAGTCGCTGTAGATCTGAGGGGAAGCTCTGAAATTAGGGAAAGCTCTGCTGATTTTATCATCCAATCATGTGCAAGCAAAAATGCTGTTTATTATTTTCCTTGTATGTCCCCCTCAGATCTACAGTGACTGCACTTCCAAGTGCACTTGCAGTACAATTGTAGTGCAAAGTGGATTTGCCTTTAGTAAATAAATCCCCCCCGCAAGCTGCATGCACCAGAACGGAGAGAGGTAGTGGTGACAGCAGGAATCGGCTGAATTTTTATCCATCTATGGGCAGGCTTGTTGCACAGAAGTCCATCTCTCAATCGACTTTGGTACAACCAGCCTTTTGGAAAATTTTCACTCGATCAGTGCTGCAGGCTATAGCCGAATGAATGTTTTATGACTGCAGGGAACTCTCTCCGTTGTCAGAATACAATAGCTCCACGGGAGGGTTTCCCCCATCCACACATTCGATTCACATTCAAATCAATTAATTTTCTTTTTAGGAAGAAATGTAAGAAAATTAATCATTTGTGCTGGGCTAAGCACTTTATTCTGTAAGTGGATTGACTGTTTTTTTAACAATTGATTTGGGATAGGGATTCTTTTCGCTTTCTTTTTAAAATTAAGATACCTGTGAATCACTAAGGAAGATGTTGCTGGCATTTCTTAAAAAGTACACAAGCACTTTCTGACCTTCTTATATGATAATAAAGGGGGGGGGGGGGATTTGGGACTTTAGATGAAGCACATGGGGTGTGCCTCCATCCCTAATTGAGAGGATAAGGTGGGGAAGTTGGGACTTTGAATGAGACCATGGACAACGTGGGGGTAATAGATGGAAAGTACATATTTATTGAATATAGTGAAATGTAAACACATGTCAATTAAAAAAACACAAATAGAAAAAACATTGCAATAAATATAATTTCATAAGATTTACAAGCACATGTGTATGTGCATATGCAAAAATGGGCATCAAGGATACATGAATTATATAGGCTTGGCGCCACACAGTGGTCTCAGTTGATGAGTATATACATTCATATAATTCATATATGTACATGGAAAGTAAAATGTAAAAAAGCAGCACTTGCAAGGAGAAAGGATTGTGAACCAATAAAACCATGATTGTTAAAAATAAATTATTCTGAGTTGATGGTGTGATATAAAATATCTGTCTGCATCTCAAATTGCCCGATGCAATTCGTGTGGGAACACTCATCAGGGGCGGATGCTCAGAAATATCTAGAGTGAAATAAGATAGAATTAATCTAATTGTAACTTAGCGTAATGGGGAAAGGCCAATGGGCCCACCCTGAGTACTTACATGGAGTCAATACAATGAAGTGTGGCAGGTATAGAGCCAGGGCCAAAGGGAATTGCCTGTCCCGGCTCTATACCTGACATGTGTTTACATTTCACTATATTCAATAAATATGTACTTTCCATCTATTACCCCCACGTTGTCCATGGCCTCATTAAAAGTCCCAACTTCCCCCACCTTATCTTCTTATATGATAAGGGGTCAAAGGCTATTTAGTGAGTTTGTTGCATATAGGTGAATCAGGTGGAGAAGAAACACAGCAGAAGGAAACATGTGAGAGTGTTGGCACTTAAATTTGGAATTTATTTGAATGAATAGCACAAATGCTACACAGCCATGTAAAGCAAAAACAGAGGAGAGCAACTATCCATCTACAGAGCATTCATTGCCTCATTCTGACTCACTCCTGTGCTCACATTGAAAATTACCCTATTGCTGACTCAAATATCTCTGCTACAACTTTGAAAGATATGCTAAATGTCTCTGGGACATTTATTACAACATTATATGTCTTCTATCTTTACTAGAAGTTAAGTAGCTGACAATGAGGACTGCTCCAGAAGGAATAACCTTAAACTCAGGGGTATACCGGAGTCGGTGACAAATGCAGATTTATAACTATACCTACGCCAACTTCTCAAAGCCTAAATTCCTGAAGCCAAGGACTACAAGCTTATTATTGCTAGAGCCCACCTTTTACATAAGACCAATTCCTCTCAGGTCATATTCCTAGAGATGTACTAATAAAGATCCACTTTTATCACATTAAAGAATAAGTTATGTTAGCCTCCAGAAAAAAAGTCCTGCTTCCTGAAAAATTTGCAAGCATCTCTATACAAAACATAGAATATTTTTATGCTCACAAAATACTCCTAATTACTGTGCCACGAATGACAGTCTAATAGACATGCATAAACCTCTGGACAAAGGATCAAGGAGGTGAAGAGGTGGGTGGATGACATCACCATCTCTATCTCTGCCAATCAGAGGAAGTCATATATTCATTCAAAAAATACAAAACTTTCTCTGAATGACTAAGCAGCACTCAGCCTGACTCAGTGTTGTCTTCATCCCACTGCCAGAACACAACACTGTATACTGTATGTACAGTAGCTGATGCTACATACAGTTTCCACAGCTCACACAGGGGGCGCATCTGTTAGTAAAGGAAATAGTTTGTTTGTTTTCAGCCTGGTCTAAACAAACTATTTAAAATTCAATCAAACCTGGAGTTAGGCTTTAATGTTGCATAGAGAGCTATTAATGCTGGCACTCTTTTGGAATGGTTGCAAAAGGGTAACTTAAAGTGGAACTAAACTGTCCTATCCTTTACAGCCAAGGAAGCTGACATCTTAGCCTCTGTTTCATCTGCAGTTGCCATGGTGATGCATATGTGATCAGCTATCATGTCTGCCATTTGATGGCTTGATAGGTAGGTTGAGAGCTGGCATAAGCACACTAGTAACTGTAAGGCCCCTTTCACATTTGTGCGACCTGAAAGCCGCGCGATTTTGCCACAATTTTTTTGCCACGATTTTGACACGACTTGAAGCAATGCCTGTATAATGTTGAGGTCTAGGGACCTCAAGTCGCCTCAAAGTCGGACCAAAGTAGTGCAGGGACTACTTTGAAGTCGCTGCGACTTGAAGTAGCACAGATATGAATGGTACTCATTGAAAGTCATGGAGTACGACTTGTCATGCGACTTTGCAGTCCCAAGTCGCAGGACAAGTCGCACAAGTGTGAAAGGGGCCTAGCACTTACCAAGGCATGCCTTGAATTCAACAGTTTTGGTAAATTGTTACATTATTGGGTTTATTGGGCAATTTAGCCCCAGTGCATGGGGCTCCCGTGATTAGCACAGGTGCACTGTCCAGCCCTGCTTCCGGCAGCCTGCCACACTCTATGAGAGGCTGAAACCTAGCAGTACTTACATTTAGTGCAGTGTGGGCCCAGGGATGAATGTTCCGAAAGCATGGAGTCTGTGTTCCAGGCATTCATCCCTAGGTGCATACTGCCTCGCTGAGTGCACCGTTCAGCCTTATCAAGCTGCAGCAGCTGTCAGCATCAAGTTAAATGGATGTTACAAAAGTATTGGTACCTGCTCTTAACTGAATGAATACAATACCCAAGCTCTACTGCTGGTGATGCTATCCAAGGCTGAAAACTGGTGCTTGTGGCTGGGATGTGCAGTCTCAATACTTTTAACATTGATACTCATAGTAAGGCCACAGCGGCCAAAACACATTAGCATTGTGTTACTGGATGTACTTTTGTAGCAAATAAAGCTTTTCAACGTTTGAGTCCATCGAGTTTCCGGCTTATGACTATCAACTGTTCTTAATTGACCCTGAAATGAGTCAATACATAGCAGGTTCCACCAAATTTCCACATAAGAGATCAACCTCCCTCAAAGACAGGTTAGTACAAAATCACTATCGTGGCAACAAGCTAGGTAAACTATGTGAATTTAAGGGGACATTCGCCTGTGGGGGTTGTTTTTTGAACTGTCGCAGACAATATGTTTTACCCAATGGTTTACATCAGTGGTTCTAAACCCGATCCTCAAGTACCCCCAACAGGCCACGTTTTTGGAATTTCAGTTAGATAAAATAGCTGTCCAAAATACCAAGCCATTGACTCTGATTTAAGGCACCTGTGCAAGATAAAGGAAAACCTGCAAACATGGCCTTGGGGGTACTTTAGGACAGGGTTGAGAACCACTGGTTTACATGACTGTGACTATGTGGTTTATTCTATATTGGCAAAACTAAAAGAGAACTATGGCGGAAAATGTATGATCATGCATTTGGCATACAGATTGAAGATTTAAATCACCTATAGACCATCATGTTGCAATACAACACAGCTACCAATCTGTAGGCTTCAAGTTTATTGTTCTGGATAGAGTCCACCCTGATCCTCATGGAGGAGATTGGGACAGAAGGTTACTTTAATTGGAAATTAACTGGATATACGCACCTATATTAAATGAATCAACTATAATTTCTATACTCTGCCCTATCTATGTTGACTCTGGTTATGATGTTTGTAATTTGGTTTATGGCATATTGATGTATAACAAAATATGTATAGGGTTACAATGCTATTGGTCTAATGTATCAACATTCTATGACATGTTAAATATAATAAACCCAGTGCTATGGTGTGTATACGAAGTTTAGCTGTCTGCACTAGGATTACCCTGGTAAGGGTTAATCGCAATCAATAACAGTAAGTATGTGTGGCGCTACCCCTATATAAAGTACTCAAATGAACTCGAAAAATATTAAAGTGCTCTGTGACCTCACTGCAAAGATATGAAGCTGCTCATATAAATTAAACAAATCACATAAAATTAAATATGGTACATAAATAGGAAAAAAACATATAAAGTGCTCCGTGCTTGTGAATAAATTAATATAAGTTCAATATTTGTATAAAGTTCATATGCTTCCAAAAAAGTGTGCTCAATGCTTCAAAATTCATAAATCCAGTGCTTCAAGTGCAACAATCTGTGCCCCCTCCTCCTTTGTCTCCTCACTCACCAATGCAAAATCAGCGCTTTGTATAAGATCAGTAGATGAAATCAGCCTTTAGCTGTTCTTATTACTACATCACTCGTACATGCACAGGGAAATAAGGCCAGCCAACATCCATAGCGAAATTCCATTTATTAAAAGTGCAATAAAAACGTATACAAGTAGCTACTCACAATACAAACATGCTTGCATTACACAAGCTGTATGCACATGGTCCTCCAACAAACTATCTGCGCTCCACAGTCCGGAACCACACAGATGGAAGGGAAGCCAACAAGACCCACCCAACGCGTTTTTTTTGTCACACTAATGTCATCAGGTGCGGCCGCTCCTGATGATGTCAGTGTGAAGAAACACGTTGGGTGGGGCTTGATGGCATCATTTCTGTTTTTATTGCACTTTTGAAAGGGTATTCAGGAGGAGTCAGGAACAATTCTCAGACTTCTCATGGCTAGAATCCACTGGTCTGCCACCCTCTGAAAAGCCATCACTTTTCAAAGAGCAGTGGAAAGAGACCTCCGGGGTCATTTACACCATTTGCAGTGAACTGTGTTAGTTTGCACAGATCAATGCAGATTCACTGCTAGGACACATTGTTTTCTATGTGCCTGTTCACCTCACAACACTTCCTTGGAGTGGGTCACAGTGTGTTACGTAAAAATGCCGACTTGCACTGCACCCAACCTCAGGTCACCACTAGTTACCATACCGCAGAGCCTAGGAATGAAAGAAATGTCATTTGTGACAACTGTTTCCCAGGACCGCACACCAGTATAGCGAATCAGAAAAGAAATGATTGCAAAATGGCTTCAGCTGAATCTCCACCTATCAGGAAAGACCCTCTACATGTTTCACTTGTGTAGGGCTTAATCTTAAAGGTCTCTGGGGTGTAAACAAGCCCTAATTGTTTTTGTTACATAAGTGTATTCTGTGCTAATTAAAATAACAAAAAAAATATGGCAAAGAGTTATTTTGCTAATGTTTGCTACTTTGCCTGTATAACATAATGATGTGATTTAACAAGCTCCAAAATGTCCTTTTAGTTCAGGGAAATTTGCCTCGGGTGGTTAAAGGGAAACTTTAATTGTTTTTCTTTTTAAGTTTATACGTTTTTAAATTGATGATCCCCTTGCTTTTTAACTTTTATACATACATATATTATTATACAATATATAAAAGGAATGTGAAGTCTTTTAAATTCTTTATTAACATTTACTTGCAAAAGAGATTAGCTTGTGTGCAGGGCAACTGTTTGGCAGTAAATTAAAAGGACCACATGAGACGATGGGTGGATTTACTAAAGGCAAATAGACTGTGCACTTTGCAAGTGTAGTTGAACTAGTTTTCCCCAGAGCTTAATGCAGTCTTTACAAAGTGAAGCTTAACTTTGTAAAGACTACACATCTGTGCTTCACCACATTCACAAAGCTTTGGGGAAAGTAAGTGAAACTGCGCTTGCAAAGCAAAGTCAATTTGCCATTAGTAAATTCAACCCAATGTCTTCCAGGAATTTTGTTTATGTAATGGATAGTAAACAGTGCAACAATGTGGTTGTGATCCCAAATCAGAAATTTGGAAGGCATTTTTACAGTTCTGTAAGACAGTTAAGTTATTCAGAATGTACATGCAGCAGTGTACTCAAGGATTGCCCCTTTAAACAGGTCCCCTTACGCTTTCACAGTGAACCTCTCAGATAGGGTGCTGCGCTGGTAGTGTAGGGAGCAAACATTGTCCAATCCCAATGCAGACTAGGCAACAGGGTCCTTCCCCAAACTCGAAGTAGTATCTAGGGGTACTTCAGACCATCCCTGTTCTGTCTCCGTTCCCATGGAATATTACCCTAAACAGGATGTGTGTGTGCCTATCTATGTACTCCCTACAAGACCAGCTCACCAAAATGACCCAGCAGGGGCTATATGTAGCCCCCCTGGATCCAAAATGGCTGCATAAATCTTGGGAGTTCTGTGTCTAGTCAGACGCAAGATGGCCACCAGGAACCCACTGCAGAAGACAAGTCCTCTACAAGGTTCCTCTAGTGCCAGAGATAAGTAGCAATCATGTGATCACTGTTTGCTCATGACAGCTAATGAAGAAGAGAGTGAGCAATTCTGCATGTTGGGAACAATGTTAATTGTTAGTGCACTAACCTCTTACAAGCTTGATTTAACCACTTGAGACCCGCGCTATAGACGAAAGACATCTGCAGCGCGGCTCTCAAGTGCCGGATGGACGTCCCTGGATATCCTGCTGTTTTCATTCCCCCTGCGCGCCGCCGAGGGCGCGCGGCGGGGAACAGCTGTGCCCGCCGTGTCACGTGTTGCCGATGCGCGTGCCTGGCGGCCGCGATGTCCGCCAGGTACGCGCGATCGGCTGTTACAGAGGCAGGACGTGGATCTCTGTGTGTAAACACAGAGATCCACGTCCTGTCAGGGAGAGAGGAGACCGATGCTGTGTCCCTTGTACATAGGGACACAGATCGGTCACCTCCCCCAGTCAGTCCCCTCCCCCACACAGTTAGAATCACTCCCAGGGAACATATTTAACCCCTTGATCGCCCCCTAGTGTTAACCCCTTCCCTGCCAGTCACATTTCTGCAGTAATCAATGCATATTTATAGCACTGTTTGCTGTATAAATGTGAATGGTCCCAAAATAGTGTCAAAAGTGTCCGATATGTCCGCCGTAATATCGCAGTCCTGACAAAAATTGCAGATAACCGCCATTACTAGTAAAAAAAAAAAAATATAATAAAAATGTCATAAATCTATTCCCTATTTTGTAGGCGCTATAACTTTTGCGCAAACCAATCACTATACGCTTATTGCAATTTTTTTTTACCAAAATTTTTGAAGAATACATATCGGCCTAAACTGAGAAAATAAATAGTTTTTTTTTTTTAAATTGGGATATTATTATAGCAAAAAGTAAAAAAATATTGTGTTTTTTAAAAAAAAATCTGTCTTTTTTTGTTTATAGCGCAAAAAATTAAAACCGCAGAGGTGATCGAATACCACCAAAAGAAAGCTCTATTTGTGGGAAAAAAATGTGAAAAATATAATTTGGGTACAATGTTGTATGACCGCACAACTGTCATTCAAAGTGAGTCAGCGCTGAAAGCTGAAAATTGGTCTGGGTACGAAGGGGGTTTAAGTGCCCAGTAAGCAAGTGGTTAAATCACTTCAACAATATGTGTTAGTCTTTTAAATTACCTTGTTTCTATGCATATTTGGAATTATATTTATACATGGAACAGACATCTTTGCTTATTACATAAGAAGGCTGTACTTCCTGGTTACATACCGTATTTATCGGCGTATAACACGCACCCCAAGTTTAGGAGGAAATTTTAGGGAAAAAAACTTTTAGCAGGGAAGTTTAAGGAAAAATAACTTACATTTAAATGCAGCCTTGTCAGTGTCCATTGCAGCCTTGTCAGTGTCCATTGCAGCCTTGTCACAGTGCAGCCTTGTCAGTGTCCATTGCAGCCTTGTCACAGTGCAGCCTTGTCAGTGTCCATTGCAGCCTTGTCACAGTGCAGCCTTGTCAGTGTCCATTGCAGCCTTGCCCCAGAGTCCATTTCAGCCTTGCCCCAGAGTCGCCGTGCAGCCTTGCCCCAGAGTCGCCGTGCAGCCTTGCCCCCAGTGTCGCCGTGCAGCCTTGCCCCCAGTGTCGCCGTGCAGCCTTGCCCCCAGTGTCGCCGTGCATCATTTTAAAATTGGCGCCGAGACTGTGCGAACGCCGGGGACGCAGGGACTGGGCGGAGCCGCCGCCGAGATACACATAGCCGAGTGTACTCGGCTATACTCGGCTTTTCTCGGCTCTGCTCACAGTCACGCCGAGTCCCGCCCTATGATGGACATAACACAGGGCATGACTGTGAGCGGAGCCGAGAAAAGGCGAGTATAGCCGAGTACATTCGGCTATGTGTATCTCGCTCCGCTCCGCTCACAGTCAGCAGAGACAGCTCAGGGATGACAGTATCGGCGTATAACACGCACCCACGATTTTCCCCTGATTTTCAGGGGAAAAAAGTGCGTGTTATACGCCGATAAATACGGTAATTGTTTTGCTTTACTGTTCCTTCTCACAGTGTAAGTCATTTGTTCATCTGACTCATTGAAAACAGTGTACTCCCTGTGTGGCTGATATCTTCTATTAAAATGTAAGGGCCTGCTTGCACATATGTGTTCGGCTGTGCTGGGCAGCCTTACCCAATGCAGTACCAATGCATAGACAATGGGCTTTATCTACTAAAGGCAAATCCACTTTGCACTACAAGTGCATTTGGAAGTGCTTTTGGAAGTGCAGTCACTGTAGGTCTGAGGGGGACATGCAGGGAAAATAAAAAACAGAATTTTTGCTTGCATATGATTGGATGATAGAAATCAGCAGAGCATCCCCTCATTTTAGATCTTCCCCTCTTGGAGTGCACAGTGAATTTGCCTTTAGTAAACCAACCAAAAGGTAATTTTCCTTCAGTTCTATAACTTTAATTCACACAATGTGCTGAATAAAAGGCAACTTTTTCCTACTTTTCTTTTTTCAGTAAACACTTCCACCAAAATGAAAAAATGCACTACTGTTATTCAGCGCAGTGTGTTGCAACTTAGTGTAGCGGGTGGTCATATCTAAGGGAAGCATCTGAGTGGTAACAGGCTCAGATGAAATAATTGTTAGGATTCATAGACCAATTTATGCCAGTGGGGAATATCAATGGTGTCCAGTTCCTTGGGGTCTATAGGTGGCGCTGTCACCATAGGCCGGGGTTGAACCACCATTGGAGAGCTGTGCCCTTTGTGTCCTCTCGCGGCAGTAGTACAGCGGGGCGGGGAACCTGCTGTGCCTGTTGTGGGAGGGTATAAAGGGGGCAGACGTTTTCCGCTCTGGGTCCACGCCCAGGCACCTTCAGGCTGGGGGTGAGTGATGGTGGTCTCCGGGTGCCCTAGGCCCGGAGACGGAGCTGCGGTCTCACCCCAGACACCTTCGGTCTGAGGTGAGGTACTTTCTGGAGGCCTGGGGCCCAGTACCTTCGACTGGGTTCCGTGAGGGATCGAGGGCTCCTAGGGTGTCCCCCGGTGTGGATGCCTGAATCTAGGACGAGGAGGCCAGGGAGGTAACCCTATCCGAAGACCCGGTGCAGCATTCGCTGGTGACGGTGGGGCCTCTGGTAACTGTCTGGATGGATGTCCTTTCCCTGACAAGGGCCATCGCTTATAGAAGGTAGTTCAAGTTCTCACGGTCGGTGGCAGCGACTGTGTGTCAAGCCTGTTGTGGTGCTATACAAAACAGGAGAAAACCAAGTTTAAGTTTGTGCCTGGACCTTCCTTCCCCACCTCGTCTGAACTGTATGTGTCACAACCTGTCTGCTCTCACAGAGACTGTTTATTGCTATGAATAAATAAGTGTTGGACTTTCAGTGGTGTGGACAGTAACTTACTGGGAGCTAAGGGCCCTACCTCCACTTGCGTGGACGGTAGGAATCATTCTCAAGAGAAGGTTTGGCTCTGGATGGAAACACAGACCCGAAGGTATGGTTTAATTAGCTCCATCTTTGCATACAGTATGGTGTGAGCTGGTGGTGCGCCACACTCTCCTCCCTGGTCCCCTAGACGAGAGCCAAGTGCCAGAAGGGAGTAAAGGGTGAGGTCGCTACACGTGGGGGCTCAGGTCCGGGATGTGTGTTTACATTAATGGAGCCGAAACCCTCAGTTTGAACTTTGCTGCTCAGAGGAGTTCAGAGGAGGTCAGCCATATTGGCCATTGCGCCACGAGGCACACCCTGACTGCACAGTTCGTGGGAGTGACCAGGAGAAAGCTCGCGAACCGGTGCAGAGGATTGGGAGGAGTCTGGCCATGTGAGGAGTTGCACGTGGGGACTTTGGCGCGAAGTGGGCAGTGCGCGTTGGAGCAGCAAACAGTCAGTATGTTCACTACTAATACCTCATGGGCTCCGGTTCCTACTTCTACAACCACGAGGATGACAACGTTTGCTGCTTCGCTGATGGATACGGGGGTCAGGCTCAAGCCCCGGGAGTGATTCGCCCTGTACGTATGTAAGGACGTTGAGGCTCTCGGTGTGATTTGTCCCGGCTGTTCGGGACTGGTGGTTCATCTGAAGCCATTCGAGCGATACGAGGCCTGTAAAGAGTTAATTTTCGAGGTGGAGCAACCCACAGAAAGGCCTCGGGCCTTCCACCTCAACTGTATCATGGGCGCCACCACTCTTGAGGGAGAAGTCAGAGCTTGTACAGCCACCACTGTAGAGACTTTGGAGAAAGTCGCGAGCAAAAGTTTGGAGAGAGAAAAATCCGAAGATGCTGTTTCGGTCACCTCGGAGTCCCTACTCCCACCGCCAAAGAGGAAGATTGGTCTTGTCAAGGCTTCCAGCGGCCGTAATGGAGCTACGCCCCAGCGCTTGCCTGGCCCGTTTGGATCCCAAGGGAAAAGTCCCGGACATCCTTGCTCAAGCATGGGCCAAGGTAAACCGGGGAGCGGGACTTGGTGTTTGGTTGGAGGTGTCAGGGAGCCCATCGGAGGGGGGTAACTCCACATCCACACGGAGTTACAGGCCTGCGGAGGAATGTGACACCTCCGACCTGGAGTCGATCTCCGATGCGGGAGATGCTGCCGAAATTGATGAGCTTTTTGAACGGAAGGGCTGGGACAAGATCCCCCTGGCCTCGTCCCGTGGGAAAAGGGACCCACCTATGTTCACTGGGGATAGTACACCCCGGGTGGAGGCCTCGGTGCCTGAGGAGGGATCCGGTCCCCTGCCTGCCCTTCCACCCTCGGAGTCGCCTACGCTTGCTGCTGTGGTGGAGCGAGTGCCGCCGCGGGCCCCTATGCCCGGCCTTGAGGGGGTGAAAGTACCTTGGCATCCGGATGCTCTTGTCCTGCCTGGTGAGGGAGACCGCACTACAATGCCACCTTTGTCCCGGCTACAGAGACTTTTCGGCCAGAAGGTCGCTAGCGAGTATGGGTGGGAGTACCCGTACTTGCCAAAAGAACTTTTGTATGAAGTGGAGGCCTGCAGGCAGCGGTGGTACGATGATTTCATCTGGACTCACATTAAAGTACCTCAGGCCCGCAGATACTTTTCCTGTTTTCCTACAGCCTCAAACAGATTCAATTACTGTAAAGCTGCATGGATGTTGGGTCGACACATTCACGCAGACAGGGTAGTCATTTGCCGAAAGAAGGGGGATGATGTTGAATACCATATGGAGACTTTCGACAAATATTTGAAACCCCTAATACTGCCGCACCCAAGGTTCTATCTGTAGGAGAATAGACTCCTGTGTTTTGTTGCTGAACATTCCGGAGTGCCTTTGCCAGAACTCAGGGACTCTGTAACCCGAAAAGGGAGGCCTACTTTTGGAAGGATTGGGAGCAGTTTTGTGTTTTTTTTTCTCCCTTTTCTTTCTCCACCCCAAGGACACTGAGACTTTGGGGTGTAGTTGAGTCAGGGCCAAGGTACAGATGAAGAGGTTCCTGAGCAAGAAAAAGAGTTTTATATCGCGACGCTGCCACTAGGTGGGGGTGTTGCGCAACGATGGTCACACACACCACACATAATTTTTCTTTTTTGGAAGGAAGGGGTTTCCTCTAGGGGGAGCCTGTTCATTCCAAATCATATACTGTGTTAGATAATGTGTTCTTTTCCCCTCTGCAGGAGAACGTCAATCAAGTCTGCTGAGAATGGGGCGGATCTTAGTCAGTGATGTGGGAGGGGGGATATATACTTTTTTTTCTCTTCTTAGAAAAAAAGAAAAAAAAAAGGGTTTATATTGTTATGCAATTGAATGGTTTATCTCTGTGTATGTTCTTTGTTGTTGTTTTTATTTTTTCCTTTCCCTTTTTGGTTCAGGCACAATTTTTTTTAAAGTGTCACATTTTTCTTCTTTTTGGTTAGTTTGTCTCTGGATTAGATTTATGCTGACTCTGATTTAGAGGGCATAAATTGGTTCCAGACACTGGGGCCCAGTGTCAAATAACTGGGGGGTATGTGTAGCGGGTGGTCATATCTAAGGGAAGCATCTGAGTGGTAACAGGCTTAGATGAAATAATTGTTAGGATTCATGGACCAATTTATGCCAGTGGGGAATATCAATGGTGTCCAGTTCCTTGGTGTCTATAGGTGGCGCTGTCACCATAGGCCGGGGTTGAACCACCATTGGAGAGCTGTGCCCTTTGTGTCCTCTCGCGGCAGTAGTACAGCGGGGCGGGGAACCTGCTGTGCCTGTTGTGGGAGGGTATAAAGGGGGCAGAGGTCTTCCGCTCTGGGTCCACGCCCAGGCACTTTCAGCCTGGGGGTAAGTGATGGTGGTCTCCGGGTGCCCTAGGCCCGGAGACGGAGCTGCGGTCTCACCCCAGACACCTTCGGTCTGGGGTGAGGTACTTTCTGGAGGCCTGGGGCCCAGTACCCTTGACTCGGTTCCGCGAGGGATCGAGGGCTCCTAGGGTGTCCCCCGGTGTGGACACCCGAATCTAGGACGAGGAGGCCAGGGAGGTAACCCTATCCGAAGACCCGGTGCAGCATTCGCTGGTGACGGTGGGGCCTCTGGTAACTGTCTGGATGGATGTCCTTTCCCTGACAAGGGCCATCGATTCTAGAAGGTAGTTCAAGTTCTCACGGTCGGTGGCAGCAACTGTGTGTCAAGCCTGTTGGTGCTATACAGAACAGGAGAAAACCAAGTTTAAGTTTGTACCTGGAACTTCCTTCCCCACCTCGTCTGAACTGTATGTGTTACAACCTGTCTGCTCTCACAGAGACTGTTTATTGATACGAATAAATAAGTGTTGGACTTTCAGTGGTGTGGACAGTAACTTACTGGGAGCTAAGGGCCCTACCTCCACCTGCGTGGACAGTGGGAATCATTCTCAAGAGAAGGTTTGGCTCTGGATGGAAACACAGACCCGAAGGTATGGTTTGATTAGCTCCATCTTTGCATACAGTATGGTGTGAGCTGGTGGTGCGTCACACTCTCCTCCCTGGTCCCCTAGACGAGAGCCAAGTGCCAGAAGGGAGTAAAGGGTGAGGTCGCTACATTAGTATACCACATCACAACCCGCTGTGGTAAAAGAAGATTAAAGGAATTTGAAAAAATGTCACATTGGCACTGCTCCCTTCACAGCACCTGACAGTGACCATGGTATAATGTAGACACTGGTGTAAACAAGCCCCAAAACATTCAGTATATCCCTCCAATATATGCATTAATCTCCATATTTTATGTCTTTCAAAATGCTGCAAGTAGACAAAAATACCTGCTGATCTGAAAGATAGCCTGCATGCTCCTAAATTTCTGTTTGAGCTGACAACACAGTGCTTTTTCAAATTGCTGGACTACAGAACTCCACCTAACCCCCACCCCTCTCTGTTCCTCTCCACATGTATACACAGATGCGTTTGCATTGGGCGTCATTTTTGAGGGGGGTGGTGCCAATGAATGATGGCTGCGGCACGGTCGTCTAGTTCTGGGAGGGCATCTATTGATACCCTCCCAGAACCACCCCCCCTCGTGTGCCCGCTGCGGTGTGCACCTGGTGCACTCTGTGATTGCGGTGTCCTTCAAACACTGCTGATCATAGATCGGGATAAAGAACCAATCAAAGCAGATCTTTACCATGTAAACACACTTGCCGATTATCAGCATTCCTTTCCTCACGCTGTCACAGCGGGAGGAGTGGAGAGCCAGTAACCAGCCTGCGTAAAAGGTGACATTTACTCTAATATTCAGTGTAACCCCAACAATACACATACGTACTGCCCAGGGGCGTACCTAGAGTATTTGGCACCCGGGGCGGATCCTATATCTGGCACCCCCCCCCCACATTAAAATGTAAAAACACCCCACTGTGCCCCCTGCATACCTCTGTATCCTTCAATATCTCTTTGTCACTACTGTGTACCCCCTCTCCACAACTGCACCTCTGGACCCCTTTACATCACAGCACCCTGCACCTCTGGACCCCTTTACATTACACAGCACCCTGCACCTCTGGACCCCTATACATTACACAGCACCCTGCACCTCTGGACCCCTATACATTACACTGCACCCCTATACTTTACACAGCACCCTGCACCTCTGGACCCCTATACATTACACAGCACCCTGCACCACTGGACCCCTATACATTACACAGCACCCTGCACCACTGGACCCTATACATTACACAGCACCCTGCACCTCTGGACCCCTGTACATTACACAGCCCCTTGCAGCTCTGGACCCCTATACATTACACAGCACCCTGCACCTCTGGACCCCTTTACATTACACAGCACCCTGCACCTCTGGACCCCTTTACATTACACAGCACCCTTACACCTCTGGAACCCTTTACATTACACAGCCCCCCACAGTAGAGACCCCCACATAGTGCAGACCCCCACACAGTACAGACCCCCCCACAGTGCAGACACCCCCTACAGTGCAGACACCCCCCACAGTGCAGACCACCCCCACAGTGCAGACCACCCCCACAGTGCAGGCCACCCACGGTGCAGACCCCCACCCACGGTGCAGACCTCCCAACAGTGCAGACCCCCGGCCCCCACACAGTACAGACCCCCCCACAGTACAGACACCCCCTACAATACAGACACCCCCACAGTACAGACACCCCTACAGTGCAGCCCCCCACAGTGCAAACCCCCCCACGATGCAGACCCCCACCCACGGTGCAGACCTCCCTACAGTGCAGACCCCCGGCCCCCACACAGTACAGACCCCCCCTACAATACAGACACCCCTACAGTGCAGCCCCCCACAGTACAGACCCCCCCACAGTACAGACACCCCCTACAATACAGACACCCCCACAGTGCAGACCACCCCACAGTGCAGGCCACCCCCACAGTGCAGACCCCCACCCACGGTGCAGACCTCCCTACAGTGCAGACCCCCGGCCCCCACACAGTACAGACCCCCCCACAGTACAGACACCCCCTACAATACAGAGAGCCCCACAGTACAGACACCCCTACAGTGCAGCCCCCCACAGTACAGACACCCCCTACAATACAGACACCCCCACAGTGCAGACCACCCCCACAGTGCAGACCACCCCCACAGTGCAGACCACCCCCACAGTGCAGACCTCCCTACAGTGCAGACCCCCGACCCCCACACAGTACAGACCCCCCCACAGTACAGACACCCCCTACAATACAGACACCCCCACAGTACAGACACCCCCACAGTGCAAACCCCCCCACGATGCAGACCCCCACCCACGGTGCAGACCTCCCTACAGTGCAGACCCCCGGCCCCCACACAGTACAGACCCCCCCACAGTACAGACACCCCCTACAATACAGACACCCCCACAGTACAGACACCCCTACAGTGCACCCCCCCACAGTACAGACACCCCCTACAATACAGACACCCCCTACAATACAGACACCCCCACAGTGCAGACCACCCCCACAGTGCAGACCCCCACCCACAGTGCAGACCTCCCTACAGTGCAGACCCCCGACCCCCACACAGTACAGACCCCCCCTACAATACAGACACCCCCTACAATACAGACACCCCCACAGTACAGACACCCCTACAGTACAGACCCCCCTACAATACAGACACCCCCACAGTGCAGACCACCCCCACAGTGCAGACCCCCACCCACAGTGCAGACCTCCCTACAGTGCAGACCCCCGACCCCCACACAGTACAGACCCCCCCTACAATACAGACACCCCCTACAATACAGACACCCCCACAGTACAGACACCCCTACAGTACAGACCCCCCTACAATACAGACACCCCCACAGTGCAGACCCCCACCCACAGTGCAGACCTCCCTACAGTGCAGACCCCCGACCCCCACACAGTACAGACCCCCCCACAGTACAGACCCCCCTACAGTACAGACACCCCCACAGTGCAGACCACCCCCACAGTGCAGACCACCCCCACAATGCAGACCACCCCCACAATGCAGACCACCCCCACAGTGCAGACCCCCACCCACAGTGCAGACCTCCCTACAGTGCAGACCCCCGGCCCCAACACAGTACAGACCCCCCCACAGTACAGGCACATAATGTACCTCAGTCTGACGATAAGCGCGGGACATGCACACTTGAACTGGTCAGGTGACGGACGGGTCCCCTCCCCCTGTGTAGGGAGGAGGAGGGGGAGGCGGCTTCACTCTGCTCGGGACTCACCCGAGACTGAACAGAGCCACGGCGCGGCAACGAGAGAGGGGGATCGCTGCGGGTGTCACTCGGCTCGTGACCCCCCCCCCCCCCCTCTTCTTGCAAAGCCTCTACAGGCTATGTGTGTTCTTCCTGGCGGCCGCGGTGCCGCGGCTTAAACCCGCCCGCCCCGCTGTCTTCATTTCAGCCGCGGGGGGCGCCGGCCTGACACCCCCCCAGTGTCTGTCACCCGTGGCGGCCCGCCCCCCCCGCCCCCCACTTAGTACGCCTCTGGTACTGCCTATCAGTGCCAATTAGTGCTGCCAATCAGTGCCTATCAGTGCTGTCAATCAGTGCCCATCAGTACCACATATCATTGCAGCTACCCCAGTGCTCACCAGTGCTGCCTCATCCTCTGCCCTGCTGACCCCATCTGCTACTACATTGAACACATATGTGGCACTTGGACGAATCATGTCTCAAAGTCTGATGAGAAAGCCACAGCTGTTCACTGTGAACGGTTGCAGCTTCCTCATCAGACCCTGAGACAAGAACAGTATACCGCAGCTGGGGTGGGACAAATTTAGATGGGGGAGGTGGCGTCCGGTTTTGGTCTTGCCTAGGGCAGCACAAAACCAATAATTATAGCTGATTCTCATAACCGTAACGAGGTATAGGAAAAAAAATAATGCTGTGACATAATCCAAAGGGCAGAGGCATAGCGTGGGGGGGGCAGGGGGTGCCGTCGCACCGGGCGCAACATTTAGGGGGGCGCCCGCCAGTATGTATCACAGTGGCTGCCTCCTAAATGAACTGTGTCCCCGTCCCTGTGTCACCGTGCCCGCCGCCATGTTCAGTCTCAGGCGCCCTGTGATTGGGCGTATGAGGTCATGTGCAGCGGCGGGGCTGGCCTGTCCACGATCGCGGTAGATCCTGGAGTTCCGCCTTCGCCCAATCACAGGGTGCAGGAGACTGAACATGGGTGGAGGCGGGACTCCAGGATCTACCGCGATCGTGGATAGGCCAGCCCCGCCGCCACACATGACCTCATACGCCCAATCACAGGGCGCCTGAGATTGAACATGATGGCGGGGAATATCGCCGAACAGAGGCTGCAGAGCTAAGCAGGTGCCGAACATGGCGAGTCGGATTACTCCAGCAAGGTACCGGGGATCGGGAGGAGGGCAGCCGCTGACACTCTTCCAGGCAGGCTGAGCCAATGCTGGGGAGGAAGGAGAGCACGGAGCCAGGAATAGAGCACAGGCAGCAGGGGGTGGAGGGGAGAGGGAAAGTCACAGCATGGAGGAGAAGAGAGGAATGGAGAGGAGAGGGGGATCAGCCTGGAGGAGGGATGGAGGAGAAGAGAGGAATAGAGAGGAGAGGGGGATCAGCCTGGAGGAGGGATACAGGAGAAGAGAGGAATAGAGAGGAGAGGGGGACCAGCCTGGAGAAGGGATGGAGGAGAAGAGAGGAATAGAGAGGAGAGGGGGATCAGCCTGGAGGAGGGATGGAGAAGAAGAGAGGAATAGAGAGGAGAGGGGGATCAGCCTGGAGGAGGGATGGAGGGAAGAGAGGAATAGAGAGGAGAGGGGGATCAGCCTGGAGAAGGGATGGAGGAGAAGAGAGGAATAGAGAGGAGAGGGGGACCAGCCTGGAGAAGGGATGGAGGAGAAGAGAGGAATAGAGAGGAGAGGGGGATCAGCCTGGAGGAGGGATGGAGGGAAGAGAGGAATAGAGAGGAGAGGGGGATCAGCCTGGAGGAGGGATGGAGGAGAAGAGAGGAATAGAGAGGAGAGGGGGATCAGCCTGGAGGAGGGATGGAGGAGAAGAGAGGAATAGAGAGGAGAGGGGGATCAGCCTGGAGGAGGGATGGAGGAGAAGAGAGGAATAGAGAGGAGAGGGGGACCAGCCTGGAGGAGGGATGGAGGGAAGAGAGGAATAGAGAGGAGAAGGGGATCAGCCTGGACGAGGGATGGAGAAGAAGAGAGGAATAGAGAGGAGAGGGGGATCAGCCTGGAGGAGGAGAGAGGAATAGAGAGGAGAGGGGGACCAGCCTGGAGGAGGGTTGGAGGAGAAGAGAGGAATAGAGAGGAGAGGGGGATCAGCCTGGAGGAGGGATGGAGGAGAAGAGAGGAATAGAGAGGAGAGGGGGACCAGCCTGGAGGAGGGATGGAGGGAAGAGAGGAATAGAGAGGAGAGGGGGACCAGCCTGGGGGAGAGATGGAGGAGAAGAGAGGAATAGAGAGGAGAGGGGGACCAGCCTGGAGGAGGGATGGAGGGAAGAGAGGAAAGACACACTTCTATATGCACATGAATGGGACAGGAGGAAATCAGTGGAGCTGGGATTGTCACATCCATATGGGGGGGGGGGACATGGAATCAGTAGGAGATAACATTAACAGGAGCTGGGACTGTCACATGAGATGAGGGGTCCATAAATAGGGTACAACACACACAGGGACAGGAGAGAAACGTGGGTGGAGGCATGGACACTTACTGTTGTGTTACACTATGTGATTATTCTTGCTCTGTGTCTTTAAGATCTGTCCCCTTCTTTCTAGCTGAACTCTCTCTCTCACCGTAGTTCTTTATATATCTCCTCCACTTCCTGATTCTGGTCATTACTCCTGTATATCTTCCATGCTAAACATCTTACATGTGGCTTACAACTGCAACGTTTTTCTACCTATGAATATCCATCATTAAACGGAACATTCGAAAGGATTCATCGTCTGTCGTCCTAACTGTGAGTTTATTCATTGAGTTAAACTGCCTGTATCGATGCAAGGGATGAATATCAAACCAGCTTGAGTAAGGCCTACTTAAACCTGGAGATGAACGTTATCACTTTGTAGTTGAGACAGAACAGTAGAAAAACGGAGTTTCACAGCCTAATTACAAGATTTCTGCATGTCAGTACTGAAACAGACAAGATTTACTGCCCTCATAGCAAGACAGAAGGGACAGAGCAGCACATGGCAGCCTTAGACAATCTGCACAGTGTCATATTTCAGCACACAGATCCTGCCTGCTTTCACAGTCAGTCTGCTATCATGAGTGACCAAGCTTCTGCATGTGAACTCACATCTACCTCCCCACAAGTTCCTGAAGAAACTGAGTTACCCAAACACTCAGTTAAACCCACTTGGAAAGTAATGGAGAATTATGAAGCTTCAAGGACTGAATTGTCAAATAGCTTGGAATTAGTCTGGGAGAAAATCCTTGCTGAAGCCAATACAGTGTCTGTTGAACGTGAACTACTGACACTAGCGGGCGCCATTAAACAACTTTCTGCCTCATATGAGCTTTATCAGCTTACCAGCATCAAATTCACTAATGTCTTACAAAACATGAAGTCAGAAAATGCGATGAGGCAGTTAAAGCGTGTCAACATTCTTAATATTGAAAGAGACAGTTTTATCCAGCAAACCAGATTAAAGGCAGAAGCAAAAATAAAGCTGTTACAGGACACTGCATCTCACAGATCTGTTTCCACCAGACGTTCTAAAAACTCGTCAAGATCCCATAGTTCAAGATACTCAACACTCAGTGAGCGACTTATTAATGCCCGCGCTGAAGTGGAAGCCAGCAAAGTGCAGGTGGCATATGCAGAAAAAAGAGCAGAGTTGGAAGCGCTGTCAGCACGTCAAAGAGCAGAGTCGGAAGCGCAGTCAGCACGTCAAAGAGCAGAGTTGGAAGCGCTGTCAGCACGTCAAAGAGCAGAGTCGGAAGCGCAGTCAGCACGTCAAAGAGCAGAGTCGGAAGCTCAATCAGCCCGTCAAAGAGCAACAATGGAAACCTTAAATGAACAGTGTAAACATGACGCAGCTATGGCAAAGCTAAGGGTCCTACAGCAAGCTATCAGTGCAGACGAAGGTGCAAGTGAGAAAGACAGCATTAACCTAAACATAGCAGATATGGAAGACCCCCTCAAACGCACTAAAGACTATGTCCTAAGCCACTGCAGTGCACACTCCATTGTCTCCAATGCTCCCGAATACATAGAGACTCCTTCACAGCTTCAAGTTAAAGAGGTTCCAGCAACTTCCTGCACTCAAAATCCCTCCACTGCATTTCCTACCTGCCTACCTTGCCTGCCTTCATACGTCACAGAGCATCAGCGCAAGCTTCAAGCAAGTCATCAATCTCCAGTCATCGGTACAGCCTTGAATCAACGTACCATTGGAACAACTGACTTCAAGCAAGCAACTCACCTGGATGCATCTGCTGCATCATATTTCCCTGTGTCCTTTAACAACAATGTCAAAGATAACGCAATCAGCACCATACAGCCAACAGCATCTCACATAAAGGCGGAGACAACTGAGACAGAAGAGTTTGTGAGGTACATGCTTCGCAGAGAGCTCATAAAGACTGGTCTTACAAGCTTTGATGACCAACCTGAGAACTACAAAAGGTGGAAATGTGCCTTCAGAACTACAATCAGCAATATTGGCATTACAGCTGATCAAGAATTGAATCTGCTGATCAAATGGCTTGGTCCTCTATCTGCTGCACGTGTTAAGCCATTAAGATCGGTTTTCATGGACAATCCTACTGCAGGCCTCACAGCTGCATGGGAGCGACTAGAGCAAAGTTATGGCAGTCCAGAAGCTATAGAAAATGCCTTGTTCATGCGTCTGGAAACTTTCCCAAAGATATCCGGTAAGGACAACAAGGAGTTCCAGAGACTGAGTGACCTTCTCCTTGAGCTTCAGCTAGCCAAGACAGACCCAAAACTACCTGGAGTCAGTTACCTTGACACTCCAAGAGGGGTAAACCCAATTGTCTCCAAGCTCCCGTATGGTTTGCAAGAGAAATGGACTGCACTAGGGTCATCATACAAAAGAGAGAACAAGGTTTCCTTCCCTCCATTCTCTTTCTTCTGTGAATTCATCAGGAAAATTGCAGAGACCAAGAACGATCCAAGTTTTTCCTACGGTGAGTACAGCCTCTTCTCACCCTTTTCTAAGAGTACCAGTCTTCAGGGCAACTATAGAAACTATAGAGGCCCAGTGTCCGTGAAAAAGACTGACATCCTTCCCACTCCTACCACAGTTCTAGCCACGAACAAACAGAGTAGGAAGATTGAAAACCCTAACAGAGAGTGTCCCATACACAAGAAGCCACACCCCCTCAATAAATGTATCGGCTTTAGGAAAAAGCCTCTGGAAGAGCGCAAGGAGCTTTTAAAGACATTTAGGGTATGTTTCAGGTGCTGTGCTTCTACAGAACATTTTGCAAGGGACTGTAATGTGTCCATCAAGTGCATAGAGTGTGGCTCTGAAGAACATGTGCAAGCCCTCCATCCTCTTGAGCCCAGCTCTGCACAACCTGCCAACACTCCTCCCAGGTTAACGCATGGCGGGGAGAATACAGACCAAGTGCCTAATTCTACCATCATTTCTTCATCCTGCACTGAAGTTTGTGGAGAAGACCGCTGTGGTAAGTCCTGTACTAAGATATGTTTGGTGAACATATACCACAAGGATCAACCAGAAAAGTCTCTAAAGGCATATGCTATCTTAGACGATCAGAGCAATCGATCACTTGCAAAATCGGAATTGTTCAATCTATTTGAAATAAAAGGCGAAGCTCATTCTTACACCTTGGGTACTTGTAGTGGAACTATAGAGGTTTCTGGAAGAAGGGCTCATGGACTCATGGTATCTTCTCTCAAAGGTAACTTGCAATTACCCTTACCTACACTTGTTGAGTGCAATCAGATACCTGCTAACAGGGAAGAAATCCCTACTCCAGCTGCTGCTTTCCATCACCCTCACCTCAAGGTAATAGCAAATGAGATACCGCCGCTTGACAAAGATGCTCAGATCCTTCTTCTGTTAGGAAGAGACATTCTAAGAGTTCACAAGGTACACAGACAAGTCAGTGGACCCCCAGATGCCCCATTTGCCCAGCGCACAGATCTAGGGTGGGTCATCATAGGCAATGTCTGCATAGGCAAAATGAAAAGACCTACCAACATTTCGTCATTCAAGACAAATGTTCTGCCAAATGGGCGAAACACTTACTTTGAGCCATGCCCACATCACTACTGGGTGAAAGAGAAGATAGCCAGCCACGAATGGCAACATGGTATCTCAGGTGACACAAGCCCTTTCTCCTGCCATGATGGCGACTTCGGCTCTACAGTGTTTAATGCAACCAGTGAAGATGACATACTGGCTCCTTCAATGAAAAACAAAGAATTCATCAAGGTAATGGACAATGAGTTCTTTCAAGATGACTCCAATAACTGGGTAGCACCCCTACCCTTTCGTCTCCCAAGAGAGAGATTGCCCAACAACTTACAGCAGGCCATCAGTAGATTCTCCTCCTTAAAGCGAAACTTAAGCAGGAAACCAGAGATGCAAAAGCACTTTGTGGACTTTATGCAAAATGTATTTGACAGAGATCATGCAGAGCCTGCTCCCCCACTAAAGGAGGGAGAATAATGCTGGTACCTTCCATCCTTTGGCGTGTATCACCCACGCAAACCAGACCAAATCAGAGTTGTCTTTGATTCCAGTGCTCAGCACGAAGGTGTTTCTCTTAACAACATGCTCCTTACTGGACCCAACTTGAACAACAGTCTAATAGGAGTCTTGATTCGTTTCAGACAAGAGCCTGTAGCAGTAATGGCCGACATTCAACAGATGTTTCACTGCTTCATCGTCAGAGAAGACAACAGAAACTACCTCAGGTTTCTATGGCACAAGGACAATGACCTCAACAAGGAAGTTATAGATTATCGCATGAAGGTACATGTCTTCGGTAACAGTCCTTCCCCAGCAGTGGCAACTTATGGGCTAAGGAAAACAGCTCAGACTGGAGAAGTTGAATATGGATCTGATGCCCGTCAATTTGTTGAAAGAAACTTCTACGTTGACGACGCACTTAAGTCCTTTCCAACTGCTAAAGAAGCAATTGATCTTCTCACCAGAACAAAGGAGATGCTGTCTGTAGCAAACCTTAGACTGCACAAGATTATATCCAACAGCCAGGAACTTATGAATGCCTTTCACTCTGAGGACTATGCCACTAGTCTAAAAAACCTTGACTTAGGTACAGATGTGCCTCCTGTACAGCGAAGTCTGGGTTTGTTGTGGAACATCAAGCAAGACAAATTCACCTTCCAAGTGTCAACTTGTGACAAACCCTTCACTAAGAGAGGAGTCCTGTCCGTGGTGAATAGCATCTATTACCCACTGGGTTTCCTTGCTACAGTTACCATTCAAGGTAAGATTTTACTAAGACAGTTGTCTACTGAGAACATAGACTGGGATACTCCCTTGCCTAGTGAGAATCAACACAAGTGGGAAAGGTGGAGATATTCTTTGAAGTCACTAGAAAAACTTCAGATTCCCCATTGCTATGTTCCAGGATCCACTTCAACCGCTAACCGGAGAGAGATTCATATTTTCTCTGATGCATCAGTTGAAGCTATTGCTGCAGTAGCCTATTTGAAGACCTCTGAACTGAATGGAGAATCACACTGTAGTTTTGTCCTAGGCAAGGCAAAACTCACTCCCAAGCCTGCACATACCATACCAAGACTTGAACTTTGTGCAGCCGTGCTAGCAGTAGAAATTGCAGAGGTCATACGAAGTGAAATGGACACTACAATTGATTCTTTCACCTTCTATACAGACAGTAAGGTAGTACTTGGTTACATAAACAACCAAACAAAACAATTTTATGTGTACGTCAGCAACAGGGTTGAACGTATCAAGAGATTCTCTCTACCAATTCAATGGCATCACGTTCCCATTGAACTCAACCCAGCTGACTGTGGGACCAGAGCCGTGTCACCTGCCGCTCTTCAGGACAGCTTATGGCTGTCACCTCCAAGGTTTCTGTGTGAGGACTCTAACTTACTCCCTATTGACACCACCTATGGGCTAGTAAGCCCTGAAGATGATAAGGAAATAAGAACTGTGAACACCTCACTCCACACGTGTGTAAGTACAAAACAGAAACTGCGGTCACACCATTACAGGCATCGATGGAAGCAGGTGCAGCATCTAGCCAATGTGTTCTGGCATCGCTGGAAGAAAAAGTATCTTCACCACCTTCAAGGTCGTTACAAATGGCAAGCATCTAAGCCAAATCTTAAGGTTGGAGACCTCATCCTTCTAAAAGACAAGGAAGTTTGTCGGAATGAGTGGCCTATGGGTCTTATTACTAAAGTTATGCCCAGCGATGATAACAAATTCCGGAAGGTAGAAGTCAAGGTAACCAAGGGAGGATCGACACGAACCTTTAGTCGACCAATTACAGAGTTAGTACTCCTTTTGCCAGGTGAGTGACTTGTGCAAGGACTAGCCATGTTGTTGGCACGGCGGGGAGTGCATTGCTGCCATCTACAGGTTCTACTCAGAACTTTGGAATTCTTTGAAGACATCATACTGTGACTTTATGTTCTTCATCCTGTTGAACTTACTTTTATTATTTGCTTGTTGCATGTTTTTCATTACAGGTTCCAGGACATTTATCAGTATTGGACTTATTGAAAATATATATATATTAGTTTAAGGTTATGAAATCTAAAGATTTCAGACGGGGAGTGTTGTGTTACACTATGTGATTATTCTTGCTCTGTGTCTTTAAGATCTGTCCCCTTCTTTCTAGCTGAACTCTCTCTCTCACCGTAGTTCTTTATATATCTCCTCCACTTCCTGATTCTGGTCATTACTCCTGTATATCTTCCATGCTAAACATCTTACATGTGGCTTACAACTGCAACGTTTTTCTACCTATGAATATCCATCATTAAACGGAACATTCGAAAGGATTCATCGTCTGTCGTCCTAACTGTGAGTTTATTCATTGAGTTAAACTGCCTGTATCGATGCAAGGGATAATAGCAAACCAGCTTGTGTAAGGCCTACTTCAACCTGGAGATGAACTTTATCGCTTTGTAGTTGAGACAGAACACTTACTGTGTGTTCTATGAACAATGAGATCCGCAGGACTTCCACACACCAGCCCACTCCCCCCACCTGTCATACAGCTATGCTATCCTTGACATCACAATCCCAGTACACCGCACAGCACACCTCCACTACACCGCACAGCACACCTCCACTATAAGGCGGGGGGGGGGGTCATTGGAAGGCGCCACAAAAATCTCCACCTATACCGTATAGTCAGGGGCGGAGCCAATGGGGGTGTCAAAATTAGGTTTCACGCAGGGTGGCAAAAATCCTTGCACCGGCCCTGGTCAGTATAGTGGTCAGTGTAGGAATCAGGTAGGTCAGTGTAGTAGTCAGTATAGTGTGTAGTAGACAGTGTGGGAATCAGGTAGGTCAGTGTAGTATAGTGGTCAATGTAGTGTAGTGGTCAGTGTAGGAATCAGGCTGGTCAATACTATTGTAGGAAGGGAAGGGATAGGACTCGGGGAGAGCTAAAAGTCCGCAGGTCAGGGGGGCGCAAATTACTTGCCTTGCCCCGGGCGCTGACAACCCACGCTACGCCACTGCCAAAGGGGGAGAGGGTGGAAAAGGCCTGGACATACACTTTAAGCTGCTAGGAAGAGTAATTTTAATAGCTCATCTAACCTGCCTGTAGTGGATAATTTACAGATCTCTACATTTAATGCATTAACAACAAAAAAAGTAGCTTGTTCCTTTAGGTTAAACATTACAAAATGATTTAAAGTTGTCACTCACTGAAAATAGACAAATTTTCCCTTGATATAGTGTGCTGCCATGACCCCAGTATCACAAAAACAATGTGTTTGCCTTCATACTTAAGCCCCGTACACACGGTCGGACTTTTGCCCAACAAACTTTGTTTTAAGCAAGTTGGACCAACAATCCGACCGTGTGTACGCTCCATCGGACAAACTTTTTTTCGTTTGGTTTTGTTTTCATCGGACAAAGGTTGGGTCTGCAAACGGACAAACTTTTGCCCAACAAAAGACCGATGGAGCAAAGTCCTACCGTGTGTATAGAAAACTATAGGACTTTTGTCCGATGGACAAAACAACTAATGTTAAAATCAACCAACAATAGCAGAAGTTGACCAAAGGGTGGCGGTAAAGAGCAGAAAAGAGAAGAAAAACCATGCGATGTTGCAAAATGTTTTGGGAAAGTTTGCAGAAAAGTCCAGTGGTGTGTATGCTATGGGTGTGCCCGGCCAACTCCGTTCGGACAAAAATCCACGGAAAAGTCCGATTGGAAGTCCTACCGTGTGTATGGGGCTTAACTCTCTCTTACTAAAACTTTGTGAAGCAGGGAGGCGAGGGAGCAGATAAACCAGTCCTCTGTCTCATTTAATTGTTTATGTAAATAATTTATTTAAAGCGGGGTTCCACCCGCAATTTTATTTTTTTGTTAAAAGTCAGCAGCTGCAAACACTGTAGCTGCTGACTTTTAATAAGGACACTTACCTGTCCTAGGCGCCCGCAAAGTCTGCCCCCCCCGAGGCCGATCCCTCGATCGTGGCTGGTCCCGGCGCCGCCATCCTCACTAAGGGAAACAGCCAGTGGAGCCTTGCGGCTTCACTGCCCGTTTCCTACTGCTCATGCGCGAGTCTCGCGGCGCTGTACGAATGGGCGGCTGCTCTCTGGGATACACACAGTTGCCAGAAGGCAGCGCGCCCCATTCCCCAGAAGACCAGCCGTGGACTAGGAAGAGGCAGATAAGGAAGATCCGCATAGCAACAGCAATTTCTGGTAAGTAAAATTTTTTTATTTTTTTATTTTTTTGTGGAATTTTGGTGTAATTTTTTTTTTTTAGGGTGGACCTCCACTTTAAAAAAAAGATACATTCATATTCAGAAAAGCAATGTATTTTCAATGAGAGCAGAGGAAACCTGCAAAGTATTGCAAATCCACTTCTTTCGAGTGTAGAGGTATGAAAAGACCCTACCCTGTGCTGGGTGCTGGCACAACATGAGCATAGTAGTGTAACAAGTGGATCTGCTGTCACCAATACACTAGTGAATGGTTAGAAAAAAAAACATGTAGCTAGCTTTAAACCAGACATTGTGCAAAGTTAGTATCTGAAGTTAAAAAAAAGTTTTACAGGTTAATGGCTTTATCAGGACCCTCTTAGACTCACAGGATGCTGACACCACAAGTCTACCCAGAAGCTCAGCAAGAAATGATAAAACTACATTTGACAGAACTGTGCTCTGCTTTAGGCTACTATAAAGCGCACTGCTTCCAATAAAACTGTGTCTATCAAATGAAGGAAAATTTCTAAACCGCGCTCCAATCCAAAGCAAAAATTTGAAGTAGCTCTATATAATATTAGCTTGTTGTCTGCAGAGTGAATCTGAAGGGGAGTGACGCTTTCATTATCAGCTTACTTTTTTTTAATGAGGACTGTTGCAAGATCTGCATCCTTTCAGAAATGATTAACCCTTTAGGAGTATCGCCAAAATGAAGACGATGCCTAAAATGTGACTTGCGTCTAAAGCCTCATACACACAATCGGATTTGGACAGGAATTGTGTGAAGACAGGCTGTTGGCAGAAAATCCGACCGTTTGTATGCTCCATCGGACAATTGTTGGCAGATTTTTCACGGACAACGGTCTGTTGTCAGATTTTCCGAGCGTGTGTACACAAGTCCGCCGGACCAAAGTCCAAAGTACAAACACGCATGCTCGGAATCAATGCTCACCAAACACAACATTAGCAGAAGGTGCCCAAAGGTTGGCGCTGAAGAGCTGAAAAACCACGTACGTTTGTGTTTGTTGGCCGACAATTGTGTGCCGTTTGTATGTGTAGCACACCCCCATAGGAGCTGCTGGTTTAGATTTGGGCCTTGCACGTTACCGCACCATTCATTGTCTAGGGGATGAGAGTCTATAGAAACTTCAATGTCCACACAAGTTATGAAACCTTTTCCTCAGGTTTTATTACCTTTGAAACTTGCATAGGTGGAGGGATGGAGGGTTAGGGGAAGGTTCAGGCACACGATGCAGATCACTGGGGAAACTTCTCAGTTTCAAAAAGTTACACTCACCACTCTCCTTCAAGTGGGTATTGCTCACCCGGATAGGCCCCTCTCACTAGCCTAGCAGCCGGGATGATGCACAAACAAAATGAAGAACAACAGTCTCTGCCACAGACTTTCAGACGATAAATATGAGCTGTTCAGTAATCCTCTGCCACAGGATATAATATCCGGAGATCTAGCCTTACAGTTTTAGAGCCTTTAAGCCGACCCGTTACACTGTAAGGTAACATGAGCTACGGTGCATCCTTCAATAAGGTCCCCAGGCCTTCCTCAAGATACCAGCCTTCCGCTTGGTCTTCTCCAGGACAGGTCCTCCCTGGTTTCCTCAATTGAGTGGCTTCCTCCCGCAGGACGGACAGCACAGGATCACCTTCAAAGTGCAGGCCCCAGTCAGGATAACTGGGCCTACCTGGTAGAGATGCAGCCTCGGGCTAACATGGCTCTGCGGCTGAAATTTCACCATCACATACCTCGAGCCAGGAGGGCTACGAGGCGAAGAGAGCATCGAACAAATGGCGTCTGCCCTTTAAGTACCCCTCCCCAGCATGCTCAGCGGGGAGACCACTCCCACTGAGCTGTTCCCAATACCCAATACACTCTAGCCTGCCTGTTTTCCAACATTGGCCTGTGGTGGTAACGCCACCTTCAGGCAAACATTGGGAAAATCCCTCCAAGCACAGCCATAGTCGGAACAGATGCTGATTTAGCCTTAATTATTAAAGTCTGAGCTAACTACCAGCTCAGACACCCACTAAATTTAAACATAGCGTCTGGTCATCAGGAGCAGGGCGCTACATATGCAAGACAAGTTTTTGACCAATGCCCTTCGGACAAAAGTCCGGGGCTTTGTCTGCGGGAAAATCCGATCGTGTGTACGAAGCTTTAGTGCAGATTTCTGGGAAAATCAGTCAGCCAATCACACAAAACAAACTTCTGGGAGTGTGATGTACAGAACACCTCCAAGTTACCATATTGCATCGAATGTACATCGTAGACATCTTGAATTCTGACAAGCACTGTCCCAGTGGCCACTTTGGTGCTTGGGCAAACACCCGCCCTGCAGCCATTATCAACTCCTTAAAAAGTTTGACATATTCAATGACACACGCTGAGTCCATTGCTCATCTTTCTCAGTAATGTTGCGATTATAGTAGAAGTCGGATGTGACGAAACGCGTCTGCTGCGTGATCCACGACAAACCGGAAGTGACGTTTAAGGGTCAGAGTCAGCTGGAATACCAGGAAGAAGACACGCTGGCTGCAATAGACGGATGTTCTTCTCTGGAAGTGAAACAGTGACTGGTGACCACGCTATTCGTGTACTCTTTTATGCTCTTAGACAATTTTAAGCTAGTACGTATAACTTGTATAAGGGGGGCTTTTGGCTATAATAAACGAATGGTAAACAGGATTATGCTATGTGAATATTCTATTCTTTCACATGATCTTGTTCCATTGGAGCCTCATATATCCAGTAAGACTTCTAGCAGAGTTGGTGGATTTTCATCTGAAGCAGTGGCCAAAGATCATAATAAAAGGCGTATATGATCTTTAGATCTGTTGAGTGCACTCCCAAAGGGGAGTATTTTTCCTCACGTGGTGGCAAACTTGGTGGATGATATACGATCGGTATCAACTAGGTCAACCACATTAAGAATCGCACTACTTGAGAAAGGGGAAAAAACTTTGCTTATCACTTTATGCTTGTATGTGCAGAAACATATGAAAGCGTGTCATAATTGGACTGATTGACATGAGCGCTGCTGTGACTTTTTTACACGGGACTGTACGGAACTTTCTGATGTCATTTATAGTCATATTTTGCTAACATTGATATTATTTTTAGCAGCTGCTAATGTAAATGTAGGAAATTATGCACTTATATTGATATACTATAATTTTCTGGTTCTATAAACTGTATTGAGATACCATCTTTTTCCTTAAAGGGGTTTTGTTTTGCGGCGCTGAGCAGTGCATTTGGGCCTTTTTTGAAGCACTTTAGGTTTTTAACATACTTTAGATAAGATACTTTAAAAAAGATGTACTATTAGAAGAAGGTGCTCTCATTATTTAGAATAAAAGACATAGGCAACGCATGGTGGTGTAGTAAAAAAAAAGTACCTGACCCTTTCCAAAAACGCAGAGGTGCAAAAACGCATTGATGTGAAGGTGTTCCATAGGAACCCATGTTAAAAAAAAAATGTCCTGCGTTTCTGCAAAAAGCAGGAAAAAAAACGTACTGGTGTGATTGGAGCCTTACGCTTGTTGCAATGAGGTGGGGTACATGGAAATGGACCCTTTTTTTATTTTAATATGAGATATGGACGTGGCAAAGATATTCCATATGCATGCACTCCGTGGTAAAAGTAAACGTAAGTTAGTGATATTTACCCCTTCGTGCTACTGAAATACACTGCAGAGGTGTAAAAATAACAACCAAAATGTTATTTCATCACAGTTAAAGATCAAATAAATACTGTGATGATAAAATAACACCAATTTAAAAAGTGGAACTAAACTGTATCTGAGCACCACAAACTGAAAATGCTATTTAATGAATTTTTAATATTCAAAGCAAACCTACCCATCCATCCCTCCATGCTTTATTTTGTTGAGAAATCACTTTGAAAAACACCCCCTGGCCATCTTGAGTAATGCCCCTTTCACACTGAGGCGCTTTGCAGGCGCTATTGCGCTAAAAATAGCGCCTGCAAAGCGCCCTAAAAAGCCGCTACTTTGTATCCAGTGTGAAAGCCCGAGGGCTTTCACACTGGAGCGTTGCGCTTGCAGGAGGGTAAAAAAACTCCTGCAAGCCGCATCTTTGAGGCGCGATAGGAGCTGTAAAAATACCGCTTCTATAGCGCATCTGCCTATTGAAATCAATGGGGTAGCGCCTCCAAAACGCCCGCAAAACGCTGCAAAGAGGTGTTATTGCGGGTGTTTTAATCCTTTTTTCGGCCGCTAGCGGGGGTTAAAATCACCCCGATAGCGCCCCCAAATCGCGGCAAAAAATACGGTATAGCGGTGCTAAAAATAGCGCCGCTATACTACCAGCGCATCCAGCGCTTCAGTGTGAAAGTAGTCTAAGGGCAGATGATTCAGTCCTGGTTCGCACTGATGCGATTCCTGTGCGTTTCCCGCACTGCATCACATTTGGACTCCATCCATGCGAACCGCTACGGGTATCAATGTTAAGTTAACGGTACCCCCAAAAAATGGGTCACCAAACGCAGTGCGATTGGCTGAATTAGATTCCAGTGCAGCAAAAAAGGTGCATGCGCCTTTTTTCATGTGGGTGCGGTGCGATTTGAGCCATACAAAATGAATGGGCTTCAGCCGCACTGCAAAGAATTGCATGCGATTCGAACAGGAATGCAGTGCGATTCCTGTCCGAATCACATACGGTTTCCTGCACCGGGTCAATTTGAACCAGCACTTGTGTAGCATTTACCTAATAGTCCATCTGCCCTTAGCTCAGACATGCAAGAAGGATGGTGTACTTAGCTGAGAAAGCCCCTCCACCCTCCTCCGGATGAAAGGAAAAAAATGCCCATGAAGACTCCTGGGATGTATGACATCATTTTGGCCTAGACTGGGAACCAGGAAGCAACTGAAGAAATGCAGAAAAGGTTAAAACAAGTAAATATCATATACCTTTTTATCTATTTACTAATGCTAGCAGCATGAGGATTAAAACTATTATTGATTGAGAAAGTTCTGCTTTAACGCACATATATTGCATGTTAAAGTATTCAACAACAAATCCAAGTTTTGTCATTTACATGTTTCAGAAAGCAAAAAAAGAGTGGTAAAATAAGAACAGATAAATTAACTTTTACTCTCATCTCATCACAGTCAAACTAACTTCACACATTCTTTTCTGAATTCACTGATCCTATGATACTTATTTATTTTTTATTTTTTGAATAGTCTTCTCTCTGGTGGCCAGAAGTGGCACTGCACCTTTTAAAAGTATGCCTATTACCTAATACAGCATGTGTGCCTGTTGACAAAGTTTGCAGATAAGATGGAGAATTTTGTGCAAAATGTGAATAGCTTAGTGAACTGGTGTCTATTTCACTATGTTATTGTAGCAATACCCCCAGCTAAGAGGGCCGCAGTATTAGATTTGGGCCCTGAACACAGCTCCGCCAACCCCCAGCAATTCACTCGACCCACTCTGGCACAGTCAGTCTAGGATAATTTAACTTATGCTCTATGGAAAATTCAGAGACCAATGCAAGTAGTAAAAGAATAATGAGTTTACTCTCATTTAGTAAAATAAATCAACAGTAAAACAGATAACATATGCTTCTGGCAGAGTCCTGCAGCAATTGGTACACTACACATTAATGAAACACAGTAATGGCGTGCCTCGTGGGGCGACCGTTAACTAAGCGCCCTGTGGCGCAGCTACTAAACTCTAATACCCGGTCAGGCCTGACCCTATAACTCAGTCTCTAGGAGATGAATTCTTCGCATGCAAGTCTTTAAATGGTGGTGCACATTTCAGGAACACATTTGTTATCCAAAAGGGGGGGGGGGTAAAAGTACCAACACGAAACACTTCACTAGAGATCCGTTTGACTCAGTTCTGCTATGGATCTCCAGTGGGGACTCAAATATGAACTGGTGGGCCACGGCAGTCTGTAGGCCCAACAATAGTGTAAAGTATATGGATTGAGCAGGCGCTCGCTCACCACTCCGGATGCGATCCCAGTCCGGGACTTCCACCTGCTGTGTCTCCACACACAGTGTCTGCAGCGGTCGGGTCTCCGGCTCAGCAACGGTTGAGGATGACCAAGTCAGATGCCACCCAGGCGCGCTATGGGGTGGAAGGCTCTTTGGGTAGCAGCGCAAGGCCCCAGGCTTCAGGCCTTGCACCACAGGGGATCCGCACAGGAAGATCTGTCCACTGAAGTCTCGTGTTCCAAAGAGGCCGAGCTTAGCCTCGCCTCCTCCTTATATAGCTCCACCCATGAGTCTCTGTGGTGACAACATTGCACCCTGGGTGCCAAGGGGGGTTCTGGGAAAGGTAGTCCAATGAGTCTTAAAGGAGACCCCGCTACACACTCCCCCCACTTAAACTCTTTGGTCCCCAAAGATAATTCTAACATACACTGCGTACAACCCTAGATAACGTGGCATATGATGTCGGCATAGGGAATTCCCACCAAAACTGAGGGGTTGAATTCCCTTGCCCACAAGTCACACTACTCTGAGTGGCCTGCCTAACTGTGCCAGAGAGTGAGTTGGGGCTGCCCTCCACCAAATGAACAGTGGAGGGATCCGGATTCTCTGCACTCCTCCTGGCAGTGACCACAGAATCTTCTGAGCTATTCCCCATATGTGGGTAGGTCAACCTTCTGGGAAGCCTTATGACTCTTCGAGCCCTTTGCTTTCTTGGGATTTCTGCCTCTGGCGCCACAGGCTCTTCTTCCGTAGCAGGCTCGGGCAGCACGGCGGGCTCTGGAACATCTGCTTCAGGAGCCGAAGGATACATAGAGTCTCTAGGGTCCTCTTCTAAGTAAGTGTCACAGGCATCCTCCCAATGGTCTGACAAAGGACTAGATGGGATGAACTCAGTGGCTTCTGCATTCAGTGTTCCATCTATAGTGTCTTCAGTAGTTGGAAGATCTATAGCAGAGGTTCCTGGAGTTAAGGAAGGCCACAGCCAATCAAGTTCTGTTCCTTCATCTCCACTGAGTTCAGAGGCCTCCACAGCTTCAGCTCGAGAGGCCTGGGACCTAGTGTTTGGTCTGGGGACATCTAGGATGGAAGCTGGTTCAGGAGAGTCCCTTGCTGGAGGTATCCTGACTGCTTCGGCAAGTGGGAGCAGATGGTTCCTGTGCCAGGTCTTCAGTGGCCCCACCTTCCCCTCTGGCTTCAACTTGTACACAGGTAGGCCTGGCAGCTTCTTACAGATGACATAGGGTTCGGGTCTCAATCTGTCTGCAAGTTTGTGTTTACCGGGGACCCCCAGATTGCGCAGTAGTACTCGGTCCCCAGGCTGTAGATCCTGGACCCGGACCTTCAGGTCGAAGTTTCTTTTATTTCGAGCTCCCCTTTGATCTGAGGCCGCTTGGGCCTGTTCATAGGCTACCTTCAGGCTGTTTCTGAGCCTGACCACATATCCCTTGTGGGATGTGGCTGAGGAATGGTCCAAGGATGTGCCAAAGGCCAGGTCCACGGGCAACCTTGCTTCTCTCCCAAACATGAGTCGATAGGGGGAGTAGCCTGTAGCATCACTTGTGGTACAGTTGTAAGCATGGACTATAGCTGCTATGTGTCTGCTCCAATGCTGTTTCTTTTCACTATCCAGGGTTCCCAACATGTTGAGTAGGGTTCGGTTAAACCTCTCCGGCTGGGCATCTCCTTGTGGATGGTAAGGTGTGGTTCGAGTTTTCTTGATCCCTAACGAATCCAGGAGTTTCCGGATCAGCCGACTCTCAAAGTCTCTCCCTTGATCTGAATGGAGTCGCTGCGGCAGCCCATAGTGGACTAAATACTTCTCCATAAGTACCTTGGCCACCGTGGAAGCCTTCTGGTCTTTGGTTGGGAAAGCTTGGGCATACCGGGTGAAATGATCGGTTATCACCAGAACATTTCCTAGTCCACTCAGGTCGGGCTCGAGGCAGAGGATATCAATGCATACCAGATCCATTGGGCCTTGACTTTGTAGATGGCCCATTGGGGCAGCTTGATGGGGTAATGTCTTCCTCTGGATGCAGCGTGCACATGAGTGGCAGTACTCTTCTACTTCTGCCCTCATGCAAGGCCAATAGAACCGACTTCTGACGAGTTGAAAGCTCCTTTCCGCCCCTAGGTGGCCGTGATTGTCATGCAGGGCAATCAGAACAGTCTCTCGATGCTTTTCCGGAAGGAACAATTGCCATTTATCTTCCAGGCCATCAGAGGGGCCCCTTCGGTAGACCACTCCCTGATGCAACTGCAACCGGTCCCACTCTTTCCTCAACAGGCGAGCTTCCTTTGAGGAGTGGCGCAGGAGTCTATTTGGATCCTGACTCTCCAGGGCTTCCAGGACCAATTTCCACATGGGGTCTTCTAATTGGTCGCATCTCAGCTCCTTCTTGGACAGTTTCGGCAGATTGTCTTCTTCCAGTTGGGTTACTCCACAGTATTGTTTGGGGACTCCTACCATGGTAACTCCTATCTCTTCTGCCCTCGAGCCTCCTCTGGCTTGTAATTCAGCCCCTTGACAAAGGGCCCGCACCCCGTCAGGTGCCACTTGAGTCCAGCCTTCTGTGTCACTGGTGGGGGCATGAGATCTCCTGGACAGAGCGTCTGCGTCTCGATTTCCAGCCCCTGGCCTGTACTTTAGGCTGAAATTGAATCCAGACAGTGCAGCCAGCCATCTATGTCCAGTGGCATCCAGCTTTGCTGTGGTGAAGAGGTAGGTGGGGGGGTTGTTGTCCGTCTTCACAGTGAACTCTGCCCCATACAGGTAGTCTTTAAGCTTGTCAACTACCGCCCACTTAAGGGCCAGGAACTCCAACTTGTGAGTGGCGTAGTTCTTTTCAGAGGGGGTCAGGCTCCTGCTCACGTAGGCAACGGGTCGCAGTTGTCCTTTGTGTTCTTGGTAAAGTACTCCTCCCAGACCGTCATGACTAGCATCTACATGTAGTTCATAGGGTCTCGTTGGGTCTGCGTAGGCTAAGACTGGGGCAGTGGTTAGGTTCTTCTTCAATGCCTGGAAGGCCTCTTCACACTTCTGGTTCCACTGATCCCTGACTGACTCTCCCGGCTTCCTGGATCCTGAGTCATCCTCTTCCCCTTCGGTCTTGAGTAGTTCATTAAATGGTCTGGCAATTCGGGCAAATCCCTCCACAAACCTCCTGTAATAGGAGCAGAACCCCAAGAAGGATCTGAGTTCTGTTACCGTGGTGGGTCGTGGCCAGGAGGTAACTGCCTCCAATTTCTCAGGGTCTTTGGCCACCCCTTCTTCAGACACTATGTGCCCCAGATAGTTCACAGAAGACTGGTAGAACCGACACTTCTCAGGCGAAAGCTTGAGTCCCTCCTCACTGAGTCTTCTCAACACTTTTTCCAGCCTCTCTTCGTGTTCTTCCAAGGTTCTCCCAAAGACAATGACGTCGTCCAGGTATACAAGGACTTCAATAAGATTCATGTCTCCTACAGTCTTCTCCATGAGACGTTGGAAGGTAGCAGGAGCTCCAGACAGTCCCTGAGGCATTCAATCAAACTCGAAGAACCCCACTGGGGTTATGAAGGCTGTCTTCTCCTTGTCTTCCGGATGCATAGGGATCTGGTAGTATCCACTCTTGAGATCCATAACGCTGAACCACTTGGCTCCTGATAAACTCTGTAAGGCATCCTCTATCCTCGGAGTGGTGTACTGGTTGGGGATGGTTCTCCTGTTGAGAGTCCTGTAGTCTATACATAGCCTCAACGACTCATTCTTCTTCCTGACCACCACTATCGGGGAGGCATAGGGGCTTCTAGACTCCCGGATCACACCAGTCCTCTCGAGTTCTGCAAGTTGTTCCCTCAGATCCTCCAGATCTGCTAGTGGGACCCACCTGACCCTCTCTCTGAAGGGCTTGTCTTCTTGGAGGTGGATTCGATGGGTGGCACTCCTTGCACACCCCACGTCGAACTCATCTTTGGAGAAGATCTTCTCCCATCTGGTCAACTGGGCCTTGGCTCTCTCTTTCCAAGCTCTGGGTAGATTCGGGTTCTCCATGGACAGCTTCTCCCAAACATCTCCTCCTTCACCCGTCCCCTTGACTTCTGACAGGGTAACCGGGGCAGCAGGGCTCACCTGGCCCAGCAGCATTCTGGCTGGGATTTCCATGGGGCCACCTGTAGTGTTCCTAACACTCACCGGAACTCTACAATGGGCCTTCTTCAGGGCCTTCAGCGGAATCACTTCTGGTATCACTTCCAGACCGGAGGACTCTTCCCTTGGGCTGGACTCCAGCATGACAAAGGGTCCGGGTTGTTCCCAAGTAAGCTTCACAGTGGCCCTGAGACAGGTTACTTCGCCGGGTTGCAGCACTACCCCTTCTTTTCCAAGTCTCCATACCTTCCCTATCCCCTCTCCAGGGGTCTTCTGCTCTAGGACCAGTCGTTGGTAGGCAGTCTTCAGCATGGGATGGATTTTGGTGGCTGCATGGCCCTTCTCTTTCACTAAAGGGGTCAGGAGTCTCCGGACCAGGTCCGTGTTTGTCCCTATTATGAGGGAACTTTTGTTGGCTCCAGGCGGCCGAGGGCACACAACTGCCAGGGTGTCAAACACTTCGGCCTTCCCAGCCACGGATGGGTCGAAAGTCATCTTTATGGGCAAATAGCCATCGTAAGGGAAGCTCTGTGTTCCTATTCCCCATATTTCCAGTTCTTCTATCTTCTGGATGGGTAGATGACTCAAGTGCTTATCGTAGAAATCCCGGTATAATAGGGTCACTTGTGCCCCAGTATCCAAGATGGCTCTGGTGTAGACTCCCTCCACTTGAATGGGCACTACAGGAGATGGGCCTACCAGCTTCTCCGGATATGGCCTGACAGTGGTTGCCTTCTTTTGGTCTTTTCCCTTCGGACTCTCTCTTGTCCAACTCCCTTTGGACTTTAGTCTTTCTTGAGCCTGGTATGCATTGATTTCTCTCCTTTCAATGGGTGCACAGACCTGCTGAGGGATATTATTGTTTTTCTTAGGTGTGCATCCCCTTTGGGGAATGCTGTGACTCTTCTGAGGGGTCTTGCCCCCTTTCTTCTTTAGCTTCTCATTCAGTTTGGAGCTCACTGAAGATGATAGGCACCCGGTTGACTCCTTCACCGGGGCCCTCTGGAGTTTCCCGCCGGCTTGCGGTTATCTGTTTTCTTTTTCTTGGGACTGGAACATGTAGCTGCAATGTGGCCAACTCCCCCACCGTTACAGATTATATCCCCCCAGTCTTGTAGGGATGCGGGTGCCGAAACAACTGGGAACAGTTCCTTCCTCGCCACCTCTTTCTCTGGACCCTGTGTGTCTTTCGCCATCAGAGAGGTCAGCATCTCTAACACCTAAGACATTTGTGATTTCAAAGTGTCCACTTCTGAGTCCCTTTCTGGAGTCATCAGCGAGTTGACCATCACTGGTGTAGGAGCATGACTTGTCTTTATCATTTGCTGGTCCTTCTGCAGTGCCTCTTCATCTCTGATGATTTTTATCAAATCAGAGTAAGTCAGTGACGTTCCTCCTCCCGAGGTTTTCAGGTGCAACCAGACTGGATCCGAGCGCAACGCTCCCTTTTAGACTTGCTTCATTCTTGCCGCATCTGTATCTTGGGGCATCATCCCCTTCTTCAAGACAATCTTACACAGCAACCTGTTCAGTCTTCTGACATACTCTGAAAGCTTCTCATTCGGCTGTTGGAAAGTATGTTCAAATTGGTAGACCATCTCTGTCACCTTTTCTAACTGACCGAACTCTTCCTGTAGCATGGCTAGACAGTCTTGAGCCGTGCAGTCTGTATTCCCAAACCGGAAACTTTTCACTGCTTCTGCTGCTGCGCCTTTAAGGCTTTCTATCACTCGTTGCCTCTTCTGCGCTTCAGGCACCTCCCATGCCTCCACTGCTTGTAATGCCTGTTCCACCCAAGTATTGAAGTCTTCCTCCCCTGCAGGGACAGGGAGCTTCCTTGAGAATGTCTTTAGTCTCCGGTAGCTAGTCTCCACATGCACCGTGCTTGTCTTCTGACACTTGGTTAGCAGATCCCCTATTGCATTTATCAGTTCTGGTGATATAGCAGCGACAGGTGCAGGTGCCACCGGAGGCGTCGTCCTGTCTCCTCTTTCAGGTGGGGCACGGGCCGCAGCCTGCGGTGATCCCGTTGGTGATGGTTCCTTCTTTACAGTTACTGCGTGCGCCAACCTATAGGTTTTGTTGTCTGGCGTCCGCAGACAGTTGCGCTTGAAAGTCTCTGGCATCCCGCCCCAGTACTACACTAGTGCATACTGATAAGAGATATCTGGATCTGATTTTATCTCCGTCACCCACGGTGTATGATCTGGGGACACGGGCAGCATTAGCTGCTCTATCGTCTCTGTTAACCACTCCTCCCCCGGCAGGCTGATGACTACCGACTTGTCTGGCTCTGCTTTAGATGCTTCGCACCACGCTTTTACTGTTAGCGGGTTCCTGCCGGTACCTCTGGCGTGTTCACTTGCTGTATCAGGATCCCGGACGAGAACCCCCACGTGTAGCGATACCCTCAGCTAAGAGGGCCGCAGTATTAGATTTGGGCCCTGAACCCAGCTCCGCCAACCCCCGGAAATTCACTCGACCCACTCTGGCACAGTCAGTCTAGGATAATTTAACTTATGCTCTATGGAAAATTCAGAGACCAATGCAAGTAGTAAAAGAATAATGAGTTTACTCTCATTTAGTAAAATAAATCAACAGTAAAACAGATAACATATGCTTCTGGCAGAGTCCTGCAGCAATTGGTACACTACGCATTAATGAAACACAGTAATGGCGTGCCTCGTGGGGTGACCGTTAACTAAGCGCCCTGTGGCGCAGCTACTAAACTCTAATACCCGGTCAGGCCTGACCCTATAACTCAGTCTCTAGGAGATGAATTCTTCGCATGCAAGTCTTTAAATGGTGGTGCACATTTCAGGAACACATTTGTTATCCAAAAGTAGGGGGTAAAAGTACCAACACGAAACACTTCACTAGAGATCCATTTGACTCAGTTCTGCTATGGATCTCCAGTGGGGACTCAAATATGAACTGGTGGGCCACAGCAGTCTGTAGGCCCAACAATAGTGTAAAGTATATGGATTGAGCAGGTGCTCGCTCACCACTCCGGACGCGATCCCAGTCCGGGACTTCCACCTGCTGTGTCTCCACACACAGTGTCTGCAGCGGTCGGGTCTCCGGCTCAGCAACTGTTGAGGATGACCAAGTCAGATGCCACCCAGGCTCGCTATGGGGTGGAAGGCTCTTTGGGTAGCAGCGCAAGGCCCCAGGCTTCAGGCCTTGCACCACAGCGGATCCGCACGAGAAGATCTGTCCACTGAAGTCTCGTGTCCCAAAGAGGCCGAGCTTAGCCTCGCCTCCTCCTTATATAGCTCCACCCATGAGTCTATGTGGTGACAACATTGCACCGTGGGTGCCAAGGGGGGTTCTGGGAAAGGTAGTCCAATGAGTCTTAAAGGAGACCCCGCTACATTATGTTATGTGAATAAGTTCATTTTTCATACAGTTTATTACTTTCAGGTCATATTTCCATTTTTTGTTCATTCATAAAGCTTTGCATTTCACTGTCTGATGTGCTGAATATTTTGAATTGTGTAGTCCAGCAGTCTATGCGTTACAGAATTCCTGAGGATGCATATATGGAAAAGGCTCCAAGTCCCCTGAGAGTCATTTGAATTTTACATTACATTGACAACAGTGCTTTCTGCCATAGTGATATTACAATTACCTAGTGATGGAATGAAGAACGCTATTTCAGCTGGCAAAATGATTGATTTTACTCTGCGAAGAGTATTATTTTATTAGAAGACATCACCACAGAACGGGGCAACTGTAAGTTTTGATCACCAGCTAGCTTGGGACCCTGACAGTAACCTTTAATCATTTTTACACAGTTCAGGTTACTTAAAAGCTGAGATTTATATTTATATGTACTCATATGTCATATGTGAGCTGTTAATGTGGAAGCTGCAAATCACTGTACAGTATTAGTTGCCATTACTATAGTGATAACATCGTACTTCTGGGTCCAGTGTCCACTTCTATTCACAGAATAGCTTGTATTATTTTCAGTGAATACAGGGTGTTCTCTTATTGGGCAAGATGGAGATTGTGATGTCACTGTTCCACCTCATCCAATCAGAAAGCATCTTGTATTCAGTACACAGAAAATCTCTGCTATCTCTATAATAGTGTCAACTACTATGGTGAGTTCCATCTTCCACAGCGATCATAAGACATGTGTACTTACATTGGTCTAAGCTTTTAACCAGAAAAGTCTCTTATGTATTGCCTTCTGATAACAACTTGGCTTCTCTGACTTCACAGCTAAGCCCTGCCATCCTGGTAGGTCTGGGGGACCATCCTATCACCAGGAAAGAATTAGTTAAATAGTGCACATGCTCTCCCACCCAGGGCTTTTTTTCTCAGAGAATAGGGGCAGGAACTCAACCATGCCCGGCACACAGCCGGGCACCTGCATCCCCCTTCTCCCCATCCTGAACTCAGTGGGAGCCACTCAGCAGATCAGATCTGAGGGAGCCAAGCTGTCACTTGTATTCACAGAAGTCCGGCTTCTGTGTTTACAAGTGACAGCTTGGCTCCCACAGAGCGATAGTGGTGAGCAGGGAGCAGAGGGCCTGAGCTGGAGGTGGTGGAACTGAGTTCCACCAAGTTCCAGCTGAAAAAAAGCCCTGCTCCCACCACATGGTTAGCTGTACTCATGGAGGACATACAACCCAGCACATGTCTCTAATTTCACAACAGATACCTTTGCTAAGGTCCCAAAAATAATGGTATTCATTGTAGATGGACTTACCCTTTAAGACAATAAAATACAATTTTACAGTTAATGAAGTCAATCACAAATACAAAAAAAAGATTTGGCATCAGATAAAGCATCCTAAGAAAATACTTTTCTAAACCATTTTAAGAACTCGCTTCACTTTCCAATTCCTTTCTGGGTGATTGATAGGAAATCAAACACTAGATCTAAGCAGAGAAATATAGCTTCAGCAAGTTTCTGCTAGAGCGGACAACCTAAAAATAATGTTGCGGACTGGTAGGTATGGGAAATCCTGGCTCCAGAAAGGCATTGTAAGTAATGACAGAGTAGAGTTGCTTGTCCCACTCAGCCTGCTGTTTTACTTTCACTGACTAATGCTCTTATGCCGCATACACACGATCGGAATTTCCGACAACAAAACCATGGATTTTTTTCAGACGGAATTTCCATCAAACTTGGTTTGCATACACACGGTCACACAAATGTCTGAAATTGCGAACGTCAAGAACGCGGTGACGTACAACACTACGACGAGCCGAGAAAAATGAATTTCAATGCTTCTGAGCATGCGTCGACTTGATTTCGAGCATGCGTAGAATTTTTGTGCGTCGGAATTGCATACAGACGATCGGAATTTCCCATAAGAACTTTTTTGGTCGGAAAAATTGAGAACCAGCTCTCAAATTTTTGTGGTAAGAAATTCCGACAGGAAATGTCAGATGGAGCCTACACACGGTTGGAATATCCGATAAAAAGCTCACATCAAACTTTTGTTGTCGGAAATTCCGACCGTGTGTACGCGGCCTTAGAGTATTATGTACAATCATTATCATATCTTGAATGTACTTTTAACATTGACTAAAGCTGACCATAGATGGATCAAAATGTGGTTGGTTCAGCAGGGACTGGCTGAATTTCGATCCATCTATGGCCGTTTCTGTTCGATCTCATAATAAACTCCCTCTAGAATGGTAATATTGGTAAATTTTTATTTAGTCAGCGTCTGCAGCCAATCGGCGGCAGCACTGATCAGTGCCAGTGGTGTATTTTGGTTTTGTGCTGCCCTAGGCAAGACTAAAAATGGGCGCCCCCCACCATCTAAATTTGTCCCACCCTGGCCACTTTAAAATTGATGACGCTCGTGCAACAGCGACAAACAACGTACATTTCTGAAGAAATAATTTTTGTTCGCAAAATTTTATAATGAAAAATAAGAAAAGCTTGTTTTTTTTTTTCAAAATGTTTGGTAGTTTTTTTGTTTATATAGAAAAAAATAAAAAACCCAGTGCTGATTAAATACCACCAAATGAAAGCTCTATTTGTGTGAAAAAAATGATAAAAATGTAATTTGTGTACAGTGTTGCATGAGCAAGCAATTGCCAGTTAAATTAGCCCAGTGCTGAATAGCAAAAAATGGCCTGGTCGTGAAGGGGGTAAAACCTTCCGGTGGTCAATTGGTTAAAAGAAAGACTTGCTCCATAATAAAAAGTTATTATTGAAAGCACCCCTACTTATATAGTAGTTTGTCCCACCCACTGTTGCTTACTTTTGCTTGATGTGCATGTAAATGTGGAGAATAATACATGAAAATGGCATGCAAAGTAAACAAGGGATAAATATACTGAGTGCAATCATTACATGTTTTTTCTGCATATAGTTATCAAAATACAATATTTTTCAACATAGCTGCCCTGTATCATGGTCATGCCTGCACGCTGACAGGAATTCTGCACAATACATCCATGTATTTTTTGAGCAAATGTTACTCGGTGTGGGAGAACATTTTGTATGTGTAGTGGGGTCTCCTTTAAGGCCCTATGGACTACGTTACCCAGAACCCCGTTTGGCACCCAGGGTGCATTTGGCCACTGCAGCGACTCATGGGTGGGGCTATAAAGGGAAGGGGCAAGGCTAAGCTCTGCCTCTTTGGATACCGCGCTGCAATCAATAGGACTCCCTGTGCGGATCTGCTGCAGTGCAAGGCCTGAGGCCTGGGCCTTGCGCACACTCCAAAGAGCCTTCCACCCCACTGCTGAGCCTGGGTGGCACCTGATTTCTTTTGAGTTTGCTGACATCAATTGGACCGGGGACCCGGCCGTTGCAGACCCTGTGTGCAGAGACACAGTGGTGGAAGTCCCGGACTGGGATCGCGCCCGGAGGGGTGAGCGAGCACCTGCTCACGTCATTAACTTGTACTTTGATTAGGCCTAGTGACTGCCTTGGCCCACCGTGCTATATTTACTGTCCCGCCGGAGACTAGTGGCGGAACTGAGTTGTGTAGTCTCCGGTGAAGTGTTCTTTCTTTATTAACCATAATTGGATTACAAATACTGTTCCTGAATGTGCACCACCGTTCATCTTGCATGCGAAGAATTGTTCTCACAGAGACTGAGTTTATCTGAGTCAGGCATGACCAGGGATTAGGATTTTGTTGGTGCGCCACATTGCGCATAGAGAAGATAGCTGCACGTGGCGTGTGATCACTCTGCACTATCGCTGATTAGTATGTTTATTACTGCAGGGCTCTACATGTACAGTGCCTTGAAAAAGTATTCATACCCCTTGAAATTTTCACATTTTGTCATTTTACAACCAAAAACGTAAATGTATTTACTCTTTCGTCCATGGACCGACACAGCTTCTCTATTGACAAAGTGGGTATTATCCGTTAATTAGGAGTGACTAGGCAGAAAAACTTGTAAAAAGTGTTGCATCACACCTTCTACAGTACCGCCCAGGGGGCGGACCCTCTGGGTATACCCTCTCAGTCTGCACATCGCAGATCAGTTTTTTTCTGTCTAGCAAGGAGTAGGACATGGCTCCCTTCGGGCTCATTGGTCCGGGGAAAAAAGATATATATATTTTTTATTTTTTTGCTACATTTGTTGTTTCCTGCGATCTTCGATCAACTGCCGACTGGGTGACAGGCTGGATCCTCGATCCTTGTAGTCTCCCCAGTTTCGGCCATCGAGCGTGTGCCGACCCTAGCTACGCGCTGGGTTTTCCACGACATGCCCGTCGCTCCACGGGTGGCCGGTGAGCCTACGCTCCAGGGCCTGCATCGGACCGCTCAGCTTCGGCTGACCTTACGGCCGAGTCGCAGCAGCCTGGCCGGTTAGCTTACGCTCCAAGGCTTGCATCGGACCGCTCAGCTTCGGCTGACCTTACGGCCGAGTCGCAGCAGCCTGTCCGGTGAGCGTCATGCTCCAGGGCATACATATGATCGTCCCTTCTGGGTCCAATCACAGCATGCCTGGCCAACAGTCACCTTCCGTGCGCGGACGATGATCTGTTTGGAATGTCTTCCAGCAGAATACATGCAGGATAGGTAAGTAAAACTCCCCTGCCTCGGCTGGGTGATTTAGCTGGACATTCCTGGAGAGATCAAGTAAGTGGTTGTGGCCCCTTTCTTCCCTCTCTCCCTGCCTTTCCCTCCTCCCTGGGCTTCTAGCTAAAGGTTGCTGGGTGCTGGGGGTCACCTAGGGGGTCCCACTGGAGCGGGGCTGGCTGTAACTAACATTTAAAAGAAATGTCATTTTTGCTTACCTGTGTTTCTGTGTCTCCATGCTGTCGGCGGCCATTTTGAGGTGGTCCATGCCAAGTTTGGCCTCTTGTAACTGCCTGGCGGCCATCTTCCTGTAGTTCGGCCACACCCACTGGCCCCTATCAGGTGATCGGCGGCCATGTTTGTCCACCCTGTATGCAGATATTGCCGTTCGGTGGCCATCTTTTTTGTGGGCTATGGCTGCCTGACCTCTATCTTCTGTCGGCGGCCATTTTCTTAGAGCCCACATTATCTTCCATACAGACGGTTTTGGCAACCATTTTGCGAGAGCCTCCGGCCTCTAGGGTGCATTACACTGGCGCGAAAATTCACACAGGAAGTGCTGATAAAAGAAGCAGACTGACACAGCAGCAAGGGGACAGCATCATAGGCGCAGCATAGCAGTACCTATCCAGGGTGGTGAGTCCTCTGGGTAACCCAGCATCTCTGCAGCGCAGGAGGGTGGCCTATTGATATCTTGCCTGGAGCCCTGTGAGTGTCAGCGTGTGGTCAGCATGGCATCTGAGCCAGATGTCTTCTCCCCTGAAACACCAGATTTAGCAGCTGGTGTCCCTGAGGTGTCTATGGACGCTATGTCGGCAATCCTAGAGGCGTTTGCTGCCAGGGTGGAAGCAGCACACGGGAATACAGGGGGTAATAAACGCCCCCGTCCCCTGCAATCTTCTGGGGATATTTCTGATGCAGAACCAGGTCCAGCTACGGCTCATGGCCCAGATTCTGATGCATCAGAGACTGCAGACCGTGACCGATCGGACAGTGAGGAGGACTCCAAGTCCAGGTCAGTACGCGAGACGGCTTTGGTATCTGACCTTATTACTGCAGTGCGGGATACGCTAAAGTTGGAAAGGACTGAAGAAGTAGCAGATACTCCAGTCCCCTTTGGGTTTCGTAAACCTGCCCGCACTGCTAAGGTGTTCCCTTGTGTGTCTTATTTTGACAAACTCTTATACAAGGAATGGGAGAACCCACTGAGGGTCTTTACAGCCCCAAAGAGGTTTGCAGTACGGTACCCCTTTGAGGAGAGTTTTCTGAAGATATGGACCTCTCCCCCTATAGTGGACCCTTCGGTGTCCAGACTTAATAGAGCCACCACTATTCCAGTAGAAGGGGCTCCTGTTTTCAAGGACTCTGTGGATAAGAAGGCTGAAGCACTCGCTCGCTACCTATACTCAGTGGTAGGCTCAGCAGTACGCCCGGCATTGGCGGGGGCCCTAGTGTCTCAGACACTTACTGAATGGGCAAAATTGCTACTCCAGGGGTTAAAGGAGCGAGATGCTCCTCCTAATGAGATAACTTTGGCCGACCAGTTGGTCCAGGGCCTTAAGTTTGTCTGCGAGTCAGACATGGATACTATTCCCCTGCTGTCAAGAGCTTCGGTTTATGCAGTAGCAATACGCCGCCTGATCTGGCTAAAGGGCTGGTCTGCGGACCAGACTTCCAAGAAAGCCCTATTGGATCTGCCTTTTAAGGGCGACAGACTTTTTGGGGCTTCTCTGGATGACATCATCAAGGATGCTACAGGAGGTAAAAGCACTTTGCTTCCCCAAACTAGCAAGGGTAGGGGACCACGCCAAGGGCAAGGGCCCTCCTTTACTGCACGTAAGCGGTTTTTTCGCCCTCTTAAGGCGACAGGGAAAAGACCCCAGGCCGATAAAGCGCCTGCCCAAGGACAAAAGCGTCCTTGGTCCCGCAGACCCAACAAGCCTGTGGACAAATCTGCGTCCACATGAAGGTCCGCCCCCACCCAGCTCTCGGGTGGGGGGACGTCTTCGCAAATTCGCGACTCAGTGGACTGCTCTAGTCTCCGACAGGTGGGTTTGCGAAGTAATCTCCTCAGGCTACAAGATAGAATTTCTCTCTTGTCCACCAGACAGATTCATCACCTCCAATCTCCAGCTACTACCGACCCGTCGGGAGGCCCTGTATGGGGCGGTCCAGGGTCTACTGGAACGCGGGGTAGTTATTCCAGTTCCAGAACAGGAACGGGGTCAGGGTTTTTACTCAAATCTGTTCATTGTGCCAAAGAAGGAGGGGGTTCGTCCAATCTTGGATCTCAGAGCCCTCAATTGCTTTGTGAAGGTACAAAGATTTCGGATGGAGTCGGTTCGATCCGTAGTCACGGCTCTCCATCCGGGGGACTTTCTGGCCTCCTTGGACATCAAGGACGCATACCTGCATGTCCCCATATACTCCAGACACCAGAGGTTTCTGCGATTTGCTATCGGGAAGAACCACTACCAGTTTGTGGCCCTCCCGTTTGGCCTTGCCTCAGCACCCAGGACGTTCACCAAGGTGCTCGCTCCGATTCTGGCACTTCTAAGACAGCGGGGTATCGCTATCACAGGTTACTTGGACGACCTTCTGCTGAAGGGCCCTTCAAGCTCAGAATTAGAGGTAAGCGTGTCCATTACCTGTCAGACTCTTCGAGACTGTGGTTGGATACTAAACACGCAAAAGTCAGTATTGGTGCCCACTCAACGCCTAGTGTACCTGGGGTTGATTCTGGATTCCTCAGAGGCAAAGGTATTCCTCCCTGTGGAGAAGTTGCAGACCCTCCGGGCTGCAGTACGGCAGCTGACTTCCAGGAATTGGTCGTCACTCCGTTTTTGCATGCGAGTGTTGGGCCTCATGGTAGCCTCCTTCGAGGCGGTCCCATATGCTCAATACCACACTCGAGTGTTACAGAGGGAAGTTCTGTCCAGATGGAACAGATGCCCTTCATCTCTGGATTATCAAATCCGAGTGAGCCACCTAGTCAGGAGATCCCTGGTATGGTGGCTGACAGCACCGGCTCTAATGGCCGGGAAGTCATTTCTTCCGGTTTACTGGATAGTGATCACGACGGACGCCAGCCTTACAGGTTGGGGGGGAGTCTGGGGTGTCCAGTCGGCGCAAGGTCGCTGGACCCCAGAGGAAGCCCTCCTGCCGATCAATGTCCTGGAGATCCGGGCGATCAAGCTGTGCCTCTTCAAATGGTCTCAGAGACTGCAAGGGCGTCCAGTCAGGATCCAGTCAGACAACGCCACAGCAGTGGCATATGTCAATCATCAAGGAGGAACAAGAAGCTCAGCTGCAGCATCGGAGATCGCTCGCATCCTGAAGTGGGCAGAGAGGAGCGTACCGGCACTGTCGGCCGTGTACATTCCGGGTGTGGAAAACTGGCAGGCGGACTACCTGAGCCGCCAGATGCTGGACCAGGGAGAATGGTCCTTACACCCGGAGGTGTTCCAACTCCTCTGCCAAAGATGGGGCACACCAGACGTAGATCTTCTGGCTTCCCGACTCAATCGGAAGGTATTGAGGTTTGTGGCCCGGTCAAGAGACCCATGGGCAGACGCAACGGACGCGTTGGTAGCATCGTGGGGCCAGTATCGGCTAATCTATGCCTTCCCTCCCTTAAGGCTTCTTCCTCTTCTGCTCCGCAGAGTGGAGGCAGAGGGAATTCCAATGATCCTAATCGCTCCAGATTGGCCTCAGCGTCCTTGGTACGCCGATCTAGTACGTCTGGTAGCAGACGTCCCCTGGTGCCTACCACTACGGAAGGACCTGCTGTCGCAAGGTCCCATATTCCATCCTGCTTTACAGTCATTGGCTTTAACGGCATGGCTGTTGAGAACCAGGTACTGAGAGACCGGGGCCTGTCAGACTCAGTAATTTCTACTATGAGAAGTGCTCGGAAACCGTCCTCTAGGAAGGTCTATCACCGCACTTGGAGGGCCTACATCTCCATGTGTGAGGAAATGAAATGGCATCCGCGTACCTATTTGGTTTCCAGAATCCTGCTGTTTTTACAGCATGGGGTAGACCAAAGGCTTGCCCTAAGTACGATTAAGGGACAGATATCTGCCCTGGCTGTCTTTTTTCAGCGACCCCTGGCGACTCACTCTCTCGTGAGTACATTTGTGCAGGGGGTTCGACATGTGGCCCCTCCGGTCCGCCCCCCGTTACCTCCGTGGGACTTGAACCTGGTCCTCTCGGTGCTTCAGAAGGCACCGTTTGAGAATATTAGAGATATTCCCCTGTTGACACTTTCTCAGAAGGTGGTCTTTTTGGTGGCTGTTACGTCAGTTAGACGAGTCTCTGAGCTGGCAGCCTTGTCCTGCAAGGCTCCCTATTTGATTTTCCACAAGGATAAGGTGGTGCTGCGGCCGCAGCCTTCCTTTCTTCCGAAGGTCGTTTCGGCTTTTCATCTCAACGAAGACATTGTACTTCCATCCTTGTGTCCTCAGCCGTCGAATCCTAAGGAGTCGGCGTTGCATTCCTTGGACGTTGTCCGAGCTTTGAGAGTATACATATCTGCTACTTCCCTGTTCCGGAAGTCAGACTCACTGTTTGTTTCGGTGGCTGGTCCCAAGAAGGGCCAAGCAGTCTCATCGGCCACCATCTCTAGGTGGATCCGACAGATAGTAATCCAGGCTTACGCCTTAAAGGGTCAGGCGCCCCCCTTTCCTGTCACGGCGCATTCGACCAGGGCAATAGGTGCCTCTTGGGCTTTCCGACATCAAGCGTCTGTTTCCCAACTATGTAAAGCGGCGACTTGGTCGTCCGCTCACACTTTCACAAAATTCTACAAAGTTGATGTAGGTGCATCTTCGGATGCCTCTTTCGGCCGCAAGGTTTTGCAGGCGGCTGTTTAGAGTTGCAACTCCTCCGTTGGAGGAGTGCTGTTTTGTGTTTTGGGGTGAAGTTTGTTTTTATGCTGTTACCACCCCTCGTTTTTTCTCTGACACTGCTTTGGGACGTCCCACTTTGTCAATAGAGAAGCTGTGTCGGTCCATGGACGAAAGAGTAAATAGGATTTTTTACTCACCGTAAAATCCTTTTCTCTGAGTCCATGGACCGACACAGCACCCACCCCTCCTTTTAAGTTTGTACTGCTTTTTGACGAACTGATCTGCGATGTGCAGACTGAGAGGGTATACCCAGAGGGTCCGCCCCCTGGGCGGTACTGTAGAAGGTGTGATGCAACACTTTTTACAAGTTTTTCTGCCTAGTCACTCCTAATTAACGGATAATACCCACTTTGTCAATAGAGAAGCTGTGTCGGTCCATGGACTCAGAGAAAAGGATTTTACGGTGAGTAAAAAATCCTATTTTATTGGAATTTTATGTGATAGACAAACACAAAGTGGCACATAATGGTGAAGTGGAAGGAAAATTATAAATGGTTTTCCACTTTTTTTTTACAAATAAATATGTGAAAAGTGTATTCAGCCCCCCTGAGTCAACACTTTGTAGAACCACCTTTTACTGCAATTACAGCTGCAAGTCTTTTTGGGGATGTCTCTGCCAGCTTTGCACATCTAGAGAGTGAAATGTTTGCCCATTCTTCTTTGCAAAATAGCTCAAGCTCTATCAGATTGGATGGAGAGCGTCTGTGAACAGCAATTTTTAAGTCTTGCCACAGATTCTCAATTGGATTTAGGTCTGGACTTTGACTGGGCCATTCTAACACATGAATATGCTTTGATCTAAACCATTCCATTGTAGCTCTGGCTGTATGTTTAGGGTCGTTGTCCTGCCGGAAGGTGAACCTCTGCCCCAGTCTCAAGTTTTTTGCATACTCTAAAAAGTTTTCTTCTAAGATTGCCCTGTATTTGGCTCCATCCATCTTCCCATCAACTCTGACCAGCTTCCCTGTCCCTGCTGAAGGAAAGCATCCCCACAACATGATGCTGCCACCACCATGTTTCACGGTGAGGATGGTGTGTTCAGGGTGACGTGCAGTGTTAGTTTTCCACCACACATAGTGTTTTGCTTTTAGGCCAAAAAGTTCAATTTTGGTCTCATCTGACCAGAGCACCTTCTTCCACATGGCTTCTCGCACTCTGCAAACGGGGCTTCTTATGGCTTTCTTTCAAACAATGGCTTTCTTATTGCAACTCTTCCATAAAGGCCAGATTTGTGGAGCGCACGACTAATAGTTGTCCTGTGGACAGATTCTACCACCTGAGCTGTGGATCTCTGCAACTCCTCCAGAATGTTAATGGGCCTCTTGGCTGCTTATCTCTAAATAATGCTCTCCTTGCCCATCCTGTCAGTTTAGGTGGACGACCATGTCTTGGTAGGGTTGCAGTTGTGCCAAACTCTTTCCATTTTCGGATGATGGATTGAACAGTGCTCCGTGAGATGTTAGAAGCTTGGGATATTTTTTTATAACCTAACCCTGCTTTAAACTTCTCCACAACTTTATCCCTGACCTGTCTGGTGACCTGTCTGGTGTGTTCCTTGGCCTTCATGATGCTGTTTGTTCACCAAGGTTCTCTAACAAACCTCTGAGGCCTTTACAGAACAGCTGTATTTATACTGAGATTAAATTAGACACATGTGGACACTATTTACTAATTAGGTGACTTCTGAAGGCAATTGGTTCCACTAGATTTTAGTTAGGGGTATCAGAGTAAAGGGGGCTGAATACAAATGCACGCCACACTTTTCAGATATTTATTTGTAAAAAAAATTGAAAACGATTTATAAGTTTCCTTCCACTTCACAATTATGTGCCACTTTGTGTTGGTCTATCGCATAAAATCCCAATAAAATACATTTACATTTTTAGTTGTAACATGACGAAATGTGGAAAATTTCAAGGGGTATGAATACTTTTTCAAGGCACTGTATGTTATGTAACAAGTTATCATTTACCTTTATACCAAAGTAAATCATTTACGGTTTATCACTCCGGTATCAGTGTTCATTACTGCTCATATTACTGCTAGATTGTGCATAACCAGGTATAGAGAGCTATATTACTAGAACATCCCCTAGACTAACTGTGCCAAAGGGGGGGGGGGGTCGAGTAGATTGCCGGGGGTTGTCGGTGCTGTGTACAGGGCCCGAAACAGAACCAGCGGCTCTCTTAACTGGGGGTATCACTACATATAAAACAGCAAGCTACATGACCCTGGAACCAGGACAGTGAAAACATTCACCAGCGCTTGTTGTAATATGCATTTTCATGCGTTTTGTAAGCATTACCTTAGAAAGCAATGGGAGGTGAAGATTCTAGGAAAATGCTGTACAAATCCTTTCATGACATAAATATGGGGACTTTGTTTGCAGACCTACTTCTAAAAATGCCAGTTATGCTGGCCTACTGATGTTCTGAAGACTTTGAGTCACTGACCTAGAATAAGTATACAATCAGACATTGGGTAAAATCCTTATCCGCATATTTGTTTTAGGTCAGTAAATAAATGTATTGAAGTAGGAGGGTTAGCAATAAACCCTGAAAACTAGCATTAGCAGAAATGGCAGCCTCCACTGTCTTCGCAAGACAGGTTTTTTTTTTTTTTTTTACAGCACGACTGTCAGAATTGCTGCATTACCATATACAGTAAAACCTTGGATTGCGAGCAGAAACGTGCTTGTAATCCAAAGCACTTGCATATCAAAGCAAATTTCCTCTTAAGAAATAATGGAAACTCAGATGATTCCTTCCACAACCATTTATTCATAAGTCATTCAGTTTACAGTCCATATAAAAAGATTATAGCAATGTGATAGGTTGTGTAACCATGAAATGTCCATCCACCAATGGCAGCCTCCACAAGGGGAATAGAAGCAAAATCCAACAGGCTTATAAAATAGAAGCGAGGCGCCTCTAAGTGTAGAAATATGGTTACATTTAATGAAGGTACAACATTTAGCAACTCACATGGTTGATGATTAAAAGAGGCACATCTAAGTATGCAGGGATCCGGGGTAAAGCTGTCCACATAGACCATCCTCCACACCGCCGGCTCTCACTGCTGTCAGTCTGCAATCATGACCAGGAAGACTACCCTTCAGTAGAGCGATCTAAGAGCGATACTTGAAGTGCTCATTGAGCATAGCGTGGAAGCGATGATGTAGATGGCGGTGTGGAGGATGGTCTATGTTAGTGGCGGCCTGTAATGCAGGGTGCAGTGGCGCCACCCCCTATGAATGCGTCCGGCCCCCTAATCTACATGCAGAGCGCCGGACGCATAGATTCCAATGTTTTTTTTGTTTTTTTTTAAGCACGTGATTAAAGCTAGAGGCTCTAATGTGCTTCAAAAAAGAGTGGGCTTGGGGCGCAGAGCACTGCGTCCCGAGCCCACGCAGTTGTGTGACAATAGCAAATTAATATTTGCTATTGTCTTCCTGATTCTCCTCCCGGCCAATCAGGTAACGGGTTATGAGACCTGACACCCGATTGGCCGAAAGGAGGAACGCTCATATTGGCTGCCTAGGAGGAGGAGATGCACGGTGGAAACAGCCGTGATGCAGAGGAGGAGACACAGGGAAAGCTGTCGCCTGGAGGAAGCTCTGCCTGATAGATCGGGTAAGTGCGGGGCTGGTGACCAACCAACCTGGGGGGGGGGGGTGCAGGTGCATTGTTTGTTTGCCCACCCCCCCCCCCCAACAGGCACATACAAGCATTACAGCAACTTGTTTTTGAGGGAAGAGTGATCCCATTTTTTCACTGCTGGAGCTCTTGCAGATAAGGTCAACGAGTGCTAGATGAAAGTCTGTATACTGGGTGACTGTGATCTGAGGTCTGCTAAAGTCGGCAATTATTACATACAGCAAAAAAGCAACTGATCCCGATCCAGCGATGTGCATGAGAGCCGAGGTTTCTCTGGTCTCTCCCTCCTCATTGACCATTGGCTCCCACTGCCATCAATCACAACCAGTGTCTTATGGACACACAGAGCGGGGCTCAGGAGTGAGCATGCACAAGTGCTCCCATAGCAAGCAGCTTGCTATAAGGGCACTCAGTAGGGGGGAGGAGCCAGGAGTGCCAGCGGGGGACCTGGGAAGAGGAGGATCGGGGCTGTTCTGTGTAAAACCAATACACAGAGCAGGTAAGTATGACATGTTAGTTTAACAAAAAAAAAAGATTTTACAATCACTTTAAACCCAAACCCAAAAATTGTATATATTGCAGCCTATCAATCTTTAGATGTGGTGGCTACATTAATCTTCTTTTTTTAGGCTTTTCCCCTGTATTATTATTGAACCGTACAGACGAGCGGTTTTCCCGTCGGGAAAAAAAACGATGGTTTTCCTGACAGAATTCCTCTCAAGCCTGCCTTGCATACACACGGTCACACAACTTTTGACTGCTAAGAACACAGTGACGTAAAAGACTACGACGAGCCGATGGGAAAACCGGTCATGTGTACGGGGCATTAGAGTATCCTCCTTCTGGATGATCGAGCTCAGAGGGCACCTTTGGACAGCAGCACTGTCATTCTGAGGGGGGAGGTTAAATGTAATATTATTATTATTATTTTAGGTACTTATATAGCGCTGTCTTTAGGTACTTATATAGCACTGTCTTTAGGTACTTATATAGCGCGGTACTTAAAAGCGCAGTGCTTTTACATATACATTGTACATTCACATCGGTCCCTACCCTCAGGGAGCTTACAATCTAAGGTCCCTAACTCACATTCATATACTAGGGCCAATTTAGACAGAAGCCAATTAACCTACCAGCATGTCTTTTGGAGTGTAATACCTCACACGTGTCAAACCCCAACATGTTTTGTGACAAAAATGTGTGGGTGCATTCTGTGTAAAATATTTTTTGTAAATTAAAAGTATTATACATGTAGCGGGTACTTGAATTTAAGGGAGGCATCTGGGTGGTAGTGTAACCCAGTTGCACAGATTGCTAGGGTATCCGAGACCTTTTTCTGGTTCTTGGAGGACTCTGGTGGAGTGAGGTTCCTTGCGACCCACAGGTGGCACTGTTGCCCTGGGCCGGGGCTGAGCTCACACTGCAAGACTGTACCTTTTTGTCCTCCCCTGGAGCTGGTACAGTGGGCGGGGAACCCGCTGTGACGCAAAGGGAGAGGGGATAAGAGGGGCGGACGCCCTTACCACGGGGTTCAGAGTTCAGAGTTGGAGGACGCAGCCGCACCCAGGCACCTTCGGCCTGGGTGCTGGCGTTCGAGTGTTCCGGGCCTAGGTGCTCTTGACCTGGCCGGAGCGAGGATGGAGTCCATCCCAGGCACCTTTAGCCTGGGGTGAGGTACTATGGCGGAGGCCTGGGGCTCAGTACCTTTGACTGAGTTCCGCGAGGGTGGAGGAATCCGAAGGGGGCCCTAATTCCTTGGGTGCCCGTGTCTGAGTTTGTGAGGACTGGTGTGCGGAACTTCTCTGGAGAGTCCGGCGCAGCATCGCTGGTGACAGAGAGGCCTCCTGTTTCTCCCTTGGACGGATCTCCTTCCCCTGACAGGGGCCGTGCTAGCGAAGGTAATTCACTTTCTACTCAACATAGTCAGTGGCAGTGACTATCCGCCACTGGTGATATCACAGTGGTTAGCATCGGAAGGGAAAGGATTGTGCCTCGATCTATTCCCCATTATTACTCAGTAGAGGAAACTGTTTATTGTTTGGCAAGAAGAATAAAACTGAGTTGGACCTATTCGCTGTGTGGAACTCTGGTTACTAGGAGCAAAGGAGTCAGGAACGAAGTACTGGGCTTGACTCTAGGACACCTGCACAGGGCCCAATTTTCTGGCCTTCACCTCTTAGCTATGGAGGACATGGGCCGTGGTGTATCTCATCTCTCCCTCCCAGAGACCCCTAGACAACAGCCACATAACCGATAAAGCAAGAAGGGAGAGAGGGTCGCTACACACAATAATAATAAAATATATCAAATCAAATTTGACCCCAAACCATTACAGTTCTTCTTTCACATTGATCCCCTGCAGGTGTTATGAGCCACAGGTAAAGTGAACCCGTCGTAGTTTTCAAGTTTCTCTTTACATTTATAATCTGGTTTCCAGGAAATGAGCAGGAAATGGTTTGTTTTGTGACTTCTAATTAAAGAAGAACTTCATTCGATACTAAAGAAAAAAACTTCTGTAACATAATATAATACTAGGTATGTCTTTTTTTTAAAGGAACCCTGTTCTTATTTTTCTTTTATATTTATTTTTGCATATTTCGTAAAATTTTGTTTATTTCAAGCTGGCTGCAAGCTTTATAACGAATCCATCTTTAGTTGTATTCTATTATTCTTGGGGTTTGGTTGTAGGTTTGGATACTAGGGGGTTGATTTACTAAAGGCAAATAGAATACAAGGACAGAGCTTAGTAAATGAGCAGAAACTCTGCCGACTTCCATCATCCAATCATGTGCAACAGTGGTGGCACCCCCCCTCCCCTGGTCGGTCACCAGGCCCACACTTACCCCATCTAGGTTGCGGGCAGCAGGTGGTGGGTGGTGTCTCCAACTCTTGGTTCTTCGCGGCGGCTTCCCCTGCGTCTCCTCCCTCCTACTCCTCCTTGACGCCAATAGGATCGCTTCCCCTCTCAGCCAATCTCTCAGGACCCGTTTTCTGATTGGCCAGGAGGAGAATCAAGAAGACAATAGCGAATAATAATTTTCTATTGTCACACAACAAGGCGGGCTTGGAGCGCAGTGCTCTGCGCCCTGAGCCCATCTTTTTTTGAAGTCTATTAGAGCCTCTAATCCTGTGCTTCTAAAAAACAATTGGAATCCATGCGTCCTGCACCCCACATGTAGATAGGGGGGCCGGACACATGGATTGGGGGGGCAGCGCCCATGCATTACGAGCTGCCACTTTTCTTGCACATGATTGTGTACTCTTTCTGCACTTACAGAGTGAATGCTATATGACCCTTCAAATTTCTTACTCAAATGTTTTAATTTTTACTGACATACTGTGCTGTGAATTTTGCCATTTGTTATTGCTTTATAAAAATAGTTTGGATTTAAATAAAGAGACCCTGTTGCCAGACTATTTATTTTAACAAAATCTTCTAGGATTATACTGTATATGCATTTCATTTACCCACTGTCAGTTTAACAAGTAGGGATGAGCTTCGTGTTCGAGTCGAACATACGTTCGACTCGAACATCGGCTGTTCGATCGTTCGACGAAGATCGAACGATTTGGGCCGTTCGCGCCAAATTCGAGTGACGCGAACGGCCCACAATGCACTACGCCATCGCAGTGTCATCCAGGCGCTGTGATTGGCCAAGCATGCACTGTGACCCCGCATGCTTGGCCAATCACAGCGCCGGCAGCGAGGAGAGCAATGATTGGCCACAGGCAGGATGCCTGTGGCCAATTATTGCTGAGGGGGTTTAGTACACGCCCCACACTATAAAAGGCCGCCAGCGCGGCGGCCTTGTGTAGTGTGTTCCGGTGCAGGGAAAGAGAAGCATAGGCAGGGACAGTGTCATTTTTTTTCCTTTACTAATCCTGGATTCCTTGTGTTTAGGGACAAATAAGGATAGGTAGGGAGAGTGTCAGTGTGTTATTCTGTGCTAAACCTTGTTTGTAGGGACAGAGAGGTACAGTGAGGGAAAGTGTCAGTGTGCTATTCTGTTCTAAACCAATCTTGCTGAACCATATTTTCAATCCTTGAGTTTAGGGACAGAGAGGTACAGTGAGGGAAAGTGTCAGTGTGCTATTCTGTGCTAAATCTTGTTTGTAGGGACAGAGTAGGACAGTGAGTGAAACTGACAGTGTGCTATTCTGTTCTAAACCAATCTTGCTGAACCATATTTGAAATCCTTGAGTTTAGGGACAGAGAGGTACAGTGAGGGAGAGTGTCAGTGTGCTATTCTGTGCTAAATCTTGTTTGTAGGGACAGAGTAGGACAGTGAGGGAAAGTGTCAGTGTGCTATTCTGTTCTAAACCAATTTTGCTGAACCATATTTGAAATCCTTGAGTTTAGGGACAGAGAAGGACACTCGTGGAAACTATCAGTGTGCTATTCTGTGCTAAATCTTGTTTGTAGGGAGGGACAGAGTAGGACAGTGAGGGAAAGTGTCAGTGTGCTATTCTGTTCTAAACCAATTTTGCTGAACCATATTTGAAATCCTTGAGTTTAGGGACAGAGAAGGACACTCGTGGAAACTATCAGTGTGCTATTCTGTGCTAAATCTTGTTTGTAGGGAGGGACAGAGTAGGACAGTGAGGGAAAGTGTCAGTGTGCTATTCTGTTCTAAACCAATTTTGCTGAACCATATTTGAAATCCTTGAGTTTAGGGACAGAGAAGGACACTCGTGGAAACTATCAGTGTGCTATTCTGTGCTAAATCTTGTTTGTAGGGACAGAGAAGGACAGTGAGGGAAACTGTCAGTGTGCTGTTCTGTGCTAAACCAATCTTGCTGAAGCATATTGCAAATCCTTGTGTTTAGGGACAGAGAAGGATAGGCAGGGGACAGAGTCAGTGTCATTGTTGCTAAGCCTCCTGCACAGTATACACCTGAAGGTAGCCCTTATTGCTCTTTTTCCCATCTCCCTGCAGGCCATCCATTAAAATGTCTGGAAGGCAAACAAGGAGAGGCAGACAGTCAGGAGGCAAAAAAAGAGGGCAAGCAGGCTCTGTGTCTGGGGGCAACAGTGCTGGTCGTGGACGCGGTGCATTGTCATCAGCACATGGCCATGGGACACGCTTGTCCTTCTTTTCGGCAGCTGGACATGTTGAGCCACATCATGCCGAAGACTTGGTAGAGTGGATGACCAAGCCCACCTCATCCTCCTCATCCTCTCTCACCCAGGCTCAGGGTACTGGCAAAGCAGCTGCCAAAGCGTCCTCTTCTCTGGTATCATTATCTTCATTAGTCAATCCTTCCCTAGACCCACCATGTCCCCCTCCTGAGGAGTCCCCCGAACTGTTTGAGCACAGTGTTGGGTACATGCTCCAGGAGGATGCCCAGCGTTTCGAAGGATCTGATGATGATACCCAGCTAGAGGAAGGCAGTAGCGTGAGAGCAGAGAGAGGGGATGCTCAAGAAGGACACCAATCTGGCAGTCATTCTCCAGCAGCTGCAGCATACTGCCAGATTGGCTCCAGTGATGAGGAGGGAGGGGATGATGAGTTTACTGACTCCACGTGGGTGCCTAATAGGAGAGAGGAGGAGGAGGAGGATGAGGAGGATGAGGAGGAGGCACATCTCCAACGAGGCAGGATGCCCTTGAGTGGCCAGCGTATGGGCAGCACACCAACGGAATCACACCGCAGAGCTCCGCCTGTGCAGGGCGCTGCCTCTGCCCGTCATTCAAAAAGTTCTTTGGTGTGGGCCTTTTTTGAGGCGAGTGCATCAGATCGCACAGCTGCTGTTTGCAACATATGTCTCAAGCGTATATCGCGTGGCCAAAACATCAGCCGCTTGGGCACCACATGCTTGATCAGACATATGTTGACCTGCCATGCAGCTCGTTGGCAAGCCTACCTTAAAGACCCACACCAAAGAACAAAGCTGACCTCTTCTTGCACCGCATCAGCTGGGATCTCCAACCCCACTATACCTTCACTCCTCTCTGAAACCTGCTCTGAGAGGAATGAAGGTGTAGAATTAGGTGTGTCACAGCCAAGTACTTGCGGGCACTCTGCTAGCAGTACACCAACGTCCGATTTTAGCAGGCAAATTTCCCTGCCCCAGCTGCTGGACCGTCGAAAGAAGTTCACTCCCAGCCATCCACATACCCAGCGGTTGAATGCTAGCTTGGCTAAATTGCTAGCGCTTCAACTGCTGCCTTTTCAGTTGGTAGACTCGGCCCCCTTCCGTGAGTTTGTGCAATGTGCGGTTCCTCAGTGGCAGGTTCCCAAACGCCACTTTTTCGCACGGAAGGCGATTCCGGCTCTCTACAGGCATGTGGAAGGCAATGTTTTGGCCTCGCTGGACAGGGCGGTCAGCGGTAAGGTGCATATTACCGCTGACTCATGGTCCAGCAGGCATGGACAGGGACGTTACCTTTCTTTCACGGCCCATTGGGTCACTCTTTTGGCAGCTGGGAAGGATGCAGGACAAGGTGCAGTAGTGTTGGAGGTTGTTCCACCGCCACGCCTCCAAAATGCTACTACTGGTTGTGACACACCTCTCTCCTCCACCCCCTCCTCTTCTTCTTCCTCCATGGCCTCTTCCTGTGGTTTGTGCTCGGAACCAGCGGTGCTCCGTAGGCGTTCAAGGGGCTACGCAAGTACGCAGGCAAAAAGATGCCATGCCGTGCTTGCGCTGGTGTGTTTGGGGGACAGGAGCCACACTGGGGCAGAGGTCCTGTCTGCTCCGCAGGGGCAGGCCGAGAGGTGGTTGACGCCACGCCAGCTTAAGCCAGGAATGGTGGTTTGCAACAATGGCACCAACCTCCTCTCCGCCGCCCTCCGACAGGGACAACTGACCCATGTGCCCTGTATGGCTCACGTCCTTAACCTGGTGGTGCAGCGGTTCTTGGGCAGGTACCCGGGCTTACAGGATGTCCTGAGGCAGGCCAGGAAAGTCTGTGTGCATTTCCACAGATCTTATAATGCCAGTGCTCGCCTGGCTGAGCTGCAAAAGGAGTTGAACCTGCCCAAGAACCGCCTTATATGTGACATGCCCACCAGGTGGAACTCAACGTTGGCCATGCCGCAGCGGCTGCACACGCAGCAGAGGGCCATCAATGAGTACCTGTGCGACTACGGCACCAGGACAGGGTCAGGGGAGCTCGGGTTTTTTTCACCACGCCAGTGGGGCATGATCAGGGATGCATGCACTGTCCTGGCACCATTTGAGGAGGCCACAAGGATGGTGAGCAGTGACAGTGCATGCATCAGTGACACTGTACCTCTTGTCCACCTGTTGGAGCACACGCTGCGTGGAATAATGGACAGGGCACTTGAGGCAGAACAGAGGCAGGAAGAGGAGGACTTCCTTGCCTCTCAAGGCCCCCTTTACCCAGACAGTGTTCCTTCTGTCCCACCCATCGCACAGGAAGAGGAGGAGGAGGAGGATTGTGTCAGCATGGAGGTGGAGGCTGGCACTCAGCATCATCAGCAGCAGTCTTTTAGGGATGATTTACAGTCCCAAGAAACCAGTGGACTTGTACGTGGCTGGGAGGAGGTGGCTGCGGATCATGTCGTCCTTAGTGACCCAGAGGACTCCGGACTGAATGCCTCAGCTAACCTACGCTGCATGGCCTCCCTGATCCTGCAAAGTCTGCGGAAGGATCCTCGTATTCTTCGGATCAAGGAGAGGGACCATTACTGGCTGGCCACTCTCCTTGATCCACGGTACAAGGGTAAGGTTGCGGACCTTATCTTACCGTCGCAGAGGGAGCAGAGGATGAGACAACTCCGGGAGGCCTTGCAGAAAGGTCTGTGCAACGCGTTCCCAGAGACTGGGAGGTTACAAACTCCTGGTCCTGGACAACGAGTTGCTGAGGCTTCGGGTAGTCAAAGAAGGAGCGGTGGGGAAGGTGGCCGTCTGACCGATGCGTTCAGACAATTCTTTAGTCCGCAGCCCCAAAGTATGATCGGTTCCAGCAACCATCGCCAGCGTCTGATATACATGGTCCAGGAATACCTAGGGGCAAGGTCAGACTTGGACACCTTCCCCACCGAAAATCCTCTGGCTTACTGGGTCTTGAGGATGGATCACTGGCCAGAGCTTGCACAGTATGCAATTGAGCTACTGGCCTGTCCTGCATCCAGCATTCTTTCAGAACGCACATTCAGTGCTGCTGGAGGATTTGTCACGGATCACAGGGTGCGCCTGTCCACCGACTCGGTTGATCGGCTGACTTTCATCAAGATGAACCAGTCTTGGATCACCACCAGCTACCACACACCTGATGCTGATATAACAGACTAATTGATTTTAAAATGTCACATCCCTTCAAGACTGATGCTGATGCTGAGTGCCTGTGCTGTTATGTTGACTGGCTATCCTCCTCCTCCTCCTCAATGATACGATTAATGATGATAGCTTGGAAGATCATTTTGGTTTATGGGTGACGCCACCAGTGGCTAAGGCCCAATTTTTCAGCCCCTGTTTAACAGGGGCGTGTAATTAAAATTTTGGATGCAATACTTTGCAACAGGCCTCATTGCTGTGCTCCAAGTACAGTATCTGTGAGGGGTTGCAGTGTTGTGCCACCAGTGCCTAAGGCCCAATTTTTCAGCCCCTGTTCAACAGGGGCATGCAATTATAATTATTGATCTAATAATTCACAGCAGGGCCCATTGCTGCGCCCACCAAGAGTAACTGTCAGGCCTTACAGTGTTGTGGCACCAGCACCAGCACCAGCACCACCATCACCACCACCACCACCAAAGGCCTAATTTTTCAGCCCCTGTTCAACAGGGGCATGCAATTATAATTATTGATCTAATAATTCACAGCAGGGCCCATTGCTGCGCCCACCAAGAGTAACTGTCAGGCCTTACAGTGTTGTGGCACCAGCACCACCATCACCACCACCACCAAAGGCCCAATTTTTCAGCCCCTGTTCAACAGGGGCATGCAATTATAATTATTGATCTAATAATTCACAGCAGGGCCCATTGCTGCGCCCACCAAGAGTAACTGTCAGGCCTTACAGTGTTGTGGCACCAGCACCACCATCACCACCACCACCAAAGGCCCAATTTTTCAGCCCCTATTCAACAGGGGCATGCAATTATAATTATTGATCTAATAATTCACAGCAGGGCCCATTGCTGCGCCCACCAAGAGTAACTGTCAGGCCTTACAGTGTTGTGGCACCAGCACCACCATCAAAGGCCCAATTTTTACTACCACTGATCAACAATTATATGTTATTACAATTCCTGATATAATAGTTGACAGCAGGGCGTTCCAGCACCCACCAAGAATAACTGTGAGTGCTTTCAGTGTTGTGCCAACACCAACACCTAAGGGGCCAATTTCTGCAGAGTATATACGGCAGGTCCCTACTTTCAAACATCCAACTTACAAACGACTACTACTTGCAAACGGAAGAAGACAACAGGAAGTGAGAGGAAATCTACCCCTTGGAAGGAAAATTCTCTCCTGTAAGAGTTAATATGGGAGAAAGGTGTCTCCTCTCTACTGATGCTTTATCACCAATCCTTGTTTCAATAAAAACACCACATTTCAAAAACAGTTGTCATTGGGACGCAAAGTGAGGTGAAATATTCTGAACAGGGGCACAGACAGCAAAAAAAATGTGACAGGGGTGATAACCGTTCCCTATGTTTTCCAAAAAGCTAAAAAAAAGGAATTTGGCATGGAGCTACACTTAAACAATGCAGCTGTTCAAAATTACAAACAGATTCTACATAAGAACAAACCTACAGTCCCTGTCTTGTATGCACCGCCTGTATACGGCTGTTCAGAGTATATAGGGCCTTTTTTATTTTGTGTGCGGGGTTCCCCTTAATATCCATACAAGACCCAAAGGGGCTGGTAATGGGCTGGGGTGGGGGGGGGGGGTTGATGGGGTAGCTATGCCATTTTTCCTAAAGGTTTTCATCCATATTACCGGGACCAGACATTGTATTAAAGCCGCAAGCAGTTTTAAATGGCTTTTTTTCCTTTAGAAATGTTATTTTGTGCAGGGACAGTTCTAAACACGGGAAACACGTGGCACTTCACAGGCATACTTTAGACACCCCCCAGGTACAATATTTAAAGGAATATTTGACTTTTTTTTTTCACTTTATGCATCATTAAAATGACTGCTCCCGGAAAACGTCCGTTTTTAAAACTTCTTTTTGCATTGATACATGTCCCCTGGTGCAGAACCCGGGTTCCCAAACTCTGTTTCGGACAATAACATGGATAATAGTCAGTATAATTAGCACTTTAGAATCTGAACGTTCGCATCCATTGTATTTAATAGGGTTCTAATGTTCGTGCGAACTTTCGGTCCGTTCGCGGGTTCTGGTGCGAACCGAACCCGGGGGTGTTCGGCTCATCACTATTAACTAGAATAAGTAATGAGCCAAATGCTCTGACAGTGAGAAACTGTAACTTGCAATTTACTAAACAGATGAAAAGTTAGAAGCAATAATGCAAAACAGGTTCAGGATGGCACAAATCTGGACTGCTCAGAGCAATGTCTCTGTGACTCAATCAGGGTAACATGTGGCTGCATAGCAGTCTCTATAAGACTCTATAACAGAATGTCTAGCTGAGAGTCACAACTTCAGGAAAAAAGTTCAAAACACAGCTTCTTGTGATTATCCTCATAGACATTGTCCCACACAGTGAAGTCCAGTGTAGTTCCGGTTACACAGGTGGACAGATGGAGGAAATCAGGGCCCGAGGGCTAAGCATCACCCTAGTCGAACAGGGGTATTCTTGTAGCAATTGGTTAGGTCTTTTGGAGAAGCTGTGTGCTATCGGTTGAAGCCTCGCTACTGCACGCTGGTTCTGATCATGGAGGGCCTCCCATCTGGCTGCAAATCACTAGCCCAGCTACCTCTACTTCATCAAGAGTGACCTCTCTGAGCTCCTGAGGGAAGGACGCTGTAGAACTTATGGTCCCTGGTCATGCCCAGGAGCCCAGAGAGTTGTGAGAAAATTAGTTAAAGGAGCATGTGCCTGCATCTGAGCATGGTAAATAAATGGGTAATCCCCTACAAATCAAAATATTCCCATTTGCTTCTCAACCAGCAGTTTTATATTATGTTATGGAAAGGAAAAAACAGCAAGAAAGTATTTAACAAGGTCTCTAACTGTGAGCTTTAAAAAAAAAATAGTCCACCTATCAAATATCTCTATGGACCAGCAGATATCAAAGGACTTGTGTTTGTTTACACTCGCCTACCTCCCATCCAATCTGGACCACTAAAAAAAAAATGATTGGGAGACTGTCCCCCTCCGTCTAGGCTTATGGATTGGAGGGCCACTCATAGAGCAGAGTGGACTCTGCCGTGTCTGCTTTGCAGAAATTGAGCAGACACAGATCTGTCATCTGCCTGCTCTGCTCAAAAGGAGATCAGCAGACAGATACCCTGCTAAGCAAATCGAATTCTGCCCCATAAAGGGGCCTTAATGTCAATTGTGCTGGGGCTTCCTTTTAATCAGTTTGAATTGTAAGTGCTAGAAATCTAATGTGGATCATTAGCTTTTTTGTCGAACAGTGCATCCAAAAACAAAGTGTACTGTAGCAGCTATTCTTATGGTTAATATAGTACTGAATTTGTTTTGCCTTGTATGGTTTGTTCAATTCTTATTTTACTTCTTTTCCTGATATATATATATATATATATATATATATATATATATATATATATATATATATAGCACACAGACCTTTTCCCTGCTTTTGGCTCGCTTGCAGGTCAAGGCTATATGCCCGTATCCTCTGTCTAAGAGGTCGAGCGGTGTTAACAGATTTTTGGGTCCTGCAGCTGGGTTCTCCTTTAGTTGGTTCTCATCTCCTAGTTTGTAGGGACAAGTCTCTATTTTTCCCAAGAACGGCCAATGTCCACACCACTTCAAACTCCAACGTTGAGTTTATTTTTATAAGCAAAGTTCAACAGACAGTAAAGATGGATGAGAGAAAGGACAGCAAGGTGTTGGGAGATAGGTCCTGGCACAAATGAATATTGTAGTCACCACTCGATCCAGAGTGGGTTCAGCTCACCCGGATAGCTCCCTGTAAGAGCGGATCCTAGCAGCCAGAGTGATGCTCGAACGTTTACTTGAGTTTTCCTAGAGATACGATCGGGAGATCCTCTGCCACAGAATCTTTAAGTCCCAAACTTCTCAGCACATGCAACACAAGGACAGGTGCCAGCGACAGCACGTTGCAAGGCCTGTAGTGAATCTTTGAATCCCTCCAGAAGGTTACCGGGCCTCTCCTTCACCGTGAACTCTCACTGGTCCCTGAGAAAGGTCCTCCCCCAGCCTCCTCTTCTTAGAGCGGGTTCCCTCGCAAGGGCACCCTGGGATTCCTCTTTCGGGGATGGGCCCCAGCTAAAGGTGCTGGGCCCAATAGTAGAGTTGCAGCCCCAGGCTAAATTTGCCTGAGACTGATACACTGGTACCACTGCCGAGAGAGGACACCCTAAGGCATAGCAATGCCACCCACGGTTCAATCCTGACCCAAGACGGCAGTGCCACCTACAGGCCACAGGGAACTGTACATCATTACATAGGCAGAAGCTAGTCCTAATAATCAAAGTGGTCTGAGCCTGGCTACTGGCTCAGACCAAACCCCTAAATTTAAGTACATAGCACCCCTGAAAGTAAAGGGGCGCTACATATATATATATATATATATATACACACATTATATACACACACTGCTCAAAAAAATGTAAAGCAGTGTTCCACCCGCAATTTTTTTTCTTTAAAAGTCAGCAGCTACAAACACTGTAGCTGCTGACTTTTAATAAGGACACTTACCTGTCCAGGGAGCCCGCGATGTCGGCCCCCCGAGGCCGATCCGTCCATCGGATCGGGTGCCGGCGCCGCCTTGCGGCTTCACTGCCCGTTTCCTAATACGCATGCGCGAGTCGCGCGGCGCTTTGTGAATGCCCGGCTGTCTTCTGGGACACACACACGGGTCCCAGAAGACAGTGGGCCCCATTTCCCAGGAGCACAGGCGAGGGAGGAAGAGAACTAGGAGCTCTGTGGAATAGGAAGTGGCAGATTAGGACGACTGCCTAGCAACAGGGCATTCTGGTAAGTAAAAAAAAAAAAAATTCTTTCAAATATTTTTTAAGATGTTATAAGGAGACTGTTAATGTAAATTTTGTTTTTAGGGTGGACCTCAGCTTTAAGGAACACTTTTTAATCAGAATATAGTACCAAATCAGGTTAAACTCCTGGGATATTGATCTGGTCAGTAAAGTAGCAGAGGGGGTTCTTAATCAGCTGCTTTGGTGTTAATGAAATTAACAACAGGTGCACTAGATGGGCAACAATGAGATGACCTCCAAAACAGGAATGGTTTTACAGGTGGAGGCCACTGACATTTTTTTTCCCCTTCTCATCTTTTCTGACTGTTTTTCACTAGTTTTCCATTTGGCTAGGGTCAGTGTCACTACTGATAGCATGAGGCAGTACCTGGACCCTAAAGAGGTTGCACAGGCAGTCCAACTCCTCCAGGATGGCACATCAATATGTGCCATTGCCAGAAGGTTTTCGGTGTCTTCCAGCACAGTCTGAAGAGCATGGAGGAGATTCCAGGAGACAGGCAGTTACTCTAGAAGAGCTGGACAGAGCCGTAGAAGGTCCTTAACCAATCAGCAGGACCGGTATCTGCTCCTTTGTGCAAGGAGGAACAGGATGAGCACTGCCAGAGCCCTACAAAAATGACCTCCAGCAGGCCACTGGTGTGAATGTCTCTGACCAAACAATCAGAAACAGACTTCATAAGGGTGGCCTGAGAAGCCGTCATCCTCTACTGGGCCCTTTGCTCACTGCCTGGCACTGTGAAGCTTGATTGGCATTTGCCATTGAACACCAAAATTAGCAGGTCCACCACTGGCGCCCTGGGCTTTTCACAGATGAGAGCAGGTTCACCCTAAGCACATGTGACAGACGTGAAAGGGTCTGGAGAAGCCATTGAGAACGTTACACTGCCTGTAACATCGTTCAGCATGACCGGTTTGGTGGTGGTTCAGTGATGGTCTGGGAAGGCATATCCATGGAGGGACGTATAGACCTCTACAGGCTAGACAATGGCACCCTGACTGCCATTAGGTATCGGGATGAAATCCATGGACTCATTGCCAGACCCTATGCTGGTGCAGTGGGTCCTGGGTTCCTCCTGGTGCACGATAATGCCCGGCCTCATGTGGTGAGAGTATGCAGCCAGTTCCTGGAGGATGAAGGAATTGATAAACTTGGATGGCCCCATGCTCGCCTGACCTGAATCCAATACAGCACCTCTGGGACATTATGTTTCGGTCCATCCGACGCCGCCAGGTTGCACCTCAGTCTGTTCAGGAGCTCAGTGAAGCCCTGGTCCAGATCTGGGAAGAAATACCCCAGGATACCATCCGTCGTCTCATTAGGAGCATCCCCCGACGAGGCATGCATACAAGCATGTGGGGGCCATACAAAGTACCATTTTGAGTTGCTGCAATGAAATTTCAGCAAAATTGACTAGCCTGCTGCATAATTTTTTCACTTTGATTTTCAGGGTGTCTTTGAATTCAGCACTCTGTAGGTTGATAATTTTAATTTCCATCAAATGATGTGGCATCCTTTCTTTCCTAACACATTACCCAGTCCATATCAGTATAGATATCCAGCATGAGATTTTTCCCCATTGAGATCTAATATGTTTCTTTTCTCTTAAATTTTTTTGAGCAGTGTAAAATACTAAATGCTGTGTTGTACTTATAGTGGTGCTTTAAATTAGGACCCAATCCAAACATTTCTTTAGCTGTAGACAGTGAGTACAGGGGTTACAACCTCTTTATTTTTTATTTTTTGCAGCCTCTCACTCCTGTCTTTTCTCACAGAAAAATATTACTAAACAAGGGCACAGACTGCAATTAATAATTTCAACTGAGTTACTCTTCCCCACACTCTAAAAGAAAACTAAACAGAATTCCACTTCTACGAAAAGCTTACTGATGTTGGCAGCTTTTAATACAGAGGGGTGTTGATAATACTTTGTGCCTGGGCAATGCAAAAAATAAAATTCAAAATGGCTCTACTAATCCAGATGGCAAACTCAGCAAAAACATGCTACTTTTTCTAATTAGTGAACTGCTGCATATAAAGGGCTAGATTTATTTTGGATGGTTCTGCTTTAAACCACGTCTCATCTATCTGTGTGTGTGTGTGTATATATATATATATATATATATATATATATATATATATATATATATACATATATACACACACACACACAACAATGAAGCCCCTCAGGAATATCCATTTTTCATTCTTCTCCCCTAGCTGGCTCCTCATAACCGATGTCTTTTTTTTCCCCCTTTCTTGTGTTGGTTTTTGATTTACTAAACTGTTGTAGCCTGTGATTAAAATGCTTTTCAGCAAAAAAGGAAAAACAGGAAGACGAAAGAATAAAAGAATGGATGTGTGGTGGCCCCCATCTGTGTGAAAAAGTGGTTTAGTGAAAGAATACAGAGTCAGCAGTTTATGCGCAAAGGTAAAAATATCAGGCACGCAGGGTTATTGTTACATACACAGCTAAGAAGTACGGCGGAATATACAGTGTGCTTTGGTATAGCTGCTGAGTGAGAAGGTAACAGCTAAAAACACAATGGGGGAGGGGGATTGGAGAAACACAGGGATGCTAGAACCAAAGAGGGACTAGCACGGGGATGCTATGCTGTATCAATTTATATATATATATATATATATATATATTAGTATCTTACAAAAGTGAGTACACCCCTCACATTTTTGAAAATATTTTATTATATCTTTTCATGTGACAACACTGAAGAAATGACACTTTGCTACAATATAAAGTAGTGAGTGTACAGCTTGTATAACAGTGTAAATTTGCTGTCCCCTCAAAATAACTCAACACACCGCCATTAATGTCTAAAAAAACAAAAGTGAGTACACCCCTAAATGAAAATGTCCAAATTGGGTCCAATTAGCCATTTCCCATCCCTGTGTCATGTGATTCAGTGTTACAGGGTCTCAGGTGTGAATGGCACGGTGGTCAAGACCATACAAAGGTTTAACAGGACATGTTCCACTCAGGTTCAACACAAAAGTTGTGTGCACGTGCTCAGTGTCATATCCAGAGGATTTGGAAATAGACATATGAGCCAGCATTGCAGCAGAGGTTGAAGGGGTGGGGGGGGGGGGGGGTCAGCCTGTCAGTGCTCAGACCATACGCCACACACTGCACCAAATTGGTTTGCATGGCTGTCGTCCCAGAAGGAATCCTCTTCTAAAGATGATGCACAAGAAAGCCGCAAACAGTTTGCTGAAGACAAGGAGACTAAGGACATGGATTACTGGAACCATGTCCTGTGGTCTGATGAGACCAAGATAAACATATTTGGTTCAGATGGTGTCAAGCGTTTGTGGCAGCAAGCAGGTCTCAGGTGTGGACAGGACATTCTTAAAACCCACAAAGGTGTCCTGGCTAGGAGGCACTGGGAGCAAGAAGAGGACAGTGGGAGAACACTGCCGGGTAAGTCTCCAGGAGGAACAGGAACAGCCAGGAGGGCTGGTGAGTGACACACAGTCAGGAGGACTGGGTGGCATGCCTGAGAGGACTGGGATGGAGCAGTGTGGGATGGGTGCAGAGCCAGTCAGGAGGACTTTGGTGGCACGGGCAGTGGAAAGGGGCAGCTGCAGCCAAGAGGGCTGGCAGTGACTGAAGAGGTGGTACTGGGAGCGATAGCCACATATAAGACAGCTAGCACCAAAGACTTCCATGTTTGCTACACCATAGGGGCCCGCGGTCCCTGCCTGCAAAGGGCATTCAACCAGACCCAGCTGAGATTGTGCTGGGTCTGAAAGCTAACTGGTCCTGGGAGTGATAGTCTGCAAGCATGTGTCTGCTGGAGGTAGAAGAGGAGAGAATGTATATACATGGAGTGTATATAGTTCCTACAGAGTTTCATTGATCAAATAGGCATGTCATATGCACCCTTCCCCATCCAAGTTTAATTCCCCTAATAAAAAAAAAACAAAGCTGCAAGGACTGCTTTTTGTCTCTGGGTGACTGGAAATTTGTGTGCCTGGCTCTGCAGGGTGGGAGATGACCACATTCACCAGTGGCCCTTACGGGGGTAGCGCTATACTTTAAAAAAAAAAAGAATATGTATCATCATGAGCAGGGGCGATCCGTCCATTAGGGATGCCTGGGTGCAGTCCCCCCTATACTCTTCACCCCCTATATGCAGTGGATAGATTCATGCATAACTGCCGCTGCCGCCCCCTATTCATGTGTCCGGCCCCTTTCAGGGCACCGGACATATGAATTAGAGCGGCCAGGTTTTTTGTTGTTGAAGAAACCGATCAGAGCCATAGGCTCTAATAGGCTTCAAAAAATGATGGACTCTGAACGCAGAGCATTGCGTCTGGAGCCCACCCAGGTGTGTTGCAACAGTGAATAAAAATTTGCTGTTGCAACACTGCTCCTCCTCCCAGCCAATCGGGAAGCAGGTATGAAACCAGTTTCGCGATTGGCCAAAACGTCAGACGATTCTATTGGGCGCCTAGCGCCGGAAGGAGGTGAGAGGAGACACCAGGGAAGCTGCTCCAGGAGAGGACACTGGTCAACGGAGGAGCTTTCCCTGAGCACGCCATGCTCTCACTGCCCACATCCAAGGTAAGCACATCGGGTGGTGGTAATGGGGGGGCTGTGTTAGTGCCGCGGCCAACAGCCGCTACTGTTCATGAAGCCAAGGTGCTCTTTTTTTGTTCCCTTTCTCCACGCAAACTCACAGGACTAGAGCTGGAGGAAAGCTTTTTATCGACAAAAAGTGCAACTAATCTGATAAAAGCTGTTGTATATTGTTAGATGTTAGGAAAGAAACAACCTCTGTAAAGCTCTGTATACATTATACAATTTTCTTATTCAATTTAGATTTACCTATAACTATATAGTGCAAGGACCTGCCTGATTTCATACAAAATTGAAAGTGTTTAGGTTTGACCTCATATTATATGCTTTTTGGTAAATCTAAAAGGAAAATTGTATAATGTATTACCAGCCTTAACTTCCCTGGCAGTATGATTATTTCTGATTTTAGGTTCTGAAAGCGGTACAATTATTTTGCAGGGAAATTTGCCGTTTTATATTGTAGGCCTGTAATTCTTAGGAATAACTCACTTAAATCTGTCCAAACAAGAGCCTAGTAGACATCCCGGGTATGATAAAGTTTGAAACACAAAATTTTAAATTATAATATAATAAATAACTATAAATAATTATAACAAATAATAATGTAATTATAATAAAAAATATTCAATAATGTAATCAAATCTAAAAAAGTGAAATTTGCTCAGTTGCAGAATTGTCGCTGTCATTGCTTTCAGTGTTTTATGACAAATTTCCCCACAAATCTCTATCGCTCAATTCTGCAAGTGATTCTAATTTATTATCGCTGTTTTCTAGCTGGTCTAAAACCACTTTTGACGTACAGGGACACTTATAATATAAAACTGCATGCAGGACACTGGACAGACCACTAGGGACAAAGAGGATGTGTAATTATTTGATTCATTATTATAATCTGTAAGATTACAGTATACTGTATCTATACTGTCTTTTTCACTTTTTGAATTTGGCGCCGAACTCCGTCCCCGTAACGTCGCAGGGATCGGAGCTCGGCACTCAGCAGTGTGAATCGAGCGAGACACGGCTCGCACATACTGCGGGGAAACATCGCAGGATCCAGGGGACAAGGTAAGTAACTCTCCCTGGATACTGTGATGCAGCCCGAGTCTGGCTCGGGGTTACCGCTTTTGGTAGTGAAAACTCACCCCGAGCCCGACTCGGGATTACCGCTAAGGAGGTTAAGGTCACCTATTTTACGCAGAACATTTTCTTATGTTGCTAGACTGAATGCTGCTTAGAATACTATAGTGACAATGTAATAAGGTGATATGAGATGACGATGGGGACAAAATGTGTGGCTGATAACTATACAGGGAAAGGCTACCTCCTTGGCCAAACCTATTATGCCCAATGTAAATCTGGCCCTGCTGCTGACTCTTCAGCAATGGTAGCATGAATGTAAATGAGTTTTCAATCTGCTCCTCTGTAATATTACAGTGATGTAATCCTGCCAAATATGCAACAGCTTTGCTTAAATGTTTTGTAATATTTTGAGTTATCTGCTAAATGTCAGCCCTTTATCTAGTATAACTGTTTATTACATTACATCATCAGTATTGTCATTAGAGGGCATCTTTTTCTTACAGAGATGAGCCTTTACCAGTATGTCGTACATTCTCCTTATTTGCAAAGGTTTTTCTATGACCGAGTTTGTTAAGACAGTACAGTCATTTTAATATTCGAAAAAATACATTGCGATTATTTAAAAATTAAAAAAGAATAAAAATCCCTTTTAGAAAAGTAATTTACTTATCTGTCCAGCTGCCTATGCCTTTTAGAAGAGCTACATTGCCCAGAGAATCTTCTGCATCTGATACAGTTCTGGATGTATCAAATGCCTGGTGTCCCAGTCTGTGCTTTGGGCTGTGGTTCCATCTGCCAGCCCCTACACCACTGTATCAATAGAATATCTCTTCCTTTACCCGGAGTTCTTTTTTTTTCTTTTGAGACACAGTCATTTTAAACATTGTAATTAAACCTAGTATTGTAAGCACCCATCCGAGTGTTAAGCTGCCCATAGACTTTGCAATTTTCACACAAATTTAATCATTATTCATACACTCGTAATCAAGCATACAATTGCAAGTAATGGCCAGGCACTAAGCAATTTACCACCCAGGATTTTGAAGTTGAAAATGAACAACAAATTGACAGGGTCAATACAGCTTATTAGAAGATGGAATAAAAAAATGGAAAAAAAAACCTACAGCAATTTTGTCAGAAGTCTGCCATGTTCAATTGGGACAATTTAAATCTTATTTTCTTGCAGTCAGTTTATGGTCTTGATTGCTTTGTGATTGCAACAAAACATGGAGCTGGAGGTTCTATATCTCAATCAATGTTCCCCCATGTATGGCCAGCTTTAGGGAAATCAGCCTGTCTGTGACTAGAACAGATTTCTCTCCAGATCTGTGTGTGGAGCAATTCCCAACACTGTATGCCTTGCTCTGTTCCCCTTCTCACTCCACTGCTTCTACCTTTAAGCTTGGTTCAGCTGAGTTTGCAGATTATGGTCATGACCGTATTTGCTCAATATATGGTTTGTTAAAGCTGCTGAGGGAGAAGGTAATAGCTAAAATACAATGAGGGAGGGTTTGGAGAACCACAGGAATGCTAGAACCAAAGAAGGACTAGCATGGGGATGCCATGCTGGATCAATATATACGGTATATCACAAAAGTGAGTACACCCCTCAAATTTTTGTAAATATTTTATTTTATCTTTTCATGTGACAACATTGAAGAAATATTACTTTGCTACAATGTAAAGTAGTGAGTGTACAGCTTATATAAAACAGTGTAAATTTGCTGTCCCCTCAAAATTACTCAACACACAGCCTCTAATGTCTAAACCGCTGGCAACAACAATGAGTACACCCCTAAGTGAAAATGTCCAATTTGGGCCCAAAGTGTCAATATTTTGTGTGGCCACCATTATTTTCCAGCACTACCTTAACCCTCTTGGGCATGGAGTTAACCAGAGCTTCACAGGTTGCCACTTGAGTCCTCTTCCACTCCTCCATGACAACATCACTGAGCTGGTGGATGTTAAAGACCTTGCGCTCCTCCACCTTCCGTTTGAGAATGGCCCACCAATTCCCAATAAGGTTTAGGTCTAGAGATATGCTTGGCCAGTCCATCACCTTTACCCTCAGCTTCTTTAGCAAGGCAGTGGACGTCTTGGAGGTTTTTGGGGTGTTTGGGGTTGTTATGTTGGAATACTGCCCTGCGGCCCAGTCACCGAAGGGAGGGGATCATGCTCTCCTTCAGTATGTCACAATACATGTTAATATTCATGGTCCCTCAATCAACTGTAGCTCACCAGTGCCAGGAGCACTCATGCAGCCCCAGACCATGACATCCCCACCACCATGCTTGACTGTAGGCAAGACACACTTGTCTTTGTACTCCTCACCTGGTTGCGACCACACACGCTTGACACCATCTGAACCAAATAAGTTTATCTTGGTCTCATCAGACCACAGGACATGGTTCCAGTAATCCATGTCCTTAGTCTGCTCGTCTTCAGAAAATGGTTTGCGGGCCTTCTGGGAAGTGGCTCTGTGGCTCACGCATGCGTTTGCAAATGCGTGCGGACAAACCCCTGTTTTTAACGCATACTGTTAGACAGGTTAATTGGTTGTCTGCGAGCTGGTCGGTAAGTAGGCTTGGTTTTTCCTGGGCATTCCCCAAGCTTTGTTGTTGTCTTCTGGGAAGACAGCCATGCAGACCAATTTGATGCAGTGTGCGGCGTATGGTCTGAGCACTGATAGGCTTACCCCCCACCCCTTCAACCTCTGTAGCAATGCTGGCAGCACTCATAAGTCTATTGCTCTCAACTTCTTTAGTCGACCATGGCGAGGCCTGTTCTGAGTGGAACCTGTCCTGTTAAACCGCTGTATGGTCTTGGCCACTATGTTGCAGCTCAGTTTCAGGGTCTTGCCAATCTTCTTATAGCTTAGGCCAACTTTATTTAGAGCAACAACTCTTTTTTCAGATCCTCAGTGTGTTCTTTGCCATTAGGGTGCCATGTTGAACTTCCTTGTAACACTTGTAGTCACAAGACACCTGGGAGCGAAAATGGCTAATTGGGCCCAATTTGGACATTTTCATTTAGGGGTGTACTCACTTATGTTGCCAGCGCTTTAGACATTAATGGCTGTGTGTTGAGTTATTTTGAGGGGACAGCAAATTTAAACTGTTATACAAGCTGTGCACTCACTACTTTACATTGTAGCAAAGTGTAATTTCTTCAGTGTTGTCGCATTAAAAGATATAATAAAATATTTTCAAAAATGTGAGGAGTGTACTCACTTTTGTGAGATACTGTATATGTATATATATATATATATATATATATATATATATATATGTGTGTAGCGGACCCCCAAAATTGGGGTCGCTATGCCTTAAATTTAAGGGCAGCCTGAGCAATAGTTTGGCTCAGGTTTTCTGATTCTATAGATTGGACTCTGCTCTGCTGTGGTGTTGCCTGGGTGTATAGTTCCCCTTGACCTGCGGGTGGCGCTGTCACTCAGGTCTTGGGTTGAACCACAGGTGGCATTGTGACGTGATTGGGTGTCCTCTCTTGGCAGCCATACAGTGGGTGTGGTCTACCTGCTGTGCATGCCGGGAGAGGGTACATAAGGGGCAGACGCCATGATCTGGGGAGATTGACCGGGGGATTCCAAGGTGGGACCCGTGGTGGCGAGAGTCGCGCCCGTTGGCCTGCTGGCCAGGGGTGCGTGAATTGGTTGGGAAGTCTCGGGCACCTTCAGCCTGAGGCTATAGTGTTCCAGATAGGCCCAGTACCTTCAACTGGGTCTACAGCTCAACCATTGGAGTCCCAGGGAACCCGAGGGAGGGTGGCCCGCTCTGAAGGAGAGGAAACCAGGGGAGGACCTGTCCGGAGGATCGGTGAAGAAAGTCACTGTCTCAGGAGAGGCCTGGTTGCCTATCAGAGGGAAGGATTCCGTGAGTTGCACAATTGGCACCTATGGTCTCTAAAGGTTGCAGGCGTTAAAGAGTTCTAGATTCAGGAACTAAGGGATTCTGTGGCAGAGGATTTCCTGAACTTGTCTTTGAAGGGGACTAAATCTGAAGTAACTGTTCGTGCTCCACTCCGGCTGCTGGAACTGTGAGAGGGATCTATCCGGGTGAGCGGTGCCCACTCAGGCTTGAGTGGAGAATAGGGTAACTGGGTGCCACGTGCCTGAACCTATCTTCCTACCCAACTCTATCTCTGTCTTCAACCTTTTTCCCAATCTGTTCCAAGCAAGGAAAATGAACTCGCCTGTTGGAGTTTAAACACAGTGTGGACATTGGCCTTCTTTTGGGAGAAAGAATAGACTTTTCCCTATACTCTAGGGACGAGAACCAATGGAGGGAGGTAACTCGCTGCAGGACCCAAAAATAGCATGAACACTGCTCAACCCCTTATACCAGGAGGATACGGGCATGTGGCACAGTGTGCCTTACCCTGCAAGTGAAGGTAAGCAGGAAAAAGGGTCCGTGTGCTACATATACATATATACACACACACACACACACACACACACACACACACACACACACACACATGGATATGGATAAAATAAAAGGGGAAAAGTTTGAGTCTGGCCATCTATAATAAATATAGCGATACCCCCAGTTAAGAGGGCTGCCTTGATTGTTTCGGGCCCTGTAGTGCACCGCTGTCAACCCCTGGCAATCGGCTCTAACCTCTCGTGCCACAGTTAGTAAAGGGGATGATAGAATTGCAATCACTCTAACATTCTCTATGACACAATCCCACAGTAAGTTAAGGCACACAGTAATGGTATAGACCAGTAAATGACACTGACAACCAATATACTTAACTATAGGTTCTTTACTATTAGTAAAGGTTAAAAGGGTAAAACAGTATGCAATGTCACATGCAGATCCCTGCAATATAAGTATACTTATCAAAAGATAAAACATTCAGCAATGTAATGACAGTTTAACAGACCCCGCTGCAGCTATCCCCCCTCGTGAGCAAGATGGGGCCCAGCAATGTCCTATACTACCCAGTCAGGCCTGACTATAACTTGGGGTATAGTTTGATGAAGAAATCTTCACTAGCAAAACACGGTGGTGCACTTAAAGAACAAATTGTAATCCAATGGGGTAGCGATGATCGCTAACTTTATAACACTGGAGAGGCTAGTAAACTCAGTTCAGCAGACAGTCTCCCCAGAGTGTAACTGTTATCACTGATGAGCCTGAATAAAGTTAAATAGGCACAAAGTTAATAATATGTGGCTCTGAGCAGGTGCTCTCTCACCCGACCGGACCAGTCCTTGTCCGGTACCTCCGCTACTGTGACTCGCTTCACAGTGTTCACGACGCCCGGGTCTTCGGTCCTCCTGATGACAACTCTTCACAAAAGGATCAGACGCTCCGCAGGCTCCTCGGTGGAGTGGAAGGCTCTTTGGAAAAGCACAAGGCCCAGGCTTCAGGCCTTGTACACACAGCAGGTCAGCACAGGGATCCTTTTGCTGGGAGGGCGGTGTCCAAAGAGAAAGAAACTGGGGCCCGCCTCCTTCTTATAAAGTCCACCCCAGCAGTCTTTACACGGGGCAATGCACCCTGGGTGCCTCAAGGTGTACTGGGTACTGTAGTCTCTTGAGGTTTAAAGGGCAATACCCCGATACACACCCCCCCACTTAGAATCTTTGGTCCCCAAAGACAGTATTAACAACAAGTACCAACAAGTTCATTGAGGGCTGCAAAGGAAGTTGGCAGGGGAAGCGCCCACCAAAACCAGGAAGGGAGCTTGTCCTGCCCACAGGTCACATCAATGGGGGTGACCTGCCTAACTGTGCCAGAAAGTGAGATGGGGTTGCCCTCCACCAAATGTACAGTGGAGGGACCAGGTGTTTGTATTGTCCTTCTTGCAGTAGTTACTGTGTCCTCAGAGCTTTCTCCCATTTGGGCATAGGTTAACTTCCGTGGAGGACGAATGGTTCTCTTCGCTCTCTGTTCTCTTGGGGTAGCTGTCTCCGTCTCCACAGGCTCTTCCTCTGGGGTAGGTGTATTGGGTTCCAATATTTCTGGAGCATCCAGATCAGGTGCAGGAAGACACAGAGAATTCCTTTGATCTTCAGCAGGAGGCAACTCTATGGCATCTTCCGACTCCTCAGAGTGAAAACTGGACGGGACAAACTCGGTGGCTTCTACATTCAATGTACTATCTAAAGTATCTTCAGAGGGCGGAAGGTCTATGGACAGAGGCTCCGGGGCCTGGGACGGCCACAACAATTTAAGCTCTTCTTCATCATCACTTTGATCAGTGATATCCATTCCTCCAGACTGAGGTGCCTGAGACCGAGTGTTGGGCCTAGTTGTATTCAGACTTGAGGATGGTCTAGGGGAATCCTCTACAGGAGGTATCTGAACTGCTTCTGAAAGTGGAAGTAAATGGTTTCTGTGCCAGGTCTTCAGCAGCCCTATCTTCCCTTCTGGCTTCAGCTGATATACCGGCAAGCCTGGTAACCTTTTGCAGATCACATAAGGTTCGGGTCTCCATCTGTCTGCTAGTTTGTGCTTCCCAGGGACTCCCAAGTTCTGCAACAGCACTCTGTCTTGGTTGCAAATCCTGGATCCGAACTTTAAGATCAAAGTTCCTCTTGTTCCGGGCTCCTCTTTGCTCTGATGCCGCTTGGGCCTGTTCAAACGCCAGTTTCAGGCTCCTCCTCAGCCTGTCTACATATCCCTTGTGCGAGGTGGCTGATATGTGATCCATCGATATGCTGAAGGCAAGATCCACAGGCAGTCTTGCTTCCCTGCCAAACATTAATCTGTAGGGAGAGTACCCTGTGGCATCACTGGTTGTGCTGTTATAGGCATGCACTATTGCTGCTATGTGCTTGCTCCAATGCTGCTTCCTCTCGCTGCTCAGAGTCCCCAACATATTTAACAGAGTCCTGTTGAATCTTTCCGGTTGGGCATCACCTTGGGGGTGATAAGGGGTAGTACGAGTTTTCTTTATACCTAAAGAGTCCAGCAATTTCCTAATCAGTCGACTCTCAAAGTCTCTCCCTTGGTCTGAGTGCAGGCGCTGTGGTAGCCCGTAATGCACAAAGTATTTTTCCACCAAGATTTTGGCTACGGCGGAGGCCTTCTGGTCTTTAGTTGGAAAGGCCTGGGCATAACGGGTGAAATGGTCGGTTATCACCAGAACATTTCCATGTCCACTCAAGTTAGGTTCTAGACAGAGAAAGTCGATGCATACCAAGTCCAAGGGTCCTTGACTCTGCAGATGGCCCATTCGGGCAGCTTGACGTGGTAATGTCTTCCTTTGAACGCAGCGAGCACATGAGTGACAGTACTCCTCCACTTCAGCCCGCATACAAGGCCAATAGAACCTATTCCTCACAAGCTGGAAGGTTCGTTCGGCCCCCAAGTGGCCATGGTTATCATGTAGGGCAGCCAAGACAGTTCTGTGTTTTTCCGGCAAGAACAGTTGCCACTTCTCTACCAGGTCATCAGAGGGGCCCCTTCGGTAGACCACTCCTTGATGCACCTGTAACTTGTCCCATTCTTTGTGGACCAGTGAAGCCACCTTTGAGGGGTCCTGCAGGAGCCTGCCTGGATCCTGGTCTTCCAATGCCTTCAAAGCTAATCTTCCCCAAGGATCTTCCAAGTGGTCTCTTCTTATGTCCTTCTTGGACAGCTTTGGCAGGTCGTCCTCGACAATCTGGGTCACGTCACAATAACACTTGGGCACCCCCACTACTGAAACTCCAATCTCTTCCGCCCTTGACCCACCACTAGCTTGAAGTTGTGCTCCTTGACACAAGGCCTGTACCCCATCCGGGGTCACCTGGGTCCAGTCTTCTGTGTGGTAGGTGGGTGCATGAGCCCTTCTGGACAATGCATCTGCATCACGATTCCCAGCACCATGCCTATACTTGAGACTTAAGTTGAATCCGGCCAGGGCTGCCAACCAACGGTGGTCAGTGGCATCCAGCTTGGCCGTGGTGAAAAGATAGGTGAGTGGATTATTGTCAGTCTTTACTGTAAAGTCAGCTCCATACAGGTAATCTCTGAGCTTATCCACGACTGCCCACTTTAGGGCCAGGAATTCCAAACTTGTGGGTGGGGTAGTTCTTTTCTGTTGGTGTTAGACTTCTACTAACATAGGCAACTGGCCTTAACTGTCCTTCATACTCTTGGTACAGCACACCTCCCAGACCATCATGGCTGGCATCTACATGCAGTTCATATGGTTTCTTATGTCGCGTACACACGAGCTATTTACTCGACGGTGAAAACACCATCAAGAAAATCGACGGGAAAAACGAGGAACGGCTTGTTTCCCTACACACAGCCGTTTTTCCCGTCATTTTTTCTCTTGGTTGAGAAAAACGACCGTGTGTAGGCTCCCCGGCAGTGTTTCCCTATGGGAAAACTGCCACGGAAAAAAATGCCGTGAATCACGACGAGAAAAATGTTCAAATTTTTCTCGTCGTGATTAATGCCGTTTTTCTAGTCGGGAAAAATGACCAAAAGCCCACACACGGTCGTTTTTCTCGTCAAAGAGAAAAAATGAAATTTTTCCCGACGCGAAAAATGGTCGTGTGTACGCGGCATTAGGGTCAGCATAGGCAAGGACTGGGGCAGTGGTCAGACTTTTCTTCAACATTTTGAAGGCTTCTTCACACTTCTCTGTCCACTGGCCTTCCACGGACTCTCCAGGTTTTCTGGGGCCAGTATCATCCTCCTCTCCTTCTGTCTTCAGTAGTTCATTCAGGGGTTTGGCAATTTTCGCAAACCCCTCCACAAATCTACGATAGTAGGAGCAGAACCCCAGGAAGGATCTGAGCTCAGTCACTGTAGTTGGTCTGGGCCAGGAGGTAACTGCGTCCAGTTTGTCAGGATCTGTAGACACTCCTTCTGCAGACACTATGTGTCCCAGATAGTGGACCGAGGACTGGTAAAACTGTCACTTTTCCCTGTAGAGTTTTAGTCCCTCTTCACTGAGTCTCTTCAGGACTTTCTCCAATCTCTCTTCATGCTCCTCCAGAGTCTTCCAGAAGACAAATGATGTCATCTAGGTACACCAGAACTTCGATAAGATTCATGTCCCCCACTGTCTTCTCCATCAACCTCTGTAAAGTAGCGGGGGCTCCCGACAGGCCTTGAGGCATCCTATTGAACTCATAGAATCCCACCGGGGTGATGAAGGCCGTCTTCTCTCTGTCTTCAGGGTGCATTGGGATTTGGTAATACCCACTCTTCAGGTCCATGACACTGAACCACTTGGCCCCAGACAGACTCTGCAAGGCATCTTCTATCCTGGGGGTAGTGTACTGGTCGGGTATGGTCCTCCTATTGAGAGTCCTGTAGTCTATGCAGAGTCTCAACGACCCATTCTTTTTCCTTACCACCACGATGGGGGAGGCATATGGACTCCTGGACTCTCGAATAACCCCTGTTCTCTTATACTCTGTCAACTGTTCACGCAAATCTTCCAAGTCAGCCAGGGGGACTCGCCGGACCCTCTCCCGGAAGGGTTTGTCTTCCTGCAGACGGATTTTATGGGTGGAACTCCTCGCACACCCCACGTCAAACTCATCTTTCGAGAATATTTTTCTCTATCTAGTCAGCTGGGCCTTGGCTCTCTCCTTCCACTTCGGTGGCAAGTTGGTGTCTTCCAGACAGAGTCTCTCCAGGGTGAGTTCCCCTCCTTCAGCTTTTTCTTCAATTCACACAGGGTCACTGGGGTAGCAGGATCTACTTTGCCCAGTAGTACCCGGGCTGGAATCTTCATAGGAGAACTAGTGACATTTCTGATGCTCACTGGAATCTGACTCCTTCACCGGGGCCCTCTGAAATTTTCCGCCGGCTTGCGGTATCTGGATGCAACTTCATCTGGGCTGGGACACACTGCTCTAACATGCCCGATTCCCCCACATTTGAAGCATGTTATCAATCTCTTAGGCTTCTGTACTAGTTCCGTATTGGAGCTAGGAGGGTTTTTTAGTTCCTCTGACGTGTTCTTATTGGGTAGCACAGAGGCCTGGCTAGTCAGCATGGATACCATTTCTACTAGTTGTGACACCTGGGTCTTTAGGAGTTCAACTTCTGAATCACCTCCTTCTGCACTTAACATTCTGACTCGGGCAGTTGGTTCGGTGTGTTGACTCCTCCTTTTGTCTTCCAACATGGCCTCCTTCTCCCTGACTATCCGGATCAAGTCAGGGTATTCCAGGCTGCTCCTGTCCTGCCGGGTGCGTAGCATTAATGCGATGGGGTCCAAGGGTTGAGCTCCCCTCAACACCTGCTGGGCACGGGCCTCATCCACTTTTCTTGGATCGATCCCTTTCCTCAGTAGGATCTGATGCAGGATCTTATCCAGATGTCTTATGAATTCTGACAGCTTCTCTCCCTCCTTTTGGTAGTAATGCTCCAGCTGGTAAGTGAGTTCAGTGACCTTTTACATCCCGCCGAACACATTCTGCAAAATATCCAGATAATCCTGTGCATTGCAGTCCTTCTTGCTTAACTTGAGGTTACGTATGGCCTCCAGAGCAGGCCCCTTTAAGCTTTCCGCAATCCTTTGTTTTTTTTTGTTGTTCTGGCACCTCCCATTCTTCTAGGGCCTGAGTGGCCCCATCTAGCCACTCTTCAAATCCATCCTCCACTGAAGGTACAGGTTTCTTCCCAGAAAAAGTCCTGAGTTTCCTGTATCCTGACATCAGGTAGTCTGGAGGGTCCTTTTTACACTTGGCCACAATCTCCCCCAGGACAGTGCATAATTCTGAGCTAAGGGTGGTCAATGGTGGCGAACCGGGACCCTGTTGTTGGGCGCTTCCTCCTGTGCTGGGGCCTCCTGAAGTAGTGGATGTGGGGCCATCTTTATTCTCTGCTGGGTGTATCAGGAGTTTTTATGCTGGCACCCTTGAAGAAGTCAGAGATTCCGTTCCTCCACTCACACAATGCATAGGTGTAGGGATTTACAGTATCTGTCTTCATGTCAATCACCCATGGCTTCCTGTCCGTGGACAATGCTCTTAAGACTGGAGTTAGCTGCTCCTCTACCCAGGCATCTCTCTGGATTTCAACCACCAGGCCATTCCCGGGTAGGATGCCTTGATCCCTGCACCACCGGGCTACGGCAGCAGGGTCCATTCTGGTGCTTCTGACTGGCTTGATTGCAGCGTGCAGTATACAGGAATCCCGGAGGAGCCCCCACGTATAGCGATACCCTCAGTTAAGAGGGCCGCCTTGATTGTTTTGGGCCCTGTAGTGCACCGCTGTCAACCCCTGGCAATCGGCTCTAACCTCTCGTGGCACAGTTAGTAAAGGGGATGATAGAATTGCAATCACTCTAATATTCTCTATGACACAATCCCACAGTAAGGCACACAGTAATGGTATAGACCAGTAAATGACACTGACAACCAATATACTTAACTATAGGTTCTTTACTATTAGTAAAGGTTAAAAGGGTAAAACAGTATGCTATGCAATGTCACATGCAGATCCCTGCAATTTAAGTATACTTATCAAAAGATAAAACATTCAGCAATGTAATGACAGTTTAACAGACCCCGCTGCAGCTATCCTCCCTCGTGAGCAAGATGGCGCCCAGCAATGTCCTATACTATCCAGTCAGGCCTGACTATAACTTGGGATATAGTTTGATGAAGAAATCTTCACTAGCAAAACACGGTGGTGCACTTAAAGAACAAATTGTAATCCAATGGGGTAGCGATGATCGCTAACTTTATAACACCGGAGAGACTAGTAAACTCAGTTCAGCAGACAGTCTCCCCAGAGTGTAACTGTAATCACTGATGAGCCTGAATAAAGTTAAATAGGCACAAAGTTAACCACTTAAGCCCTGGACCATTTGGTAGCTAAAGGACCAGAGGTGAATTCAGAATTTTGCACTGCGCTGCTTTAACTGTAAATTGTGCGGACATGCAATGTTGTACCCAAACGAAATTTGCGTCCTTTTCTTCCCACAAATAGAGCTTTCTTTTAATGGTATTTGATTGCCTCTGCGATTTTTATTTTTTGCGATATAAATGGAAAAAGACCGAAAATTTTGAAAAAAAATGATATTTTCTACTTTTTGTTATAAGAAAAATTGAATAAACTCAATTTTAGTCATACATTTAGGCCAAAATGTATTCAGCCACATGTTTTTAGTAAAAAAATGTCAATAAGCGTATATTTATTGGTTTGCGCAAAAGTTATAGAGTTTACAAACTAGGGTACATTTTCTGAAATTTACACAGCTTTAAATTTATGACTGCCTATCTCATTTCTTGAGGTGCTAAAATGACAGGGCAGTACAACCCCCCCCCCAAATGACCCCATTTTGGAAAGTAGACACCCCAAGGAAATTGCTGAGAGGCATGTTGAGCCCATTGAATTTTTTTTTTTTTTGTCTCAAGTGATTGAATAATGACAAAAAAAAAAAAATTGCAAAAAGTTGTCACTAAATGATATATTGCTCACACATGCCATGGTTATATGTGGAATTGCACCCCAAAATACATTTTGCTGCTTCTCCTGAGTACGGGGATACCACATGTGTGGGACTTTTTGGGAGCCTAGCCGCGTACGGGACCCCGGAAACCAAGCACCGCCTTCAGGATTTCTAAGGGCGCAAATTTATGATTTCACTCCTCACTACCTATCACAGTTTCGAAGGCCATAAAATGGCAAAATAGCACAAAACCCCCACAAATGACCCCATTTTAGAAAGTAGACACCCCAAGGAAATTGCTGAGAGGCCTCTTGAGCCCATTGAATATATATATATTTTTTTTGTCCCAAGTGATTGAATAATGACAAAAATTTTTTTTACAAAAAGTTGTCACTAAATGATATATTGCTCACACATGCCATGGTTATATGTGGAATTACACCCCAAAATAAATTTTTCTGCTTCTCCTGAGTACGGGGATACCACATGTGTGGGACTTTTTAGGAGCCTAGCCGCGTACGGGACCCCGAAAACCAAGCACCGCCTTCAGGATTTCTAGGCACAAATTTTTGATTTCACTCCTCACTACCTATCACAGTTTCGAAGGCCATAAAATGCCAAAATAGCACAAAACCCCCCCAAATGACCCCATTTTGGAATATAGACACCCCAAGCTATTTGCTGAGAGGCATGGCGAGTATTTTACAGCTCTCATTTGTTTTTGAAAATGAAGAAAGAAAATATATATATATATATATATATATATATATATATATATATATATATATATATATATATTTTTTTTTTTAATTTTCAAAACTTTGTGACAAAAAGCGAGATCTGCAAAATACTCACAATACCTCTCAGCAAATAGCTTGGGTGTCTACTTTCCAAAATGGGGTCATTTGGGGGGGTTTTGTGCCATCTAGGCATTCCATGGCCTCCGAAACTGTGATAGGCAGTGAGAAGTGAAATCAAAAATTTACACCCTTAGAAAGCCTGAAGGCGGTGCTTGCTTTTTGGGGTCCCGTACGCGGCTAGGCTCCCAAAAAGTCTCACACATGTGGTATCCCCGTACTCAGGAGAAGCAACAGAATGTATTTTGGGGTGGAATTCCACATATGCCCATGGCATGTTTGAGCAATATATCATTTAGTGACAACTTTGTGCAAAAAAAAATAAAAAATTGTTGTTTTTCCGCAACTTGTGTCAACATATAAAATATTCCATGGACTCGACATGCCTCTCAGTATATAGCTTGGGGTGTCTACTTTCCAAAATGGGGTCATTTGGGGGGGGGGTTTGAACTGTTCTGGCATTTTATACACAACATTAGGAAGCTTACATCCACTCTTCTAACCACTTGAAGACAAAGCCCTTTTTGACACTTTTTGTTTACATGAAAACATTTTTTTTTTTGCAAGAAAATTATGTTGAACCCCCAAACATTATATATATTTTTAAAGCAAAGGCCCTACAAATTAAAATGGTGGGTGTTGCATTTTTTTTTCTACACAGTATTTGCGCAGCGATTTTTCAAACGCATTTTTTGGGTTAAAAAATACACTTTTTTTAATTTTAATGCACTAAAACACACTATATTGCCCAAATGTTTGATGAAATAAAAAAGATGATCTTAGGCCGAGTACATAGATACCAAACACGACATGCTTTAAAATTTCGCACAAACGCGCATTGGTGACAAACTACATACATTTTTAAAAGCCTTTAAAAGCCTTTACAGGTTACCCCAGTAGATTTACAGAGGAGGTCTACTGCTAAAATGACTGCCCTCGATCTGACCTTCGCGGTTATACCTCACATGCATGGTGCAATTGCTGTTTACATATGACGCCAGACCGACGCTTGCGTTCGCCATTGGGCAAGAGCAGGGCAGGACAGGGGTGCTTTTTTTTTATTATTTATTTTTTTATTATTAATTTTGCTTTTTTATTTTATTTTTAAATTGTTCCTTCCAAGTATTTTTTTTTAATCATTTTTATTGTTATCTCAGGGAATGTAAATATCCCCTATGATAGCAATAGGTAGTGACAGGTACTCTTTTTTTGAAAAAACTGGGGTCTTCTAGACCCTAGATTTTTCCTCTGCCCTCAAAGCATCTGACCACACCAAGATCGGTGTGATAAAATGCTTTCCCAATTTCCCAATGGCGCTTTTTATATCCGGGGGGGGGCATTCCCTCCCACTGCTTGTAAAAGCAGTCCAGAGGCTAATTAGCCGCTAGGATTGCTTTTACATGAAAGCCGGCCGCAGGCTGAAAAGAATGATACCAAGATGATACCCAAACCCGCAGGCATCATTCTGGTATAAACATTCAAAGTCCAGCAACATACCAGTACGTTGCTGGTCCTTGTTGGACATGTATTGTAATCTTTTTTTTTCATGCAGCCAGTTGGCTGAACGAAAAAAGAGATTGATCGGTGGGTATGCCCACCATTAGAATACCGCCCTTCATCCACCCACTTCCAATGATGGGCATACACGCACCATTTATATATGCCGAAGCATGGGGGCATCCTCCCGCAAAAAAGTTATGCCGCACACACATGGTCGGACTTTTCCACGGGCAAGCCTCCGTCGGAATTTCGACCGTATGTATGCGGCATTAGGAGCAAAATCGCTCCTCCGCTCCTGCTGCCCCAATGCTTCGGCATATATGCTTTTTTTATTTAACTGTGGTGGTGAAATCACCTCCTACAGCACTGGAGTCGCAGGGATCAGGCCTGTCTCTGCGAACGCTGCAGTTATGTGTGTTTTTGTTTTGTAAGTGACAGTGATCGATCGATACTGCGCTTGGGTGGCCTGGGCTGGACGGAGGGGCAAAATGCAGGTGCTAGCAGGTATCTGGGCTGATCCCGCTAACACTGCGTTTTTGGGAACCCTAAACTGCTGGGGACGCTAGTATAGATCTGATCAGATCAGATATTGATCTGTTCAGATACTATACCACTAAGGGGGGTGTATGCTTCACGCGTGGGTGTTAGCGTTACTGGCACTAACCTGACGCTGCCTGGGGTGTGACGCAGACCCTCTCTGACGCTAAAACCTAATTGATATCACCCGCCGGGCGATCAGGGGGTTAAACCTTTATTGGGTTATATACGGCGGGTGCCCTGACACTATAAAAAGCAAACTAACTAACCAGCGTCACCCGTAACACTTATATGGTGATCACTGGTGAAAGGGTTAACTAGGGGCAATCAGGGGGTTAAAACCTTTATTAGATAATATATGGGGGTACCTGACGCTATAAAAACCTGCGGCGAACCTAAAAAAAATTACTGGCTACCGATCTGCATCACCGACACTAAGACAGCGTTTAGAAAAACGATCGCTTAGCGACAGTGGTGATAGGGGGTGAAAGGGTTACCTGGGGGGCGATCAAGGGGGTTAAACCTTTATTAGATAATATATTGGGGTACCTGACGCTATAAAAACCTGCGGCGAACCTAAAAAAAATTACCGGCTACCGATCTGCATCACCGACACTAAGACAGCGTTTAGAAAAATGATCGCTTAGCGACAGTGGTGATAGGGGGTGAAAGGGTTACCTGGGGGGCGATCAAGGGGGTTAAACCTTTATTAGATAATATATTGGGGTACCTGACGCTATAAAAACATGCGGCGAACCTAAAAAAAAAATAGTGGCTGCCGATCGGCATCACTGACGCTAAGACAGCGATCAGAAAAATGATCGCTTAGCGACAGTGGTGATAGGGGGTGAAAGGGTTATCTGGGGGGTGATCAGGGGGTTAAACCTTTATTAGGGGGGGTTAGGGGGCTACACTGGACCTAAAACTGAATGTACTGACACTTTTACAGTCACAAATGTCACTGATTGCAGTGATCAGTAAATAAATGGTCACTGCAATCAGTGACACTGTGACTGGGGGCTGGGGGGGTGATCTGGGGGTGTCTGGGGGGGCGATTTATGTCCCTATGTGTCCTGGTGTCAGTGTAGTGTTGTGTGCACTGACCTGATGTCTTCTCTTGTACGGCGCTCGGTATATGTGATCGCCGCACCAGAGATGACATCACTTCCTCCTGCTTCCTCTGCCTGACACAGACAGAGGGGGCATTTCCATTCGCCGGGAGCGACCGCGAGGGGGTGGCCGGAAACGAATAGCTGGCCCCTCATCCCGGAACGCTCCCAGACACTTAGCCACCGCTCACTGTATAGGAGGGGGGTCCGATTGGACCCCCCAACTATACAAAGGCAATCACGTATGCTCTACGTGATTGTGCCTGTCGGTGCCATTCTGCCGACGTATATATACAGTGAGTGGTCGTTAAGTGGTTAATAATATGTGGCTCTGAGCAGGCGCTCTCTCACCCGACCGGACCAGTCCTTGTCCGGTACCTCCGATACTGTGACTCGCTTCACAGTGTCTACGACGCCCGGGTCTTCGGTCCTCCTGATGACAACTCTTCACAACAGGATCAGATGTTCCGCAGGCTCCTCGGTGGAGCGGAAGGCTCTTTGGAAAAGCACAAGGCCCAGGCTTCAGGCCTTGTACACACAGCAGGTCAGCACAAGGAACCTCTTGCTGGAAGGGCGGTGTCCAAAGAGAAAGAAACTGGGGCCCACCTCCCTCTTATAAAGTCCACCCCAGCAGTCTTTGCACGGGGCAATGCACCCTGGGTGCCTCAAGGTGTACTGGGTACTGTAGTCTCTTGAGGTTTATAGGGCAATACCCCGCTACATAAAGTTATAGTAAAAAATACTAGGGATGGTTGATGGGCATGTTCAAATTACTATATTTGCTCAATACATCACCCTTGACCCCCGACCCCACTGTGTTGACCATGCCAAGAGTTCAGGCAAATGGCTGAATAGTGAACGGGCTGAGTTGGCCTCAAACACATGTCCAACCCAAACTCAAATCTCATCCTTACTAGTAAGTTACTTGACATGTAATCAAAATGGCACTAGACTGTGTATTTGCATATTTGTTTGAATGTGGTACAAATAATAGATTGTAGTCTCTTTTGTGGTACTCTTGAAAATACTGCATAATGGCTCCGCATTAAATGTATATAAATAAAAAAATTAAGTAGCATTATTCACAAAGTAAGTAATGAAGCGCCAAATAGAAAGATGTGGACCTGATGGGGAAATTTCTCCACAGTTTAATACATGAATAGACCCGCCTCTTCTCACGTTCCGCATCAGGTCCTCAGCCTTACACCTACGTCATTGGCTAAGCGGACCTCATGGGGAACTTTAGAAGGGGCGGGTCTATTCATTTATTACTAATAAATGAATAGACCCGCCCCTCCTAAAGTTCCCCATCAGGTCCGCTCAGCCAATGACATAGGTGTAAGGCTGAGGACCTGATGCGGAACGTGAGAAGGGGCGGGTCTATTCATGTATTACACTGTGGAGGAAGTTCCCCATCAGGTCCGCCCCCTCGTATGTCAGACCCCGCCTACGTCATTGGATGAGCGGCCCTGATGGGGAACTTCCTCCAGTATAATAAATGAATAGACCCGCCCCTTCTCACGTTCCGCATCAGGTCCTCAGCCTTACACTACGTCATTGGCTGAGCGGACCTGATGGGGAACTTTAGAAGGGGCGGGTCTATTCATTTATTATACTGCCAAGGAAGTTCCCCATCAGGTCCGCTCAGGCTCAGCCAATGACATTTCGTCTGGACAGCGCTGGACATCGGGATCGCCGCGGGACACTGGATTTCATCACTGGAAGGTTTTTGTTTTTGTTTTTTTTTTAATAAAGGACTTTCCCAATGGTGTCTGTGTATTTTTTTTACAATTTTTTTACACTTTCTTTGTGAAATGGTAGGGGTCCAATGTACCCCATTACCAATTCACATGGGGGGCCGGGATCTGGGGGTCCCCTTTGTTAAAGGGGTCTTCCAGATTCCGATAATCCCTCCGCCCGCAGACCCCCACAACCACCGGGCAAGGGTTGTGGGGATGAGGCCCTTGTCCCCATCAACATGGGGACATCCTCCCCATGTTAAGGGCATGTGGCCTGGTACGGTTCAGGGGGGGGGGCGCTCTCTCGTCCCCCCTCTTTTCCTGCGGCCTGCCAGGTTGCGTGCTCGGATAAAGGGTCTGGTCTGGATTTTTGGGGGTACTCCACGCCATTTTTTTTATATTTGGGGTGGAGTTCCCCTTAAAATCCATACCAGACCTGAAGGGCCTGCTATGGATATTTGGGGGAACCGCACGCATTTTTTTTTTAAATTTACGGCAGGGGTTGTAAAGGTTCGTTTTTTATTTTCCAAATAGGTTCCTTTAAGCTAGTGCATTGTTGGTTCACTTACCTTTTCCTTCTATTTACCTTCTAAATGTTTTTTTCTTTGTCTGAATTTCTCACTTCCTGTTTCTCCTCACTAAACTTCACACCATCATCCGAGTGGTGTGAAGTCAGCCAGAACAGCTTACTGAACAGCTTACTGAGGAGGAACAGGAAGTGAGAAATTCAGACAAAGAAAACAAAGAATAAAAACATTTAGAAGGGAAATATAAGGAAAAGGTAAGTGAACCAACAATGCACTAGCTTAAAGGAACCTATTTAGAAAATAAAAAACAAACCTTTACAACCCCTTTAATATCCATACCAGACCTGAAGGGCCTGGTAATTGAATTTGGGGGAACCCCCACGCTTTTTTTTATTATCAATTACTTTTCTATGTATTGCCAGGGGCCGACAATTCATTATAGCCGCGAGTGAGTTTTAAATTACTTTTTTTCCTTCAGAAATTACACTTTGTGCAGGGACAGTTCTAAGCACGGGAAACAAGCGCAAATAGTCCTCAGAAGTTTGGGTCCCCATTGACTTCAATGGGGTTCGGGGTCAAGTTCGGGTCAAGTTCGGTCCCGAACTCGAACTTTTTTCCGAAGTTCGGCCGAACCCGAACATCCAGGTGTCTGCTCAACTCTAGTCGTAATTGCATACAGACGATCGCGTTTCCCGATAGTAATTATTCCTGTCACGAAAATTGAGATCCTGCTCTCAATCTTTTCTTGGCAGGAAAACTGACAGAAAAAGTGTGATGGAGCATACACACGGTCGGAATTCCTGATAAAAAACTCACATCGTACTTTTCTTGTCAGGAAAACTGATCGTGTGTACGAGGCATAAGAAAAGAAAATGCAAAACAAAAAAGACAGCGGCAGAGGAGTAAGTCATTTACACAGATTGTTTAGGTAAGAAAAGTGGAACCAGGAGGGAGGGAGAGTGGAAGATGTGCACATCATAGGTCTCTAGAGAATAGCAAAAGTACTCGTTAGTAAATGCCCCGTTAGCATTACTAAACACATTTAAAGTGCAGAGGTAACAGCAGGAGCTGGGAGGGGGAGAACAGGCCCAGATGTAATAGTCTTGGAAGGTCTGGAGAGACTCTGAAAACATATAGAGATTTTTATCTACGGTGTTTCCTCACCTCACCTCCTGGTGGTAGTTGTAAGATAGCAGTCGTTCAGTTCAACTGTTTTTGGCTGGATCAGGTGACAACCTCGTAACTATGCCAGTCAACATTTGTGGAGGGAAATAATGATCAAATAGGTAAGCAAACTTTATTTAGTGAATATTGTTACCCCCAAAAAAGCAGCATCAGAGGCATCTGTGTTTATACTCACCCTGTACCTCTCTGAGATGTGAGCCAGTATGCTCAGACAATCCAAGTGTTCATATTAATGCAGGAAGTTGGTCCTGGAGACATCTAAAGAAAATAGTATAATAGTATCAAGAGACAATAAAGACAATAGTCATTTTAATCTAAACTCAAATGAGGTCTATTTGAAGAACCTTAAAACTCAATTCTGCCCAATTTTTAGTCCAAAGGCTGGTACACACAGTCCAAATATCATCCAGTATCGGCCAGTTAACATTAACTGGCTGACATTCAGCCAGTGTGTACAGCAGCCTGTCCAACAGAAGCCAGTCTAATGACCAGCTTCTGTCAAACAGGCATGCTGGAAAATCAGCAGGTGATCAGGTCTGGCATCCAATGGCTGTGAGCACTGATCAGTGTGTTCTAATGGGGGGCAGTCCCCCTGTCAGAACGCAATAGCTCAGCACAGAAGATGGACACACTAACATTGCTTAGTTAGTACAGTGAGCTCCAAGCTTTTTTCGTTCAGACTGCTGGGTTGAATGAAAATAAACTTTTAGTGTGTACCTAGCTTAATAGATAAGGGATTTTCAAACAAAGGGCATATAGAGCTTGGCACTGCTATAGGGGACATGTACCAGTGCAACTGAAAATAGCATACAGTGGGGAGAGGGTCCTCCTTTTTAAGAAACTTCAAAGGTTACATGGAAAAATACCATTTCTTTCAACCAAAAGCTTGGACACCTTTTATCTTTTTTTGTTGTTATGGAACATTACAATTCTCACAGACAGCATCAGTGAACTCACATTCCGGCATCCTGTATTTTGGATGTGTAATTGTTTTTTTTTTTTTACTTTCACATTATTGATTGGTTTAATCACATTACAGTGGCAACCCAATAGGATTATTTCAACACAGATCTAAAAGCTATAGGAAAGTTTATTTTTCAAAAGCAAAGCTAAAGCTGAACATTGGTCCAAATGGCCAGTAGCAAAACGGTTTTGTAGATAGATACTTTGTAATTTTCTTTTTTTTCACAGAACCACACTGTATTGTCTTAAAGGTTTAGCAAAATGTCAAAAACAGAGTATAGAAAAACACTCCAAAACCACACTGGTTAGCAATGTGTTATGTAGGGTCCAGATATTTTTTTTATCATGAAATAAAAATTAGAACATGTTATTTCCGATACAAAGGCCAGAAATATTGTACAGACTTCTTGCACATTTTGTAAACAGCTTTGGTAGACCAAGGTTTAAAACGGAGAGACCTGGCAAGTTGTAATTAAGAAATCAAAATTAGAGTGTATTATATCAGAGAAAAAAAGGGAGAAATGTTGTACAAAGTCCATGCACACAATGTAAGCAGCTTTAGTAGGCCACATTTTCAGAGGGAGAGACAAGGCAGATTTTATCATGAAATAAAAATGAGGGATTATTATCTCAGAGACAAAAGACAGAAATATTGTATAGACTTAATGCACAGCATGCAAACCTTTTACCTAGGCCACAAATCACAGATGAGAGACCTGGCAGGATTTTATTTTAGCATGAAATAACTATTAAGCCCTGTACACACGATGGGATTTCCTATGGATTCAAATCCGATGGATTTTTCCATCGTAATTCCGATGAAGCTGACTTCCATCAGTCTTGCCTACACACCATCAGTCAAAAATCCGACCGTCCCAAACGCTGTAACGTAAAACACTCCGACGAGCCGAGAAAAATGAAGTTCATTGCTTCTGAGCATGCGTCTACTTGATTCTGAGCATGCGTGGGTTTTTTCTCTGAGTTCCACACAGACAATCGGAATTTGCTATCGTTTTTTTTTCCATCGGATAAATTTAAAACATGTTCTATTTTTTTTAACCGATGGAAAAAAGACCAATGGGGCCCATACACGATCGGTTTGTCCGATGAAAACAGTCCATCGGACTGTTTTCATTGGTAAAACCGATCGTGTGTACAGGGCATAAGAGTGTGTGTATTACTGTCATGTGGAACATAATGGCTGCCATTGCTGACCTTTCCTTCTGAAAATGCTAGATGCCTGTCATGCTGACCGTCTTGCTTCATTATTTTGATTTACTGAACCAGAACAAGCAGGTGTAGACATGAACTTCTGACTTTACTCTGACCTGCATGCATTGACTCATGATACTGAAAGCATAACTCCTAGCTCGCCAACCAGACCCATCCCTGTACCCCCTTCTACTATGGGAGCACCTCCTGACCCTCCATCCTCTTCTTACTTTGGAGGTGGATGGATCCTGAATGGTACAGAAAGCAGTGCACCATTATGACTTAGTGCACCTCTCTGCGGCATTCCTCTCATGAGTCCAGAGCAGAGGGTGGAGCCTTGCCACCATGAGATGCCAGGAGTGGGTTGAATTCCTCTGGAAGTCATGCAACCCACAAGAGGTGCGGAACAGCACTACTGTATTGGTAAGCCTTTTGGGACAGTGTCAAAGATTGGGTAAATATATAGCGACTAGAGCTGTTTTTGTTACTTTGAAATAGTACCAAGCACTCACACTTTTCAAATTCCCCAGTACAATTACTGGTTCCCCCCCACAGTCCTCAAACATGTACATGCTGTTTATACAGTGACACACTGTGGTAACATGTCATGACCTGCTTTGCACTGCATGAAAATGCAGACATGATCCATTTTTATTCCATAAATTTTTTATTTGGGTTTCACGGAATTCCAACAAAATATTACAATCAGCATGTAAATTTCAAACAAACATACAAACTGGTCAAGGATCATTCCCATCCTAACTAGGGAAACAGATGATAACTACATTAAATGAGGAAGAATATACAAGCAAGCAAGACCGTGAGGCTTTAGCTAGTTTCGGTAGGTAATTCTTGTCATACACCTTGCAAACACATTTAGGTGTAGATTCTCAAAACTGTGTATTATAGTATTTACCTAAAGGTGAGTGATGGGATTAACCGACTAAGGCAGGTATAATGTACACACGCGTCTGTGTGTAATCGAGATATGATCAATATTTTAATGCAGTGCACTGCATTGCACCCCAATGTAGTGTTATGATATGCAATTGTATTCTTAGGACCCTTGTGTTGATCTATGAACGCAGCTCTGTGAATATGATGTGAATGAGCCCTAATTCATTTTATAAGTTGACCAAACCTGACATTTGCTTCTGAAAAGTGCAGTCGCATCGCTGTCATGCTTTTCACCTGATTTTAGTACTCTTTGTGTCCCTGAATGAAAAAAATATACAGGCCAATTGTCTTACTTTCACTGGATACATGCTTGCCCGACTCAGCTTAGAAAGTACTAAAGCCAAAGCCAACCAGGCAACTAGCATTTTGCTTTTGACACAATTTTATTGAAGATTTTAAACATACCATGAGGCAGAGCAGTAGAAAACAGCAATACAAAATTCCAGGATTCTTGTTGAGAGTTGTTACAAAATCACCCTTCCTTTATTAAGGTTGAAACATTTATGGATGATCATCATTCAGCTATGGAGGTGTCTCCTGAGTCTCAAATATCAGTTAATCAAATTTCAGTGGTTCTTAAGGTAGCCAAAATGGGGAGGAAGGGAAAGATTGCATTGATGAATATAGCTTCTTGTATGAAATAGTGGATAGGTAAAATTGGGGAATCCTGTGTAAAAGAATAGAAGAGGGAAAAAGGTTAGAGGTTCTATAAAAGAGTGTTGGAGTTGGGTCAAGAGGGTGGGGGTTTAGGGTCAGGGGTTGGGTTCTTGTCACCATATCATGAAGATTATTTACTACTTTGTCAAAGATCCAACAGAATGTGATGAAAAACATATGGAAGATGATTGATCCAGGGCATCCAGATCCGTTTGAGCTTAGAGATGGAGTCTTTGAGGAACACTGCCATTTTCTCATTGAGGAGAAACCAATTCACTCTCTGTTTCACTTGTTCAAACATGGGGGTCAATGACCACCATGGTTCTGCAATAAACCGTTTGGCCAACGTGAAAAGAAATGTCAGAAGACATAATTGGTTATTCATACAGGATTTAGGCTTTAGGTTTAGTTTGGACATTTTTGGGATACCTTACTTCAGAAGTGTATAAACCAACCGATACCCACCAGTCCAGTGTCTTTAAATGTTGGGGTATTCCCATTATATGTAAATAGGTACTCAGGATCAGCCATTCCCTAAAGCAGAGGGTCTCCAAACCTTTTAGTATGAGGACCACATCATATATTTTACCATATTCATGGGCCACAAAAAATATATATCTCTTTTAGAAATTGCATCATTGTCCAATCAGTGTTGCTCCTTAATTCAGGGTCCCCATCAGAGTCCTCCCTATTTTCAGGGTTCCCATCAGAGCCCTCTTACATCAGGATCCCTATCAGAGTCCCCCTTACAGCAGGGCCCCCATCAGACTCCCCTTTACATCAGAACTACCTTACATTAGGGTCCCCATCAGAGTTTTCCCTTAATTCAGGGTCCCTATTAGAGTCCCCCTTACATCAGGCGTTATAGCAGAGTCCTCCTTACATCAAGGTCCCATCAGAACCTCCCCTTACTTTAGGGTCCCCATCAGAGTTCCCCTTAAATTATGGTCCCCACCAGAATCCCTCTTACATCAGCGTCCCCATCAGAGTCCCTCTTATTTTCAGGGTCCCCATCGGAGCCCCCTTACATCAGGATCCCTATCAGAGTCCCTCCTAACTTCAAGGACCCCATCAGAGCCCCCCTTACATCAGGGTCCCTATCAGAGTCCCTCCTTACTTCAAGTCCCCCTTACATTAGGCTCTCTAGCAGAGTCCTCCTTACAACAAGGTCCCCATCAGAGTCTCCCCTTACTTCAGAGTCCCCAGCAGAGTTCCCCTTACATTGGGATCCCCAGCAGAATCCCTCTTTCATCAATGTCTCCATCAAAGCTCTCCATATTTTCAGGGTCCCCATCAGAGCCCCCCTTACACTGGAGACCCCTTACATTAGGATCCCTATAAGAGTCCCCCCTTACTTCAAGGCCCCCATCAGAGTCCCTATCAGAGTCCCCCTTACATCAGGGTCCCCATCAGAGTCTCCTCTTACTTCAGGGTCCCCTTTAGAGTACTCCTTACATCAGGGCCCACATCAGACTCCCCTTTACATCGAAACCCCCTTACATCAGGTTCCCCATCAGAGTCTTAGCTTAATTAAGGATCCTTATTAGAGTCCCCTTTACATTGGAACCCCCTTACATCAGGTCCCCCTTACATTAGACTCTCTAGCAGAGTCCTCCTTACAACAAGGTCCTTATAAGAGTCTCCCCTTACTTCAGAGTCCCCATCAGACTCCCCTTTACATCGGAACCCCCTTACATTAGGGTCCCCATCAGAGTCCCCCTTACATTAGGCTCTCTAGCAGAGCCCTTCTTGCAACAAGTTCACCATCAGAGTCTCCCCTTACTTCAGTGTCCCCAGCAGAGTTCCCCTTACGTTAGGATCCCCAGCAGAATCCCTCTAACATCAGTGTCCCTATCAGAGCTGTCTCTATTTTCAGGGTCCCCATCAGAGCTACCCTTACATCAGGGTCCCCATCAGAGTCCCCCTTTACATCAGGGTCCCCCTCAGAGACTTCTCTTACTTCAGGGTCCCCATCAGACTCCCCTTTACATCGGAACCCCCAACATCAGGGTCCCCATCAGAATCTCCCCTTAATTCAGGATCCCCATTAGTGCCCCTTTTACATCAGGCTTTCTAGCAGAGTCCTCCTAACATAATGGTCCCTAGAAGAGTCTCCCCTTACTTCAGAGTACCCAGCAGAGTTCCCCTTACATTGGGATCCCCATTAGAGTTCCTCTTACATCAGGGTCCCCACCAGACTCCCCTTTACATCAGAACTCCCTTACATCAGGGTCCCCATCAGGGACTCCCCTAAATTAAGGGTCCCCATTAGAGTTTCCCTTACATTAGGATCCCAACCAGAATCTTTCTTACATCAGCGCCCCCATCAGAGTCCCCCTTACATTGGAGCCTCCTTACATCAGGCTTTCTAACAAGGTTCTCCTTACATCAAACTTCCCAATCAAATTTCTTCTTACATTAGGATCCCCCACCAGAGTCCCTCTTACATCAGCATCCCCATCAGAGTCCCCCCTTACATAAGGAATCCATCAGAGTTCCTCTTACATCAGGATTTGCATTGGAGTTCCCCATACATTATGGTTTCCATCAGAGTTTCCCTTACTTCAGGGAATCTCATGAGAGTCCACCTTATCTCAGAGTCCCCATAAGAATGTCTCCTACTTCTGGGCCCCACCAGTGACAAATTCTGACAAGTAGTAATGTCACAAGGAGCCTCCAGTGAGAAGACTAGAGTAGAGGTGTATTTTGCAATGCAATGAAGTTCTGTGTTAGACCCCCCCCCCCCCCCCCCTGGTGAGCCGTAGCTAGTCGCCCATCAATAAATACCCATTGGGCTGGCAGCAGAGAGGAGTCAGCGTGGGCAGTTGGCACTGGTAGCTCCTCACACTGAATATTGGAAGTAGAAGGCATCTATCTCCCTTGGCATGGCACCACGTTTGATGGTTGCACCAGTGCGGTCTCCGGGGGATCGGGCATGACGGAGTGAAATGCTGAGAGGAGCTGTATGTCAGAGACAAGTAGAGGAAGGAAGAAGGGGGTGGAGGTGATGAGGAGGATAGTAAAGTGACAGAGGGCGGCACGTGGCACACAACAGAGTGGGCAGGCTGGCACTGGATCGGTGAGGATCTCTCCGGGATCAGGGAAGGGGGGTGGTCTCTGGAATAAGGAGGGGATCTAACAGAAGAGAACACTGCTAGTCCGGGTACTGACTGTCTGCCAGGCGGCGGCTGACTGCTCCGCTCTCCGCAAACTTTTCACTGCAATGGCAGCCAAACTTTCCCAGCACCACTCCATCCGATGACCGAGAGTCTACCTACCTCCTACAGGGATCATGGCAGTGGGGGCACAGCCCCAGACAGACAATGGCCGGGTGCCCTCCTTGTCCCTGGCACCCGTCTCCGGCCAGGACAGCGGCATGGAGTTCGTGGCACTGACAGCTGTACAGACTGACAGCGGCAGCCCCAGGCGCCTAGGGCTCCTCGGCACCCCTCTACCGGGTCCCCCGCGGAGCTCGGCATCCCACAAGAAGTACCGCCGGCTGCAGAACTATCTCTACAACGTGCTGGAGAGACCCCGGGGATGGGCCTTCGTTTACCATGTCTTCATGTAAGTACCCATGCCATAGGGTAGGCTTACCACACACTATACAATCTCATTGTACAATCTGCTGCAGGCTCACCAGACACAATACAATATCTGTACAATCTGCTCACCAGACACAATACAATCTCATTGTACAATCTGCTTTAGGCTCACCAGACACTATACACTATACAATCTCTGTACAATCTGCTACAGGCTCACCAGACACTATACAATCTCATTGTACAATCTGCTTTAGGCTCAGCAGACACTATACAATATCATTGTACAATTTGCTGCAGGCTCACCAGAAACTATATAACCACACTGTACAACATGCTTTAGGTTCACCAGACACCATACAGTCTCATTTTACAATCTGCTTTATGCTACCAAGACACTATACAATCTGATTTAGGCTCACCAGTCACTATACAATCTCATTGTACAACAGTCTTTAGGCACAGCAGACTCTATACAATCTCATTATACAATCTGCTTTAATGCTCACCAGACACTATATAATCACACTGTACAATATGCTTTAGGTTCACCAGACACCATACAGTCTCATTGTACAATCTGCTTTAGGCTACCAAGACACTATACAATATCATTGTACAATCGGCTTTGGCCTTACCAGACACTACACAACCTCATTGTACAACCTGCTTTAGGCACACCAGCCTCTATACAATCTCATTGTACAGTCTGCTTACCATACACTATACAATCTCATTATACAATCTGCTTTAAGCTCACCAGACACCATACAATCTCATTGTACAATCTGCTTTAAGACTCATCAGACCATCAACAATCTCTTTGTACAATCTGCTTTAGGCTCACAAGACTCTATACAGCATCATCGTACAATTTTCTTTAGGCTCACCAGACTCTATACAGTGCCATCGTGCAATCTGCTTTAGGATCACCAGACACTATACAGTATCATCGTACAAACTGCTTTAGGCTAACCAGACACTATACAGTGCCATCGTACAATCTGCTTTAGGCTCACCAGACACTATACAGTGCCATCGTGCAATCTGCTTTAGGCTCACCAGACTCTATACAGTGCCATCGTACAATCTGCTTTAGGCTCACCAGACACTATACAGTGCCATCGTACAATCTGCTTTAGGCTCACCAGACACTATACAGTGCCATCGTGCAATCTGCTTTAGGCTCACCAGACTCTATACAGTGCCATCGTACAATCTGCTTTAGGCTCACCAGACACTATACAGTGCCATCGTACAATCTGCTTTAGGCTCACCAGACACTATACAGTGCCATCGTACGATCTGCTTTAGGCTCACCAGACTCTATACAGTATCATCGTACAAACTGCTTTAGGCTCACCAGACACTATACAGTGCCATCGTACAATCTGCTTTAGGCTCACCAGACACTATACAATTTCATTGGATACAAATTAAATGCATTATTTAGGTCCATCCTCACATTGCATCCTTTTGGGAGACTGTACAAAGATTGTACAATCTGTTTATATAGTGCATGGCCAACTTTAAATCTATTTTCAACTACGTTGTGCAAGGAACTGCCTGATTTAAACTGAATAGGTTGTTTAGGTTTGTCCTCAGATCACATTGTTTTGTTAAATCTAACTGAGATTGTATAATGCATGGGCAGCTTTGAGGTGACGCTACATTGTCCGTTCTGATAGTACAATCTCCTTTGGATCTACCAACAACTATGTAGTATGAGTAAAGTCTGATTGACTACAAATTGAAAGTATTGTTTAGGTTCGTCTTCATATAGTTTGGGTAAATCTAAAGGAGATTGTACATATATTGGAGAATCAGATTGCAGAGTATATGATCAGCTGTAGGCTGATGTCAGAGGGGTGACTTAGGTAGCAATCCTGCCTTTGGTGATTGTTGAATTTGTTAGCGGCAGGATTACTGAAAGGTTGTTCATTTGTCCCTATGGAATCACTCCCTCTGTAGCTGATGTTGCTCCATCAGTACTTTTTTAATATTATTTGTTGTTATTATTATTATTATTATTATTGTTTGTTATTATTTGTTATTATTATTACTACTATCTATATATATATATATATATACAGGTCCTTCTCAAAAAATTAGCATATTGTGATAAAGTTCATTATTTTCTGTAATGTACTGATAAACATTAGACTTTCATATATTTTAGATTCATTACACACAACTGAAGTAGTTCAAGCCTTTTCTTGTTTTAATATTGATGATTTTGGCATACAGCTCATGAAAACCCCAAAATCCTATCTCAAAAAATTAGCATATTTCATCCGACCAATAAAAGAAAAGTGTTTTTAATACAAAAAAAGTCAACCTTCAAATAATTATGTTCAGTTATGCACTCAATACTTGGTCGGGAATCCTTTTGCAGAAATGACTGCTTCAATGCGGCGTGGCATGGAGGCAACCAGCCTGTGGCACTGCTGAGGTGTTATGGAGGCCCAGGATGCTTCGATAGCGGCCTTAAGCTCATCCAGAGTGTTGGGTCTTGCGTCTCTCAACTTTCTCTTCCCAATATCCCACAGATTCTCTATGGGGTTCAGGTCAGGAGAGTTGGCAGGCCAATTGAGCACAGTAATACCATGGTCAGTAAACCATTTACCAGTGGTTTTGGCACTGTGAGCAGGTGCCAGGTCGTGCTGAAAAATGAAATCTTCATCTCCATAAAGCTTTTCAGCAGATGGAAGCATGAAGTGCTCCAAAATCTCCTGATAGCTAGCTGCATTGACCCTGCCCTTGATAAAACACAGTGGACCAACACCAGCAGCTGACATGGCACCCCAGACCATCACTGACTGTGGGTACTTGACACTGGACTTCAGGCATTTTGGCATTTCCCTCTCCCCAGTCTTCCTCCAGACTCTGGCACCTTGATTTCCGAATGTACTTTGGACCACTGAGCAACAGTCCAGTGCTGCTTCTCTGTAGCCCAGGTCAGGCGCTTCTGCCGCTGTTTCTGGTTCAAAAGTGGCTTGACCTGGGGAATGCGGCACCTGTAGCCCATTTCCTGCACACGCCTGTTCACGGTGGCTCTGGATGTTTCTACTCCAGACTCAGTCCACTGCTTCCGCAGGTCCTCCAAGGTCTGGAATCGGTCCTTCTCCACAATCTTCTTCAGGGTCCGGTCACCTCTTCTCGTTGTGCAGCGTTTTCTGCCACACTTTTTCCTTCCCACAGACTTCCCACTGAGGTGCCTTGATACAGCACTCTGGGAACAGCCTATTCGTTCAGAAATTTCTTTCTGTGTCTTACCCTCTTGCTTGAGGGTGTCAATGATGGCCTTCTAGACAGCAGTCAGGTCGGCAGTCTTACCCATGATTGCGGTTTTGAGTAATGAACCAGGCTGGGAGTTTTTAAAAGCCTCAGGAATCTTTTGCAGGTGTTTAGAGTTAATTAGTTGATTCAGATGATTAGGTTAATAGCTCGTTTAGAGAACCTTTTCATGATATGCTAATTTTTTGAGATAGGATTTTTGGGTTTTCATGAGCTGTATGCCAAAATCATCAATATTAAAACAAGAAAAGGCTTGAACTACTTCAGTTGTGTGTAATGAATCTAAAATATATGCAAGTCAAATGTTTATCAGTACATTACAGAAAATAATGAACTTTATCACAATATGCTAATTTTTTGAGAAGGACCTGTATATATATATAGCACCAACAGTTTGCACAGCACTTTACAAACTAAAGGGAGAAGGCACAGTTACAACAAAACAAGAAGGTAAGGAGGGCCCTGCTCCTGAGAGCTTACAATCTAAATGGAGAGGCAATTGATAAAAAAGGTGATGGAGATACAGCAGCATTCAGGCCAGCGACAGAGCGACATCTGGTTGTGTCTGAGAGGGAAGTGATTCCATAGGGACAGACAGGCAGCCTCCTTAGCAATCCTGCTGCTGGTAATTTGTCTCTAACGGCAGAATCATCCACCTGACATCAGCCTTAGAGCAGCAGCTTACATGGTGTGCGCTGGTGACTCCTATACACCCCAATCTATAACACAGAGCTGCCTATCTATCACTGCATAAGAAGGTACACAACTATTTCTTGATGTCCCTTCCTAATTTTATACAGCACAATTATCCTCATGTTTCAGGAGAAGGGAAAAGAGTTTGTAAAAAAAGAATGATGTTCCCTTAAGAACCACAGATGCTCTGCAAGTAAAGGGGTCAATGTAAATGTGATTATTGTACTATTTCTGCCGTGCAGAATCTACCGATGGGTTTCTGAAAATCTGTCTGCCTGGGTCTCTGGGATCTGTAATGTTGCCAGTGTTGCCATGGCACTTACTAGTGCAGTCAGTGTTTAGATTATTTTTTTTTTCATGATATATGCAATTTATTATTCAGACAAAGGATAAAGGAAGTCATTAATATTAATGCCCTAGTTTGAATACTTTCAGATATGACATTTGTAAAAGTCAGTTGTTTAGCTTAAGGATCTTTATTAATACCGTAGTAAAGCTTGTTTTGGGATTTGTGACTTTTTGGACACTTATGACAGAGTGTTCCTTCCTTACTGCCTGAAAGTGAACAATACTGCTCTAAATCAGCCATTCTCAGCCAGTGTTCTGCGGAACCCTAGGTTCCTCCAGAGGTCGATAGAGGTTCCTAGAGCTGTGGCTTATTGACTTCCCATCTGATGGTGCCTAGGTCCATCATCACTGCAGAGCTAGTGGTATGAAACTGATGATCTTTAAGTGGTCTGTAACGGTGGCATTCTAACCATCACACTAAGGGTGGCATTCTTCCCAATGGCCACCAATGTAAAGGGCATTTTCCTAATGACCCCCAGTGAACCAATCTTAACAGACATTCCCTAAAACGTGAAAATTATTTCTAGAGTTCCTCTGGGGTAAAAAAAAAGGTTGTGAAAGACTGCTTCAATGTAATCTGTGCAAAGGTATGATCCACAGAAACAATAACAAGTCATCACATCAACACCAGCCTTTCTCAAGCAGGGTTTGGTGAAAGCCCAGGGTTTCTCCAGAGGTTGCTGGGGGTTTCTTGATCAATCAGTAACTTCTACATCTCAGATAAGTTCCCACTGACATAAAATGATCGTTTTAGCTTACAGTATGAGGGGGATTTTTTTCACTGACCACAAATGTAAGGAGCATTCCACTCACTGACCATCATGGTAATTTAACATGAGCTGTAGATATAGTAATTTTTAGCAGGGGTTCCCTAAGACAAGAATGTTATTTTAAGGGTTCCTCTATGTTAAAAAGGTTGAGAAAACCTGTCTTAATATATTCTGTGCAAAGGTATGCGGTGACTGACAAACAATCACAGGTCAAATTCTTTAACCGTCCACACCAGCCTTTCTCAACCAGGGTTCTGTGGAAGCCTAGGGTTCCTCCAGAGGTTGCCGGGGGTTCCTTATGCCTCTCAGATAAGGTCCCACTGACGTAAGTTATTGTTTTTTTGCTATCTGTATGAGGGAGATTCTTTCCACTGACCACAAATATAAGGAGCATTCTTCCCACTGAAGATTGGCCATACCATGAGCTGTAGATATAGTAATTATTAGAATGGGTTGCGGGACTCCAGAACAGTATTACAAGGGTCCCTCTCTGTTAAAAAGGTTAAGAAAGGCTGGTCTAAACTAAGAAAATGGAAAGTGGTTGCTCATTGGTTGCTGTGGTTTATAATAAATAATTTTCATTTACATTTTTCAAACAAACCATTTTGAAAAATGTATACCTATCTCAGTAGTACTTTCTTTGTACAACACTATGAAATAGGATGATTACATTTAAGTGCCATAGAAAAGAAACCTTAAGAAACAAAGTTCATATATTAGCAAACATATCCTGTTTGCATTTTTTTTTTTTTTTTTAGTAGCTGAACTGCTAACCGGACCACCAGAATTGTTTTGTGACTATAGATGTCCTGATGTATAATTACTGGGAGCCAGTGGCTTGATGTGTCTGGCCTCCCCTGACACACAACGATCGCGATTTCTGACAAGAAAAAAGCGTTTTTATTTTTTTTTGCAGGAAAACGGCTGAAATTTGTCTTGCATAAACACGGTCACACAAATCTTGGCTGAAATTCCGACCATCAAGAACACGGTGACGTACAACACGTACGACGATCCGAGATCAATGAAGTTCAATAGGCAGTTCAGCTCTTCTGCTTGATTCTGAGCATGTGCGTTTTTTTTTGGCGCGTCGTAATTGCATACAGACGTACGCTATTTGCGATAGGAATTTTTCCTGTCATGAAAATTGAGATCCTGCTCTCCATCTTTTCTTGGCCGGAATTCTGACAGAAAAAGTGCGATGGAGCATACACACGGTCGGAATTTGCGACAAAAAGCTCACATCGCACTTTTCTCTTCGGGAATCGTGATCATGTGTACGAGGCAGTAGAGGCATGGGAAACCCATCATTTTATTAAAACGATGCATTAATAAATTAAATGACATTCAATTATGTTGCGTTTTTCTAAATCTGCATTGGGTTTGTTGTGTTTTGGGTTAAACTGCAAAATAGAGCTTAGCAGAACAAGAACAATAAATAAATATATATAAATATATATATATATATTACACACACACACACACACACACACACACACACACACACACACACACACATATATATATATATATATATATATATATATATATATATATATATATATATATAAAACTATTATTTTTATTTGTTTAATTTTTGCAACTACCTGTGTTTACTTTCATTGTACAACGTTGTTACAATACTATTACATTGTGATTTATTTATTGACTGGTTATTTTGTCACGCTTGAATATTGTAACGCTTTGACTTTCTGCTTTAAGGACCCAGTTTAACCCTACAGTTGAGATGTGTATCAGAGTGGTCTATATCAGCTCTGCCCCCACCTCCACCAGTAACAAGACCTTTATTTGCAAGATTATAGCATTGTGGTTCCCTGGTTTAGAGTCATGCTCTCTTGTGACATACATAAATAGACTGTGCTTGGTCAAACTAGCCAGTGATCCCATCATAAAAAATGACCGGAATGTTTTGGAATGTCCCAAAGGCTGTAGCGAGGGATGCTGAAATCAGCAACCCTGCTCATTATTTTGATGCTGATTTAGGAAACCTGGGGCAGGAAGAGTGGGGTTGATGACCGCAACTACCAATCAGATTTTAGCTGTCATTTTGTTAATGCAGAAATGACTGTGATGGGTAATAAGTCTACCTCTAAAGCCCTGTACACACGATCGGTTTTACAGATGAAAACAGTCCGATGGACTTTTATCATCGGACAAACCGATCGTGTATGGGCACCATCGGTCTTTTTTCCATCGGTGTTAAAAAATAGAACATGTTTTAAATTTATCTGATGGAAAAAAAACTGATAGCAAATTACTATGGTCTGTGGGGAACTCCATCGGATAAAAAACCCACGCATGCTCAGAATCAAGTCGACGCATGCTCAGAAGCATAGAACTTCATTTTTCTCGGCTCGTCGGAGTGTTTTACGTCACGGCGTTTGGGATGATCGGTTTCTTGACTGTTGGTGTGTAGGCAAGACTGATGGAAGTCAGCTTCATTGGATTTCCGATGGAAAAATCCATCGGTTTAAAATCCATAGGAAATCCGATCGTGTATACAGGGCTTTAGTCTACAGCTCTCTTTATAGCCTGTATTCTGCAAAATGGAACGTGAGCATAGCTATAACTATACACGTGTTGTTGTGTAACAGGAAAGGATATACAATATTGATTGAACCGTATAACAGAATATACAGTATGTTAAAGAAGATATATTTAATACAGATGTGAAGGGCTACGCATGGCTTGACAAAAAATGCTGTGCGTATTTGATGGGTTCATTCAGTGTACACATCCCAAAATACAGCATAAGGATTGCACACTGTTCCGCCATATACCTTTATTATTACACTTTATCAAATAAACTTAAATATCCATAAATTATATTATCGAGGCAACCACAGTCTAAATTCTTGCTTTTTGCTAAATCTCAGGAGGACTACTACCATTCTTTTAACTAGCTTTCCTTTTTGCTACTCTTTTTGTACCCAGTTGCCAAGTGCCTTGCGATCAGCGGGACGTTACCCTCATTTTACCAATTCTCCTGTTACCCCATGTCCTAAGCCCCGTACACACGATCTGAATATTGTACGAAAAATGTGGTCCGAGGAAGAATCGTACGATAATCGGATCGTTAGTACAGAGCTTCGAGAGCCGATCATGACAGCTCATCCGATATTATTTAATCGGACGTGCACGAAAATTTTCCTCGTACGATAACAAATCGTACGATTTTCGTTTAGTCAGTACAGTTGTCGTCCGAAAATACAATACAAACACATTATAACACATGACATCACTTCCGATTTTTTTTTCTGTCGTACGAGAATTTTCGTGACTTTAAAAACCTATTTAATTTTACTTGCGACTATTAAACGAAAAAAGTCGTACGATCCGTCGTACGATATTCGGATCGTGTGTACGGGGCATTACAGAATGTCCCACGAGGCAACGAGCAGCACGACACTGCTATTTTGTTTATTACAGTAAGGTGTTGTCTCAGTCTTTTCAGGAACGTTGGCAACTATGTTATTTTAGTTTGTTATAAAATGCTGCCACCAGGCTTCTCACTTCCCCAACTGCACAACCTCTTTATATATCGGTAGATCTCACCTAATCTTCTGAAAGGTGATAATTCCACACTCCTCGTAACTCATTGAAACTTTTTCATCCAGTAAATGAGCAATCTGTCAATGGTTTTATGATTGTTTGCATATCTAGGGTCTGTTCAGAGCTTGAAGTCCTGGTGCAATGGATTAAAGAATGTGCATTTACATTCTTTTTGTACGCATTACCGTGTGTTGCGCTAAGGCAGCCTATTAAAAATGAATGGGCTGGCAACACACCAAAGATGTTAAAAAAAAAACAGATATGCACCATTTTATGGCAATGCAAAGTAGTGTAATTCTGCACATTGTGGTGCACTTCAGTTTGTGTGCTTAGGAGCTGCATTGGGGTCCATTTAAAAAGAATAGCACTGCAAAATACTAGTACAGGTAACCGTTTTGGAAAGGTATGAATGGGCCATAAACCCTAACTGGGTGACACTTCATTTGCTACAAAACTATATGTCATAAACTCGTTCTTCTACATACTGGGGTTTTTTTTCATATTTTTTTGCATCTCAGGGCTACTGATCGCCTCAAGCCTCTTTGCAGCCATATTACGTCTACATGCAGTGTGTATGGGGTCTAAGACAAACTTTGCAAAGTGTCACACGATAGGTTTTACAGATGAAAACTGTTTTCATCGGACAAACTGATCGTGTATGGGCCCCATCAGTCTTTTTTCCATCGGTGTATAAAAACAGAACATGTTTTAAATTTATCCGATGGTTAAAAAACCGATAGCAAATTACTATCATCTGTGGGGAACTCCATCGGATAAAAAACCCACGCATGCTCAGAATCAAGTCGACGCATGCTCAGAAGCATTGAACTTAATTTTTCTCGGCTCGTCGGAGTGTTTTACGTCACGGCATTTGGGACGGTCGGTTTTTTGACTGATAGTGTGTAGGCAAGACTGATGGAAGTCAGCTTCATCGGATTTCCAAAGGAAAAATCCATCGGTTTAAAAACCATAGGAAATCCGATCGTGTGTACAGGGCTTTAGGTCTGGTTCACACCTATGCCTTTTTTAGCACATTTTCAGTTTTGCAGAAACACACTACAGTCCCATTAACATGGTTTTATATGGGTCATGTTCACATCTGTGCAATTTATGGAAAGGGCCAGGGACTTTTTTCCGATTTTTGGTTCCATAAACTTCAATGGAGGAAAAGCATGTAATGAAAAACGCAAAATGCATCTGCAATATGCAAACTGCAGCCTGCATAGGTGTGAATCAGTCCTTATGCAGGTTGCAGTATGCATATTGCAGTTGCATTTTGCGTTCAAAAACGGAAAATTTATATCAAATACTTACCGTAATTTTCCTTTCCTGATGGACTCCATGGCAGCCTACGTGTGGGTTAATCCCGCCCCTCATACCTCATAGGACCCTTCTCCCATAAATCTTTGCTCTGGGCCAGAGGCTGTGTTCCATAATTTAGCCTACTCCAGCCACTGGGAGGGAACTCCTGCTGCCATGGAGTCCATCAGGAAAGGAAAATTACGGTAAGTATTTGATATAAATTTTCCGTTTTCCTGACAGACTCCATGGCAGCCTACGTGTGGGAAATAACTAGCCATACACACCCGGGTGGGCAGAGTGCTGGACAAAAGAAAAAAAGGTTTAATTGGCACCATCACAGACAAGATACGTAAACCACTGCGCAGTAGTGTGCCATGAACGTGTTAATTGAAGACCACAAGGCCACCTTGCAAATAACTTCTGGAGGCACGTGACGTGATGCCGCCCATGATGAAGACACTTCTAGTTGAGTGAGCAGTCACCGCTTCTGGAGGCGCCAAGCCCTTGGCTTTATAGGCCCACTGAATGGCCTGAACAATCCATGCTCCGATAGATCTGGAAGAGGCACGCATTCCCTTATACTTCCTGTGAAAAGAACGAGCAGGTGGTCGGTCTGACGGAAAGAAGCTGTAGCTTCAAGATACTGACTCAGAGCTTTTCCAACATCTAAGGGATAAACACTGGAATCCTCGGTAGATCTGAACGTTGGAAGAGCAATCTCCTGATTGTCATGAAACACAGATGCCACTTTGGGGTTTGAACCCAACATAGGAATTAAAAGGTTTAGAAATGGCTCCTTGCATCCCTGAGAGCTGATTTCAGAGACCCTCTTGGCCGAGGTTATAGCCACCAAGAAGACAACTATTAGAGAGAGTCATTTGACAGAAGATTGATCTTCATGTTCCAACTCTCTACCTAAGAAAAAATCCAGGACAAGGGGAAGATCCCAATTAGAAAAACTTGGCTCTGAGGTCTGAGCCTTATTGCTCCTCTGAAAAACTACTGAGTAAGAGGGTGTCTAGCCCAGGAAACACCCGTAAAGGCAGAGATTACAGCGATTTGGACTCGCAGCGAGCTGACTGACAATGAGAGATCCAATCCTGATTGTAAGAAGCCCAGGATATCATGTATCTTTGGGTTATTGCAAGAACCTGCAGTGGAAGAGGTGTAGTCTGAAAACTTTTTCCAAATCCTCTGGTAGACCCTGTTGGTGCCTGTTCTTCTGGCATTTAATATTGTGGAGATGGCCCTACTTGGACAGCCTAGGGCCTCCAACCTTCCCCTCTCAAGAACCAGATCATCAGATGTAGATGGGCCGGGCATGGATGTAGAAATGCCCCTTGTGATAGGAGATCTGGTCTGGAGGGTAGAGGAACTGGGTCCCGGAAGCTGAGTTGCATCAGCAGTAGAAACCATGGCTTGTTTGGCCAGTACGGGACTATTGCCACTATCTCTGCTTCTTCCATCCTGAGCCTTGACAAAAAACGGAGAATGACAGGAACCGGGGGAAAGGCATAGGCCCTGTGGAACCGCCAATGGTCTGTCAGAGCATCTACCCAAAAGCCTGGGGATACCAAGACCTTGTGTAGTATCTCTCTAGTCTGAAGTTGCATGGGGAGGCAAACAAGTCTACTTCCGGAATCACTCCCAGGGACAGGACCCACCTGAAGACTTCGGGGGGAAGTCCACTCGTTGTCCAGAGAAACTCTCAACAGAAAATCTGCCTGAACGTTCGGGACTCCAGGGAGATAGACAGCTGTCAGGTTGGCCAGGTTTTTCTGGGCCCAGATCATGATGGGCTCTATTTCCTTTGACAGGGAGAGTCTGCGAGTACCCCCTGTCTCTTGATGTATGCGACTGCCGTTGTGTTGTCCAGTCTTAGGAAGACTGAGTCTCCTGCTGTTAAGTGGTGAAAGGCCTGCAGAGCGCAGAACGCTGCCCGGAGTTCCAGAACATTGGAGACTATCCTGTGAGAGGGAAAATTCCATATGCCTTGGGCTACTTCTGTCAGCCCCTGTTGCTGGCATCTGTAGTGATGGTGACCCAAGACACAGGTGCGATGGAGTGACAATTGAGGAGGTTCCTCTGTTGTAGCCACCAAGGAAAGCTCTCCCGCATGGATGAGGTTATTTGGATAAAGTGATCCCGAAGCCCTGGATTATACTGCTGGAGAAAACCCTTCTGGAAGGGCCGCATTTTCCACTGAACCCACTTTACCATGGGTGTTGTTGCCACCATGGTGCCAATGATCTTTAGGCATTGAGAGGCTTGGAGATGAGGACGACATTGCAAGCCAAACTCTGTCCCAGATCACTGGGATTTTTCCAAGGGTAACAAGATGGTGCTCTTGATAGCGTTGAAGTGTGCCCCGAGGAATACCAGGGACTGCATAGGATCCAGATGGCTCTTTTCCAGATTCAGAAGCCAACCAAACTCGAGTAGAGTGGAGATGACCTGGGATCTGTGGATTAGCAACTGCTCCTTGTCCCGAGACAACAGCAGGTCGTCTAGATACTGATACAGACGGATACCTCTGGTCCTGATCAGAGCCACGACAGCCAACAAGTTTTGAAAACACACGAGGCGATGTTGTAAGCCCGAAGGGGAGACAGGTGAACTGCAGACGGATTTGATCGACAGCAAAGTGAAGGTATTTCTGGAATTCTGACGCTATCGGAACATGGAAGTAGGCTTCCTTCAGGTCTATAGAGACAAGCCAATCGCCTGGTTGGATTGCTTGACTGATCATGAGTAGTGTCTCCATCTTGAACTTCTCCTTCTAGATAAAAGAATTCAAGTGGGTTAGGTCTATAACTGGCCTCCAGGAGATGTTTTTCTTCAACACCATGAAGAGGGGCGAGTAGACCCCTTAAAACCTTTTGTCATCTGGAACTGGAATTGCAGCGCCCTGAGCCACAAGAGAGACAGGAGAATTTGCTTTTTCTCTTCCGAGAGAGGCAAGGATGCCGACTCGCTCTGTTTTAGGCAGGTGCAATATCATAAAGACTTAGGGGATTCTTGTCCACCGGAAGATGCCCCTTTTGAAAACTTCTGGCCTGAAGGCTGTTTTTTTCTTCCAGGTCTTCTTGAACTCACGGCCAGGCCTATAGTAGCAAGCATTCCTTGCTCGATCTGAACTTTGCCTGGGCTGTGTTCTCTTCTGGTTTAGCAGACGGCGATCCTGGAGAAGGAACCCCGACTTGCCCCCTGTGGCACGGGTGATGGCACTGTCCGATATGTTCCCAAAGAGGGACGAACCCCCAAATAGAATCCTGCACCATGCCTGCTTGGAGGCAGGGTTAGCTACCCATGGGCGCAGCCACAAGGCACGCTTAGCCGTGACAGATGTCAGCATGATCCAAGCCACCAGGCGAATTATGTCTAGGGAAGCCCCACAAGAAAAGCCAACGTCAACCTTAGCCCATGAATAGGTGAGCTCCTGGCCAGTTCTTCCGAGATGCTCCTCAGAGAAGCATCTACGTCGTCTGCCCAGACTTCCATCGCTTTAGAAAGGGCTGCGAGAGCTAGAGCTGGTTTGCAGGTCATACCCGCTGTAATGTAGATCTGCTTGAGGTCGGTATAAATTTTCCACTCCAGGCAATCCCTAAAGGAAACAGTATCCTCCAATGGGAGTGTGACATGCCTCACCATCCTCATTAGGGCTGAGTCAATGAGAGGAGCCGACTCCAGGTGTTTTACATCCTTGCTTTTAAATGGGTACATATTTGATACCTTCATTAACAGGCAATTCTTCCTTTCAACACCACCCCATTTGTCGGTAATTATTGCGCTGAGTTCACCCAAAAAGGAGAAATTAGGGTGTTCTTTTTTTGAGGTGTTTAAAATATTTCCTCTGTTTGGAGGGTGCCTCCACTGGCTCTTCCATCTCAAAGCTTCTTTGACAGCTTTTGACCAGCTGTGGTACTAGGGCAAATTCAAAACCTGCACCAGGGTCATCTACCTCCACCTCACTGTCTGAGGCTTCAATTGAAGAATGGCTCGGCTGTGAAGGGCCTGGAGCCTTGAGATCATCCCTAATAGGGACTGACATAGTGTTGCCAGCAGGGTTGTGGGTATGACCAGAATCCCCTTTACTCAGGGACTCATGGACCACCTTTCTGACCAGTGCTTCCACTTGTTGGTCTCCACCCTCTCTTTCTTATGCGACTTTAGAAAAGCATCGCTTGCAGAGCGATTTGCCTTCAGGAACCTGGGCCCCGCATACCCAGCAGGCTTTCCTCACAGAGCGGCTGGAGTGGCGGTGAGAGTGACGCCCAGAGGTGGTTTTAGACTCCTATCTGTGGTACCTAGATCTAAAGGAAGATCTGACGTCTGGACCTTGAAGAGGAGTGACAACGTTGAGACCTAGGACGGTCTTTGCCGTGCTTTGGTGTTCAGACCTAGAAGAGCTGAGTGAAAAAGAAAGGGTTAACAGCTCCTGAATGAGTGAACCCAAGCATCACAGGTAGAAAATAAATAAATCCTACCTGCAGCGCAAGGGTTGGCCACAAGAGGGCGGTGACAGATCCATGGCAAGGCAGTTTGAAAGTGAAATGAATCATTACAGCCTTATAAGAAACAGGAGTGACAACAGGCATGAGAGAGCACATAACAAAACATAGCCAGCACCCAGGGAGCCTGCAGCAAACAATTTACCTTGTAAACCAGAGCCCAGTGCCTGGGAAAATGCTGCATAAGCCTGCAAGTCATCCCAAGTAATAGCTGCTTTGACAGCTATTTAAATCTGCCACCGTTAACGATGTCACCGCCCCATAGCGGTTGCCATCCGGTGGCGGCCAATCGCATTCGCGACCGCCGCCGCCATTTTGGCGAAACTGCGCCTGCACGAACCAAGCACAGAATCTTCGTTCGCGGCTTGCGGATGCGCAGCGACTTCCTGAAACGGCGAGCTGGAACGCAGCTGCGCTCCAGCCGCCGTGGCCACTCACTGGAGCTTGATAGAAAATAAGGAGACACACAAAACACAGAGATACGGCTGCCATATAAAAGGAATATCTTTGTACATTACCACCACCACGGCACGATCCGGACCAGAACCTGGGACTGGGGAGCTGTTCGCTCGACCCACTGCACGATCGGGCGTTTACAAAGCCTCCCGCTAATAGCTGGGACGTTTGGCCATATTGTCGCTTGCCTGCCAATGGCCAGGTTAGTAAGCTCTTCATGGTATCACATCATATCGCCCATGTCCACCTGCTAATAGCTAGGATTGCTGGACTGCAGAGAGGATCACCGCTAACCACCAACGTATCGCCGTGCACACTGCCAGGCCTGGATTACAGAAAAACTTCATGAAAAGGTAAGACTATATCTTGGTCCTAGGAGGAGGACAAAAAAAGGAACACAGCCTCTGGCCCAGAGCAAAGATTTATGGGAGAAGGGTCCTATGAGGTATGAGGGGCGGGATTAACCCACACGTAGGCTGCCATGGAGTCTGTCAGGAAATATGCTTTTAAAAGTATGAAAAAAAAAAAAAGGAAAAAAATGCATAACCTTTTTTTTTATCTATACAAAAATGTTTTGCCCTTCATTTCTATTTTAAACTGAATGAGTTGTTTTAGAAGGTGATCGTTTACAATCACTTTAAGTAGACATGCACTCAAATGTTGACATAAAGCTATGTTACCAGTGTTTCTTGGAAGAATAAAAAAAGATCTGAGGAGGATCAGCTAATTAGCACTGAGTATTCCTGCCAGCAGGGGGCACACAGCCAAATTTCTAAGCTTTTGGTTGTGAGCAGCACTGAAAGGAACTTGCATCTTCTTCAACAAAGGCCAACATTTCAACACTTCTGCTATGCTTTATTGGTAACTGGACAGGTAATACAGCTTTAAAGGGTAACTTCACTTTCATGGGGAAACATAATAGCAAATAAAGAAAAAAATATATAGCGTAAACAATTGCGATACAAGTTATATTGTAATTGAACGTTATTAAAGATGACCCTTCCTTTTCAATCTGCAGCTTCTGTAATTTTCTGTAAAATGCAACACAGAGTGTGTACTGACCACTCCCCAGATATGTCATTTCCTGCTTTCCTTGTAAAATACATAGATCACCCAGAGGGGAATGTTTTTTTTCTTAACAAAAGTGGAGTTATTCTTTAAGTTAATTGAGCAAAGGACCACATAAGCCCTTCTTACCTTCATAGGTGTGCGCAGACCATTGCATTAGGGTGTGCACCCCAAAGCACAAACACACATTACATTTCTCTGCAGCCTCAGCTGCACGGGACAGTGAATGAATCGGAAGTGCTCTGTGCCGAGCGGCTTCTTGTTCATTCACAAATTGAAGCATAGTTTACTATGCTTCAGTAATGAATGGATACAGTGAGTGAGTGTGTTCACTGTGTTCATTTAGAAAAAGGAAGGGGTCATATTTACTAGCCCCCTTTCCCCCATTCTCCATCTGAAACATCCCCCTGCAGCAGTTTACTATGCTTCCGTTAAAAAAGAACACAGTGAGTGAGTGTGTGTTCACTTTGTTAATTTAGAAAAGGATGGGGCAGTAAATGACATATTTACTAGCCCCTTCTCCTGTTCCCCATTCTGAAACACCCCTCCCCGCAGCAGCCAGGGGGGGGAGAGTAGAGGAGGCTGCCAGTAGCACTGCAGGGGAGACGCTTCCTGTTCATTTACAAACTAAAGCATAGTAAACAACATTTACTATGCGTCAGTTGTGAATGAACACAGTGAGTGAGTGTGTTCATTTAGAAAAGGAAGGGGCTGGTAAATTACATATTTACTAGCCCCTTCTCCCGTTCCCCATTCTAAAACATCTCCCACAGCAGCCAGGGGGGAGAAGAGAGGAGGGAGGCCAGCAGCACTCCAGGGGAGGCGCTTCCTGTTCATTTACAAACTGAAGCATAGTGAACACAGTGAGTGAGTGTGTGTTCATTTAGAAAAGGAAGGGGCCGGTAAATTACATATTTACTAGCCCCTTCCCCTGTTCCATATTCTGAAACATCCCCTGCAGCAGCCGGGGGGGGGGGGAGGAGAGGTGGGAGGCCAGCAGCACTGCAGGGGGAGTCGCAAGACTGGGGGAAGCCTGGCCAGGAGGGGGAATCGTCACCACATGTAGTAATTAGGGTGTGCCCAGGCACACCCCCTGTGCACACCTATGCTTACTCTACCTTCCTTACACATATTGGTCTACAGGACATATGAAGAAGATTCTTCTATTTACCATTTATTCTTATTTATTTATTAACAACATAAAGCAGATTCAAGTTTGTAGTGGAAATTACTGTCAGAGAGAGAGTATATGTGATAGATTGTAAATAATACGCACCATTCTCATGTTAGTAATGTTAATGATTGATTAGGACTCCATTAGACGGTGACTGCTGTAAGCCAATGAAAGCAATACCAGAGGTCACAGAAGAGCTTCATGACTACAATATAAATGCATGAGGCTAACAGTCTTATGGAGCACTTTGTTCATGTTATAATGCTTCTGAATTATGGTTAGTCAAATTAAAGAAAACCTATGATAAAAGGAATACATAGGCTGGCATTCCTAACCACCACCAAAACATACCAGATCGTCGCGCTGACCCTAAATGACCCTGAATAAGGAGGTAGCATGTAACGCATGATCTTCCTAATAATTACAGATTAGTGACTTTGAAAGCATTGAGCTCAGAGGATCAGCATATAAGTGCTAACATGCATGCTATAGCACAGGTGTAAAGCCAGCCTTAAACTCAAAAGATAGTCACTCCAATCTAGCACAAGACAACAACTTTAAAAGGGAAATGTTTGTTGGCATCAGAAAATAGAGACAATTAGACCCGTTCACACTGAGCCGCCCATAGCGTCGGCGGTAAAACGCTGCTATATTTACCGCCGATGCTATGGGCGGATTTGCGGCGCATTTCGGCCGCTAGCGGGGCGCATTTAACCCCCGCTAGCGGCTAAGAAAGGGTTAAAAGGGTTATAGCCGCGCTGTCCCATTGATTTCAATGGGCAGCACCGGAGGAGGAGCGGTAAACACACCGCTCCTTCCCCGCTCCACAGATGCTGCTGGCAGGACTTTTTTTACCGTCCTGCTAGCGCACCGCTCCAGTGTGAAAGCCCTCAGGCTTTCACACTGGAGTGAATGTGACAGCTTTTTAAGGGCGGATTGCAGGCGCTATTTTTACCGCTATAGCGCCTGCAATACGCTCCAGTGTGAAAGGGGTCTTAGACCCCTTTCACACTGAGGAGTTTTTCAGGTGGTTTAGCGCTAAAAATAGCGCCTAAATACCGCCTGAAAACTCCTGCCCCTGCAGTCTCAATGTGAAAGCCCGAGGGTTTTCACACTGAGGCGGTGCGCTAGCAGGACGGTAAAAAAAGTCCTGCTAGCCGCATCTTTGGAGCGGTGAGAGGAGCAGTGTGTTTACCGCTCCTTCCTATTGAAAGTAATGGGAAACCGCGGTAATACCGCCCGCAATACGCCTCTGCAGAGGTGCATTGCGGGCGGTATTAACCCTTTTTCGGCCGCTAGCTGGGGTTAATACTGCACCGCTAGCGGCTGAATACCGCCGCAATTCCGAAGGTATGGCGCCGCTAAAAATGGCGGCGCTATAACGCCACCGCACCCACCGCCCCAGTGTGAAAGGGGCCTTCATCTTAAAAATGTTTTGTTTCCAATTGTAATTGTTAGACACATTGGTTAGTTCTTGGATTTGGTCCAAGCCTAAACTACACAAGCTTAAAAACGCCTGTCCATGTTAGTCTATAGCTTCATGCCCACCTAGGCAATTCTGAGCTTCAAATAGCATAGGCGTTTTTAAGCTGTAAAAAAAACCCAGGACCCCTTCCTCGGCGTTAGGCATAAAAAAACGCGAAGCGTTAAAAAACGCTTAAAAACGCCGCAATTGCGTTTTTGAGCTCTGAGGTTTTGTTTCTTATTCAAAAAAATATGGTCAAAAAATGTATACAATAACATGGACAGGCGTTTTTAAGCTGTAAAAAACACGGCTGTAAAAACGTCCGTGAGCATGAGGCCTCACAATATACCATAAGAACACTAAAATAACCTATTGTGGGAATGCAGCGGTCGTAGCAAAGTCTTCCTTCTGTCAGAGCACAGCTTAAAGCAACTTTTGCTGGACTTGTGATAATCAGGCTGATGAGAAAAAAAAGCCCAAAAGTAGAGTTATTGCCCATAGCGAATCATCAGAATTCTTGTTTTACTTTCTTATAAGTGTAGCACCCTCTAGTGTGCTAGGTGAGTAATTTTGGTTTTTGTTAGTGTAGGCAAATTTATGCAGGCTTGGCTGGCAGCCAGGCCTGCTTGTTTTGTTTCCTGGGTTGGCAGAAATCCAGGGAGAGCTGGATGACTCACAGGCAGCATCACTGAGACCTCTCACTTGTTTCCAGAACATAATCTTCTGGAAAGAAAGGAGGAGAGGAGAGGTGGAGCTGCCTGGAGTATTCTGCGGGCCCTGAATAATCCCCAACTTGGATTGGCAGGGGGCAGGCCTCCTCAAATACTCTAGGTCAGCCCAGCTGGGGAGGAGCTGTTCAGGTGGAAGCTGGAGATGGAATGTTAGTCTGTCGTGGCCTTGGAGGGAGCTCCCCAGTCTGAGGGGGGTGATCTTTGGCCTGGGCTCGGGTGTGGACGGGTGCTTCCTAAAGCCAACGGAGGTGTCCTGGACAGGAGGCACTGGGAGCAAGGAGAGGACAGCAGGAAAACACTGCCAGGCAAGTCTCCAGTAGGAACGGCAAGTTGCAGCCAAGAGGGCTAGTGAGTGACACACAGTTAGGAGGACTGGGTGGAGCAGTCTGGGATGGGTGTAGAGCCAGTAAGGTGGACTGTGATGGCACGGGTAGTGAAAAGAGGCAGCTGAAGCCAGGAGGGCTGGCAGTGCCTGAAGATGTGGTACTGGGATCAGTAGCCACATGGGACAGCTAGCACTATAAGATTACCAATTTTTCTACATTATAGGGGCACACGGTCTCTGCCTGCAAAGGGCATTTTCTGCATTGGGCCTGGCTGAGTCAGTGTCAGGAATGCAATTCAAGGCTAGCTGGTCCTGGGTGTAGTTGTTCTACAAGCAAGTTTGTAGTTCTCAGTCCATATTGCTTTTACAATCAACTGGGCATCCCATATCTACCCTATCCAAGTTAAAATCCCCTAAATAAAAACAACAACAAAAAAACAAAGTACCGTGTATACTCGAGTATAAGCCGAGTTTTTCAGCACTTTTTTTGTGCTGAAAATGCCCCCTCGGCTTATACTCGAGTCACCTTTTTGTGCCTGATCTCCCGGACTTTGGGGACCCGGTACCGGCTGTCCGTAGGTTCCCTCGATCCCACACTTGGCACACATGTAGCCCCACTCTTCTTCTATAAGTGTGCAAAGTTTGTTGTCTGGAGGACCTACGGTCGGGGAGCACCGATTTTTCAAACCCGGGCACCCCTTCCATAGACTACTATGTTGAATGGTAATTTCTCTGGTGATTTTGGGGACCCGGTACTGGCCGGTCATAGGTCCCCTGGACCCAAAACTTGGCACACATGTAGCCCCATTTCTCCTCTACAAGTGTGCAAAGTTTGTTGTCTGGGGGACCTACGGCTGGGGAGCACAGATTTTTCAAATCTGGGCACCCCTTCCATAGACTCCCATGTTAAACGTCATTCTATTCACAGTGAGGCATGGGCACAGTGAGGCATTGGCACAGTGAGGCATGCACATGGACACAGTGAGGCAAAGTGAGGCATGCAGATGGACACCCTAGGCTTATGCTCGAGTCATTAAGTTTTCCCAGTTTTTTGTGGTAAAATTAGGTGCCCCGGCTTATATTCAGGTCGGCTTATACTCGAGTATATACGGGTACAAGGACTGCTTCTTGACTACTGAGTGTCTAAAGATTTGTGTGCCTGGCTGTGCAGGGTGAGAGGTGGACCACAACTGCCAGCAGCCCCTTCGGGGGTACCTGATTCGTTGCTATTGCCAACAACTCCACTATTGCACTAATTTTGAATACCCTTGTTTCTTTTATCAGGTAACACATTTACAGTAGTACAAAGGAAAATAACATAAATCAGTCTCTTGGTGGTCAAAGCTGAACTCTAGGTAAACAGACGGATAAAATACAAGGAGGCTGCTTTGTCTAACAATGTATTTATATTTCATATTTTTATCCAGCCCCGGAAGAATTTACCCCCTTCCTGACCAGAGCACTTTTTGCGATACGGCACTGAGTCGCTTTAACTGACAATTGCGCGGTCGTACAATGCTGTACCGAAACAAAATTGACGTCCTTTTTTCCCCACAATTATAGCTTTCTTTTGGTGGTATTCGATCACCTCTGCGGTTTTTCTTTTTTGCTGCATAAACAAAAAAAGAGCGTCAATTTTGAAAAAAAAATATATTTTTGACTTTTTGCTATAATAAATACCCCCAAAAAATATATAATTTTTTTTCCCACAGTTTAGGCCGATACGTATTCTTCTACATATTATTGGTAAAAAATGTATATTGATTGGTTTGCGCAAAAGTTATAGCATCTACAAAATAGGGGATACTTTTGACACTATTTTGCGACCATTGTCATTTATACAGCGATCAGTGCTATAAGAATGCACTGATTACTGTGTAAATGACACTGGCAGGGAATAAGTTAAAACACTAGGGGGCGATCAAGGGGTTAAGTGTGTCCTAGGGAGTGATTCTAACTGTGGGGGGGATGGGCTACAACGGACATGACAGAGATCACTGTTCCCGATGACAGGGAGCAGTAGATCTCTGTCATGTTGCTAGGCAGAACAGGGAAATGCTTGTTTACATAGGCATCTCCCCGTTCTGCCTCTCCATGACATGATCGCGGGCCGCCGGCGAACATCAAGTTCGCGGGGCACGGTGACGGAGTGTGCGGCTTTTTAAAGGGGACGTACCTGTACGCCCATTTGTCCACCGCTGCCATTGTGCCGACATACATCGGCTAGGGTGACCACATGTCCCGGATTGCTTGGGACAGTCCCGCATTTTGCAGGTCTGTCCCGGGTACCTTTATTCCAGGACAATACAGTGTCCCGGAATTAAACTGACACAGCCACCCCCCCGGGCTGATCTAATGGCCCCAAAAAAGTCCGCCACATCACTGCTTTACTCACTGACAGTACTTGTCCTGGCTGGGAATGCCTGGAGGAGCACAATCCCTGAACCCTGCTTGTGATTGGAGAAATCATAAATCCCGCCTCTTGTGTCCAATCACTGTGCTGTGATTCGTTACAGCACAAGCTGATTTTTGGGAAGGAGGGGTGTCCCTGAATGGTATTTTGGAAATGTGGTCACCCTAACATCGGCGTGCAGCGGTCGGCAAGCGCTTAAGCAATACAGCTAGGTCACCTAGCTCTCCAGTGTTTGACTGGACAGTGAAAGAGCAGCAAAAGAATGATGAGGTCACCTCTGTGCTCTTTCCTCCTGTTGGCTTGTTCCTTGTCAACTCGCATGCTTGCAGCACATCTGATTTGCCCACAGTGATGCCCCTCACATTCCTAGTCTACTATACAGAGGATTAGAAGAGACTGAAATGGAGAAAAATTCAGTTACTAGTTGCATTTAAAGTACATACTGGGGAGAGTTACTAAAACTGGGAGAGTGAAAAATATGGTGCAGCTGTGCAGGATAGTCAATCAGCTTTTTTAATTAAGCTTTGACAAATAAGGCCCCTTTCACACTGAGGCGTATTTCAGGCGTTTTAGCGCTAAAAATAGCGCATTGATAACGCCTGAAATAATCCTGCCCCAGCATTCTCAATGTGAAAGCCCGAGGCGATGGAGGAAAAAAAATCTCCTGCAAGCTGCATCTTTAGAGCGGTGAAAAAGCAGTGTGTATACCGCTCCTTCCCATTGAAATCAATGGGACACCGCGGCTATACCGCCCGCAAACCGCTGCTGTAGCAGCGGTTTGCAGGTGGTATTAACCCTTTTTAACGGCCGCTAGCGGGGGTTAAAACTGCACTGCTAGCGGCCGAATATCGCGGTAAAAACAACGGTATAGCGGCGCTAAAAATAGCGCCGCTATACCGCCAGCGCACCTGCCCGCCCCAGTGTGAAAGGGGCCTAAAACCTGGAAGCTGATTGGTTTCTATGCAGAGCTGCACCAGATCTCATATTTACACTAAAATGCAATAAAATATGTATATATATATATATTTAAGGACATAAAAAAAATGATGTCCCTTTAGGAGCCCTTTCACACTGTGCCGCCCATAGCGTCAGCGGTAAAACGGCGCTATTTTTAGCGGCGCTTTACCGTCGGATTTGCAGCGCATTTTGGTCACTAGCGGGGCAGTTTTAGCCCCCACTAGCAGCCGAGAAAGGGTTTAAACCGCCCGCAATGCGCGCTACGGCGGTGCTGCCCATTGATTTCAATGGGCAGGAGCGCATTAGGAGCGGTGAGTTAACAGCTCCTAATGCGCTTCAAAGAAGCTGCTGGCAGGACTTTTTCTGACGCCCTGCCAGCGCACCGCTCCAGTGTGAAAGCCCCCCGGCTTTCACACTGGAGTGAATATAGCAGCTGTTTTATGGCGGATTGCAGGCGCCATTTTTAACGCTATAGCGCCTGCAAAACGCCCTCAGTGTGAAAGGGGTCTTAGAGCATTGGGCAGAAGTGAAGTTTTGACGTCGCTTCTGCCCTGCAATGATATGTAGATGGGTGGGGGCCATCTTCCCGTCACTCGTCTCCATACCCAGGCAGGGACAGGACTGGGTCGCCTCCGCCGCTGCCGACGGCTACGGTAAGCGGAGGAGGGCACCGTAGAGCAACGGTAAAAGTGATCTTGCGGCGTGTCTACCGCAGAGACCACTTTTATCTGAAAGAGGAATGCCCGCTGAAGAAGAGGATACCGGGGTTATGGTAGCTAGCTGCTACCATAACAATGGCATTAACACTTAAAGCGGAGCTCCGCCGGAAAAAAAATATTAAAAGCCAGCAGCTACAGCTACAGCAGCTGCTGGCTTTTAATATTTGGACACTTACCTGTCCTGGAGTCCAGCGACGTCCGCAGCAGAGGACGAGCGACCGCTCGTCGCTCTGCTGCTCCCTCCGCCATCCTCGCTGAGGGAACCAGGAAGTGAAGCCCTGCGGCTTCATGCCCGGTTCCCTACGGCGCATGCGCGAGTCGCGCTGCGCCGTTCTGATTGGTGCTCCTGTGTTCTGGGAGCCGAGTGTCTCCCAGAACACCAAGGGAAGTCTGCGGGAAGTGACGTAACTCCCGCAGATTCCCGGAGACAGGACTCCCAGATGTGGGTGAAAATACCTGTCTTAGACAGGTATCTTCACCCCCCTCCCCCCTGAAAGGTGTCAATTGTGACACCGGAGGGGGGGAGGGTTCCAAATAGCAAAAGTTGCTATTTAGGGTGGAGCTCCACTTTAAATAGCCAAATGGCATGACTGTTGTCAGATTGGTGCACAAGCGCAGGAGGTTGTGTACTTGTTCTTGTATAGATCTAGATGAGCCCTAAACCTTTTTACATTTAAAGTGGTTGTAAACCCGAAAATATATATATATTTTAAATAAACACCTGCAAGACAAAGCCATAATGAGCTAGTATGACTAGCATACTAGCTCATTATGCATTACTTACCTTAGATCGAAGCCCCCGAAGCTGTCCTCCTCTCCCCCTCTCTCCGGCCGCAGACATCTCTCCTGGAAGGTTACTTCCGGGTATCGCCGCTTCGGCGCCGTGATTGGCCGGCGCTGCGAAAACGTCACTCCGCGCATTTGCGCGGGTGCCATCAAAGCCGGCTCTGCCGGTTTTATGAATGGGATTCTCAGTGTGCCTGCGCTGTTGTCTACGGCGCGCATGCGGCGTAGACAACGTTGTTTTCCTTTTGGCAAATATCTCCTAAACCGTGTAGGTTTAGGAGATATTGCAAACACCTACAGGTAAGCCTTAATCTTGGCTTACCTGTAGGTGTAACTTCCCCTGAAGGGTTTACAACCTTTTTAAATACATAACTACCGGTACATAATTTTTCTTTTTATTAGGGGAACAAAACCATCCACAGGTTAATGCACCCCATCTGTTCACTATCTGAATTAGGGAAAATAGCCTGGCTGTGTGCTGTTTTGATCAAGGATATGAATATCTATATACCTATCGTTCTTTTTTTGTGAGATTTGTGACCCATTACAGTATAACAATATGAGCAGCTTTTTAAAAGCATTTATCAGGAGTCTACAAACTTATATATATTATATACGCTCACTGGCCACTTTATTAGGTAGACCTGTTCAATTACTTGGTAACACAAATTGCTAATCAGCCAATCACATGGCAGCAACTTAATGCATTTACGCATCTAGACATGGTGAAGACAACTAGCTAAAGTTCAAATCAAGCATCGGCATGGGGAAGAAAGGGGATTTAAAGTGGGATGTAAACCCTCCATACACCCAGTGAAGTACACAGGGATGAACCAAATCTCCCTACATAGGTTTTACATATATATCTGCTGTCTTCACATTTATATACAGTTTAGAAAGTTGAGATCGTGTTAGGAGATTTTCTTATCCTGTTTAACACAGAGTGATGTCTGGGCATACAGCCAAGATAGCTAAAATGGCTGTTTGTAGAAAAGGCACACACACCCTCTTCACATAGGCAGAGAGTCAGAGGTGTTTTGTAACAGGGCCAGCTCCCTGCTAATCTATTTTTGGCAACCTCCCTGAACAGAAAAGTCAGCGTGCTTTTATCTGATGTGCCTGAGAATTTGTCAGGAGTGATCAGGCTGATAACAGGAACGGTTCAGGAGAGAGCTTCGGGACTTAGCTCATTGAAGAGAGATAACAAAATACTGCAGATATATGTGCCCAGCTCAAATTTCATGAATCGGGTTTACATCCACTCTTAGGCCCCTTTCACACTGAGGATTTTTTTTGGCGTTTTGCGCTAAAAATAGCGCCTAAAAAACGCCTGAAAAACTCCTGCCCCTGCAGTCTCAATGTGAAAGCCAGAGTGCTTTCACACTGAGGCAATGCGCTGGCAGGACGAAAAAAAAAGTCCTGTAAGCAGCATCTTTGGAGCGGTGTGTATACCGCTCCTTTACCGCTGCTGCCCATTGAAATCAATGGGACAGCACGGCTATACCGCCTGCAAAGCGCCTCTGCAGAGGCGCTTTGTGGTGGTTTTTAACCCCTTCTCGGGCGCTAGCGGGGGTTAAAACCGCACCGCCAGTGGCCGAATAGCGCCACAAAAACGACGGTATGGCAGCGCTAAAAATATCTAGCGCTTCAGTGTGAAAGCGGCCTAAGTGACTTTGAATGTGGCATGGTTGTTGGTGCCAGGGTGGCTGGTCTGAGTATTTCAAAAACTGCTGATCTACTGGTATTTTCACACACAACCATGTCTAGTGTTCACAGTGAATGGTCCAAAAAAGAGAAAATATCCAGTGAGCGGCAGTTGTGTGGACGAAAATGCCTTGTTGATGTCAGAGGTCAGAGGAGAATGGGCAGACTGTTTTGAGATGATAGAAAGGCAACAACAACTCAACCACTCTTTACAACCAAGGTATGCAGAATACTATCTCTAAACGCACAACATATCGAACCTTGAAGCAGATGGGCTACAGCAGCAGAAGACCACACCAGCTAAGAACAGGAAATTGAGGCTAAAATTTACACAGGCTCACCAACATTGGACAATAAAAGATTGGAAAAAAATTGCCTGGTCTCGATTTCAGCTGCAACATTCAGATGGTAGGGTCAGAATTTGGCATTAACAACATGAAAGCATGGATCCATCCTGTCTTGTATCAATGGTTCAGGCTGGTGGTGGTGGTGTAATGGCGTGGGGGATATGTTCTTGGCACACTTTGGGCCCCTTAGTACCAACTGAGCATTGTTTAAACACCACGGCCTACCTGAGTATTGTTGCTGACCATGTCTATCCCTTTATGACCACAGTGTACCCATCTTCTGATGGTTACATCCAGCAGGATAATCCACCATATCACAAAGCTCAAATCATCTCACCACTGGTTTCTTGAACATGACAATGAGTTCACTGTACTCCAATGGCCTTCACAGTCACCAGATAGAGCAACTTTGGGATGTGGTGGACAAATCTGCAGCAACTGTGTGATGCTATCGTGTCAATATGGAACAAAACCTTGTTGAATCTATGCCACAAAGAATTAAGGCAGTTCTGAAGGCAAAAGGGGGTCCAACCTGGTGTTAGCAAGGTGTACCTAATAAAGTGGCCGCTTAGTGTATTTTACGATACATTATATATTACGTATTTTATAAATATTTGCATGCCAGAAAAAAAAAAGTTTTGTACACGATTGTATGAAATTGAAATAAATGAAGAAATAACTTAATATCAGAAACCACCTGTCACAGAGGTCCCGCCTTTCACATTAGAAGCCCCCATCACTTCAAAGCTTCCCTTTCTTTTCAGCGTTCGCCCTTACAACAGGGTCCCTATCACAGTTCCTTCATACATCAGGGTCCACATCAGAGTTCCCCCTTACATTAGGGTCCCCATCGGAAACATAGACCAGCTTATCTGAATCTTCAGGCTGTGGATACACCACTGACTCTAACTGCGGCCTTGATAAATTGTCGTAGTGGGCCGAATGTGGCCCATGGGCCATAATTTGGAGACCCCTGGCATATAGCAATGTTTATATCATTTTATTTTCTTTAGTGCATATTGAGCCTCTGCTTTTAGGAACCCTCTGTTCTTTACTCGTTTTAATCATAGGGATTGACGCAAGAATATTCTTATTTCTACATTGAAATCATTATTTGGTTTTGACAGCAGCATTTTAGATCAATAATACTATGAGATATACTTTCAATCTTCCTTAGAAGTTTACAGTTCGACTAAATATGCAGTTGAAATTCATACTTATTTGTTCAACCTTTCTAATGATTTGTTATTTTACTCAGTCGGACTTGTCATCAACATACTCCTGCCACACTCCACATCTAGGCAGATAGTATTGATGCTTTTTGGGGATTATGGATTTGCAGCTTCCTATGTCAGCACTGCACCTCCAGCCTGCTTAGTGGATGATGAATAATCATAAACATGCTACTGAATCAATGCTGGGAGAAGGCAGATGACACAGCTGAAATGATATAGTTGATTCATCTTCCTTACTATGCAGAGAATGTGTGAATCACTAGGCTGACTGAACAGAGTTGCACATTTGCCGCAGGTACAATAGTTTACATACATCGTTTTCATTATATTTGCTGCCTGCCCTAAAGCTCAACTTTAAATGCACACTTTCTAAGTTAAAAGGAAAGAAACTTGTGATCTCAGACTAGAGATTAAAAGTCGACCTAGGTTAAACACAGGTTTACTTGGTTGTAAACCCTTACATATACCCTGCAAAGTGAACAGCCTCAGATGATACACAGGGATGAAACAAATCTCCCTACATAAGTTTTACATGTAGTTTTGCTGTCTTCAGCTTGCTATATTCTTTAGAATTCTTACATCGGGTTAGAATTTTCATTTCCTCATTCAGCAGTAGCGGTGTAGTCTTGGCTTACACTGGGAGACAGCTGATTGGAGGAAAAGCACCCCCCCCCCGCTCCACATTGGCAGAAGAACAAAGATACTTTCAGAGCTGTGCTGTGACAAGACAAGCTCTCTGCTAATCTATTTATAGCAACCTCCCTCGACGCAAATTTCCAGCTGCTTTTATCTCCTGTCTAGCAGAACTTGTCAGAAGTTATCATGCTGAAAACAGAAGAATGGAGCAGCATAAAGACACGGGACTTAGGGCTTTGTATATAGATAAGAAAACATTACAGATATATGTGCCTAGCTCAAATTTCATGAATCGGGTTTACATCCACTTTAACTAAAAAGTATACATTTTATTCTCTAATTTGTCCTGTTTTAAATTACAGTAAAATTATGCTTCTGTATAAAGCATGGCAAAGTTATGTGCAAGTAAAAAAGACCCTTTTTTTTTATTTTGCTAATTTTTAAATATGACACTGGAAAAGAAAAAAAACAAAGCAAATAAAAATGAAAAATAATAAATATTAATGGTGGGAAAAAAAATAATAATATATATATATATATATATATATATATATATATATATATATATACATATATATATATATATATAAAATATTAACTATGGAAGAAGGCAAGGAAGAAGTTATAGGTACCACACTTCACCCCAAGGTACCTTTTCACCACAGATATCCTTTTCATTCTTCACATAAACACATAATAATTTTTTATACAACATTTTTTTTTGTGTTTTTATTGCAATTTTTTTATTAGATAACACAAGTGTGTACAAATACATATACATATTCCACAATTAAAATAAATTATTAAGAATAAGATCATAAATACATCCCTCTCCTTTATTAGTCTGGTATTCTCTGTTAGTACTACCAAAGTATGACCATTACCTACTCTTTATTCATTTATTTATTGACATTACAGTGGAACCTCGGATTGCGAGTAATGCGGTTAACGAGCGTTTCGCAATACAAGGTTTTTTTTTTTTTTAAATCCTGACTCGGTTTGCGAGTGTTTTCTTTCAAAACGAGCAGGATTCAAGCCTCTGCAGTGTGCAGTACCGCATTTGGCCTGAGGTGCGGGGGGCACCGGTGACACTCGGAGCCATTCAGAAATACTCAGAAACACTCGGAAATAGAATTTTTTGTAGCTGCTGACTTTTCACACTGGGGCGGTCTGCAGGCGCTATTTTGCTAAAAATAGCGCCTGCAAACTGAGCCTAAACAGCGGCTCCTGTCTCTCCAATGTGAAAAAAAAGTCCTGCTAGCCGCATCTTTGGAGCGGTGAGAGGAGCGGTGTGTTTACCGCTCCTACACCGCTCCTTCCCATTAAAATGAATGGGATACCGCGGTAATACCGCCCGCAAACCGCGGCTGTAGCCGCGGTTTGCGGGTGGTATTAACCCTTTTTCGGCCACTAGCGGGGGTTAAAACCGCACCGCTAGCGGCCGAATACCTCTGCAATCCCGACGGTATAGCGCTGCTAAAAATAGCGGCGCTATACCGCCACCGCCCCCCACCGCCCCAGTGTGAAACCGGCCTTAAACGGGGGGGAAACTCCGCTTCAAAACCCACTACTTCTGGGCTTTTTTTACCCAGGCAGAAAACGCCACCGCCAAAAAACGCTGCTAACAGCCTGTGTGTGTATCGTCACATAGGATAACAAGCTGGGGAGTTTACTGGCTGTAGAAAAAAACGTCTGAAGCCAAAAACAGCAGCTGTAAAAACGTCAAGTGTGGATGAGGCCTAACCTCTTTTTCTGACTTTTACCTATAAGTATGCCTATAATAAGGCTCACCTATAGGTAGTGTAAATATCTCCTTCAGAACCCTGTGCCATGAATCGCGGCTCCAGCCAGTCACAGAGCCGAAGTTCGCAAACCTGGAAGCAAGACTGGTGAAGATGGGAGCCTCTGCAGCGCTGACTTCTCGGCACAGGAGGGCTTCATTTTAAGGTAAGTTTAACATGATTTGCTAGTATGCGAGGAATACTAGCACATTATAACTTTACCTTGCAGGGTAAAAAAAAAAAACACATGCAGTGGTATTCAATCGCTTTAAACCACCTTACAGTGTCCTCTATCTTCCTCGGACTTCTGTGACAGGTATCCTGTCCTGAATACATGGGTCTGCACACCTACTAGAGCTGTCACTTAAGTGGACTTAAGTGGTCCCACATCCTCTTACCATATCTGACTGGATATTTAATCTTAATGAGTGCATTTCCTATGAGAGACCTTTTTTTTCCTGAGAAATCTATCCAAGAAGTTGTGACTCAATCTGGTCACTGTGGTTAGCTCATATGAGCTTGGTCTGGAGCTCGGGTATAGGCCTTTGCAGACAAAGTTGTATCGATTATAATAGGTCCCATTTCTTTGGTTTGATGTTCTTGATTTGTCATGATTTTTTGTGAAATGTGTTTTTTTATTTTTTTTACCATGCTTGTTTTTTTTGTGTATGCTGTTGCGTTTATAAAAAAAAAAAGGATTCCCCTCTCCATGTTAGATTTGCTCTATATTGACTATTATGGAGAATGTAACAGGAGGAGCTAGAACTCACAAATCCCCAAGGTAGACAGGATACTTAGGTATCACAGTGAGCTCTCACTGTTGGAGTTCCCCACTTTTAATATTCATCACAGAATCCATTATTGTATGTGGCGTTATATAAATCTGTTGCTGGAATACTGTTTCATTTTCTGTCCAGATACACATTCATTGAAGTATTCATTTTCCACAGGGGGATTTGCCATAATGTAATCTTCCTTACCAAGCATGCAGCTCTGCTCTGTCAGGAATGGAACATGTTAACACTTGAAGGCATGGCTTGTATATCCTCTGCCTTTTAGTCAGACAACATCTCTGCGTAATGTCTGCTTCTCTAGATGGGTATTTAAAGACAAACTTTCCAGTTACCTCATAACGTCAGGAGAAACAGCTTTTACTTATGTGCTGTTTTACAGAAATGCTAAGCATAGTTTGAGTGGAAAGCAGATATCTTGACTGGATTTTTTTCATAAAAAAACAAAAACAAAACAGTCACAGAGCAGTCATAAAGACCACAATATCAATGTTAAATATAAGGTTAATTAATTTGGCCTCTATGCTGACATGAAATAATAACATAACAACAGAATATGTTACCATTCCCATAGACTGAGGATTGTCACCTCTTAGTCTGAGTTCACATGCATTTTCAACCGCCTCCAATTCGCATAACATGCGAGCGTGACTGGCTTTTAGTGGAGCCAGGTCACACATGTCCGGGGCGACTGCGGTGCGGTTTTGAACAGGGCCCTGTGCATTTTTGGGTCTGGTTCAGGTACGAATTCAGGGAAACATTTGCACCTGAACCTGTGAACAGAAACGCTCAGGACACCAGACTGCAAATATGTGAACCCAGCCTTACAGCCACTTTTGGCTTAGGTGAAAAATCACTATTTCTGTGGATCAATTTAAATGAGAATAGAAAAAAGAAATTATTAGATGGGTCTGATTATTCCGAGTCAATCATTATGAAGAACCATCAAGGCTACGACTGGGGGGATTTAAATATGGTAAATAAGCATACAAAGCTCTTGCCTTATTCTATCTCAAGAAGTGGTGGCTGGTGTTTTTTTCTTTTGGGGGGGTGGAAAACAGCCACCCCCCTCCCCGGTCGGTCGGTGGCTGCAGCATCAACCCCCCTGAAGGACAGTCGGGACATCCAAGCCCCGCATTTACTCCATCTAGGAAGCAGGCGGGCGGGCAGCATGGCCGGCAGCTTTCTTCCTCCTCCTCCTGTTGTGTGGATCACGGCGGCTTCCGTCGTGCATCCCCCTCCTAGGCGTCCAATAGGGTTGCCTGACCTTTGAGCCAGTCGGGAAATGGGTATCAGACCCCCGCTTCCTGATTGGCGGAAAGGTGATTTAGTGTTAGAAAAGCAAATGCATATTCGCTTTTCTAACACACCTGGGTAGGCTCCGAGCGCAATGCTCTGCGCCATAGGTCCACCCTATTTTGAAACCTATTATATAATATGGCTCTAATCGAGGGCTTCAAAAAAACACCCCCGCTGCTGTAATTCATGCGCCCGGTGTCCTGAAAGGGGCCAGACGCATGAATAGGGGTGGCCGCGACACCCAAGAATAGATTCAAGCTATACATGAATCTATCCATTACTCATATAGGGGGTGGTGTGGATAGAGGGGGCGGCGCCTGTGCGCCCTTAATGGACAGGCTGCCCCTGCATCTATCTATCTAACTGGCAGGGTCTACGTATGCTTGTGCTAACCTCTGTGGCCACATCATTCTGTTTAAAAAGCCAAAACCTATTTTACTACTTTTGGTTAGCATGGCATCTTATTGCTATCTTAGCCACCCCTGAGTAAATCCACTCCCATTTCCTATCTTGATTATGACTGACACAAGGAGATAAAGTGATGAGAAATGTAATATATATATATATATATATATATATATATATATAGTTGAGTGGGGATCATTGCTCTGGTGACAGCTGTCCAATCTGAGATTTCCCTTCATTTCAGAAGATGTATGGGTTGATTTACTAAATGCAAAAAGACTGCGCACTTTGCAAAGATTAGGCAAAGATTGTGAGGAATTTTCTGGATGACTTTTCTTTCTTGGGTTGACATTCTTGACTATTTGGTCGGTGAGTTAATTTAGCCCTGCCTATCTTTTTCCTTTTTTCGTCCTATTTTTCCTCTTCTTATATTACATATCTTTTTAAAGGCACCATATTGATTGGATTTTATCCTGATTCCCTATATGAGTGTGAGACATTTTATGAAGGCACTTGGAGAGAGCAATGGGAGGGAGTTCATGCCATTGATGTGACCGGAATGTGAAGTGCATATACACATTTTAATGAACATGATCAAGTAAGTTTTCCCCTCTGTCTCCTGATGCACCAGTTGGGGGTGTGGGAGAGTGGGGTAATCTGCGTTGTACTTAATGAATTTCTGTGATCTGCTATAGACAAAGATACAAGCTGAATATCCCTGATGAAGAACTTTTCCATAAAATAGTTTGAAACGCGTTGGCTTAAGCCATCTTTGACTGTCTCCGGAGGATCTGGAGTGTTCAATCCTGGCTATTTTATCACCTATGTCTCAATCATGTTATAGATTTTATTGACATCAACGCAATTTGTGTATTGTATATTATGATATTCTTTCTTTTTTGTATTTAAATAAATATATTTTTGTATAAATATTTTTTTGTTGCCTCCATAATCCCAAATTTTAGAGGTTTTTTCATACCTATTCAACTCGGGATGATGGCAACTACATGTCTTGACGCATGAGTTGTCCTAATTTCAAACTATCAATTAGCTTTACCAAACTGTGCAATATGAGGACCTTCCTAAGCTATCTATTCATGATGTATGCAATTAGGCAGGCCTTTGCACTATATTGTTGCTGATAGAGCAAAAAGGAGGTTCTATAATCAGATTGTATGCTTTCCACTTCCCCATTCTATGAAAATCTAGAAAGAACGTTTTAGATGGTGTCTACTTTGAGGACACATTTAAGCCCTGGATAAATATATATTTTCTCTGTTTTAATAAAACACAACAGGAAATAGTCGTTTCATTTTAGATATACGGTAACTTTCCATCACTTCTGATTAATATCAAAAGAGATCAGATTGCTTTATCATTACTGGAAAATCTAGTCAGATGACTTTACTGTTGTCTTATGACATTTTAATGGCCATATCTTGCACTAAAAACAAGTGCAGTTGTGTAGCGAAGACTCACACACATGGACTGTTTCATTATACTTAAGAAAAAATAAATAAACATAAAAGTTTAAGCTGTTACCAAATCAAAAAGTAACAAATCAAGTTCCAACTTTTATTTATTTTATTCCTGGGTGTGTACAGAGGAGTGCCTGGTCTAAGGCTAGGTTCATACTACTGCAGTCTGGTTTTCATCCGATCCTCAGGGCAATTATGTAATGCAACTTGGTTGTGTTTTGAATGTGGATTGCAGATTCTATGGGGACAAAATCACACTGGAATTGCACCAAAGTAGTACAGGAATTTTTTCCAAAATCGCAAAATGCTGAGTTGCATTGATCTGAACAAGCACCATTGAAAACAATGTGATTTGCATTGTCATGCAATTCTGTGTGACTTCGCACTATTGTAAACCAGGCCTAAAAGCTTATCTTACTAAAAGGACTCTTAAGGGTTAAGAACATCATCTACAGCCAACACGTTTCAGAGAGAAAAAGCCTCTCCATTCACCAGGGCTTGAGCAGCTGATGTTAATAAAATCATGACAGAATGCACTAATGAACCTGTGTTAAGTTTTGATAAAGACTAGTGTCTCCTAACTGAAACTGTCAGGGACGTGCTGGGCTTGAACCTGGGACCTCTTCTGTGTCTGGCATTGACTCTTCCAGCGGAGCTATCTGAGATGCTGGACAGTTCCCTGCCTGATCTGCTGGATAACCTATCTGATCCATTAGACTACTCTGCTTGGTGTCTGATTACTGTTGAACTCTGAACCCCTTGCTCCTCCCATGTACTTCCTATAAAAGACATTCCAGAGATGTTGCCCCTTGCGGTTTGATCTGCTTCTGTTCCCTGAGTTCCTGATTCTGTGCTTGTATCCTGTTCCTGTGTTTGACCCGGCTTCCTGACCACGCTTCTGTCTCCAGTCCTGACCTCGGCTCGTTTGACCCTGCTCAGTTATCTGCCAGTCTGCCTGTTGCCAAGATTCGGCCTGGACTTTGACTACTCTCTGCCTGCCACTTGTGATGTTTACCTTGATGTGTATGACCCGGCTTGTCTGACTCTGCAAACCTGCACCAGCTTACCTGCATCCTCTGCTCTGCAAGCTGCACACGCTGACCTGCATCCTTTGCAATGCAAACCTGCACCTGCTGACCTGCATCCCTGCTCTGCTGACTTGCATCCCTGCTCTGCTGACTTGCATCCCTGCTCTGCTGACCTGCATCCCTGCTCTGCAAACCTGCACCTGCTGACCTGCATCCCTGCCCTGCAAACCGGCACCTGCTGACCTGCATCCTCTGCTCTGCAAGCTGCACCTGCTGACCTGCATCCGCTGCTTCCGGAACCAGCCGTTCCAGTCTCCACTCGGCTCCACCACTCCAAGCAGTGAGGATCAGACAGGCACCCTTTCCTCACCGTGCTCTTACCACCACTGTCCCCACTCCAGTGGTCTCCGAACCGGGGTTGTACGGGAGGTCCCTCTCCGCACGTCAGGCTCACACCCAAGGTACGTTACAGTATCAAACCGCCATGCCTGAGCCTGCAGGAGATACCTTGCCTATGGACAATGTCTATCGACACCTTACAGCTCTCACTCAGATCGTGAAGTCTCTGCAGGGCAGCCATGTCCGAATGGATAAGCAGACACAAACTCAAGCCACCTCTGCAGATTCACCTCCAACCTCAACTTCCTCTATTGGAATGTTACCATCTCCTGAGCCCAGGGTCCCTGTTCCTGAGAAGTTTTTCAGGATCGGAGTAAATTCCGTGCGTTTCGCAAAGCATGTGAACTTTACTTTTCGTTGCTACCTCCTGACTTTTTCATCTGAAGCCACCAAGGTGGGCTTCGTTATCGCTTTGCTGCAGGGGGAACCTCAAGCTTGGGCCCATCACTTACTTGAAGTCCGCCATGTAGTTCTAGACTCTCTGCCCTCTTTTCTTGATGCCATGGCCCGACTTTATGACGATCCACAGCGGACGTCTACTGCCGAGGCTGCTCTCCATGCGCTCCAGCAAGGCCGCCGAGCGGTCGAGGACTGTGTGACTGATTTCAGACGCTGGAGCGCGGATACCCAGTGGAATGAGGCGGCTCTGCGGCATCAGTTCCGTCTTGGTCTCTCTGAAAGCCTGAAGGATGAGTTAGCACGGGTCGGTGTTCCTGATGTTCTAGAGACTTTAATTAATTTGTCTATCCAGATAGACCGACGACTCCAGGAGCGCAGAGCAGAAAGGTCTACCCAACAGCTCCGCCCAGCTTGGATGCTACCCCGGATACGAGCCCCTGTGTACCCTGCCAGTGCCAGTACGGTTCCAACTGAACCCTCATCCCTCAACCAGACCGTCAAGCCAGGGCAGCTTGGACTAATGAAACATTCCCTATCAGCCAAGGAACGACTTCGTCGGCTGCAGAATTATCTATGCCTGTATTGCGGTGAACCCGGTCATTATGTCTCTTCTTGTCCTGCTAAGCTGCGCAAGGTCCTGGCTACCTCTTCTCCCAACTACTCACCTCCATCTACCAATGCTACTCACCTGGCTCTTCCTATCTCTTTCCAACTACCAGGGAGGACAATACCAGTAACTGCAATAATCGACTCAGGGGCATGTAGTTGTTTTGTCGATCTAGACTTTGCAGCAAAACAACACATCCCACTCCAACCTAAGACTCAGGGACTTTCCATTTTCCTGGCAGATGGGTCTTGCATCAAGTCCGGAGTAGTGACCCAGGAGACCCCTCCTTTGCCTGTGATCACCTCCATGGACCATAAGGAACTATTGACTTTGGATGCTATTGCATCTCCCATGTTTCCAGTTATCCTGGGTCTACCCTGGCTTCAGGCACACAATCCACAGATTGATTGGGGAACCGGAAGTATTAAGTTCCAGTCACCATACTGTCAACGCCACTGCATGCTTCCATGTCCCAGCACCTTGGGGCCTCTGTTATGCCTGGATTCAGATCCAGAGATACGAGCTTCTGTACCCAAACAATATCATGAGTTCCTGGACGTCTTCAGCAAACGAGGGGCCGAAGTCCTCCCGCCTCATCGTCCTTACGATTGTCCAATCGAGCTTCTTCCCGGTGCTGAGATTCCTTTCGGACGGATCTTCCCCCTATCTGAACGGGAGCTTGAGGTACTGAAAGAATACGTTGATGAGAACCTTAAGAGGGGTTTCATCCGTCCTTCCACTTCTCCAGCAGGGGCAGGAATCTTCTTTGTGGAGAAAAAAGACCATTCTCTTCGGCCCTGTGTAGATTACCGGGAATTAAATAAAATCACGGTCAAGAACCGGTACCCTCTGCCTCTGGTACCTGAACTTTTTCAAAGACTCAGGACTTCCTCTGTGTTTACCAAACTAGACCTGCGGGGGGCGTACAACCTGGTACGCATCCGAGCAGGGGATGAATGGAAGACTGCCTTTCGTACCAGGTTCGGCCATTACGAATACCTAGTAATGCCTTTCGGCCTATGTAACGCCCCTGACTAGATGCTGAAAGGTGGCAATGATGTTTTCAGAGACTGTCTGGACATTTATGTAGTTGTCTATCTTGATGATATTTTGATTTTTTTCCTCCTCTCTTGAGCAGCACCGGAAACACGTCAAGAGTGTACTCTGTCGTCTCCGCCAGCATGGACTGTACGCAAAACCAGAAAAGTGTGAATTCGAGCGACAGAGTATCCAGTTCCTTGGCCTAGTGATCTCTACAGAGGGATTCAAGATGGACCCACAGAAGGTTTCAGCCATTCTGGATTGGCCTGCACCTTCAGATAAAAAGGGGGTGCAGCGCTTCGTTGGCTTTGCCAATTTTTATCGGAGGTTTATCAAGGGATTCTCTGCTATTATTTCCCCGATTACGCAGCTAACGAAGCAAAATGCTCGATTTCCAGTGGACATCTGAAGCACAGGCTGCTTTCACAAACCTAAAAATACTTTTTACGTCTGCTCCTATTCTAAGTCATCCCGATCCTGCCCTACCGTATCTACTTGAGGTAGATGCCTCAGAGACAGCGGTTGGAGCTGTTATCTCCCAGCGCCAAGGTCTCAAGGACTTGATACACCCGGTAGCCTTCTTCTCCCGTAAGCTTACCCCATCCGAGAGGAATTATGATGTTGGAGACCAGGAGCTCCTGGCCATTAAATCTGCCCTTGAGGAGTGGAGGTACTTGTTGGAGGGAGCAGCGCATCCTATACTCATTTACACAGACCACAAGAACCTAGAGTATCTGAGAGCTGCCAAACGTCTGAGACCACGCCAGGCACGTTGGGCACTATTTTTCTCTAGGTTCTCGTTCCACATAACTTACCGGCCAGGCTCCAAGAACACCAAACCAGACGCTCTTTCCCACATGTTTGATGATCCAAAAGAGGTGTCAGCTCCAGATACCATTCTATCGGAAGGCAACTTCTTACTTTTACAAACTAGCCTGATGTCTGTCTTGAAGCAAGCTTCTACAGGTGTGTCTGGTCCCTCTGGAATCACTCTGGTACCCAAGGACGGGTTACTTTGGAAGAATGACAAAATCTTTGTGCCAGAAGAAGTTCGAGTCACAGTGTTAAACTTGTGTCATGATCATCCCCTGGCAGGCCATTTCGGAATGCATAAAACCCTTGAACTGATTCAACGCACGTTTTGGTGGCCGGATCTTGAAAAAGACTGCAGGGAATATGTAGGTTCATGTGCCACCTGTATCCGTAGCAAGACCACTAGAAGCAAGGCCTGGGGTCTGCTCAGACCCTTACCAGTCCGCGACCGTCCCTGAAAAATGATTGCCATGGACTTCATAGTGGAACTCCCCCCGTCTGAAGGTTGCACAGCCATCTTTGTAGTGGTTGACCGTCTATCCAAGATGGCCCACTTCGTGCCTCTCAAAGGCACGCCCTCTGCCATGGAAACTGCCCAGGTCTTCATTAGGGAAGTAGTAAGGCTACATGGGGTCCCTGCGGACATCGTTTCGGATAGAGGGGTGCAGTTCACCTCTCGCTTTTGGAAGGCTTTGTGCAAGGTCCTGAAGATTGAGTTGTCCATGTCCTCGGCCTATCACCCCCAAACTAACGGGCAAACCGAAAGAACGAATCAGACGCTCGAACAGTACCTCAGATGCTTCACCACCTTCGTTCAAGACGACTGGGTAGCTTTACTACCCTTGGCAGAGTTTGCCTTTAACAACGCCAGTCATTCGGCTACAGGTCAATCGCCATTTTTTGCCAACTACGGGTTTCACCCGACCTTCTTACCTGATCTCATCCCTGATTCAACAGTCCCAGCGGTCCAGAGTATTGTTGATTTCCTGACCCGTAACAGCAGGATATTGCAGGAAGCCATGACTAAGGCACAAGCAGCCAATAAAAAGATCTTTGACAGGAAAAGGAGAGGGGAATTATGCCAGCAACAGGGTGACCAAGTATGGTTATCGACCACCAACCTTAAGATGGCTTGCCCCGCAAGGAAACTGGCACCCAAGTTCATCGGTCCTTTCCCAGTAAAACGGAAATTAAACGAGGTCTCCTATGAACTTGCCTTACCGGAGTCGTTGAAGATTCACCCAGTCTTTCACGTTTCCTTGCTGAAACCCGCAGTGCCCGACCCGTTCCCAGACAGGGGATCGGGACCACCCAAGCCTGTAATCATTGACGGTGATGAGGAGTTCGAGGTGGAGGCTGTCTTGGACTGCCGAAGAAGAGGGAACCAGCTTCAATTCCTGATCAAGTGGAAGGGGTACGGTCTGGAGGAGAACTCCTGGGAACCCCAACAGAACATCCACGCCCGAGAGTTAATCCAGGCCTTTTTTCGCAGTCACCCCCAGAAAAGAGCTCTATTGGGCACCCGGAGGTTGCCCTTAAGGGGGGGGCACTGTCAGGGACGTGCTGGGCTTGAACCTGGGACCTCTTCTGTGTCTGGCATTGACTCTTCCAGCGGAGCTATCTGAGATGCTGGACAGTTCCCTGCCTGATCTGCTGGATAACCTATCTGATCCATTAGACTACTCTGCTTGGTGTCCGATTACTGTTGAACTCTGAACCCCTTGCTCCTCCCATGTACTTCCTATAAAAGACATTCCAGAGATGTTGCCCCTTGCGGTTTGATCTGCTTCTGTTCCCTGAGTTCCTGATTCTGTGCTTGTATCCTGTTCCTGTGTTTGACCCGGCTTCCTGACCACGCTTCTGTCTCCAGTCCTGACCTCGGCTCGTTTGACCCTGCTCAGTTATCTGCCAGTCTGCCTGTTGCCAAGATTCGGCCTGGACTTTGACTACTCTCTGCCTGCCACTTGTGATGTTTACCTTGATGTGTATGACCCGGCTTGTCTGACTCTGCAAACCTGCACCAGCTTACCTGCATCCTCTGCTCTGCAAGCTGCACACGCTGACCTGCATCCTTTGCAATGCAAACCTGCACCTTCTGACCTGCATCCCTGCTCTGCTGACCTGCATCCCTGCTCTGCTGACCTGCATCCCTGCTCTGCTAACCTGCACCTGCTGACCTGCATCCCTGCCCTGCAAACCGGCACCTGCTGACCTGCATCCTCTGCTCTGCAAGCTGCACCTGCTGACCTGCATCCGCTGCTTCCGGAACCAGCCGTTCCAGTCTCCACTCGGCTCCACCACTCCAAGCAGTGAGGATCAGACAGGCACCCTTACCTCACCGTGCTCTTACCACCACTGTCCCCACTCCAGTGGTCTCCGAGCCGGGGTTGTACGGGAGGTCCCTCTCCGCACGTCAGGCTCACACCCAAGGTACGTTACAGAAACCTTCCTCAAGCCTTAACACGGGTCCCTTGTGATTCTATTACCATTCACTGCTCAACCCACACTATATTCTAATCATAAATCTGCTTCTTTAAAGGAAGGAAAACACTAAATCTATTGGAACCAATTTTCACCTCTAGCAGTCCAGTGCTATCACACATATTTTATTGTATGGCAAATTTTACATGTAGCGCCCCCCCCTCACTCCCCTCTTCGCATCAGCTCATTTCTCTTCTTGTCTAGGGGTACCTCAGAGGGGAGAGAGCGGGGACACCACGCCTGACCTTCACCACAGGTGTCAGTGCGGTGTAAGCAAAGTTCTTTCTATACCTTCGGGTCAGTGTTGTGCACCTAATGCCTCCACGTGAGATTACCTTGAACAATGTCCACCAGAAAAGAGCCCCACACCATTAAAGTCCAACACTCCTTTATTCTTCTCGAGTGAACAGCATAATCAGTTAGACTCCCTTAGAAAACAGAACAGAAAAGGAGGTGTGGATGCGAGTAGGCCCAGACACAATGAACTCTCCACTTTCCTCCCTGAAAGTGGGCTGAGGTCTCCTAGCGAGGGGGGAATTTCCTTCCAGGCGGTCTCCGATGGGAGGCTCACCTGTCACTGGCAATCTGCTGCACCCGGTCTTCAAGTGAGGAGCTCCCCCCGGTCCATTACGCCTTCCGGATTCAGGTACCCAATCCCTGGGTTCCCTAGGACCTCCTTCCCTCGCGGAACTCAGTGTTGGGCACTGAGCTCCAGACCATCCTCTCGAGTACCTCACCCCAGGCTAAAGGTGCCTGAGATGGAACACGACCTCCGGCTGTCCTCTAGGCCTAGGCCGCCTAGAGGACCGACACGAACCACCGCCCACAGGCTGAAGGTTTCTGGGACTCGACCCCGTGACAAAGATGGCCGGCCCCTTTATACCCTCTCCCAGCAAGCACGGCGGGTTCCCCGCCCCACCATACCGCTGCCGAGAGAGGACAAAAAGGAGGCCCGGCACACAGCAATGGCTCAACCCCCAGCCCATGGGGACAGCGCCACCTGCTGGGCTGCAGAGAATTACACATCACTGGTTTCTCTGCCAGCTAAATTTACACCCGGGAAAGTACATACCCGCTACACTCACATGAACTCCAAAGCCAGCCATAGATGGTTCAAATCTTGGCCGGTTCAGCAGGGATCAGCTGAGATTCGAACAATGTATGGGCAGGCTGATTATACCCAAGTCGATCCATCGATCTACTTGGATAGAACCAGCATGTCAGATATTTACTATGCGATTATTGCCAGTGGCTATAGTCACTAGCAATAATCACTGTGTTCTCTTGGCAGGGTTGGCTCTCCTTGCCCCCACCCCACCGGGAGAACACAATATCTTTTCGGGAGGGATTCCCCCATCAACATTGACTGTGTTGATGGGGGAATCAAGCCATTTTCTTTATTGAAGCCCATGGTTGCAGGAAAGAAAAAATGTATCATCTATGGCCTGCTTAACCACTTGCTGACCGCTGCACACACATTTACATCAGCAGAAGGGCTTGTACAGGCAAATGAGCGTATCTGTGAGTCCCTCTGAATTTGCCACCTTACGGGCATGCGCACCCGCCGCACGAGCATTCCCGCGGGTTCCGCAAACATGATGTTCCCCGGCATCCCGCGATCGTGAGACGGAGAGGCAGAACGGGGAGATGTAAACAAGGCATTTCCCTGTTCTGCCTAGTGAAATGACAGGTATCTACTGCTCCCTGTCGTCAGGAGCAGTGATCGCTGTCATGTCAGTGGTATCCCATCCTCCCCACAGTTAGAATCACTCCCTATTACACACTTAACCCCTTGATCACCCCCTAGTATTTAACCCCTTCCCTGTCAGTGTCATTTATACAGTAATCAGTGGCTATTTATAGCACTGATCGCTTTATAAATGACAATGGTCCCAAAATAGTGTCAAAAGTGTCCGGTGTGTCCGCCATAATGTCGCAGTCCCGATAAAAATCGCAGATCGCCACCATTACTAGTAAAAAAATAAAAATAAATAATAAAAATGCCATAAATCTATCCCCTATATTGTAGACGCTATAACTTTTGCGCAAACCAATCAATATATGCTTATTGCGATTTTTCAATTACCACCAAAAGAAAGCTCTCTTTGTGGGAAAAAAAGAACATCAATTTTGTTTGTGTTCAACGTCGCACGACCGCGCAATTGTCAGCTAAAGCGGCGCAGCGCAGTGCTGAATCGCAAAAAATGCTCTGGTCACGAAGGGGGTAAATTCTTCCGGGGCTGAAGTGGTTAACTTTTGAGCTTGTTTTCCGTTATAATAAGCCCTTTATTGTTCCCACTCCCATGTTACAGCTATCTAACAATCTCTAGACACCAGCTCTTAAAACTTAGTGTAAACATTCACTGTACTTTAACATTTCATTACTTCATCAGTACTTTCCCAGTTGGCAGGAATGATCTATTGTTTTTTGTTGGGTGACCTAAGGCCCCCATCACAGGTGGACCTGATCAGAATATTCATTCATCCCTATGGACATGCAGATACAAAATTACTTTTTTCTGGAGGTAGTGGGGTGTAAATTGACAGCGGAGTCTGTTTACTCCCAGCTGCCCATAGAGCAGAGAGGACTCTGCCTGTGTCTACTGAGCGGGGAACGGATGTGTCATCTGCCTGTTCTGCTCGGATCTGCTGATCAGAAACAGAATCCGCCCCATGTGAAAGGGGCCTTATGCCCCGTACACACGATCCGAATATTGTACGACAGATCATACGACTTTTTTCACTTAATAGTCGCAAGTAAAATTAAATAGGTTATTAAAGTCACGAAAATTCTCGTACGACAGAAAAAAAAAAAATCGGAAGCGATGTCATGTGTTGTAATGTATTTGTATTGTATTTTCGGACAACAACTGTACTGACTAAATGAAAATCATACAATCTGGTATCATACGAGGAAAATTTTCGTGCATGTCCGATAAAATAATATCGGATGAACTGTCATGATCGGTTCTCGAAAGCTCTGTACTAACGATCCGATTATCGTACGATTCTTCCTCGGACAACATTTTTCGTACGATATTCGGATCGTGTGTACGGGCCATTAGGCAAGACGGTGTGAAAACTGACTTTATCTTCAAAAGTCTGATTTCCAATCTGGGTTTTTCAAAGCTGCTATCTAGGGATTGCTAGAAGGTAATAACTTACAAAAGCATCTATGTACAATTACTGTTAAATGGGATGGAAAAATAAATGGCATGTTATACTTTAACTATAAATTCTTAAATCAACTGTCTGTTCTAAAACATGAAGAAAACACCAACCGCCATAGAAAATCTTTTATATTCATGTGTTGCTCTGCCCTTTCTTTGGATCTATCCTCTTTGATGAGGTGGACACTCTTTGGAAGAGGTGGAGATTGTGATGTCATCTCCCCCCCTCTCCACATTGTCTAATCAAAGAATGCCTTGTAATCAAAGAAAGAAAATAAGGCATTCTGTGAATGGTAGTAAATGTGAAATCACTGCGCTGGTCCTAGAATGTGGAACAGCTGCTACTCAAAAACCAGGAATAGTGTCTTAAAAAAAAAAAAAAATGCAAATGGTGCGCTATTTTCTTATATAAATCCCCGTAACCACATACTACAGATGTGTTCCAAAAAAATGTGAATTCAATGTTAGTGACCAGTGCATTATTGCAAAAAAAAAAAAGTGAATTTAATATTAAAGTGACTGGTGCATTGAAAACCAACAGAGAAAAAATTCCAAAGAGAATTCTAAGGATCCCAAGTGTCCAAAATGTCAATATACTAATGAATAGTTATACAAAAGAATATGTGTGTGATGCTATTTGTCCAAACACACAAAGTTTGTATCCATAACACTGAATCAATGGTACAAAATATCAAACAGAGTTAGTTCATCAGTGTCCTTTTATGTGTGTTGATCAATACTTGGTGTCATATATTTACTCAGTTTTGCACATTCTCCTGTATTCCAAGGTACAATATTTAATCTGGTAAAAATAGCCTCTTACCGAATATGATGGATCCCTATTACAGAGATCAAACCCGCTGGATAAAAAATCCTGATACGTGTAGATGTTGTTTTCACTGCTGCCACATACGGAAAATCAACCTGAGCCCAGCTGATTAGGAGACCAAAGAGATAAATCACTATCTCATAAAGCTCAATCCGTTTGTGTGCAGATAATTACCGGCATTGATATCCCAGGTGCAGCGACAATGCATCCATATAATTCTTAGTTGGAGCTCCAAATTTTTGGAAATCATAAAAAAAAAATTAAAAAAAGGAGAAAAAAAGCCTCATGCCTCGTACACACGACCGGTTTTCCCGGCAGGAAAAAATACCCTTTTCCTGACTTGATTCGTCTCAAGCCTGCCTTACATACACACAGGCACACAAAAGACCGCTGAACTTTTGACTGCCAAGAACGCGGTGACGTCAAAGACTACGACGAGCCGACAAAATGACGGTCTATGCTTCCGCGCATGCGTCAAATTGTTTACGAGCATGCGTGTTTTTTCTCCTCGTGAAAGCAAACACACAATGGTTTTCATGACGGGAAAAAGACCGCTGGGAATCCCGGTGGGAAAAAAGAGAGCAAGTTCTCTTTTTTATTTCCCGCAGTTTTCTCGTCGAGAAAACTACGATGGAGCATACACACAGCCGGTTTATGCTGGCCAAAAGCTGTCATGGCAGTTTTCCCGACGGGAAAATCGGTCTTGTGTATGAGGTATCATAGTGTAAAACCCTAAACAATTTTGTTAAAACCGTAAAGGTTGCACTTACACCAAGGCAGAAATTTCAGGCATAAGAAGTTTAAAATCTGGCGGCAATAGCACACTTCTAGCCAGTTGGTTGGTGTTACAAAACCTCTCTGATCCGACGCGTTTCCACACAAATGTCGTCTACTAGGAATGGAGGTGGTGGTGCCAAGCAAGCAACCCCATGTGGTCAGGAAGAAGTGGGGCAGCCCCTCGGCACTGGACCCAGAAGATGGCAGCAATCACTGTAGTAGCACTAGCTACTACAGTGCTAGCTTCCACAGCTGATCCTCAGGTATGAGATATGTATAGTTACATTGGCACAAGCCAGAGTTTAGCCTAAGACCCCATCAGTTTTTGTTTTTTTCGCCTTTGTCCCATCAGGGAGATGTCCCTTACTTACGATCCCAGAGAGACCGCAATAAGCGAGAGAAGATCTCCACAAAGCAAGGAGATATCACCTCTTAGTTGTCAACAGAACAGGTTTATGTATTATAAGATGTCCCATCGATTCCTGCTCCCAGGACAACTGAAACATTTTGGATTTCCCAACACTTGTACTAGAGGCAACAGTCACAGCCTGTCTTTCTGGCTCCTGATCAGAAGCTGTGACTGGGAGCTGTCAGTGACAGCTTGGTCAGTGTGCTTGGAGAACACAGTGAGTGCACTCTCATCACACAATCCCAGGTCGCTGTCTGTCCACTTTTCTTTGCACCTTATATATGTGTTAAGAGCTCCAGATTAGCCCACTTTACTTAGCATTCCCTAAGCACCTGCTAAGACACTTCTCAGCTTCAGACCTTCAGCAGTCTTCAGAAGAAGATTGCCTCTATGGAAACTGTGGTAACAAATTGTATTGGCAAGATAAAAGAAATCCTGGAACCATTACTTATTGAGGTTTCTTGAATGCTAAAATGTATAAACCTTGACCAGTGCTGCCTAACAATTATTTGCCAATGAAACCACTGACAGGCAGCATATATATAGGCCCCATTCACTCCTGTGCAATGCATCTTTTTTTTTTGCTTGTTTGTCACATGACAGCATAGGGCAGCCCATTCAGTTGAATGACTGCCCTACGTGCAACAAACATGGCAAAAGTAGCTCCTGCATTTTTTATTTTTTTTGCAGTGAGTCTCACGTGTTTTGGTGAATGACAAAATATGTGACTACTACCCACGCTTGGAGTGCCATTAAGAATTATCGCAATTCGTTTTTTGCTTGCTTCCAAGAACACGCACAGAGATGCGTGTTTCTGTGCCCGTTTCCAGAATGCCAAAGTGTGAATGAAGCCTAAATGCGTGCAAGTAGGAAAGTGGATTTGTCGTTAACTGCAAACCACAGAATGCTCAGAGATATTTCAATCTTGCCCATTTTATTTGTGTATGGACTTTAAAGTGGTTGTAAACCCTTATGCCGCGTACAAACGATCGGTTTTTCCGATGAAAAAAGACCGATGGACTTTTTTCATCGGAAAAACCGGTCGTGTGTGGGCCCCATCTGTATTTTTTCCCATCGGTGTAAAAAAATAGAACATGTTTTAAATTTTACCAATGGGAAAAAAAAAACGATAGCAAATTCCGATCGTCTTTGGGGAACTCCATCGGAGAAAAATCCACGCATGCTCAGACTAAATTACAAGACGGGAGCGATCGTTCTGGTAAAACTAGCGTTCGTAATGGAGATAGCACATTCGTCATGCTGTGACGGACTGAAAAGCACGGAGAATGAAAAGCGCGAATCGGCTAACACCAAACTTTTACTAACACGCGGTAACACGAAATCAGCAAAAGCAGCCCAAAGGGTGGCGCTGTTGGATTTGAACTTCCCCTTTATAGTGCCGTCGTACATGTTGTACGTCACAGCGTTTTGAATGGTCGGAATTTTGTCTGATGGTGTGTAGGCAAGACTGATGAAAGTCAGCTTCATCGGAATTCCGACAGAAAAATCGATCGGATTTTATTCCATCAGAAATCTGATCATGTGTACAGGGCATAACATATACCCAGTGAAGTGACTGGCCTCAGGTGATACACAGGCATGAAACAAATCCTCCTACATAAGCTGTACTTGTTTATATGCAGTTTTCTCTTCTCTACATCCATTCAAATTTCTGAATCATAAAAAACTTGTCTGCGCAGTCAAAAAAAGGGGGCAGAGAGCTGAAGTTACACTCAGTGAGGAGAAGTCTGAGACCTGATTGGAGAGAAGGAAAACACCCCCTTTCACACAGCACACAGGAGCAGAGCAGAGGCTGACAATTAGCTGGAGCTCCCTCCCGTGTCACCATTTTTCTCTTGGTGTCAGGAAAACTTGTCAAAAGTGATTTATGCTGATAGCAGAGGGATGAAGCAGAAGACAGAAATTACACTTAGTGATCCTAATTAGGACAAGTACACACTATAGAGGGATATGCTTTTTTCATATTTCATGTCTGAGGTTTACAACCACTTTAATAGTAAAGGAAAGTCATTTGCTAGTTATATAATTTTCTTCCCTAGCTTACTTACAGTAAATTTATCATATTACTAGGATGAATTATACCATCCATAGACACCTTTACAGTATGCATGCAGTAACAGAAGGGCACCAGGCTTTCCCTTTTATGGGATACAAGTACACTAGCTTTATATTTATAAGCAGACACATTGGACGGTAATATTTCTATGAAATATTTATGACTTTGAAATGGTGATTCCAGAAACTCCCTTCAATAATTCATCCATCAAACTATTGCTGTCTTTTACCCCTCCTTTTCACAATGTGCTGTCTTAGCTACTTACTTCAGATAACTTTCAGCTTGGTTTCAGACACCATACACTAAAAGCAAAAGTAAGGCATTGTTAGTCTGTGATTGCTGCTCTCCGAATTCTTCCAATCACAATGCTAAAAATTTCTCCAAAAAATCACGCAGACATCTGAATAACTACAGTGCTTGCTTCAGCTCACCGGGAGGCCCCTTGGTATTAACTGGGTACAGAGAACGCTCTGTTACCAGTTCTGAATGAACAACCGGCTTTCATCTCAATTCCCCTGGCTGGGGAAATGGAATAAGCTTTTAACCCATAGACTGCTGACAAGCAGTTACAGCAACCCCCCCCCAATCCATTTCTTATTTCCCGTTAATAGATCAGAAAGGCCAGAAGTCTGTGCACTGGAGTCAGGATTATATTAGGAGGGGAAAAGTGCATATAAGCAGGTGGACATAGAAACCTTCAATAGGATCCCAAGAGATATTGTACTGAGGGTTCGTCACATTAACACTGACAGCAAGATCGAAAGTGCAGTTTACATCTGTCTTACTCATGGTTTCATTTAGTTTTTCATAAAGGCCTTGTCCATTCAACTTTCCTTTAAGATCCATTAAACAGGGCTATTTAGTGATGAGAAACAAAGCAATGTAAACCGGTTCAAAGACTACATATATCAGTTATGAGTTATGTACATTTCTGATATATCTACAGATTTTAGACATGAAAAACAATCAGTCCACCCAAAAGTAATATTTAAATTTCTGTGGAAGTTGCCATTTTTGAAGAGTTCTCATTTTTAATGTCAGATATGTTTTGTTTTTACAATATAAAAAATGCAACTGTGAGTGGGACTACCTCTGTTACCCCAGAAGATCTAATAGGTGGGAGATTGCAGAAAAAAAATGATCTCTAGATAGATAGATGCTGTGGTGACAACCAAGTTGTGTGAGGAGGAAAATGGCCACTGGTGTGGTGGTAGAGATCCCTGGGGTTTCCTGGTTGGAAGAGCAAGTCCATCAAGCAGTGATGGCTCTAGTCCATGGGTGCTCAACCTGTGGCCCTCCAGCTGTTGTAAAACTACAAGTCCCATAAAGCATTGCAAGGCTGACAGTTACAAGCATGACTCCCAAAGGCAGAGACATGATGGGACTTGTAGGTCTGCAACAACTGGAGGGCCACAGGTGTCGCTGGGCAGAGAGTGTCTATATTGGATCTAGAACAGATCAGAACGCCTCCCATACCCTTGTGTTATTGGAATGGAGAAAGGGACTCCCTACATGCTTCAAGGAGTCCAACATACAACTGACTAACAAAGCTGAAGCACTTTTGGTGCAGATGAGAAAGTCAGATAGGATGATTCAGCCCACTGGACTGAACTTATAATGAAAATATCAAGTTTGAGTGGACTAACACATTCAAAGGCAATTTAATGGTTTGGGGTATATTGTATATATATATATTTTTTAATAAATACATTTTTTACTATGATATGAAATCTTAATTTTACAATGTACAAATAATCACCTAATACTGTACATTATGTACCCACGACACTGGTGTGACAGGGGACTCTAGGTTTGTAATAGATAACCACAGCAGAGGCAGTTTTATTTCAGACTCTCTCTAATTAAAATTCTATACAGGTATCTAAAGAAAGCAGTAGGAAGCCAAGTTGATAATTTCTTAGTTGTGAATGTAAATTTAATTGAGTTATTAAAGAGGAGCTCCAGGCTCCCCCCGAAAAATTAAACGTCAGCAGCTAGAAATAATATAGCTGCTGACTTTTAATATAAAGACACTTACCTTATTCTTCAATCAGCTTTGGGTGCAGGCACTGACATTTCAAGTAAGGGAAACAGGCAGTGAAGCATTGCGTCTTCACAGCCAGTTTCCTACTGCGCATGTGTGAGCCGGGCTTCACCTTGTGAATGGTCTTGTAGTCTTCTGGGACCTGTGATGTGGGGGGGGGGGGACGAACATCCTTCTCAGATCATGTGGCGATACGAGCTGGAAGTGAGACCGGGTACCTGACAAAACCAGGTACCCGCTCCCCTCCCCCCCCCCAAGTAGTGCCAAATGTGGCAGTGGAGGGGGGGGGGCAAACAAGCGGAACTGCCTCTTTTGGGTGAAGTTCCACTTTAAGTTCTGTAAACAAGGGTCTTTTGTCAACACAGCAGCAAAGAATATAGGAGGTACACATGTGAAAAGGCTCCACCTGCTGGCTAAAATTAAAAAGCACCAAATATTAATATGCAATACTTCTAAATGTTATTTTTTTATATAGTCTCAAACATAGCTTGATAATGGTTATGGTTGAGGTAATGGTGAGATGGGCCAAAAAAAATCTAAAAGCCTTCTACCACTGCAAAGCACAGCAGTAGGGATGAGCCGAACACCCCTCGGTTCGGTTTGCATCCAGAACATACGAACGGACCGAAACTTTCGAACCCTGTGTGACAGAATGCAGGTAAAATCACCAGGTTGCGTCCAGGATGGAAGGTATATATGTCCTAGATTCAGGCTTTATGCCGATTTATACCACTAGGGGGAGTGCGGGGAGTCTTGCAGGGGAAGAGTTAATGAGCCCAGCTGAAGTAAGTGGGCTCGTTAGGGCCTCTACAAGAACTCCCAGCATGCTAAGGGAGATGCTCCGACCTGGAACCAGATCTGTGTGAATAGTCTGGGGAGTGTGATCTCTGTGCGGTGAGCCAAAGCCTGTGTGGTTACTGTAATAACTTCAAAAAACAGGGAGCTAGGGACTGGGACAGCACAAGGCTGTCCCCAGTTGTTAGTTAGGGACACCAACGTGTGTAGTAAGCGGTCAAGCTAACCAGGATTTCTTTTTGTTTGTTTCTTTTTGTTTTACTGTTTTTTCCCCTGTAAATAGTGTAAATAAACCGCACCTTTTGTTTTTGCAACTACAAACTCTGTCTGCTGTGCCTGTTTTTGTGTGGTGAACCCATCCAGGGGGTCACACACACCCACTGCCGAGCTAACCCCCTCACACCTGTTAAAGTCTATGGGACTCCTACATGAGAAATCAAGTGTGAATTTTAAAGGCTAATATACAAGTTATTGTCCTAAAAATGGTTTGGGGACTCGGGTCCTGCCCCAGGGTACATGTATCAATGCAAAAAACAGTTTTAAAAACTGAAGTTTTTTCAGGAGAGTGATATTAATGATGCTTAAAGTGAAAAAATAAAAGTGAAATATTCCTTTAAATATCGTGCCTGGGGGGTGTCTATAGTATGCCTGTAAAGTGGCGCGTGTTTCCCGTGTTTAGAACTGTCCCTGCACAAATGGACATTTCTAAAGGAATAAAAGTCATTTAAAACTGCTTGCGCTTTAATGTAATGTCTGGTCCTGGCAATATGGATGAAAATCATTGAGAAAAACGGCATGGGTACCCCCCCCCAGCCCATTACCAGCCCCTTTTGGGTCTTGTATGGATATTAAGGGGTACCCCGCACCCAAATTAAAAAAAGGAAAGGCGTGGGGCCCCCAGGCCCTATATACTCTGAACAGCAGTATACAGGCGGTGCAAACAAGACAGGGACTGTAGGTTTGTTCTTAAGTAGAATCTGTTTGTAATTTTGAACTGGTACATTTTTAAAGTGTAGCTCCAGCCAAAAAATCTATTTTTAAGCTTTTTGGAAAACATGGGGAAGGGTTATCACCCCTGTCCCAATGACAATTGGATTTAGAAAATTTGGGGTTTTTAGGAAAGAAGGATTGGTGATAAAGCATCAGTGGAGAGGAGACACCTTTTTCCCATATTAACTCTTATGCCCCATACACACGATCGTTTTTCTTGCCATTTTTTTTCTTGCCGTTTTTCACGTCGTTTTTTTTCATGTTTCCTCTCAAGCCTGTCTTGCGTACACACGATCATTTAAAAAAACGATCAAGCAAAGCGCAGTGACGTACAACACGTACGACGGCACTATAAAGGGGAAGTTCCGTTCAAATGGCGCCACCCTTCATGTTAGTAAAGTTTGTTGAGCGACGATTCGCTCTTTTCAGTCTCGTGCTTTTCAGTCCGTGACTGCGTGACGAATGTGCTATCTCCATTACGAACGCTAGTTTTACCAGAACGAGCGCTCCTGTCTCATACTTGATTCTGAGCATGCGCGTTTTTTTACACGTCGTTAAAGCATACACACTATCGTTTTTCACGTCGTTAAAAAAAACGACATGAAAAACGACGCGAAAAAAGAGAGCATGTTCGAAATTTTTAATGGCCGTTTTTCACGTCGTTAAAAATGCTCTGGAGCCTACACACGATCATTTTTAATGGCCATTTTTTTTAATGGCATTTTTAACGGCATGAAAAACGATCGTGTGTATGGGGCATAACAGGAGAGAATGTCCCTTCCTAGGGGTAGATTTCCTCTCACTTCCTGTTGTCCTACTACGTTTGTAAGTAGGAGTCGTTTGAAAGTCAGATGTTTGAAAGTAGGGGCCTGCCCTATATACTCTGCATAAATTTGGGCCTTAGGTGTTGCCACAACACTGTAAGCCCTCACAGTTACTCTTGGTGGGCGCAGGAACGGGCCCTGCTGTGAAATATTAGATCAAGAATTGTAATTACATGCCCCTGTTGAACAGGGGCAGAAAAATTGGGCCTTAGGCACTGGTGCTGTTGCCACAACACTGCAACCCCTCACAGATACTCTAGTTGGAGCGCAGGAATGATCCCTGCTGCAAAGTATTACAGCAAAAATTGTAATTACACGCCCCTGTTAAACAGGGGCAGAAAAATTGGGCCTTAGGCACTGGTGCTGGTGCCACAACACTGCAACCCCTCACAGATACTCAGATCAGCATCAGGTGCTTGGTAGCTAGTGATCCAAGACTGATTCATTTTTATGAAGGTCAGCCGATTGACCGAGTTGGTGGACAGGCGCACCCTGTGATCGGTTACAAAGCCTCCAGCAGCACTGAATGTGCGTTCCGAAAGAACGCTGGATGCAGGACAGGCCAGTAGCTCAATTGCATAATGTGCAAGCTCTGGCCAGTGATCCATCCTCAAGACCCAGTAACCCAGAGAATTTTTGGTGGGAAAGGTGTCAAAGTCTGATATTGCCCCTAGGTATTCCTGCACCATGTAAACCAGACGCTGGCGCTGGTTGCTGGGACCGATCATACCATGGTGCTGCGTACTAAAAAATTGTCTGAACGCAACGGTCAGACGGCCACCTTCTCCACTGCTCCTTCTGTGACTGACCGAAGCCTCAGCAACACGTTGTCAAGGACCAGGAATTTGTAACCTCCCAGGCTCTGGAAACGCGTTGCACAAACCTTTCTGCAAGGCCTACCGAAGATGTTTCATCCTCTGCGATGGCTGGAAAAGGTCCGAAACCTTACCCTTGTAACGTGGATCAAGGAGGGTTGCCAGCCAGTAATGATCCCTCTCCTTGATACCACGAATACGAGGATCCTTTTGCAGGCTTTACAGAATCAGGGAGGCCATGCAGCGTAGGTTTGCTGAGGCATTCGGTCCAGAGTCCTCTGGGTCACTAAGGACGACATGATCCGCAGCCACCTCCTCCCAGCCATGTACAAGTCCATGGTTTTCTGGGGACTGTAAATGATCCCTTGAAGACTGCTGCTGATGCTGAGTGCTAGGCTCCACCTCCATGCTGACACAATCCTCCTCCTCCTCGTCCTCTTCCTGTGTGATCGGCAGGCCCGCAGGAACACTGTCTGGATAAAAGGGGCCTTGAGAGGTAAGGAAGTCCTCCTCTTCCTCCCTCTGTTCTGCCTCAAGTGCCCTGTCCATTATTCCACGCAGCGTGTGCTCCAACAGGTGGACAAGAGGGACAGTGTCACTGATGCATGCACTGTCACTGCTCACCATCCTCGTGGCCTCCTCAAATGGTGACAGGAGAGTGCATGCATCCCTGATCATGACCCAGTGGCGTGGCAAAAAAAAACCAATTCATTGATGACCTTCTGCTGCGTGTGCAGCTGCTGCAGCATGGCCAACGTTGAGTTCCACCTGGTGGGCATGTCACAGATTAGGCGGTTCTTGGGCAGGTTGTATTCCTTTTGAAGGTCAGCCAGCCCAGCACTGGCATTATATGACTGGCGGAAATGCACACAGACTTTCCTGGCCTGCCTCAGGACATCCTGTAAGCCCGGGTACCTGCCCAAGTACCGCTGCACCATTAAGTTAAGGACGTGAGCCAAACAGGGCACATGGGTCAGCTGTCCCTGTCAGAGGGCGGAGAGGAGGTTGGTGCCATTGTCCCAAACCACCATTCCTGGCTTAAGCTGGCGTGGCATCAACCACCTCTGAGTCTGCCCCTGCAGAGCTGACAGAATCTCTGCCCCAGTGTGGATCCTGTCCCCCAAGCACACCAGCTCAAGCACCGCATGGCATCTTTTTGCCTGCGTACTTGCGTAGCCCCTTGAACGCCTACGGAGCACCGCTGGTTCCGAGGACAAATCAGCACAGAAAGAGGCCATGGAGGAAGAAGAAGAGGAGGGGGTGGAGGAGAGAGGTGTGTCAGAATCACCACTAGTAGCATTTTGGAGGCGTGGTGGCGGAACAACCTCCAACACTACTGCACCCTGTCCTGCATCCTTCCCAGCTGCCAGCAGAGTCACCCAGTGCGCCGTGAAAGAAAGGTAACGTCCCTGTCCATGCCTGCTGGACCATAAGTAAGCGGTAATATGCACCTTACCGCTGACCGTCCTGTCCAGCGAGACCAAAACATTGCCTTCCACATGCCTGTAGAGAGCCAGAATCGCCTTCCGTGAGAAAAAGTGACGTTTGGGAATCTGCCACTGGAGGTACCGCACATTCCACAAACTCACGGAAGGGGGCAGAGTCTACCAACTGAAAAGGCAGCAGTTGAAGTGCTAGCAATTTAGCGAAGCTATCATTCTACTGCTAGGCATGTGGATGGCTGGGAGCAAATTTCATTCGCCGGTGTAGCAACTGGGGCAGGGAAATTTACCTGGTACAATCGGACGTTGGTGTACTGATTGCAGATTGCCCGCAAGTACTTGGCAGTGACCTTCATTCCTCTCAGTGCAGGTTTCTGAGAGGACTGAAGGTATAGTGGGGTTGGAGATCCCAGCTGATGAGGAGCAAGGAGAGGTCCGCTTTGTTCTTTGGTGTGTGTCTTTTATGTACCCTTGCCAACGGACTGCATGGCAGGTCGACATATGTCTGGTCAAGCATGTGGTGCCCAAGCAGCTGATGTTTTGGCCACGCGAGATACGCTTCAGACATGTTGCAAATAGCAATGGTGCGATCTGCTGCACACGTCTCAAAAAAGGCCCACACCAAAGAACTTTTGGAATAACGCGAAGAGACAGCAGCGCCCTGCACATGCGGAGCTCTGCGGTGTGATGCAGTCGGTGTGCTGCCCTTAAGCTGGCCCCTGGAGGGCATCCTGCCTCATTGGAGATGTTCCTCCTCCTCCTCCTCCTCTCTCCTATCAGGCACCCACGTAGAGTCAGTGACCTCATCATCCCCTCCCTCCTCGTCACTGGAGCAAACCTGGCAGTATGCTGCAGCTGGGGGAACGTGACTGCCAGTTTGCCGTCTTTCTTGGGCACCCCCTCTCTCTGGGCTCACGTTACTGCCTTCCTCAAGCTGGGTACTATCATCGGAGCCTTCAAAACGCTGCGCATCCTCCTGCAGCATGTACCCAACACTGTGGTCAAACAGTTCGGGGGACTCCTTAAGGACATGGTGGGGCTAGGGAAGGAGTGACTGATGCGAGAGAAGAGGCCGCTTTGGCAGCTGCTTTGGCAGACAAAGTACCCTGAGCCTGGGTGAGAGAGGATGAGGACGGCTTGGTCATCCACTCTACCAACTCTTGGGCATGTTGCGGCTCAACACGGCCAGCTGCTGAAAAAAGGACAAGCGTGCCCCACGGGCACGTGCTGATGAGGATACACCGTGTCCACGACCAGCACTGTTGCCTCTAGACACAGAGCCTGCTTGCCCTCTTTTATTGGCCTGTGAGTGTCTGCCTCTCCTTGTTGGCCTTCCAGACATACTGTATTTGATGTATTGGAATAGGTACACAAGGAATTGTCTGCAGTCAGCTGTAGCTGCACACTGTGCCCAGTATACAGTACACTGACTAAATATACTGCAGGTTAGCTCAATCAACTGCCTGTATTATTGGTAATAGAAAAGGAATAGTCTGCAGTCAGCTTTACTTGCACACTGTGCCCAGTATACAGTACACTGACTAAATATACTGCAGGTTAGCTCAATCAACTGCCTGTATTATTAGGAATAGAACAGGAATAGTCTGCAGTCAGCTTTACGTGCACACTGTGCCCAGTATACAGTACACTGACTTGATATACTGCAGGTTAGCTCAATCAACTGCCTGTATTATTAGTAATAGAAAAGGAATAGTCTGCAGTCAGCTTTACTTGCACACTGTGCCCAGTATACAGTACACTTACTTAATATACTGCAGGTTAGCTCAATCAACTACCTGTATTATTAGTAATAGAAAATGAATAGTCTGCAGTCAGCTTTACTTGTGTAGCGGGGTCTTCAAAGTTAGTGGGATACACCTGGGGGTAGAGAGACCCAGGTGTGTAATTATGTCAGGGATTAGACCCCTTTTCTTATTCGTGGAGGATTGGGTGGTGTAATATTCTCTTTGACCAGTGGGTGTCAGTGTACCTGCTGGCTCGAGGTAGAATCGCTATCACAGTGTTACCCTTTTTTTTTGGTTCCTTCCTGGCGATGGTACGGCTGGGGCGGGGAACCCGCCGTGGTGTCGATGGGAGGATATAAAAGGGGGAGACGCCTGCGCCACGTGGTGGTCGCCTGTCTGTTGTTCTTGTGGGAGGGGGTCACCACTTCACGCACCCAGGCACCTTAGGCCTGGGTGCGGGCGGTTCAAGGTTCCGGCCTAGGCGCCCAAGGCCTGGTCGGAACGAAGATTGAGTCCATCCCGGGCACCTTCAGCCTGGGGTGAGGTACTATTAAGGAGGCCTGGGACCCGGTGACTCCGACTGGGTCCCGCAAGGGTGAAGTTGCTCCAGGGCGCCCCTTGCGAGGGGACCCGCATCTGAGGTGAGGAGGCTGGGGGGGGTCACCTGTCCGAAGACCCGGTGTAGCGTCAACCCGGTGACGGATGGGCCTTCGGTAACTCCCTTGGAGGACATCTTCCCCTGATATGGGCTTCAGCGCAGCGGAGGAGCTTCCATCAAGACTCCTGCAACCCCTGGTCATAGCACAGGGAGTGTAGGGATTAGGAACCTGTACAGTGCCTCGACCTGCTTCCCCATCGTATCATGCCGTTGCATTTGACTGTATGTGGTGTGAGGGGGCTAGCTCGGCAGCGGGTATGTGTGACCCCCGGGATGGGCTCCCCACCCAAAAACAGGCCCAGCAGACGGAGGTTGTGGTTTTCAAAATCAAAAAGGTGCGGTTTATTTTCTATTTACAGTGACAAAAACACAGCAAGGCAAAAAAAACAAACACAAAATAAATCCTGGTCAACTTGACCTCTGACTAAACTTACAGGTTTCCTAACTAACGACTGGGATCAGCCTAGTGCTGTCCTAGTCCCTGGTTTTAAATGTCCAAGCAAAATATAGCCACACAGGCTTTCTCTCACCGCACAGGGGTTCACTCTCCCTAGACAGTCCACACAGGTCTGCTTCCAGGCATGAGCCAACATCTAATGAATCTGGGCTTTCTTATAGAGGCCTAAATGAGCTGACAAGGTTCAGCTGGACTCATCAACTCCCTGTCTGCACGACGCCCAGCCCTCTCCCTAGAGGTATGAGTCATCAATGAGCCCACTAGTCTCAGCTGGGCTTATACAACTCTCCACCTAGCTGTATAAATCGGCGTAAAGCCTGAATCTGGGCGAAATATATCTACCCCCCTGGATGCAACCAGGTGACTTTACCTTCCTGCTGTCACATACCCCCCCCTCTTGTTTTAACCTCGGGGTTGGAACACCAGCAATCAGGCATTCATGTACTCGAGACAAAGCATCCACATTCCCCATTTGAACGCCAGGGCGATGCTTTACTGTGAAGTTGAATTCCTGGAGGGCCAGGAACCACCTATTCACTCTTCTATTTGTTTCCTTGTTTTGAGCCATCCACTTTAACGGAGCGTGATCCGTAACCATGTCAAAGTGCCTACCTAGCAGGTAGTACCGAAGGGAATCTAGAGCCCACTTCACCGCTAAACACTCCTTTTCAACGGTGGCGTAATTTACCTCATGGGACTTCAACTTCCTGCTGAGGTAAATGACTGGGTGCTCTTCCCCGTTCCAGACCTGGGACAATACTGCTCCTAACCCCACATCTGACGCATCACTTTGTACGACAAAGTCTTTAGAGAAGTCGGGTGAGTACAACACTGGCTGGCTACATAAGGCTTGTTTCAAGAATTGGAATGCTGCCTCAGCCTCGGGGGTCCATTTAATCATGACCGACCCTTTCCCCTTCGTCAGGTTGGTTAGGGGCACAGCCTTAGAAGCAAAGTGGGGAATGAATCGCCGATAATACCCAGCGATTCCCAGAAAGGCTCGTACCTGCTTCTTGCTGTTGGGACGTGGCCAACTCTGGATGGCCTCGACTTTGTTGAGTTGGGGTTTTATTACTCCCCTCCCAATGGTGTACCCAAGATATTTGGCCTCCTCCTGCCCAATGGTACACTTCTTGGGGTTAGCCGTAAACCCTGCTTCCCGAACAGAGTCCAGGACTGCTTGCACTTTTGGCAGATGTGAGGCCCAATCTGTGCTATGGACAATTACGTCATCCAGGTAAGCCGCAGCATACTTCCGATGGGGCCTCAGCATCTGGTCCATTTTCCGCTGGAATGTGGCCGGCGCATTCTGTAACCCGAACGGCATTCTTTTATATTGGAACGCCCCGTCTGGGGTTACAAATGCGGTTTTCTCTTTGGCTGACTTGGCCAGGGGGATTTGCCAATACCCTTTTGTGAGGTCAAGAGTCGTCATGTATCGGACTGTTCCCAGCCGGTCGATCAACTCATCTATACGTGGCATGGGGTAGGTGTCAAATTTTGTAACTTTGTTCAACTGACGAAAATCGTTACAAAATCGCCAGCTCCCATCCGGTTTAGGCACCAACACAATGGGACTAGACCAATCACTTTGGGACTCCTCTATCACCCCTAAGTTCAGCATTTTCTGTACTTCCTCCCGTATTGCCTCCCGTCGGGCCTCTGGGATCCGATAGGGTTTTAACTTCACCCTTTCACCGGGCGGGGTAATAATGTCATGCTCTACCCCAGATGTTTGTCCCGGCAGCTCAGAGAATACCTCCTTGTTGCGAAGCACAAACTCCTTAACCTCCTGTTGTTGGGGTTGTGACAAGGTGGCTGCGATTCCAACCTCAGGAATCACGCAACCAGTTTGAGCTGGTGACCAAGTGTCTGCGACTAGGGACTCTCTATCCCTCCAGGCTTTCAACAGATTAACGTGATAGATCTGTTCGGGCTTTCGCCTTCCTGGTTGTCTGACCTTGTAATTCACTTCGCTCACTTTTTCCATTATCTCGTAGGGGCCTTGCCATTTGGCAAGGAATTTACTTTCAACCGTAGGGACAAGTACCAATATCCTATCCCCCGGGGAAAAGGTACGGGTCTTGGCTCCACGGTTGTACACTCTCTGCTGTGCCAACTGCGCTTGGGCCAAATGTTCCTTCACGATGGGCATTACCTGTGCAATTCGATCTTGCATCAGGGCGACATGCTCAATCACACTCCTGTGGGGAGAACTCTCACTTTCCCAAGTTTCCTTGGCAATATCCAACAGCCCTCTTGGGTGTCTCCCATACAGTAACTCAAAGGGGGAGAATCCCGTAGAGGATTGGGGCACCTCCCTAATAGCAAACATCAAATAAGGAAGTAGACAGTCCCAATCCTTTCCATCCCTATCCACCACTTTCTTCAACATTTGTTTTAGGGTTTTGTTGAATCTTTCAACCAGCCCATCGGTTTGGGGGTGATACACAGATGTACGTAATTGCGTCACTTTGAACAATTTACACAGCTCCTTCATAACCCGGGACATAAAGGGTGTACCTTGGTCCGTAAGCAGTTCTTTACAAATACCCACCCGGCTAAAAACAAGAGATAGCTCTTTGGCTATGGTTTTGGCCGAGGTATTTCTGAGAGGGATCGCTTCTGGATAACGGGTGGCATAGTCCATTATAACCAATATGTACTGGTGCCCCCTAGCGGACTTGATTATAGGACCCACCAAATCCATTGCGATTCTCTCAAACGGGACCTCAATGATGGGTAGAGGGACCAGCGGGCTACGGAAGTGTGGCATCGGGGCCGACCTCTGACACACAGGGCAGGAGGAACAATAATTTTCTATGTCCTTCATCACCCCAGGCCAATAGAATCTCTGTAATACCCTCTCTCGGGTTTTCTCTGTCCCCAGATGACCTCCAAGAATGTGCCCATGGGCCAACTCCAACACCAACTTCCTGTAAGGTTTGGGCACCACCAGCTGCTCAACGGTTTCTTCTGCCCTTTTTGCCACCCGATACAGTAGGTCCTTCTCTACGCTGAAGTATGGGTAAGTGCAGGTATTATCTGGGTTCACTAACTCGCCATCTATTTTCACTACGTTTTCCCGTGCCTTTATTAGGGCGGGGTCTTTCAACTGTTCTGTGGCAAAGTTTTCCCTGTGAACCTCAAGATCAGAAAACTCCACAGACGGTAGGTTTTCGTCTGAGGAGGTGGGCTCCTCTCCAGTTTCTTGAGTCTCCCCTGCCAATACTGACAAGGGAAATTCGGGAGAGTCCTCACCACTCTCAGAGGAGTTCTGGCTATCATATTCCTGGTACATAGGGGCACCAGTGGGGGGCTCATGATCATCCCACAGTTCCCAGAACTTCGGAAAATCCCTTCCCACAATGGCGTCATGCGGTAACTGAGACACTAAGCCCACTGGATGAGAAAGGGTACCTTTGGGGGTCTCGAAACACACTGTAGTCACTGGATACTCTCGGGTGTCCCCATGCACACAAATAACGGCTACCTTGCTATTCCCAGAGACCTCTGTTTTAACTAACTCAGCCTTTATCAGGGTCACAAGGCTACCTGAATCCAGCAATACCACAACATTTCTACCATTAATACACATTTTGCATAAATGTTTCTCAGTTCCCCGAATGGCAGTGCATGCGACTGTCGCACACAGCGACTGACGTCTGCCCGTCAGAAAGTCACACTGCATGGGTTCCTCCAAAACCGGGCAATTTGCTGCAATATGTCCCGCTTGCCGGCAGCGGTAGCAAATGATCCTTCTTGCCGCCTCTTGAGCCGCTGATTTCCCAGGCTGTTCTCGCCAAACTTGGGGTAGAGCTCCCACCCTCTCACTCTCTCCACCCTTACCCCTTGGAATCATCTTATCCGCCCCTGGGGATGGTCTGGTCTTAGGGTGGAAAGTCCGAGTGTCTCTGGAAGAGGCCGTCAGGTTCTCTGTAGCCAAGTATTTCTCCACACGATCCACAAGACCATCGGCCGTCTCTGGGTCTCCATGGCTTACCCACTTTTGGATGGCAGTAGGAAGAGCTCTCAAAAACCGATCCATTACAACACGTTCCACAATCTTTGGTGCGGACAAAGTCTCTGGCTGTAGCCACTTTCTGCTCAGGTGAATGAGATCATACATTTGAGACCTGGGGGGTTTTCCAAGCTGGAAAGTCCAGTTATGCACACGCTGAGCCCGGACAGCCAGGGTGACACCCAGCCTTGCCAATATTTCAGCTTTTAGCATCACATAGTCTTTTGCTTGGTCAGGCTCTAGGTCATAGTAAGCTTTCTGCGATTCACCCGTTAACAGAGGAGCCACCAGTCCAGCCCACTGCTCCTCAGGCCACTTTTCTCTTTCAGCGGTCCTTTCAAATGTGGTCAAAAATACCTCTGGATCATCCTCTCCAGTCATTTTTGTCAATAAACGACTCACCCCAAAGGACGCGGTATTAGTGGGACGGCTTTCCTCACCGGTCTGCGGACGTTGCTGCATTACTGCTTCCATCTGTTGTTGTAGTCTCTGCTCTTGCTTCTGCAACAGGTCTATGAAGCGGGCCTCAGATTGCTGTTGGGCTTGTTGCTGAGCCTCCAGACTCTGTTGTAAAGTTGCAAGGCTCTGTTGATGAGCTTGCTGCTGGGCTGCAAGGCTCCTTTGCAAACCTGCATTTGTCTGCTGTTGATTGGCATTTGCTAGAGCCAGCTGTTTCAGTATCTCCTCCATGCTGGCTTAAAAAAAAACTGCCACTGGTTCTCCACCAACTGTGAGGGGGCTAGCTCGGCAGCGGGTATGTGTGACCCCCGGGATGGGCTCCCCACCCAAAAACAGGCCCAGCAGACGGAGGTTGTGGTTTTCAAAATCAAAAAGGTGCGGTTTATTTTCTATTTACAGTGACAAAAACACAGCAAGGCAAAAAAAACAAACACAAAATAAATCCTGGTCAACTTGACCTCTGACTAAACTTACAGGTTTCCTAACTAACGACTGGGATCAGCCTAGTGCTGTCCTAGTCCCTGGTTTTAAATGTCCAAGCAAAATATAGCCACACAGGCTTTCTCTCACCGCACAGGGGTTCACTCTCCCTAGACAGTCCACACAGGTCTGCTTCCAGGCATGAGCCAACATCTAATGAATCTGGGCTTTCTTATAGAGGCCTAAATGAGCTGACAAGGTTCAGCTGGACTCATCAACTCCCTGTCTGCACGACGCCCAGCCCTCTCCCTAGAGGTATGAGTCATCAATGAGCCCACTAGTCTCAGCTGGGCTTATACAACTCTCCACCTAGCTGTATAAATCGGCGTAAAGCCTGAATCTGGGCGAAATATATCTACCCCCCTGGATGCAACCAGGTGACTTTACCTTCCTGCTGTCACAGTGGAGATACGCAATAAACCTGAGTTTGGACTTTGATGGGTGTGTGGACTCTGTTGATGGGAACAAAGGGAGATTCCGGCACGGAAGGACTGACCCTCATAACCAGCACACATTTGGCCCGAGGAAAAGATTGATATTGGCCTTCACCTCGCCCACATGCATGGGGAGGACATGGGCCATAGCGCACCTCACTCTGTCGCTCGACATACCCCTAGCTAAAGAGGTCGGGGTGAGGAGGCCGCTACACTTGCACACTGTGCCCAGTATACAGTACACTGACTAAATATACTGCATGTTAGCTCAATCAACTGCCTGTATTATTAGGAAAAGAAAAGGAATAGTCTGCAGTCAGCTTTACATGCACACTTTGCAGAGTATACAGTACACTGACTTAATATACTGCAGGTTAGCTCAATCAACTGCCTATATTATTAGTAATAGAAAAGGAATAGTCTGCAGTCAGCTTTACGTGCACACTGTGCCCATATATATATAATAAATATACTGGAATACTGGATCTAACTAGCTCAATCAACTGCCTGCTCAATCTAGCTATTGCTAACTGAAATAAAGCCACAATCTCTCTCTCTCTCTCTCTCTCTCTCTCTCTCTCTGAACGCCGAAACACACTACACAAGACTGACACGCAGACGGCCTTATATAGTGTACTTAGTCCCCCTGAGCCATGATTGGCCAAAGGCACCCTGGCTTTGGCCATTTATGGCTCTTTGCTGACGGCGCTGTGATTGGCCAAAGCATGCGGGTTATAGTGCATGCTTGGCCAATCATCAGCCAGCAATGCACTGCGACGCGCAACTCGAATTTGGCACGAATGGCCCATAATGTTCGATCTTCGTCGAACGAGCAAACCGCCGATGTTCGAGTCGAACATGAGTTCGACTCGAACTCGAAGCTCATCCCTACACAGCAGAGCTTTCTTAGAACAGAACATATCAACATGAGGACAATTCTACATGGGGCTAATGGAATAATTCCTAATTTGAGGATGGTGGGTAGATCTATGCAAATGATTACTTTATGTCAACTGTACATCCAAAGCCACAGTAAAAATGTTGAGAAAGGCTGTTGTAATTCTTGCACCAATACTGTGTGCATTGCACGCAGTTACAGGGCAGCTGAAGGACGTCCCTGTTCACTTGAATAAGCTACCACCAAACGTGACAGAGAGCGAATCATTTTTGCCATGACTGCATAACATGTGTACAACCCCGTCCGCCTGCCTTTGCAGCTTAAGGCCTGCAGTTGGGGGGGGGGTAAAAATGTGGTTCAGTTGAATGTTTGTACTGCTTCCCTGACCACAAAGTGTAAACGAGCCAACAGAGTGCACTCATTAAATATCATGATATCGAAATGGCTGCATCCTAATAGTATCTGGGGAATAGGTGAAGTGCAGAAGGAGAAACAGTAGATCAGGGAATAAGTTAAGTGTGCACTTGCACAATCCGTTAGAACATTGTGTTGAAGATCTCCGAACTGATGAAGTGGTTAAACTAACTGCTTTTCATTTTTTACTGAATAGGCCAAATAAAGTTTGCAGGAATATATGAAATAAGAGAATATTTTCTTAAGAAATTCAAAAATTTTAGGTGCCACCTAGGTGATCTCAAAAAATTATTATTATTCATGGAAGAGGAGCCCCGACCAAGTATTGAGTGCATACTATACTGTACATACTTTTCAGTAAGCCAACATCTTTGTATTAAAAATCCTTTTTTGTTTTTATTGGTCTTATGTAATATTCTAATTTTCTGAGATACTGAATGTTGTGTTTTCACTAGCTGTAAGCCATAATCATCAAAAGTTAAATTAAAGAAATGCTTGAAATATATCACTCTGTGTGTAACGAATCTATATAATATATGAGTTTCACTTTTTGAATTTAATTACTGAAATAAATAAAGTAAATAAACTTTTTGATGATATTCAAATTTTTTGAGATGTACCTGTATTTCATATATCCCCCATCTACTTTCATCCCCACCCACATTCCCCTTTGTAAGTGTAGTGGGTATTTAAATTTGGGGGGGGGGGCATCTGGGTTATTTAACCCAGATGTACTAATTGTTAGGGAATCTGAGGATCCCTTTTGTGGTTCTTGGAGGACGCTGGTGGTGCAAGGTTCCCTGTGGCCTGCAGGTGGCGTTGTCACCCTGGGCCGGAGTTGAACCTACACTGCAAGACTGTGCCTTTTTGTCCTTTCCTGGCACCGGTGCAGCGGGGCGGGGAACCCGCTGTGACGCAAAGGGAGAGGAGTTAAAAGAGGCGGACGCCCTGACCTCGGGGTTCAGAGTTGGAGGACGCTGCCGCACCCAGGCACCTTCGGCCTGGGTGCTGGCGTTCCGGAGATCCGGCCAGGTCAAGGGCACCTGGGCCCGGAGAGAGGGATGGAGTCCATCTCATGCACCTTAAGCCTGGGGTGAGGTACTATGGCCAAGGCCTGGGGCCCAGTAACTTCGACTGGGTTTAGCGAGGGTGGAGGAGTCCGAGGGGCCCTAAAGGTGTTGGGACCCGTATCTGAGGCGAGGAGGCCGGGGAGTGTAACCCTTCCGGATAGTCCGGTACAGCATTAATCCGGCGACGGCGGGGCCTCTGGTAACTCCCTTGGAGGGATGTCTTCCCCCTGACAGGGGCTGCAACGTAGCGAAGGTAACTCCAGTTCCTGTTCACTAGAGTCGCTGGAAGAGACTCTGAAGCCAAAAATTCCATTTAACAGCCACTGTGCTTAGCAACCGTTGGTGAAACCTCAAGGGTTTAGTTTCTTTGAGGACTGTGCCTTGACCTACTCCCCACCAATACTGAACTGTTCTATGGGTCTCAAACTGTCTGCTCGCAAAGGACTATTTGTTTGCCGTTATGGAATAAATACGTGTTGGACCTTTTCAGTGTGTGGTACTCCAATTACTGGGAGCAAAGGGGGGTTATCAGCAGAACAGACTTGGCTCTGAGCGTATACACAGCCTGAATGTAATCCGATTCTGGCCTTCACCTCTACACGCAGCAATCTAGAGGACATGGGCCGTGGCGCACCTCGCTCTCCCCTTCAAAGTACCCCTAGACCGAAGCCAAAGTATCCACTAAAGTAGAGAGAGAGGGTGAGGCCGCTACATAAGCAATAGTAGGACCATACTACACAAAGGTCTGAAGATTGACTAGATATGATAGGGAGTTCTGGGAAATCTGAACAGCCATGCCATAATACCAAATTCCAGCAATGAGTGAGATAATCTGAAAAAAGGATATTATCTGAGATGCCCGCTATTCCAGCTTTGTTGTTGTAGTGTCCATATTGGAAGGAGCTAAACCATGACTTCTGCTTCTATACATGAGACCGTGGTCTTCTGAACAGTTCTGGAAACAGGTCGGTAGCTGAAGATGTGTCCATTTATGCCCACGTGACATATCCACACTTAAGCCCCGTACACACGATCGGTTTTACCAATGAAAACAGTCCGATGGACTTTTTTCATCGGACAAACCGATCGTGTATGGGCCCCATCGGTCTTTTTTCCATCGGTGTTAAAAAATAAAAAACATGTTTTAAATTTATCCGATGGAAAAAAAAACGATAGCAAATTACTATCGTCTGTGGAGAACTCCATCGGATAAAAAACCCACGCATGATCAGAAGCAAGTCGACGCATGCTCAGAAGCATAGAACTTCATTTTTCTTGGCTCGTCGGAGTGTTTTACGTCACGGCGTTTGGGACGATCGGTTTTTTGACTGATGGTGTGTAGGCAAGACTGATGGAAGTCAGCTTCATCGGATTTCTGATGGAAAAATCCATCGGCTTAAAATCCATAGCAAATCCGATCGTGTGTACAGGGCTTAACAGTGTGTTACAGTATTTTTCAAAAAGACACCCATAGGCACAGACTGATCTTTCTATGAAGTGGCATATGTATATACAATCACAGGCCATACCATAGTTAATTGTGAAGACAATCTTGGCATTGCCCTTATCTTGAAAGATACCCTAGACTAGGGTGACCAGAAATCCAGAATTACAACCCCCCCCCCGCTCTGCCGCTCCTACTAGCTTAGGGGGGTGTATTTTTTTTCCATTATGTGTGCCCCTTTCTGATGATCATGTGCTGGTTAGAGCGAAGGGAATATTTCTTCAGTTTTGGGTGCCCATCCAGCTCCGTCCGCATGTTCTTCTGCCTTGGCTCAAGTCCCGGTCAGCCGCCTGCTTGCTTGTCTCCTTGCCTTCCCTGGTGGAGTGATCTTCCTCCGCTCCCCACCCAGTAGTAGCCGGGGCCCGGAGAGTAAGACTCGACTGGCTGTGAGGTGGGCGGCGGCGGTGATGGGCAGAGTCGCTGATTACCGTCATTACTAGTAAAAAAAAAAAAATATGTCCCCGGATTTCATTTTAAAAATCTGGTCACCTTACCCTAGACGATTGTTTCTTCCCACAAGTTAAGTCAACCCAAAAATATCTGCAAAGGACAGATCTATGTTGCTCATAAATATACTATCAGCATCCAGTATTGTTTTTTCTATTGGCTAGATTTGATGATAGTTCTAGGAGGACTTTCTGGTGCTTAACATACACCTGACACCAACATGGACAAATTTCATGGAGCATATGATTAGAAAATGCATAAGCAGAAGTAAATTTACTCCCCCCCTTCCAGTCCAGCTCCCAATCAGACTTATCTTTTTATTTACACATGTAGGAAAATGCCCTTTGGGCAGGGTATTCATGCACATGCCAGACTAGCGCATTATCACATACATGCTTTACATGAAGTATCCTCAGGTCAGCTCATGATTTGTTTGACAGCATGCCCTTAACATACAGGAGCAAGGAGGAGCCTCTTACTCAACATTTTGCAAAATAACTTTGTTCTATGACTATGGAGTTTACTGCTGTTTGAAGGAGGTGTGTTGAAATTCTGGGTTCTGATTGGTCCACCCATGCTGCCAATCAGAAAACAGCTCTAAACAGTCATACCCTCTGCATAGAGCCCAGGGATGGACTGGCCATAGGGACTACCGGGAGTTTCCCGGTGGGCCGATGGCTCAGTGGGCCGTTTTAAAAATGTTTTTTTTTTGTGGGCCGTTTTTTTATGCAGTTTTGCGGCAGCGGGAGCGTGGCAGCAAACAGCAGCCCTCACAAAAAATAAATAAATAAATTTTGTGGCCCGTTTTTTTATGCAGTTCGGCGGCAGAGGGAGCGTGGCAGCAAACAGCGGCGGGGATTCGGGGAAGGTGGCCATCGAGGAGGGCAGTTGGATGTAAAATTCCGAGGGAGAAGAGCTCCACCCCCTCCCTGAGCACCGAAGAGGCGGACAGTAGCGAGCGTGGCCACCCCGGCGCTCCCAGAACCTCGATTCCTCCACCTCCTCTCTGCTCCAGGAACCATGTGGTCTGGGCCGGAGGGCAGGCTGACTGGGAGCCCGGAGGAAGAGAACATGCGCCGCTGTAAGGAGCAGAGCAGCGTGAGTACCCCCCGGATCAAGAGGGAGACTCGGCGCTGCCGCTGATGGCCATCAGGTACCTGGTATCCTACACAAACATGCCAGAACACTGAGACAGCGGGGAGGTGAGCAGAGGAGGGACTGCAGAAAGGGACAGTGCTATGTGGTCTGTCTCAGCCCTCCCCTCTGTCTCTCTGCCCCCTCTGTCTCTCAGTCCCCCCCCTCTGTCTCTCAGTCCCCCCTCTTTCAGCCCCCTCCTCTGTCTCTCAGCCCCCCCACTATCTCTCAGACCCCCCCTCTGTCTCTCAGACCCCCCTCTGTCTCTCAGACCCCCCCTCTGTCTCTCAGAACCCCCCTCTGTCTCTCATCTCTCCTCCTCTGTCTCTCAGCTCTCCTCCTCTGTCTCTCAGCTCTCCTCCTCTGTCTCTCAGCTCTCCTCCTCTGTCTCTCAAATCCACCCACTGTCTCTCAGCAGCCTCCTCTATCTCTCAGCTCTCCCCCTCTGTCTCTCAGTCCCCCCTCTGTCTCTCAGCTCTTCCTCTGTCTCTCAGCTCCCCCTCTGTCTCTCAGACCTCCCTCTGTCTCTCAGTTCCCGTGTCTCTCAGTCCCCCCTCTTTTAGCCCCTCCTCTGTCTCTCAGCTCCCCTCTATCTCTCAGACCCCCCTCTGTCTCTCAGCTCTCCCCCTCTGTCTCTCAGACCCCCCTCTGTCTGTCTCCCAGTCCCCTTCACTGTCTCTCAGACCCCTCCACTGTCTCTCAGAACCCCCCTCTGTCTCTCAGAACCCCCCTCTGTCTCTCAGCTCTCCTCCTCTATCTCTCAGCTCTCCTCCTCTATCTCTCAGCTCTCCTCCTCTATCTCTCAGCTCTCCTCCTCTATCTCTCAGCTCTCCTCCTCTGTCTTTCAGCTCTCCTCCTCTGTCTTTCAGCTCTCCTCCTCTGTCTCTCAGCTCCCCCTCTCTCTCTCAGCTCCCCCTCTGTCTCTCAAATCCACCCACTGTCTCTCAAATCCACCCACTGTCTCTCAGCTCTCCCCCTCTGTCTCTCAGTCCCCCCTCTGTCTCTCAGCTCTTCCTCTGTCTCTCAGCTCCCCCTCTGTCTCTCAGACCCCCTGTCTCTTAGACCTCCCTCTGTCTCTCAGTTCCCGTGTCTCTCAGTCCCCCCTCTTTTAGCCCCTCCTCTGTCTCTCAACTCCCCTCTATCTCTCAGACCCCCCTCTGTCTCTCAGCTCTCCTCCTCTGTCTCTCAGCTCTCCCCCTCTGTCTCTCAGACCCCCCTCTGTCTGTCTCCCAGTCCCCTCCACTGTCTCCCAGTCCCCTCCACTGTCTCTCAGACCCCTCCACTGTCTCTCAGACCCCCCTCTGTCTCTCAGACCCCCCTCTGTCTCTCAGCCCCCCCTCTGTCTCTCAGCTCCCCCTCTGTCTCTCAGCTCCCCCTGTCTCTCAGCTCCCCCCCTGTCTCTCAGACCCCCCCTGTCTCTCAGACCCCCCTCTGTCTCTCAGTCCCCCCCTGTCTCTCATTTCCTGTGTCTCTCAGTCCCCCCTCTTTTATCCCCTCCTCTCTCTCTCAGCTCCCCTCTGTCTCTCAGACCCCCCCCTCCGTCTCTCAGACCCCCCCTCCGTCTCTCAGACCCCTCCTCCGTCTCTCAGACCCCTCCTCCGTCTCACAGATCCCTCCTCCGTCTCACAGATCCCTCCTCCGTCTCTCAGACCCCCTCCTCCGTCTCTCAGACCCCCTCCTCCGTCTCTCAGACCCCCTCCTCTGTCTCTCAGACCCCCTCCTCTGTCTCTCAGACCCCTCCTCTGTCTCTCAGCTCTCCTCCTCTGTCTCTCAGCTCTCCTCCTCTGTCTCTCAGCTCCCCTCCTCTGTCTCTCAGCTCCCCTCCACTGTCTCTCAGCTCCCCTCCACTGTCTCTCAGCTTCCCCCTCTGTCTCTCAGCTTCCCCCTCTGTCTCTCAGCTGTCTCTCAGCTCCCCCTCTGTCTTTCAGCTCCTCCTCTGTCTCTCAGCTCCCCCCCCCCATTGTCTCTCAGCTCCCCCCCCATTGTCTCTCAGCTCCCTCCCATTGTCTCTCAGCTCCCTCCCATTGTCTCTCAGCTCCCTCCCATTGTCTCTCAGCTTCCCCCTCTGTCTCTCAGCTTCCCCCTCTGTCTCTCAGACCCCTCCTCTGTCTCTCAGACCCCTCCTCTGTCTCTCAGTTCCCATGTCTCTCAGTCCCCCCTCTTTTATCCCCTCCTCTCTCTCTCAGCTCCCCTCTGTCTCTCAGACCCCTCCTCTGTCTCTCAGACCCCTCTTCTGTCTCTCAGCTCTCCTCCTCTGTCCCTCAGCTCCCCCTGTCTCTCAGACCCCTTCACTGTCTCTCAGACCCCTCCCCTGTCTCTCAGACCCCTCCACTGTCTCTCAGCTCCCCTCCACTGTCTCTCAGCTCAACTCCACTGTCTCTCAGCTCAACTCCACTGTCTCTCAGCTCAACTCCACTGTCTCTCAGCTCAACTCCACTGTCTCTCAGCTCAACTCCACTGTCTCTCAGCTCAACTCCACTGTCTCTCAGCTCCCCCCTCTGTCTCTCAGCTCCCCCCTCTGTCTCTCAGCTTCCCCCTCTGTCTCTCAGCTTCCCCCTCTGTCTCTCAGCTTCCCCCTCTGTCTCTCAGCTTCCCCCTCTGTCTCTCAGCTCCTCCTCTGTCTCTCAGCTCCCTCCCATTGTCTCTCAGCTCCCTCCCATTGTCTCTCAGCTCCCTCCCATTGTCTCTCAGCTCCCTCCCATTGTCTCTCAGCTTCCCCCTCTGTCTCTCAGCCCCCTCCTCTGTGTCTCAGCCATTCATTTCAATGGGCAGGAGCGGTGTGTACACCGCTCCTCCACCGCCCCAAAGATGCTGCTTGGAGGACTTTCACACTGGGACTACAGCGGAGGCGTTTTTCAGGGGCTTTACAGGCGCTCTTTTTAGCCCAAAAGCGCCTGCAAAATGCCTCAGTGCGTAAGGGGTCCTACACTCACCCCCTCTCTTTTACACTCCCTCTCTCTTACACTCACCCCCCTTTCTCACCCACCCCCTCTCATCCCCTTTCCCTCAACCCTCCCTCTCTCTCTCTCTCTCTCTCATTCCCCTCTCGCTCACCCTCTCATGATATACAATAATGGATGTAGGGGCCTTTTAGTGGGCGTGATTTTTTGGGGGGGGGGTGTGGGGCAGCATTTTATTGAATTAAAGTGGGCCGGTCTGGATGAAGTCCAGGGCCAAATTTTGGTCCCAGTCCAGCCCTGATAGAGCCCTATCCTCCAGCATGGGAGATATCTGTGGAAGACATGCTGACATCAAAAGCTACTTCTTATGCCACGTACACACGATCGTGATTCACGGCGGTGAAAACACCGCCGTGAATCACGACATGAAATTAAATGAAAAACGAGGGAACGGCATTTTCCCCCACACACGACCGTTTTTCCCGTCATTTTTTTCTTTGTCGAGAAAAACGACCGTCTGTGGGCTCCGCGGCAGTGTCTCCCTATGGGAAAACTGCCGCGGAAAAAAATGATGGAAAAAACGATGAGAAAATTTAGAACATGTTCTAATTTTTCTCGTCGTTTTTCCTGCCGTTTTTCTCAACGAGAAAAACGGCATAAAGCCCACAGACGATCGTTTTTCTCGGCGGAAAAAAAAATGTAATTTTTCCCGACGGGAAAAATGATCGTGTGTACGCGGCATTATTCATCTTATATCATTGCTTTAGCCACCAAGGCATTGGCCAGCCCCCCACCTCATGTTGCAGAGGAACAAGAGCTTGGTGGACAGTCTAGTTTGTTATTGCACATCACAAATTATGGCATGAATTACTACCACTTTCTGTTTTTACATTTCACATCTGAAGTTGCTGATCCATACTCACTGATAATAGACTTGGTTTCCAGTATAGCAGCCTGGAAATTGTGATTCATTTACCAGCCACCCACCTATTAAACAGAGTGATCAAATTACCATAATTACATAGTTGAAAAAGTCCATCTAGTTCAACCAACAGAAGATATGTCTCATGCATTTGCTTGTCTGCTTCGCTGACAAGTCAGACTTTTGTTGGAAATGCATCAACAGTGAACTGAAAGCCAAAAAATGGCACAAGTTACTCAACAATTCTTTTCAAATTATATATTTTTTTCTCCGGCAACTATGTATGCCATGTCATCAAGTATTATAACCACTCATAGAATGGTCTATAAAAATCTAGAATTACATCTTAGTGATACCTGATACCCAATTGAACTTTCCACTTTAATCAGTTAAATAAACTGCAGATGCATCAAAACAAGAAGTGTGCAAAGTGTTACCATTTTTTTTTTTTAAAAAGCAGCCACAACCTGAGTAGATAAACCTGTTCCGTGCCAGCACACTGCAGAGTGAAAGCTTACTATCTTTGTGGAAGCAGCTGCCGCTCTGCAGTGATCTGACATACCCCCTGCTGATTAAGACCTGTAGCTCTGTATTTTTACAAAATGTATGCCCCTGCTGACTGGAGAGCTCTAGCTCTGAGTAACAGGGTATGTGACAAGTCTCTGCAGAGAGACCACTGCTTCCACACAAAGAGCAAGTGTCCTTTTGCACAGTATGCTGCAACCTGTAAGACTGTGTACAGCTTTTGTTGATGTACTTGGGTTGTATTTAGATGATTTTAATTGAAAGCTCAGTTAGGCATTATACTCTGTAATTTGCAAAATGTAAATAAAAACTCAGTTAGGCATTAAAGTACTAGTTTCTGGTTACTGGTAGTCCAGTAATCATTCATTCTAAAGCCTCGTACACACGATTGGATTTCAATCGGACAAATCCATGGAATTTTGTGTGAAGGGTGTTGGCCGTGAACTTGTTCTGCATACAGACGGCAGAACTTTTTCAGCCAACATACACAAAACTATGCGGTTTTTCTGCTCTTTGGCGCCACCCTTTGAGCAACTTCTGCTAATGTTGTCTTATGGTTAGCATTGGTTCGGAGCATGCGTGTTAGTACTTTGACTTGTGTACACACGATCAGATAATCCGATGGAACACATTTGTTGTCGGAAAATTTGAGAGCATGCTATCCCACATTTGTTAACAGAAATTCCAACAACAATTGTCCGATGGAGCGTACAAACGGTCGGATTATTCGACAAGACACTGCCATCACACAATTGTTGTCGGAAAATCCGATTGTGTGTACGGGCCTTTAGTCAAGCCAGAAATTCTGGTGGTAGTTGCTGGCAAAGCAAGCCAGCTTTTCCTGAAGGTTTTGATGTCTTTCTAAGTTTGGTAAAAGAAATACCCCCAAGTAGTATGTACTGGAACAGTGAAGTCTGAAGAAACATTGTTGCCCAAAGTACTTCAGCTGGTTCCTCTCAGTTCCTGGGTATATTTGACTCGCTGATTCCAAAAAATGGCACCATTTTCCCTATCAGCTCATAAATGCCATATACCACTCTTCACTTGGATCACCTGTCAAAAATCAGGATATAATTATAGCAAAATACGTAGGAATGATTAGGGCCGGGTTCAAACTGGGGCAACAAACGCTCCGACATTGGGAGCTCATGTCGCATGACGTGTGAAAATCAATGTTTCCCTATGGGAGACGTCTTAACTGGTCCGACACATGTCGGTCCGACTTTGAGAATGCTCCCTGTACTACTTTGGTGCGACTTTGATCCGACTTCAGCCCATTGACTATCATTGAAGTCGGAACAAAGTCGGACCGCAGTCTTGCATGATCCGACTTTGGCATGCGACTTGTGCTCTGCTGCTCTTGAGGGGGAACTCCAGGCCAAATTTTAAATAAAAAACCGGCATGGATTTCCCCTCCAGGAGCATACCAGGCCCTTGGGTCTGGTCTGGATTTGAAGGGGAACCCCTACGCCGAAAAAAACAGCGTGGGGGTCCCCCCAAAATCCAAACCAGACCCTTATCCGAGCATGCAACCTGGCAGGCCGCAGGGGAAGAGGGGGGGCGAGAGAGCAGCCCCCCTCCCTCCTGAACCGTACCAGGCCGCATGCCCTCAACATGGGGGGTTCGGTGCTCTGGGGCAGGGGGGCGACCTGCGGCCCCGCCACCCCAAAGCACCCTGTCCCCATGTTGATGAGGACAGGGCCTCTTCCCGACAACCCTGGCCATTGGTTGTCGGGGTCTGCGGGCGGGGGGCTTATCGGAATCCAGGAGCCCCCTTTAATAAGGGGGCCCCCAGATCCCGGCCCCCCACCCTATGTGAATGAGTATGGGGTACATCGTACCCCTACCCATTCACCTGGTGAAAAAAAAATGTCAATAAAAAACACACACAGCTTTTTAAATTAATTTATTGCACAGATCCGGGGGTCTCCGTGCTCTCCGGTTCTTTCTTCTGCCGGGCCTCTGCTATCTTCTTCCAGCTCTTTTGCTAGCGGGGCCCGGTCTTCTCCGTTGCCTGCTTCTTCTCCCGCTCTCCGGTTCTTCTCTCGCTCTCCGGTTCTTTCTTCCGCCGGGCCTCCGCTATCTTCTTTCAGCTCTTTTGCTAGCGGAGGCCCAGTCTTCCCTTCGTCTCGTCCAGCTCTCCGTTGTCCTTCTGCCGGCCCCTCCACTATCTTCTTCCAGCTCTTTTGCTAGTGGAGGGGGCGGTCTTCCCGTCGGCGTCTTCTTCTCTCTTCTGCTCCTCGATGTTGACTCGTCGCTTCCTCCCGCTGTAATACTGGCTGTTCGCTCCGCTCCGAATTAATATAGGCTTCTCATGACGTCACAGTCACATGCTCCGGGTGGCCCCGGAGCATGTGACTGACGTCATGGGAGCATGTGACTGTGACGTCATGAGAAGCCTATATCAATCGGCGTGCACCGCAACACCCAGCATTAGAGCGGGAGGAAGCGACGTGTCAACATCGAGAAGGAGAAGAGGGAAGAAGACGCCAACGGCGACGACGGGAAGACCGGCCCCTCCACTAGCAAAAGAGCTGGAAGAAGATAGTGGAGGGGCCGGCAGAAGGACAACGGAGAGCCGGACGAGACGACGGGAAGACCGGGCCTCCGCTAGCAAAAGAGCTGGAAGAACATAGCGGAGGCCCGGCGGAAGAAAGAACCGGAGAGCGGGAGAAGAAGAAGGCGACGGAGAAGACCGGGCCCCGCTAGCAAAAGAGCTGGAAGAAGATAGCGGAGGCCCGGCGGAAGGAAGAAAGAACTGGAGAGCGCGGAGACGACACCGGAGACCCCCGAATTCAGAAGAAGACCCCCGGAGCTGTGCAATAAATTACTTTAAAAACCTGTGTTGTGTTTTTTTCTTGACATTTTTTCCCACCAGGTGAATGGGTAGGGGTACGATGTACCCCATACTCATTCACATAGGGTGGGGGGCCGGGATCTGGGGGCCCCCTTATTAAAGGGGGGCTCCCGGATTCCGATAATCCCCCCGCCCGCAGACCCCGACAACCAACGGCCAGGGTTGTCGGGAAGAGGCCCTGTCCTCATCAACATGGGGACAGGGTGCTTTGGTGTGGGGGGGCCACAGGTCGCCCCCCTGCCCCAGAGCACCAAACCCCCCATGTTGAGGGCATGCGGCCTGGTACGGTTCAGGAGGGAGGGGGGCCGCTCTCTTGTCCCCCCTCTTCCCCTGCAGCCTGCCAGGTTGCGTGCTCGGATAAGGCTCTGATTTGGATTCTGGGGGACCCCCACGCCGTTTTTTCGGCGTAGGGGTTCCCCTTAAAATCCAGACCAGACCTAAGGGCCTGGTATGCTCCTGAAGGGGGAACCTATGCTGTTTATTTTATTTAAAATTTGGCCTGGAGTTCCCCCTCAAGATTCATACCAAACACAGTGCCTGCTATTGGCGGGGATCCAAGTCGGATCCCCGTTCATTGAAAGTCGGACATATGTCGGCTTCATGTCGCAGGGCAAAGTCGGATCCAAAGTAGGATGGCTGTCGTGTCGCACTAGTGTGAACCCAGCCTCAGGCAGCATTGGCGTAAAATAGCCACAACCTTTACAGTGCTTAATCTGCAAAGAATGGCAATATACACACCTCCTATTGATGATAACTATAACGCAATTAATAATTTACAGTTAAGAATCCAGTGTTTCCTATATACAATTACAGTTGGAAGCACGTAAACACTTTTTTTAATCAAGAAATGTTTTACTAAAGAATAATGGCACAGATATCAGAGTTGACAGTAATTCCAAGACCGCTTCAGCCCTGGAAGATTTGGCTGCCCAATGACCAGGCCATTTTTTGCGATACGGCACTGCATCGCTTTAACTGACAATTGCGCGGTCGTGCGATGTTGTACCGTGACAAAATTTACATCCTTTTTTTCCCACAAATAGACCTTTATTTTGATGGTATTTGATCACCTTTGCGGTTTTTATTTTTTGCGCTATAAACAAAAAAAGAGCCACAATTTTGAAAATAACACAATATATTTTACTTTTTCCTATGGTAAATTTTTTCCTCAGTTTAGACCAATTTGTATTCTTCTTTTTTGGTAAAAAAAATTTGCAATAAGCGTATATTGATTGGTTTGCGCAAAAGTTATAGCTTCTACAAACTATGGTAAAGATTTATGGCATTTATATGGCGTTTTTATTTTTTTACTAGTAATGGCGGTGATCTGCGTTTTTTTGCGGTATTGCGATGGACAGGTCGGACACTTTGGACACATTTTTGGGACCATTGACATTTACAGAGCGATCAGTAATATAAATATGCACTGATTACTATGTAAATGTCACTGGCAGGGAAGGGGTTAACACTAGGGGGCGATCAAGGGGTTAACTGTGTTCCCTATTGTGTGTTCCAACTGTGGGGGGATGGGGACTGACTATAGGAGATGACAGATCGTGTTTTCTACTTTGTAGAAAGACACGATCTGTCCTTCTCTCCTCAGACAGCACAGGGATTTGTGTGTTTACACACACAAACCCCCATGCTCCCGCTCGTGCATGCGATCGTGCCCGCCGGCAACGCGCATTGTGTTCCCTGGGGGGCAGGCGCGGGCCCTCTGGTGGCTCTCCTGGATGAAGCCGTATATATACAGGATTTCGCCCAGGAGAGCCATTCTGCTGCAGTATATCTGCGTGAGCCGGTCGGGAACCGGTTAATCATTATTGTAAAACCTCTGACATAACATTTAACAAGCACAGTAGTGTGAATATAGCTCGACTCATTCACAAAATGACAATATAACGTGGTCGTATATAAACAATAGGGACAAGCTTCCCTGGTTACCACATCTTCTTACCAAAGTATGGTAAAAATCCTTTTAGAGGAGTTTAACTCAACCCATAAGTAGCCTATCTATGACCAGTTCTAATGGGCTTAGGCCTGGTGTATCCAACCATGGACCCCAACGATTTTCAAATTTAAGGGGGTGTCACCTGTGTTGGTAGACATACTTCTCCAGTCTAAGACGTAAACACTCTTTACTATATCTGCTAACTTGTACGCAAAAACACATGCTAGGTAACAGAAGAATAAGTTGATCAGCACATATCTTTTCTGAAACTAACTAAAAAATTATATAAATTCAACCATGTGTAGCGGGCATGTACTTTCAGAGTGTTTAATTCTGGTGAGGGCACCAGTGATGCATAGTTCCCTGCGGCCCAGCAGGTGGCGCTGTCACTTTGGGCCGGGGTTGAACCATCGATGTAGTGCCACGCCCTTTGTGACCTCTCGCAGCGGTTGTACGGCGGGGCGGGGAACCCGCTGTGCTTGCTGGGAGAGGGTATAAAGGGGCGGACATCTTCGCCACGAGGTTCGTGTCCCAGGCACCTTCAGCCTGAGGGCTGCTGTCCGCGGTCGGTGTCCAGGCGGCCTAGGCCTGGACACTTGGATTTCATGTTCCATCCCAGACACCTTCAATCTGGGGTGAGGTGCTCAGCCGGAGGCCTGGGGCCCAGTACCTTCCACTGGGTCCCGCGAGGGAGGGATTGTCCTAGGGTGCCCCGGGTGTTGGGCACTCGAATCCAGAGGCGTAAGGGACCGGAGGAGGGACTCATCCGAAGATCTGGTGCAGCATATTTCCAGTGCCGGGTGAACCTCTGGAGACCGCCCGGATGGATATTGTTCTGTCTCAACTACAAAGCGATAAAGTTCATCTCCAGGTTTAAGTAGGCCTTACTCAAGCTGGTTTGATATTCATCCCTTGCATCGATACAGGCAGTTTAACTCAATGAATAAACTCACATTTAGAACGACAGACGATGAATCCTTTCGAATGTTCCGTTTAATGATGGATATTCATAGGTAGAAAAACGTTGCAGTTGTAAGCCACATGTAAGATGTTTAGCATGGAAGATATACAGGAGTAATGACCAGAATCAGGAAGTGGAGGAGATATATAAAGAACTACGGTGAGAGAGAGAGTTCAGCTAGAAAGAAGGGGACAGATCTTAAAGACACAGAGCAAGAATAATCACATAGTGTAACACAACACTCCCCGTCTGAAATCTTTAGATTTCATAACCTTAAACTAATATATATATTTTAAATAAGTCCAATACTGATAAATGTCCTGGAACCTGTAATGAAAAACATGCAACAAGCAAATAACAAACGTAAGTTCAACAGGATGAAGAACATAAAGTCACAGTATGATGTCTTCAAAGAATTTCAAAGTTCTGAGTAGAACCTGTAGATGGCAGCAATGTACTCCCCGTCGTGCCAACAGCATGGCTAGTCCTTGCACAAGTCACTCACCTGGCAAAAGGAGTACTAACTCTGTAATTGGTCAACTAAAGGTTCGTGTCGATCCTCCCTTGGTTACCTTGACTTCTACCTTCCGGACTTTGTTATCGTCGCTGGGCATAACTTTAGTAATAAGACCCATAGGCCACTCATTCCGACAAACTTTCTTGTCTTTTAGAAGGATGAGGTCTCCAACCTTAAGATTCAGCTTAGATGCTTGCCATTTGTTACGACCTTGAAGGTGGTGAAGATACTTTTTCTTCCAGCGATGCCAGAACACATTGGCTAGATGCTGCACCTGCTTCCATTGGTGCTCGTAATGGTGTGACCGCAGCTTCTGTTTTGTACTTACAGAAGTGTGGAGTGAGGTGTTCACAGTTCTTATTTCCTTATCATCTTCAGGGTTTACTAGCCCATAGGTGGTGTCAATAGGGAGTAAGTAAGAGTCCTCACACAGAAACCTTGGAGGTGACAGCCATAGGCTGTCCTGAAGAACAGCAGGTGACACGGCTCTGGTCCCACAGTCAGCTGGGTTGAGTCCAGTGGGAACGTGATGCCATTGACTTGGTAGAGAGAATCTCTTGATACGTTCAACCCTGTTGCTGATGTACACATGAAATTGTTTTGTTTGGTTGTTTATGTAACCAAGTACTACCTTACTGTCTGTATAGAAGGTGAAAGAATCAAGTCTAGTGTCCATTTCACTTCGTATGACCTCTGCAATTTCTACTGCTAGCACGGCTGCACAAAGTTCAAGTCTTGGTATGGTATGTGCAGCCTTGGGAGTGAGTTTTGCCTTGCCTAGGACAAAACTACAGTGTGATTCTCCATTCAGTTCAGAGGTCTTCAAATAGGCTACTGCAGCAATAGCTTCAACTGATGCATCAGAGAAAACATGAATCTCTCTCCGGTTAGCAGTTGAAGTGGAACCTGGAACATAGCAACGGGGAATCTGAAGTTTTTCTAGTGACTTCAAAGAATATCTCCACCTTTCCCACTTGTGTTGATTCTCACTAGGCAAGGGAGTATCCCAGTCTATGTTCTCAGTAGACAACTGTAAAATCTTACCTTGAATGGTAACTGGAGCAAGGAAACCCAGTGGGTCATAGATGCTATTCACCACGGACAGGACTCCTCTCTTAGTGAAGGGTTTGTCACAAGTTGACACTTGGAAGGTGAATTTGTCTTGTTTGATGTTCCACAACAAACCCAGACTTCGCTGTACAGGAGGCACATCTGTACCTAAGTCAAGGTTTTTTAGACTAGTGGCATAGTCCTCAGAGTGAAAGGCATTCATAAGTTCCTGGCTGTTGGATATAATCTTGTGTAGTCTAAGGTTTGCTCCAGACAGCATCTCCTTTGTTCTGGTGAGAAGATCAATTGCTTCTTTAGCAGTTGGAAAAAACTTAAGTGCGTCGTCAACGTAGAAGTTTCTTTCAACAAATTGACGGGCATCAGATCCATATTCAACTTCTTCAGTCTGAGCTGTTCTCCTTAGCCCATAAGTTGCCACTGCTGGGGAAGGACTGTTACCGAAGACATGTACCTTCATGCGATAATCTATAACTTCCTTGTTGAGGTCATTGTCCTTGTGCCATAGAAACCTGAGGTAGTTTCTGTTGTCTTCTCTGACGATGAAGCAGTGAAACATCTGTTGAATGTCGGCCATTACTGCTACAGGCTCTTGTCTGAAACGAATCAAGACTCCTATTAGACTGTTGTTCAAGTTGGGTCCAGTAAGGAGCATGTTGTTAAGAGAAACACCTTCGTGCTGAGCACTGGAATCAAAGACAACTCTGATTTGGTCTGGTTTGCGTGGGTGATACACGCCAAAGGATGGAAGGTACCAGCATTCTTCTCCCTCCTTTAGTGGGGGAGCAGGCTCTGCATGATCTCTGTCAAATACATTTTGCATAAAGTCCACAAAGTGCTTTTGCATCTCTGGTTTCCTGCTTAAGTTTCGCTTTAAGGAGGAGAATCTACTGATGGCCTGCTGTAAGTTGATCAAAGTAAATATATAAATAAATTATATACTTGTGGAGGCGCTAAATATAATTACTCGTGATAAGTTAACAAAGTACCAAGTGTAAATTTAAACAATAAAAAAATTTTGGTGACCCAAACACCAGCCTACCTAAACACACTAAATTAAACAGTGTTTAACCTGAGTGAAAATTATACAAAATTTTCCCAAATCTTGCATATATGTATATAGAGTGAAATCCTGTAGATCAATACAGAACAATTGAATACCTTAGTACAAATTTACATTTGTGAAAAAATTGAGATGTACATAAATAATGAGTTTATATATTAAGTGCCAATCAAATCTGTGAGATCAATAGATGACAAGAAAGTCAAATGTAAAATCTGAAGTACTGCAAACAGAAAATCCAAAGATTGTGACAACTGTCAGAAATCCACCTTCACCGACTGAAAACGAATCACCCAAATGTGCTCAAATAGGGATGGCAGCTTACCAAATGAAGTTGATCCTTTTACTTAAAAAAGAAGTCAAATGCGCTTGCAGCAAAACTTTGCTTAGGTTAAATGGAGGAGATGATGTCGGACCAGAACGACTGCCTCATGGAGGCTCAAATAAGGATATGAAATGAAAATAAAGCAGCAATAGCGTAATTCCGTTTATTAAGCCAAACTAGTGCAAAAGTTAAAAAGCCAAATGCCTGCTTACTTGTATAAGTGCCACAAACCCGGCCTCAGTGCTTTCACTCTATATACATATATGCAAGATTTGGGAAAATTTTGTATAATTTTCACTCAGGTTAAACACTGTTTAATTTAGTGTGTTTAGGTAGGCTGGTGTTTGGGTCACCAAAATTTTTTTATTGTTTAAATTTACACTTGGTACTTTGTTAACTTATCACGAGTAATTATATTTAGCGCCTCCACAAGTATATAATTTATTTATATATTTACTTTGATCAATATTTTGTTCCACACCTTGGAATTTTTGGAGAGCAGCTTTAATTTATTTATGTTGTTATATTAGGCCCGAGATTTTTTTCTTTACTCAGCCTGCTGTAAGTTGTTGGGCAATCTCTCTTTTGGGAGACGAAAGGGTAGGGGTGCTACCCAGTTATTGGAGTCATCTTGAAAGAACTCCTTGTCCATTACCTTGATGAATTCTTTGTCTTCCATTGAAGGAGCCAGTATGTCATCTTCACTGGTTGCTTTAAACACTGTAGAGCCGAAGTCGCCATCATGGCAGGAGAAAGGGCTTGTGTCACCTGAGATACCATGTTGCCATTCGTGGCTGGCTATCTTCTCTTTCACCCAGTAGTGATGTGGGCATGGCTCAAAGTAAGTGTTTCGGCCATTTGGCAGAACATTTGTCTTGAATGACGAAATGTTGGTAGGTCTTTTCATTTTGCCTATGCAGACATTGCCTATGATGACCCACCCTAGATCCGTGCGCTGGGCAAATGGGATATCTGGGGGTCCACTGATTCTGTGTACCTTGTGAACTCTTAGAATGTCTCTTCCTAACAGAAGAAGGATCTGAGCATCTTTGTCAAGCGGTGGTATCTCATTTGCTATTACCTTGAGGTGAGGGTGATGGAAAGCAGCAGCTGGAGTAGGGATTTCTTCCCTGTTAGCAGGTATCTGATTGCACTCAACAAGTGTAGGTAAGGGTAATTGCAAGTTACCTTTGAGAGAAGATACCATGAGTCCATGAGCCCTTCCTCCAGAAACCTCTATAGTTCCACTACAGGTACCCAAGGTGTAAGGATGAGCTTCGCCTTTTATTTCAAATAGACTGAACAATTCAGATTTTGCAAGTGATCGATTGCTCTGATTGTCTAAGATAGCATATGCCTTTAGAGACTTTTCTGGTTGATCCTTGTGGTATATGTTCACCAAGCATATCTTAGCACAGGACTTACCACAGCGGTCTTCTCCACAAACTTCAGTGCAGGATGAAGAAATGATGGTAGAATTAGGCACTTGGTCTGTATTCTCCCCGCCATGCGTTAACCTGGGAGGAGTGTTGGCAGGTTGTGCAGAGCTGGGCTCAAGAGGATGGAGGGCTTGCACATGTTCTTCAGAGCCACACTCTATGCACTTGATGGACACATTACAGTCCCTTGCAAAATGTTCTGTAGAAGCACAGCACCTGAAACATACCCTAAATGTCTTTAAAAGCTCCTTGCGCTCTTCCAGAGGCTTTTTTCTAAAGCCGATACATTTATTGAGGGGGTGTGGCTTCTTGTGTATGGGACACTCTCTGTTAGGGTTTTCAATCTTCCTACTCTATTTGTTCGTGGCCAGAACTGTGGTAGGAGTGGGAAGGATGTCAGTCTTTTTCACGGACACTGGGCCTCTATGGTTTCTATAGTTGCCCTGAAGACTGGTACCCTTAGGAAAGGGTGAGAAGAGGCTGTACTCACCGTAGGAAAAACTTGGATCGTTCTTGGTCTCTGCAATTTTCCTGATGAATTCACAGAAGAAAGAGAATGGAGGGAAGGAAACCTTGTTCTCTCTTTTGTATGATGACCCTAGTGCAGTCCATTTCTCTTGCAAACCATACAGGAGCTTGGAGACAATTGGGTTTACCCCTCTTGGAGTGTCAAGGTAACTGAGTCCAGGTAGTTTTGGGTCTGTCTTGGCTAGCTGAAGCTCAAGGAGAAGGTCACTCAGTCTCTGGAACTCCTTGTTGTCCTTACCGGATATCTTTGGGAAAGTTTCCAGACGAATGAACAAAGCATTTTCTATAGCTTCTGGACTGCCATAACTTTGCTCTAGTCGCTCCCATGCAGCTGTGAGGCCTGCAGTAGGATTGTCCATGAAAATCGATCTTAATGGCTTAACACGTGCAGCAGATAGAGGACGAAGCCATTTGATCAGCAGATTCAATTCTTGATCAGCTGTAATGCCAATATTGCTGATTGTAGTTCTGAAGGCACATTTCCAACTTCTGTAGTTCTCAGGTTGGTCATCAAAACTTGTAAGACCAGTCTTTGTGAGCTCTCTGCGAAGCATGTACCTCACAAACTCTTCTGTCTCAGTTGTCTCCGCCTTTATGTGAGATGCTGTTGGCTGTATGGTGCTGATTGCGTTATCTTTGACATTGTTGTTAACCACTTAAGCCCCGGACCATTTCGGGCCATTAGGACCAAGCCTGTTTTTGGGATTCGGCACTGCGCTGCTTTAACTGTAAATTGTGCGGACATGCAATGTTGTACCCAAATGAAATTTGCGTCCTTTTCTTCCCACAAATAGAGCTTTCTTTTAATGGTATTTGATTGCCTCTGCGATTTTTATTTTTTGCGATATAAATGGAAAAAGAACGAAAATTTTGAAAAAAAAAGATATTTTCTACTTTTTGTTATAAGAAAAATCGAATAAACTCAATTTTAGTCATACATTTAGGCCAAAATGTATTCAGCCACATGTCTTTAGTAAAAAAAATGTCAATAAGCGTATATTTATTGGTTTGCGCAAAAGTTATAGCGTTTACAAACTAGGGTACATTTTCTGAAATTTACACAGCTTTAAATTTATGACTGCCTATCTCATTTCTTGAGGTGCTAAAATGGCAGGGCAGTACAAAACCCCCCCAAATGACCCCATTTTGGAAAGTAGACACCCCAGGGAAATTGCTGAGAGGCATGTTGAGCCCATTGAATATTTATTTTTTTTGTCCCAAGTGATTGAATAATGACAAAAAAAAAAAAAAAAAATTACAAAAAGTTGTCACTAAATGATATATTGCTCACACATGCCATGGTTATATGTGGAATTGCACCCCAAAATACATTCTGCTGCTTCTCCTGAGTACGGGGATACCACATGTGTGGGACTTTTTAGGAGCCTAGCCACGTACGGGACCCCGGAAACCAAGCACCGCCTTCAGGATTTCTAAGGGCGCAAATTTTTGATTTCACTCCTCACTACCTATCACAGTTTCGAAGGCCATAAAATGCCAAAATAGCACAAAACCCCCCCAAATGACCCCATTTTGGAAAGTAGACACCCCAAGCTATTTACTGAGAGGCATGTTCAGTCCATGGAATATTTTATATTTTGCCACAAGTTGCGGGAATATGACAAACTTTTTTTTTTTTGCACAAAGTTGTCACTAAATGATATATTGCTCACACATGCCATGGGCATATGTGAAATTACACCCCAAAATACATTCTGCTGCCTCTCCTGAGTACGGGGATACCACATGTGTGGGACTTATTGGGAGCCTAGCCGCGTACGGGACCCCAAAAACCAAGCACCGCCTTCAAGGTTTCTAAGGGCATACATTTTTGATTTCACTCCTCACTACCTATCACAGTTTTGAAGGCCATAAAATGCCAAGATGGCACAAAACCCCCCCAAATGACCCCATTTTGGAAAGTAGACACCCCAAGCTATTTGCTGAGAGGCATGTTGACCCCATTGAATATTTTTTTTTTTGTCCCAAATGATTGAATAATGACAAAAAGAAAAAAAAAAATGTACAAAAAGTTGTCACTAAATGATATATTGCTCACACATGCCATGGTTATATGTGGAATTGCACCCCAAAATACATTCTGCTGCTTTTCCTGAGTACGGGGATACCACATGTGTGGGACTTTTTGGGAGCCTAGCCGCGTACAGGGCCCCAAAAACCAAGCACTGCGAACGCTGCAGTTATGTGTGTTGTGTTTGGTAAGTGACAGTGATCGATCGATACTGCACTTGGGTGGGCTGGGCTGGGCTGGGCTGGGCGGAGGGGCTAAACGCAGGCGCTAGCAGGTATCTGGGCTGATCCCGCTAACACTGCGTTTTTGGGAACCCTAAACCGCTGGGGATGCTAGTATAGATCTGATCAGATCTGATCAGATACTATACCACTAAGGGGGGTGTATGCTTTGCGCGTGGGTGTTAGCGTTACTGTCACTAACCTAACACTGCCTGGGGCGACGCAGACCCTCTCTGGCGCTAAAACCTAATTGATCTCACCCGCGGGGCGATCAGGGGGGTTAAACCTTTATTGGGTTATATACGGCGGGTGCCCTGATGCTATAAAAAGCAAACTAATCAACCAGCGTCACCCGTAACCTTTATATGGTGATCACTGGTGAAAGGGTTAACTAGGGGCAATCAGGGGGTTAAAATCTTTATTAGGTTAAATATGGGGGTACCTGACACTATATAAAAACCTGACAGGTAACCTAAATAACTAAATAACTTACTGGCTAACCAGTGACACCAGTGACGCTTATACGGCGATCACTGGTGAAAGGGTTAACTCTAGGGGCAATCAGGGGGTTAAAATAATATATGGGGGTACCTGACACTAATAAAAACCTGCGGCGAACCTAAAAAAAAATAACTGCCTATCTAAAACACCAGCGACACGAATACAGCGATCGGAAAAACAATCGCTTAGTGACGCTGAAGTTAGGGGGTGAAAGGGTTACCTGGGGGGTGATCAAGGGGTTAAACCTTTATTAGGGGGGGTTAGGGGGCTACCCTGGACCTAAAGGGGCCTAATCCTAACTGCCCTGCAACTTTTTACAATCACAGATGACACTAAATGCAGTGATCAGTAAAATAAATGATCACTGCAATCAGTGACACTGTGATTGGGGGCTTTGGGGTGACCTGGGGGGTGATCTGGGGGTGACTGGGGGGTGATTTGTGTGCCTATGTGTACCTACGTGTCAGTGGACTGTTAGTGCACTAACCTGCTTCCTCTCTGCTCGGCGCCGGGAACGGAAAGACCGCGGCGAGGGAGATGACATCACTTCCTCCAGCCTTGTTTACATCACATGGCGGAGGAAGCATTTTCATTGGCCGGGAGCGATCGCGAGGGGGGGGGCGGAATCGAGCGCCCCCCCCCTCATGCCTGATCGCTCCCGAACACTTAACGGCCGCTCACTGCAGTGAAGGGGGGTCCGGATGGACCCCCCAACTGCACAAAGGCGATCACGTAGATCTACGTGATTCTGCCTGTCCGTGCCATTCTGCCGACGTAAATCGGCGGTGGGCGGTCGTTAAGTGGTTAAAGGACACAGGGAAATATGGTGCAGCAGATGTATCCAGGTGAGTTGCTTGCTTGAAGTCAGTTGTCCCAATGGTACGTTGATTCAAGGCTGTACCGATGACTGGAGATTGATGACTTGTCTGAAGCTTGCGCTGATGCTCTGTGACGTATGAAGGCAGGCAAGGTAGGCAGGTAGGAAATGCAGTGGAGTGATTTTGAGTGCAGGAAGTTGCTGGAACCTCTTTAACTTGAAGCTGTGATGGAGTCTCTATGTAGTCGGGAGCATTGGAGACAATGAAGTGTGCACTGCAGTGGCTTAGGACATAGTCTTTAGTGTGTTTGAGGGGGTCTTCCATATCTGCTATGTTTAGGTTAATGCTGTCTTTCTCACTTGCACCTTCGTCTGCACTGATAGCTTGCTGTAGGACCCTTAGCTTTGCCATAGCTGCGTCATGTTTACACTGTTCATTTAAGGTTTCCATTGTTGCTCTTTGTCGTGCTGACTGCGCTTCCAACTCTGCCCTTTGACGTGCTGACTGCGCTTCCGACTCTGCTCTCTGAGCTTCCAACTCTGCTCTTTGACATGCTGACTGCGCTTCCAACTCTGCCCTTTGAGCTTCCAACTCTGCTCTTTTTTCTGCATATGCCACCTGCACTTTGCTGGCTTCCACTTCAGCGCGGGCATTAATAAGTCGCTCACTGAGTGTTGAGTATCTTGAACTATGGGATCTTGACGAGTTTTTAGAACGTCTGGTGGAAACAGATCTGTGAGATGCAGTGTCCTGTAACAGCTTTATTTTTGCTTCTGCCTTTAATCTGGTTTGCTGGATAAAGCTGTCTCTTTCAATATTGAGAGCATTGACGCGCTTTAATTGCATCATCGCACTTTCTGTATTCATGTTTTGTAAGACATTAGTGAATTTGCTGCTGGTAAGCTGATAAAGCTCATATGAGGCAGAAAGTTGTTTAATGGCGCCCTCTAGTGTCAGTAGTTCACGTTCAACAGACACTGTATTGGCTTCAGCAAGGATTTTCTCCCAGACTAATTCCAAGCTATTTGACAATTCAGTCCTTGAAGCTTCATAATTCTCCATTACTTTCCAAGTGGGTTTAACTGAGCGTTTGGGTAACTCAGTTTCTTCAGGAACTTGTGAGGAAGGAGATGTGAGTTCACATATAGAAGCTTGGTCACTCATGATAGCAGACTGACTGTGAAAGCAGGCAGGATCTGTGTGCTGAAATATGACACTGTGCAGATTGTCTCAGGCTATAAGGCTGCCATGTGCTGCTCTGTCCCTTCTGTCTTGCTATGAGGGCAGTAAATCTTGTCTGTTTCAGTACTGACATGCAGAAATCTTGTAATTAGGCTGTGAAACTCAGTTTTTCTACTGTTCTGTCTCAACTACAAAGCGATAAAATTCATCTCCAGGTTGAAGTAGGCCTTACTCAAGCTGGTTTGATATTCATCCCTTGCATCGATACAGGCAGTTTAACTCAATGAATAAACTCACAGTTAGGACGACAGACGATGAATCCTTTCGAATGTTCCGTTTAATGATGGATATTCATAGGTAGAAAAACGTTGCAGTTGTAAGCCACATGTAAGATGTTTAGCATGGAAGATATACAGGAGTAATGACCAGAATCAGGAAGTGGAGGAGATATATAAAGAACTATGGTGAGAGAGAGAGTTCAGCTAGAAAGAAGGGGACAGATCTTAAAGACACAGAGCAAGAATAATCACATAGTGTAACACAACAGATATCTTTCCCGAACAGGGGCCAATTCATATTGGAAGGTGGTTCATGTTCTATGACCGGTGGCAGCGGTCCAACTAGTCAACTCAGGTCAGTGGCAGTGACCTGCTATTAGGCCTGTGGCAGGGGCCTCAACAGTTCACCCGGTCGGTGGCAGCGACCAATCTCACGGTCGGTGGCAGAGACTGTGCGCCAGGCCTATTCGCTAGTAAAGGAATAGGAGAGTTAATTTGTGCCTGGGCCTACTCGTACCCACACCCCTGTTTGTCTGTTACTAAAAGTTCAACTAATTGTGTTCACCCTGGCAATGGAAAAATAAAAGAGTGTTGGACTTTTAATTGGTGTGGGGCTCTATTACTGGCAGACACATCTCAACGGAACAAGCAGAGGCTTTGTATGCAGTGAACAGATCCGTGTTCCAAGTGACTTTGCTCAACCCTCATACACATACGAGGGGAGAGCTTGGCGCAGTGTTCCTGCACTCTCCTCTCCCAGGTACCCCTAGACACAAGCCACTCAGGCGAGGAAGCAGAGAGGGAGAGTGAGGCCCCGCTACACATGTCTAAGAAACAAGAGCTGATGCAGTCTAGCCAATGCAGTTTTTTGAATCAGCACCCCAAAAGACCCCAAGAACAGGTCTAGAAAGCAAGGCGCCTAGAAAAAAAGATTTTTTTGTTGTTGGGCTGTGTTATCTATGTAAGTGTATTATTTTGTTTAATATAGAACAGGGGTCTTCAAACTTCCTAAAGAACTTTGCTGTCCTTTTAACTATAGGGGGGCCGGACTGTTACCAGTGGGAGTAGAAAATGTCTCAGGCTTGGTGGTCAGTGGGAGTATAAAAAAAATTATATAGCACCTGTGGCCAGCAGGAGGAGGAATAGTGCCCCATCATCGGTATTAACAGAAAAAATAATGCCCCATCGGTGGTGTCAGTGAGAGAAGCAGTGCCCCATCATAGGTGTCAGTGAAAGGGATAGTACCCAATCATTGGTGTTAGCGCAAGGAATAGTGCCCCATCATTGGTGTCAGTGGAAGGAATAATGCCTAATATCAGTGGGTGGAACAGTGCCCCAAGGGCCAGATAAGAGCAAGCAAAGGGCCTCGTTTGGAGACCACTGATATAGAATATTACACGATCATATGTCTCTAGATTGCATAGAAAGATAGATGTATGTGTTGTATGTATGTATTACTTTGGTATCCTCAGTTATGGCAAGGCCCATAGCAAACATTTCTGTATTCCATAGGGAGTATACAGGTATGACAGGTGAAGTGGTTTGGTTAATCAATGAACATTTGTAAAGTGTTTGCGTAAATATCAGGTGAGTAAAATAGTACTCTAACTACTGATGGTATTGTGTTAAAAGTTACGCTTTTTTTATGCCATCAGGCTTAGTTTACACTTGCAGGTGGGGGCGGTAAAAAATAGCCAGTTGAGCCACATTTTACCACCCCCAACTATCCCCCTTAAAGTGATTGTAAAGGCTCGGTTTTTTTTTTTGTTTGTTTTTTTAATAACAAACATGTTTTACTTACCTCCTCTGTGCAGTTGGTTTTGCACAGAGCAGCCTGGATCCTCCTCTTCTCAGTTCCCTCTTTGCTGCTCCTGGCCCCTCTCTCCTTTGAGTGCCCCCTCAGCCAGCAGCTTGCACCCAAGCCGAATCAGAGCTCCATGTATCCATTCAGACATGGAGCCCGACCTGGCCCCACCCCCCTCTCTCCCCTGATTGGCTGACTGACTTTGATTGACCGCCGTGGGAGCCAATGGTGCCGCTGCTCTGTCTCAGCCAATCAGGAGGAGTGTCCTGGATGGCTGAGGGGATTGTGGACATCGCTGGAGAGAGAAGGGGCTCAGGTAGGTAATTGGAGGGTGCTGGGGAGGCTGTTACACACAAAAGTTTTTTTTACCTTAATGCATAAATAAAAAAAAAAACCTTCTGCCTTTACAACTCCTTTAAGCTGCTGGAAGGGAACATTTTTCCCCCTGTCACTTTTGGTGGGCTATGCAGCCGCCGAGTGCAACACATAAACAAATTTAAGTAAATGGGGCCGAGCTGCAACTACGAACCAAAGAGAAAAAAAAAGGCATGTGGGAGGCAGCAGTATCGTCTCCCGAATGCCCATCAGCCACGTCTGCACCACTCCATGAAAAGCTGAAACTCCTCTTCAGAGATCAACGAAGGTGTCAACTAGCCCTTACATTCAGTATACAGTATGGTAAACATAGCTGTTGTTAAAGCTAAATATATTTCCAAACTCATTAACACTGTCACATGCTCTCATACTAAAAATTCTTAGGAACATTGAGCTAGGTGAAAGTGAGTGCAGAGAAAACTTACAAGTAAATGACATATCTGTAGCAAATTTTATGATTTTTTTTTCAGGTGTTAGGCAGAGCATGCAAGAATGTCTGATTAAAGCGCCTCATTTAGAGAGGGCCAGGTGTGTTTAAGTGTTGGTTTAATTTCTGTGATTTCAAGTTTCATCATAAGCAACTCACTAATGAGAGACTGAGATACAGCACAGTCATCTACCATGTCTGAGACAGGTAAATTAATATACCACTGCATAATATATAGGTAGCAATGTAAATGTAATCATGTTCAAATGTGAGTTTTATTCTGTATAGAACTTTTTTTTCACTTGGAATCAGTAAAGTAACTGATAGGCCAGGGAAAGTCTGAACTGAGTGGCACGGGGGTCAATACAAATACTTATATTGGGCTGTTGGCCCCGAATGGAGATATTCTTTCATTTAAGCCCCATGCACACAGGGCGTTTTTGCAGCCGCGTTTTTTACAGCTTAAAAACGCCTGTCCATGTTTTGTAAACATTTTTTGACCTTTTAAAAAAAAAATAAAAAAATCCCGGAGCTCAAAAACGCAAATCGCAGCGTTTTTGCGCGTTTTCGCGACGTTTTTTGCGCGTTTAATAGCGTCGGGCGTTTTTGCAGCTCAAACCTGGAGCTCCAGAACGCACTGGAATTGGGTTTTTATTGCAGCTGGAAAACGCCTATGCCACTTGGAGCTCATAAAAGCTCTATGTGTGCATGACACAATAGAATAACATGGATGGGCGTTTTGCAGCTGTAAAAAAAAAAAAATGTCTAACGCTGCTGTTAGCAGCTGCAAAAACGCCCTGTGTGCATGGGGCCTAAGACCTTATTCAGAGCAGAATCCACAATTGTGACAGTTCATGGACATTATATATCTATCTGTTCCCTGTTCAGACCTCAGATCCAGCATTGACTTTGTGGTTGTGTGGTATGTGTGGCCCCTGACTTCACCAAAGGGCCGCACATAATATTCTGTGAATGTAATGCTTTAGAAAACTTCCAGATACTACCAACATGGCCTCCGCCACTTTAATACTGCTGGCATCCAGCTTCTTTTAAAATGTAACATCCTAACAGTATCAAACATGTCAAAACACTATATTTATTTATATACGCTCACTTTATTGCTAAAATGACTGTTAAATTCAAGACGTAGCTGGGTGTAGTAAGATGTCCGCTGCTGCCTTCTTCTGACTGCAGGTGTTCTGTCAGATTAGCAACCTGGTAGCGGTGGACACATGCACAGCTGGCGGAACATCACTTCCGTTACCTAATCTAACGGAACATTGGCTCTAACACTGAGAACCGAGCGATCAAACACTGCCGATCGCTTGGTTCTCAGGCCTCGTACACACGACCGATTTTCTCGTCGTAAAAAACACGTCGTTTTTTTCGACGAGATTCTTGTTAAGCTTGTCGATTTTCTCGTCAAGCTTTCTATGCGTACACACTGTCATTTTCCAATTTCCTCGTGGTTCTCTGCGCTCACGTCCAGCACGTACGACGGCACTATAAAGGGGAAGATCTTTTTTCTTGGCGCCACCCCTTGGGCTGCTTTTGCTGATCTCGTGTTACCGCGTCTGAAGTAAAAGTTTGGGAAGAGACGATTCGCGCTTTTCAGTCTTCGTACTTTTCAGATCGTTTTCTGCCGTTCAGTTTGTGCTTGTGGGTTCGTATCTTGACTTTCAGGGCGTCTAGGCAGGTCGTATCTGTTTTACAGTGCGTTATTGCCTGTTCGTTTCTGAATTTCAGTTCGTTATTCATAGGCCTTGCTGTTCTAAAGTGCGTTCTGTTCTGTACGTTCTGATTAGACGACCGTTTCCTAGCCATGTCGCCTGGACGTTCTCGTCGTCGAGTTCGTGCTGTGCGTGCGCTTGGTGTTGGTCTGCTTGTTTTGGACCAAGACCAGTCCATGAATGGTGTGAGGAGGAGTTCATGGACCAAGAATTGGTTGCTCCAGCGGGACCAATTCTGCCACATGCCTCTGCTGCGGGAGATCGTCGAGAATAATCCTGAGGACTACAGGAATTTTCTGAGGATGTCTGACCCCGTTTTTCAGGAACTGTTGGCTTTGGTGTCCCCCTATATTACCAGGAAGGACACCGTTATGCGGGAAGCCATCAGTGCTGAGCAGAGGCTCATCGCCACGTTGCGTTACCTGGCGACAGGGAGAAGTCTTCAGGACTTGAAGTTCACCACAGGCATCTCCCCCCAGGCTCTGGGCCTCATAATCCCAGACACCTGTTCTGCTATTATACAAGTCCTGCAGGAGGACTATATTAGGGTAAGTTTTCTCCCTTCACATCACATTTTATGTATTACATGTATGCTAATGTATTGTATTTCTTTCATCCTTTCCTAATTACCATGATTGTAATATGCTGAGAATGTCCCCTTTGTCCCCATGCATGTTGGAAGCTTTAGATTGCCCCTTTTTTATCCTCCCTAAATATTTCCCCTCACTAACTTTTCCAGCAGGGGCGCCTGTTGCTCCAAATGTTGGGGGGTTACAACCCCAATTTCGGAAATAAACTTCCTCCTTTTTTGCTCTGTTGCCTAATAAACGCCCCCAGTTGTCCCCTCCAATGCAGCCATTTAGTCCCCTCTATTGCAGCCAGTTTCCCCCCAGCCCTGCACTTACCTTCTTGTGGTCAGCGCCATCCTTCTTCTGTCCTTGATGTCTTCTCCTTCCCTTCATGTTGCATCAGCCAATCATGTTACCATTAAACAGACTTGGTGAACATGATTGCCAGAGCTGCCTGTCAGTGTTTACACAAGGAATGCCCCCTCCTTGCGTCCCCGATTTTTCTTTGAGGAAGCCAATTACATCCCTCAGGTTGTAATTTGCAAGACTTTTTTAATACCTGTTTCTGCTCTGCAAGTTTAACCCCCTAAATGACGCAATTAATCATATGTCGGTCGCTTTACAAGAGGCCATCCACCTGAATAGTGTGCGGCATAGACAATACATAGGTTCATGCAACGCATGAACCTATGTATTGTTCTGAGTGATGGGCACAGGAGAGAGGGGACAGTGCTCCAGCGCCCACTCTGGACGCACCGCCACTGCAATGCTATCCTGTGGCCAAACACATCTCCCCCCCCCAAAATAATTTAGTAATGGCCCATCAGAGGGGGTGATGAATATGATAAATGAGCCTTCCATTATACTTTTTTTACACACCTTAATAAACGTATAATTAGATTGATGTTGGTCTCTAATTTTTTGGTCTTGAATTTGCTTGTAATGTATGCCTTTGTTTTTCTAATATTATTTCATCTTGTTTCACTCCACAGCTTCCTTCAACGCCACAGGAATGGCAGACTGTGGCATCGGAGTTTGCCACGCGGTGGGACTTCCCCAACTGCGGTGGTGCCATAGACGGGAAGCACGTCCGCATCGTGCCGCCACCCCGTTCTGGATCCTACTACTACAACTACAAGGGGTTTCATAGCATTGTGCTGATGGCGGTGGTGTCAGCACGGTATGAATTCCTCTATGTTGATGTAGGGAAGAATGGCCGGATGTCCGATGGGGGATCCTTCATCCAGACAGAGTTTGCCCTCCGTCTCCAGAGTGACGACCTTGCATTGCCACCGGATGCAGGGAATATTGAAGGACTCCCCTTTGTTTTCTTGGCTGATGAAGCCTTCGGACTCGGACGGCATCTTATGAGGCCATTTCCACAGAGGACCCTGACCCCAGAGAAGAGTGTGTTCAATTACCGGCTGGCCAGGGCCCGAAGAGTCGTTGAAAATGCCTTCGGCATAATGGCCAGCCGGTTCCGCCTTTTTATGACTTCCATCCACTTGGCGGACTACAAAATAAACTATGTAGTGTTATGCTGCTGTGTGCTACACAATTTTCTTTGCCGCAAAGCGAATTCATATATGGCCTCAGTTTTGCCAGAGGCTGGACTTTCCCCTGCAAATCCCCTTCCGGGCCTGGAATCTGCCCGTCTTGGCTTGCCCCCCCAAAATGCCCGTGTGGTTCGGGACAAATACATGGAGTATTTCACGGGTAGGGGGGCAATTCCTATGCCAGCCTATGTCTAAGTATCCCAATAAAAATCTTCTTTAAACCTTTAATTATTTGTTCTTTCCTGTCTCCTAGTTTGTCTTTGTGCATTTGTAGTGGCAAGTGTATTTTACTTTAGTAAATAACAACCAATTTCACTATGTTACCTTACAAAAGAACCAAATAAGCTTAGAGTGTATTATAAAAAGAAGCTACACGTTGTTTGTGTTCAAATATTTTACTCTCTGCACATTTTTTTTTGTTTTACTTTGGGGTTGGCCTGACCACAACCCGTCAAATTTTGGCTTATGAAAATACAAAAATACCACTTGCATTTCTAAAATGACAACATTGGATACCTCTGAGCAATCTGAGACATTCAGTTACACAAACTATGTCTCTATGTGCCCGTCCTAATATGGGGTCCTGCCACCCCTTGCCCAGTCAAAAATTCAATATGCACACATTTTTACTTTTTTGCAAATAGGAAGTTTACAATCCTGATCCCTATTGTCAACATGTGCTATCTGCCATCAGGGGTGATCAATGGATGTGTTTTGGGGGTGCATCCCCTTCCTCAGTTCACCGACTTTTGATACGAGGAAGGTGTTGCACCCACAAAAGACGTACATGGATATCCCCTGATGGCAGATAGCACATGTTCACACACTGTGTGCATATTCAATTGTTGGCTGCTTTGTTACTCAAAAAATTAGTAAAAATATAAAAACAAACATGTAAAAACAAATGTGTTTGGATGGCTTATTGAATTCTCCCCAAAACATCGAGAATGTCTTTAAATGTTTGTTCCATCACATGGATTCTTTGTTTAATTAGGTCCAGTTCCGTGCTACATTCCATCACTTGCTGGATGAGGCGGAGGGCACTGTCAGCAGAGAACGGTGTGCTATCCTTCACAACATTTCCATCCCCTAAAAACCATAAAAAAAATTAATAAAACTCTGCAGGCCTACCTCGCTTACCTTAAGCTGTGGTGTCAGATACTGACCTGTTGTGGTGACCAGATCCACAACGTCATCCACCTCTCCTTCCTGCACTTCTCCTTCCTCCACCTCAACTTCCTGCACATCTTTCGGTTGTGGATCTTTGGGAGTTTGGGGTTGCTTGGAAGTTGTGGGGTGCATGTGCTCCCTGGAGTGTCCTCCTCCCAGTCTTCTCTCCCCTATGAGAATAAAACCAAAGGTCTATTTATCACACTGTAAAAATCTCATTTTTAAACTTAAAACAGGCTAAATTGTTTGGAAGTGGGGTACAAGTGTGTGTTTGTGCGGAATTTAAAGAAAAATGCATTCTTTATGACCCCAAATATGTTTATTATTCACATTTGGATGTAATTTTTTGGACATGGAGGCACCACAAATAAACTCTGATGCACCTGTGTGGGACACCCAAAAAAGGCGGGTCTGGTGGCCCACACTATAGTGCTCCAAAGTACAGATGTGGAAGCAGCTGCTGAGTGTCCTCTCCTTTACACTGATTAAAGTTTGCATTTCATTCTCCTTACAAACACATCATCTAGACTTAAAAATTATCCACAATACTTGATCAAAAATGGCAGATGTCTAATTACTTTTGGGGGTCTTAAATAAGCCAAAACCACGGATAGTGGCCGAACGAAGTGTCGGTAACGTAACGAACGATTACTGTGCCCAACCTAGTTCAAAATAATACATTTTGGAAGGGAGTCCAATATGCTTTAAAAAAAAAAAAAGTAAGTTTCTAAAAAGATTAATAGCAGAAAGGTCGTCATTTTACTTACTTTTAGCGAGCATCCTCTTTATGCTCCTCAACTGGTCTGGCTCCCTCAGTTTGAGGTCTGACCACCTCTTTCTGAGCTGCTCATTTGAGCGTTTCACCCCGAACTTCGCCCTCAGACTCTTCACAACTTTAGTGAGGATTTTGGCCTTCCTTCTATTTGGTTTGCTATACGGCCCATGCTTGGCATCATAATCAGCCTTGACCAAGATGTCCACCATCTCCGCCATCTCCGCCAAAGACATATTCGATGCCTTGAATCTCCTCCTTGATCGTGACGTGTCCTCGGTCTCCGGGCTTGTCTCCTCGCTAGTTGCGGAATTATCAGACACCTGCTGTAACTCCGCCATATCTGTCTGCGCGCCGAAAGAGAAGGGGCGGGGAAAAGATGTTAGTTAGAACGTCATGGGCGGGCGACGTGTGCGGAGCGACGTGTTCCAATTTGGACGCATGCGTGGTGTGTATATAGCAAACACACATGTGACTATAGTACGTTCGGTGTGCGGAGAGAGGAGTTCAAGTGACGGACGTGCGAACGAAGGTATGTGATTTTGTGAGACTTGTTAAAATTGTTGGCCTATACTGTCTTGAGATTGTTGGAGGATATATATGGTGACTAGGATGTGAAGGAGGTTAGACTGTTTGCCTCACATTATTTAAATATAATTTATTTTACTTGCAGATACAATATGAATGTATTTATTAGCGACAAAGAGTTCCTGGCGGAATTTATTGACCGGGTAAGGGAGCTGCCGGCTCTGTGGGAGACCAAAAACCCCATCCATAAAAAAAAAGGGGTGAGAAAAGCAGCGCTGGATAAGCTGCTCCCATTTGTGCATACCAAGGTGCCCACAGCCACAGCAAAACAAGTGGACACTAAAATTGGGAGCTTGAGAGGTACCTACAGGACTGAACGCTCTAAGGTGCTGGCTTCTCAGAGGTCAGGAGCAGCAGCAGATGATGTTTATGTCCCGGTTTTGTGGTACTACAGCAGGATGTCCTTCCTGGATGACCACATTGAGCCAAGGCCATCACTCTCCACTCTTCCCCCCAGACTTCCCTGCAGCCAACCTGAGCCTTCTCTGGAGCAAGAGGAGGCAGCCATCCTGGATGATCCTGATTTGGCCATCTGGAGCCAGGTATAGTATTAACTGAAAATGTAGTGGGATAAAATTAATGTTTCCCAAATATGTCAGGATGAGAAACATACATTATTTTGTATTCAACAAGTGAAATCATGATCTGTAGACATTATTCTGCACTTAATTGTGTGGTAAATAGTCAAGCTGATGTAGTGGTAAATTTAAAGCAAGGATTTATGCATTTACATTCTAATTGCTTCCATCAGGATTACAAAGTTTGATGCAAAGATTAAACCAACATATTAAACTATGTTTCTTTTTCATACACAGGATGAAATCAGCCAGGAGGAGGGTCTGGAAACTGTCAGGCAGGAGGAGGAGTTCTGCTACACCTCCACCTTCTGCCCCACCCCCTTCTGCTACACCTCCACCTTCTTCTTCTGCCCCACCCCCTTCTGCTACACCTCCACCTCCACCTCCTCCTCCTGACAGGAGTACCCCTCCAGTGGGCCAGCCTCCAGCTAAACGAAGAAGGAAGGCTTCAGTAAAGGCTGCAGGGAAGGTTGCCAGGAAGAAGAGGAAGTGATGGCCTTGCTTCATTGTGGTCGCACTGGTCGGACAGAAGGCAGCCTGTTGTAGTACCACACACTTGGGACATATATCTCACCTGCTGCTGTTCCTGACCTCTGGGAGGCCAGCATCAGATTGTGTTCTGAAATGTGGGCCTTCTCAAGCTCCCAATTTTAGTGTCCACACAGGGTTGCTGTGTGCTCTGGGGTCCCTGGGATGCACAAATGGCAGCAGCTTCTCCAGCGCTGCCTTCTCTTTATTTAATTTATAAACATGAATAAATGTGTTTTTTGTTTAAGTTCATACTTGACTATGTGTATTTTTAAATAAAAAAAAAACAAGCTTTGGAGTAAGCAGATACATTTGACTGACAATAAAAGGCACAGATATCACCCCCCCAAAAGAATAACTAAATCTGATTAGCTCAAAAACATGGTGTGAAATTTTAAAAATATAGATTAGAAAATTAAATGGGAGATCGCTATCAAAACATTGAGAAATTATAATTAACATCATTTTGAAAAATCTAACCATTTAAATTATTCCTAAAAACTTGCACGATATAATACACATAAATCTTATAAAGAGCAGCATGAAAAAGGTTAAAAATAAGGCATAACTCTGTGTGAATATCAGCAGCAAAAGAAGGTCTCTCGTTTTGATTAATGTAACATTCTAACGAAGAATTCAATGCAGAACATTTAAACGATGAAATATTTATGAGCGTGACGAATGTGCTCTCTCCATTATGAAGGCTTGTTTTACCAGAAGATGCGCTCCCGTCTCATAGTTGCTTGTGAGCATGCGCGCTTTTGGAAGAGTCGTAAAAGCATACACACGAACCATTTTCTCGTCACAAAACAGGCCGACGAGAAACACGACGAGGAAATCTGGACTCCTGACGAGAAAATAGAGAGCAGGTTCTCTATTTTCTCGTCGAGATTCTCGTCAAGTTTCTCGTCGTAAAACCATACACACGAACGTTTTTCTAGACAAAAAAACTCTCGCGGCACTTTTCTTGACTGTTTACGACGAGAAAATCGGTCGTGTGTACGAGGCCTCAGAGCTCCCTGAGCAGAGAGCTGGTGCTCTACTCCCCCGCTCTCACTGGAGCGCTGTGCTGTGGAGGGAGCGGCCGGTTCAGGCTCTCAGTGGCTCGCTGAGAGACTGAGCTTGGTGCCTGTCCAGGCATGTGGGTGGATCCTGACCATATGGTCTGATCTTTCCCGAGCCTGGGCTAGCTCTGTGACGTCAGCTGAAAACAAGCTTTGGCTGTACTTCTCCTTTAAATACTAAAGGTCTCTAAAAACGACTAAAGGTCTCTCTAAAGACTATATCTTTCCTTCATTGGCTTGTGTAAGCACCAAAACAGACTACTATCTGTAGGGGCTCCGCGGACCACACAGTAAGTGCCAAAGGGCTGCATGCGACCACTGGGCTACAGGTTGGGCTTCTAGAGTCTAGCATGTGATTGAATGTAGAGAGCTGCATAATATGTCAATGTTGATAAACAAAAAAAATAATGAAATGTTTTGTACACATTTGGTAAAGAAAGCTAATTGATAAGGGTCCTTTGTGATGAAGACATGGTATTTCATATAGAAGTTTATTTAGGCAAGTCATTATTTTGACAGAGTGGCAGTCATCTTCTTTAGCTCATAAAAGCTTAATTGTTTACAATTCATTACAGTTCCTTTTTTAGCATATAAACATGAAAGGGTGTGTTACAATAAACTACATTTTTTAAGACTACTCCCACCTTTCACCATCACCACTAATAAGTACCAACCAGGAAACTATCCCTATCATAAAGGGTCAGTTGGTTGTGTTTTCCACCCAGGCCAAAAATTCCCAATGCTACACAGAAGTATTTTTGGTTCAGAAAAATTTGATTTTTTGTAACAGCTTACCTGTAAAATGCTTTTCTTTGAAGTACATCACGGGACACAGAGCACCATAGTAATTACTATATGGGTTATACGCCCACCTTCAGGTGATGGACACCGGCATAATCAAGACAGGAAGTCCCCCCCTATATAACCCCTCCCATAACAGGAGTACCTCAGTTTTTGTAGCAAAGCTATATATAAATATCCCATTAAGAGGGGAGGGACCTCTGTGTCCTGTGATGTACTTAAAATAAAAGGATTTTACACGTAAGCTGTTATAAAAATCCTATTTTCTTTACCGTACATCACGGGACACAGAGCACCATAGTAATTACTATATGGGATGTCCCAAAGCAATGCCATCTGAGGGGAGGGAGACACAAAAAAATAAGCAAACCGCCGTCAGACGTGAGGACCTATACTGCTGCCTGCAGAACACTGCGCCCAAAGGCGGCATCCTCTTGCTGACCTACATCCACCTGGTAGAATTTTGTGAATGTAAGCACTGATGACCATGTTGCGGCTTTGCAAATCTGAGCCACAGAGGCTTGGTGATGCACTGCCCAAGAAGCACTGACTGCCCTTATAGAGTGCGCCCTAGGACGAAAAGGCGGAATCTTCCCCTTTAAATCATAAGCCTGAGTAATAATCTGACAAATCCACCTAGAAATGGTTGATTTTGTTGCTGCCTGCCCCCTTCTGGCAACACAAACAAAGTGTCAGCTTTTCGTATCTGGGCAGTTGCTTCCAAATAGAAACTAACTGCCCTTACTACATCCAGAGAATGTAATAACTTCTCATCTGCAGAACATGGTTCTGGAAAAAACGAAGGTAGGGAAACATCCTGATATACATATAAACTGGATACTACCTTAGGCAAAAAGGACTGGCGAGGCCGTAATACTACCTTGTCCTTATGGATCACTAAGACTGGCTCTTTACAAGAAAAAGCTGCCAATTCAGAATTTCTTCTTGCGGAAGTTACCGCAACTAGAAACACCAATTTCATTGGCTCAAAAGGGGACTCCTGGAGGACTGACAAGACTAGATTCAAATCCCACGGGCATAGGGGTGATTTAATTGGCGGGTTTATACGTGTTACTCCTTGTATAAAGTCCTGAACCAAAGAATGTGAAGCAAGAGGTCTTTGGAAAAAAAACGACAAGGCCGAGACCTGACCCTTGATAGTGCTCAAGGCCAGCTTTATTTCCACTGCTAGCTCAAACTTGCGAGGGTGTCAACCCTTACTTTCACACCAGAACACATAGGTCTTCCAGACTATAGTAAAGTAAATAGCCCTAGAGGCCGGTTTCCTTGCATTAATCAGGGTAGATACCACTGAGCCTGAAAGCCCCTGATCTTTCAGAATGAGGGCTTCAACAGCAGTGGTGTATTTAGGTTTTGTGCTGCCCTAGGCCTGACTAAACTCGTGCAACCTCTAATTTAAATATGATCCACCCCTTCCTGTCAAGGTCACACCCCTTCCTGTTTAAGACCTGCCCTGAAATTTTCCAGTGGGAACACTAGTTCTGAGGGCCTTGATTTACTTAATCTACAGAGATTTCCTCTCACTTCCTGTTTGGCTATGGGGCAGGCAATAAAGAGAAATTAATGGATGGCAAAAAAATGTAACAGGGGGTATAACCATCCCTTACTCTATCCAAAATGGAAAAAAAAGTGTTGCCTATAGTTCTACTTTAAGCACAAAATTCTGCTAAATTTATGGAGGACTAAGAGGATATAACCATGCCAGTGGTGCAGCAGAAAACATATAGCACAGTGATGAAGGTGTGTGGTCAGGGCCGGATTCCTGACAAGGCCACCGAGGCCAGGCCTCTGGGCGGCAGTGGATGCAGGGGCGGCGCCGGGTGAGTGTGCGGGCAGCGTGGTGGTTGAGCCGGTGGGTGGCTCGGCATACAAGTGACTGTGCGGGCGGCACGGTGGGTGAGCCGCTGAGCTGCCCGTCCGCTCAGCGCTTGCACAGTCACACTGACTGTGTGAGCGGAGGCGGCTCCGCGGGCGATTGAGAGAGACAGGAAGATGCCACAGCTGGGAGGCTCGGTGGGTGGACTGGCCAATCAGAGGGTGGCAGAGCAGAGAGATGACATCATCTCTCACCGCCCTGCATCCCGGCAGATCCGCCCTCACTTACTGTGCAGGCAGCAGAGAGATTACATGATCTCTCTGCTGCCTGACTCCGGGACACAGGAAGTGACAATCCCCATTCCCCACCTAAGCAGGAAAGCGACAATCCGCAAGGTGTGGCAGGTGATATGACAAGTGGACAATCCGCAAGGTGTGGCAGGTGACGTGGCAAGTGACAATCCGCAAGGTGTGGCAGGTGACGTGGCAAGTGACAATCCGCAAGGTGTGGCAGGTGACGTGGCAAGTGACAATCCGCAAGGTGTGGCAGGTGACGTGGCAAGTGAAAATCCGCAAGGTGTGGCAGGTGACGTGGCAAGTGACAATCTGCAACGTGTGGCAGGTGACGTGGCAAGTGGACAATCCGCAACATGTGGCAGGTGACGTGGCAGGTGACGGGGCAAGTGACAATCAGCAACGTGTAGCAGGTGACGTGGCAAGTGGACAATACGCAATGTGTGGCAAGTGGACAATCCGCAATGTGTGGCAGGTGACGTGGCAAGTGGACAATCCGCAACTTGTGGCAGGTGACGTGGCAAGTGGACAATCCGCAAGGTGTGGCAGGTGACGTGGCAAGTGACAATCCGCAAGGTGTGGCAGGTGACGTGGCAAGTGACAATCTGCAAGGTGTGGCAGGTGACGTGGCAAGTGGACAATCTGCAATCTGCAACATTGAAGAACCCGGCATTGGGGCAGAAAAAGGGAGTAAATCCGGGCCTGTATGTGGTCCAGGCAGTGAGCAAAGGAAGGATTGGGGGCAGGAACAAATAAATCCATCTGTTTATTTTTCTCATCAGCAGTCATTGGACAATCCAAATCTTGTTTTTTCCTGCTCCAAGCAGATAGGATGCTGTTTTGCAAAGGCCTTGATTGGAATTGAGCGTAGGGAACAGCCTCGAATGAGGCTACCATCTTCCCTAATAATCTCATGCAGAGGCGGACGGAGGGACTCTCCTTTGTCCTGATTGCATGAGCCAGTTCTCTTATGGCACCAACTTTGGCCTGGGGTAAGAACACCTTCTTGCGGGCTGTGTCTATAATTAGGCCCAAATACTCTTTACTGGCCATAAGGATGACTTTTCTAGGTTGAGAACCCAACCCAGTTGTTCCAGGTATCTGACCATGCTGATGAAGTTTCTGGTTTAGTCCTGCTATTGACTGATCTATCAGCAGCAGTTTGTCCAGGTATGCTACTACTGCTATAGCCTAGGTCCTTAACCTTGCCAAAAGTGGAGCCAGGACCTTTGGAAATACTTGTGGTGCGGTGGCCAACCCGAAGGGCAAGGCCACAAACTGAAAATGTCACTGTTCTACTGCGAATCGCAGGAACTTCTGATGAGCCGGGAATATGGACACATGGAGATATGCATCCTTGATGTCTATGGATGCTAGAAGCTCCCCTCCCTGAAGGGTGGAAACTACTGACCGGATTGATTCCATGCGGAACGAGCGGATGTTTAGGAACCGGTTCAGACCTTTGAGATCCAAAATGGGTCTGACATCTCCATTCGGTTTTGGCACCGTGAAGAGATTTGAATAGAAACCCATTTCTTGCTCTTCTAGGGGAGTCTGTATGATCACTCCCTGGGATAGCAGCCGATCTAGCGCCTGAAAAAAATACCCCCTTTTTATTGGATCTTTTGGAACGCTCGACTTTAGAAACTGAGGCGGAGGAAATTCCCGAAACTCCAGTTTGTATCCGCGAGACACAGTGGAGATGACACACGTGTCCTGGATCTCCTCCCCCCAGGCTTCCGCCAACTGCCAAAGCCTTCCCCCCACTCAATCGAGCGGGGGAGCCCTTCATAAGGAGGCCTTGAGACTCTGCTTTGCAAACTTCTGCTCCCAGGACTTTTTCTGGCCCTGCGCCAGATTTTGGGGCCTTCCTCTTGGGGCTGATGGCGGAGGCCGGCGCGAATGCCTGGAGGCTGTTGCCCCAGGAGACGGAGAAGCAGAACGTTTAAATGAGGTGCGTTTACCCCTTTTATTTACTGGAAGAAGGGTACTTTTTTCCCCCCGAGATTTTTTGGATGTACTTATCTAGGTCATCCCCAAATAACCGTTCTCCATAAAAGGGGAACCCAGCCAACAGCTTTTTACAAGGTAATTCTGCTGACCAGTGCTTAAGACATAGTACCCTCCGCATGTGGACTAACATGAGGGCAAGGCGAGACGTCTGATGAATAGAATCTTTAATAGCGTCAACCGCAAATCAAAGGGCCTTAGGCAGTTCTGCTAGGTCCGTGACCACTTCCCCTCTCACGACTTGCTTAATTTTGTCTTCAAGGGATTGACAGACACTAATTGCTGCAACCGCAGGCTGAGCAACAGCACCAGCCATAGAAAATGAGGCCTTAAGCAAAGATTCCAGCCTTTTGTCCGCTGGATCCCTAAAAACCTGAACATTGTGTACCGGACAAGTAAGACTTTTGTTCAGGGAGGAAACATTTTTTTGTGAATTTTTCCTCCATAGGGTAAAGTTGAGAAAACCTCTTAGGAGGAATATAATGCCTGTCTGAATCTCTACTTACCTTAGAACGAGGTGTCGGGAACTTACCTGGTCCACGCGGAGGGAGATGTCATCTTGCCTCCGCGTGTCTTCCGGGTATCGCCGCTCCGGCGCTGTGAGTGGCTGGAGCGGCGATGTCGTCACTCCCGCGCGTCGGCAAGGTCCGGCGGCTGCCAGGCTTTAGCCGAGAATCCCCGCTGCGCATGCGCCGCTGCAGTCAGCGGCTCATTGCAGGGGGAATATCTCCTAAACCGTACAGGTTTAGGAGATATTCTTTTTACCTACAGGTAAGCCTTATTATAGGCTTACCTGTAGGTAAAAGTTACAAAATAGGGCAGGGAAATGCAATTAGCGGACCTCCAGATGTTGCAGAACTACAAGTCCCATGAGGCAAAGCAAGACTCTGACAGCCACAAGCATGACACCCAGAGGCAGGGGCATGATGGGACTTGGAGTTTTGCAACATCTGGAGGTCCGCTAATTGCATATCCCTGAAATAGGGTATACAACCACTTTAACAGTATGTTTACTTACACCCTCTGGTGGTCAAATCAGGCAAGACACCATCTACTCCAAAAAGAAGTCCATAGGAGAACCCAGGATCTTCTTCTTCCTCCCACCGCAGGGTACTACTGGAACATCACAGTGACCCAATCTTTACCCATCACGGCGGGTTGGTGTCATGCCAGACCTTCAAGGACAGGGTCCCCTCTGTACATAGGGTCCAGTGTCTTGGACCTGTATAGCACCCTGCCAGAAAACCTGTGGTATAGCAATGTGACCAAGGTGCTGGATCCCAGGGCCCAGCTCTCCTAAGAGAACGTTACAGGCAAGACCTCGTTCTTCCATATCGAGGCTCGGGTACCATCCACTTTTGTCTTTGTTTATAGACTTTTTGAATGGATCCGATAGCGTAGCCCCCTGACCTGTCCAGGCCATTCATGGAGCTTAACAGTTTAACCGTGACCAACACCTTTAGACACTGGCGAAAAAACGGAGGTACTCCCGGTATGGGAGGGGTTATATAGGGAGGGGACTTCCTGTCTTTAATATGCCAGTGTCCATCACCTGAAGGTGGGCGTATAACCCATATAGTAATTACTATGGTGCTCTGTGTCCCGTGATGTACGATAAAGAAATTGGGGTTGGTAGAGCCAATCAGAGGCCAAGTTCACAGCAGAACAGTTGAGTTATTTCACTGCCCAGCTTCTAGATAAAAAAGCAACTGCATAGTCCTCCACCCATACCTCAACCTGTTTGCAGAAACTACTTACTAAGTTCAGAACAATTAGCAAAAAGACAAGGGTTCCTACTTGTGGCAAACTTCAGAACCCATGTTTAAAAAAATTTCCACCAAAATTATTTGGTAGTAGAAGGATGAAGGATCATTGAACTCCTTTGGCATCCCCATCACAATGTAGGTGAGATAGCTACTTAATGTTTCTGGGCACATTCATACCAGCCCCATTGGACAGCATTACCCAACACATTGACAAGGCAGTTTGCCATATGTCCCATTGGTTCAGTTCACACCAACACGCAGCACTGAAAGGAATTAATTTTTTGCGTAACACAGCTCCCCGAGTCCCCAGAGTTAGAGTGTTAATTTAAGTTATATAAATAAAATGTAAATAAGAAGTGCAGTGCTAAAATTATACTTGCAATATATAACAGGTACAAAGATTACTAAAGTGCATTCAGTGCAATCAATAGTGTATGAACAATATGGAAAATCAATAACAAAATATTGCATAAAAACGAATATGCAAAAAATAAAACATGTACTAGTTAAAGTGCAATGAGTGCCATCAATCGTGCAAAACCTAAAATCCAGCTTGAGATGAATTTCAAGCATAAACACCAGTGCAATATACAAAAAAGGGTGCATGTCTCTGCAAAAGATCATATGGGATTAAAGTCCGTGTATAAAATCCATTGCTAAAACGTGTTGAAATGATGATCAAACACCCAGCTTTGTGACTCCCATCACCAAAGTAAAAATGGAGGCTTACCAGAAAGCCTGCATCCCCCCCTTTACTCAGGGAGGTCATGCAGTGCTTGACTGGATCTCTGATCCACTGAAGAAAAGCCCAGGTGCTCTCTCAGGTGTCCTTAATTGGTATCCTTAAGACCCCTTTCACACTGTGGGCATTTTGCAGGCGCTATAGCGTTAAAAATAGCGCCTGCAAACAGGGATGAAAGAGAAAAAGATCACCGCTCTAGGTGAGTGCAGGTGAGCAAAACAGTGTCCTCCCAGGAACCACGGGTGCTGGCAATGCTGTAGACACGAAAAGAAAGGCAGGATATATGGACAGCCGCACACCAAAAACCATTGAGGTTGCCTTTAATAGGTAAAATACATGAAGCAGTGCAAGTCACAGCAAAAACAAGGGGGTACAGCCGACGCGTTTCACACTAGGGTCTAGTGCTTAGTCATGACAGGGATGGACTGGCCATAGGGAATACCGGGAGTTTCCCGGTGGGCCGATGGCTCAGTGGGCCGTTTAAAAAAAAATACATTTTTGTGGCCCGTTTTTTTATGCAGTTCGGCAGGAGTGGGAGCGTGGCAGCAAACAGCAGCGGGGATTCGGGGAAGGTGGCCAGCGAGGAGGGCAGTTGGATGTAAAATTCAGAGGAGGGAGAAGAGCTCCACCCCCTCCCTGACCACCGAAGAGGTGAACAGTAGCGAGCGAGGCCGCCCCGGCGCTCCCAGAAGCTCGATTCCTCCACCTCCTCTCTGCTCCAGGAACCATGTGGCCTGGGCCGGAGGAAGAGAACATGCGCCACTGTAAGGAGCAGAGCAGCGAGAGCACCCCTCGGATCAAGAGGGAGACTCGGCGCTGCCGCTGCTGCCATCAGGTACCTGGCATCCTACACAAACATGCCAGAACACTGAAACAGCGGTGAGGTGAGCAGAGGAGGGACTGCAGAAAGGGACAGTGCTATGTGGTCTGTCTCAGCCCTCCCCTTTGTCTCTCTGCCCCCTCTGTCTCTCAGATCCCCCCTCTGTCTCTCGGCTCTCCTCTGTCTCTCAGCTCTCCTCCTCTGTCTCTCAGCTCTCCTCCTCTGTCTCTCAGCTCTCCTCCTCTGTCTCTCAGCTCTCCTCCTCTGTCTCTCAGCTCCCCCCTCTGTCTCTCAGCCCCCTCTGTCTTTCTGACCCCTCCTCTGTCTCTCAGACCCCTCCACTGTGTCTCAGCTTCCCCCTCTATCTCTCAGCTCTCCTCCTCTATCTCTCAGCTCCCCCCTCTGTCTCTCAGCTCCCCCTCTGTCTCTCTGCACTTTCCTCTGTCTCATTCACTCCCTGACTCTTAGGCTGCTTTCACACTGGGGCGGGCATTGACGGTAAAACACTGCTAGTTTTAGCAGCACTTTACTGTCGTTTTAGCTGCGCTATTCGGCTTCTAGCAGGTGCTTTTAACCCCGGCTAGCAGCCAAATTAAAGGTTAAATGCGCCCGTGTAGCGCTGCTGCCAAAGTGCTTTGCAGGCACTTCAGCAGCGGTGGCCATTCATTTCAATGGGCAGGAGCGGTGTGTACACCGCTCCTCTACCACCCCAAAGATGCTGCTTGGAGGACTTTTTTTAACAACCCTGGCAGCGCCCCAGTGTGAAAGCACTCGGACTTTCACACTGGGACTGCAGCGGAGGCATTTTTCATGCGCTTTACAGGCGCTATTTTTAGCCCAAAAGCGCCTGAAAAACGCCTCAGTGTGAAAGGGGTCCTACACTCACCCCCTCTCTTTTACACTCACTCCCTCTCTCTTACACTCACCCCCTCTCTCACTCCCTTTCCCTCAACCCTCCCTCTCTCTCTCTCTCTCATTCCCCTCTCGCTCACCCTCTCATGATATACAATAATGGATGTAGGGGCCTTTTGGTGGGCGTGATTTTTTGGGGGGGTGGGGGGCAGCATTTTATTGAATTAAAGTGGGCCGGTCTGGATGAAGTCCAGGGCCAAATTTTTGTCCCAGTCCAGCCCTGCCTGCAAACCGCCCTTAAACAGCTGCTCCATTCACTCCAGTGTGAAATCCCGAGGGTTTTCACATTGGAGCGGTGCGCTGGCAGGGCGTCAGAAAAAGTCCTGCCAGCAGCTTCTTTGGAGCGCATTAGGAGCGGTGAACTCACCGCTCCTAATGCGCTCCTGCCCATTGAAGTCAACTGTAGCGGCACTTTGCGGGCGATTTTAACCCTTTTTCGGCCGCTAGCGGGGGTTAATAGTGCCCCGCTAGAAGCCGAATAGTGCCACAAATCCGACGGTAAAGCACCGCTAAAAATAGCAGCCTATACCGCCGACGCTCGGGGCGGCTCGGTGTGAAAGGGTTATAATTAGTAAACCAGAAGGCTCTCAACAGACCAGGAAGTAGTGGCATATTGTTTGTGCCTGGTATCTGGGTTATAGGGGTTATAGTGTGCAGCTGCTGTTTTGTTTTGTTTTAGTTTCTAAGCACGGATATAATTTTTACTCTTATATAAATAAAATTATATAAAGTTGTTTAAAAAAAAAAAAGGAACAAAGAAAGCAGTTTGATGAATTTGAACAATGTATTGTAGTGCAGGTGCACAACCACAAAGGATGAATTTGTGTAAATGGGCCGCTTATGGTTTTAAGCAGGAAACGTGACTATAAAATAGTAAAGTTATCTTCATTGCTATGCAATGTGGTAAGGGTGAAAATCGCATGTGCAAAATTTGTAATTGCTTGGCAAGCAAAATGGTAACAATATAGTTATAGTACAAGTTGAGCCCTATATTTAACTTTTTGTATGGTGTTCCACTTTAACATTTCTGCAAGTTGAAATCCCTAAACTATTATTATGCCATCGAAACTATCAGAAGTCTCCAGGCACTGAATAAGCAATATACTTTTTCAACTGCTTTAGGAGCCTTCATTTCATAAGGTAATAAGGGAAAAACATACAGTACAATGTGCAAAACCCAAGGCGGCCAACTAAATTTCATCTCTTAGTTTTGGGGTTATAATAAAGTGGTGATAGGTAAAAATCTGAATTGATAATAATCAGATGTAGAATATTATTCTGTTCCTTGGGAGGAAAGCCCAGAAAGTAGCTCCAAAGTAGTATAGTTTTAGCAATTTGGTATACTTTCGATAGAAAGCAAGGCCTTCAATTTTTTGCCCTTTTGGGCTGTTTTACACTAGCAGCTGGGTTACAATCCAGCTACTGGTATGCCTTAAGAAGGCTGCGGTGCTGGTGTGTTGCAAACAGCACATCAAATAGCATGTTTTTTTCTTAGAGATTTAATAGAGCTTTAAGTGTTATTTCATTCAGTTCTATCTGCAGTGCAGTACAATAAATTGTGCTGCACCACACTGCACTGAAAAAAAGTTTGGCAAGCTGTAATTTTTTAACACACACCACCAAGTCACATTGGTGTGAAATGAGCCAATCGTAAAACTGGGCAGATTGCCTGATCTTGTGCTGAGACTGTGCCAGGCAAGACCTCGTACCTGGAAGAAGCTAAAGAGAAGATGTCAGTGCTGGCAAAGGACATTGCGGAGGTATTTATTGCCATATTCAGCAAACAAAAATAAACTATTTGTAGTTTAATATTATTAATCATTAAAGTGAATGTAAACCCTCTCCTATACCCAGTGAAGTGAACAGCCTCAGATGACACACAGAGATTAAACAAATCTTCCTACATAAGTTTTACATGTATATCTGCTGTCTTCGGCTTTCTAGACTCATTAGAAAGTGCACATCGTGTTATGCCGCATACACACGGTCGGAAATTCCAACAACAAATGTTCGATGGGAGCTTGTTGTCGGAAATTCCGACCATGTGTAGGCTCCATCAGATATTTGCTGTCGGAATTTCCGACAACAAAAATTTGAGAGCTGGTTTTTAAATTTTCCGACAACAAAACTTGTCGGAAATTCCAAGCGCGTGTACACATTTCCGATGCACCAAATTCCACGCATGCTCGGAAACAAGCAGAAGAGCCGCACTGGCTATCGAACGTCATTTTTCTCGGCTCATCGTACGTTTTGTACGTCACCACGTTCTTGACGTTTGCAATTTCCGACATTTGTGTGACCGTGTGTATGCAAGACAAGTTTGAGCCAACATCCGTCTGAAAAAAATCCACGGTTTTGTTGTCGGAATGTCCGATCGTCTGTACGTGGCATTAGAAATCTTTCTTCCTGTTTAAGCAGTGGGTGTGGAGTCTGGGCATATACTGTGTAAGAGCTGATTGGGGGAAAGGCACACAGCCCTCCTCCACATAGGCAGAGGAACAAAAAACCTGCAGAGCTGTCCTGTGAATAGACCGGCTCTCTGCTAATCTATCTCTAAGTTACCTCCCCGACACAAATTTTCAGCTGCTTTTATTTCCTGTGTCAGAGAACTTGTCAGAAGTTATCATGCTAATAACAGAGGAACGGAGTAGCAGAAAGACACAAGACTTAGGGCTTTGACGAGAGATAAGCAAACACTACAGATATATGTGCCAAGGTCAGATTTCATGAATAGGGTCTCCAACCACTTTAAAGTGTATGTGACACGTACCTTGGAGGTGAGCCTGACGTGCAGAGGGAGACCTCTCGTACAGCCCTGGTTCCCAGGTCACTGGAGTTGGGACAGTGGCCGAAGGAGCACAGTGGGGTATGAGTGCCTGTTAGGTTCTCCTGGACTAGATGAGAAGCCCGCTATGGACAGCTGAAGATGCAGGTCAGATGATGCAGGCCAGCGGGTGCAGGTAGCTGGGGATGCGGCTGGAAGGTGCAGATCAGCTGATGCAGGTAGCCGAGGATGCCGGAAGATACGGATACAAGCAGCAGGCAGGAGAAAGGTCAGACAATGCCAGGTCATGCACAGCGGATCAGATACAGGCAGAAGCGTCAGGCAGCGGAGGGTCAAGTTCAGGCTGGATCAGGCAACAGAGGATCAGGCAGACAGATGAGCAGGACTGGGTCTAAGAAGCCAAAGGTCAGGACTGGAGATAGCAGCAAGGTCAGGAAGCTGGGTCAGAGTAACAGCAGGTGCAAGTTCAGGATCAGGTCACTGGATAACTGCAGATCAGACAGCAAGAGTCTGGACAGGAGAAGCCCCTTTTAAAGGCCACTGGGCGCCAAGGCAGCGTCACCGTGCGCGCGCGATTGGCGCACGCGCATGCGCAATGGAAAGCTTCTGTTTACACTTGGAAGCCTACTAGCGGGGATGTGCCTGAGCCTTGTTGTGGGTACCAGAGGCATACGTCCATGACAGTATGTAGAGTCAAAACCTTTTGTTTTGGATAGAGTAAGAAATGGTTAAACCCCCTATCTATACATTTTTCTGTCTGTGTACTGTTTGGGAAAGCTTCTTGCACTTTCTGCCCCAGAGATGCGTCAGAAAGTTAAACGAAATCTAAAAAAGTTAAAGAGTTTGTTACCCCAACACTTCATATTCCTGATATGTGGCTGCTGTACCATGTACTTGTATCCTGTTCTCTTTGTATTGCTTCCTTTATGTGAAATCCCTGGTGTTCCATCTAGTCCCTATGCTTTCCTATTAAAAACTGACCACACTAAGCAGGAGAGCACACTGTGGTCAGTTCTCTAGCTATACTTGTCCTGACATGTCCCCGCTGCATAGCCATTTACTGGCAAGCTGAGTGTACTGTTCTTTCTCCTCCCCCCAGCTCTTATGCAGCTGAGAACAGAGTGAGCATGGGGAAAATGGTATTTATAATGTTTTTTTTTTTTTTTTTTATATCTATACACAAATGTTTTGCTTTTCATTTTCTATTTTAACCACTTCCCTACCCAGCCATAGTCATATGACGTCCACAGATGGGATCTCCCATCCTGGGTGGGTGTCATATGACGTCCTTGGCTTTGTGGGGGGATATCTGAATGATGCCTGCAGCTAGAGGCATCATTCAGATATCCTTTTGTTGTGCCGGCGATTCTGTGCACCATAATAATGATCATAGCGGCGGTTCCACCGCTTGATCGTTCTTATAGGCAGCGGGAGGGGACATCCTCCCGCCGCCATCCTGTGCTTCTCCGGGCTCTCCTGTGCCATCGGGGACCCGGAGAGAATCGTCCGGCGCCGTTGGTGGGTCACGTGACGAGCATAGAGATGACTGGTGATCAGATGGTCTATAGATATCTCTATGATCGTCGGAGGCCCGGGCGCGATGTGATGACGTCAAACCCGGGTCCTCAGATGTAAACAAAGCTGCCATTGCGGCTAGTAAGTATGAGATCAGTGAAAAAAAATTCACGATCTCATGCTTTCCAGCCTGGAGGAGAGATGTGGGGTCTTATTGACCCCGCATCTCTCAATAAAGAGGACCTGTCACACACATTCCTATTACAAGGGATGTTTACATTCCTTGTAATAGGAATAAAAGTGATAAAAAAAAAAGTTAAATAAGTGTAATAAATAAATAAAATAAGTAAAATAAAAAAGAAATAATAAAAAAAAAAAATTCAAATGCCCCTGTCCCCCGTAGCTCGCGATCAGAAGCGAACGCCCACATAAGTCCCGCCCACATATGTAAACACCGTTCAAACCACATATGTGAGGTATCGCCGCGTGCGTTAGAGAGCGTGCAACAATTCTAGCACTAGACCTCCTCTGTAACTCTAACCTGGTAACCTGTAAAAAAAATTAAAGCGTCGCCTATGGAGATTTTTAAGTACCGAAGTTTGGCGCCATTCCATGAGTGTGCGCAATTTTAAAGCGTGACATGTTAGGTATCTATTTACTCGGCGTCACATCATCTTTCATATTTTCCCCAAAAATTGGGCTAACTTTACTGTTTTGTTATTTTTTTATTCATGAAACCATTTTTTTCCCAAAAAAAGGTGTTTGAAAAATTATTGCGCAAATACCGTGCAAGAAAAAAAGTTGCAATGACCGTCATTTTATTCCCAAGGGTGTCTGCTAAAAAAACATATATAATGTTTGGGGGTTCTGAGTAATTTTCTAGCAAAAGAATGATGATTTGTACATGTAGGAGAGAACTGCCAGAATAGGCCCGGTATTGAGGTGGTAAAAAAAGCCCGGGGTTGAAGTGGTTAAACTGAATGGGTTGTTTTACAAGGTGATCGTTTACAATCACTTTAAGGGAATTCTCCTTTCAGACAGTTGTCACTGGAACAAGTATCCCCATTGAAAGATGTATTGCTGCTTCTGGTGACAACTCTAAGATGGTGAATCACTTTTTGTCCCGTTGACAGGAGGGCAAATTGGGTAAATGTCCCCAGCAAGTACACAGGCAGCTATTAAAAACTTGACAGTGCTTTTTCCCTACTCTAGTTTTGGCTATGCATACACATTTGTGTGTTAAAGCGGAGCTCCGCCGGAAAAAAAAATATTAAAAGCCAGCAGCTACAGCTACAGCAGCTGCTGGCTTTTAATATTTGGACACTTACCTGTCCTGGAGTCCAGCGACGTCCGCAGCAGAGGACGAGCGACCGCTCGTCGCTCTGCTGCTCCCTCCGCCATCCTCGCTGAGGGAACCAGGAAGTGAAGCCCTGCGGCTTCATGCCCGGTTCCCTACGGCGCATGCGCGAGTCGCGCTGCGCCGTTCTGATTGGTGCTCCTGTGTTCTGGGAGCCGAGTGTCTCCCAGAACACCAAGGGAAGTCTGCGGGAAGTGACGTAACTCCCGCAGATTCCCGGAGACAGGACTCCCGGATGTGGGTGAAAATACCTGTCTTAGACAGGTATCTTCACCCCCTCCCCCCTGAAATGTGTCAATTGTGACACCGGAGGGGGGGGGGAGGGTTCCAAATAGCAAAAGTTGCTATTTAGGGTGGAGCTCCACTTTAATGCCCATTTTTGTGCGCTCACTTTGAATATCCCTAATAAGCTACAAGCCTGAATAAATGGACATGTTGAGAGGGTTTTTTTACTTCTCTATTTGATTAGGCTTATTCTGACCTGCAGTTAGAATGGGAAAGAGTGATATATTTCTTAGTGTTGTTTTGCAGCCCCATTTATATCTCTTTTTAAGGAAAGGAGAGTGCTTTAGCTTGTTGTCTGTGCAGAACAGAACGAATAGGCTTCTAAGAATGAGTTATTTGGTTCGGCTTTTTTCCCGTAGTACCTAAATGTTAGAATCAGCATTTTAAATTCTGTCTTAATAGGAAATCTGCTCATTTATTGGCAATTTAGGTAAGATTCATTTATTAGAATATGGAGGCTTTAAAAGTATATCCTCAAGTTTTGACCCTCTAGAGGGGAACTTATATTAAGATTAAATCATGGTTTCAGTTTGGTGAAAATCGCCTGCTACAGGCATTAGAATTAATGCTAAATGTGTATAATTTTTTATCAAACAAATGTTATTACAGCTTCCAGGTAGCCTATATGTGATGCTTTAAATATATATAGATTTTTAAGTGAAACTATCATATGCTTTCATTAGTACACTTGCTTATGCCAGAATTTGTTTTATATGTTTATAGCTATTGGAAACATTTATCTATACATTCTATTCATCATTTCTTTATCTAACTTTATTTACACGTGTTGTGTATTTATTTTAATTGTATCATCCACCCAATAACACATCATACTCTGCTGGTTTTTATTTTCATACAAAGCATACAAGGCCACCATCACAAGTAAGGTTGGAGAGGTAAAGAAGTCTTTTTTTTTTTTCAAATATAATTTTTATTAACGCCCAACATGGGCTAAGAAAAGTCAGTACAAACATATACAAAGGGGCATTCAAGAAACAAATAACAAAGAGAAGAAAAGGGGAGGGGGGGACACCATCAACAATATCACAAGGAGGGAGGAACAAGGCAGGGGTACTGTACATTCTTAAAAAACTGATTGTATAGCAATTGACTACTACCCCCTTAAGCCACACCGTAGGGCCGTGGGCCCCGGCTAACAGTAAGGCCCCCATGCAACAACAGCAAAGGCCCAAAAACCCTGGTCACTCCATGCCCCCGGTAAAGAAGTATTTTATTGTTACTGCAGTCACTGTTATTGATTAAAAGGTTTGTGGCAGCATTTTATTTACAACACTACTCTCCCTCAAAAAAAGACAATGAAAATTAATAATTCAACGTAGTGATTTTACAGTTAGTGAAGCAACTAATATTGCAAAATTCTGTAATCTTCTGATAGAAGGTTTCTGTGCTTCTAATCTGGAAACAGGATGCTTGAGACATGTTACATCAAACTTTATATTCAAATATATCAGCTAAAATTTTCCCCTATCATAAAACAATCAAGCCCAAACAATAAAGATATATAATTTCAGGAAAAAACTGCTGTAGGTATATAGTATAGGTACCTACAATATTTGTGCCTGCACAACCCTGAATGTTACCATTCCCTGAAACAAGTTTATCTAGATTTTAGAATTCACAGTGCACCCTTCTAACTGCTACTGTTATAGAGGACCAGAGACCCAAAAAACATAATTCAAGGCTCACTGCTTCAAAGCTCCGGTGCTGTCACAGGAAAAAATGTAAATTAAAAGGCCTCCTTTTTCCCCAGTAGTTCTAGGCTACTACCTTGGGGTCCCATTGTGACACAAGGGGCCATTAAGACACCATAGCCCAAGGGGAAACAGCTGGTTTCAGAAGATGGAAAACCCAATACCACAGCAGTGGCGGCACTAGGACAGACTAACTACCCCTTTCCCAAACAGAGCCATATACGTCTAATATATCCCAAACAAAGGGCTCAATTGTTAAATCCACAGGAAGAAGGGGAAATCCAGTCCGACATAATTTATGTAAAAAACAAATCTTACCTTCAGAACTTGCTTGTACATCTTCATGTGCAAAAATAAATACATTCCCTCCATATTTCTCACAGTACAAAGAGTATGGCAGGAATCGGTAAAAGATTATTTTAAGTACAAATAGCACCAACATCCCTATAATACTGGAAGCGTAAATTTGGTTGGAGATGTGGGATATAAAGTCCCACATCTCCAACCAAATTTACGCTTCTCACAGTACAGTTTACCAGATTTTAGGGTGAACCCGATGCCCACAGTATTGGGGAAGAACAGATTATCTTTCCCATATGAAGCCCCAGTTCTCCCAGCAAGAATTCCTAAGGGTGAATACTCAACGTCCACCCCCCCCCCCCCGAGGGGAAAGCTAGGTTCTTGGCTGCTCACGTAGCTTTAATAAAGAGGTTGCTCTTTACGGAAAATAAAAGTCCGCCCTACTTCATCAGCAAAGTCAAGGCTGTGGCCACGTTGTCAGGCAACAAGCTGCCAAGCGAGGAGTCAAGTCCATGATGCTCAAGAAACAGGATGCCAAGGGCCAATGGAAGACATGAAAGAAGCAGTCAGGACAAAGGCTGCATTGCATGGAAAATGGGATGCTGGGCCGCGTAGGCATGGAAATCAGCAGAGGAGCACCAGGAAGTAGGACGATAGCACGGGGAGCAGTATGACTGACAGCAAATGTGCACTGGAAAGTGGGCTGAAAGGGACGATCAGCTTGGGAAAAAGGGTAAGTTATTACAGTTGGATGGTTTGCCAGTTGAGCTCTGCAGTCTAAAACCTTTTTTTTATGCAATGTATTATTGAAAGCCAACAACATGATATGTGGAAAGTTCAGTGCTGCCCCTGACAGTCCTGGTGCGCTAGGCCATTGCCTGTGTTGGTTGAGCAGAAATCAGGCCCCAGAGGCCTGATTATAGCACACTAGGAAATGTAATAAATGTGCTGTGAGTTGTTGCAGTAAGGTCCACTGGCTTATGAAGATATAGACAGGGCAGGTTTCTCACGGCTGCCTTTCGTAGTTAAAGCTGTGTGAGGGAATCCTGGCAGCCAAATCCTTGTAACTATGATCTCCTCACACAGCTGTCCTCTGATCAGGCGACTCACTCCTCAGGAATCTTACAAGATTCAAGGGAGATTAACATATTTTGTCCCTCATATTCTAGCACTTTCTGGCTCTGCCAAGAAAATGAAAGGAGTAATAAATCACTCCTTCCAGCCAAAATCAGTATATGCATTGTATTTTACTATGGCTCGGTTATTGGTTTGCACCAAGTAAAGGGACAAACAGAGACAGCGAGAGGACGCTGTGATGGTACCTTACCAGAGCTTAGGTTTTAAACACACATCCATCCATGTGTGTGAGGTACATACAAGACATTTTAGAGCTGTGTATAAATTAGGTATTCAGCTGTATGGCCATAAATCTGTCTGCAGGGCATGAGTGTGTTCATGCACAAATGTGGAAAAATGTGAGTCTGTTTCTTGCTGATTGTAAGGTTATGTGCTTCTTTTTTCCTTGTGCTTGTTCTTACAGACGTGTGACATTTCTGTACATGAAGCACATGGGCTGATTGGACTGGAAAAATGTAAAGTAAACATGTCAGCCTTTTAAAAGTGAAAATCTTCTCTGAAAGCAGGCCCAATAATCTTGTACCGAATCAATCTACAGTCGTAGTTCTGCTTCTTTTGCCTTACCTTTGTTAGTAAGAAAAGCACCTTCTGTGTGCTAATGATCCTTGTCACATCTTGTTACTAAGGTCTTGTGTTCCTTGACTTTAAAGTGGTTGTAAACCCACTTTTTCAACTTGCACCTACAGGTAAGCCTAGATTAAGGCTTACCTGTAGGTGCAAGAAATATCTCCTAAACCTACACGATTTAGGAGATATTTACCGTATTTATCGGCGTATAACACGCACCGGCGTATAACACGCACCCCAAGTTTAGGAGGGAATTTTAAGGAAAAAAACTTTTAGGAGGGAAATTCAAGGAAAAAAAACTTACATTTAAATGCAGCATGCAGCCTTGCCCAGTGTCCATCTGCAGCCTTGCCCAGTGTCCATCTGTCCATCTGCAGCCGTGCCCAGTGTCCATCTGTCCATCTGCAGCCGTGCCCAGTGTCCATCTGTCCATCTGCAGCCGTGCCCAGTGTTCATCTGTCCATCTGCAGCCGTGCCCAGTGCCTTTGCGATCGTGTCAGTCCCGGCGGTTTTTAAAATTTGGCGCCGATTTCTGTGGAGAGGAGCGAGCGGGGCCGAGTGTACTTCGGCTGGACTCGGCTCCTCTCGCAGTTCCGCCCATCTCCACTGACTGCGCCGCTGACGGAGAAAGCCGAGTGTACTTCGCCTAGACTCGTGTCTGCTCACAGTCACAGGCAGGACTGCGAGAGGAGCCGAGACTAGGCGAAGTACACTCGGCTTTCTCCGTCAGCGGCGCAGTCAGAGATGGGCGGGACTGCGAGAGGAGCCGAGTAAAGCCGATTGTACTTCGGCTTCGGCTCCGCTCGCTCCTCTCGCTCGTTTTCAGCAGGGGAATTCGACGGAGTATCGGCGTATAACACGCACCCACGATTTTCCCCTGATTTTAAGGGGAAAAAAGTGCGTGTTATACGCCGATAAATACGGTAGTTAAATGACAGGCGCCGCTGTCTACGGCGCATGCGCGCCGTAGACAACGGCGCATTCATGGGGTTTATCCCATTCACAAATTTGGCTACTTCCCAGCAATCGCTGGGTGTAGCCGAATGTGACGGCTCCCGCGCGCATGCGCAGAGTGACGTCTCCGCCGCTCCGGCCAATCACAGCGCCGAAGCGGCGCTGTGATTGGCTGGAGCGGCGATACCCGGAAGTAACCTTCCGGCTATCGCCGCAGAGATGGCTGCGGCTGAAGAGGGAGACGAGGACGGCTTCGGGGGCCCCGATCTAAGGTAAGTGATGCATAATGAGCTATTATGCTAGTCATATTAGCTCATTATGCCTTTCTCTTACAGGTAGTTTAAAAAAAAAAATTATATAAGGGTTTACAACCACTTTAAGAAAAAACCCCAGGAAGCACCCCGGTGGCCAACAAGGGCAAACCCTCAATAAACAGACGGATGGTAACTACGCAAGGCCTTGCTCCAGGTGTGGGGTTTAGCTGATTTTCTAACTAAAGTCATCGATTTACCTGTTTCCGAAAACATGGCATGAATGATAACTATCACAATTGCTTATTTTTTCAACCAAACTGTCCTGCTATCAAGTGGCTGGTGTCATAACTAATCACATGTGCAGCACAATGGCAGTTTCAGATTAAATTGGTACACACCTACCAAATATCAGCCAGTTCCTACTGATTTTCAGTATGTACCAATGTTAATGGCTGCAAGTGCTGATCAGTGTATTCTGGTGGGGGGGTGGGGGAGGGGAAGCCCCCTGTTAGATTACAATAGCATAGGAGAAATCCTTGTGTAGCGGGGTCCCCTTTAAGACTCCCAGGACTACCTTACCCAGAACCCCTTTCGACAATGTTTCCACCCCAGAGACTCATGGGAGGGGTTATATAAGGAAGAGGCGAGGCGGAGCTCTGTCTCTTTGGGACACAAGACTTCAGTGGAGAGATCTTCCTGTGCGGATCCGCTGTGGTGCAAGGCCTGATACCTGGGGCCTTGCACTGCTACCCAAAAGAGCCTTCCACCCCATCTCGAGCCTGGGTGGCATCTGACTCGGTTTCTTCAACCGCTGCTGAGCCGGAGACCCGACCGCTGCAGAGGCTGTGTGTGGAGACACAGCAGGTGGAAGTTCCCGGACTGGGATCGCGTCCGGAGGGGTGAGCGAGCACATGCTCAATCCACAAATACTGTATACCATTGTTAGGCCTACAGACTGCCGTGGCCCACCAGTTCCTATTTCAGTTCTTTTTCCCCACTGGAGATCCATAGCAGAACTGAGTCAAACGGATCTCTAGTGGAGTGTACTGTGTTGGCATTTTTTTACCCCCCCCCCCTTGGATTACAAATGTGTTCCTGAAATGTGCACCACCGTTTAAAGACTTGCATGCAAAGAATTTTACCCCCCTAGAGACTGAGTTATATGGTCAGGCCTGGCCATCTAGATAGTTTATTTAGTTGCTGCGCCATAGGGCGCATAGTGAAGTACTGTTACACGTGGCGCGTGTGCGCCATATCTGACTAGTTATAGTGTGTTTATTGCTGCAGTGCTCTGCAGATATATTCCTGTGATTTGTGATAACTGTTGATTTTATTGCCAGTAGAAGTAAACTCGTTATTCTTCTATCACTGCATTGGTGTCTGAATTTAACCATAGAGCATAAGATATATATATATTACCCTAGACTAACTGTGCCAGAAGGGGGTCGAGTAAATTGCCGGGGGTTGGCGGAGCTGTCTTCAGGGCCCAAACTAAATCTGCGGCCCTCTTAATTGAAGGTATCGCTACACGTGTGGGGTTCTCGTCTGGGATCCTGATACAGCAAGAAGAAGACCCCAGAGGTACCGGCATGGACCCGCTAACAGTAAAAGCGTGGTGTGAAACATCCAGAGCAGACCCGGACACGTCGGTAGTCATCAGCCTCCCGGGAGAGGAGTGGTCGACAGAGACGGTAGAGCAGCTAATGGTGTCCGTGTCCCCAGATTACACCCCGAGGGTGACGGAGATAAAACCAGACCCAGATACTTTGTATCAGTATGCACTAGTGGAGTACTGGGGCGGGATGCCAGAGACTTTCAAGCACAACTGTGTGCGGACGCCAGACAACAAAACCTATAGGTTAACGCACGCCATGACTATAAAGAAGGAGCCATCACCAACGGGATCGCCGCAAGGAGCAACCCATGTCTCACCTGAAAGAAGAGACAGGGTGACGCCTCCGGCGGCACCTGTACCCGTCACGGCCATATCACCAGAGCTGATAAATGCCATAGGGGATCTGCTAACCAAATGTCAGAAGACAAGCACGGTGCATGTAGAGACTAGCTACCGGAGACTAAAGACATTCTCAAGGAAGCTCCCTGTCCCTGCAGGGGAAGAAGATTTTGATACCTGGGTGGAGCAGGCATTACAAGCAGTAGAGGCATGGGAGGTGCCTGAAGCGCATAAGAGGCAACGAGTGATAGAAAGCCTCAAAGGCGCAGCAGCAGAAGCAGTGAAAAGTTTTCGGTTTGGGAATGCAGACTGCACAGCTCAAGACTGTCTAGCCATGCTACAGGAAGAGTTTGGTCAATTGGAAAAGGTGACAGAGATGGTCTACCAATTTGAACATACTTTCCAACAGCCGAAGGAGAAACTTTCAGAGTATGTTAGGAGACTGAACAGGTCGCTGTGCAAGATTGTGTTGAAGAAGGGAATGAAGCCCCAAGATACAGATGCGGCAAGAATGAAGCAAGTCTTAAAGGGAGCGTTGCGCTCAGATCCAGTCTGGCTGCACCTGAAAACCTCGGGAGGAGGAACGTCACTGACTTACTCTTATTTGATAAAAATCACCAGAGATGAGGAGGCACTGCAACAGGACCAGCAAATGATTAAGACAAATGTTGCCCCCGCACAGGTGTTAGTCAACCCAGTAATGACCCCTGAAAGAGACTCAGAGGTAGACACTTTAAAATCACAAATGTCCAAGGTGTTAGAGATGTTGACCTCTCTGATAGCAAAAGACCCAGAGGGCCCCAGGAGAGAAGTACCAAGGAGGGAACTATTCCCAATTGCCTCAGCACCCGCATCTTTACAAGAATGGGGAGATATAGTCTGCTTTAACTGTGGAGGAATTGGCCATATGGCAGCTACATGTTCCAGTCCCAAGAAGAAGAAAACAGATAACCGCAAGCCGGCGGGAAACTCCAGAGGGCCCCGGTGAAGGAGTCAACTGGGTGCCAATCATCTTCAGTGAGCTCCAAGCTGAATGCGAAGCAGAAGAAAAGAGGAGACAAAACCCCTCAGAGGAAACATAACATTCCTCAACAGAGATACACCCCAGAGAAAGGGGGCAAGACCCCTCAGAAGAGGCACAGCATTCCCCAGAGGGGATGCACACCTAAGAAAAACCATAATATCCCTCAGCGGGTCTGTACACCTATTGAAAGGAGTTGGACGAGAGAGAGTCCGAAGGGAAAGGACCAGAAGAAGGCGACCCCTGCCAGGCCATATCCGGAGAAGCTGGTAGGCCCATCCAAGTGGAGGGAGTCTACACCAGAGCCATCTTGGATACTGGGGCACAAGTGACCCTATTATACCGGGATTTCTACGATAAGCATTTGAGTCACCTACCCATCCAGAAGATAGAGGAACTGGAAATATGGGGGATTGGAACCTAGAGCTTCCCCTACGATGGCTATCTGCCCGTCAAGATGATCTTTGACCCATCTGTGGCTGGGAAGGCCGAAGTGTTTGACACCCTGGCAGTTGTGTGCCCTCGGCCGCCAGGAGCCAACAAGAGTTCCCTGATAATAGGGACAAACACGGGCCTGGTCTGAAGACTCCTAACCCCTCTAGTGAAAGAGAAGGGGCCAGCGGCCACCAAGATCCACCCCATGCTGAAGACGGCCTACCAACGGCTGGTCCTAGAGCAGAAAACCCCTGGGGAGGGGATAGGGAAGGTGTGGAGACTTGGAAGAGAAGGGGTAGTGTTGCAGCCCGGCGAAGTAACCTGTCTCAGAGCCACTGTGAAGCTTACTTGGGAGCAACCTGGACCCTTTGTCATGCTGGAGTCCGACCCAAGGGAAGAGTCCTCCGGTCTGGAAGTTATACCAGAAGTGATTCCGCTGAAGGCCCTGAAGAAGGCCCATTGTAGAGTTCCGGTGAGTGTTAGGAATACTACAGGTGGCCCCATGGAAAATCCCAGCCAGGATGCTGCTGGGCCAGGTGAGCCCTGCTGCCCCGGTTACCCTGTCAGAAGTCAAGGGGACGGGTGAAGGAGGAGATGTTTGGGAGAAGCTGTCCATGGAAAACCCGAATCTGCCCAGGGCTTGGAAAGAGAGAGCCAAGGCCCAGTTGACCAGATGGGAGAAGATCTTCTCCAAAGATGAGTTCGATGTGGGGTGTGCAAGGAGTGCCACCTATCAAATCCGCCTCCAGGAAGACAAGCCCTTCAGAGAGAGGGTTAGGCGGGTCCCACTAGCAGATCTGGAGGATCTAAGGGAACAACTCGCAGAACTCAAGAGGACTGGTGTGATCCGGGAGTCTAGAAGCCCCTATGTCTCCCTGATAGTGGTGGTCAGGAAGAAGAATGGGTCGTTGAGGCTCTGTATAGACTACAGGACTCTCAACAGGAGAACCATCCCCGACCAGTACACCACTCCGAGGATAGAGGACGCTTTACAGAGTTTGTCTGGAGCCAAGTGGTTCAGCGTTATGGATCTCAAGAGTGGATACTACCAGATCCCTATGCATCCAGAAGACAAGGAGAAGACAGCCTTCATAACCCCCGTGGGGTTCTTCGAGTTTGATCGAATGCCTCAGGGATTGTCTGGAGCTCCTGCTACCTTCCAACGTCTCATGGAGAAGACTGTAGGAGACATGAACCTTATTGAAGTCCTTGTATACCTGGACGATGTCATTGTCTTTGGGAGAACCCTGGAAGAACACGAAGAGAGGCTGGAAAAAGTGTTGAGAAGACTCAGTGAGGAGGGACTCAAGCTTTCGCCTGAGAAGTGTCGGTTCTACCAGTCTTCTGTGAACTATCTGGGGCACATAGTGTCTGAAGAAGGGGTGGCCACAGACCCTGAGAAATTGGAGGCAGTTACCTCCTGGCCAAGACCCACCACAGTAACAGAACTCAGATCCTTCTTGGGGTTCTGCTCCTATTACAGGAGGTTTGTGGAAGGATTCACCCGAATTGCCAGACCATTGAATGAACTACTCAAGACCGAGGGGGAAGAGGACGACTCAGGGCCCAGGAAGCCGGGAGAGTCAGTCAGAGGTCAGTGGAACCAAAAGTGTGAAGAGGCCTTCCAGGCGCTGAAGAAGAGCCTAACCACTGCCCCAGTCTTGGCCTATGCAGACCCAACCAAACCCTATGAACTACATGTAGATGCTAGTCATGACGGTCTGGGAGGAGTACTTTACCAAGAACACGAAGGACAACTGCGGCCTGTTGCCTACATGAGCAGGAGCCTGACCCCCTCTGAGAAGAACTACCCCACTCACAAGCTGGAGTTCCTGGCCCTTAAGTGGGCGGTCGTAGACAAGCTCAAAGACTACCTCTATGGGGCGGAGTTCACTGTGAAGACCGACAACAACCCCCTTACCTACCTTTTCACCACAGCAAAGCTGGACGCCACTGGACATAGGTGGATGGCCGCACTGTCTGGATTCAATTTCAGCCTAAAGTACAGGCCAGGGGCTGGAAATCGAGATGCAGACGCTCTGTCTAGGAGATCTCATGGCCCCACCAGTGACACAGAAGACTGGACTCAAGTGGCACCTGACGGGGTGCGGGCCCTTTGCCCTTTGTCAATTACAAGCCAGAGGAGGCTCAAGGGTGGAAGAGATAGGGGTTCCCATGGTAGGAGTCCCCAAACAATACTGTGGAGTAACCCAACTGGAGAAAGACCACCTGCCGAAACTGTCCAAGAAGGAACTGAGATGCGACCAATTAGAAGACCCCATGGAGAAATTGGTTCTGGAAGCCCTGGAGAATCAGGATCCAAATAGACTCCTGCGCCACTCCGCAAAAGAAGCTCGCCTGTTGAGGAAAGAGTGGGACAGGTTGCAGGTACATCAGGGAGTGGTCTACCGAAGGGGCCCCTCTGATGACCTGGAAGATAAATGGCAATTGTTCCTTCCGGAAAAACATCGAGAGACTGTTCTGATTGCCCTACATGACAATCACGGCCACCTAGGGGCGGAAAGGACCTTTCAACTCGTCAGAAGTCGGTTCTATTGGCCCTGCATGAGGGCAGAAGTGGAAGAGTACTGCCATTCATGTGCATGCTGCATCCAGAGGAAGACTTTACCCCATCAAGCTGCCCCAATGGGCCATCTACAAAGTCAAGGCCCAATGGATTCCTGGATTCGTTAGGAATCAAGAAAACCCGAACCACACCTTACCACCCACAGGGAGATGCTCAGATCAGGTTTAATCGAACCCTGCTCAATATGTTGGGAACTCTGGATAGTGAGAAGAAACAACATTGGAGCAAACACATAGCAGCTATAGTACACGCTTACAACTGCACCACCAGTGATGCTACAGGCTACTCCCCATATCGACTCATGTTTGGGAGAGAAGCAAGGTTACCTGTGGACCTGGCCTTTGGTACCTCTTTAGACCATTCCTCAGCCACATCACACAAAGGATATGTGGACAGGCTCAGACACAGCCTGAAAGTAGCCTATTAACAAGCTCAAGCAGCCTCAGATCAAAGGGGAGCTCGAAACAAAAGAAACTTCGACTTGAAGGTCCGGGTGCAAGACCTGCAGCCCGGGGACCGAGTACTGCTACGCAATCTGGGGGTCCCTGGAAAACACAAACTTGCAGACAGATGGAGATCTGAACCCTATGTCATCTGTAGGAAGCTGCCGGGCCTACCTGTCTACAAGTTGAAGCCAGAAGGAAAGGTAGGACCACTGAAGACGTGGCATCGAAATCACCTGCTCCCACTTGCTGAAGCAGTCAGGATACCTCCCAGTGAGGGACTCCCCTGAACCAGTCTCTATTCTGGATACCCCCAGGCCAAACACTCGGTCCCAGACCTCTCGGGCTGAAGATGGAGGGGCCTCTGAACTTAGTGGAGATGAAGGAAGAAAACTTGACTGGCTGTGGCCTTCCCCAACTCCAGGAACTTCTGCTATAGATCTTCCAACCACTGAAGACACTATAGATGGACAACTAAATGCAGAGGCCACTGAGTTCATCCCATCTAGTCCTTCATCAGATTACTGGGAAGATGCCTGTGATACTTACTCTGAAAAGGACCCTAGGGACTCTATGTATCCCTCGGCTCCTGAAGCAGATGTTCCAGAGCCCGCCGTGTTGCCCGAACCTGCTACAGAAGAAGAGCCTGTGGCACCAGAGCCAGAAACCCCAAGAGAGCAAAGGGCTCGAAGAGTCATAAGGCCTCCCAAAAAGTTGACTTACCCACAAATGGGGAAGAGCTCAGAAGATTCCGTGGTCACTGCCAGGAGGAGTGCAGAGAATCCGGATCCCTCCACTGTTCATTTGGTGGAGGGCAACCCCCACTCACTCTCTGGCACAGTTAGACAGGCCACTCATGATAGTGTGACCTGTGGGCAAGGGATTTCAACCCCTCGGTTTTGGTGGGAATTCCCTATGCCAACATCTTACGCAATGAAGTGGGGGGAGTGTGTAGCGGGGTCCCCTTTAAGACTCCCAGGACTACCTTACCCAGAACCCCTTTCGACAATGTTTCCACCCCAGAGACTCATGGGAGGGGTTATATAAGGAAGAGGCGAGGCGGAGCTCTGTCTCTTTGGGACACGAGACTTCAGTGGAGAGATCTTCCTGTGCGGATCCGCTGTGGTGCAAGGCCTGAAGCCTGGGGCCTTGCGCTGCTACCCAAAAGAGCCTTCCACCCCATCTCGAGCCTGGGTGGCATCTGACTCGGTTTCTTCAACCGCTGCTGAGCCGGAGACCCGACCGCTGCAGAGGCTGTGTGTGGAGACACAGCAGGTGGAAGTTCCCGGACTGGGATCGCGTCCGGAGGGGTGAGCGAGCACATGCTCAATCCACAAATACTGTATACCATTGTTAGGCCTACAGACTGCCGTGGCCCACCAGTTCCTATTTCAGTTCTTTTTCCTCACTGGAGATCCATAGCAGAACTGAGTCAAACGGATCTCTAGTGGAGTGTACTGTGTTGGCATTTTTTTACCCCCCCCCCTTTGATTACAAATGTGTTCCTGAAATGTGCACCACCGTTTAAAGACTTGCATACAAAGAATTTTACCCCCTTAGAGACTGAGTTATATGGTCAGGCCTGGCCATCTAGATAGTTTATTTAGTTGCAGTGAAGTACTGTTACACGTGGCGTGTGTGCGCCATATCTGACTAGTTATAGTGTGTTTATTGCTGCAGGGCTCTGCAGATATATTCCTGTGATTTGTGATAACTGTTGATTTTATTGCCAGTAGAAGTAAACTCGTTATTCTTCTATCACTGCATTGGTGTCTGAATTTAACCATAGAGCATAAGATATATATATATATTACCCTAGACTAACTGTGCCAGAAGGGGGTCGAGTAAATTGCCGGGGGTTGACGGAGCTGTCTTCAGTGCCCAAACTAAATCTGCGGCCCTCTTAATTGAAGGTATCGCTACACTTGCATAACACATTATTGTGTTGATGCAGAGATCTGTGAGTTTTTTTGTTCAACTCGCTGGTTGAATGAAAAAAACTACCCATGTACAGGGATGAGCTTCGTGTTCGAGTCGAACATACGTTCGACTCGAACATCGGCTGTTCGATCGTTCGACGAAGATCGAACGATTTGGTCCGTTCGCGCCAAATTCGAGTGACGCGAACGGCCCACAATGCACTACGCCATCGCAGTGTCATCCAGGCGCTGTGATTGGCCAAGCATGCACTGTGACCCCGCATGCTTGGCCAATCACAGCGCCGGCAGCGAGGAGAGCAATGATTGGCCACAGGCAGGATGCCTGTGGCCAATTATTGCTGAGGGGGTTTAGTACACGCCCCACACTATAAAAGGCTGCCAGCGCGGCGGCCTTGTGTAGTGTGTTCCGGAGCAGGGAAAGAGAAGCATAGGCAGGGACAGTGTCATTTTTTTCCTTTACTAATCCTGGATTCCTTGTGTTTAGGGACAGAGAAGGATAGGTAGGGAGAGTGTCAGTGTGTTATTCTGTGCTAAACCTTGTTTGTAGGGACAGAGAAGGACAGTGAGGGAAAGTGTCAGTGTGCTATTCTGTTCTAAACCAATCTTGCTGAACCGTATTTGAAATCCTTGAGTTTAGGGACAGAGAAGGACACTCGTGGAAACTATCAGTGTGCTATTCTGTGCTAAATCTTGTTTGTAGGGACAGAGAAGGACAGTGAGGGAAACTATCAGTGTGCTATTCTGTGCTAAACCTTGTTTGTAGGGACAGAGAAGGACAGTGAGGGAAACTGTCAGTGTGCTATTCTGTTCTAAACCAATCTTGCTGAACCATATTTGAAATCCTTGAGTTTAGGGACAGAGAAGGACACTCGTGGAAACTATCAGTGTGCTATTCTGTGCTAAATCTTGTTTGTAGGGACAGAGAAGGACAGTGAGGGAAACTATCAGTGTGCTATTCTGTGCTAAACCTTGTTTGTAGGGACAGAGAAGGACAGTGAGGGAAACTGTCAGTGTGCTATTCTGTGCTAAACCTTGTTTGTAGGGACAGAGAAGGACAGTGAGGGAAACTGTCAGTGTGCTATTCTGTGCTAAACCAATCTTGCTGAACCATATTTGAAATCCTTGAGTTTAGGGACAGAGAAGGACACTCAGGGAAACTGTCAGTGTGCTATTCTGTTCTAAACCAATCTTGCTGAACCGTATTTGAAATCCTTGAGTTTAGGGACAGAGAAGGACACTCGTGGAAACTATCAGTGTGCTATTCTGTGCTAAATCTTGTTTGTAGGGACAGAGAAGGACAGTGAGGGAAACTATCAGTGTGCTATTCTGTGCTAAACCTTGTTTGTAGGGACAGAGAAGGACAGTGAGGGAAACTGTCAGTGTGCTATTCTGTGCTAAACCTTGTTTGTAGGGACAGAGAAGGACAGTGAGGGAAACTGTCAGTGTGCTATTCTGTGCTAAACCAATCTTGCTGAACCATATTTGAAATCCTTGAGTTTAGGGACAGAGAAGGACACTCAGGGAAACTGTCAGTGTGCTATTCTGTTCTAAACCAATCTTGCTGAACCGTATTTGAAATCCTTGAGTTTAGGGACAGAGAAGGACACTCGTGGAAACTATCAGTGTGCTATTCTGTGCTAAACCTTGTTTGTAGGGACAGAGAAGGACAGTGAGGGAAAGTGTCAGTGTGCTATTCTGTGCTAAACCAATCTTGCTGAACCATATTTGAAATCCTTGAGTTTAGGGACAGAGAAGGACACTCGGGGAAACTGTCAGTGTGCTATTCTGTTCTAAACCAATCTTGCTGAACCGTATTTGAAATCCTTGAGTTTAGGGACAGAAGGACACTCGTGGAAACTATCAGTGTGCTATTCTGTGCTAAATCTTGTTTGTAGGGACAGAGAAGGACAGTGAGGGAAACTGTCAGTGTGCTATTCTGTGCTAAACCAATCTTGCTGAGCCATATTTGAAATCCTTGAGTTTAGGGACAGAGAAGGACACTCTGGGAAACTGTCAGTGTGCTATTCTGTTCTAAACCAATCTTGCTGAACCATATTTGAAATCCTTGAGTTTAGGGACAGAGAAGGACACTCGTGGAAACTATCAGTGTGCTATTCTGTGCTAAATCTTGTTTGTAGGGACAGAGAAGGACAGTGAGGGAAACTATCAGTGTGCTATTCTGTGCTAAACCTTGTTTGTAGGGACAGAGAAGGACAGTGAGGGAAACTGTCAGTGTACTATTCTGTGCTAAACCAATCTTGCTGAACCATATTTGAAATCCTTGAGTTTAGGGACAGAGAAGGACACTCAGGGAAACTGTCAGTGTGCTATTCTGTTCTAAACCAATCTTGCTGAACCGTATTTGAAATCCTTGAGTTTAGGGACAGAGAAGGACACTCGTGGAAACTATCAGTGTGCTATTCTGTGCTAAACCTTGTTTGTAGGGACAGAGAAGGACAGTGAGGGAAAGTGTCAGTGTGCTATTCTGTGCTAAACCAATCTTGCTGAACCACATTTGAAATCCTTGAGTTTAGGGACAGAGAAGGACACTCGGGGAAACTGTCAGTGTGCTATTCTGTTCTAAACCAATCTTGCTGAACCGTATTTGAAATCCTTGAGTTTAGGGACAGAGAAGGACACTCATGGAAACTATCAGTGTGCTATTCTGTGCTAAATCTTGTTTGTAGGGACAGAGAAGGACAGTGAGGGAAACTGTCAGTGTGCTATTCTGTGCTAAACCAATCTTGCTGAACCATATTTGAAATCCTTGAGTTTAGGGACAGAGAAGGACACTCGGGGAAACTGTCAGTGTGCTATTCTGTTCTAAACCAATCTTGCTGAACCATATTTGAAATCCTTGAGTTTAGGGACAGAGAAGGACACTCGTGGAAACTATCAGTGTGCTATTCTGTGCTAAATCTTGTTTGTAGGGACAGAGAAGGACAGTGAGGGAAACTATCAGTGTGCTATTCTGTGCTAAACCTTGTTTGTAGGGACAGAGAAGGACAGTGAGGGAAACTGTCAGTGTGCTATTCTGTGCTAAACCAATCTTGCTGAACCATATTTGAAATCCTTGAGTTTAGGGACAGAGAAGGACACTCAGGGAAACTGTCAGTGTGCTATTCTGTTCTAAACCAATCTTGCTGAACCGTATTTGAAATCCTTGAGTTTAGGGACAGAGAAGGACACTCGTGGAAACTATCAGTGTGCTATTCTGTGCTAAATCTTGTTTGTAGGGACAGAGAAGGACAGTGAGGGAAACTGTCAGTGTGCTATTCTGTGCTAAACCAATCTTGCTGAACCATATTTGAAATCCTTGAGTTTAGGGACAGAGAAGGACACTCGGGGAAACTGTCAGTGTGCTATTCTGTGCTAAACCTTGTTTGTAGGGACAGAGAAGGACAGTGAGGGAAAGTGTCAGTGTGCTATTCTGTGCTAAACCAATCTTGCTGAACCATATTTGAAATCCTTGAGTTTAGGGACAGAGAAGGACACTCGGGGAAACTGTCAGTGTGCTATTCTGTTCTAAACCAATCTTGCTGAACCGTATTTGAAATCCTTAAGTTTAGGGACAGAGAAGGACACTCGTGGAAACTATCAGTGTGCTATTCTGTGCTAAATCTTGTTTGTAGGGACAGAGAAGGACAGTGAGGGAAACTGTCAGTGTGCTATTCTGTGCTAAACCAATCTTGCTGAACCATATTTGAAATCCTTGAGTTTAGGGACAGAGAAGGACACTCGGGGAAACTGTCAGTGTGCTATTCTGTTCTAAACCAATCTTGCTGAACCATATTTGAAATCCTTGAGTTTAGGGACAGAGAAGGACACTCGTGGAAACTATCAGTGTGCTATTCTGTGCTAAATCTTGTTTGTAGGGACAGAGAAGGACAGTGAGGGAAACTATCAGTGTGCTATTCTGTGCTAAACCTTGTTTGTAGGGACAGAGAAGGACAGTGAGGGAAACTGTCAGTGTGCTATTCTGTGCTAAACCAATCTTGCTGAACCATATTTGAAATCCTTGAGTTTAGGGACAGAGAAGGACACTCAGGGAAACTGCCAGTGTGCTATTCTGTTCTAAACCAATCTTGCTGAACCGTATTTGAAATCCTTGAGTTTAGGGACAGAGAAGGACACTCGTGGAAACTATCAGTGTGCTATTCTGTGCTAAATCTTGTTTGTAGGGACAGAGAAGGACAGTGAGGGAAACTATCAGTGTGCTATTCTGTGCTAAACCTTGTTTGTAGGGACAGAGAAGGACAGTGAGGGAAACTGTCAGTGTGCTATTCTGTGCTAAACCAATCTTGCTGAACCATATTTGAAATCCTTGAGTTTAGGGACAGAGAAGGACACTCAGGGAAACTGTCAGTGTGCTATTCTGTTCTAAACCAATCTTGCTGAACCGTATTTGAAATCCTTGAGTTTAGGGACAGAGAAGGACACTCGTGGAAACTATCAGTGTGCTATTCTGTGCTAAATCTTGTTTGTAGGGACAGAGAAGGACAGTGAGGGAAACTGTCAGTGTGCTATTCTGTTCTAAACCAATCTTGCTGAACCGTATTTGAAATCCTTGAGTTTAGGGACAGAGAAGGACACTCGTGGAAACTATCAGTGTGCTATTCTGTGCTAAATCTTGTTTGTAGGGACAGAGAAGGACAGTGAGGGAAACTGTCAGTGTGCTATTCTGTGCTAAACCAATCTTGCTGAACCATATTTGAAATCCTTGAGTTTAGGGACAGAGAAGGACACTCGTGGAAAATATCAGTGTGCTATTCTGTGCTAAATCTTGTTTGTAGGGACAGAGAAGGACAGTGAGGGAAACTATCAGTGTGCTATTCTGTGCTAAACCTTGTTTGTAGGGACAGAGAAGGACAGTGAGGGAAACTGTCAGTGTGCTATTCTGTGCTAAACCAATCTTGCTGAACCATATTTGAAATCCTTGAGTTTAGGGACAGAGAAGGAAACTCAGGGAAACTGTCAGTGTGCTATTCTGTTCTAAACCAATCTTGCTGAACCGTATTTGAAATCCTTGAGTTTAGGGACAGAGAAGGACACTCGTGGAAACTATCAGTGTGCTATTCTGTGCTAAATCTTGTTTGTAGGGACAGAGAAGGACAGTGAGGGAAACTGTCAGTGTGCTATTCTGTGCTAAACCAATCTTGCTGAACCATATTTGAAATCCTTGAGTTTAGGGACAGAGAAGGACACTCGGGGAAACTGTCAGTGTGCTATTCTGTGCTAAACCTTGTTTGTAGGGACAGAGAAGGACAGTGAGGGAAAGTGTCAGTGTGCTATTCTGAGCTAAACCAATCTTGCTGAACCATATTTGAAATCCTTGAGTTTAGGGACAGAGAAGGACACTCGGGGAAACTGTCAGTGTGCTATTCTGTTCTAAACCAATCTTGCTGAACCGTATTTGAAATCCTTGAGTTTAGGGACAGAGAAGGACACTCGTGGAAACTATCAGTGTGCTATTCTGTGCTAAATCTTGTTTGTAGGGACAGAGAAGGACAGTGAGGGAAACTGTCAGTGTGCTATTCTGTGCTAAACCAATCTTGCTGAACCATATTTGAAATCCTTGAGTTTAGGGACAGAGAAGGACACTCGGGGAAACTGTCAGTGTGCTATTCTGTTCTAAACCAATCTTGCTGAACCATATTTGAAATCCTTGAGTTTAGGGACAGAGAAGGACACTCGTGGAAACTATCAGTGTGCTATTCTGTGCTAAATCTTGTTTGTAGGGACAGAGAAGGACAGTGAGGGAAACTATCAGTGTGCTATTCTGTGCTAAACCTTGTTTGTAGGGACAGAGAAGGACAGTGAGGGAAACTGTCAGTGTGCTATTCTGTGCTAAACCAATCTTGCTGAACCATATTTGAAATCCTTGAGTTTAGGGACAGAGAAGGACACTCAGGGAAACTGCCAGTGTGCTATTCTGTTCTAAACCAATCTTGCTGAACCGTATTTGAAATCCTTGAGTTTAGGGACAGAGAAGGACACTCGTGGAAACTATCAGTGTGCTATTCTGTGCTAAATCTTGTTTGTAGGGACAGAGAAGGACAGTGAGGGAAACTGTCAGTGTGCTATTCTGTGCTAAACCAATCTTGCTGAACCATATTTGAAATCCTTGAGTTTAGGGACAGAGAAGGACACTCGGGGAAACTGTCAGTGTGCTATTCTGTGCTAAACCTTGTTTGTAGGGACAGAGAAGGACAGTGAGGGAAAGTGTCAGTGTGCTATTCTGTGCTAAACCAATCTTGCTGAACCATATTTAAAAAACCTTGAGTTTAGGGACAGAGAAGGACACTCTGGGAAACTGTCAGTGTGCTATTCTGTTCTAAACCAATCTTGCTGAACCGTATTTGAAATCCTTGAGTTTAGGGACAGAGAAGGACACTCGTGGAAACTATCAGTGTGCTATTCTGTGCTAAATCTTGTTTGTAGAGACAGAGAAGGACAGTGAGGGAAACTATCAGTGTGCTATTCTGTGCTAAACCTTGTTTGTAGGGACAGAGAAGGACAGTGAGGGAAACTGTCAGTGTGCTATTCTGTGCTAAACCAATCTTGCTGAACCATATTTGAAATCCTTGAGTTTAGGGACAGAGAAGGACACTCGGGGAAACTGTCAGTGTGCTATTCTGTGCTAAACCTTGTTTGTAGGGACAGAGAAGGACAGTGAGGGAAAGTGTCAGTGTGCTATTCTGTGCTAAACCAATCTTGCTGAACCATATTTGAAATCCTTGAGTTTAGGGACAGAGAAGGACAGTGAGGGAAAGTGTCAGTGTGCTATTCTGTGCTAAACCAATCTTGCTGAACCATATTTGAAATCCTTGAGTTTAGGGACAGAGAAGGACACTCGGGGAAACTGTCAGTGTGCTATTCTGTTCTAAACCAATCTTGCTGAACCATATTTGAAATCCTTGAGTTTAGGGACAGAGAAGGACACTCGTGGAAACTATCAGTGTGCTATTCTGTGCTAAATCTTGTTTGTAGGGACAGAGAAGGACAGTGAGGGAAACTATCAGTGTGCTATTCTGTGCTAAACCTTGTTTGTAGGGACAGAGAAGGACAGTGAGGGAAACTGTCAGTGTGCTATTCTGTGCTAAACCAATCTTGCTGAACCATATTTGAAATCCTTGAGTTTAGGGACAGAGAAGGACACTCAGGGAAACTGTCAGTGTGCTATTCTGTTCTAAACCAATCTTGCTGAACCGTATTTGAAATCCTTGAGTTTAGGGACAGAGAAGGACACTCGTGGAAACTATCAGTGTGCTATTCTGTGCTAAATCTTGTTTGTAGGGACAGAGAAGGACAGTGAGGGAAACTGTCAGTGTGCTATTCTGTGCTAAACCAATCTTGCTGAACCATATTTGAAATCCTTGAGTTTAGGGACAGAGAAGGACACTCGGGGAAACTGTCAGTGTGCTATTCTGTGCTAAACCTTGTTTGTAGGGACAGAGAAGGACAGTGAGGGAAAGTGTCAGTGTGCTATTCTGTGCTAAACCAATCTTGCTGAACCATATTTGAAATCCTTGAGTTTAGGGACAGAGAAGGACACTCGGGGAAACTGTCAGTGTGCTATTCTGTTCTAAACCAATCTTGCTGAACCGTATTTGAAATCCTTAAGTTTAGGGACAGAGAAGGACACTCGTGGAAACTATCAGTGTGCTATTCTGTGCTAAATCTTGTTTGTAGGGACAGAGAAGGACAGTGAGGGAAACTGTCAGTGTGCTATTCTGTGCTAAACCAATCTTGCTGAACCATATTTGAAATCCTTGAGTTTAGGGACAGAGAAGGACACACGGGGAAACTGTCAGTGTGCTATTCTGTTCTAAACCAATCTTGCTGAACCATATTTGAAATCCTTGAGTTTAGGGACAGAGAAGGACACTCGTGGAAACTATCAGTGTGCTATTCTGTGCTAAATCTTGTTTGTAGGGACAGAGAAGGACAGTGAGGGAAACTATCAGTGTGCTATTCTGTGCTAAACCTTGTTTGTAGGGACAGAGAAGGACAGTGAGGGAAACTGTCAGTGTGCTATTCTGTGCTAAACCAATCTTGCTGAACCATATTTGAAATCCTTGAGTTTAGGGACAGAGAAGGACACTCAGGGAAACTGCCAGTGTGCTATTCTGTTCTAAACCAATCTTGCTGAACCGTATTTGAAATCCTTGAGTTTAGGGACAGAGAAGGACACTCGTGGAAACTATCAGTGTGCTATTCTGTGCTAAATCTTGTTTGTAGGGACAGAGAAGGACAGTGAGGGAAACTGTCAGTGTGCTATTCTGTGCTAAACCAATCTTGCTGAACCATATTTGAAATCCTTGAGTTTAGGGACAGAGAAGGACACTTGGGGAAACTGTCAGTGTGCTATTCTGTTCTAAACCAATCTTGCTGAACCGTATTTGAAATCCTTGAGTTTAGGGACAGAGAAGGACACTCGTGGAAACTATCAGTGTGCTATTCTGTGCTAAATCTTGTTTGTAGGGACAGAGAAGGACAGTGAGGGAAACTATCAGTGTGCTATTCTGTGCTAAACCTTGTTTGTAGGGACAGAGAAGGACAGTGAGGGAAACTGTCAGTGTGCTATTCTGTGCTAAACCAATCTTGCTGAACCATATTTGAAATCCTTGAGTTTAGGGACAGAGAAGGACACTCAGGGAAACTGTCAGTGTGCTATTCTGTTCTAAACCAATCTTGCTGAACCGTATTTGAAATCCTTGAGTTTAGGGACAGAGAAGGACACTCGTGGAAACTATCAGTGTGCTATTCTGTGCTAAATCTTGTTTGTAGGGACAGAGAAGGACAGTGAGGGAAACTGTCAGTGTGCTATTCTGTTCTAAACCAATCTTGCTGAACCGTATTTGAAATCCTTGAGTTTAGGGACAGAGAAGGACACTCGTGGAAACTATCAGTGTGCTATTCTGTGCTAAATCTTGTTTGTAGGGACAGAGAAGGACAGTGAGGGAAACTGTCAGTGTGCTATTCTGTGCTAAACCAATCTTGCTGAACCATATTTGAAATCCTTGAGTTTAGGGACAGAGAAGGACACTCGTGGAAAATATCAGTGTGCTATTCTGTGCTAAATCTTGTTTGTAGGGACAGAGAAGGACAGTGAGGGAAACTATCAGTGTGCTATTCTGTGCTAAACCTTGTTTGTAGGGACAGAGAAGGACAGTGAGGGAAACTGTCAGTGTGCTATTCTGTGCTAAACCAATCTTGCTGAACCATATTTGAAATCCTTGAGTTTAGGGACAGAGAAGGAAACTCAGGGAAACTGTCAGTGTGCTATTCTGTTCTAAACCAATCTTGCTGAACCGTATTTGAAATCCTTGAGTTTAGGGACAGAGAAGGACACTCGTGGAAACTATCAGTGTGCTATTCTGTGCTAAATCTTGTTTGTAGGGACAGAGAAGGACAGTGAGGGAAACTGTCAGTGTGCTATTCTGTGCTAAACCAATCTTGCTGAACCATATTTGAAATCCTTGAGTTTAGGGACAGAGAAGGACACTCGGGGAAACTGTCAGTGTGCTATTCTGTGCTAAACCTTGTTTGTAGGGACAGAGAAGGACAGTGAGGGAAAGTGTCAGTGTGCTATTCTGTGCTAAACCAATCTTGCTGAACCATATTTGAAATCCTTGAGTTTAGGGACAGAGAAGGACACTCGGGGAAACTGTCAGTGTGCTATTCTGTTCTAAACCAATCTTGCTGAACCGTATTTGAAATCCTTGAGTTTAGGGACAGAGAAGGACACTCGTGGAAACTATCAGTGTGCTATTCTGTGCTAAATCTTGTTTGTAGGGACAGAGAAGGACAGTGAGGGAAACTGTCAGTGTGCTATTCTGTGCTAAACCAATCTTGCTGAACCATATTTGAAATCCTTGAGTTTAGGGACAGAGAAGGACACTCGGGGAAACTGTCAGTGTGCTATTCTGTTCTAAACCAATCTTGCTGAACCATATTTGAAATCCTTGAGTTTAGGGACAGAGAAGGACACTCGTGGAAACTATCAGTGTGCTATTCTGTGCTAAATCTTGTTTGTACGGACAGAGAAGGACAGTGAGGGAAACTATCAGTGTGCTATTCTGTGCTAAACCTTGTTTGTAGGGACAGAGAAGGACAGTGAGGGAAACTGTCAGTGTGCTATTCTGTGCTAAACCAATCTTGCTGAACCATATTTGAAATCCTTGAGTTTAGGGACAGAGAAGGACACTCAGGGAAACTGTCAGTGTGCTATTCTGTTCTAAACCAATCTTGCTGAACCGTATTTGAAATCCTTGAGTTTAGGGACAGAGAAGGACACTCGTGGAAACTATCAGTGTGCTATTCTGTGCTAAATCTTGTTTGTAGGGACAGAGAAGGACAGTGAGGGAAACTGTCAGTGTGCTATTCTGTGCTAAACCAATCTTGCTGAACCATATTTGAAATCCTTGAGTTTAGGGACAGAGAAGGACATTCGGGGAAACTGTCAGTGTGCTATTCTGTGCTAAACCTTGTTTGTAGGGACAGAGAAGGACAGTGAGGGAAAGTGTCAGTGTGCTATTCAGTGCTAAACCAATCTTGCTGAACCATATTTGAAATCCTTGAGTTTAGGGACAGAGAAGGACACTCTGGGAAACTGTCAGTGTGCTATTCTGTTCTAAACCAATCTTGCTGAACCGTATTTGAAATCCTTGAGTTTAGGGACAGAGAAGGACACTCGTGGAAACTATCAGTGTGCTATTCTGTGCTAAATCTTGTTTGTAGGGACAGAGAAGGACAGTGAGGGAAACTATCAGTGTGCTATTCTGTGCTAAACCTTGTTTGTAGGGACAGAGAAGGACAGTGAGGGAAACTGTCAGTGTGCTATTCTGTGCTAAACCAATCTTGCTGAACCATATTTGAAATCCTTGAGTTTAGGGACAGAGAAGGACACTCGGGGAAACTGTCAGTGTGCTATTCTGTGCTAAACCTTGTTTGTAGGGACAGAGAAGGACAGTGAGGGAAAGTGTCAGTGTGCTATTCTGTGCTAAACCAATCTTGCTGAACCATATTTGAAATCCTTGAGTTTAGGGACAGAGAAGGACAGTGAGGGAAAGTGTCAGTGTGCTATTCTGTGCTAAACCAATCTTGCTGAACCATATTTGAAATCCTTGAGTTTAGGGACAGAGAAGGACACTCGGGGAAACTGTCAGTGTGCTATTCTGTTCTAAACCAATCTTGCTGAACCGTATTTGAAATCCTTGAGTTTAGGGACAGAGAAGGACAGTCGTGGAAACTATCAGTGTGCTATTCTGTGCTAAATCTTGTTTGTAGGGACAGAGAAGGACAGTGAGGGAAACTGTCAGTGTGCTATTCTGTGCTAAACCAATCTTGCTGAACCATATTTGAAATCCTTGAGTTTAGGGACAGAGAAGGACACTCGTGGAAACTATCAGTGTGCTATTCTGTGCTAAATCTTGTTTGTAGGGACAGAGAAGGACAGTGAGGGAAACTATCAGTGTGCTATTCTGTGCTAAACCTTGTTTGTAGGGACAGAGAAGGACAGTGAGGGAAACTGTCAGTGTGCTATTCTGTGCTAAACCAATCTTGCTGAACCATATTTCAAATCCTTGAGTTTAGGGACAGAGAAGGACACTCGGGGAAACTGTCAGTGTGCTATTCTGTGCTAAACCTTGTTTGTAGGGACAGAGAAGGACAGTGAGGGAAAGTGTCAGTGTGCTATTCTGTGCTAAACCAATCTTGCTGAACCATATTTGAAATCCTTGAGTTTAGGGACAGAGAAGGACACTCGGGGATACTGTCAGTGTGCTATTCTGTTCTAAACCAATCTTGCTGAACCGTATTTGAAATCCTTGAGTTTAGGGACAGAGAAGGACACTCGTGGAAACTATCAGTGTGCTATTCTGTGCTAAATCTTGTTTGTAGGGACAGAGAAGGACAGTGAGGGAAACTATCAGTGTGCTATTCTGTGCTAAACCTTGTTTGTAGGGACAGAGAAGGACAGTGAGGGAAACTGTCAGTGTGCTATTCTGTGCTAAACCAATCTTGCTGAACCATATTTGAAATCCTTGAGTTTAGGGACAGAGAAGGACACTCGGGGAAACTGTCAGTGTGCTATTCTGTTCTAAACCAATCTTGCTGAACCGTATTTGAAATCCTTGAGTTTAGGGACAGAGAAGGACACTCGTGGAAACTATCAGTGTGCTATTCTGTGCTAAATCTTGTTTGTAGGGACAGAGAAGGACAGTGAGGGAAACTATCAGTGTGCTATTCTGTGCTAAACCTTGTTTGTAGGGACAGAGAAGGACAGTGAGGGAAACTGTCAGTGTGCTATTCTGTGCTAAACCAATCTTGCTGAACCATATTTGAAATCCTTGAGTTTAGGGACAGAGAAGGACACTCGGGGAAACTGTCAGTGTGCTATTCTGTGCTAAACCTTGTTTGTAGGGACAGAGAAGGACAGTGAGGGAAAGTGTCAGTGTGCTATTCTGTTCTAAACCAATCTTGCTGAACCGTATTTGAAATCCTTGAGTTTAGGGACAGAGAAGGACACTCGTGGAAACTATCAGTGTGCTATTCTGTGCTAAATCTTGTTTGTAGGGACAGAGAAGGACAGTGAGGGAAACTATCAGTGTGCTATTCTGTGCTAAACCTTGTTTGTAGGGACAGAGAAGGACAGTGAAGGAAACTGTCAGTGTGCTATTCTGTGCTAAACCAATCTTGCTGAACCATATTTGAAATCCTTGAGTTTAGGGACAGAGAAGGACACTCGGGGAAACTGTCAGTGTGCTATTCTGTGCTAAACCTTGTTTGTAGGGACAGAGAAGGACAGTGAGGGAAAGTGTCAGTGTGCTATTCAGTGCTAAACCAATCTTGCTGAACCATATTTGAAATCCTTGAGTTTAGGGACAGAGAAGGACACTCTGGGAAACTGTCAGTGTGCTATTCTGTTCTAAACCAATCTTGCTGAACCGTATTTGAAATCCTTGAGTTTAGGGACAGAGAAGGACACTCGTGGAAACTATCAGTGTGCTATTCTGTGCTAAATCTTGTTTGTAGGGACAGAGAAGGACAGTGAGGGAAACTATCAGTGTGCTATTCTGTGCTAAACCTTGTTTGTAGGGACAGAGAAGGACAGTGAGGGAAACTGTCAGTGTGCTATTCTGTGCTAAACCAATCTTGCTGAACCATATTTGAAATCCTTGAGTTTAGGGACAGAGAAGGACACTCGGGGAAACTGTCAGTGTGCTATTCTGTGCTAAACCTTGTTTGTAGGGACAGAGAAGGACAGTGAGGGAAAGTGTCAGTGTGCTATTCTGTGCTAAACCAATCTTGCTGAACCATATTTGAAATCCTTGAGTTTAGGGACAGAGAAGGACAGTGAGGGAAAGTGTCAGTGTGCTATTCTGTGCTAAACCAATCTTGCTGAACCATATTTGAAATCCTTGAGTTTAGGGACAGAGAAGGACACTCGGGGAAACTGTCAGTGTGCTATTCTGTTCTAAACCAATCTTGCTGAACCGTATTTGAAATCCTTGAGTTTAGGGACAGAGAAGGACAGTCGTGGAAACTATCAGTGTGCTATTCTGTGCTAAATCTTGTTTGTAGGGACAGAGAAGGACAGTGAGGGAAACTGTCAGTGTGCTATTCTGTGCTAAACCAATCTTGCTGAACCATATTTGAAATCCTTGAGTTTAGGGACAGAGAAGGACACTCGTGGAAACTATCAGTGTGCTATTCTGTGCTAAATCTTGTTTGTAGGGACAGAGAAGGACAGTGAGGGAAACTATCAGTGTGCTATTCTGTGCTAAACCTTGTTTGTAGGGACAGAGAAGGACAGTGAGGGAAACTGTCAGTGTGCTATTCTGTGCTAAACCAATCTTGCTGAACCATATTTCAAATCCTTGAGTTTAGGGACAGAGAAGGACACTCGGGGAAACTGTCAGTGTGCTATTCTGTGCTAAACCTTGTTTGTAGGGACAGAGAAGGACAGTGAGGGAAAGTGTCAGTGTGCTATTCTGTGCTAAACCAATCTTGCTGAACCATATTTGAAATCCTTGAGTTTAGGGACAGAGAAGGACACTCGGGGATACTGTCAGTGTGCTATTCTGTTCTAAACCAATCTTGCTGAACCGTATTTGAAATCCTTGAGTTTAGGGACAGAGAAGGACACTCGTGGAAACTATCAGTGTGCTATTCTGTGCTAAATCTTGTTTGTAGGGTGTGAGGGGGTTAACTCGGTAGCGGGTGTGTGTGACCCCCTGGTTGGGCTCCCCACACAAAAACAGGGCCAGCAGACGGAGGTTGTGGTTTTCAAAATCAAAAGGTGCGGTTTATTTCTCTATGTACAGTGACAAAAACACAGCAAAGCCAAAAAGAAACAAACAAAATAAATCCTGGTCAGTTTGACCTCTGACTAAACATACAGGTTTCCTAAACTAACAACTGGGATCAGCCTGGTGCTGTCCTAGTCCCTAAGTCCCTGGTTTAGTAAAAGTCCAAACAAATAGCCACACAGGCTTTGCCTCACCGCACAGGGGTTCACTCTCCCTAGACAGTCCACACAGGTCTGGTTCCAGGCATGAGCTAACATCTAATGAAGCTGGGAGTTTTTATAGAGGCCTTAAACGAACTGACAGGCTTCAGCTGGTCTCATCAACTCCCTGCCTCACGACGCCCAGCACTCTCCCTAGAGGTATGAGTCATTCATGAGCCCACTAGCCTCAGCTGGGCTTCATCAACTCCCTAGTTGTATAAGTCGGCATAAAGCCTGAATCTGGGAGAAATATATCTACCCCCCTGGATGCAACCAGGTGACTTTACCTTCCTGCTGTCACATACCCCCCCCTCTTGTTTTAACCTTGGGGTTGGAACACCAGCAATCAGGCATTCATGTACTCGAGACAAAGCATCCACATTCCCCATTTGAACGCCAGGGCGATGCTTTACTGTGAAGTTGAATTCCTGTAGGGCCAGGAACCACCTATTCACTCTTCTATTTGTCTCCTTGTTTTGAGCCATCCACTTTAACGGAGCGTGATCCGTAACCATGTCAAAGTGCCTACCTAGCAGATAGTACCGAAGGGAATCTAGAGCCCACTTCACCGCTAAACACTCCTTTTCAACCGTGGCGTAATTTACCTCATGGGACTTCAACTTCCTGCTGAGGTAAATGACTGGGTGCTCTTCCCCGTTCCAGACCTGGGACAATACTGCTCCTAACCCCACATCTGACGCATCACTTTGTACGACAAAGTCTTTAGAGAAGTCGGGTGAGTACAACACTGGCTGGCTACATAAGGCTTGTTTCAAGAATTGGAATGCTGCCTCAGCCTCGGGGGTCCATTTAATCATGACCGACCCTTTCCCTTTCGTCAGGTTGGTTAGGGGCACAGCCTTAGAAGCAAAGTGGGGAATGAAGCGCCGATAATAACCCGCGATTCCCAGAAAGGCTCGTACCTGCTTCTTGCTGTTGGGACGTGGCCAACTCTGGATGGCCTCGACTTTGTTGAGTTGGGGTTTTATTACTCCCCTGCCAATGGTGTACCCAAGATATTTGGCCTCCTCCTGCCCAATGGTACACTTCTTGGGGTTAGCCGTAAACCCCGCTTCCCGAACAGAGTCCAGGACTGCTTGCACTTTTGGCAGATGTGAGGCCCAATCTGTGCTATGGACAATTACGTCATCCAGGTAAGCCGCAGCATACTTCCGATGGGGCCTCAGCATCTGGTCCATTTTCCGCTGGAATGTGGCCGGCGCATTCTGTAACCCGAACGGCATTCTCTTATATTGGAACGCCCCGTCTGGGGTTACAAATGCGGTTTTCTCTTTGGCCGACTTGGCCAGGGGAATTTGCCAATACCCTTTTGTGAGGTCAAGAGTCGTCATGTATCGGGCTGTTCCCAGCCGGTCGATCAACTCATCTATACGTGGCATGGGGTAGGTGTCAAATTTTGTAACTTTGTTCAACTGACGAAAATCGTTACAAAATCGCCAGCTCCCATCCGGTTTAGGCACCAACACAATGGGACTAGACCAATCACTTTGGGACTCCTCTATCACCCCTAAGTTCAGCATTTTCTGTACTTCCTCCCGTATTGCCTCCCGTCGGGCCTCTGGGATCCGATAGGGTTTTAACTTCACCCTTTCACCGGGCGGGGTAATAATATCATGCTCTACCCCAGATGTTTGTCCCGGCAGCTCAGAGAACACCTCCTTGTTGCGAAGCACAAACTCCTTAACCTCCTGTTGTTGGGGTTGTGACAAGGTGGCTGCTATTCCAACCTCCGGAATCACGCAACCAGTTTGAGCTGGTGACCAAGTTTCTGCGACTAGGGACTCTCTATCCCTCCAGGCTTTCAACAGATTAACGTGATATATCTGTTCGGGCTTTCGCCTTCCTGGTTGTCTGACCTTGTAATTCACTTCGCTCACTTTTTCCATTATCTCGTAGGGGCCTTGCCATTTGGCAAGGAATTTACTTTCAACCGTAGGGACAAGTACCAATATCCTATCCCCCGGGGAAAAGGTACGGGTCTTTGCTCCACGGTTGTACACTCTCTGCTGTGCCAACTGCGCTTGGGCCAAATGTTCCTTCACGATGGGCATTACCTGTGCAATTCGATCTTGCATCAGGGCGACATGCTCAATCACACTCCTGTGGGGAGAACTCTCACTTTCCCAAGTTTCCTTGGCAATATCCAACAGCCCTCTTGGGTGTCTCCCATACAGTAACTCAAAGGGGGAGAATCCCGTAGAGGATTGGGGCACCTCCCTAATAGCAAACATCAAATAAGGAAGTAGACAGTCCCAATCCTTTCCATCTCTATCCACCACTTTCTTCAACATTTGTTTTAGGGTTTTGTTGAATCTTTCAACCAGCCCATCGGTTTGGGGGTGATACACAGATGTACGCAATTGCGTCACTTTGAACAATTTACACAGCTCTTTCATAACCCGGGACATAAAGGGTGTACCTTGGTCCGTAAGCAGTTCTTTACAAATACCCACCCGGCTAAAAACAAGAGATAGCTCTTTGGCTATGGTTTTGGCCGAGGTATTTCTGAGAGGGATCGCTTCTGGATAACGGGTGGCATAGTCCATTATAACCAATATGTACTGGTGCCCCCTAGCGGACTTGATTATAGGACCTACCAAATCCATTGCGATTCTCTCAAACGGGACCTCAATGATGGGTAGAGGGACCAGCGGGCTACGGAAATGTGGCATCGGGGCCGACCTCTGACACACAGGGCAGGAGGAACAATAATTTTCTATGTCCTTCATCACCCCAGGCCAATAGAATCTCTGTAATACCCTCTCTCGGGTTTTCTCTGTCCCCAGATGACCTCCAAGAATGTGCCCATGGGCCAACTCCAACACCAACTTCCTGTAAGGTTTGGGCACCACCAGCTGCTCAACGGTTTCTTCTGCCCTTTTTGCCACCCGATACAGTAGGTCCTTCTCTACGCTGAAGTATGGGTAAGTGCAGGTATTATCTGGGTTCACTAACTCGCCATCTATTTCCACTACGTTTTCCCGTGCCTTTATTAGGGCGGGGTCTTTTAACTGTTCTGTGGCAAAATTTTCCCTGTGAACCTCCAGATCAGAAAACTCCACAGACGGTAGGTTTTCGTCTGAGGAGGTAGGCTCCTCTCCAGTTTCTTGAGTCTCCCCTGCCAATACTGACAAGGGAAATTCTGGAGAGTCCTCACCACTCTCAGAGGAGTTCTGGCTACCACATTCCTGGTACATAGGGGCACCAGTGGGGGGCTCAGGATCATCCCACAGTTCCCAGAACTTCGGAAAATCCCTTCCCACAATGGCGTCATGCGGTAACTGAGATACTAAGCCCACTGGATGAGAGAGGGTACCTTTGGGGGTCTCGAAACACACTGTAGTCACTGGATACTCTCGGGTGTCCCCATGCACACAAATAACAGCTACCTTGCTATTCCCAGAGACCTCTGTTTTAACTAACTCAGCCTTTATCAGGGTCACAAGGCTACCTGAATCCAACAATACCACAACATTTCTACCATTAACACACATTTTGCATAAATGTTTCTCAGTTCCTCGAATGGCAGTGCATGCGACTGTCGCACACAGCGACTGACGTCTGCCCGTCAGAAAGTCACACTGCATGGGTTCCTCCACAACCGGGCAATTGGCTGCAATATGTCCCGCTTGCCGGCAGCGGTAGCAAACGATCCTTCTTGCGGCCTCTTGAGCCGCTGATTTCCCAGGCTGTTCTCGCCAAACTTGGGGTAGAGCTCCCACCCTCTCACTCTCTCCACCCTCACCCCTTGGAATCCTCTTATCCGCCCCTGGGGATGGTCTGGTCTTAGGGTGGAAAGTCCGAGAGTCTCTGGAAGAGGCCGTCAGGTTCTCTGTAGCCCAGTATCTCTCTACACGATCCACAAGTTTACCGGCCGTTTCTGGGTCTCCATGGCTTACCCACTTTTGAATGGCGGTAGGAAGAGCTCTCAAGAAACGATCCATCACAACACGTTCCACAATCTCCGGTGCGGACAAAGTCTCTGGCTGTAGCCACTTCCTGCTCAGGTGAATGAGATCATACATTTGAGACCTGGGGGGTTTTCCAAGCTGGAAAGTCCAGTTATGCACACGCTGAGCCCGGACAGCCAGGGTGACACCCAGCCTTGCCAATATTTCAGCTTTTAGCATCACATAGTCTTTTGCTTGGTCAGGCTCTAGGTCATAGTAAGCCTTCTGCGATTCACCAGTTAACAGAGGAGCCACCAGTCCAGCCCACTGCTCCTCAGGCCACTTTTCTCTTTCAGCAGTCCTTTCAAATGTGGTCAAAAATACCTCTGGATCATCCTCTCCAGTCATTTTTGTCAATAAACGACTCACCCCAAAGGACGCGGTATTAGTGGGACGGCTTTCCTCACTGGTCTGCGGACGTTGCTGCATTACTGCTTCCATTTGTTGTAGTCTCTGCTCTTGCTTCTGTAACAGGTCTATGAAGCGGGCCTCAGATTGCTGCTGGGCTTGTTGATGAGCTTGCTGCTGGGCTGCAAGGCTCGTTTGCAAACCTGCATTTGTCTGCTGTTGATTGGCATTTGCTAGAGCCAGCTGTTTCAGTATCTCCTCCATGCTGGCTTAAAAAAAACTGCCACTGGTTCTCCACCAACTGTGAGGGGGTTAACTCGGTAGCGGGTGTGTGTGACCCCCTGGTTGGGCTCCCCACACAAAAACAGGGCCAGCAGACGGAGGTTGTGGTTTTCAAAATCAAAAGGTGCGGTTTATTTCTCTATGTACAGTGACAAAAACACAGCAAAGCCAAAAAGAAACAAACAAAATAAATCCTGGTCAGTTTGACCTCTGACTAAACATACAGGTTTCCTAAACTAACAACTGGGATCAGCCTGGTGCTGTCCTAGTCCCTAAGTCCCTGGTTTAGTAAAAGTCCAAACAAATAGCCACACAGGCTTTGCCTCACCGCACAGGGGTTCACTCTCCCTAGACAGTCCACACAGGTCTGGTTCCAGGCATGAGCTAACATCTAATGAAGCTGGGAGTTTTTATAGAGGCCTTAAACGAACTGACAGGCTTCAGCTGGTCTCATCAACTCCCTGCCTCACGACGCCCAGCACTCTCCCTAGAGGTATGAGTCATTCATGAGCCCACTAGCCTCAGCTGGGCTTCATCAACTCCCTAGTTGTATAAGTCGGCATAAAGCCTGAATCTGGGAGAAATATATCTACCCCCCTGGATGCAACCAGGTGACTTTACCTTCCTGCTGTCACAAGGGACAGAGAAGGACAGTGAGGGAAACTATCAGTGTGCTATTCTGTGCTAAACCTTGTTTGTAGGGACAGAGAAGGACAGTGAGGGAAACTGTCAGTGTGCTATTCTGTGCTAAACCAATCTTGCTGAACCATATTTGAAATCCTTGAGTTTAGGGACAGAGAAGGACACTCGGGGAAACTGTCAGTGTGCTATTCTGTTCTAAACCAATCTTGCTGAACCGTATTTGAAATCCTTGAGTTTAGGGACAGAGAAGGACACTCGTGGAAACTATCAGTGTGCTATTCTGTGCTAAATCTTGTTTGTAGGGACAGAGAAGGACAGTGAGGGAAACTATCAGTGTGCTATTCTGTGCTAAACCTTGTTTGTAGGGACAGAGAAGGACAGTGAGGGAAACTGTCAGTGTGCTATTCTGTGCTAAACCAATCTTGCTGAACCATATTTGAAATCCTTGAGTTTAGGGACAGAGAAGGACACTCGGGGAAACTGTCAGTGTGCTATTCTGTGCTAAACCTTGTTTGTAGGGACAGAGAAGGACAGTGAGGGAAAGTGTCAGTGTGCTATTCTGTGCTAAACCAATCTTGCTGAACCATAATTGAAATCCTTGAGTTTAGGGACAGAGAAGGACACTCGGGGAAACTGTCAGTGTGCTATTCTGTTCTAAACCAATCTTGCTGAACCGTATTTGAAATCCTTGAGTTTAGGGACAGAGAAGGACACTCGTGGAAACTATCAGTGTGCTATTCTGTGCTAAATCTTGTTTGTAGGGACAGAGAAGGACAGTGAGGGAAACTATCAGTGTGCTATTCTGTGCTAAACCTTGTTTGTAGGGACAGAGAAGGACAGTGAAGGAAACTGTCAGTGTGCTATTCTGTGCTAAACCAATCTTGCTGAACCATATTTGAAATCCTTGAGTTTAGGGACAGAGAAGGACACTCGGGGAAACTGTCAGTGTGCTATTCTGTGCTAAACCTTGTTTGTAGGGACAGAGAAGGACAGTGAGGGAAAGTGTCAGTGTGCTATTCTGTGCTAAACCAATCTTGCTGAACCATATTTGAAATCCTTGAGTTTAGGGACAGAGAAGGACAGTGAGGGAAAGTGTCAGTGTGCTATTCTGTGCTAAACCAATCTTGCTGAACCATATTTGAAATCCTTGAGTTTAGGGACAGAGAAGGACACTCGTGGAAACTATCAGTGTGCTATTCTGTGCTAAATCTTGTTTGTAGGGACAGAGAAGGACAGTGAGGGAAACTATCAGTGTGCTATTCTGTGCTAAACCTTGTTTGTAGGGACAGAGAAGGACAGTGAGGGAAACTGTCAGTGTGCTATTCTGTGCTAAACCAATCTTGCTGAACCATATTTGAAATCCTTGAGTTTAGGGACAGAGAAGGACACTCGGGGAAACTGTCAGTGTGCTATTCTGTTCTAAACCAATCTTGCTGAACCGTATTTGAAATCCTTGAGTTTAGGGACAGAGAAGGACACTCGTGGAAACTATCAGTGTGCTATTCTGTGCTAAATCTTGTTTGTAGGGACAGAGAAGGACAGTGAGGGAAACTGTCAGTGTGCTATTCTGTGCTAAACCAATCTTGCTGAACCATATTTGAAATCCTTGAGTTTAGGGACAGAGAAGGACACTCGGGGAAACTGTCAGTGTGCTATTCTGTTCTAAACCAATCTTGCTGAACCGTATTTGAAATCCTTGAGTTTAGGGACAGAGAAGGACACTCATGGAAACTATCAGTGTGCTATTCTGTGCTAAATCTTGTTTGTAGGGACAGAGAAGGACAGTGAGGGAAACTATCAGTGAGCTATTCTGTGCTAAACCTTGTTTGTAGGGACAGAGAAGGACAGTGAGGGAAACTGTCAGTGTGCTATTCTGTGCTAAACCAATCTTGCTGAACCATATTTGAAATCCTTGAGTTTAGGGACAGAGAAGGACACTCGGGGAAACTGTCAGTGTGCTATTCTGTGCTAAACCTTGTTTGTAGGGACAGAGAAGGACAGTGAGGGAAAGTGTCAGTGTGCTATTCTGTGCTAAACCAATCTTGCTGAGCCATATTTGAAATCCTTGAGTTTAGGGACAGAGAAGGACACTCGGGGAAACTATCAGTGTGCTATTCTGTGCTAAACCTTGTTTGTAGGGACAGAGAAGGACAGTGAGGGAAACTGTCAGTGTGCTATTCTGTGCTAAACCAATCTTGCTGAACCATATTTGAAATCCTTGAGTTTAGGGACAGAGAAGGACACTCGGGGAAACTGTCAGTGTGCTATTCTGTGCTAAACCTTGTTTGTAGGGACAGAGAAGGACAGTGAGGGAAAGTGTCAGTGTGCTATTCTGTGCTAAACCAATCTTGCTGAACCATATTTGAAATCCTTGAGTTTAGGGACAGAGAAGGATACTCGGGGAAACTATCAGTGTGCTATTCTGTGCTAAACCTTGTTTGTAGGGACAGAGAAGGACAGTGAGGGAAACTGTCAGTGTGCTATTCTGTGCTAAACCAATCTTGCTGAAGCATATTGCAAATCCTTGTGTTTAGGGACAGAGAAGGATAGGCAGGGGACAGTGTCAGTGTCATTGTTGCTAAGCCTCCTGCACAGTATACACCTGAAGGTAGCCCTTATTGCTGTTTTTCCCATCTCCCTGCAGGCCATCCATTAAAATGTCTGGAAGGCAAACAAGGAGAGGCAGACAGTCAGGAGGCAAAAAAAGAGGGCAAGCAGGCTCTGTGTCTGGGGGCAACAGTGCTGGTCGTGGACGCGGTGCATTGTCATCAGCACATGGCCATGGGACACGCTTGTCCTTCTTTTCGGCAGCTGGACATGTTGAGCCACATCATGCCGAAGACTTGGTAGAGTGGATGACCAAGCCCACCTCATCCTCCTCATCCTCTCTCACCCAGGCTCAGGGTACTGGCAAAGCAGCTGCCAAAGCGTCCTCTTCTCTGGTATCAATGTCATCATTAGTCAATCCTTCCCTAGACCCACCATGTCCTCCTCCTGAGGAGTCCCCCGAACTGTTTGAGCACAGTGTTGGGTACATGCTCCAGGAGGATGCCCAGCGTTTCGAAGGATCTGATGATGATACCCAGATAGAGGAAGGCAGTAGCGTGAGAGCAGAGAGAGGGGATGCTCAAGAAGGACACCAATCTGGCAGTCATGCTCCAGCAGCTGCAGCATACTGCCAGATTGGCTCCAGTGATGAAGAGGGAGGGGATGATGAGGTCACTGACTCCACGTGGGTGCCTAATAGGAGAGAGGAGGAGGAGGAGGATGAGGAGGAGGCACATCTCCAACAAGGCAGGATGCCCTTGGGTGGCCAGCGTATGGGCAGCACACCGACGGAATCACACCGCAGAGCTCCGCCTGTGCAGGGCGCTGCCTCTGCCCGTCATTCAAAAAGTTCTTTGGTGTGGGCCTTTTTTGAGGCGAGTGCATCAGATCGCACAGCTGCTGTTTGCAACATATGTCTCAAGCGTATATCGCGTGGCCAAAACATCAGCCGCTTGGGCACCACATGCTTGATCAGACATATGTTGACCTGCCATGCAGCTCGTTGGCAAGCCTACCTTAAAGACCCACACCAAAGAACAAAGCGGACCTCTCCTTGCACCGCATCAGCTGGGATCTCCAACCCCACTATACCTTCAGTCCTCTCTGAAACCTGCACTGAGAGGAATGAAGGTGTAGAATTAGGTGTGTCACAGCCAAGTACTTGCGGCCACTCTGCTAGCAGTACACCGACGTCCGATTCTAGCAGGCAAATTTCCCTGCCCCAGCTGCTGGACCGTCGAAAGAAGTTCACTCCCAGCCATCCACATGCCCAGCGGTTGAATGCTAGCTTGGCTAAATTGCTAGCGCTTCAACTGCTGCCTTTTCAGTTGGTAGACTCGGCCCCCTTCCGTGAGTTTGTGCAATGTGCGGTTCCTCAATGGCAGGTTCCCAAACGCCACTTTTCGGGGGGAGGCATGCCAGGGGAGCTGGGTGCAAGGCCAGAGGAGAGGCTGTGGGGTTTTGTGTCAAATCAATGTGGCCTTCGGGCGCAGGATTTGCAAGTCAGGCTAGCTGGGATCAGTAGTCCACCAACTTTCTAAAGCTGCTAAACTCTAGGCCACCAAGAAGGGGTACTGCAGGCCCCCGGCCTATTAACAATTCAGCAAGTTCAGCAAACACCTGGGACCATTCAGAGTGATAGTGTGAAGATGATGGGGCGGAGAAACTAACATTGCACAGTGAAGTTTTGTGCAGGAGGAGAAGAGAAGAGTCCTGGGAGTAATAGTCTGCAGGAGTTGGTGCAGAGGAGGAGTAACGGTCTGCAAGAGTTGATGCAGGGGAAGTGACTGTGAATGTTAGAGTCCATCAGTTCTTCAAAGCTCAATTCATTCTACAATTTTTTAACTATGATGGCAAAGTGATCTGTTCTATGGGCATCCCATATTCCCTTTCCCCAACCAAGTTCTATCCCCCAAATAAACAAAAACAAAACAAAGAAAAATTACTGTTCATTGTCTCTGAGAGTGATATATGGAGGTCTGGCAGCAGGGTGATATGATGGATAATAGTAACTAGTAGCAACCATCTGCTACAGAAATTTACCTAGCAACCTAACCAGAAGACGGCGCTACAACAGTGAAAAAAATGTAATCCCCTCCTTCCCCCTCGCTAAGCAATTGTATTCTGACAGCATCTCCCATTGCTGTTAAAAATAAACTGATCTACGTCTGCAGCCAGTAGTTGATAAAAGTTTTCCAGTACAGTAAAACATTGGTTTGAGTGTAACTTGGTTTGAGAGCGTTTTGCAAGACAAGCAAGCTTTTTGAATACATTTTGACTTGATATACAAGCGATGTCTTGATATAAGAGTAGCGTCATGTCACAACTGGGTATTAAAGAGAAGAGAGGCATCTCTAAGTGTAGCAATATGGTTACATTTAATGAAGGTACATTTAACAACATATTGCTACACTTAGAGACGCCTCTCTTCTCTTTTATACTCTGTAGCTCCTGCTGGATTTTGCTTCCAATCCCCTCGTGGAAGCTGACGATTGTGGAAAGACATTTTATGGTTACACAACCTATCACATTGCTATAATCTTTTTATATGGACTATAAACTGAAGAAACTATGAATAAATGGTTGTGGAACAAATGATCTGAGTTTCCATTATTTCTTATGGGGAAATTCACTTTGATATACAAGTGCTTTGGATTACAAGCATGTTTCCGAAACAAATTATGCTCGCAATCCAAGGTTTTACCGTATGTACAAATAAACATATAATGCAGGATGCTTTAGGCCCCTTTCACACGGAGGTCCGTTCAGGTCCGCCTGTCAGTTTTTTAGGCGGACCTGAAACGGATCCTCCATGCACCCCTATGGAGGCACGGATGTCAGCGGAGACATGTCCGCTGACATCCGCTCCGCTCCGCTCCGCCAAAGTGTGACGGAGGAAAACCCTATTTTTCCTTCCGTCGGCGGAGCGGATCGGATGACAACGGACTCTACGGTCCGTCGTCATCCGATTCCCCATAGGGGAGAGCGGCGCTCTGACAGGGCGGTCCCTGTACAGTGTGCGGGGACTGCCCAGTCATCCGTCGGCTCAGCGGGGATCAACGGAGCGATCCCCGCTGAGCAAGCGGAGCTTCACGGGGCGGATCTGCACGGATCCGCCCCGTGTGAAAGAGCCCTTAATGGTATAATGTGTGCAGAAGTAGGAGACAGCCCAGCACTAGCTCTGCAGTTGTTGACTACTCCTGAAGACTGAATATCTAGACAGCAGCGTCTTCATTTGGAGAGCTGCACTAGAGAAAAATCAGGATGTCATCCCTGTCAGACTGTGCTGTGTGGTGTAGCAGAACTGTGTAAATCTCAGAAATAGATGAATAGAAAACGACATCCTTGACAGATAAACATCTCCCTGTTTGACAGCAGAATACAGTAAAGTGATATTAAAGTCTTGTTTTTTATTTAAAAAAAATAAAAAACATGTTATACTTACCTCCTCTGTGCAGTGGTTTTGCACAGCCCGGATCCTCCTCTTCTCGGGTCCCTCCCTCCTGCCGGGTGCCCTCACAGCAAGCACCCAAGCTGAGCCACTGCTCTGTGTGTCCATTTGCACACAGAGCCATGGCTCAGCTCCGCCCCTCCGCCTCCTGATTGGCTCATTGCCTGTGATTGACAGCAGCGGGAGCCAATGGCTCCTGCTACTGCTAAAAGCCAGTCAGGAGTGTGAGTTTCCAAAGAGGCAAGGCTCTCCTAGACATTGCTAGATCGAGAGGGGGCTCAGGTACTATAAGTATTAGGGGGGGCTGGGGGTGCTGCTGCACACAGAAGGTTTTTTACCTTCATGCAAAGAATGCATGAAGGTAAAAAACCTTGTGCCTTTACAACTACTTTAATAGCAACTGGACATCTTCAAGCACTGAATGTGTGGATCATCAGCATGGTGAGTTCAGGTAGGTGTCAGGAGGCAGATTACATAGTATTTACATAATAAGTAATTATTCATATACTGTAGGTCAAAGCCAAATGACAGGGAAGAAGCAAAAGAACTAAGGCCCCTTTCACACTGGGGTGGGCAGGTGCGGTGGCGGTATAGCGGCGCGATTTTCAGCGCTGCTATACCGTCGTTATCACCGCGGTATGCGGCCACTAGCGGGGTGAATTTAACCCCCGCTAGCGGGCGAAAAAGGGTTAATACCGCCCGCAAACCGCGGCTATTGCCGCGGTTTGCGGGCGGTATTACCGCGGTGTCCCATTGATTTCAATGGGCAGCCGCGGTAAAGGAGCGGTGAACACACCGCTCCTTCACCGCTGTAAAGATGCGGCTAGCAGGCCTCAACTCTAAGTTTAAGAGGGCGCTTCTTTTTCAATATGTCAAACAATATAGTCCGGCTATCCTGGTCCTGCAGGAGACACACCTGGTGGGCAATAAGCTCATGGCTTTGAAAAGGCCCTGGGTTCAGAGGGCTTTTCATGCCTCTTACTCAACATATGCTAGGGGAGTTTCCATCTTGGTGCATAAGTCTCTCCCATGTGTCATAGATGCGGTTCACACGGATCCGCTGGGTAAGTTTGTTATACTGGCACTCACGCTATGGCAGCAGAGATATGTCTTCGCGGGTATATATGTGCCGCCGCCCTTTAAGTCTGAGGTTCTGTATACTATACTGGAGAGGATGGCCCCCTACTGTCCTGCAAAAATTTTACTACTGGGTGACTTTAATGCCATCCTTTCCCCAGATCTGGATAGACCCTTGCCACCTAAGTCCTTCACCGGGGAGTTGTCAAATTGGGCATTATCTGCGGGTGTTACAGAAGTCTGGAGGTGGAAATTCCCATCCACTAAAACATTTTCGTGTTTTTCTACATCCTACAAAACTGCCTCCAGAATTGATTATGCTTTTGCTAACCCCTCTATGCTGACGGACGTTCTAGACGCATCTTATTTGCCCAGTGGTCTCTCTGACCACAGCCCCCTGCAGATCACCCTGCGCACCTCCTCCTCTCGTAATGGCTCTATGTGGCGGCTTGGTGCTCAATGGATTTCCCAACCTGACATAGCAGAACAAGCCCCCCCAGCCCTTAGTGCTTACTGGGACTCTAATGAAGGGTCATCCTCTCCTGAGATAGTCTGGGATACTTTCAAGGCATTCACAAGGGGCCATTACATCTCGGCCATCAAGGCGGTTAGGGTACAGCAAACTGCTGCCACTGAGGCATTGGAGAATGGGGTGGAGTTGGCTTCCGCCCACTATGGATTGGATCCCTCCGCCTCAAACTTTGATGCGTTGCAGGCATCCAAACGCAGTCTTCATCTGCACTTAACAGAGGTTACTAGATTAGAATTGTTTCATACGAAGCAAACATTTTTTGAACAGGGGGACAGGAATGGCAGACTGTTGGCAATGATGTCCCGCCATGACACTCCGAATACCGTAATTCCTGAACTTACCTCTCCCACGGGTGAGGCCATCTCATCTCCTGAGGCCATTTTGCTAGCATTCCATGATTTTTACCAATCCTTGTATACCACCACGTTACCCGAGGGCTTAGACCCAGAGGGACTAAATCGCGTCCTAGATCCGATAGCCCTCGGCTGGCTCTCTGACTCGGAGAGATCGCATCTAGTGGCCCCAATAACCACCGAGGAGGTTCTTGCCGTGATTAATTCCCTGTCCACTGGCAAGGCTCCTGGCCCAGATGGTCTTCCGGTTGATTTTTACGTAGAACATGCTGGCATGTTGGCTCCCCGGATGGCTGCCCTATTTACTCATTGCCTGAAGCAGGGCTCTCTCCCTCCCTCCATGGCGCATGCCCATGTTATTCTCATTCCCAAGGCTGGTAAAGATCCAAAGTTCTGTGCCTCCTATAGGCCCATAGCACTTCTTAACAATGACCTAAAAATTCTAACTAAGCTCCTCACTGCTAGACTTGGCACTTTACTTCCCTCCCTCATAGACCCGGATCAGACTGGGTTCATGGCCCACAAGTCTACGGATATTAACCTTCGTAGATTGTTCACCAATCTTCATGCAAGACATGACAATCTGGGTACCAGAGTAGTTGCCTCTCTCGATATTGAGAAGGCGTTCGACTCAATAGAATGGCCTTTCCTGTGGGAGATTCTACGGAGAATGGGATTCCCCCTGGTTTTTATCCAATGGTTGCAGACTATATATCACTCGCCGACGGCTGCCATTCGTTTAGGGGGTCGGCTGTCTCCTGTTTTTCGGCTTGCTAGGGGTACGCGGCAGGGCTGTCCTCTCTCTCCGACCCTCTTTGCCATTGCCATGGAACCAGTGGCTGAGGCACTACGTGTCTCGCCACACATTAAAGGGCTCCGTCTGGCCTGGCTGGAGGAGAGGGTAGCCCTGTACGCAGACGACCTCCTCCTTTTTCTAAACGATGCTGGCCCTTCTCTGCAAGGAGCATTGCTGGTCCTAGAAAGGTTCTCTGAGGTAACAGCGCTTAGGGTCAATTGGTCGAAGTCGCAACTGCTTGCCATAGACGAGAACGCTAAAGGAGGGGCTTCGGCTTCTCTTCAGCTACAATGGGTGGACGAATTTACGTACTTAGGGGTACGTATCTCGAAGAATGTGGCTGACTTCATTTCGCTGAACTTGTCCCCAGTAGTCAACTCAGTCAGGGCCAAGCTGAAAGCATGGGAGAACCTTCCTCTGTCCCTGCTGGGGCGTATCAACCTCATTAAAATGAAAATCCTCCCCAAATTTACATATTTGTTTCGTAACTCCCCTCAGTGGATTCCCAAATAATTTTTTTCCCACCTAAATCAAATTTTCTCCTCATTTCTATGGGGCCCACGTCCTCCCCGCTTCAAGCTGACCACTCTCATGCGCCCTTGTTCGCAGGGGGGTCTGGCATTCCCGGACTGCCACAAGTATTTCATTGCGGCTCAATTAGTCACTGCATTCTGGTGGCTGGTTCCGGATAGATCCAACTCGGCCTGGGCCACTGAAGCTCCAGTGTTACGATCTGCGGAGGCTTTGTCGAACCTCCTTTTGCGGGGTCCGAAGGCTCCGTACGACCTGACCCCCTTTTTGTGTACCACCCTTAAGGCCTGGAGGGAGGGCTTGGCCTGTGAAAAATACCCTTCGACTGCAGTATCCCCGAACGCTCCCCTCTGGAACAATCCCAACCTACATCACTTTTTCGAAATCCCAGACCCGGTGGTGTGGACCAAGTACCATGTTAAAATACTCTCGGATGTCACCTCAGACCTCTCGATTTTCTCTTTTGATCATTTAATGTCTAACCACAATGCCCCGTCCTCATACGGGTTCAGATATCTTCAGTTGTCCCATGCTTTCAGAGCTCAGTTTCCATCAGGCGAGAGGCAGCTGATGCAGTCTGACTTGGAGCGGATTTTGCACTTTGACTGTACAAATAAACCCACCTCCGTGTTATACACACATCTCCTCCGGGTCTCTTCTCCTGAGTTGACCAGGCTCCATCAGCAATGGGGCCGGGATGTTCCAGAGCTGGACTCTGAGGACTGGGAGGATTTATGGGACTTCCCATTTAAAATACTTGTTTCCCTGAGGGATCGCCTCATTCAATACAAGATTGTCCATAGAGTATATCTCACTCCCGCCCGGGTGCACAGGATGAGGTCTTCCCTCTCCCCGGAATGCTGGCGTTGTGACCATGCTCCGGGGGACTACATTCATATATTCTGGTCCTGCCCGGTAATTACAGTCTTTTGGTCACAAATCTTTCTGGAGGTGAATGAAGTGTTGAGTATCTCTATTGTCCCATCCCCAAGAATATGCCTGCTGGGGCTGGTGGAGGACCTGGTGCCCAGGGTGGCTGAGAGAACCCTGTTGGGTCTCTTGCTGTTCTATGCCAGGAAGTCCATCGTCCTATGCTGGAAGCGGAGGGCCCCTCCCTCTGTAGGTCTATGGAAAACACTTGTCAATAATGTGATACCCTTATACAAAGAGACTTATGTACTAGTGATGAGCCGAACACCCCCGGGTTCGGTTCGCACCAGAACCCGCGAACGGACCGAAAGTTCGAACGAACATTAGAACCCTATTAAATACAATGGATGCGAACGTTCGAATTCTAAAGTGCTAATTATAACAACTATTATGCATGTTATTGTCCTAAAAAGGGTTTGGGAACCCGGGTTCTGCACCAGGGGACATGTATCAATGCAAAAAGAAGTTTTAAAAACGGTCGTTTTTCGGGAGCAGTCATTTTAATGATGCATAAAGTGAAAAAAAAAAAGTCAAATATTCCTTTAAATATCGTACCTGGGGGGTGTCTAAAGTATGCCTGTGAAGTGCCACGTGTTTCCCGTGTTTAGAACTGTCCCTGCACAAAATGACACTTCTAAAGGAAAAAAAAGCCATTTAAAACTGCTTGCGGCTTTAATGTAATGTCTGGTCCCGGTAATATGGATGAAATTCTTTAAGAAAAATGGCATAGCTACCCCATGACCCCCCCCCCCCTACCCCAGCCCATTACCAGCCCCTTTGGGTCTTGTATGGATATTAAGGGGAACCCCGCACATAAAATAAAAAAGGCCCTATATACTCTGAACAGCCCTATACAGGCGGTGCATACAAGACAGGGACTGTAGGTTTGTTCTTATGTAGAGTCTGTTTGTAATTTTGAACAGGTACATTGTTGAAGTGTAGCTCCAGACCAAAAATCTATTTTTAAACTTTTTGGAAAACATAGGTAAGGGTTATCACCCCTGTAACATTTGTTTTGCTGTCTGTGCCCCTGTTCAGAACATTTCACCTCACTTTCCGTCCCAATGACAACTCTTTTTGAAATGTGGTCTTTTTCTTGAAACAAGGATTGCTGATAAAGCATCAGTACAGAGGAGACACCTTTCTCCCATATTTATTCTTACAGGAGAGAATTTTCCTTCCTAGTGGTAGATTTCCTCTCACTTCCTGTTGTCTTCTTGCGTTTGCAAGTAGGAGTCGTTTGTAAGTTGGATGTTTGAAAGTAGGGACCTGCCGTATATACTCTGCAGAAATAGGCCCCTTAGTTGTTGGTGTTGGCACAACACTGTAAGCACTCACAGTTACTCTTGGTTGGTGCTGGAACGCCCTGCTGTCAACTATTATATCAGGAATTTTAATTACATATAACTGTTGAACAGTGGTAGTAAAAATTGGGCCTTTGATGGTGGTGCTGGTGCCACAACACTGTAAGCCCTGACAGTTACTCTTGGTGGGTGCAGCAATGGGCCCTGCTGTGAATTATTAGATCAAGAATTGTAATTACATGCCCCTGTTGAACAGGGGCTGAAAAATTGGGCCTTAGGCACTGGTGGCACAACACTGCAACCCCTCACAGATACTGTACTTGGAGCACAGCAATGAGCCCTGTTGCAAAGTATTGCTTCAAAAATTGTAATGACACGCCCCTGTTAAACAGGGGCTGAAAAATTGGGCCTTAGGCACTGGTGGCACAACACTGCAACTCCTCACAGATACTGTACTTGGAGCACAGCAATGAGCCCTGTTGCAAAGTATTGCTTCAAAAATTGTAATGACACGCCCCTGTTAAACAGGGGCTGAAAAATTGGGCCTTAGGCACTGGTGGCACAACACTGCAACTCCTCACAGATACTGTACTTGGAGCACAGCAATGAGCCCTGTTGCAAAGTATTGCTTCAAAAATTGTAATTACACGCCCCTGTTAAACAGGGGCTGAAAAATTGGGCGTTAGGCACTGGTGGCGGCACTCATAAACAAAAATGATCTTACAAGCTATCATCATCAATCGTATCATTGAGGACTCGGAGGAGGAGGATAGCCAGTCAACATAACAGCACAGGCACTCAGCATCAGCATCAGTCTTGAAGGGATGTGACATGTTAAAATCAATTAGTCTGTTATATCAGCATCAGGTGTGTGGTAGCTGGTGGTGATCCAAGACTGGTTCATCTTGATGAAAGTCAGTCGATCAACCGAGTCGGTGGACAGGCGCACCCTGTGATCCGTGACAAATCCTCCAGCAGCACTGAATGTGCGTTCCGAAAGAACGCTGGATGCAGGACAGGCCAGTAGCTCAATTGCATACTGTGCAAGCTCTGGCCAGTGATCCATCCTCAAGACCCAGTAAGCCAGAGGATTTTCGGTGGGGAAGGTGTCCAAGTCTGACCTTGCCCCTAGATATTCCTGCACCATGTTTATCAGACGCTGGCGATGGTTGCTGGAACCGATCATACTTTGGGGCTGCGGACTAAAGAATTGTCTGAACGCATCGGTCAGACGGCCACCTTCCCCACCGCTCCTTCTTTGACTGGCCGAAGCCTCAGCAACTCGTTGTCCAGGACCAGGAGTTTGCAACCTCCCAGTCTCTGGGAACGCGTTGCACAGACCTTTCTGCAAGGCCTCCCGGAGTTGTCTCATCCTCTGCTCCCTCTGCGACGGTAACATAAGGTCCGCAACCTTACCCTTGTACCGTGGATCAAGGAGAGTGGCCAGCCAGTAATGGTCCCTCTCCTTGATCCGAAGAATACGAGGATCCTTCCGCAGACTTTGCAGGATCAGGGAGGCCATGCAGCGTAGGTTTGCTGAGGCATTCGCTCCGGAGTCCTCTGGGTCACTAAGGACGACATGATCCGCAGCCACCTCCTCCCAGCCACGTACAAGTCCACTGGTTTCTTGGGACTGTAAATCATCCCTAAAAGACTGCTGCTGATGATGCTGAGTGCCAGCCTCCACCTCCATGCTGACACAATCCTCCTCCTCCTCCTCCTCCTCCTCTTCCTGTGCGATGGGTGGGACAGAAGGAACACTGTCTGGGTAAAGGGGGCCTTGAGAGGCAAGGAAGTCCTCCTCTTCCTGCCTCTGTTCTGCCTCAAGTGCCCTGTCCATTATCCCACGCAGCGTGTGCTCCAACAGGTGGACAAGAGGTACAGTGTCACTGATGCATGCACTGTCACTGCTCACCATCCTCGTGGCCTCCTCAAATGGTGCCAGGACAGTGCATGCATCCCTGATCATGCCCCACTGGCGTGGAGAAAAAAAACCAAGCTCCCCTGACCCTGTCCTGGTGCCGTAGTCGCACAGGTACTCATTGATGGCCCTCTGCTGCATGTGCAGCCGCTGCAGCATGGCCAACGTTGAGTTCCACCTGGTGGGCATGTCACATATAAGGCGGTTCTTGGGCAGGTTCAACTCCTTTTGCAGCTCAGCCAGGCGAGCACTGGCATTATAAGATCTGCGGAAATGCACACAGACTTTCCTGGCCTGCCTCAGGACATCCTGTAAGCCCGGGTACCTGCCCAAGAAGCGCTGCACCACCAGGTTAAGGACGTGAGCCACACAGGGCACATGGGTCAGTTGTCCCTGTCGGAGGGCGGAGAGGAGGTTGGTGCCATTGTCGCAAACCACCATTCCTGGCTTAAGCTGGCGTGGCGTCAACCACCTCTCGGCCTGGCCCTGCAGAGCAGACAGGACCTCTGCCCCAGTGTGGCTTCTGTCCCCCAAACACACCAGCGCAAGCACGGCATGGCATCTTTTTGCCTGCGTACTTGCGTAGCCCCGTGAACGGCTACGGAGCACCGCTGGTTCATAGGACAAACCACAGGAAGAGGCCATGGAGGAAGAAGAAGAGGAGGGGGTGGAGGAGAGAGGTGTGTCACAACCAGTAGTAGCATTTTGGAGGCGTGGCGGTGGGACAACCTCCAACACTACTGCACCTTGTCCTGAATCCTTCCCAGCTGCCAAAAGAGTGACCCAATGGGCCGTGAAAGAAAGGTAACGTCCCTGTCCATGCCTGCTGGACCATGAGTCAGCGGTAATATGCACCTTACCGCTGACCGCCCTGTCCAGCGAGGCCAAGACATTGCCTTCCACATGCCGGTAGAGAGCCGGAATAGCCTTCCGTGAGAAAAAGTGGCGTTTGGGAACCTGCCACTGAGGAACCGCACATTGCACAAACTCACGGAAGGGGGCCGAGTCTACCAACTGAAAAGGCAGCAGTTGAAGCGCTAGCAATTTAGCCAAGCTAGCATTCAACCGCTGGGCATGTGGATGGCTGGGAGTGAACTTCTTTCGACGGTCCAGCAGCTGGGGCAGGGAAATTTGCCTGCTAGAATCGGACGTCGGTGTACTGCTAGCAGAGTGGGCGCAAGTACTTGGCTGTGACACACCTAATTCTACACCTTCATTCCTCTCAGTGCATGTTTCAGAGAGGACTGAAGTTATAGTGGGGTTGGAGATCCCAGCTGATGCGGTGCAAGGAGAGGTCCGCTTTGTTCTTTGGTGTGGGTCTTTGAGGTAGGCTTGCCAACGAGCTGCATGGCAGGTCAACATATGTCTGGTCAGGCATGTGGTACCCAAGCGGCTGATGTTTTGGCCACGCGATATACGCTTGAGACATATGTTGCAAACAGCAGCTGTGCGATCTGATGCACTAGCCTCAAAAAAGGCCCACACCAAAGAACTTTTTGAATGACGGGCAGAGGCAGCGCCCTGCACAGGCGGAGCTCTGCGGTGTGATTCCGTCGGTGTACTGCCCTTACGCTGGCCACCAAAGGGCATCCTGCCTCGTTGGAGATGTGCCTCCTCCTCATCCTCCTCCTCCTCCTCTCTCCTATTAGGCACCCACGTGGAGTCAGTGACCTCATCATCCCCTCCCTCCTCATCACTGGAGCCAATCTGGCAGTATGCTGCAGCTGCTGGAACATGACTGCCAGATTGGTGTCCTTCTTGAGCATCCCCTCTGTCTGCTCTCACGCTACTGCCTTCCTCTAGCTGGGTTTCATCATCAGACCCTTCGAAACGCTGGGCATCCTCCTGGAGCATGTACCCAACACTGTGCTGAAACAGTTCGGGGGACTCCTCAGGAGGAGGACATGGTGGGTCTAGGGAAGGAGTGACTGATGATTTGTCTGACATTGATACCAGGGAAGACGACGCTTTGGCAGCTGCTTTTCCAGTACCCTGAGCCTGGGTGAGAGAGGATGAGGAGGAGGAGGAGGGCTTGGTCATCCACTCTACCAAGTCTTCGGCATGATGTGGCTCAACATGTCCAGCTGCCGAAAAGAAGGACAAGCGTGTCCCATGGCCATGTGCTGATGACAATGCACCGCGTCCACGACCAGCACTGTTGCCCCCAGACACAGAGCCTGCTTGCCCTCTTTTATTGCCTCCTGACTGTCTGCCTCTCCTTGTTTGCCTTCCAGACATTCTAATAGATGGGCTGCAGGGAGATGGGAAAAAAGCAATAAGGGCTACCTTCAGGTGTCCTTCTCTGTCCCTTGAAACAAGGACTTTCACAGTGAAAGAAACTGACACTCTCCCTACCTACAGTTTTCTGTCCCTAGAAAAAATGTTTTTTTTAATCACAATATAGCACAAGGACAATTCACTCACTGTCCTTCCAGGTCCCTGGAAACAAGGACTTGCAGAGTGAAATAAACTGACACTCTCCCTACCTACAGTTTTCTGTCCCTAGAATAAATGTTTTTTTTAAGCACAATATAGCACAAGGACAATTCACTCACTGTCCTTAGAGGTCCCTGGAAACAAGGACTTGCAGAGTGAAAGAAAATAAACACTCTCCCTACCTACAGTTTTCTGTCCCTAGAAAAAATGTTTTTTTTTTAAGCACAATATAGCACAAGGACAATTCACTCACTGTCCTTCCAGGTCCCTGGAAACAAGGACTTGCAGAGTGAAAGAAAAAAAACACTCTCCCTACCTACAGTTTTCTGTCCCTAGAAAAAATGTTTTTTTTAATCACAATATAGCACAAGGACAATTCACTCACTGTCCTTACAGGTCCCTGGAAACAAGGACTTGCAGAGTGAAAGAAACTGACACTCTCCCTACCTACAGTTTTCTGTCCCTAGAATAAATGTTTTTTTAAGCACAATATAGCACAAGGACAATTCACTCACTGTCCTTCCAGGTCCCTGGAAACAAGGACTTGCAGAGTGAAAGAAAAAAAACACTCTCCCTACCTACAGTTTTCTGTCCCTAGAAAAAATGTTTTTTTTAATCACAATATAGCACAAGGACAATTCACTCACTGTCCTTCCAGGTCCCTGGAAACAAGGACTTGCAGAGTGAAAGAAACTGACACTGTCCCTACCTACAGTTTTCTGTCCCTAGAATAAATGTTTTTTTTAAGCACACTATAGCACAAGGACAATTCACTCACTGTCCTTACAGGTCCCTGGAAACAAGGACTTGCAGAGTGAAAGAAAAAAAACACTCTCCCTACCTACAGTTTTCTGTCCCTAGAAAAAATGTTTTTTTTAATCACAATATAGCACAAGGACAATTCACTCACTGTCCTTCCAGGTCCCTGGAAACAAGGACTTGCAGAGTGAAATAAACTGACACTCTCCCTACCTACAGTTTTCTGTCCCTAGAATAAATGTTTTTTTTAAGCACAATATAGCACAAGGAGAATTCACTCACTGTCCTTCCAGGTCCCTGGAAACAAGGACTTGCAGAGTGAAATAAACTGACACTCTCCCTACCTACAGTTTTCTGTCCCTAGAATAAATGTTTTTTTAAGCACAATATAGCACAAGGACAATTCACTCACTGTCCTTACAGGTCCCTGGAAACAAGGACTTGCAGAGTGAAAGAAAAAAAACACTCTCCCTACCTACAGTTTTCTGTCCCTAGAAAAAATGTTTTTTTTAATCACAATATAGCACAAGGACAATTCACTCACTGTCCTTACAGGTCCCTGGAAACAAGGACTTGCAGAGTGAAAGAAAAAAAACACTCTCCCTACCTACAGTTTTCTGTCCCTAGAAAAAATGTTTTTTTTAATCACAATATAGCACAAGGACAATTCACTCACTGTCCTTCCAGGTCCCTGGAAACAAGGACTTGCAGAGTGAAATAAACTGACACTCTCCCTACCTACAGTTTTCTGTCCCTAGAATAAATGTTTTTTTTAAGCACAATATAGCACAAGGAGAATTCACTCACTGTCCTTCCAGGTCCCTGGAAACAAGGACTTGCAGAGTGAAATAAACTGACACTCTCCCTACCTACAGTTTTCTGTCCCTAGAATAAATGTTTTTTTTAAGCACAATATAGCACAAGGACAATTCACTCACTGTCCTTACAGGTCCCTGGAAACAAGGACTTGCAGAGTGAAAGAAAAAAAACACTCTCCCTACCTACAGTTTTCTGTCCCTAGAAAAAATGTTTTTTTTAATCACAATATAGCACAAGGACAATTCACTCACTGTCCTTCCAGGTCCCTGGAAACAAGGACTTGCAGAGTGAAATAAACTGACACTCTCCCTACCTACAGTTTTCTGTCCCTAGAATAAATGTTTTTTTTAAGCACAATATAGCACAAGGACAATTCACTCACTGTCCTTAGAGGTCCCTGGAAACAAGGACTTGCAGAGTGAAAGAAAATAAACACTCTCCCTACCTACAGTTTTCTGTCCCTAGAAAAAATGTTTTTTTTTAAGCACAATATAGCACAAGGACAATTCACTCACTGTCCTTCCAGGTCCCTGGAAACAAGGACTTGCAGAGTGAAAGAAAAAAAACACTCTCCCGACCTACAGTTTTCTGTCCCTAGAAAAAATGTTTTTTTTAATCACAATATAGCACAAGGACAATTCACTCACTGTCCTTCCAGGTCCCTGGAAACAAGGACTTGCAGAGTGAAAGAAACTGACACTGTCCCTACCTACAGTTTTCTGTCCCTAGAATAAATGTTTTTTTTAAGCACACTATAGCACAAGGACAATTCACTCACTGTCCTTACAGGTCCCTGGAAACAAGGACTTGCAGAGTGAAAGAAAAAAAACACTCTCCCTACCTACAGTTTTCTGTCCCTAGAAAAAATGTTTTTTTTAATCACAATATAGCACAAGGACAATTCACTCACTGTCCTTCCAGGTCCCTGGAAACAAGGACTTGCAGAGTGAAATAAACTGACACTCTCCCTACCTACAGTTTTCTGTCCCTAGAATAAATGTTTTTTTTAAGCACAATATAGCACAAGGAGAATTCACTCACTGTCCTTCCAGGTCCCTGGAAACAAGGACTTGCAGAGTGAAATAAACTGACACTCTCCCTACCTACAGTTTTCTGTCCCTAGAATAAATGTTTTTTTTAAGCACAATATAGCACAAGGACAATTCACTCACTGTCCTTACAGGTCCCTGGAAACAAGGACTTGCAGAGTGAAAGAAAAAAAACACTCTCCCTACCTACAGTTTTCTGTCCCTAGAAAAAATGTTTTTTTAATCACAATATAGCACAAGGACAATTCACTCACTGTCCTTACAGGTCCCTGGAAACAAGGACTTGCAGAGTGAAAGAAAAAAAACACTCTCCCTACCTACAGTTTTCTGTCCCTAGAAAAAATGTTTTTTTTAATCACAATATAGCACAAGGACAATTCACTCACTGTCCTTACAGGTCCCTGGAAACAAGGACTTGCAGAGTGAAATAAACTGACACTCTCCCTACCTACAGTTTTCTGTCCCTAGAATAAATGTTTTTTTTAAGCACAATATAGCACAAGGAGAATTCACTCACTGTCCTTCCAGGTCCCTGGAAACAAGGACTTGCAGAGTGAAATAAACTGACACTCTCCCTACCTACAGTTTTCTGTCCCTAGAATAAATGTTTTTTTTAAGCACAATATAGCACAAGGACAATTCACTCACTGTCCTTACAGGTCCCTGGAAACAAGGACTTGCAGAGTGAAAGAAAAAAAACACTCTCCCTACCTACAGTTTTCTGTCCCTAGAAAAAATGTTTTTTTTAATCACAATATAGCACAAGGACAATTCACTCACTGTCCTTCCAGGTCCCTGGAAACAAGGACTTGCAGAGTGAAATAAACTGACACTCTCCCTACCTACAGTTTTCTGTCCCTAGAATAAATGTTTTTTTTAAGCACAATATAGCACAAGGACAATTCACTCACTGTCCTTAGAGGTCCCTGGAAACAAGGACTTGCAGAGTGAAAGAAAAAAAACACTCTCCCTACCTACAGTTTTCTGTCCCTAGAAAAAATGTTTTTTTTAATCACAATATAGCACAAGGACAATTCACTCACTGTCCTTACAGGTCCCTGGAAACAAGGACTTGCAGAGTGAAAGAAACTGACACTCTCCCTACCTACAGTTTTCTGTCCCTAGAATAAATGTTTTTTTAAGCACAATATAGCACAAGGACAATTCACTCACTGTCCTTCCAGGTCCCTGGAAACAAGGACTTGCAGAGTGAAAGAAACTGACACTGTCCCTACCTACAGTTTTCTGTCCCTAGAATAAATGTTTTTTTTAAGCACACTATAGCACAAGCACAAAACACACTGACACTCTCCCTACCTATCCTTCTCTTTCCCTAAACTAAAGGAATCCAGGTTAAGCAAGAAAGAAATAACAGTCACTGTCCCTGCCTATGCTGCTCTATCCCTGCTCCGGAACACACTACACTAGGCCGCCGTGCTGGCGGCCTTTTATAGTGTGGGGCGTGTACTAAACACCCTCAGCAATAATTGGCCACAGGCATCCTGCCTGTGGCCAATCATTGCTCTCCTCGCTGCCGGCGCTGTGATTGGCCAAGCATGCGGGGTCACAGTGCATGCTTGGCCAATCACAGCGCCTGGATGACACTGCGATGGCGTAGTGCATTGTGGGCCGTTCGCGTCACTCGAATTTGGCGCGAACGGCCCAAATCGTTCGATCTTCGTCGAACGATCGAACAGCCGATGTTCGAGTCGAACGTATGTTCGACTCGAACACGAAGCTCATCCCTATTATGTACATAGAGGCTGTCCGAAAAAATATGACAGGGTCTGGTCTAAATGGTTGGCGGAGCCCTCCACTGCGGCAGCAGACTAGGAGGCTTCACTGAATTCTGATACCATCCACTGAAGTCTTGTTAAACCAACCCTTGCTAGCACAGCTACTTAGGTGAGCTAGTTAACTATCATCCTACCCCTGGAGCCGGAGCCGGGCCAGCTCATTGATGATGGCTTATTAGAATATACGTTATTACCCTAGCATGTCTTGGTTTTGTAATTCTACCTTGTGACCCCTGCGTGGGTCCCGCCCATGCTGTTAGCCAGATGTTGGCTGTGCTGTTGTACGTTTGTATTGTCTGTGTTTGTAACAAATAAAACAAAAAAGATTTTCCAAAAAAAAAAAAAAGATGCAGCTAGCAGGACATTTGGAGCGGTCATGCTAGCGCACCGCTTCAGTGTGAAAGCCTTCGGGCTTTCACATTGAAGAATACAGGGCACGATTTTTTCAGGCGGTATAACAGCGCTAATATTAGCGCTAAACCGCCTGAAAAACGTGCCAGTGTGAAAGGGGTCTAAATGCCCAGAAAAGAAAAAGATTTCAAAAGATGATTTTCATTTTTTATAAAGAACAGGGCAGCTTTAAATCCTTAATAAAATGTAAAGGCATTTTTCTCTTTAACAGTTGTTAGCGTATTGGTAAAATCGCATCATCAGCAATTCCTGTTTGCTGAATTTCTGAAGTCACATTAGAGTGAAAGCTGTTTCGCACTGTGTGACTTATTTTGTGTTCTTCTCTTGGAACATAAGTTGGAAGTGCTCATCTCCGGAGACCATGGTCAGTGTAGCATTATGTTTTGCTGTTTATGGGGGTAGCTGGTATTTGGATCATTGCTTCAATTTATGCCATTAAGGTTTGCCTGCTATAAGAAATGGCGCATGTCACTTATTTCTGTGTATCTCTGTCCAAATCTACGTAAACCTATTTTCATTTTGAGTGAGACAGCAACTGCCTGCTATGTAGTTGACTTTATCAAAGCAATTATTTCTACAATAAAATTAATCATGCAAACTAACCCTAAAAGCTATCACTGCTGTGTATTTCTACGTTGCCTTCCTTTAGTTTTCCGCTGACAGGTAATTAAGTCCGCAGAGCATTGCATTGCGTGCTCTCTTAGGCTTGCATTTGAAAATGACTAATTATACCAGCTAATTGTATGAGTACATGGGCGAGAACCAAGCAAAAAATGATAGTATCAGGTGTATTAGGTGCAAATTTCATTAATCTATTAATCCTCCCACTTTGAGACTAGCAAAATTGCGCAGCAGATTACAGCAACAACCGTCACAGCTGTGTAGTGACTAGGAAATCGCAAAGACCCATATGAAAGCGGGTTAATTGCCCTCCAGGAGAAAAGGAGTCCCCTCTCATTCATTGAGTGTCGTCTAATTGAAATGAGTATTTGCAGCCTTGCTAATTGTCTCCACGTTCTAGGGAAGCGTTAATTAGCTGGTAAAAGATACAAAGAAAAGGCCAGAGCTAGCAAAAAGTACCAGAGAAAAAAAAAAAGTGACAGAACAGAAGGCAGCAGTTTTATAAGAGCAAAATGTTCCTTCGCTGTCACATAGCTCTGTCCCTGGCCTGGAATTGTTTCTATGCTTAGCAAAGTTTAACTGCCTTTACATACTATCAACTCAATTATGTAAGGCTCAGCAAAGGAACATCCATACCGAATGATGGGTTTGCTTGGTTATACTTGACACTTGGGTGACTCTTAGAGTGTAATCTTCCCTGTTGATCACAGAAAGAAAACAGTGGTAGCCGTTAGGAAATTATCTGATCACTAAGATTGTTCTTTCCCAATTCACACATAAAAAAAAGAGATTATATCTTGCACGAGTACATCAGCAATACATGACCTCCTCTATTCTTCATGAGATTTGTGTTGCTACAATTTTAGGACAAGACAACTCCAATATATCTTCTAACTGCATGTACACATCTCTGCAACATTGCTTCCAGTGTAAATAAAACGTGCCATAGATGATATGATTTTCTTGACTGGGGTATTGCCCATGTTACGACTGCTGTGACACTTACCCAATTCCCCTTCTATTTATGACCCCTTTAATAGAATTATAATAACACAGACCAAACATCTTTCTTTGGATTTATATGGCCCTTTTATTAAAACAACCATCAATAACAATATATTTTCTTTATTTTATTACCATTACATTCTCAATTAAACCAAAACATAACATCCTGATATAACTACCAGCTCTTCTACTAGGTCTTTGGTCATTCAAGTGTGCCTTCAAATATCCTATCAGCTGTATCTGCCACCAAATTTTGCATCCCCACGGCCCCCAGCCACAACTACACCGCCTCGGGGACAATTGTTTATTTATTCTCTAGCCGATACAGCCAGCTAACCAATCCCATATACTTCCGACACTTATTCGGGCAGGTACACCCATACCGAAGATGGGCCCAACCCTTCGTTCTCCAAAGAACGAAACTATCACCGCCTTCAAAAACCCTGCGACCTCTGCTTGCCGCTATGACTACCCAATCCCACCCAAAAACACCTTTCAAAGAAATTTCCCATATAAAGATTAAAAGGGCGGGAGGGTGGGAGAAGCTTGTCCGGTGCTATCCCCTGACCAACTGATGCCAGAGTCAGCACCTCCCTCCTACTAGACCCCTATACCACACCCTGCCCCACCCCACTCTCCACCATCCTGCCCCACCCCACTCTTCACCAATGAGTTAAGGCCTGTCCTAAATTCAACTATTATTTTTTTTTTTATTCTTTATTTACATAAAGGGTGGTAGAGAATACATAATTACATCACATTTCTACTCTTACAAATCCATTATTTTTTCTACTTCATTACATTTTATGTTGACTTAAAATTCCTCCATCTTAACGTAGGCATTCACCATTTATACTCTTATAATTTACTTAAATTGAAATCCAGATACCACATGGTCTAATCCTCCCTTTAATTATTTTTTACTAAATACCCCAGACCCTACCAAACAACCAAAAAGAAAAAAAAACCCACCCCCCTCCCTCCCCCTCCCAATTTCCCCCCTTAGCAGCAAGATGGCAAGATGTAGGGGTTCCATGTATTCCCTATGCAGGCATGCTACCCTCCCCCGTTCTGTCATCCATCTTTCTCTTCCCTTCCTCTGAGTATACAAATCGGTCCCATACTGACCATGTTTGGACATATTGTTCTTTTCTATTTTGAGCCGAACGTACCAGATCTTCCATGGCCCTGATCTCTCTGACCTTATTAAGCCACCTTTCCACAGAGGGTGGTCTAGAGTCTCTCTAGATTGTGGCGGATCTTATTGAGTAAAGGCTCAAGCGTAAGGGCGAACAGTATTGGCAACAGGGGACATCTCTGACGCATGCCATTTGTGATCTTAAAGGGTTTTGAAAAAAATCCATTTACTTTAACTGATGCTTGTGGTGTAGTGTAAACCCCGGCTATCCATTGAATCATGCGGTATCCCAGGCCCATTTGCTTGAGAGTCTCCAGCATAAAATGCCAGTTTATTCTATTAAATGCTTTTTCTGCATCTGTGCTTAGGAAGATACAGGGGGTATTTGTTGAATTGGCATGATAGACTAAGTTCAGTACCTTAACGGTATTATCCCTCGCCTCGCGGGTCGGGATAAACCCTACTTGATCCAGTTCCACTAGCTGACAAAGAGATAATTGAAGCCGAGTGGCAAGTATTTTAGTAAATAATTTTAAGTCAACATTCAACAATGAAATGGGCCGGTAGCTGCCACACTCCGCCGGGTCCTTCCCCTCCTTTGGTATTACTGATATATGCGCCATGAGCGCCTCCGGGGGTAGTGCGGCAGTCCAGCCCAATGCATTGAGTACCTTTACCATCTGATTGCCCAGCAGTGTACTAAAACTTTTATAGTACTGCATGGAAAATCCGTCAGGACCTGGTGCCTTCCCGGGCTTAACCGTTTTTAATGCAGTATTTCGTTCTTCAGTTGAGATAGGTGTTTCTAAATTATGCCGGGTTAAAGATGATAGCCGAGGTAGCCGTGCTGAGGAAAGATATTCCTCCAGTATAGGAAGGGGTGATGGTGTCGAAGCCAGATTATATAGAGAGGAATAATACTCTCCAAACCTCTGGACTATTTCCTTTGGTAGTGATATTAAGTGTCCGTTTCCCCCTTTTATTTGAGGTATATATGTTGTCGCCTTTCTTTCTTTAAGTTTCCCAGCCAGCATTTTACTGCATTTATCTCCTAACTCATATGTTGCTTTTCTGCCCAATTGTATCACTGCCTTTGCCTTATAACGGAGAATATCCGTAATCTGCCGTCTCAGGTGCATCAATTCCCTTCCATCCGAGTGAGCCTGTGTCCTCTTGTGCCGGAGCTCCAACACTTGTATTTCCTCCAACAACTTTATTATCTGTTTTTCTTTTTTTTTCTTCAGCCTTGATCCATGACTAATCAAAATCCCCCTGATCACTGCCTTATGTGCCTCTCATACCATGCCCGGGTCACTCCCCGGAGTGTCGTTCATCTGAAAGTATACTGTAATTTCTTTGGCTACATCTTCCTGGATATCGGGGTCCTGTAACAGGCTCTCATTTAAGCGCCATCGCCACTCCGGGGAGGGAGCCGCGCCTGGCAGGGAGAAGCACAGTGTGACCGGGGCGTGGTCTGACCACGTTATACTTCCTATGGATATCGCTACTACTGAAGCGAGCAAATAGTGTGGGACTAGGAATAGATCTATGCGTGACTATACCTGATGTGGATTGGAGAAAAAGGTATAATCTCTTTCTCCTCATGTAAGATCCGCCATGCATCTACCAACTGCAGTTCATGCAGTTTCCGCATTACCCCCTTCCTGATACCACTTGGGACTGAAGAGGTCCCGGAGGAGGTGTCTACTCCAGGGTCCAATGGGATATTGAAGTCCCCCCTAAAATCATTTTCCCCTCTGCGAACTCCATTCATTTTAATAAAACTTTACTCAGGAAGGAGTCTTGATGTACATTCGGTCCATATACAGTGGCAAGAGTCATTTTAGTGGTTCCAATATGACCTTTCAAAAAAAGGTACCGACCATTTATGTCCAAACATTTGTCCGTCAGGGACAACGATATTCGATTAGAAATCAAAATTGATACGTCTTTAGATTTTGCTTTTTGATTAAATGCATGGTAAACGCAAGGGAAAAATCTATTCTGTAGGAAGGGGAGTCTGACTTGCCTTAAAGTGTGTTTCCTGTACGAATGCTACATCCGAACTGGTTTGTTTCAAATCATGAAGGAGCATCCTCCTTTTTTCCGGGACATTAAGTCCTTTCGCATTTAGGGAAGTTACTTTCAGACCCTTCATCTTTTTACTGCGAGGAGAGAAAAAAAAAGAAAGAAAAAGAAAACAATTTCCTAAGCCTCCCCCTCCCCCCTCCCCTATACCCATGTCCCCCCTTCTAAATCCCAAAGGAAAACGCCCACTTCTAAACCTCCTGTGGGCGCTGGCCTATATGGGGAGTTATTCCGGGTCAGGTGGAGAGCTCTGCTCCCGTTCCTATCCCCCTGACTGTCATTATTCTCACTCATTGCCATCCCCTACAGCCACCTCAACCTTATCCCATATCTTCTCCCCTCTCACCATTTAAAACTCTTCAGCTCTACATACCGTAGCCCCCCTATATCAACCTATATCAGCCTCTGGTAGGTTACACCCCCCTCCCCTCCCCCATCCCGGGGAGGAGTGGGGGAATGTACCACCCAGTTTCATCTAAACCCCTAAAGGCCTGTCCCCCTAAAGAGGGGAAAAAAAAAGAGAAGAAAAAAAGAAAGAAAAGAAAAAGAAAAACCCCCCAAAAAAGGGGGGGAATAGGGGATAATCCCCAACCTCTTGTGAATTAATTCAACATTTCAGTGACATTTTCAGTGACCTTATTCATTGTACAAGAAAAAAGAAAAAAAGGGTATCAATCCCTATTATTATCTCGTGGTTTGACTCAAATAAATTCGAAATTTCAGTGACATTATTCCATTGTTCCATATTCGTTTCAATATATCAGTGACCCCAACTCCCAAAAATTAAAAAGCAGAAAAAAAAATATATATATAATGCTCACCGGAGATCGACAATTTATTATCAATGTTCCATATTGACTTAAATGTTTCATTGACCTAAGCAAACCCCCAAACTCCAAGAAAAATAAAATAAAATTAAAGGGGAAATAATCCCCAACCTCTAGTGAATTAATTTAACATTTCAGTGATATTTCAGTGACATTTTCAGTGACCCTATTCATTGTATAAAAAAAAAAAGAAGGGGGGTGTCAATCCCTATTATCCCATAATTATCCCATAATTATCTCATTATTGTCTCATGATATAACTCAATAAGTAAAAAATGTCAATGACATTGTTTCATTGTTCCATATTCAATATTCAGATCAATATATCATAAACCACAACAGTCCAGAAAGGCTAGAAAAAAAAAAGGGGGAAAAATAATACTCACCAAAGTTCAACACTTCAATATCATTGTTCCTTATTCAATCAATATTTCCATAAAATACACAGACTCCCAAAAAAAATATGGTGGGGGTAATAGCACTTGACCAAGACACCGATATCAGCGGCTCAATAATATGTAACCTCCTCCCCCCTAGAAACCAAAAAAAAAACAGGGGGGGCAGTCCCCAATAGTCCCCACAGCCAAGGGGTAGCCCAGGCCTTTCTACTGCCTTTCTACTGCGCCTTGTCAGCTGGGTCCAGACAAACAAGCTGAGGGCTGGGTAGGGGGAAAAAAAAACTTAACCAAAAAAAAAGGGAGAGGAAGTGGAGGTAAAGGCATGGCTCAAAAAAATAAAGCATAGAACCCCCCTTCTGTCCTCTCACACATCTCCTCTTATGTCTCCTCACTTGGGGGATACCCCCGTCTCCTCCCTCGAGCTACTAGATCATCTCCCCTCTGAGGGGGTTTTGTTGCTCTTGTCGCTTCTGGGGTAGGCTGCAGCCAATTGGGGATCACCAGAGCGTCCACCCCCAGAAAGGAAAATAGATCTGGGAGGTCAGTGGGGTGTTTCAGGGTAAATGACAATGCCTCCTGTGAGGGGGTTAGCTCGGCAGCGGGTGTGTGTGACCCCCGGGATGGGCTCCCCACACAAAAACAGGCCCAGCAGACGGAGGTTGTGGTTTTCAAAATCAAAAAGGTGCGGTTTATTTTCTATTTACAGTGACAAAAACACAGCAAAGCAAAAGAAACATAAACAAAATAAATCCTGGTCAATTTGACCTCTGACTAAACATACAGGTTTCCTAACTAACAACTGGGATCAGCCTAGTGCTGTCCTAGTCCCTAAGTCCCTGGTTTTAAATGTCCAAGCAAATAGCCACACAGGCTTTGTCTCACCGCACAAGGGTTCACTCTCTCCAGGAAGTCCACACAGGTCTGCTTCCAGGCATGAGCTAACATCTAATGAAGCTGGGAGTTCTTATAGAGGCCTAAATGAGCTGACAAGCTTCAGCTGGTCTCATCAACTCCCTGTCTGCACGACGCCCAGCCCTCTCCCTAGAGGTATGAGTCATCCATGAGCCCACTATCCTCAGCTGGGCTTATACAACTCTCCACCTAGTTGTATAAGTCGGCGTAAAGCCTGAATCTGGGCGAAATATATCTACCCCCCTGGATGCAACCAGGTGACTTTACCTTCCTGCTGTCACATACCCCCCCCTCTTGTTTTAACCTCGGGGTTGGAACACCAGCAATCAGGCATTCATGTACTCGAGACAAAGCATCCACATTCCCCATTTGAACGCCAGGGCGATGCTTTACTGTGAAGTTGAATTCCTGGAGGGCCAGGAACCACCTATTCACTCTTCTATTTGTTTCCTTGTTTTGAGCCATCCACTTTAACGGAGCGTGATCCGTAACCATGTCAAAGTGCCTACCTAGCAGGTAGTACCGAAGGGAATCTAGAGCCCACTTCACCGCTAAACACTCCTTTTCAACGGTGGCGTAATTTACCTCATGGGACTTCAACTTCCTGCTGAGGTAAATGACTGGGTGCTCTTCCCCGTTCCAGACCTGGGACAATACTGCTCCTAACCCCACATCTGACGCATCACTTTGTACGACAAAGTCTTTAGAGAAGTCGGGTGAGTACAACACTGGCTGGCTACATAAGGCTTGTTTCAAGAATTGGAATGCTGCCTCAGCCTCGGGGGTCCATTTAATCATGACCGACCCTTTCCCCTTCGTCAGGTTGGTTAGGGGCACAGCCTTAGAAGCAAAGTGGGGAATGAATCGCCGATAATACCCAGCGATTCCCAGAAAGGCTCGTACCTGCTTCTTGCTGTTGGGACGTGGCCAACTCTGGATGGCCTCGACTTTGTTGAGTTGGGGTTTTATTACTCCCCTCCCAATGGTGTACCCAAGATATTTGGCCTCCTCCTGCCCAATGGTACACTTCTTGGGGTTAGCCGTAAACCCCGCTTCCCGAACAGAGTCCAGGACTGCTTGCACTTTTGGCAGATGTGAGGCCCAATCTGTGATATGGACAATTACGTCATCCAGGTAAGCCGCAGCATACTTCCGATGGGGCCTCAGCATCTGGTCCATTTTCCGCTGGAATGTGGCCGGCGCATTCTGTAACCCGAACGGCATTCTTTTATATTGGAACGCCCCGTCTGGGGTTACAAATGCGGTTTTCTCTTTGGCCGACTTGGCCAGGGGAATTTGCCAATACCCTTTTGTGAGGTCAAGAGTCGTCATGTATCGGGCTGTTCCCAGCCGGTCGATCAACTCATCTATACGTGGCATGGGGTAGGTGTCAAATTTTGTAACTTTGTTCAACTGACGAAAATCGTTACAAAATCGCCAGCTCCCATCCGGTTTAGGCACCAACACAATGGGACTAGACCAATCACTTTGGGACTCCTCTATCACCCCTAAGTTCAGCATTTTCTGTACTTCCTCCCGTATTGCCTCCCGTCGGGCCTCTGGGATCCGATAGGGTTTTAACTTCACCCTTTCACCGGGCGGGGTAATAATGTCATGCTCTACCCCAGATGTTTGTCCCGGCAGCTCAGAGAATACCTCCTTGTTGCGAAGCACAAACTCCTTAACCTCCTGTTGTTGGGGTTGTGACAAGGTGGCTGCGATTCCAACCTCAGGAATCACGCAACCAGTTTGAGCTGGTGACCAAGTGTCTGCGACTAGGGACTCTCTATCCCTCCAGGCTTTCAACAGATTAACGTGATAGATCTGTTCGGGCTTTCGCCTTCCTGGTTGTCTGACCTTGTAATTCACTTCGCTCACTTTTTCCATTATCTCGTAGGGGCCTTGCCATTTGGCAAGGAATTTACTTTCAACCGTAGGGACCAGTACCAGTATCCTATCCCCCGGGGAAAAGGTACGGGTCTTGGCTCCACGGTTGTACACTCTCTGCTGTGCTAACTGCGCTTGGGCCAAATGTTCCTTCACGATGGGCATTACCTGTGCAATTCGGTCTTGCATCAGGGCGACATGCTCAATCACACTCCTGTGGGGAGAACTCTCACTTTCCCAAGTTTCCTTGGCAATATCCAACAGCCCTCTTGGGTGTCTCCCATACAGTAACTCAAAGGGGGAGAATCCCGTAGAGGATTGGGGCACCTCCCTAATAGCAAACATCAGATAAGGAAGTAGACAGTCCCAATCCTTTCCATCTCTATCCACCACTTTCTTCAACATTTGTTTTAGGGTTTTGTTGAATCTTTCAACCAGCCCATCGGTTTGGGGGTGATACACAGATGTACGTAATTGCGTCACTTTGAACAATTTACATAGCTCCTTCATAACCCGGGACATAAAGGGTGTACCTTGGTCCGTAAGCAGTTCTTTACAAATACCCACCCGGCTAAACACAAGAGATAGCTCTTTGGCTATGGTTTTGGCCGAGGTATTTCGGAGAGGGATCGCTTCTGGATAACGGGTGGCATAGTCCATTATAACTAATATGTACTGGTGCCCCCTAGCGGACTTGATTATAGGACCTACCAAATCCATGGCGATCCTCTCAAACGGGACCTCAATGATGGGTAGAGGGACCAGCGGGCTACGGAAATGTGGCATCGGGGCCGACCTCTGACACACAGGGCAGGAGGAACAATAATTTTCTATGTCCTTCATCACCCCCGGCCAATAGAATCTCTGTAATACCCTCTCTCGGGTTTTCTCTGTCCCCAGATGACCTCCAAGAATGTGCCCATGGGCCAACTCCAACACCAACTTCCTGTACGGTTTGGGCACCACAAGCTGCTCAACGGTTTCTTCTGCCCTTTTTGCCACCCGATACAGTAGGTCCTTCTCTACGCTGAAGTATGGGTAAGTGCAGGTATTATCTGGGTTCACTAACTCGCCATCTATTTTCACTACGTTTTCCCGTGCCTTTATTAGGGCGGGGTCTTTCAACTGTTCTGTGGCAAAGTTTTCCCTGTGAACCTCAAGATCAGAAAACTCCACAGACGGTAGGTTTTCGTCTGAGGAGGTGGGCTCCTCTCCAGTTTCTTGAGTCTCCCCTGCCAATACTGACAAGGGAAATTCCGGAGAGTCCTCACCACTCTCAGGGGAGTTCTGGCTATCACATTCCTGATACATAGGGGCACCAGTGGGGGGCTCAGGATCATCCCACAGTTCCCAGAACTTCAGAAAATCCCTTCCCACAATGGCGTCATGCGGTAACTGAGATACTAAGCCCACTGGATGAGAGAGGGTACCTTTGGGGGTCTCGAAACACACTGTAGTCACTGGATACTCTCGGGTGTCCCCATGCACACAAATAACAGCTACCTTGCTATTCCCAGAGACCTCTGTTTTAACTAACTCAGCCTTGATCAGGGTCACAAGGCTACCTGAATCCAGCAATACCACAACATTTCTACCATTAACACACATTTTGCATAAATGTTTCTCAGTTCCTCGAATGGCAGTGCATGCGACTGTCGCACACAGCGACTGACGTCTGCCCGTCAGAAAGTCACACTGCATGGGTTCCTCCACAACCGGGCAATTTGCTGCAATATGTCCCGCTTGCCGGCAGCGGTAGCAAACGATCCTTCTTGCCGCCTCTTGAGCCGCTGATTTCCCAGGCTGTTCTCGCCAAACTTGGGGTAGAGCTCCCACCCTCTCACTCTCTCCACCCTTACCCCTTGGAATCATCTTATCCGCCCCTGGGGATGGTCTGGTCTTAGGGTGGAAAGTCCGAGTGTCTCTGGAAGAGACCGTCAGGTTCTCTGTAGCCAAGTATTTCTCCACACGATCCACAAGACCATCGGCCGTCTCTGGGTCTCCATGGCTTACCCACTTTTGGATGGCAGTAGGAAGAGCTCTCAAAAACCGATCCATTACAACACGTTCCACAATCTTTGGTGCGGACAAAGTCTCTGGCTGTAGCCACTTTCTGCTCAGGTGAATGAGATCATACATTTGAGACCTGGGGGGTTTTCCAAGCTGGAAAGTCCAGTTATGCACACGCTGAGCCCGGACAGCCAGGGTGACACCCAGCCTTGCCAATATTTCAGCTTTTAGCATCACATAGTCTTTTGCTTGGTTAGGCTCTAGGTCATAGTAAGCTTTCTGCGATTCACCAGTTAACAGAGGAGCCACTAGTCCAGCCCACTGCTCCTCAGGCCACTTTTCTCTTTCAGCGGTCCTTTCAAATGTGGTCAAAAATACCTCTGGATCATCCTCTCCAGTCATTTTTGTCAATAAACGACTCACCCCAAAGGACGCGGTATTAGTGGGACGGCTTTCCTCACTGGTCTGCGGACGTTGCTGCATTACTGCTTCCATCTGTTGTTGTAGTCTCTGCTCTTGCTTCTGCAACAGGTCTATGAAGCGGGCCTCAGATTGCTGCTGGGCTTGTTGCTGAGCCTCCAGACTCTGTTGCAAAGTTGCGTTTGTCTGCTGCTGGGCTGCAAGGCTCTGTTGATGAGCTTGCTGCTGGGCTGCGAAGTTCTGTTGTTGAGCTGCAAGGCTCTGTTGATGAGCTGCAAGGCTCTTTTGCAAACCTGCATTTGTCTGCTGTTGATTGGCATTTGCTAGAGCCAGCTGTTTCAGTATCTCCTCCATGCTGGCTTAAAAAAAACTGCCCGCATTCTCCACCAACTGTGAGGGGGTTAGCTCGGCAGCGGGTGTGTGTGACCCCCGGGATGGGCTCCCCACACAAAAACAGGCCCAGCAGACGGAGGTTGTGGTTTTCAAAATCAAAAAGGTGCGGTTTATTTTCTATTTACAGTGACAAAAACACAGCAAAGCAAAAGAAACATAAACAAAATAAATCCTGGTCAATTTGACCTCTGACTAAACATACAGGTTTCCTAACTAACAACTGGGATCAGCCTAGTGCTGTCCTAGTCCCTAAGTCCCTGGTTTTAAATGTCCAAGCAAATAGCCACACAGGCTTTGTCTCACCGCACAAGGGTTCACTCTCTCCAGGAAGTCCACACAGGTCTGCTTCCAGGCATGAGCTAACATCTAATGAAGCTGGGAGTTCTTATAGAGGCCTAAATGAGCTGACAAGCTTCAGCTGGTCTCATCAACTCCCTGTCTGCACGACGCCCAGCCCTCTCCCTAGAGGTATGAGTCATCCATGAGCCCACTATCCTCAGCTGGGCTTATACAACTCTCCACCTAGTTGTATAAGTCGGCGTAAAGCCTGAATCTGGGCGAAATATATCTACCCCCCTGGATGCAACCAGGTGACTTTACCTTCCTGCTGTCACACTCCTTTTTTACTATTAATGAGATCGGATAACCCCATCTGTATGAACCCCCTATGCTCTTAATTCTGTCCAGTAATGGGCGCAGCATTGCTCTTCGCTTTAGGGTAGCTCTTGACATATCTGGTAGGATTTTCACCGAAAGCCCCTCATAGATAATTTCTCCTGCTTCCCATGCCTTACGGCTAATTAACTCTTTATGTATGTAATGGTGGAAACAGCATATCACATCTCGGGGTCTGTTTAAATCTGTTGAACGGGGTCCCAGAGACCTGTGTAACCTCTTAAATTCTAGGGTCTGAGGAGGGGCAAAAGTGGCTAACTGATGACATATTGCCATAATCATAGGCTGCAAATCCTCTTTCCCTATTGCCTTCGGGACCCCCTGAACCTTAAGTTCTTACGTCTGCTACGGTCCTCAAATTCCTCCATACGGAGCTGCATTGGAAGGGCATAACAAGATTTTAATGTCTGTACCTGCTCCAGTTGAGTGTCCCGTTTCTCCAGGGAAGTCAGTGTGGTTTCTTCCAGACCAACCTTATCAGATAGTAGCTGTACCTCCTCTGTACATCCTTTATTTCCTTGCTGTGTGCTTCCTCCACCCGCGCCACTATCTTCTCTATGTCTGCTCGTGTCGGCATGGCTTGCAGGAGTGCTCTCAGGTCCATATCGCCAAGTCCTGGGGCTTGTATCTCTCTTTGCTCCCGGGGGCCCGTTAATTGCTGCTCCATATTGCTCAGTATCCCCTTCTCTCTTTCCAGTGTATCTAGAGGGGCCGACCGTGTAAGCTCTGTTGGAGCAGGGCTTTCACGTTCTCTGTATCCTGCTTTGGACACCGATTTTTCTAATTTTGCACCTCCCGCCACCCCACGTGACTCAAATGCTCGGCCTCGGGATGTTGCCGCACGTGTTCCTGGGAAGTACTGTGGGATCTCGGGCTGTGCCGGTGTCCGTTGGGGTTTGTTATCTCTCCTCCTTATTCCAAGGTGGGTGTCCAGGCTTAGTAGCTGGCTCTATTCAGTCTCGTTGCTGCATGAATGGCATTTGATAATCCGCAAACAGTCGGGCAGCCGGAGGGATGAACGGAGCTCTGTGAGCGTGTGTCTCTACTCCATCTTCCTCAGACCACTCCCAGAGTCCCAAGAGCTAACTCTTCCAACTATTAAATTTAACCCATCCATTACTGCATCCTAGCCTGTCAAACCCAGTCATGCAGGCCTTTCGATTAAGCTGCGCCTGCAGCTCCTGGCCTATATCTTTCTTTCCACCACGGGTGAAAGGAAAGAAAATCGCTTGATTCCCCCAACAACGCAGTCAGTGTTGATGGGGGAATGCCACCTGATGCACTATTGTGTTCTGCCAGCAGGGGGCGCGGGGAGCATTCCTGGCCAGCAGATTATAATGGTTACTGCTAGTGGCTATTGCCGGTGGCAGTAACCATATGAAGAAAAATTCAACATGCTGGTTTATTATTTTATTCAGGTATTTATATAGCGCTGTCAATTTATGCAGCGCTTTACATACTGTACATTTATATCAGTTCCTGCCCTCAAGGAGCTTATAATCTAAAGTCCCTAACTCACATTCATATACTAGGGCCAATTAAGACAGGACCTACCAGTATGTCTTTAGAGTGGGAGGAAACTGGAGTACACCAACACAGGCACAGGGAGAACATGCAAACTCCAGGCAGGTAGTGTCGTGTTTGGGATTTGAACCAGCATCACCTTTCTTGCCGAGAAAACCTGAGCTTTCTTGCCGAGAAAACCGTTCGTGTGTATGGTTTCTTGTCGAGAAAACTGCCGGGAATCTCGACGAGAAAAATAGAGAACCTGCTCTCTATTTTCTCGTCAGGATTCTCGATTTTCTCGTCAGGTTTCTTGTCGGCCTGTTTCCCGACGAGAAAACCGGTCGTGTGTATGCTTTTCCGAGTCTTAAAAAATCGCGCATGCTCAGAATCAAGTATAAGACAGGAGCGTTCCTTCTGGTAAAACTAGCGTTCGTAATGGAGATAGCAAATTCATCACGCTAAAACAAACTGAAAGCGCGAATCGTCTCTTCCCAAACTTTTACTAACACGCGGTAACACGAGATCAGCAAAAGCAGCCCAAGGGGTGGCGCCATTGAAATCGATCTTCCCCTTTATACTGCCGTCGTACGTGCTGTACGTGACCGCGCAGAACAACAACGAGATTTGGAATTGACAGTGTGTATGCAAGGAAAGCTTGACAAGAAGCTCGTCAAGCTTGACAAGAATCTCGTCGAGAAAAACTACGGGTTTTTTACGACGAGAAACTTGGTCGTGTGTACGAGGCTTGACTCTTGAAAGTAATTTCACCAAACAAGGATATGAGTATTAAGTCTCGTACACACGATCGGATTTTCCGATGGGAATTGTGTGATGACAGACTGGTGGCCTAAAATCCGACCGTTTTTACGCTCCATCAGACAATTGTTGTCAGACTTTCCGCCGACAAATGTTGGATGGCAGGCTTATAAATTTTCCGCGGACAGCGGTCTGTTGTCAGATTTTCCTATCATGTGTAATCAATGCTCACCAAACACGACATTAGCAGAAGGTGCCCAAAGGGTGGCGCTCAAGAGCTGAAATTTCACGTAGTACGTCACTACGTTCGTGTTTGTTGGCCGACAATTGTGTGCCGTTTGTATGCAAGACAAGTTCATGGCCAACACCTTTTCGGACAAAAGTCTGGTGCTTTGTCTGTGGAAAATCCAATCGTATGTACGAGGCTTAAGAGTGTACAAAAGGAAGCTACATACAAACTAAAGGAAACATTACTAATGAACTGTATCGGCTGAAGTGCAGTGGTTAACACTGTCAAAGAGGAAAAACATTCAGGCTACATGCACATGTCTGTAAAACGTGTACTGATCATATAGATATGTTTTTTTCTGGCACAAAATTTGTGCATGAATAATTAGTCAAATGCTTGCCTTTAAATATGTTTATTGAAATGCATGAAATTGTAGTTCTATATTCTGCTTTTTTTTTTCAGAACCAGAATGCACTTTTTGCATCTATGTATAAGCCTATACATACGTTTACACTCCTAAAAGAGAAGTATGGGTTTTATTTTTTTTTGCTAGTTATACTTACCTCGTGGATGGAGCATCAGACAGATGCTGCATCTGTCCCCCCGGCGTCTCTGCACTGAGAACCGAGCCACCAAACACTGCCGATGGCTCGGTTCTCACTCCTCCCCAAGCAGAGTGATGCTGACTGTCAGTCAGCATTGCTTCTGGTCTACTTCTCAGCGCTCATTGGAGCGCTGAGCCGTAAAGGGGCGGGGAGTGTCCGTCTCAGCGGCTCGCTGAGACTGCCATCAATCAAGACAGCTGGCGGATCCGGACTTGGAAGTCGCGATGACGCGCTGCCCCAACTGATGGCAGTGACGTCAGCGGAGAGTGGACTTCAGACCGCTCTCCGCTGAAGACGGGTCACAGGAGTGCAAAACGAATTGCACTCCTGTGACAGAGGAGAAGCCCAGCCTAAAAAGTTCAGGCTGGACTTCTCCTTTAAAGGTTTAAAATGCATGTACTTAGACAGAGATTTTGGTTACCAACTTGGTTGTACCCAAGAATACGTTCAGTGCTCGCAACCTTTCCTCATAACTAATATCCGCCAGACCCTTTATTAGCTTTGTTGCCCTTCTTTGTACTCTCTTCATTTCCAGTACATCCTTCCGGAGGACTGGTGCCCAGAACTGGACAGCATACTCTAGGTGTGGCTGGACCAGAGTCTTGTAGAGCGGAAGAATTGTATTTTTTTCTCTGGAGTTAATCCCCTTTTTAATGCATGCCAATATTCTGTTTGCTTTGTTAGCAGCAGCTTGGCATTGCATGCCATTGCTGAGCCTATCATCTACTAGGACCCCCAGGTCCTTTTCCATCCTAGATTCCCCCAGAGGTTCTCCCCCCTAGTGAGTAGATTGCAGTCATATTTTTGCCACCCAAATGCATTATTTTACATTTTTCTACATTGAACCTCATTTGCCATGTAGTTGCCCACCCAATTAATTTGTTCAGATCTTTTTGCAAGGTTTCCACATCCTGCGGAGAAGTTATTGCCCTGCTTAGCATAGTATTGTCCGCAAATACAGAGATTGCACTGTTCACCCCTTCCTCCAGGTCGTTTATTAACAAATTAAATAGGATTGGTCCCAACACAGAACCCTGGGGGACCCCACTACCCACCCCTTTCGAGTACTCCCCATTTATCAACACCCTCTGAATTCGCCCTTGTAGCCAGTTTTCAATCCATGTACTCACCCTATGGTCCGTGCCAACAGACCTTATTTTGTACAGTAATTGTTTATGGGGAACTGCGTCAAATGCTTTTGCAAAATCCAGATACACCACCTCTACAGGCCTTCCTTTATCTAGATGGCAACTCACCTCCTCATAGAAGGTTAATAGATTGATTTGGCAAGAACGATTCTGACTGAATCCATTCTGATTACTGCTAATTATACCGTTCTCATTACTAAAATCTTGTATATAGTCCATTATCATCCCCTCCAAGAGCTTACATACTATTGATGTTAGGCTAACTGGTCTGTAATTCCCAGGGATGTATTTTGGATCCTTTTTAAATATTGATGCTACATTGGCTTTTCTCCAATCAACTGGTACCATTCCAGTCAGTAGACTGTCAGTAAAATTTAGGAACAATGGTCTGGCAATTTCTTGACTGAGTTCCCTAAGTAACCTCCGGTACAAGCCTTCTGGTCCCGGTGATTTATTAATGTTACGTTTCCCATATCTAATTTTAATTCTGTCCTCTGTTAACCATGGAGGTGCTTTCTGTGATATGTCATGAGCATAGACACTGCAGTTTTGGTTACTGAAACCCCCCGATTCCCTCATGAAGACTGAGGAGAAGAATAAATTCAATACCTTCGCCATCTCCCCATCCTTTGTAACCAGATGTCCTTCCTCATTCTTTATGGGGCCAATATGGTCTTTCCTCCCCCTTTTACTATTTATATACTGTACTTTGCTCTCCTCCGCTATGTGTCTTTCGTGTTCTATCTTAGCCACCCTAATTGCACCCTTACATTTCTTGTTGCATTCTTTATAAAGTCTGAATGCTGATGATGATCCCTCAACCTTGTATTTTTTGAAGGTCTTCTCCTTTGCGTTTATATGCATTTTTACATTGGAGTTACCCCAGTGTAAGGCTTCATTCACACAAATGTGGTTGGAAGATGGTTAAACCTTGCCAGTGAACTGCGTTTTTACCACTCCCTCAATTTCTCCACCTTTAGCAGCAGAGCCAGCAGCCTTGGTCATTCACATGCAAAGCCTTGATGCTTTGCTTTGTGGATATGGCAGGAATCATACCCCTGTCACATTTGGCTGGCACCAAAGTACCATGAGATCCAGTTGCAGTGCATGCACTACTTTTTCTGCAGTCTGTTTCGAATTAGCCCATTTAAATGAATGGTCTCAAATCGCACCGCACCAAACTGCATGTGAATTGCACAGGAGAAAATTCCCGTGCAAATCCTAGTGTGAACCGGGCTTTAAAATGCATGGGCTCAAATCGCACTGCACTGAACCGCATTTGAAGTGATTCCTGGTGTGAACCATCACTTGAAGGGGTTGTAGTCTCAAGGTTTTTCACATTAATGCATTAAGGTGAAACACTTTCTGTGCTGTAGCTGCCCCCCAGTGCCCCCCCTCCCCCTTTTTCTTACCTGAACCCGTTCGTTCCAGCCGCTGTCTTTGTCCTCATTGGGTATATTGATAGCAGCAGGAGCCATTGGCTCCCTCTGTTGTCAATCAAATACAGTGACACGAGAGCTGGGGGTGGGGCCAAGTCCTGCTGTCTGTGTCAATGGACGCAGCAGTAGGACTAGTAAGCGTGCCCGCATGGGTGCCCCCATGCTCTCCGTGGGGCAACCCAATGAAGAGGAGGGGCGAGGAGTGCCACCGGGGCACCCCAGAAGAGGAGGAGCCCTGTGCAAAACCCTTGCACAGAGCATGTAAGTATATCATGTTTGTTATTTAAAAAAAAAAAAAAACAACCTTAACAATCACTTTAAAGGAGAAGTATGGGCTTTCTTTTTTTTTTTATAATCATACTTACCTCGGTGGATGCTCCATCTGTCCCCCGCCGTCTGTGCACTGAGAACCGGGCCACCAAACATTGCCGCTGGCTCGGTTCTCACAGATCCCTGAGAGGAAAGCCGCTGACCGTCAGTCAGCGTCTTTCCTTTCTGCTTCTCCACGCTCATTGGAGAGCTGAGCCGTGGAGGGGCGGGGAAAGGCTATCTCAGCGGCTTTCTGAGACGCTGAGACTGCCATCAATCAGGGCAGCTGGCGGATCCCGACTTGGGAAGTCGTGATGACGCGCTGCCCCGACTGATGGCAGTGACGTCAGCGGAGAGCAGACTTCAGACCGCTCTCCGCTGAAAACGGGTCACAGGAGTGCAAAACAAATTGCTCTCCTGTGACCCAGAGGAGAAGCCCAGCCTAAAAAGCTCAGGCTAGACTTCTCCTTTAATGCATCTTAAAAAGAAAGTACTAGTGGAAAATTACTTTTATGGCATAGCAATTTTCAAATGAGTTTAAGGGATTTAAAAATATCAATTAGTCAAAAATTATGATTTTCTTGGAGCTGTTTTGATGGTGTCATGAGAGATTAGGTTTGTCATACACAGGATTATTATGGTGCATTCAATTTGTAGTTTGGTCCCTTGCTAGGTTAACATTTTGTCATTATGTATAGGCAGTCCAGTGATTTAGATTTCTCCAGGCAGCATAGCTATGCTGATGACTTTACCAGCTTGGCCACTAACCTACACACAACCTACACACAACCTACACACAAAGGCCAACTCCAGGCAAAATTATTTTTGTTCCCATGCAGTGGGGGTCTGCCTGCACTGCATGGGTTCACTGCTTGTTTTTTTTATAGGAGAGAGGAGAATGGAGATATACTTACCTAAGGCTAGGTTCACACTGATACTACAGGACAGTCACCCGACTTTCATCCTACTTTGCTCTGCGACATCAGTCCTACATCGGTCCTACATTGGTCCAACATCCATCCGACTTAAATGAACAGGATACTACTTTGATCCGACTTTGTGATAGTCTGACTTGTTCAAAACAATCAATCAAAACAATCCCAGAGTAAGATAAATAAATTTTACTGCTGCTGTAATCACATGTCGGATGTCAAAAGTCGGATAGTAAGTACAAGGCTCCTACTTTGATCCGACTTCAATGATATTCAATGGGCTGAAGTAGGATCAAAGTCGGACCAAAGTAGTACAGGGAGCATTTAACTTGTGTCGGACCAGTTAAGACAGCTCTCATAGGGAAACATTGATTTTCACACGTCATGCGACATGAGTTCCCAATGTCGGAGCGTTTGTCGTACCAGTGTGAACCCAGCCTAAGGCTGGGTTCACATTGATACGACACGACAGTCTTCTTCCAGCTCTTTTGCTAGCGGGGGCCCGGTCTTCTTCGTCGCCTTCTTCCCTCTTCTCCTCTTCGATGTTGACATGTCTCTTCCTCCTGCTGTACTGCCGGGTGTGCGGTGCACTCCGATTTATATAGGCCTCTCATGACGTCACAGTCACAAGCTCCGGGTGGCCCATAGTCAATGGGCTGAAGTAGGATCAAAGTTGGACCAAAGTAGTACAGGGAGCATCTTCAAAGTCAGACCGAAATGTGTCGGACCAGTTAAGACGGCTCCCATAGGGAAACATTGAATTTCACACGTCATGCGACATGAGCTCCCAATGTCAGAGCGTTTGTCGGACAAGTGTGAACCCGGCCTTAAAGTCGTATGACTGTTGTGTAGTATCAATGTGAACCCAGCCTCACTGCTGCTGTAATCACAAAAGTCGGATGGTTAGGACAAGGATCCTACTTTGATCCGACAGTCCGGCGCCCCCTCACTTCAGTGGTCTTGAATAGTGGACTGTTCCTGGTGTCATCACTTCCAGAGCAGGCTCCATAGACCAGGAACAGTCCACCGCTGTTGGGCACTGTTTTCTGGAGGATCGAAGGATTGAGGAAGTATAAGTATGCTCATCCTAAGACAAAACGAGCAGTTGCATTGTGGGAACAGCCCTACTGCATTGTTTTGGGTTTTTTTTGCCCAGAGTTGGGCTTAACAGTGTAGGTATATCAGCATACTGATTGCTCACTTTGCTCTCTCCTCCTGACAGCAAATGTTCAGTATTAGATTAAGAGAACTGTGCAAAGTGGTAAAGCCTTATTGGCTAAGAGTGCTGATCCCCCTTCTCTCAATCTGAGCAGTACAATGCAATGAATTAAAGAAAGCTAAAATAAAGAATAAAGCACTTAACTGTAAAAAGTACATACGGTACATTGATTCAATTTTCAATAGCTGCAAGATGTTCAGTTTGAACAAAATTGAATTATTTTGCTTTCTTATGCTTTCTGAATGAAGAATTAAGAAATGATAACGACTCGTATCAACCGTATATCTGAATAATCAAATCTTTTAGGTACTACTTGTACAGTAACATGCTTTTATTCAGGCATACTGGAAAATTCAAGTTTCAGATAGAGTAGAGAAGAATTAGAACGCCTGTCAGGTTTTTATTGCCATGTTTGATTTGTTAAAAGAGATTCATCCTCTCTGATTGTCCTGTTTACCTTTATCATAGAGAGTGAAAGTAAAAGAAAATCCCATATTTTGGATTATCGCCAGAATTAGAATTTAGGGAAAATCTCCCAATGGGGAGACTAGTTCTGGTGACAACCAGGGATTCCCTTACTTTGAAGGGATTTCCTCTCACTTCTTGTTTTGGCTATGGGACAGGAAGGAAGAAGAATCTCCCCAATGAGACACCTGACAGGTTATACCTAACCCTTCGTTACTCTATCAAAAATGAAAAAATATGTTTTGCCTTTATTTTCATATCATTAGAGTGCCCGGGACTACTGAAATCTCACCTGCAGTCAAAGGCCTTATGCACACTGAATGTTAAAATAATGTTATAAAAACGCCAGTAGCTTTGCGGTGAGTTTTTCAACTGTTTTCAACGTTTTTGCAATAGCGTTTTTTTGTGTTTTTTTTTTTTAATTGATCAAAAACGTTAAACGCTGGTGAGTGAAGTTTTTGAGCGTTTATCAACATTTATTAAAGTTTATCAGCGTAAAGCCTCGTACACACGGTCGGACTTCAAACAAACTTTTCTGTGGATTTTTGTCCGAAGGGAGTTGGCCGGGCACACCCATAGCATACACACGCTCGGACTTTTCTGCAAACTTTCCCAAAACTTTTCCAACATCACGTGGTTTTTCTGCTCTTTACTGCCACCCTTTGGTCAACTTCTGCTACTGTTGGTTGATTTTAACATTGGTTTTGGGCATGCTTATTTGTCCATCGGACAAAAGTCTGATGGATTTCTGTACACACGGTCGGACTTTGCTCCATCGGACTTTTGTTGGCGAAAAGTTTGTCCGTTTGCAGACCGAACATTTGTCCGATGAAAACCAAAAAAGTATGTCCGATGAAGCGTACACGGTCGGATTTTTTGTCAAACTTGCTCATTTTAAAGTTTTTTGGTTTTTTGGTTTTTTACTGCTCAAAAACGGCACTGCCCAAAACTGGTGATAACAGCCTATGTGTGCATGGACACATAGGATAACATGATGGAGAGTTTAATAAACGTCTACTGCCAAAAACATCTGCTGTAAAAACTTCGAAAAACGTCCAGTCTGCATGAGGCCAAAAAGTCCAACTTTAAAAACTTTTATTAAGTGTTGTGAAAAATTACAACCGGTTATTTCATTTTAAAAACAGGAAATCCTACATCATAATGTTCTTCTCTGTGATGCTTATATTTTGAAGCACTTATTGCAAACTTATTCTTCACTATGGGAATATTACTATGTTCATATATAAAACACCTAAAAAAAGGCCCATTCTTTGTTCATGGAATTGGCTTGTGTTGATGGCATCAGTTTGAGAGGCTTCTGAGATTATTCAGAATTCACTGACATGTACATTTCACTTGCAGCTGACCACCTCCTGAACTGTATTTGACCTGCTTCAATGGGGTTTTGCATTCCCATAGGGCCAGGCTGGCACCCTGGTCTTTCCTCAAAGTCTGCACATGGCTTGGGGTAAAATTGCTCATGTCCCCAACAGGGTCATTAGACATATAATTGTGCTGGGGATGCATTATTTCTCTAAGGGCACTTTCACACTGGGGCGGGCGGACGTCGGCGGTAAAGCTACAGTCATGCTCGAAATTGTTGGCACCCCAGAAATTTTTCCAGAAAATCAAGTATTTCTCACAGAAAAGTATTGCAGTAACACATGTTTTGCTATACACATGTTTGTTTATTCCCTTTGTGTGTATTGGAACAAATCAAAAAAAGGGAGGAAAAAAAGCAAATTGGACATAATGTCACACAAAACTTAAAAAATGGGCTGCTCAAAATTCTTGGCACCATTAACTTAATATTTGGTTGCACACCCTTTGGAAAAAAAAACTGAAATCAGTCGCTTCCTATAACCATCAATAAGCTTCTTACACCTCTCACCTGGAATTTTGGACCACTCTTCCTTTGCAAACTGCTCCAGGTCTCTCTTATTGGAAGGGCGCCTTTTCCCAACAGCAATTTTAAGATCTCTCCACAGGTGTTCAATGGGATTTAGATCTGGACTCATTGCTGGCCACTTTAGAGCTCTCCATCGCTTTGTTGCCATCCATTTCTGGGTGCTTTTTGACATATGTTTGGGGTAATTTTCCTGCTGGAAGACCCAAGATCTCGGACGCAAACCCAGCTTTCTGACACTGGGCTCTACAGTGCGACCCAAAATCCTTTATTAATCCTCAGATTTCATGATGCCTTGCACACATTCAAGGCACCCAGTGCCAGAGTCAGCAAAACAACCCCAAAACTTCAATGAACCTCCACCATATTTCCCTGTAGGGACTGTGTTCTTTTCTTTGTAGGCCTCATTCCGTTTTTGGTAAACAGTAGAATAATGTGCTTTACCAAAAAGCTCTATCTTGGTCTCATCTGTCCACAAGATGTTTTCCCAGAAGGATTTTGGCTTACTCAAGTACATTTTGGCAAACTGTAGTTTTGCTTTTTTATGTCTCTGTGTCAGCAGTGGGGTCCTCCTGGGTATCCTGCCATAGCCTTTCATTTCATTTAAATGTCGACGGATAGTTTGCGCTGACACTGATGTTCCCTGAGCCTGCTGGACCGCTTGAACTTCTTTGGAACTTGTTTGGGGCTGCTTATCCACCATCCGGACTATCCTGCGTTGCAACCTTTCATAAATTTTTTCTCTTCCGTCCACGCCCAGAGAGATTAGCTACAGTGCCATGGGTTGCAAACTTCTTGATAATGTTGCGCACTGTGGACAAAGGCAAATCTAGATCTCTGGAGATGGACTTGTAACCTTGAGATTGTTGATATTTTTTCACAATTTTGGTTCTCAAGTCCTCAGACAGTTCTCTTTTTCTCTTTCTGTTGTCCATGCTTAGTGTGGCACACACAGACACACAATGCAAAGACTAAGTGAACTTCTCTCCTTTTTATCTGCTTTCAGGTGTTTTTTTTATATTGCCCACACCTGTTACTTGCCCCAGGTGAGTTTAAAGGAGCATCACATGCTTGAAACAATCTTATTTATCCACAATTTTTAAAGGGTGCCAAGAATTTTGAGCAGCCCATTTTTGAAGTTTTGTGTGACATTATGTCCAATTTGCTTTTTTCCTCCCTTTTTTTGATTTGTTCCAATACACACAAAGGGAATAAACATGTGTATAGCAAAACATGTGTTACTGCAATACTTTTCTGTGAGAAATACTTTATTTTCTGGAAAAATTTCTGGGGTGCCAACAATTTCGAGCATGACTGTATTTTTAGCGGTGCTTTACCGGCGTTTTTGCTGCGCTTTTCAGTAGCGGGGCGCTCTTAACCCCTCGCTAACAGCCGAAAAAGGGTTCAAAGCGCCGCTGCAGTTTGGGCATACACTGCTCCTACAGCGCCTCAAAGATGCTGCTTGCAGGACTTTTTTGAGTGTCCTGCCAGTGCACCGCTCCAGTGTGAAAGCCCTCGGGCTTTCACATTGGAGTGAAAGGAGAGGCGCTTTGCAGTCGCTATTTTTAGCGATATAGCACCTGTAAAGCGCCTCAGTGTGAAAGGGGTCTAAATGCAACACTGGGATGATTCATGTACTTACAGTATAAGAAGCACACTCCTACTTGAAGCGTTACTAAACCCAGGATCCTGCATTCACTATATCTGATCTCCCACAGTACACAGAACATGGAAATGCAATTATTTTAGTAAATATAAACTGTTATAAACCTTTTCTCGTTTCTTCTATCAGTGGGGGTTATTTATGAAAGGCAAATCCACTTTGCACTGCAAGTGCACTTGGAAGTGCAGTCGCTGTAAATCTGAGGGGTAGATCTGAAATGAGAGAAAGCTCTGCTGATTTTATTATCCAATCATGTGCAAGCTAAAATGTTGTTTCTTATTTTCCTTGCATGTCCCCCTCAGATCTACAGCGACTGCACTTCCAAGTGCACTTTCAGGTGCACTTGCAGTGCATTTGTAGTGCAAAGTGGATTTTCCTTTCGTAAATAACCCCCAGTGTCTGGTTAAGCACTAATTAAAGCTTGAAGGAGGAGTTATCATTCTCCTCTGACTGTCCTATGAGGCAGCATGACCCCTAACCCTCTGGACAGTGCTGATTGGCCCTATGCCGATCACATGCACCCTCCTCCAAAAAAACAAAAAACTCTCTAGCAATACACACCATACTAAGCATGTGCTCAGGAGATGGATTGGGGACAGTAGAAGGGGAGGATCAGGGAAGACAGGATCAAACAGCCCTTTTACACAATAGGCTGGATTAACCCCCTAGGTTCCACAGTGAGAATAACAAGCATGCTTTACTGCATATACCGACTGGTTTTACTGTTTAGTAACACTTTAACTCTGAGTTTGAGGCGGTTACTGTAATGGTCTTTATTGGTATCTATAGGGCTCCATTCACACGTGTGCGACTTGTTATGCAGCTTTGGACATCAAAGTCCTGTGACAAGTCATTCCCCATGTTTCCCAAAGATAACCATTCATATACACTATATTGTCAAAAGTATTGTGATGTCTGCCTTTACACACTCGTGAACTTTGTAGTCAGAGTCTTTAATAGGATAAGCCGCAAAAAAAGGACGGTCTATCAGGATCCTGTAGTGACATGAAGAGTTGAATACCTGAGAAGTACAGCTTGATGGTATGGAATGAAAGGGACAACTTGCCATGACAATAAGCAGCGACAGCCATCATGTGTTTGACATCCCCCACCTTATCACAGGGATAGAGGGTCATGAGTGTATCAAAACACTTCCAAGCCATCTTGAATTCACCAGGTTGGCAGCATGTACCCTGAGTGCGTCTAATCCATTGTCAGCAAGGAAAAAGGAGGAACCGGCTTGCCCGTTGGATCTGCTTCTGGGTGCCGTAGGAAGAAAAGACGAAAATGTAGGTGTTGTAAGCAAAGCAAACAGGAACAGTGCATAAAGCCTAGTACACACGGCCGAGAATCTCGTCGCAAAAAAAAACGTTTTTCTCGACGGTTTCTTGTCAAGCTTGACTAGATTCTTGTCAATCCAAAATCTCGTCGTTGTAAAGCGCGGTCACATACAACACGTACAACGGCAGTATAAAGGGGAAGTTCTATTCCAATGGCGCCACCCCTTGGGCTGCTTTTGCTGATCTCGTGTTACCGCGTGTTAGTAAAAGTTTGGGGAGAGACGATTCGCGCTTTTCAGTCTTCGTGCTTTCAGTTCGTTACAGCGTGACGAATGTGTTATCTCCATTACAAACGCTAGTTTTACCAGAAGGTTCGCTCCCGTCTCATACTTGATTCTGACCATGCGCGGTTTTTGAAGACTCGGAAAAGCATACACACGAGCGGTTTTCTCGTCCAAATACAGTCTGACGAGAATCACGACGAGAAAACTGAGACTCCCGACGAGAAAAAAGAAAGCAGGTCTTCTTTTTTTCTCGTTGAGATTCTGGGCAGTTTTCTTGACGAGAAACCTGAAAGCCTCGTACACACGCACGGTTTTCTCTGCAAGAAAGCTCTCCCAACAGTTTTCTTGTCGAGAAAACCGGTCGTGTGTACGAGGCTTAAGGGTGAACCTAGTGACTGTAACCCTCTGTGTGTATGCAGTAAGCGTGCCCGAGTAACCTGCAGCGCAAAGACAGATAATTAAAAACAAACACTCAGAGCTTGGAATCTACAGGCCACAGTAGGCCGGAAATAAGAATGTGAAATGACGTGCAATGTATGAGGCAAGAAGACTGCAAATATTACAATCGCTTAAAAATGAAACCTCAGCTCGTACGGATCTGTAGACGTGACAGATCCTGGTATGTGTTGCAACTAGCTATACGACCCATGACCATAAGACAAATGGAACAAACCTTGCCGTTCCTGAACATAAATGTAGAATCCACCTGTAACAACATCATGATGTATGCACTGAATAAAGCAATGGAATCTACGAGCAGAAGATTTAACCTAACAATTTATGCAACGACCAAACGTGAAACCACCTGAACAGAGTGAAACGTGTGCTCTGCAGCACTGGATTAACGTAGGGCTATTGGAGCTGCAGGCCCATACCTCAAAATAGGCCCAAGAAACTGAGACTGGACACAGTCACTGACCCCAGCCACCAGCCGCTACATTGCATTACAAAAAGTCTAGCTTCTGCTGCTGCTGCTGCTCGGACCAACACACTTCCCTGTCAGGCGGAGTGATCTCCACCCGACAGGCATTTAGAGGCCGGCCTGGGAAGCTTGATCAGAGAGGAGTGCTGGCGGAGCTGGGGTCCAATGAGCAGAGCAATACCTAAAGGGCCAGGGCCTGGGCTGTCTGGTAGTGGCAGATGATTATTTCCTATTCTATGGTATGTCTGTTCAGTGAGAACAGGCTAAAGTGGGTTAACTCTAAGTTTGGGAGGGGGGTAATTAACAATACTATTTGTAAAATGCAGCATGAAGGGGGTTAATGCACTATCACTGATGGATTAGTGACCAATGGCAGTTATTTAACCCCCTTTGTGCTGCATTAGTGGCCCCAGTATCAGTGTTAATTAACCCCTTTATGCTGTAGCATGAAGGGGTTTATGAAAACTGATACTGGTGTCACTAATGCAGCACAAAGGGGTTAATTAACTGCCATTGGTCACTAATCCATCAGTGATAGTGCATTAACCCCCTTCATGCTACATTTTACAAATAGTATTGTTAATTATTTAACCACTTGCACTCCCCGCTATAGACAAATGACAGCTACAGAGCGGTCAGCTGGTTTTGGGAGGGTGAGCTTTGTGATTGTTCCAGACACAGCTGATCACAGATAGAGGTAAAGGGCCAATCACAGTGGCCCCTTTACCATGTGATCAATCATGTGTCCAATCACAGTGTAAACAGACTTGCTGGTTATCGGCAGTCTTCTCCTTACACGCTGTGACAGCATGAGGAGTAAAGAGCCAGTAACCGTCAATTCTCACAGGGGACATCTACAATGATTATCAGGGCACTGATTATCAGTGCAGCCCCGTGAGTGCCAATCAGTGCTGCCTGTCAATGCCCATTAATGCCACCTATCAGTGTCGCCTGCTGGTGCCCATCAGTGCTGCCTACCAGTGCCCATCAATGCCCATCAGTGCAGCCCATCAGTGCTCATCAATGCTGCATATCAGTGCCCATCAGTGCAGCCTCATCAGTGCCGCATATCGGTGTCCATCAGTGCCGCATATCAGTGCCCATCAGTGCCGCCTCATAAGTGCAGCATCATGAGTGATGGAGAAAAATTACTTATGTACAAAATGTTATAACAAAAACTAACAAAAAATAGTTTTTGTCTTTTTTCATTTGTTAGCAAAAAATAAAAAATCCAGTGGTGATTTGTGTGAGAAAAATAATAAAAATGTCATATGGGTACAGTGTTCTATGACCTAACAATTGTCATTCAAAGTGTGACAGCGCTGAAAACCGAAAATTGGCCTGGGCAGGAAGGGGGTGAAAATACCCGGTAGGCAAGTGGTTAAAGGATAAGTTCACCTTTGGGAACATGTTATATGTTCCACCCATTTTTAGGGTGGAACATGTAACATGTTCCCACTCCAGCACCATCTCCCCGATCCATTGGATCTGGTGACAGCAAGTGGAGGATCTTCTCCCTGAACTCACTGTCACTATTTAAAAAAATATATAGTGTAGTTCTGATGCGCCACCACTTAGGTTAGAGGAAATAACTGGATATGAGGAGTAGCTGCTCACATCAAAAGCGTGTCCCGACATGGAAATTATACCTTATAAATAGGTGAATACGGCTATGTTTCTGTTATGGTAGTTTAATAGTAATTAAAATATTAAATTTGTTTTAACGAAAAATGTTTGTGTTTTAATTTGATTTATTTCCATAAAAAGGCCCACCGAAATCCTCAGCACCAAGCCTATGATGCTCTTAATCTGGCCCTGGTGCTCTGTGGTGGGAGAAAGAAAGGTGAATCTGCGGCGGAGAAAGAAACCGTGGGATTTTTTTTTTTTTTAAAACAGGTTGTGTGTTCCCTGCCCCGCCTGTAACATGTGAACATGGTGCTAAGTGTACGTGATAGTGGCAGCCCAAATGAGGAGCTAAAATGTGGCCACCAAGCTGTGGAACTACAAGACTCAGCAGTCTGCCTGAGTAATGCCAAGGAGGTTCCCGGAATTGAGGCCCCTAGTGCTGGTGTTGCTGGCAACTAACCCAGAACAACCACCATGTACTTGCTCAGAGGTTCACAATGCACGTGGGTGACAGGGGGCCAAGTGAAACCCAAAAGTAAAATAATGGTGCACCAGACCCTGAAGGAGCAACCAAAATGACAGCTCCTCACAACCCAGAGCTCGTGACCCCCCGATGGTAAGCACCTGCATATCCCCTCCCCCTCCTCCTGAGTTCCTGGTCCCGCACCTACCTTAACCAGAACGCTGCGTCCCTTGTAGAAATACCCACGGTCGATACCTGTACTAATAGCCAAGCCACCAAGGCGTGCAACCACCGGAGGAGAGCTGGAGATGAGTGGAGCGTCCCCACCGAAAACACCCCCGCCGTCCGAAACCTGGGAATGACGTCACCTGCAGGATCTAGAATAAAGTAATGTTACTCCTGCACTACACGCGCTGACAAACCCACATGAGAGCATACAGACCCAAAGAAAAAGCTGGATGAAGGGCAGACCGTCCACGCTGCCTGCCAGAGACACCGCACTGAGCTTGACCCAGAACCGGAAAGGACACGTCGACTGCTTTCCTAACCCGGAAATGCTAGCCGGCGAGAATGTAGAGCAGGAGGGAGGATTATAAGCCCCAGACTCCTCCTACAAACTCAGGATAGCCAATGGCCAGCCTTCTAACTTAATGGCATCCCAGTCTTAGTCCGTAGGGTTCAATATTGAGTTGACCCACCCTTTGCAGTCATAACAGCTTCAACTCTTCTGGGAAGGCTGTCCACAAAGTTTAGGAGTGTGTCTATGGGAATGTTTGACCATTCTTCCAGAAGCGCATTTGTGAGGTTAGGTACTGCTGTTGGACAAGTAGGACTGGCTCACAGTCTCCTCTTTAATTCACCCCAAAGGTGTTCTATCGGGTTGAGGTCAGGTCTCTGTGCAGGCCAGTTCAGTTCCTCCACCCCAAACTCGCTCATCCATGTCTTTATGGACCTTGCTTTGTGCACTGGTGTGCAATAATGTTGGAACTGGAATGGGCCATCCCCAAACTGTTCCCACAAAGTTGGGAGCATGAAATTGTCCAAAATGTCTTGAAATGCTGAAGCCCTAAGTGTTCCCTTCACTGGAACTAAGGGGCCAAGCTCAACCCCTGAAAAACAACCCCACACCATAATCCCCCCTCCACCAAATGATTTGAACCAGTGCACAAAGCAAGATCCATAAAGACACGGATGAGCGAGTTTGGGGTGGAGGAACTTGACTGGCCTGCACAGAGTCCTGACCTCAACCCAATAGAACACCTTTGGGATGAATTATAGCAGAGACTGCGAGACAGGCTTTCTTGACCAACATCATTGCCTGACCTCACAAATACACTTCTGGAGAATTGGTCAAACATTCCCATAGACACACTCCTAAACCTTGTGGACAGCCTTCCCAGAAGAGTTGAAGCTGTTATAGCTGGAAAGGGTGAGCCAACTCAATATAGGACCCTACGGACTAAGACTGGGATGCCTTTAAAGTTCATGTGTGTGTTTGTAAAGGCAGGTGTCCCAATATTTTTGACAATACAGTGTATGTACGACTTAAAGTTGCAGCAACTTCTAAGTAGTTCATGCAGTACTTTAGTCCGATTTTCATGCAACTTGAGGCCCATAGACTTCAATGTTAACCCTCAAAAGTTGCATGAAAGTCTTAAGGCACGTACACACGATCGGATTTTCCAACGAGATTGTGTGATGGCAGGCTGTTGTCGAAAGATCTGACCGTTTGTATGCTCCATCCGACAATTGTTGTCGGATTTTCCGCCAACAAATGTGGGATAGCATGCTTTAAAATTTTCCGACAACAAATGTGTGTTGTCGGATTATACGATCGTGTGTACAGAAGTCCTTCAGAAAAAAATTCAAAGTATAAACACGCATGCTCAGAAGCAATGCTAACCATAACACAACATTAGCAGAAGTTGCCCAAAGGGTGGCGCTAAAGAGCTGAAAATATGCGTAGTTTCGTGTTTGTTGGCCGATAATTATTTGCCGTTTTGTATGCAAGACAAGTTCATGGCCAACGCCCTTCGGACAAAAGTCCTGCGCTTTGTCCGTGGAAAATCCAGTCATGTTTACCAGGCTTTACCCTGAATGTTATACAATGCAATAGTTCCATCAAAGTTGCATCAAGGTTGCAACAAAGTTGCATTCCAAAGTGTGAATGGAGCCTAAAACAGAAACAGGAAAAATCTGAATGAAGCTTGCTACAATTGTTGGAATTTGTTCAAAGAATCTAGATTTTTTTAAATGAAACATTATGTTTGCATAATAAGTATCTAATCCCTGGATGTTAAAACGATTCTAAAGTTAAAGTTTTGCCTTAATGCATTCCCTGCATTAAGGGAAAAATGTTTTACCTCTTGTTGTGCCCCCCTAAACACTTAGACCCTGTAACGGGAGTGTCCATGGAACCCAGAATCTCTTGGAAAGTATGAGATACCCTTGCTTCAGCTCCCCATGCACCTCTTATGTCTAAATCACCCTATGTCCATTAGGGGCAGACAGTGACTGAGAAAATATATCTTGGACTACTTCAAATGGGACAGTAATATTCATTAACAATATCTTTAATAGGGGCACAGGGTGAATGAGAACCCCAGTCTGATCTGTACTAGTCAGATTCAATGCTGTATACATTGTATATATTGTGTGTATATTGTGTGTTGGCTGTTGTGTACTATTTGCTGTGATGGGGTGGGGTGTGACTGTATTCTATTGTCTATTGCTTAAAGATGTTGCCTTTGTCTGGATAAGTAAATTGTGTTAATCTTGTCTGAGGCAGCTTTCCATTCACCTATTATTAAGTGTGCTAATGAACTCACCTGCTGTCTGCTAAGGGATGTACTGACACTCAGAATAATGTGTATTGGGGGCTCGTTATGTAACCATTGTGTGATGTTGTGGGTGGATCCAGGTCATTGTTCATGTGGTTACTGCAGTATTCTCAAGTGTATATAAAGAGCCTGTATTCCTTCCAATAAAGTTCATATTCCTGTTTGACTTCAACACGGAGCTTCGTCTCGTATTTGGGGGAGAATTATTCGTAAGGGTCTTGTTCGCCTGATTGGAGTGTCTGGTAGCTGTCTTGTGTTCGGGAATGGAATATCCTAAACGACGTTAACCCCTTTCATACTCGGGGTGTCGTTACATTGGTGGCAGCAGTGAGATGATTCCCACAGCCAGAAGGACAGCTACAAGAGGACACAGGCCAATGGAAGCACAGTATGAACGGCTAAAGCACTCTTCCCTCAAGGTCTTACTGGAGAGCCAGGGCAGACCGGCTAACAACCGTAGCAAGAGGGACATTATCGTAGAACTAGTCTAAATGGATAGAGCCGAAAGACCCAACATAACTGAAAGGCCCAGCGTAACAGACAGGACACCCGAAGAGGCAAGTTTTGATCGGGCTGTAAAATAAGACTGGCACCTTATGGTCCTAACCCTCCAGCTGAGATCATAGACCTAGTTATAGCGGCTGTGGATGCAAATTGGCTACAGCAAAGAGGTGCTGCAGCAGCAGAAGTCACCAGCTGCACCAACTGAAAGGAGAGGAGAGGTACAGATACCAGCCGCCATGGAAGAGGAATTCAGAAGGAGGTTGCAAGAGATGCAGATACAGCATAGAGGACCAGTATCAGAGGAGGTCCTGCTTAGATGGTCTGATTCTATCCGCTGCGAACTCTGGAAGAAAGCGTTAGCTCTCGAGCAGCAACACCAGGGAAGAGTTCTCCCCTCCATCCATGTAAGGTACTGGTCGCAGTATGATGTTTGAATGCTGTTATTGGGGGAAAAACCGAAGCAGGAGTGGACAGCTGAGTTAAGCAGGCTGATCCGGGGGTAGAGATGCAGTTGGACGAGAGCTACAGAGCCCTCCGATGGTATGTAGCCCAAGAGTGCCCGTGGTCAGCGGATGACAGCCCCACGGAAGGCTTTGACTATGATGGCCTGGGATTGTTGTATTGGAGGATGTCCAGGAACCCTGACTTTGGGAGTGATCGGGAGAGGCGTTTGGAGGAAATAATGGAGCACAGAGAGCGAAGACTGAATATCTCGGAAGGGCACTGGGCAGAGGAAGATTTGGAGTTTCTGGCCATTCAGGAATGGAAGCTGGAGATCGCCTACAGACAGCTGCTAGACTCTGCTCAGGAGCAGGGTGGGGCTCCCTTTGCCTGGGACTATCAGGAAATACCAGTTGACAACTCTGAAATCCTGGCTGAAGAATCAGCAGTGGAAAATCTGGAGATTGCCATCCCCAAAGCTGAAGTGCTGACTGACCTTGATGATCCTGTTTCTGCTTGGGATTATCTTGGATGGAGGAATGTACCTGTCCAGCAGCATGCCGGAAAATCAGCAGTGGAAAATCTGGAGATTGCCATCCCTAAAGCCGAAGCGGATGATGTGGAGTCCCCAGCAGAAGTGCTGGCAACAGGGCAGAGTGCTACCAAACTCTACCCAGCAATGGCAACAACTGTGGAGTTCCAGGGAGCTGGGGAAGTTGGCTCATCTTCCCAGCCACAGATTACAGAATGTATGGACTTAATGGACTGTTCAGAGCATGTTATAGATTATGCATCGCCTGCTCAAGTACTGGCAGCAGGATAGAGTACTACAGACCACTGCTCTACACCCGTGGCAGTTTTGGAGGCCTGAGGTGAGAAGGTGATGGTTCCTCTTTCCCAGTGGATTTCAGAGATGCAGGGAGGAAAAGCAGCCATTTTCCCTCCCTAATGCCGCGTACACTCGACCGTTTTTCATGACGAGAAAAATGCCATTTTTTTATTTGGTCATTAAAAACGATCGTGTGTAGGCTCCAGATCATTTTTCGCGACGCAAAAAATTGCCATTAAAAATTTGGAACATGTTTTATTTTTTCTCGTCGTGAAAAAACGGCCTTGTGTAGGCTTTAATGACGTGAAAAAAATGCGCATGCTCAGAAGCAAGTTATGAGATGGGAGCGCTCGTTCTGGTAAAACTAGCGTTCATAATGGAGATAGCACATTCGTCACGCTGTAACGGACTGAAAATCACAGAGACTGAAAAGCACGAATTGTCTCTCACCAAACTTTACTAACACGAGGATCACCAAAAGCAGCCCAAAGGGTGGCGCCATCCGAATAGAACTTCCCCTTTATAGTGCCATCGTACGTGTTGTACGTCACCGCGCTTTGCTCAAGCATTTTTTTTCACGATAGTGTGTAGGCATGGCAGGCTTGAGAAAAATCACGTCGAGAAAAACATCGTTTTTTTCAATGACATTAAAAATGGTCGTGTGTACGCGGCATTACAGTTAGCCGGAGTAGATGGTGTGGGGTTTCCAGCAGAAGTGCTGGCAACAGGGCAGAGTGCAACCAACCTCTGCCCAGCACCGGAAACAACTGTGGAGTTCCAGGGAGCCGGGGCAGTTGGCCCCTCTCTCCAGCAACAAGCTGAGGTAGTAAAGCTTTTACTCCCAGCTGAATCACTGGCAGCAGGGCAGAATGTTACTGGCCTCTGCACACAACTGCAGCTTGAGCTGATATCAGGGGACGGGACTGCGGTCTCCGCTCACAGCAACCCAGCAGAAGAGCTGGCAGCAGAGCAGAGTGCCACTGGCCTCTGCCCTCAACTAACAGAAGAGGGAGTTCCTGTGGTAGTGGATGGGACTTCGGTCTTCACTGACACAACCCCAGAAAATGGTGCGACACTGAGACAGGAGGATGTCAGCCTTGCTTTGCAAGCACTAGGGGATTTTCACCTACCACTGCAAGTGGATGGGAATTCAGTCTCCACTTGTATACCCCAGGGATGCTGGGCAGTTGGCCCAGATCCCCAACAGCATGACGGACTGAGCCCAGTCACCCTGTCTTCTCTCCAGCGGCTGAAAGGACTCCAGGGAGAAGGGCCAGTCCAGGCCTCTCCCCAGCGGCGGGTATGTTCTCTGAGAGAGGCAGAGGTTGGCTGGGTGAGTAATGCTTTGTTTGGAGCAATTTGTTTGGAGTACTGTGTGGATACCGGCATTGGGGGAATGGAACTATGGACTAACTTCGGAGTCAACCTGTCTGGGGTCTCCTCCTGTGTTAGTCTCCTGCCGAAAGGGGAGAGATGTAATTGTGTGATGTTGTGGGTGGATCCGGGTCATTGTTCATGTGGTTACTGCAGTATAATCAAGTGTATATAAAGAGCCTGTATTCCTTCCAATAAAGTTCATATTCCTGTTTGACCTCAACACGGAGCTTCGTCTCGTATTTGGGGGAGAATTATTCGTATGGGGTCATGTTCGCCTGATTGGAGTGTCTGGTAGCTGCCTTGTGTTCGGGAATGGAATATCCTAAACGACGTTAACCCCTTTCATACTCGGGGTGTCATTACAGACCCCTTTCACACTGAGATGCTGCGCTGGCGCCTGGCCTCAGCTTTAGGGGGTTATACCGGGATGATGCATACATCATCCTGGTACCGTTTTTTAGAGCGGGCGGTCGGCTTTCCAGGAATAACAACCGATGCGGCTAAAAGCCACTCGATTTGTTATCCCGGAGGAGTGGGAGGGGACATCCCCTCCTCCCGCCGCCTTCCGCCGCTCTTACCGGGCCTCCCGTCCCACCGGGAGACCCGATCCACGATCCGCCACTTCCGGTGGCCAGAGACAGACTGGCACGAAGCTGAAAATGGCTTTGTTCCAGTCTCCTGTATGTAAACACGGAAGCGACGTCACAATGTCACTTCCGGTTTACTTGACTGCCAATGGCGACGGTTTTAAAAATACTTTGAAGTGCAAAGGAGGGATTTGGGGTCTTTGCGTCCAAGGAGGTTCTGATTCCATGTAACCGTGTTCAGGCCAGTAATTGTCTACTCAGGCCCAAACACTGTTGCATAAGGGAAGTCATGTGCTCACCTAAACTTGCACCTCTAGTGAGAGCTATGGCATAGCAGGAAGGCAGCAAGGGAGTGTGGCTGGGTAGGTATACATGAACTGTCACTTTGCTTACACTATCTCCGTTCCCAGCAGACGCCTTGTACGACGAAACGCCGCGTCGGGTGGAGCTACAGATTCGGACGTCACTACGGTACAGCTGACTGTGAATCAGCAGCTGAAGTACGACCTGTATTTTTGAAATTGCCGCTGTTTTCTCTGCGCCAAACTTCTTGTTAAGTGATTTTATATCTTGCCCGAATGCAATAAAGGGTATCTTACTTTAACATAAGAAGTACTGCACTATGAGATCCTTTTCGTTTTAATCTTTTTACCATCTGCTATATGGGAGAGTGAATGCTTCCTTACATCCCGCTCTGAGGTTTCTGGAGGATCGAGATACCGGGAGATTGCTACATGTCAATGGATATCTGCACACAGGCTCACTAAGATCTCCGTCACAGAGATCCACTTGAACGGGTAAGCCTCCATTATCTTCACTATATATTCGTGCAAGGATTCCCTGTTACTGGGCTCTCAAGATTTTTTGCCTTTTGTTTCACCGGTGACTAACGGATTGTACCTGCATGAACTTTGGACTCATATGAACTTTATGTTTTTGAGAGTCTCATCCTCAGTGGATAACACTCGTGGTTGATTTATTAGTAAAAATGTATTTTTATTTTTATTTTCTTCCCACATATATGGCACAGCACTCTGAAAGGGCACGTTCATAATGTTCTAATTCACATGTTTGCATTTCATTCCTAATTTTTGGGGGAACGATTTAACACTTTGTTGGTTCACCCAAAGGGTTGCGCATTGATTTTCTCCTTTTTATACATATGTTTACAGCTGTTATTCCAGTCTGTTTTTATTTTTTGCAGCACCCAACAATTTAATTATATTTACATTATTATTTTTTTGTACAACACCAACCCAATATTGGGAAATCTTTTGCAATATAGATTGGATAGCGCGGATTACACAATTTTTTCACAGTATAAATACCTGCAACACAGACTGCTTGGGTCGAGTCTCTCAATCGGAATCTCTCCACCACTGGAGTAGGACACAGTTTCATTGAGTGTATGGAGCAAATGCCTGAAGCCCTTATATTTTAATTGTGATGGCTTTTTACAAGCATCTAAAATTGTATTGGTATACAATTTGTGTATAGTGTATTGCACGAGGCTGATGTTTGTACAAATGTGTAAGACACTCTGGCTATGTGCCTGGGATGCTGATAATGTGTCCAAGGAGGTTCTGATTCCATTTACCTTTGAGGCAAGTCATCTTTTAGGCCTGGTCTTGATAGCATCATTAACAATGCCACAGGTAGCTGAAACGTGCTCTTCAACCCAACACTTCAACCTCCTACTCAGGCCATTGGGCTCAAAGCCAGAGACCAGCTAACCCCTCTGATTAGCCTTCTGTATGAAGTCTGTTTATATCCCTGGATGTGTATTTGGGTAGTTTGCCTGCTAGGCATTTGGGTGCGCATGTCACCCCCTGTAACTCACAGCCTAAACCCTTGTGTCTGGTATCTCCTTCAGCTGCTCTTCACCATTCTTCTGGTGTTACTACACACAGTATATTTTCTAATGTCTGTCTGGGTTCTCCACACCCTAGGATCCCCTGTTTCCACTGTAGTAGTAACTACTTTTTCAGGAGATGTCTTCATCCCCAGATACTGTTGAACTCCTGGCACTTGGTATACCTCAGCTCTTCACCTCTCCTGAGGGCCCCCCTCACTTAAAAGCTTGTCAGGGACCATTTCCTTATGTTCCCTTGCCTTTTGAAGACCTGGCCCCTCAGTGTCCTCCAGAGGTACCTGTTATTTCTAGAATCACCAGACCTTTTGTCCACCCTAGTGCCTTTTCTTGTCTATCCTATTTTTGTGGAACACTCAGGCGACCTTCTCTGATGAAGGTCAAATTTCTGGACTCTTGCAGTCTGAATCCTTCTGAAGGGCTTAACACCTGCAAACTTCAAACGGATCAGACTTTATGGATGTCTAACAAATAAGGCTGTTCATCTCAAATAAAAAATAAAATAAAAAAAGAAGTCCATTCACTGTGGCTAATTGATCCCTTCCCTATCTTTTCAAAAATTCTACTCTTCGTTGGATTGCTCTGTGTTCTCCAAGATTGTCGGCAGAACACACTTGGATCCTGCTGCAAATAGGAGATAAGGTAGGTTTCGATACCGTCAAGGATGCTTATCACTGGGATATAGGTTCTTCTTCCATGGCTGACTTGCAACCCATTAAAGTTTTAGCAAACCCAGACTATGAAAAACTCTCAGGGCATGCTCAGTTTCAGTTTCCTTCTAAGCTGTTTGTTTCCTTATTTTTTCTTACCTGTGCAGCACACATGACTATAGAGTCACACATGTGGGCATATACAGAATGTTAATGACACTCCCCTCTTAACATTCACTAAGAAACTCCCAAAAATCTTAGTTTTTCATATAAATGAGTATTATATATATCTAATGTAATTGGTAATACCTGTAAAGTAAAAAAAGAGCCCTGGATCCAGATGCCATCTGAAAAAAAATAAGTTTAGTGTCAATCAAATTTGACTCTGCCTACACCATATTAATGCACAAAAAAATACACATTTGATGTTCAATAAAGATTTATAGGGAGCTATAAAACAGTTATTTGATATTTAGAACTTAATTTTAATCGCTCTTCTGAAACAGTTTTTTTTAGTCATGTGACTGGCGCAGCACTAATCAAGGCTGGCCAGACACAGACTCACACTGTAGAGAGAATACATCAGCAGAGTAATGGAAGCCCCTCCAAAAGGCTTTGTACCTTCAGATGCCAAAGAATAGGGAAAGATCATGTAGCCACACAACAGCTTTGAATGAATAAGGTACCATATTTATCGGCGTATAACACACACTTTTTTCCCCTTAAAATCAGGGTAAAATCGTGGGTGCGTTTTATACGCTGATACCCACCTATCCCCCGTCGATCTCCGCTCACTGGGAGCGGAGCGATCGCCGCTGAGATACACATAGCCGTATCTCAGTGTACTCAGCTTTTCTCGGCTCTGCTCACAGTCACACCCAGTCCTGCCATTGGACCTGTGTTATGTCCATCATAGGGCGGGACTCGGCGTGACTGTGAGCGGAGCCGAGAAGAGCCGAGTAGAACCAAGTACACTCGGCTATGTGTATCTCGGCTCCACCCAGTCCTTGCGTTCCCTGCGTTCTCGGCAGCGTTCGACCCGCTCCGCCCATTCTCTGCGACGATCTCGGCGGCGCCAATTTTAAATTCCGGCAAGGCTGCAATAAACACTGGGGGCAAGGCGACACTGGGGCAAGGCTGCAGTGGACACTGGGGCAGGGCTGCAATGGACACTGTGACAAGGCTGCAATGGACACTGTGACAAGGCTGCAATGGACACTGTGACAAGGCTGCAATGGACACTGGGGCAAGGCTGCAATGGACACTGGGGCAAGGCTGCAATGGACACTGGGGCAAGGCTGCAATGGACACTGGGGCAAGGCTGCACTGTAACAAGGCTGCAATGGACACTGGGGCAAGGCTGCACTGTGACAAGGCTGCAAATGACACTTATAAGGCTGCATTTAAATGTAAGTTATTTTTCCTTAAACTTCCCTCCTAAAAGTTTTTTCCCCTAAAATAACCTCCTAAACTTGGGGTGCGTGTTATACGCCGGCGCGTGTTATACGCCAATAAATACGGTACTTAAAGGATTTAAAAAAACAAAACAAAATACAGTGGCATGATATACATGATTTATGTGAATGAATTATAGCAATTAACAGTTCTCAGTTTAGTATCACTTTAACCACTTTTCCATCGGGCCTATTCTGGCACTTCTCTCCTTCATGTAAAAATCATCATTTTTTTGCAACTTTTTATCTTACATGGTATTTGCGCAATAATTTTTCAAACGCCTTTTTTTGGGAAAAAAAACGGTTTCACAAATTAAAAAATAACAAAACAGTAAAGTTAGCCCAATTTTTTTGTATAATATGAAAGATGCTGTTACGCCGAGTAAATAGATACCTAACATGTCACGCTTTGAAATTGCGCACACTCATGGAATGGCGCCAAACTTCGGTACTTAAAAATCTCCATAGGCGATGCTTTAAAATGTTTTACAGGTTACTATTTTCAAGTTACAGAGGAAGTCTAGTGTTGCTCGCACTCTACCGCATGTGGGGTTTGAATGGTGTTTACATATGTGGGCTGGACTTACATGCGTGTTCGCTTCTGAGCGCAAGCTACCGGGGACAGGGGCGTTTTAAATTTTCATTTTTTTCATTTTATTTTTTACTTTACTATTTTCTTTTTATTTTGACACTTTTTTTTTTTTTACATATTTTTTTTTGATCACTTTTATTCCTATTACAAGGAATGTAAACATCCCTTGTAATAGGAATCATTGTGACAGGTCCTCTTTATGGAGAGATGCGGAGTCAGTAAGACCCCACATCTCTCCTCCAGGCTGAAAAGCATGAGATCGGTGAAAAAAAATTCACCAATCTCATGCTGACAGCCGCAATTGCGGCTTTGTTTACTTCCGGGTACCGGGCGTGACGTCACAATGTCGAGCCCGGGACTCCGACGGTCATAGAGATGACCGGAAATCTCTATGCTCGTCATCCGGCGCTGGCCGATTCGTTCTCCGGGCCCCCGATGGCACGGGAGAGCCCGGAGAAGCACTGGATGGCGGCGGGAGAACTATAAGAACGATCAAGCGGCGGAACCGCCGCTATGATCATTCTGATGGTGCACAGAATTGCCGGCCCGACAGAATGATATCTGAATGATGCCTGTAGCTGCACCCATCATTCAGATATCCCACCTCAAAGTCAAGGACATCATATGACGTCCTTGGTGGAGAAGTGGTTAAGTAAGTTCCTTTGGATTCCTTCCTTGTTTCTGTCTCTAAGAAAGGGAAGGTTTTATCAGTGTGACTTATGCCGCGTACACACGGCCGGACTTTGCCACGGGAAAGATAGAGAACCTGCTCTCTATCTAAGTCCATTGGAAATTCCGACCGTGTGTACGCGGCATCAGATTTCTCGCTCTTTCCTTTTGGCTGGTAAAGGTTCACTGGACTGGAGCAGGTCAGTAGATTCCTAAAAACATGTTTTTTTGGATCCGGTTTAGACAGGTTTGCAGAGCTGCCTCTGTTGGACCACAGACACACCTCCAGGTTTTGGGGATCATCCTTCTATTCCTCGAATGTTGCGTGCACCAGAATGGTTTGTGAGATACCCTCATTCCTACCAACAGTGATCCCTGACTCCCTTCAGTCAGTCTGACTTTGAGGTTGGTACTCTTCGGTTTTCTACCATCACATGGGTCTTTTAGCTATCTGTTGGGATATTATTATTTCTCATCATGGTACCTCCTTTCCCTGAATACTAAGAATTAGGAATATAAGGCTTTGGCTATCTCATTTTGACTGGCTAGTCTTCTCTTATTGACTGGTTTTAATTATCCAAGTTCCCTCAGAGAACCTGTTATCCTGGGGCTTGTCCCAATGTTTTTTTTCTGCTGGCCACATCTCATTGTCGGTGTGGTTTCCTCCCTTTAAGGTAAATGTGTTATTTCATCTGTTATTTAGGTTTATTGTTGGTCGATTTTACAGGCTGTCACTGGCTCAGGCTCCATGTTCTTCAAGTAGTGTCATTCCCCTTAATGGTGATAGCTCTGTTTTGGTATGGAGGACCAGGTTGGTCCTCTGTAGCCTCCCCTTGACCACATCTGTTTCCATGTCTTGCTGGGATATCTCCTCATCTCAATTTTCACTGGTTCAAATTCAGGTGTTGGTCCTAAAGATACTTCTGTACTACAGACATTTTCCAAAATGTTCTTGGTTCTGCCTGCAGCTGTTGCCCACCCTTCAATTGAAGTGCTTTTGGGTGCCCTGACTGCTTTTGAATTTCTGTGTCCCTAATTGACAAGAATTTTTTTTTCTGTGTACTTACTGTGAAATAATTTTTTTGACGTGTCCCACCATCTACAGTATGTGTTCTTTGCTATTCCTTGGTACTGTTTCTCACAAAACATGCTGGGGACAGGAGGGGTTATACCGGGGCTGGTTTACACTTTTTCTGCTTGTTTTCCAAACATCCTGTAGGCAGAGGTATAAGATAACTGTTTCTGAATTCATGTGTCCCTCAATGAACTCCCCAAAAATTTTTTTTGGGGTAAGTACACAATTTTTATTTTCTTTGGAATCAAATCAATGTTTAACAAGGATTTCTACAGTTTCATAAACCATCTGCTGTTCTGAAATAGACTAGAATATACACTCTTGTGTGGCTTAGTTGGTTTACCTAGGGTACCAAGAGTACAATAAGAATACAAGCCGTGCCTTCTTATTAGAAAGTCCATAAAAGTCCAAAGTGTTATAGTATACCCTATGAATACAATTTTAATTTCGTAATATTATTGTAGGGCTGTGCTCCTCTGACATGCTTCACCCCAATCTAGGGCTAAATCATAGAGACAGTCTTTACTGTATAGGCCCTATATTAAGGCGAAATGCATCAGTACAAAATAACCGGGTTGAGTTGGGTGCATTTGGCACATGGCACAGTAGAGTTTTTTGCATTCTGAAAAACATAAGATGAAATTGTCAGTCTCTTGTCAGTATTACTTGGGCAGTCTTGCTCTCCAGTGGGCTGCATTTTTACAGAGTAGTCTCACCACAAAGAAGTCTTTAACAGGCTCAACAGCAATCAGTACAATTGCGGTATTTGAGTACATTGTTACTGGATATAGACTCAGAAGCTTAGGCATTTTACATGCAGGGTGCAAACTTAGCTTGCAACAGGACAAAAAAATAACATGACAAAACAAGGATTTTTTTTCCCTTCATTACTAGGAATAACTTATTCAAGTATTATCTGCTATGTAAGCTTTTAGCAGTAACATTTTAAAACCCTGCTAATATAAGCAATTGCAGTTTATATAATAGACAAACCCACCAATAGCTTTAAATGAAAAGGACTTGATTACAATTAAATATAACTTATTAAAACGCTATGAAAATCAAAGCTGCAGTTCAGTTATAAACTACATTTGTCTGATCTGTGGTAAAAGTAAACAGTTCTTTAGCCATTTCAGGACCTTAGGCATATGCCCTAAAAAAACATTAACAATATTTGTAGGGCATATCTCCTATGTTCTGCTCCTCTCCCCCTATTACTGTTGATATTACCAGTATCATTAGCAAAATTTTGACAATCAGGACTTGATGTGTGTCACATAGCAGGGGAAGCTACCAAAATGCAGCTAATCCTATGTAAAATGACACTTGCAGATATTTCACGTAATACAGTGTACAGTGTATCTTAGTGTCATTTTAAATGAGACCAATTATAGAATAAATTGTATACTTTTTGCTACAAAAATACTACCTACCGGTACTTTAAACTGATCAAAACAGTAAAAATACATTTGTCAATTTTTTTATGTCTTTGTATTCATAGATTGCATGACAAATTAAATTGCAAAACAATATTGCCAAAATAGTCTAGTTTTACCCCCAAAAAAACTATTTATGCATTACTTTAAGTCAAAGTTATTGCTAAATAAATAAGTATATGTAGGAACTGTAAAAATAAATCTGTAGTGGTTATTTTAAATAATGTTGTTTTATGTTATATGTTTTATATACAGTTAGGTCCATATACTGTATATTTGGACACAGGCAACATTTTCATGCTTCTGGCAATGTATGCCACCAAAATAAAATTAAAACGAAACAATGCAAATGCAAGTGCAGACTTTCAGCTTTAATTCAAGGGGTTGAATATAAATATCATGTACAAATTTTAGGTACTGTAACCATTTTTATACACAGTCCCCTCATTTTCAGGGACGCAAATGTAAATGGACAAATGAATATAATCATTAAAAAAAAGTTAATGTTTTTATATTTTGTTGAGAATGCTTTACTGGCAATGACTACCTGAAGTCTGGAACCCATGGCCATTACCAAAGACTGGGTTTCCTCCTTTCTAATGCTTTGCCCGGCTTTAACTGCAGCTGTCTTCAGTTGTTCTTGGTTTGTGGGTCTTTCTGCATTTAGTTTTGCCTTCAGCAAGTGAAATACATGCTCAATTGGGTTGAGATCAGGTGATTGACTCGGCCATTGCAGAATATTCCACTTCTTTGACTTAAAAAGCTCCTGGGTTGCTTTTTCAGTGTGTTCTTGATCATTGTCCATCTGTACTGTGTGAAGCGCCGTCCAATCAACTTTACTGCATTTGGCTGAATCTGAGCTGACAGTATATCTCTAAACACTGCAGAATTCATCTGCATTTATTCGAAAACGAATAAACGAAACTAATCTCAAAAACGAATTAAACTAATTTTACTAAACAAATTAATTTAAATAATGAATCGAAACAAAAAAAATAAAAAATATTTGTTCTGCACATGTCTAATAGGGTTCCCCCTCCAAGCCCATACCATATGTGGTATCGATGTGATCATCAAGAACAAGAGAATGTATGTTGGGTTGTTCTTTGGAGGTAGGTAGTAGCAAGAAATATAGAACTACATTTTTATTTTTTTTTTACTATTTTGGGCCAGTTTTTCTTTGATAATAATAAAAATAAAAAAAAATGAGGAGATATCTGTTCCTATTTACCACAAAATGAAAGCCCAATTTGTCCTGAAGAACACAAGGTTAAAGGATAGTGTGTATTTATGTTTGTGTTATTGGGGGGTGGGGAGTCTTCATCTGGATACACAAAGTAGCTGCAATCATATGTACTGTTTTACTAACACATGTCAAAGTTGCTAAATTGGGTCTGCACATTAAGGTTTGTTTTACTTTTACATGTACCAGAAGTCATTGCAAAATACCAGCAGATTTATAAGTCCTAAGCAGAGGTCCTATATTGGCTGTGGATTTGTTCTCACATGCAGTCCCATAAGGAAAAAGATACTAAAAGTTAACAGGGTGCAAAAAAAAATAGTTACCGTATTTATCGGCGTATAACACGCACTTTTTTCCCCTGAAAATCAGGGGAAAATCGTGGGTGCGTGTTATACGCCGATACCCACATCCTTGGGCTGTCTCCGCTGACTGTGAGTGGAGCGGAGCGAGATACACATAGCCGAATGTACTCGGCTATACTCAGCTTTTCTCGGCTCCGCTCACAGTCCCGCCCAGTCCCGCCATTGGACCTGTGTTATGTCCATCATAGGGCGGGACTCGGCGTGACTGTGAGCGGAGCCGAGAAAAGCCGAGTATAGCCGAGTACACTCGGCTATGTGTATCTCGGCGGCGGCTCTGCCCAGTCCCTGCGTCCCTGCGTTCTCGGCGGCGTCCGCCCCGCTCCGCACAGTCTCGGCGCCAATTTTAAAATGCTGCACGGCGACACTGGGGCAAGGCTGCACGGCGACACTGGGGCAAGGCTGCACGGCTACACTGGGGCAAGGCTGCACGGCTACACTGGGGCAAGGCTGAAATGGACTCTGGGGCAAGGCTGCAATGGACACTGACAAGGCTGCACTGTGACAAGGCTGCAATGGACACTGACAAGGCTGCACTGTGACAAGGCTGCAATGGACACTGACAAGGCTGCACTGTGACAAGGCTGCAATGGACACTGACAAGGCTGCATTTAAATGTAAGTTATTTTTCCTTAAACTTCCCTCCTAAAAGTTTTTTTCCCTAAAATTTCCTCCTAAACTTGGGGTGCGTGTTATACGCCGGCGCGTGTTATACGCCGATAAATACGGTACATTAAATTATGCTTTGGGTGTTACATCCAGTGACGGCCAGTGCTTCATTTTTTGGGGTGGCAGCAAACAAACCAACCCCCTGTTCAGTCAGTCGATCATTCAAATCCCCCCCTGTCCCCCGCTTGTCCGCCAAACATCCCCGCACTTACCCCATCTAGGTCGTGGGCAGCTTCGACTTCTTCCTTTGTCTCCTCCTCGGCGGCATCACCCTGCGTCTCCTCCTCCTCAGGAGCTTCACGACGGCTTCACCCCGTGTCTCCTCCTCCTCCTTGGCAGCCAATACGATTGCTTCTCCCCTCGGCCAATCGGGTCTTAAGACCTGCTTCCTGATTGGCCGGGAGGAAAAGCAGGAAGACAATAGTGAATATTAAATTGATATTGTCACACAGCCTCAGAGCCCAAGGCATCAACAAAAATAGTTGGAGGGCAAATAGTGTGTCACCCAGGGGCACCTTATTTTCTCAAAGCTATGAATTTTGTTATGGGGGATGGCCTCTAATTTGGTGTGGATCATAAGCGGCAGTGCGTGTGCAGGTGGAGGCACTTTCCGATCTTCACTTTCTTGTTTTTTTTTGGACCATATACCACCGCGGATTACCCTTTCAATTTGTATGGACTACATTTTTGGTTACACCTTGCACGGATCACTTTCTTTCAATTTAATTTGCATGGACTACCTTTTTTTGGTTTTCAAGGACTTACTAGTACTTGCCATTCCATTGAGTGGTTCTATTCACGTTTTCATATACGTTTATTCATTGATGTTGATTATTTAACACTCTATTATCCATTTAGGCTGTAAACTGCCTTAGGGTGCTTCACATTCATACAAAATCTTTTTAGTTGTTCTGTGCACTTTCAGACACAGTTTTACGTTCATTTCATATTTTCTATTCAGATCCACCATTTGGTATATTGGTGTATCTGTTGTATTTCACTTTTTCTACCTATATGGTACCAACAAGGTTTCCTTAAGATACCATTTTTAGGTCACTAACAGTTTCATTATATACTGGTTATACTCAGTTTTTTTTTAATTTGTGAGTGCATCCACATTATTATTTGGTCTAGATAGTACTTCACAGGTCATCTTATATAGCGCAGCTTTTTTTCTTTTTTGCATTTCTATTGGTGTTGTATAAAATTTTTGAGTTGCTGCTTGTCACATGTTAGTCTAATAGCGCAGTCTTTTTTTCTCACACTGGTGTGGATCATAGCTTGATTAATTCTATGCTGGATTTCAGCTAAAATAAGAGTCAGGATTTCCAGGCTTTGGCTATGGTACAATGTGTTTTCTTATTTAACCCTTTATTAGCACTTAGTTAACTCTAATCAGCCAAATTCTGTTTATTTATTCATGTAAAACCTTTAGTCCAAAAGGAAAAAAAAATGTTCGCTGTAACCGATTATAAAGTGTGAGCTGGAGTTTGGTTTCAACTTGTTAGTGTATTTAAATCTGCTAGTACATCTATCACCCCACTCCCTCAGACTGACAGTGTTGCTGTCTGCTCTGCCCCCTGTGCTCCTTCATCCAGAGTGGGGGCACTCTAATACAGGAGGTGTGTTACTGATCAAATCACCAGCTGAAAACAGAGGGAATAAAAACCTAGATAAAGCAAACTTATGCAGCAACCACATCTAATTGGTATGCTGCAATATATTACATTTTGGCTTTGGTTTTATACCTCTTTAATTTCCAGGCTTTAAATGAGTGCATGGCAAGATAGGTTTAGTCATTTGTATACATTGTGACCTACTGAAAGGTGCTAATTTACACTAAAGGATAGTGTGTATTTATGTGTGTGTTATTGGGGGGTGGGGAGTCTTTAGTTTCACCTTCCCATGCTCTTCAGGTTTGCTATCTTTCAGGGGTGTGCTGGAGAAAAATGTAAAGATGCTTTGTGGTGCCTGTTATTGCTGCTTAGTTTATCCTGTTTCTCTAATCGCAGTTTCCCTTTAAAGTGGACTTGAAGGAGAAAAATATTGCACAGGTCCTGAGCAGATCACGTAGTGTAAACTCCATTTTTAAAACAGTGGGATATCTGGCACTTTCTCTTAAGCCCTGTACACACGATCGGATTTCCGATAGAATAAAATTTGATGGATTTTTCCATCGGATTTCCGATGAAGCTGACTTCCATCAGTCTTGCCTACACACCATCAGTCAAAAATCTGACCGTCCCAAACGCCGTGACGTAAAACACTCTGAAGAGCAAAGAAAAATTAAGTTGAATGCTTCTGAGCATGCGTCGACTTGATTCTGAGCATGCGTGTGTTTTTTCTCCGATGGAGTTCCACACAGACGATCGGAATTTGCTATCGTTTTTTTTTCCATCTGATAAATTTAAAACATGTTCTATTTTTAATCACCGATGGAAAAAAGACTGATAGGGCCCATACACGATCGGTTTGTCCGATGATGGAGAAAAAAGTCCATCGGACTGTTTTCATCGGTAAAACCGATCGTGTGTACAGACAGGGCTTTAAAGGCTCAGGTATCCTTTAACAGAGACTGGATCATATACAATTGATTAGAGCCAAAGTCTGAGTACGGATTAGCAAAGGAGTCATTTGGAAGTTTGCTAATACATTCTCATAATTCTGGAGGGTGAGAAATGTTTAAATCCGGTATCACCTGCTCAGGATTAAACTGAGCTTCTTAAAGAAATGGCAGCTAGTTTGCCAAGTTCATAACTACAAGATATGTCAATCTTTACCCTTCAGATGTCTGTCCAAGGGTCCTGCCAAGCTTAACTCAACTGAGATAGCAGCTCACAAAGTACTGACAGGAGCCCACCGAGATCTTGGCATGGTTACTGACAGTTTTAATTACATTGTTAAGGTTATTCAGGTCCATAACCCCTGCGATGCAAAAAGACTTATGCCCAGTACACACGATCGGATTTCTGATGGAATAAAATCCAATGGAATTTTCCGTCGGAATTCCAATGAAGCTGACTTCCATCAGTCTTGTATACACACCATCAGACAAAATTCCGAACGTCCAAAACGCAGTGACGTAAAACACTGAGACGAGCCGAGAAAAATTAAGTTCAATGCTTATGAGCATGCGTCAACTTGATTCTGAGCATGCATGGGTTTTTTCTCTGTTGGAGTTCCACACAGACGATCGGAATTTCCTATCGTTTTTTTTTCCATCGGAAAAATTTAAAACATGTTCTATTTTTTTACACCAATGGAAAAAAGTCAGTTGAGGCGCACACACGATCGGTTTTTCCAATGAAAAAAGTCCATCTGAGAGTAGTCTGTCAGATTACTTCACGTTCTCCTTAGTCAAATGTATGAGAACTGATACAGAATAAAAAAAGTTGTCCTTGTGAAAAACTAGAAAATAATGATTCTGTTACCAAATATGCATGTTGTCCAGCATTTTTTAACAGGAATTTGTGAAAGGAATAAAAATCATAATGAGGACTTGTCATTCCCCATATTTGACCATCTTATATTCCTGTATGTGTGATAACTCCAAACAATAGAGATATTCATATTGCATTGCTATTGGTGACTCCAAGGTTAAAAAACATAATACCAAACCCAAAAAATATAAAAGTCTATCATGTCTCTCCGTAAGCCCCTGCAAAGATGTCCTTTTGTACGAAAAATGTAGGGAAGCTTTGACGCGGTAAAGTCATCACACCCGCTAGGGTGTTTGGCGGATGCTTTGTGACATGCTTTTTATCACTGTCTTTATGTGTGTATATACCTTGTTGAAATAAATGGTGTTTTTTAATGCTACGCTATGGCCATTGTTCTTCCTTTTTTCTCTGTGTAAGTGTTTGATGTGGGGACTGGTGGCCTGAGTGGGACCAGACCGGTGTGGGGTGAGCTCATGAAAGACTACTCTTAGCGATCCATCATCCACCATCCATCGGGTTCTTCTCCCATAAAGTGCTGTCAGACCTCTATGTGGGGTCTAACTTTCTGGTAAGCAGCAGTGTGGATCACTGGTGGCAGGTGCACTGACGGGTGGATTGAAGAAGAATTGACAAACAGTCTGTCAGGGTCTGGAGTCTGGCTCAGAGGTAAGTAGCTAAAGAAGTGGAGCAGCACCCACCAACAAGCGGGACAGGTATTCAAGCAGGTCACCCATGCTGAATACTAGCCAGTATTCACCAGAGCTCCTGATGATGGAGATGAGTTTTGCTGCATGTTAGTACCAGGTCCTGGTCCTCAGGATTGTGGACCCCACCAGGAGGTGAGCAAGCCGGGGGTCCAGTAGCAGATATAGCAGATAGAGATCAAGCAGAAGTGTAGTCAGTAAACAAGGTCAGTAATAATTGGTTGCAGGTTGGGATAAAGCACAAGCGTAGAGACAAAAGCGAGATATTGGCTGGAGAGAGCACAATAATCTGGCAAACAGGAAGTGCAGAGACATGGCTTAAATCAGGAAGTTCATGGGAGGAGCAAAGAGTTCAAGGTTCAAGTCAAACAAGGTTCAAGGCAGGATAATTTAAGGAATTGTCCAGCATTCCAAGTGGCTCAGCAAAAAGAGCCACCACCAGACACAGCAGAGGTCCCAGGGTCAAGTGCAGGTCCTGACAGTCTCTCTTTTTATGGTGGATTTTTTCTTTTCTCTGTTGGTGGCCTGGACCTGCACCTGGCTCAGCCTCTCAGCGATCTGCCGAGAGCTTGAACCAGCCCCTCCTGCCCCCTCACAGCCCGGGGCTCCAGTGAGTCTTGGAGGGAGAGCAGGAGATGGTTACTAACAGTCACAGCTCTCTGCTCAGAGCAGAGGGGAGAACTGAGCGATCAGCGGTGTTTGATCGCTCAGTTCTCACTGCAGAGCCAGCGGGGGGACAGATGCATCATAGGATCAATGCTGTATCCACCTAGGTGTTTATACTTATATATATATCTATACATTTAAACATTTATACTTTATGTGTGTGGTAGACTTTTCTATTCAGTGGCTTTTTATGCACTTATGGGCTTTTTATATTTTTTCACTTATATACGTACTTATATATGTACGGTATATTTGTTGGTTTATAGATTTATGAATTTTTACATTTCTAATTTATTTATCCAAAGAGACTATACATTAATGTAATAAAAAAACATAATAACTGGCAAGAAGCACTGGAGAACAAGCAGCACTGGGTTAAAAACTGTGCATGGAGTGAGGGGGCTGCAGTGGGTTTCAGGCAATAGATGCCAGGAGTAGGAAATGATGCACATGTTTACAATTCAATGAGAACCAGGTTGTAGCAATGACCTCAAATAATTTTACAGGCCTCTTATCTACAGAATGTAATGCAGATTAAAAGTATTTTTTCATTTTATTTTTAAAGTAACATTGCAATATCTATTATATTTATATCTATTATATAGATTTCTTTTGGTGGTATTTGATCACCTCTGCGGTTTTTATTTTTTGCGCTATAAACAAAAAAAGACAGAAAATTTTGAAAAAAAACACAGTATTTTTTAACTTTTTGTTATAATAATATCCCAATTTTTTTTTAAAAAAAATATATTTTTTCTCAGTTTAGGCCGATACGTACTCTTCTATTTATTTTTGGTAAAAAAAATTGCAATAAGCGTATAGTGATTGGTTTGCGCAAAAGTTATAGCGCCTACAAAATAGGGGATAGAATTATGACATTTTTATTATATTTTTTTTTTTTACTAGCAATGGCGGTGATCTGCGATTTTTGTCAGGCCTGCGATATTGCGGCGGACATATCGGACACTTTTGACACTATTTTGGGACCATTCACATTTATACAGCGAACAGTGCTATAAAAATGCACTGATTACTGTATAAATGTGACTGGCAGGGAAGGGGGAGGAAGGAGTTAAATGTGTGCCCTATTTGTGATTCTTACTGTGTGGGGGAGGGGACTGACTAGGGGAGGAGACCGATCTGTGTCCCTATGGACACAGCATCGGTCTCCTCTCTCCCTGACAGGACATGGATCTCTGTGTTTACACACAGAGATCCACGTCCTGCCTCTGTAACTGCCGATCGAATGTACCTGGCGGACATCACGGCTGCCAGGCACGCTCCTCGACATCACGTGATGCGCGCCGCACAGCTGTTCCCCACCGCGCGCCCTCTGCGGCACGCGGCGGGATGTCCTGGGGACGTCCTCTCGGCACTTGAGAGCCACGCTGCAGCCGTCTTTCGGCTATAGCGCGGGACTCAAGTGGTTAAATGTTCTTGACTCAATAGCAAAATTTAAAATTTTGGAATATAGGGAAACGGCTCTCATAATCACATGGCCCTTTAAAGTGGACCTGTCACCAAAAAGTAATTTCCACTTTTTACATTTGCCTCCACACCCCCTTGCACAATCGGTGTGAAAAACATAAAAAAAACTAAATAATATACTCACCCTGGGGTCCACCCATGGTGCCTAGGCAAGAGTGATGTCATTCTCTTTGTTGAGATTTTGGAATTGTAAAATCCTCCAAATTTAATTGAGAAAATGTTCCCAGCACTGTGGATCTCATTTGTATTGTAACTGTGTTGTCTCTCTTTATAATGTAAAGAGCAGAGCTATATAAATCCTACATAATAATATTAACTATAACTCCTTTCAGATTAACAGATTCAAATGCATAATACATTTATAGTACTCCTCAATGGTTAATGACATGTTTAAGTTAAGGGAATAATTAAAGCAGAACTACATGCAAGGTCCCCTGAAACACTGTAAGTAAAGTTTTAAAAAACACTTGTGTGTGTGGAGGGGGAGATATCGTTCTCGATGAAAGACAAAGTAAAGCTAGAACGATATCTCCCCCTCCACACACACGTGTTTTTTAAAACTTTACTTACAGTGTTTCAGGGGACCTTGCATGTAGTTCTGCTTTAATTATTCCCTTAACTTAAACATGTCATTAACCATTGAGGAGTACTATAAATGTATTATGCATTTGAATCTGTTAATCTGAAAGGAGTTATAGTTAATATTATTATGTAGGATTTATATAGCTCGGCTCTTTACATTATGAAGGGAGACAATACAGTTACAATACAATAAAATACAAGAGGGTTAAGAAAGCCCTGTTCATAAGAGCTTACAATCTAAAAGGATGGGGCAAGTGATACAAAAGGTAAAAACTCTGAGGGATGAGCTGATGGAAGAATTAAAAGTTATTTTGTTAGGTGAAGGTGGGATAGGCTTCCCTGAAGAGATGAGTTTTCAGGTATCGCCTAAAGGTGGCCAGAGTAGGAGATAGCCAGATAGATTGAGATGGAGAGTTCCAGAAGATGGGAGAGCCAGGACCAGCCCAGGATCTGGTGACCCCTGGCAAACCATCATTTGACCCCCGAAGGGGTCTCGACCCCAGGTTGAGAACCACTGTATTACAGCTTTTTGAAGCCATGGGGTTCAGTACTCCACATTGCTGGTGTCTAGTCGCACTGAAATCTTAATGTGGAACGTTTTTTAACCACTTCAGCCCCGGAAGATTTGGCTGCTCAATGACCAGGCCATTTTTTGCGATACGACACTGTGACGCTTTAACTGACAATTGCGCAGTCATGTGACGCTGTACCCAAACAAAATTGACGTCCTTTTTTTCCCACAAATAAGGCTTTCTTTTGGTGGTATTTGATCATCTGAGGTTTTTATTTTTTGCGCTATAAACAAAAAAAACGTCAATTTTGAAAAAAACACAATATTTTGTACTTTTTGCTATAATAAATAGCCCCGATTTTTTTTTTATTTTTTTTAAAAAGCAAATTTTTTCCCCAGTTTAGGCCGATATGTATTCTTCTTCTACATATTTTTGGTAATAAAAATTACAAAAAGCGTATATTGAGGCGCAAAAGTTTTGTAGCGTCTACAATATAGGGGATATATTTATGTAATTTTTATTACAATTTTTTTTTTACTAGTAATTACGGTAATCTGCGATTTTTATCAGGACTGCAACATTATGGCAGACAGATCGGACACTTTTGGCACATTTTTGGGACCATTGACAATTATACAGCGATCAGTGCTATAAAAATGCACTGACTACTGTGTAAATGTCACTGGCAGGGAAGGGGTTAACACTAGGGGGTGATCAGGGGGTTAACTGTGTTCCCTAGGTGTGTTCTAACTGTGGGGCCAGGGGACTGACTATAGGAGATGACAGATCGTGGTTCCTAGCTCGTAGGAACTTACAATCTGCCTCTCCTCTCCTCACAGAACTGGGATGTGTGTGTGTGTGTGTTTACACATCATGTGCTGTGGGCACTTTGAATATACAAAAATTATTTACTTCTTTTATTGCTCATTTGAAAGTCTTTGGTTTTGCTGTGCCTTTTTCACTGCTACTAGTTCCATCTATTCCAACCAAACCATATAGTAGTGAGACTTTAATTATCGCCTCAAGATGGTAAGTCAAACAATTAAATTTTATTAAAGCTTTATTATAATATTTAAACTATAACCAACACAGTGGGGGTTATTTACGAAGGGCAAATCCACTTCGCACTACAAGTGCATTGAAAGTGCACTTTCAAGTGCAGTCGCTTACGATCTGAGGGGGACATGCAAGGAAAATAAACAGCATTTGTGTTTGCACATGATTGGATGATAAAATCAGCAGAGCTTCCCCTGATTTGAGAGCTTCCCCTCAGATCTACAGCGATCTGCAGCGACTGCACTTGTTGTGCAGAGTGGATTTCCCTTTAGTAAATCAACCCCACTGTATGCTTTTAAAATGTTTACATAGCTCATATCTCCAAGGGTCAGTACACATAATTTAATGCAACATATAGAAGCAAGTCGATGTATTTGGGTCAACGCATTTCGCGGGATTCCCCACTTTCTCAGGTCCAACAGACCCTGAATGATACCGCGAGAATAAAATATATGTAAAGACACATTTTTAATATATGTCCAAAAGACAATGACAATTTTTTTAAACATAAAGAAAAAATGCCCCAATTATAATAATGTTAATAATTACTCTATCCTTGAAAGGGGGCAAGACAGGAGAAAGAAAAAAGGGAAAAAAAGGGTGAGAAAGAGACAGACACAACATAAAAATTTGGACTATTCACTTCCACCTTCCGAAAGAACCCCTAGACTTGTTGATGATCACCAGTTCGACAAATGCGTCAGGAACATTCGTTAACCTGAAAATAGGTGAGGAATTGGTATCGCCACAAATATTAAGCTGGAACTGTTCCACAATATTTATTTTCTGTTGCCTTTCCTAATGCACACATCATGTGCTGTGGTCACTTTGGATATGGAAAAATCGTTTACTTCAATTATTGCTCATTTGAAAGCTTTGGTTTTGCAGCGCCTGTTTAACTGCTACTAGTTCCATCTATTCCACATTTTCTATTTTCATTTCTTCCTTTTCGCCCCCTCCTGCTGTTAAATATATTTTTTGGACAAGACAAGGGTGCTCTCTGTCACTGCTGTTATTTACTTTTTCTACTAAACCCTTAGCTGTTTCCATCTGTAATTGCTGTCGGAGTATTCTTGTAAATGCTAAACCCCAAAAGACTGTTGTGTGCATTGTTTTTGTAAGCTGAGTTTTTCTACTACACAATCTAACTTTGTGTTTGACAAATGGAGATTTTTATGGAGCATCAGAAGAATTCTAAACAGAATTATTGGATGTAAAATTCCACTTCATATGAGAATAAAAGATACAACAATGTATTAAACTATATCTGATGGTACTATTGATATAAAGATATGCTCCTGAAATGCATTGTATTTTTGTAGACAATAAAGCCCCTTTCACACTTATACGGCTTGTCCCACGATTTGTGATGGCAAAGTAGCATGACAAGTCCTTTCCCATGATTTACAATGACAACCATTCATATTAGTACGACTTCAAGTCGTTCCGACTTCAAAGTAGTCCCTGCACTACTTTGGTCCAATTTTGATGCCACTTACACAGGCATTCCCTTCCGCTCTTCTCTCTATTTCCTTCTCTTATTTCCGCAATCCTTCTTTTACTCTATTGCCCTCATTTTATCATTTCCCACCCTTTCCACATATTTCCTTGTTCTTTTAAATTCTGTCCAGCTTCTCCACACTTCTCTTACTTTTTCACCCTCCTCACAGTAACTGCTTCTCAGGTACTCCATTTTATGTCTAAATTCAATTTTCCTGATCCATTCTTTAACTGAGGGACCTTCTTGTTCCTGCCAATGTTGTGGGATTAAACTTTTAGCTGCATTTATTAAATGTGGTAGGAGAGTATTTTTATACTGGTTTATTGGGGTCTCTATACTATGAAATAAACAATACCATGGATCTTCAGGGACTTCTTTATTCATGATCTCCTTAATCAGTGATAACTAGGGATGAGCCGAGCACCCCTCAGTTCGGTTCGCACCAGAACTTGCGAACAGGCAATAAATTTGTTCGAACATCCAAACACTGTTGGTCTTTGGGACTCGCACATGGAAAATCTAAAGTGCTAATTTTAAAGGCTTATATGCAAGTTATTGTCATAAAAAGTGTTTTGGGACCCGGGTCCTGCCCCAGGGGACATGTATCAATGAAAAAAAAAGTTTTAAAAACTGAAGTTTTTTTGGGAGCAGTGATTTTAATAATGCTTAAAGTGAAACAATAAAAGTGAAATATTGCTTTAAATTTCGTACCTAGGGTGTGTGTATAGTATGCCTGTAAAGTAGCGCATGTTTCCCGTGCTTAGAACTGTCCCTGCACAAAGTGTCATTTCTGAAGGAAAAAAAGTCATTTAAAAGCACTTGCGGCTATAATGAATTGTCGGCTCCCGGCAATACAGAGAAAAGTAATTGATAAAAAATTAAAAAAAATGCGTAGGGGTCCCCCCAAATTCAATTACCAGGCCCTTCAGGTCTGGTATGGATATTAAGGGGGAACCCTGTGTCAAATTAAAAAATAAATGACGTGGGATTCCCCCCAAATATCCATACCAGACCCTTCAGGTCTGGTATGGATTTTAAGGGATACTCCACGCCAAATTAAAAAAGAAATGGCATGGAGTTCCCCCTAAAAATCCATACCAGACCCTTTATCTGAGCACGCAACCTGGCAGGCCGCAGGAAAGGAGGGGGGAACGAGAGAGCGCCCCCCCTCTTGAACCATACCAGGCCACATGCCCTCAACATGGGGAGGATGCTTTGGGGCCCCTCAAAGCACCATGTCCCCATGTTGATGGGGACAAGGGCCTCATCCCCACAACCCTTGCCCGGTGGTTGTGGGGGTCTGTGGGCGGGGGCTTATTGGAATCTGTAAGACCCCTTTAACAAAGGGGACCCCCAGATCCCGGCCCCCCATGTGAATTGGTAAGTTGGGAAAAGTCCTTTATTAAAAATAAAAAAAATAAAAAAAAGATTCCAGCGGTGGTAATCCACTCTCGGTATCCTGCGATGGGTGATCTCCTCTCCGGGGTCCAGCGATGGATGATCTCTCCTCTCCAGGGTCCAGCAATGGATGATCTCTCCTCTCCAGATCCAGGCTCCAACGATGATGTCCAGCGCAGCGAGGAACAGCAAGCATCCTGTCTCCACCGGAGACACCCCGGGAATCCCAGCAGCCTGACAGGTCTCTTATGTAGCTGAGTACGGGGCCACCCGTCACGTGACCCCGTCCCCCTCTGACACAATGGGAAACCCGGGCTTCCCCAGTGACCTGGGGGATGACCCCGCCCCCAAGTTAATTTTTAGATTCGACACTTCTCCATAGTTTTTCAATAGATTCATTAGGTTTGGTAATGTTATCCTTGGGTTGGAGGTGTAAAACAGAATATCATCTACGTAAGCTGCTATCTTATGTTCCTCATGTCCAATCCTGATGCTTTCTTTAATCTGCACAGTTTCCAATCGTTGTTAATAAGGGCTCCAGTGGGAGAAAAAATTGTTGTTTGGAAAGGGGGCAACCCTGTCTTGTTCCATTGTACATTTCAAATGGTGCAGACAGTGCTCTGTTTATTTTTACCATTGCAGTTGGGTGGTTATAGAATGTTCTAATCCATCTTATCATCCTTGGACCAATACCTACTGTCTCTAGTCTACTCATCATGAATCCCCAATCTACCCTGTCAAATGCTTTTTCAGCATCTTTTGACAGGAGAAGAGTAGGGGACCCACTTCCACTGATTTTATTTAGCAGGAGGAGTATTCTTAATCCATTATCTCTCCCCTCCCTTCCCGATACAAATCCTACCTGGTCTGCATGTATCAAGTTCCTCATCAGGTCTTTCATCCTCGTTGCTAATATTTTAGCAAATAACTTAATATCTGTGTTTAATAATGCTATTGATCTATAACTCAAAACATAGGGTTGCATCTTTCCTTTCTTTTGGTATAACGATAATGGAGGCAAATAATGCTTCTCATCTCAAAGTTTATTCCTAGTCCGTTCATATACAAACACATTTTGTTATTAACACAGTACTTCTTTGAATTTTTTTAAATAAAGGGGTGTAAACCCATCAGGACCTGGGCCTTTAAAGCCCCATTGCTGTTTCATTAATGCTATATTAATCTCCTCTTCTGTTATAGGTTTCTCTGGCACCTTTAGTTTTTCTTCTGAGATTTTAGGTAGTTTAGCCTCTTTTAAATAGTCCCTTATCCTCTCTCCTCTATTTATTTCCATTTCCTGTGGCCCCTTTTGATTTATGGTATATAATGTGCCATAATATTTTTAAAATACTTCAGCTATTTTAAGCATTAAGAATATTGTCTCTCCCCCTTTATCTTTTATTGTCATTTGTAGGAGGGGGGGTGATCCTTTTTCCAACTTTTTTTCTGACATATTGGTGTTATATCTTTCACTTGGATGTTATAAGTTGCACTGAGTAAATACAGCTGGATAAAACAAAAACCGTGTCTGTCTTCATCTCAGGCTGCAAAGCAACAAAATGTGATTATTTTTAAGGGGATGATTTTTTTTCTATATCCACTGTACATGACAGTCTACATCCCTGAGTTTATAATAAAATATATCACTAAAAATCGAAATATGCTGAAAGCAAACGTTAAAGAATTAAAAGTTATATATTGACAACAAACTGAATGCACAAAAGGGTTTCTTTGTAGAATATTATGCAATATACCATTATACTTCTGAACTACCTACATATATAGATTGCTTGCAAAAGTAAACATTCAACTCATCTTTGTAACCACATTTACTGCCTATTACCTCACCCTGTTATGCATCTATCTCTTGATATTACCTCTGCATGCATATTTAAGTGTAAGGAAGAAGGAAAACCAGCATTATACAGTACATTAATATAAATCATAGCCTGTAAGTATAATCAGTCTTGTCCTTTTGGCAAGAATATTAATGTTTTACCCCTTAGTGACTAAGCTACATGTTTGGAACTTTGGAGAACACATACAATTTATCAAGTTTTGTCTTCCAATTGCCAGTGCAGAGCCCAAGTATTCACTAAATTAGATCTGCAAGGCACATGCAACCTAATTTGCATCAAAGAAGGAGATTAATTGAAGACTACATTTAATACCAAGGATGCTTACTACAAGTCTAAATAAAAAGTGTTGAGCTGCAAATACAAATATGACAGTGAAATTAACATGTAAACTCTGTGACAGTGAATAAAACAATGATTGTACTCCCATATACCGTAATTAAAAAAAATCCAAAGTCTGTGACTGTAACTAAATGAAAAATAGTGACTTCTTTATCCAAAACAGGAAGTGCCAAGAGATGATTCCACCACCTTCACCTGAAGTGATATGGTAAAGGCTTACCAGATGACCATGACCCTCTAACTAAAGAGAAGTCATGTAAACCAAAGCCTCAATCAGGTAGATGTCACTGGTGCACCTCTGTAATGGTAACTTTGCTGTCACCCACTGCTGTCATCTGGGTTCCACCTCCGAGCAGCTGCAGCATATGGCTCACGGGAAAACCGGGTAAAAATGGGCCACATAGTGTAGAATGTCTAATAAGACTGTTTATTAATAAAGTAATGCACTTGCATCGCTTAAACATGCATTCTCATATGAGATTAAACAAGCTGGCAAATTGAACCAAAAACTTCTGTGATGCTGAAGCACGATGATGTCAGCAATTTTCTCCGCCTATGCAATTTGTCTCATCAGACATGACCTGGGGCAAGCCTCAATGCTGTATCATAGGGCTTTAAATATCCTCACGGCAACCAAACCTTGCTTTGGATTCCAGTCAAGCCTCGATTTTAGTCCCTCAGCAAGAACAAGGTATAAAAATTAAAGCCTTATTTTGGATACTGTGGCCGGAACAACCAAGCCTCTTATCTAGTCCAGTGGCCAAGACAAAGCATATGGGATCAAGCCTCGTTTGAAATCCTGTGGCCAAACGGAACCCATTAGCCAGGCCTCTATCTAATAGCCAAATAATGATAAACAAAGCCTCAATAGGAGGCCGAATGCTCTAGAAAAAAAAAGTCAAAAAATAAAATGAAAATAAAAAACTAAAGAAGAAATCAATAAAATCACCAAAAGCCAAAACCAGTCGTATTGAAAACAGAATTAAAAGGGCGACAATAAATTCTTACATTTGCCATTACAAATTATTTTTAATTGTTCCAGCTAAAAAAATATAAGACTTGAAAAAAAAAACCTTAATAGCCTTGATCAAATTTATGAATAGGGACATAAATATAAAACTAATACAGGCGTATAAAACTGCATTATTACTTATTATTTAGGGTGCTTACTAGAAGGGATCTCAGGCATTATTAATGAAAGCTATGCAGCAATTTCTGGGATCCTCAAACTACTAACAGCAATTCACTAGCCACTACTTTGTTTTTGTTGCTACCATTAATTCTTTCACAAAGAAAGATGCCCAACACTGGTCTTCCAATGCAGTTAAAGCTTTCCATACCTTCAAACAATAAAATAATGAAACCAGACATCACAAAACCTTTCTTAGCTTTTTTTGTAACTCAATTCGGGCAGATTTTGGCATTTTTCTGTTTACATTGGTAAACTTTTGACCTGTACAAAAACGTGGCAAAAATCGCGGTAAACTTTCGGCCTAAAAAAGCTAGACACAGGTGTGAATGCAGCCTCAGTCTTTCAGTGGGGCTAGGTGCCCCTGCACCTTCTTCTAAAGAAACTCCCCAGCAGAGAATTTTTCCATCAGGGATTGAGAACTGCTTGCTATCAAACCGCCTCAAATTATCTCTTAGAAGAATCATTGTATCACCATTTTTGGCCCCAAAAACCTTCCAGTACTTATAAGCTACCCATCGCCTAAACCATTTAAAAGATTGTTGGTCTTTTGTTATTTTCCAAGTTTGACTTTGTGGTCATGCTCAAGCATGGGACCGCTAACTCAAGAGTTGATGCGCTCTTACAGTCCTTTGATTCACAAGATTTACAAAATTGTCTGTTGAGCCAAAATTCTAACCACTCACAGCCTGGCCCTGACTTCTAACCAGGAATCTGCTACTTCCATGGCAAAACTCTACTGCCTTTGGAGCTAAGAACTAAAGTCCTACATTGCGTCCATGACTCCAAGCTCTCTGGACATCCTGGTACCCACAGCACTCTGACGTTTTTTTCCCCACCTGTATTGGTGGTCAAATCTCTGAAAGAATGTAAAGCTTTTGCAATTTGTGCCCAAACCATGCACCTGCAGAGTCCTCCTTTACTGCTACCCATACGCAGGGAACCACCACCTCTCTATCAACTTTATTACCGATCTCCTTCCTTCTGAGGGCTGCATGGTTATTTGGTTAGTGGTTGACCACTTTTGAAATATGGCATATTTTTTACCCTCTTCCTTGTAGCTCTGGTACCTGTCTTCATCCAGAGAAACTAGGCTTCATGAGATGCCAGTCTACATTGTCTCTGGCCACAGAATTCAGTTCACTTCCTGCTTCTGAAAAAGCCTCTGTAAGTCTCCTGATATCTCTTTGCAATTTATCATCCACAGACTAATGAACAATCTGAGAGGATCAATCACTACCTAGAACAAAACTGTATGCCCATCATAATGATTTAGTTGTCCTCCTCCCTTAAGCAGAATTTTCTCACAATAGCCACCTTAATGGTTGCACCAAGGATTCCCCCTTCTGCATTGTCTACAGCATTCATCGTTTCTTTGCCAATACCTTGTTTACTGGAGATTCCTGATCTTTGTGCTATATTGAAAGACTTTGTTTAAATTTGGTCCTAGATTGTAAATTTACTCCAGCACTCTGTCCTCAGGCAGAAGAAATTTGCAGATCTATGGAAGAGCTCTCCAACCCAAGGATATAGTTTGTCTTGCCACCAAAAACATACAATGTTTCCTCAATGGAATTTGCCCCCAATTATATCGGACCTTATGTAATCTCTACAAAGATGAATCCATTCTGCTAAAAACATCTCAAGCTACTAAATTCTTTCCATGTGTCACTATTTTAACCTTTGGTCCTAAATATATTCTATCTCTATTTCCTTAAAAATTTATTTCAATAGGAGGTTTACCAAATCCTGTACTATAACATTTTTTGTGGATAACTTCAGTACTGCCTTAGCCAAGTCCCCCCCTGCAGCAGAACCTGTCTCCTGTGTGCCTGCCTTCAGCCTTTAGGGTACTCAGTGTCTCCTCAGGCTCCTGTTCACCCCTGTGTCAGCCAGTCTATACCGCTGGCAAGAAAAGTGAGTACACTACTAAGTGAAATAGTCCAAATAAAGTGTAATTTCTTCAGTGTTGTCACATGAAAAGATATAATAAAATATTTACTAAAATGTGAGGGGCGCGCTCACTTTTGTGAGATACTGTGTATAAATATATACCGTATATATATATATATATATATATATATATATATATATATATATATATATATTGTGAGGGGGTTAGCTCGGTAGCGGGTGTGTGTGACCCCCTGGATGGGCTCCCCACACAAAAACAGGCCCAGCAGACGGAGGTTGTGGTTTTCAAGATCAAAAGGTGCGGTTTATTTCTCTATTTACAGTGACAAAAACACAGCAAAGCAAAAAGAAACATAAACAAAATAAATCCTGGTCAGCTTGACCTCTGACTAAACATGCAGGTTTCCCTAACTAACAACTGGGATCAGCCTGGTGCTGTCCTAGTCCCTAAGTCCCTGGTTTAGTAAATGTCCAAACAAATAGCCACACAGGCTTTGTCTCACCGCACAGGGGTTCACTCTCCCTAGACAGTCCACACAGGTCTGGGTCCAGGCATGAGCAAACACCTAATGAAGCTGGGAGTTTTTATAGAGGCCTTAAACGAGCTGACAAGCTTCAGCTGGTCTCATCAACTCCCTGCCTGCACGACGCCCAGCACTCTCCCTAGAGGTATGAATCATCCATGAGCCCACTAGCCTCAGCTGGGCTTCATCAACTCTCTCCCTAGTTGTATAAGTCGGCATAAAGCCTGAATCTGGGAGAAATATACCTACCCCCCTGGATGCAACCAGGTGACTTTACCTTCCTGCTGTCACAATATATATATATACGTTTTTTCATTTTTTTTAGAATTACACTAAAAATATAGGTCTTTATATACTTTGATATTAACATTGCTTTGTATCAGAAATGTATTAAAAGCGTCACTTTAAACAAGACAAATTATAGAATTAAAACGTGGTCTTTTTATCTATACCATCGCTAGTTGTTTTAACAAAATGATCACGGGTCAAGCTAGATAAATATGTTTTTTCCATTTTGTTATATCTTTTTATCTTTAAATGGAAAATACAATATTTTTTCAAGATAACATTTCCAAGAGCATTGTTTATTTCCAAAAAAACTAAATATGTATTACTTTGATGTTTTATGTACCGTATATACTCGAGTATAAGCCGACCCGAATATAAGCCGAGGCACCTAATTTTACCACAAAAAACTGGAAAAACGTATTGACTCGAGTATAAGCCTAGGGTGAGAATGCAGCAGCTACTGTAAGTGGAAAAGAGGGTCAACAATGCCCATTTGCAGCTTCACTGTGCCCATTTGCATGCCTCACTGTGCCCATTTGCACGTCTCACTGTGCCCATTGCACGCCTCACTTCTTCTTGTGCATACATTTAAAATTCATCTCTAAGTCAAAGCTCACACATGCACAATGGTGCGTGCCTCTTTAATAAATCAGTAAGCGTTCTGATGCCATGGTGGAGATGGTTTGCAGAGTTTAGACTTGAGGCTGAAGTCAAAATGTGAATGCTGAGCAGACCTCGTTTGGGTAGCCCAGGAGATTTAGGAAGACAATAGGAAAGGAACCAGTGCCTGCGTATTATGCTGCTTTAATAACTTCACTGTAGAATAATTATTACTTTATTATTTTTAGCTATAGAATATAGGATATGTTACAAAGCAGCTCAGTTCCCCTAAGTGGCTCCTAATACCTTTGTATAGGATTTATGCTGTCACATTAACCCTTTCTCTGTTTCTTCTAACTCATGGATATGCAATTAGCGGACCTCCAGCTGTTGCAAAACTACAAGTCCCATCATGCCTCTGCCTCTGGGTGTCCTGCTTGCTGCTGTCAGAGTCTCGCTATGCCTCATGGGACTTGTAGTTTGGCAACAGCTGGAGGTCCGCTAATTGCATATCCCTGCTCTAACTGGTTCTACTACTTGTCTTTCAGATTCAGCATGTGTGCAGCTCAGGTCTCTGGGTCTCTAGAAAGTAGTCTGGCCTTTATACCTGATAATCCGTGACATGCAGATTGCAGAGTCAGACTGCGGGAGTCCAGTGTTAAAAAGCCGCGCCTCCTCCTCGTTCTGTTCCGTGATAGGCGGAACACTCAGTTTCCCAGCAGATACTGTGTTCAGTGTTCCGCCTATCATGGACGTCCTCGCACGAGTATAAGCTGAGGGGGCATTTTCAGCACACAAAAAAATGTGCTGAAAAACTCGACCTATACTCGAGTATATACGGTAATGAGTACATTAAAGTGGATATAAACCCACCACTCACCCAGTTTAAACTAATGGCACAGTATTAATGTATACATACATGAAAGTCTGCTGCATGTATCCCTACCTTGCAAATATCACCTCCTTCAGCAGTAGGAGCCCTGCAAAACTTTGGAATCGGTGGGTGGGTCTCTGTGCCGAAGCTCCGTGGACGGAGTCCTGATGTCACAAGACTCCCTGCCCACCTCTGCACTATCCTACTCTCCTATTCCTGAGTTATGAGTAACATCCAGTCGAAACTCAGGAAAGGCACCACATGACTTCAGCATGCCCAATCATGCTGAGGTATGGAGCAGCCAATCCTGGGAGAGCTGGAGAAGAAAGGAGGAGGGATGTGAAGCTGGAATCGTAACACACTCTCTCATCTTGTTGATGAGATAAAGAAATGATATATGGACTTTTTTTTATAGTGCTCCACTTTCTATTTACACATGCATTACATTAAAGATGGTGCTGCCATAGGACCATACAAACAGAACAAAAGATTATATCGCACGCATACAAAAATGACATTTAAAGCCTGCAAGGCTATTTAAAGCACCTGAACATATTAAGCAAATAAGCAAAAATATAGGGAATTGGTCACACCATATGGCCATACAGTGCTTAAGCTCACTACTGCATCAAAGTACCCTATTTTCATTGTGTTCTACACTCATCACAGAATGAAAGATCTCACTTCTATACCATGGGAGAAATACACTCTGGTATGGTGCGTTGTAGGGAGTGGTGGTCACCAGTTACACCAAGGTGAAGAGAGTGGACCGGTGTATGAAGGACACTCTATATTTCACTCATTGGCACTGAGAGGAACTGTGACTTTCCTGTTTCCTACTATCAATTAATTAAGCGCTGCCTAAGAGTCAAGGTTTTTTTTTCCTTATCGATCTATATTGTCACATGTTTTATGGTAGCAGCTTATGAAGAGTATTATTATATAATTTGGGGGATTTCATGATAATATTTTACCTTCAGAGTTTGTTGTAACTGAAAAATCAACCTATCTATAAATAGCATGGGGTTACGCTTTATAATTTTGCTTTCATTTATCAAAGTTTCAGTTTTTTCCCCATTGTATTGTAGTACATAGATTATTAATAACATATGTTTATAGATATGCCAGATCTCACTGGGGTTTTTTTTTTCATAAAACTTTGCTTATTTGTATGCTGCTAAAGATGCTGCAAAGTAATAATCAATACAAACAATGCTGTATAATAGAGCGGGGATATGATCAAGCAGCCAAATAGTCACTTTGGAAGTCAATGAAGTGGTTTATCTATGCACAACGAAAATAACCCAGTCTCTGTAGTGGTGGACCCTGGATCCAAACTGAATTCCTCCTAGGATGATCTCAGTGGTTTAGGGGTTAGCACTACTATCTCATAGCACTCAGGCCATGGTTTGATTCCTGCGAGATCTCTGTTTTCACTAAACAGCTTTCTTCTGGGTATTCCCCAAAATCAAGCATGCTGGTATCCAGCACATACTGGCCTGGTGTATGTCTGCATGAGTGCGAAAGTGACATTAGGCTGTAAGTGCCTTCAAGAATAGAGACTGATGTAAGTATTCTGCAGTATATACAGAATAAAATAAATGGTTCTAGTGGTTTTTGGATTTTAGTTGCATACCCACTCCCCATCCTTGTTATAATGGACATAGGGACTCATAACCTTTTGACTGCAATGATAGCTGGACATTGTAATGAATAAAGATGCATAGTCTAAATGTAACTAAAGTCATTGATTTATCCTACCATGATTATGTAATGCTGAACTCCAGGTAAACAGATATTGAAATACATAGATGGTGCCTGTTTTATCTGCCAAATTATTTGTATTTCTGTCCATGCAGTCCTGAGATTTACATAGTCCTGCCAGACAGCAAAAGCCAGCTTGGTGACTTGTCTTTTTTCTGCTGCAGTTAACCAACACCATTGGATCACCCTCTGCCATACCCCCAGTCTGTGACTGGACAGTGAAGGAGCAGCAAGAGACTAATGATGCCAATCAAGCAAACTCGTTGCATTAAAAATTACCTAATGTTATTTTAAAAAATACATAACTGAATTGAAAGCGTTTGTTAACCTAAAAAAATAAAATAAAATACAGATCCTGTTCCTTTAAAGCATGCTATACAGCACAGTGCTTGTGCTGTGTCATTTGGACCCCTGTAATACCTAAAACACCTGGCTGATCCTGCCTGGCTATACCCTCCCCCCTGTACGCTGACCACGATATATCAGGGCTGCTGAGCCCTGACACCGTGGACAGAGTACGTGCCTCCGTCATCAGCAGCCCTGTTTTCTGTCGGCTCTGTGCTCTCTTTCCCCCTCCCTGTCTGTCTGCTCGTGTCAGCGCCCACCCCATCCGCTCCTGCTGCTTTCATATTAAATGTAAAATGCTCCTATCCCCTCTGTATGTAAGTTCCCTTGTGTCTGTGTAATATAATAAATATGCTTATCTGTACCGATAACGCAGCGGCTTCCTGCGATCATGTGACTGCTCAGCTCTCTATCTCCTCTCTCCTCTCTTCCCTGGCTGATGTAAGTGTCAGTGCTTGGCCCCGCCCAATGGAACTGTCAGCAGGGCAGAGGAGAGAGGAGGCACCTGAGCACTGGGAGCCAATGTGTTATCGGTACAGATAAGCATATTTATTATAAAACACAGGCACAGGTGAACATTTTGTAATATTACAGATAAGATAGGAGCATTTTATAGATGTGGCTTAACAAACACTTGTAGTGGTACCCCTGTAAGGGCTGCTAATAGACTCTGTACCCCACTGATTACCTTGACTCAGCTAATCCTCCCTTACCTTTTGACACCCTGGGTTCCGTCATGTCACCAGCTGTGGTAGTAAATAGAGACTCACACATTAATAAGGAAACAGTTCAAATATGTTTACTGCATTATCAAAACACAACCTATATATATATATATATATATATATATATATATATATATATATATATATTGTGACAGCAGGAAGGTAAAGTCACCTGGTTGCATCCAGGGGGGTAGATATATTTCTCCCAGATTCAGGCTTTATGCCGACTTATACAACTAGGGAAGGAGTTGATGAAGCCCAGCTGAGGCTAGTGGGCTCATGGATGACTCATACCTCTAGGGAGAGGGCTGGGCGTCGTGCAGGCAGGGAGTTGATGAGACCAGCTGAAGCCTGTCAGTTCGTTTAAGGCCTCTATAAAAACTCCCAGCTTCATTAGATGTTAGCTCATGCCTGGACCCAGACCTGTGTGGACTGTCTAGGGAGAGTGAACCCCTGTGCGGTGAGGCAAAGCCTGTGTGGCTATTTGTTTGGACTTTTACTAAACCAGGGACTTAGGGACTAGGACAGCACCAGGCTGATCCCAGTTGTTAGTTTAGGAAACCTGCATGTTTAGTCAGAGGTCAAACTGACCAGGATTTATTTTGTTTATGTTTCTTTTTGGCTTTGCTGTGTTTTTGTCACAGGTGGTGGAGAACCAGTGGCAGTTTTTTTTTAAGCCAGCATGGAGGAGATACTGAAACAGCTGGCTCTAGCAAATGCCAATCAACAGCAGACAAATGCAGGTTTGCAAAGGAGCCTTGCAGCCCAGCAGCAAGCTCATCAACAAGCCCAGCAGCAATCTGAGGCCCGCTTCATAGACCTGTTACAGAAGCAAGAGCAGAGACTACAACAAATGGAAGCAGTAATGCAGACCAGTGAGGAAAGCCGTCCCACTAATACCGCGTCCTTTGGGGTGAGTCGTTTATTGACAAAAATGACTGGAGAGGATGATCCAGAGGTATTTTTGACCACATTTGAAAGGACTGCTGAAAGAGAAAAGTGGCCTGAGGAGCAGTGGGCTGGACTGGTGGCTCCTCTGTTAACTGGTGAATCGCAGAAGGCTTACTATGACCTAGAGCCTGACCAAGCAAAAGACTATGTGATGCTAAAAGCTGAAATATTGGCAAGGCTGGGTGTCACCCTGGCTGTCCGGGCTCAGCGTGTGCATAACTGGACTTTCCAGCTTGGAAAACCCCCCAGGTCTCAAATGTATGATCTCATTCACCTGAGCAGGAAGTGGCTACAGCCAGAGACTTTGTCCGCACCAGAGATTGTGGAACGTGTTGTAATGGATCGGTTTTTGAGAGCTCTTCCTACTGCCATCCAAAAGTGGGTAAGCCATGGAGACCCAGAGACGGCCGGTGGTCATGTGGATCGTGTAGAGAAATACTTGGCTACAGAGAACCTGACGGCCTCTTCCAGAGACTCTCGGACTTTCCACCCTAAGACCAGACCATCCCCAGGGGCGGATAAGAGGATTCCAAGGGGTGAGGGTGGAGAGAGTGAGAGGGTGGGAGCTCTACCCAAAGTTTGGCGAGAACAGCCTGGGAAGTCAGGGGCTCAAGAGGCAGCCAAATGGATTGTTTGCTACCGCTGCCGGCAAGCGGGACATATTGCAGCAAATTGCCCGGTTGTGGAGGAACCCATGCAATGTGACTTTCTGATGGACAGACGTCAGTCGCTGTGTGCGACAGTCGCATGCACTGCCATTCGGGGAACTGAGAAACATTTATGCAAAATGTGTATTAATGGTAGAAATGTTGTGGTATTACTGGATTCAGGTAGCCTTGTGACCCTGATAAAGGCTGAATTAGTTAAAACAGAGGTCTCTGGGAATAGCAAGGTAGCTGTTATTTGTGTGCATGGGGACACCCGAGAGTATCCAGTGACTACAGTGTGTTTCGAGACCCCCAAAGGTACCCTCTCTCATCCAGTGGGGTTAGTATCTCAATTACCGCATGATGCCATTGTGGGAAGGGATTTTCCGAAGTTCTGGGAACTGTGGGATGATCCTGAGCCCCCCACTGGTGCCCCTATGTACCAGGAATGTGATAGCCAGAACTCCTCTGAGAGTGGTGAGGACTCTCCAGAATTTCCCTTGTCAGTATTGGCAGGGGAGACTCAAGAAACTGGAGAGGAGCCCACCTCCTCAGACGAAAACCTACCGTCTGTGGAGTTTTCTGATCTGGAGGTTCACAGGGAAAATTTTGCCACAGAACAGTTAAAAGACCCCGCCCTAATAAAGGCACGGGAAAACGTAGTGGAAATAGATGGCGAGTTAGTGAACCCAGATAATACCTGCACTTACCCATACTTCAGCGTAGAGAAGGACCTACTGTATCGGGTGGCAAAAAGGGCAGAAGAAACCGTTGAGCAGCTTGTGGTGCCCAAACCTTACAGGAAGTTGGTGTTGGAGTTGGCCCATGGGCACATTCTTGGAGGTCATCTGGGGACAGAGAAAACCCGAGAGAGGGTATTACAGAGATTCTATTGGCCTGGGGTGATGAAGGACATAGAAAATTATTGTTCCTCCTGCCCTGTGTGTCAGAGGTCGGCCCCGATGCCACATTTCCGTAGCCCGCTGGTCCCTCTACCCATCATTGAGGTCCCGTTTGAGAGAATCGCAATGGATTTGGTAGGTCCTATAATCAAGTCCGCTAGGGGGCACCAGTACATATTGGTTATAATGGACTATGCCACCCGTTATCCAGAAGCGATCCCTCTCAGAAATACCTCGGCCAAAACCATAGCCAAAGAGCTATCTCTTGTTTTTAGCCGGGTGGGTATTTGTAAAGAACTGCTTACGGACCAAGGTACACCCTTTATGTCCCGGGTTATGAAAGAGCTGTGTAAATTGTTCAAAGTGACGCAATTGCGTACATCTGTGTATCACACCCAAACCGATGGGCTGGTTGAAAGATTCAACAAAACCCTAAAACAAATGTTGAAGAAAGTGGTGGATAGAGATGGAAAGGATTGGGACTGTCTACTTCCTTATTTGATGTTTGCTATTAGGGAGGTGCCCCAATCCTCTACGGGATTCTCCCCCTTTGAGTTACTGTATGGGAGACACCCAAGAGGGCTGTTGGATATTGCCAAGGAAACTTGGGAAAGTGAGAGTTCTCCCCACAGGAGTGTGATTGAGCATGTCGCCCTGATGCAAGATCGAATTGCACAGGTAATGCCCATCGTGAAGGAACATTTGGCCCAAGCGCAGTTGGCACAGCAGAGAGTGTACAACCGTGGAGCAAAGACCCGTACCTTTTCCCCGGGGGATAGGATATTGGTACTTGTCCCTACGGTTGAAAGTAAATTCCTTGCCAAATGGCAAGGCCCCTACGAGATAATGGAAAAAGTGAGCGAAGTGAATTACAAGGTCAGACAACCAGGAAGGCGAAAGCCCGAACAGATATATCACGTTAATCTGTTGAAAGCCTGGAGGGATAGAGAGTCCCTAGTCGCAGAAACTTGGTCACCAGCTCAAACTGGTTGCGTGATTCCGGAGGTTGGAATAGCAGCCACCTTGTCACAACCCCAACAACAGGAGGTTAAGGAGTTTGTGCTTCGCAACAAGGAGGTATTCTCTGAGCTGCCGGGACAAACATCTGGGGTAGAGCATGATATTATTACCCCGCCCGGTGAAAGGGTGAAGTTAAAACCCTATCGGATCCCAGAGGCCCGACGGGAGGCAATACGGGAGGAAGTACAGAAAATGCTGAACTTAGGGGTGATAGAGGAGTCCCAAAGTGATTGGTCTAGTCCCATTGTGTTGGTGCCTAAACCGGATGGGAGCTGGCGATTTTGTAACGATTTTCGTCAGTTGAACAAAGTTACAAAATTTGACACCTACCCCATGCCACGTATAGATGAGTTGATCGACCGGCTGGGAACAGCCCGATACATGACGACTCTTGACCTCACAAAAGGGTATTGGCAAATTCCCCTGGCCAAGTCGGCCAAAGAGAAAACCGCATTTGTAACCCCAGTCGGGGCGTTCCAATATAAGAGAATGCCGTTCGGGTTACAGAATGCGCCGGCCACATTCCAGCGGAAAATGGACCAGATACTGAGGCCCCATCGGAAGTATGCTGCGGCTTACCTGGATGACGTAATTGTCCATAGCACAGATTGGGCCTCACATCTGCCAAAAGTGCAAGCAGTCCTAGACTCTATCCGGGAAGCGGGGTTTACGGCTAACCCCAAGAAGTGTACCATTGGGCAGGAGGAGGCCAAATATCTTGGGTACACCATTGGCAGGGGAGTGATAAAACCCCAACTCAACAAAGTCGAGGCCATCCAGAGTTGGCCACGTCCCAACAGCAAGAAGCAGGTACGGGCCTTTCTGGGAATCGCGGGTTATTATCGGCGCTTCATTCCCCACTTTGCTTCTAAGGCTGTGCCCCTAACCAACCTGACGAAAGGGAAAGGGTCGGTCATGATTAAATGGACCCCCGAGGCTGAGGCAGCATTCCAATTCTTGAAACAAGCCTTATGTAGCCAGCCAGTGTTGTACTCACCCGACTTCTCTAAAGACTTTGTCGTACAAAGTGATGCGTCAGATGTGGGGTTAGGAGCAGTATTGTCCCAGGTCTGGAACGGGGAAGAGCACCCAGTCATTTACCTCAGCAGGAAGTTGAAGTCCCATGAGGTAAATTACGCCACGGTTGAAAAGGAGTGTTTAGCGGTGAAGTGGGCTCTAGATTCCCTTCGGTACTATCTGCTAGGTAGGCACTTTGACATGGTTACGGATCACGCTCCGTTAAAGTGGATGGCTCAAAACAAGGAGACAAATAGAAGAGTGAATAGGTGGTTCCTGGCCCTACAGGAATTCAACTTCACAGTAAAGCATCGCCCTGGCGTTCAAATGGGGAATGTGGATGCTTTGTCTCGAGTACATGAATGCCTGATTGCTGGTGTTCCAACCCCAAGGTTAAAACAAGAGGGGGGGGTATGTGACAGCAGGAAGGTAAAGTCACCTGGTTGCATCCAGGGGGGTAGATATATTTCTCCCAGATTCAGGCTTTATGCCGACTTATACAACTAGGGAAGGAGTTGATGAAGCCCAGCTGAGGCTAGTGGGCTCATGGATGACTCATACCTCTAGGGAGAGGGCTGGGCGTCGTGCAGGCAGGGAGTTGATGAGACCAGCTGAAGCCTGTCAGTTCGTTTAAGGCCTCTATAAAAACTCCCAGCTTCATTAGATGTTAGCTCATGCCTGGACCCAGACCTGTGTGGACTGTCTAGGGAGAGTGAACCCCTGTGCGGTGAGGCAAAGCCTGTGTGGCTATTTGTTTGGACTTTTACTAAACCAGGGACTTAGGGACTAGGACAGCACCAGGCTGATCCCAGTTGTTAGTTTAGGAAACCTGCATGTTTAGTCAGAGGTCAAACTGACCAGGATTTATTTTGTTTATGTTTCTTTTTGGCTTTGCTGTGTTTTTGTCACAATATATATATATATATATATATAAAATCTATCTATATCAACTTTGTCAGCAATGAAAACACTCCTGTATACACCGCCCTTTATCTCAAACTTATCAAATAAACACAATATATTGGTGTAAAGTCCCTGTGAATTAACACAAATATTAACTCAATAACAGAAACCTATGTGAACAGGTTAACAGAGTAGATAACTGACACTATGGGGTTGATTTACTAAAGGAAAATCCACTTTGCACTTGAAAGTGCACATGGAAGTGCACTCGCTGTAGATCGCTGTAAATCTGAGGGGAAGCTCTGAAATTAGGGGAAGCTCTGCTGATTTTATCATCCAATCATGTGCAAGCTAAAATGCTGTTTTTTATTTTCCTTGCATGTCCCCCTCAGATCTACAGCATCTGCACTTCCATGTGCACTTTCAGTGCATTTTCAAGTGCAAAGTGGATTTTCCTTTAGTAAATCAACCCCTATATCTTATGTGTCAGATTTCTCCCTTCTGCCTCCTCAACTCACAGGCCAGCAAATCCTGCACAATGTGGAAAAACAGTATAAACAGTATAAACAATCTTATATTCAATAGGATGGCTCCCTTTAGCAGTTCAATGCAATTAGAACAGATGAGGAGAGAAGATGACAAAAAGGTGAAAAAGGGTATTCCTTGAAATCCAGATATCTTCAGCTAGCCTCTTTATGTTGTAGATAAAGTAATCCAAAATGGCAAAGTGTAGCAAAGTTAGCAAAGCTGTGATTTATCCTGGTAGTATTATAACTTCCTTCTTTTATGATCCTAATGATGTCATCTGATGTGGCTACTGAAATTAGTAATGTGTACTGAGCATAGGCATCTACTTGCTGTGTCCGTTATAGAATAGGATTTACTTTCTGTGGGACTACAAGTACCACCAGCTAAACTGTGTGGGTGATGTTTAACAGCAATGTCCTTAACTATAACATGGGCTATGCCCGCTCACCACTCAGATGTATTAGATAACGGTGCTGATGATGAGAAGACTCCAGTGGGAACTCTCTCTCTGTATCTTGACTAGGGATGAGCTTCGTGTTCGAGTCGAACATACGTTCGACTCGAACATCGGCTGTTCGATCGTTCGACGAAGATCGAACGATTTGGGCCGTTTGCGCCAAATTCGAGTGACGCGAACGGCCCACAATGCACTACGCCATCGCAGTGTCATCCAGGCGCTGTGATTGGCCAAGCATGCACTGTGACCCCGCATGCTTGGCCAATCACAGCGCCGGCAGCGAGGAGAGCAATGATTGGCCACAGGCAGGATGCCTGTGGCCAATTATTGCTGAGGGGGTTTAGTACACGCCCCACACTATAAAAGGCCGCCAGCGCGGCGGCCTTGTGTAGTGTGTTCCGGAGCAGGGAAAGAGAAGCATAGGCAGGGACAGTGTCATTTTTTTTCCTTTACTAATCCTGGATTCCTTGTGTTTAGGGACAAATAAGGATAGGTAGGGAGAGTGTCAGTGTGTTATTCTGTGCTAAACCTTGTTTGTAGGGACAGAGAGGTACAGTGAGGGAAAGTGTCAGTGTGATATTCTGTTCTAAACCAATCTTGCTGAACCATATTTGAAATCCTTGAGTTTAGGGACAGAGAGGTACAGTGAGGGAAAGTGTCAGTGTGCTATTCTGTGCTAAATCTTGTTTGTAGGGACAGAGTAGGACAGTGAGGGAAAGTGTCAGTGTGCTATTCTGTTCTAAACCAATTTTGCTGAACCATATTTGAAATCCTTGAGTTTAGGGACAGAGAGGTACAGTGAGTGAAACTGACAGTGTGCTATTCTGTTCTAAACCAATTTTGCTGTTCCATATTTGAAATCCTTGAGTTTAGGGACAGAGAAGGACACTCGTGGAAACTATCAGTGTGCTATTCTGTGCTAAATCTTGTTTGTAGGGAGGGACAGAGTAGGACAGTGAGGGAAAGTGTCAGTGTGCTATTCTGTTCTAAACCTATTTTGCTGTTCCATATTTGAAATCCTTGAGTTTAGGGACAGAGAAGGACACTCGTGGAAACTATCAGTGTGCTATTTTGTGCTAAATCTTGTTTGTAGGGAGGGACAGAGTAGGACAGTGAGGGAAAGTGTCAGTGTGCTATTCTGTTCTAAACCAATTTTTCTGTTCCATATTTGAAATCCTTGAGTTTAGGGACAGAGAAGGACACTCGTGGAAACTATCAGTGTGCTATTCTGTGCTAAATCTTGTTTGTAGGGAGGGACAGAGTAGGACAGTGAGGGACAGTGTCAGTGTGCTATTCTGTTCTAAACCTATTTTGCTGTTCCATATTTGAAATCCTTGAGTTTAGGGACAGAGAAGGACACTCGTGGAAACTATCAGTGTGCTATTCTGTGCTAAATCTTGTTTGTAGGGAGGGACAGAGTAGGACAGTGAGGGAAAGTGTCAGTGTGCTATTCTGTTCTAAATCTATTTTGCTGTTCCATATTTGAAATCCTTGAGTTTAGGGACAGAGAAGGACACTCGTGGAAACTATCAGTGTGCTATTTTGTGCTAAATCTTGTTTGTAGGGAGGGACAGAGTAGGACAGTGAGGGAAAGTGTCAGTGTGCTATTCTGTTCTAAACCAATTTTTCTGTTCCATATTTGAAATCCTTGAGTTTAGGGACAGAGAAGGACACTCGTGGAAACTATCAGTGTGCTATTCTGTGCTAAATCTTGTTTGTAGGGAGGGACAGAGTAGGACAGTGAGGGACAGTGTCAGTGTGCTATTCTGTTCTAAACCTATTTTGCTGTTCCATATTTGAAATCCTTGAGTTTAGGGACAGAGAAGGACACTCGTGGAAACTATCAGTGTGCTATTCTGTGCTAAATCTTGTTTGTAGGGAGGGACAGAGTAGGACAGTGAGGGAAAGTGTCAGTGTGCTATTCTGTTCTAAACCTATTTTGCTGTTCCATATTTGAAATCCTTGAGTTTAGGGACAGAGAAGGACACTCGTGGAAACTATCAGTGTGCTATTCTGTGCTAAATCTTGTTTGTAGGGAGGGACAGAGTAGGACAGTGAGGGAAAGTGTCAGTGTGCTATTCTGTTCTAAACCAATTTTGCTGTTCCATATTTGAAATCCTTGAGTTTAGGGACAAAGAAGGACTCTCGTGGAAACTATCAGTGTGCTATTCTGTGCTAAATCTTGTTTGTAGGGAGGGACAGAGTAGGACAGTGAGGGAAAGTGTCAGTGTGCTATTCTGTTCTAAACCAATTTTGCTGTTCCATATTTGAAATCCTTGAGTTTAGGGACAGAGAGGTACAGTGAGTGAAACTGACAGTGTGCTATTCTGTTCTAAACCAATTTTGCTGTTCCATATTTGAAATCCTTGAGTTTAGGGACAGAGAAGGACACTCGTGTAAACTATCAGTGTGCTATTCTGTGCTAAATCTTGTTTGTAGGGACAGAGAAGGACAGTGAGGGAAACTGTCAGTGTGCTGTTCTGTGCTAAACCAATCTTACTGAAGCATATTGCAAATCCTTGTGTTTAGGGACAGAGAAGGATAGGCAGGGGACAGTGTCAGTGTCATTGTTGCTAAGCCTCCTGCACAGTATACACCTGAAGGTAGCCCTTATTGCTCTTTTTCCCATCTCCCTGCAGGCCATCCATTAAAATGTCTGGAAGGCAAACAAGGAGAGGCAGACAGTCAGGAGGCAAAAAAGAGGGCAAGCAGGCTCTGTGTCTGGGGGCAACAGTGCTGGTCGTGGACGCGGTGCATTGTCATCAGCACATGGCCATGGGACACGCTTGTCCTTCTTTTCGGCAGCTGGACATGTTGAGCCACATCCTGCCGAAGACTTGGTAGAGTGGATGACCAAGCCCACCTCATCCTCCTCATCCTCTCACCCAGGCTCAGGGTACTGGCAAAGCAGCTGCCAAAGCGTCCTCTTCTCTGGTATCATTATCTTCATTAGTCAATCCTTCCCTAGACCCACCATGTCCTCCTCCTGAGGAGTCCCCCGAACTGTTTGAGCACAGTGTTGGGTACATGCTCCAGGAGGATGCCCAGCGTTTTGAAGGATCTGATGATGATACCCAGCTAGAGGAAGGCAGTAGCGTGAGAGCAGAGAGAGGGGATGCTCAAGAAGGACACCAATCTGGCAGTCATGCTCCAGCAGCTGCAGCATACTGCCAGATTGGCTCCAGTGATGAGGAGGGAGGGGATGATGAGGTCACTGACTCCACGTGGGTGCCTAATAGGAGAGAGGAGGAGGAGGAGGATGAGGAGGAGGCACATCTCCAATGAGGCAGGATGCCCTTGAGTGGCCAGCGTATGGGCAGCACACCGACGGAATCACACCGCAGAGCTCCGCCTGTGCAGGGCGCTGCCTCTGCCCGTCATTCAAAAAGTTCTTTGGTGTGGGCCTTTTTTGAGGCGAGTGCATCAGATCGCACAGCTGCTGTTTGCAACATATGTCTCAAGCGTATATCGCGTGGCCAAAACATCAGCCGCTTGGGCACCACATGCTTGATCAGACATATGTTGACCTGCCATGCAGCTCGTTGGCAAGCCTACCTTAAAGACCCACACCAAAGAACAAAGCTGACCTCTTCTTGCACCGCATCAGCTGGGATCTCCAACCCCAGTATACCTTCAGTCTTCTCTGAAACCTGCACTGAGAGGAATGAAGGTGTAGAATTAGGTGTGTCACAGCCAAGTACTTGCGGGCACTCTGCTAGCAGTACACCAACGTCCGATTCTAGCAGGCAAATTTCCCTGCCCCAGCTGCTGGACCGTCGAAAGAAGTTCACTCCCAGCCATCCACATGCCCAGCGGTTGAATGCTAGCTTGGCTAAATTGCTAGCGCTTCAACTGCTGCCTTTTCAGTTGGTAGACTCGGCCCCCTTCCGTGAGTTTGTGCAATGTGCGGTTCCTCAGTGGCAGGTTCCCAAACGCCACTTTTTCGCACGGAAGGCGATTCCGGCTCTCTACAGGCATGTGGAAGGCAATGTCTTGGCCTCGCTGGACAGGGCGGTCAGCGGTAAGGTGCATATTACCGCTGACTCATGGTCCAGCAGGCATGGACAGGGACGTTACCTTTCTTTCACGGCCCATTGGGTCACTCTTTTGGCAGCTGGGAAGGATGCAGGACAAGGTGCAGTAGTGTTGGAGGCTGTTCCACCGCCACGCCTCCAAAATGCTACTACTGGTTGTGACACACCTCTCTCCTCCACCCCCTCCTCTTCTTCTTCCTCCATGGCCTCTTCCTGTGGTTTGTCCTCGGAACCAGCGGTGCTCCGTAGGCGTTCAAGGGGCTACGCAAGTACGCAGGCAAAAAGATGCCATGCCGTGCTTGCACTGGTGTGTTTGGGGGACAGGAGCCACACTGGGGCAGAGGTCCTGTCTGCTCTGCAGGGGCAGGCCGAGAGGTGGTTGACGCCATGCCAGCTTAAGCCAGGAATGGTGGTTTGCGACAATGGCACCAACCTCCTCTCCGCCCTCCGACAGGGACAACTGACCCATGTGCCCTGTATGGCTCACGTCCTTAACCTGGTGGTGCAGCGGTTCTTGGGCAGGTACCCGGGCTTACAGGATGTCCTGAGGCAGGCCAGGAAAGTCTGTGTGCATTTCCGCAGATCTTATAATGCCAGTGCTCGCCTGGCTGAGCTGCAAAAGGAGTTGAACCTGCCCAAGAACCGCCTTATATGTGACATGCCCACCAGGTGGAACTCAACGTTGGCCATGCTGCAGCGGCTGCACACGCAGCAGAGGGCCATCAATGAGTACCTGTGCGACTACGGCACCAGGACAGGGTCAGGGGAGCTCAGGTTTTTTTCACCACGCCAGTGGGGCATGATCAGGGATGCATGCACTGTCCTGGCACCATTTGAGGAGGCCACGAGGATGGTGAGCAGTGACAGTGCATGCATCAGTGACACTGTACCTCTTGTCCACCTGTTGGAGCACACGCTGCGTGGAATAATGGACAGGGCACTTGAGGCAGAACAGAGGCAGGAAGAGAAGGACTTCCTTGCCTCTCAAGGCCCCCTTTACCCAGACAGTGTTCCTTCTGTCCCACCCATCGCACAGGAAGAGGAAGAGGAGGAGGAGGATTGTGTCAGCATGGAGGTGGAGGCTGGCACTCAGCATCATCAGCAGCAGTCTTTTAGGGATGATTTACAGTCCCAAGAAACCAGTGGACTTGTACGTGGCTGGGAGGAGGTGGCTGCGGATCATGTCGTCCTTAGTGACCCAGAGGACTCCGGACTGAATGCCTCAGCTAACCTACGCTGCATGGCCTCCCTGATCCTGCAAAGTCTGCGGAAGGATCCTCGTATTCTTCGGATCAAGGAGAGGGACCATTACTGGCTGGCCACTCTCCTTGATCCACGGTACAAGGGTAAGGTTGCGGACCTTATGTTACCGTCGCAGAGGGAGCAGAGGATGAGACAACTCCGGGAGGCCTTGCAGAAAGGTCTGTGCAACGCGTTCCCAGAGACTGGGAGGTTACAAACTCCTGGTCCTGGACAACGAGTTGCTGAGGCTTCGGGCAGTCAAAGAAGGAGCGGTGGGGAAGGTGGCCGTCTGACCGATGCGTTCAGACAATTCTTTAGTCCGCAGCCCCAAAGTATGATCGGTTCCAGCAACCATCGCCAGCGCCTGATATACATGGTCCAGGAATACCTAGGGGCAAGGTCAGACTTGGACACCTTCCCCACCGAAAATCCTCTGGCTTACTGGGTCTTGAGGATGGATCACTGGCCAGAGCTTGCACAGTATGCAATTGAGCTACTGGCCTGTCCTGCATCCAGTGTTCTTTCAGAACGCACATTCAGTGCTGCTGGAGGATTTGTCACGGATCACAGGGTGCGCCTGTCCACCGACTCGGTTGATCGACTGACTTTCATCAAGATGAACCAGTCTTGGATCACCACCAGCTACCACACACCTGATGCTGATATAACAGACTAATTGATTTTAAAATGTCACATCCCTTCAAGACTGATGCTGATGCTGAGTGCCTGTGCTGTTATGTTGACTGGCTATCCTCCTCCTCCTCCTCAATGATACGATTAATGATGAGAGCTTGGAAGATCATTTTGGTTTATGGGTGACACCACCAGTGGCTAAGGCCCAATTTTTAAGCCCCTGTTTAACAGGGGCGTGTAATTAAAATTTTGGATGCAATACTTTGCAACAGGCCTCATTGCTGTGCTCCAAGTACAGTATCTGTGAGGGGTTGCAGTGTTGTGCCACCAGTGCCTAAGGCCCAATTTTTCAGCCCCTGTTCAACAGGGGCATGCAATTATAATTATTGATCTAATAATTCACAGCAGGGCCCATTGCTGCGCCCACCAAGAGTAACTGTCAGGCCTTACAGTGTTGTGGCACCAGCACCACCATCACCACCACCACCAAAGGCCTAATTTTTCAGCCCCTGTTCAACAGGGGCATGCAATTATAATTATTGATCTAATAATTCACAGCAGGGCCCATTGCTGCGCCCACCAAGAGTAACTGTCAGGCCTGACAGTGTTGTGGCACCAGCACCACCATCACCACCACCACCACCACCAAAGGCCCAATTTTTCAGCCCCTGTTCAACAGGGGCATGCAATTATAATTATTGATCTAATAATTCACAGCAGGGCCCATTGCTGCGCCCACCAAGAGTAACTGTCAGGCCTTACAGTGTTGTGGCACCAGCACCACCATCAAAGGTCCAATTTTTAGTACCACTGATCAACAATTATATGTTATTACAATTCCTGATATAATAGTTGACAGCAGGGCGTTCCAGCACCCACCAAGAATAACTGTGAGTGCTTTCAGTGTTGTGCCAACACCAACACCTAAGGGGCCAATTTCTGCAGAGTATATACGGCAGGTCCCTACTTTCAAACATACAACTTACAAACGACTACTACTTGCAAACGGAAGAAGACAACAGGAAGTGAGAGGAAATCTACCCCTTGGAAGGAAAATTCTCTCCTGTAAGAATTAATATGGGAGAAAGGTGTCTCCTCTCTACTGATGCTTTATCACCAATCCTTGTTTCAATACAAACACCACATTTCAAAAACAGTTGTCATTGGGACGCAAAGTGAGGTGAAATGTTCTGAACAGGGGCACAGACAGCAAAAAAAATGTGACAGGGGTGATAACCGTTCCCTATGTTTTCCAAAAAGCTAAAAAAAAGGAATTTGGCATGGAGCTAAACTTAAACAATGCAGCTGTTCAAAATTACAAACAGATTCTACATAAGAACAAACCTACAGTCCCTGTCTTGTATGCACCGCCTGTATACGGCTGTTCAGAGTATATAGGGCCTTTTTTATTTTGTGTGCGGGGTTCCCCTTAATATCCATACAAGACCCAAAGGGGCTGGTAATGGGCTGGGGTAGGGGGGGGGGTTGATGGGGTAGCTATGCCATTTTTCCTAAAGATTTTCATCCATATTACCGGGACCAGACATTGCATTAAAGCCGCAAGCAGTTTTAAATGGCTTTTTTTCCTTTAGAAATGTTATTTTGTGCAGGGACAGTTCTAAACACGGGAAACACGTGTCACTTCACAGGCATACTTTAGACACCCCCCAGGTACAATATTTAAAGGAATATTTGACTTTTTTTTTCACTTTATGCATCATTAAAATGACTGCTCCCGGAAAACGTCCGTTTTTAAAACTTCTTTTTGCATTGATACATGTCCCCTGGTGCAGAACCCGGGTTCCCAAACTCTGTTTCGGACAATAACATGGATAATAGTCGTTATAATTAGCACTTTAGAATCCGAACGTTCGCATCCATTGTATTTAATAGGGTTCTAATGTTCGTGCGAACTTTCGGTCCGTTCGCGGGTTCTGGTGCGAACCGAACCCGGGGGTGTTCGGCTCATCACTAATCTTGACCCTGGATAATGGCGTCCGCCGCACCACGCTGCAGTCCACTGGAATCTGAATTGTAGGCGCCTCTGGGTGACTTGGAACACCCTCCGGTCCACTGCACTGAAGAAGCGATGCTGTCCACAGAGATCTCTCTGGGTATAGCTGTGTAGGCCACGAATCGTCAGCAAACTCCCTGTCACACAGACCTCCTGCTGGCAGAGTCAAAACGGCGTCCAGAGAGATTGATCTAGGCCACGTCAGCCCCTTTTATATCCTCTCTCAGCAGTCTTTTCTGTTCACTCAGCATTCTGTTCCTTGTAGTTCAGATCAGTCCTGCTGGCACAGTCACTTCAGCATTCTGAACTACACGTCCCATGATGCTTTGCTCAACATCCTCACACAGGAAAAAAAAGGAAATTAACACATAGAGCCCAGCAAACACTAGAGGGAGCCAACCCCACATTAACAACGCAGAAAATTTCTCTAAATTATAAGCATAAGAGCCAACCCTGGCTACACACTTTAATGAAGTTCAGCTTTAAATTGGTTGTAAACCCTTACAAATACCCAGTGAAGTGACTGGCCTCAGGTGATACACAGAGATGAAACAAATCCTCCTACAAAAGTTGTACCTATTTATCTATAGCCATCTTTCCCCTACCTCCATTCAAAGTGCAGAATTTACACAGGATCGCTTAGCTCTGAAAAGTAGGGGGCAGAGGGCTGATGTTACATCAGTGAGGAGAGCTCTGAGAGCTGATTGGAGGGAAGGGACACACCCCCTTCACACAGCACATAGGAAAAAAGCTGAGGCTGTCAATCACAGACTCTGCCCTTCGCTGTCACCATTTTTCTCTTGGTGTCAAGAAAACTGGTCAGAAGTGACTCATGCTTATAAGCAGTGGAACGAGGCAGCGGACAGAAATTACGCTTTGTGCTCTGGATTGCGACAAGCACACACTTTTAAGAGACATGCTTTGTTAATTTTTCATGTTTGAGGTTTACAAACACTTTAAGTAAATTATAAGATGAAAAATGATCTTGGGCTAAGGATTAGGTCACTTTTCCACAAGATCTGACCTACAGTGTGGACATGATATTAGCAAATGAAAACACCAAAACAGGGTTGGCTTTTAGTAATATGCTCCCATATATTATTTTACTGACCACATCTCTAGGGGCCAAATATGTTCTTCATGTACATTAATTGCACTTTCTTTGTAATGAAGTTCATTATTGTTTCATTTGAATTCTACACACTAAACAATGGTCTTCTTATCTTCAGTGTGCTGCTCTTGTTTAAGTGGTCCCTATAGTAAACTGGTGCTTAATTGTTCACTTTAAAGTCATTGCAAATCACGAGGGATCACTCTTTGTACTTGGAGGAAAAAAAAGTAACCTCTGCATGTGGAAAAGCTTTTTTTAAAGGAAAATATGTAAAAATGTAGGAAAGCCTTCTGCAGGAGCTAGTTAGATCAAGCTGTGGGGATTGTTTTAGAAAATGGCTGGACATGTTCCTAAATGCACACAATATACAGTACATGGCTATTAAAATTTAGTAGCAATACCACTTTAGATTGTTTATCCAGTGAGTATTCAAATGCCTTAGGCTGCTTTCACACTGAGGCGCTTTGCAGGCGCTATAACGCTAGAAATAGCACCTGCAAAGCGCCTTGACAGTGCCTCTCCTCTCACTCCAATGTGAAAGCCCGAGATGGTAAAAAAAGTCCTGCTAGCCGCATCTGTGCAGCGCTGTAGGAGCGGTGTATACACCACTCCTAAAGTGCCCCTGCCCATTGAAATCAATTGGTAGCTCTGCTGAACTGCCGGCAAAGCACCGCTACAGCGGCACTTTGTGGGCGGTTTTAACCCTTTTTCGGCCGCTAGCGGGGGTTGAAAGCGCCCCGCTAGCGGCCGAAAACTGCTTTACCGCCGCCGCCGCCGATGCCTCAGTGTGAAAGCCGTCTTAGGGAATCAAGAATTTATTTCCCCAATGAGCACACTGGATCATGCTTCATAAGTGTTTTTGTTTTTTTTGCCTTCTTCTGGATTAACTGCTCATTTAGGCCCCAATAAACACTATTGTGTTGTGGGAGTGCACACGTTCACCTGTGCATTACCACAAAATGAGACGCTAACAATTATTTTGAATGACACAGTAAAGTGTTCGGGTTTTGAGGATGCAGGCTTTTAATGTGTTTATTTTCATTTTACTTGTGGTTTTACTTGATGAACATGTATCTTTTATTACCTAACTTTTTTTGTAGGAACGCTTTGATCTGCTCATATCCTGGGTCATCAAAACCCTTACTCACAAAAGTATTGGTCAATAAGTCCATGCTTTCTACGTGAATACTACACAGCAGGTCTCACCCAGCCATTCAGGCCTGAGAATATCAGTATCTCTCAACAACAACAGCTGCCGGGTTATCCCTAAAGCCTTAAGGCTTGGTTCACACTAGGCAATTTGGTTGCGGGTGTTGGAACGACCCTTAGGGTCCTTTCACACATGTGGATCCGTTTTTAGACATCCGCTTGCTCAGCGGGGATCGCCACTGAGCCGGCAGATGACTAGTCCGTCTCTGCACACTGTGCAGAAACGGACCTGTCAGTTCCTCTGTGAGGGATCGGATGAAAACGGACCGTCTGTCCATTTTCATCCGATCCGCCAGACGGATGGAAGAATAGGGTTTGCATCCGTCGGACTTTAGCGGAGTGGATCGGATCGGGGGGGATCGGATGTCAGCGGACATGTCACCGCTGACATCCGTCGCTCCATAGAGATGTATGGAGCGATCGTTTAGGCCCCTTTCACACATGACTTCAGTTTTTTTCATCAGTTCAGTCACATTTTTTCAAAGAAAAAACAGATCAGTTTACATCAGTTAACATTAGTTTATCATGAGTTTTCATCAGTTTACATCAGTTTACATCAGTTTGTCATCAGTTTTTCATCAGTTTTCATCAGTTTATATCAGTTTTTCATCAGTTCTTTACATCCACTTAACCACTTGCGTCAAATGTTTGGTTTACATTAGAGCTGCTGATTCTGGATAATATGAGAATCACAATTAGAATAAAGATAATGATTCTCTCACGATTCTCGCAGAGTAACATCATCTTTCACATTATACAAAAAAAATTGGGCTAACTTTACTGTTTCGTTTTTTTCATTCATGGAAGTGTATTTTTTCCCAAATAATTGCGTTTGAAAGACTGCTGCGCAAATACAGCGTGACATAAAATATTGCAACAACCGCCATTTTATTCTCCAGGGTCTCTGCTAAAAAATATATATATATATATATATATATATATATATATATATAATGTTTGGGGGTTCTAAGTAATTTTCTAGCAAAAAATACTGATTTTAACTTGTAAATAACAAATGTCAGAAAAAGGTTTAGTCTTTAAGTGGTTAAACTTCCCTCATTTACAGACCGAAGTTCATCCCTTTGAATAAAAAAAGTTGTACTGTCCCTTTAAGACATCATCATATAAGGTGAAAATGTGTTAAACGTGCAAACACACTTAATAAAGTGTTCAAAAAAACTGATCAATGAGTATGTGTCCAATAAGTGTCCATTTCTTTAGTGATTCCAAAGTGCATAGATCAGCAAAAGAACATCAACATATAGAATCCATAAAATTTTAAAGTTCATAGAAAATTGTGGTAAAGTGAAAAAAAATTGTAATCAACAAATTTGGTGACTCTTCACACGTGCTCCCCCTTCAGGTCCGCATTCACCAAAGGGATGTACCCCTGCAGGGGTAAAAGGCCTCACAATGGAGTCAGCTCTTTGTCCTGCGTTCCCTCTTTGACATCCACAATCGTTCAATGCACTCACATACAGATGGATAAGAAAAAAGGGGATTCCATTGTGTAAATCTGTAAATAAAAGTTTATTGCCTAAAAGTTTAGTAAAAAGCACTGACACTAGTGCCAAAAGGAATGCATTGATGTCCATTTTTCATCCGTCAACAGATGGATGAAAAATGGGCGAACGGTCCGTATGTGTGAAAGGGGCCTTAAAGTAGGAGTAAACTCCCTTGGTTGATTTTTTACTTATAGGTAAGCCTATAATAAGGCCTACCTATAGGTACAGTAACGTGCACCATTAAGAAGATATTTACTTGTGAAGCCGCCAGTGACGTCACCAGCGCATGCGCTCTGAAGGAATGGCATACCTGGGCCATTCTTTCAGAGTCCTGTGCTGTGAACAGCGGCTCCCGCATGCATGCGCTGGAGTGACATAAGCGCGGCTCGTCTAATGAAAAGACCAGAGCCTGCCAACCAGGAAGGAAGACCAGGTGAACATGGAAGCCCTGTCAGCGGTGACAGCGTGACATTGGAGGGCTTAGTTTTTAGGTAAGTTTCACATAATATGCACAATATAACTTTGACTTGCAGGCTTTTTTTTTTTAAACAATAATTTACTACTGCTTTAAGTAACAAATGTCCCTAAATTAGATAGTGAAGAAAAGCTGATCATCCTGTATAAAACAGACATTATACTTACATGTACTACTTGCCTGCACCACTGATCTTCCCTGTCTTTAAGAGCTACGGTAACCAGAGAATCTTCTTCGTCTGACACACTTTCAGGAGTGTTTGATTCCTAGTTCCAAGCCAAGCACCAGCGCTACATGATTATTGTATCCTGTAGTAACGTAGAGGTCAAGGGAAGAAACAACATTGCTCAGTTGGAAATTAACAATCAAACACTCTTGGATTCTGTAGGCACTGTAGCTCTTGAAGACAGGAAAGATCAGCAATGTGAGCGGCAGTAAAGGTAAGTATAATGGCTCTATATATGAAGCTCTGTTCCTTCACTGTCTAAGTTGCCTTATACAGTTCCTAACTGTCTCTCAGTTGGAGGAATAGTCATTCTTTTGAAACCAAATCCCTTTTTTCTCCTCAGTTGTCCCCCCTTTGTGTCTGATGTATAGCATCAGTTACTGTAACTACAAAAAGTGTTTTACAGTTCTAAACCCCAATTCAACCTCTAAGGCCTTGCTCACACTGTCACGCTCCAGTTATGCACACGTTGGTCTGATGCAGTGTCATTCACTGTCAACAGGACCCCATCGCACCTTCTCAACACCCATGAGCTGTAGAGCATTATCATGTATTGCCATGTGCTGCCTTGGCAAAAATGCTGCATGCACCTTTTTTGGTGAATTGTGGGGCATTAGGCAGCCCATTCGTGGACCGCCTTATTGCAAAGCATATTAGCATAAGCTGTAACGTCCATTAACGCAGCTTAACAGTGTGAACTCAGCTTAAAGGATTGCATTTAATATTTTAATAAATAAATAAATAAAAATATTTTAAAAGATCAACTTAAAAGGAATGAAGTCTTAAATAAAAAACTAGTTTAAAGGTTACCACTTTCGGGGGGGAAAAAAAAACAAATGAAGAAAAAATAATATACTGTATACAATTGCGACACAATTCATATTGTAATTGAATGTTATTAAAAATTACCTTTCTTTTTCAATCTGCAGCCACTGTATTTTCTGTAAATGCATTGCAATATGGCTACCTGAAGTTGTTCTGTACACAGAGTGTGTACTGACCCCCCCCCCCCCCGCGGAAACATAATTTCCTGCTTGTGTGATTGGCTCACCAATTTTCCCAGAAGTCTGCCTAATGCCGCGTATACACGGTCGGAATTTCCGAGGAAAAAAGTCAGACGAAATGTTTTCATTGGATATTCCGACCGTGTGTTTGCCCCATTGGACTTTTTCAGTCGGAAATTCCAACCGAGTTAGAAAGAGGACATGTTCTCTTTTTTCCGATTGAAAAAATTTCTATTGGAAATTCCGTTCGTCTGTATGGAACTCCGACGGAGAAAAAAGCCACGCATGCTCAGAATCAGGTCGACGCATGCTCGGAAGCATTGAACTTGATTTTTCTCGTTGTTAGTCGTAGTGTTGTACGTCATCGCGTTCTTGACCGTCGGAATTTGGTGTGACAGTGTGTATGCAAGACAGCTTGAACGGAATTCCATCGGAAAAGCCCTTCGGAGTTTATTCCGACGGAAAATCCAACCGTGTGTACAAGGCATAAGATACAAGTCAGATTTCAGGCATCCCCTGAAACAAAAATGTAATTTTTGGAGAGATACTTTCAATAGGAACATGTCTAAAGGAATGCAGGCCCAGTAGATTTCATCATTAGTGCTCTGCAGGTGCACATCTGATAGATAATTCTGAAACCACTCCCATTAGACCCACTTAGTACAGAGGCACAGAGGAACAAACAGGGATTTCTTCAGAATACCAAATGGTAGGAATCTACAACAAAAGTTGTTCTAATCCTTGCAATGTACTTAGATCACCCAGAAGGGAATGTTTTTTTCTCAACAAAGGTGGAGTTACGCTTTAACCAATCAGTTTTTGCATATTGATTATTTGTTATCTGTGTAACTGGAGATGTGGCAGGAGTGCATCCTTTGCCTACATACTGTATAATAAAAGGTGTTCCTCTTTCCCAACTCAGAAAGTTACTATTTTTGCTTAAAGTATAACTGAAAGGAATTTTTTTTTAGTTTTGCTGTCTGTGCTCCAATTAGGGAGACTCACCCTATTTGTCATATTTACTGTTATCACTGAGAGTGAAAGTGAAACAAAATCATAAGTTTTGGGTTGTCCCCAGAACAGAAAGAGAGGGGAAATCTTCCAATGGGCATACTAGTTCTTGTGACCCTGGTGACACCAAGGGATTCCCTCACTTTGGAGGGATTTTCTCTCATTTCCTGTTTGGCTATGACAGGAAGGGAAATCTCCCCAATGGGAGGGGAAATCTTCCAATGGGTATACTAGTTCTTGTGACCTGGTGACACCAAGGGATTCCCTCACTTTGGGACACAGATGGCATAAAAAAACTGACAGCCTGCATTAAAAGCCTGCATCCTCAAAACCCGAACACTTTACTGTGTCATTCAAAATAATTGTTAGCGTCTCATTTTGTGGTAATGCACAGGTGAACGTGTGCACTCCCACAACACAATAGTGTTTATTGGGGCCTAAATGAGCAGTTAATAAAGGTTATAACTCTCCATTATTCTATCCAAAATGAAAAAAAAAGTTTTGCCTTTAGTTTCACTTTAAATGGCATATATTAAAAAATAAAGTAAATGAAAGTGTTTGTAAAGTCACTATGTATCCCCTCTAAAGTATGCTGCCATTAACAATATTGTACAGTATATGTTTTTTTATTTTTTTTAATAAAAAGGCTAATAAATACCCTTTCTCACACCGCAGCTGTGCGGTCTCCTGATCCCACTCTGCTCGTCTTCTCTGATCTATGGAGAGAAGTGGGAGGGTCTGAGATTCCCCTGTGATGTCAGCCGGCCAGCACAGGTGGATCAGGTGACCGCACAGCGGCGGTGTGGGAAAAGATATTTAGCCTTTTCATACAAATAAACAAAAACACAAACACTATCGCTAATAGCAGCGTACAAGTATATACAAGTATATTTGCTGCATATTACAGCTGAATAGTGGTGGGGAGGGAGCCACTCTCACGCTGGCAGGGAGGAAGGGGGAGAGGGGAGACACTCTCACAGCAGAGCAGCGGGCTGGCGAAGGCACGTAAACTGACCATGGTAATCATGGCTCAGCAGCCATGATTACTGTGGTCAGCACAGACAGTGGGAAACAGGAACAGGCAGGATCTACCAGGTATATTACACAATAGGAAGGGACAAATTGCACAGCATAAGCACTGTGCTATAGATCATGCCTTAAAGGAGCATGATCTTATTTTTTAGGGTTACAACCTCTTTAATAATGAAATTGTTTCCCTCTCTTCACCTCTTTTGTAGCCTTTCCATGATTCAAGTCTGGGCAGAAACCATTGGGGCACATTTGCTATGGGACCATTCGTTTTTTTGGTCGTGGCTTGTCTCCACACAGACACAAACCTTGGCTTCAAAACAGAAAGGAAACAACGATCCTCGTAATAACGTACAACAGAGACAGTTGTAAGCTGTACTTTATGGATGAGTCTGCCCTGTAATAAATGAGATTGTCTAATTCTCCAGTGGGTTAAGTTGCCCTCCTGTGAGCTGTAAGCTGGTGTGACTTCTCTGTGCAGGATAGGCACTGGTGTATAATCTAGAGATCACATGACCGCTCAAACAGCTTTCTACATTTAGAAATGCTGGTTAAGGGAAAATATATAAAAAAAAAACAACACAAATTTGGAGTTTGTAGCGTGATCCTGTCATCTCCTCCCCTCATTGTTCCTTAGAATTAACTGTTCTCTACCTGAAGGTTTATATACAACTGTTTGAAACAGCTGCTGCCTTTGTAACAGTTTAACGTATTCACTGCTGGAGAAAATAGGATGTTTTTTTCTTTATTTAGATGGAAGACAGTGCTGTAAAAAAAATAAAAAAACACTTAATGCCAAAGCAATCCCCCAGGATGCATTCATTAAAGAAAAAATATTTTGTATCTTTGTACTTATTAATAGCAACACAACAAAAGGTTTGTGAATTGCATTTGACTGTAACTGTTCGCATCTAAATCTATTTCTGAACATTATTTGAGCAATGGGGCTAATACAGTAGAACAGTTAATGGCACAAGAGACGTAGTGTGTAGACGTACAGCGGAGCACAGTAGTGCCTAGTAAGCAAGACGGGGGGGGGGGGTGTGCAAGGCGTCTCTTGGGGGTAAGTGATACCAGAACAAGAGGGAGGCATAAGTCAAATTCTTCCCCCTAGGCAGCTGTTTGTGATTCTGCTGATCGGAGGAGGAGGAGGATTTGTACCTCTCTTATATACTTCTTATTTGACATTATTTTACAAATGTACTGTGTAAAAGTTGCTGCATATACATTCTACCTTCCCTTAGAATCAGCTCTGTACATTTTGCTCCCCTGCAAGATAGATAGATAGATAGATAGATACAGTGGGGAGAACAAATATTTGATACACTACCGATTTTGCAGGTTTTTTCTACTTACAAAGCATGTAGAGGTCTGTAATTTTTATCATAGGTACTCTTCAACTGTGAGACGGAAACATAAATCCAGAAAATCACATTGAATGATTTTTAAATAATTCATTTGCATTTTATTGCATGACATAAGTATTTGATCACCTACCAACCAGTAAGAATTCCGGCTCTCACAGACCTGTTATTTTTTCTTTGAGGCCTCATGCCCACGGACGTTTTTACAGCCGCGTTTTTTACAGCTTAAAAACGCCTGTCCATTATTGTATAAATTTTTCGACTGGAGCTCAAAAACGCAATCACTGCGGTTTTTGAGCGTTTTCGCACGTTTTTGCGCGTTTTTAAACGCTTCACGTTTTTTTATGCCTAACGCCGATGCCGGGGAACGCACTGGTCCTGGGTTTTTTTTACAGCTTAAAAACGCCTATGCTATTTGCAGCTCAAAAACGCCTAGGTAGGCATGAAGCTATAGACTAACATGGACAGGTGTTTTTAAGCTGTAAAAAACGCTCAAAAATGCGGCTGTAAAAACGTCCGTGGGCATGAGGCCTAAGAAGCCCTTCTGTTCTCCACTCATTACCTGTATTAACTGCACCTGTTTGAACTCTTTAACTGTATAAAAGACACCTGTCCACACACTCAATCACACAAATTCCAACCTCTCCACAATGGCCAAGACCAGAGAGCTGTGTAAGGACATCAGGGATAAAATTGTAGACCTGCACAAGGCTGGGATGGGCTACAGGACAATAGGCAAGCAGCTTGGTGAGAAGGCAACAACTGTTGGCGCAATTATTAGAAAATGGAAGAAGTTCAAGATGACGGTCAATCTCCCTCGGTCTGGGGCTCCATGCAAGATCTCACCTCGTGGGTCATCAATGATCATGAGGAAGGTGAGGGATCAGCCCAGAACTACACGGCAGGACCTGGTCAACGACCTGAAGAGAGCTGGGACCACAGTCTCAAAGAAAAACACACTACACCGTCATGGATTAAAATCCTGCAGCGCACGCAAGGTCCCCCTGCTCAAGCCAGTGTATGTCCAGGCCCGTCTGAAGTTTGCCAATGACCATCTGGATGATCCAGAGGAGGAATAGGAGAAGGTCATGTGTTCTGATGAGACAAAAATAGAGCTTTTTGGTCTAAATTCCACTCCCCGTGTTTGGAGGAAGAAGAAGGATGAGTACAACCCCAAGAACACCATCCCAACCGTGAAGCATGGAGGTGGAAACAAAATTCTTTGGGAAGGCTTTTCTGCAAAGGGGACAGGACGACTGCACCGTATTGAGGGAAGGATGGATGGGGCCATGTATCGCGGGATCTTGGCCAACAACCTCCTTCCCTCAGTAAGAGCATTGAAGATTGGTCGTGGCTTGATCTTCCAGCATGACAACGACCCGAAACACACAGCCAGGGCAACTAAGGAGTGGCTCCGTAAGAAGCATCTCAAGGTCCTGGCGTGGCCTAGCCAGTCTCCAGACCTGAACCCAATAGAAAATCTTTGGAGGGAGCTGAAAGTCTGTATTGCCCAGCGACAGCCCTGAAACCTGAAGGATCTGGAGAAGCTCTGTATGGAGGAGTGGCCCAAATCCTTGCTGCAGTGTGTGCAACGTCTGATCTCTGTAATTGCAAACAAAGGTTTCTGTACCAAATATTAAGTTCTGCTATTCTGATGTATCAAATACTTATGTCATGCAATAAAATACAAATTAATTACTTAAAAAGCATACAATGTGATTTTCTGAATTTTTGTTTTAGATTCCGTCTCTCACAGTTGAAGAGTACCTATGATAAAAAATACAGACCTCTACATGCTTTGTAAGTTGGAAAACTTGCAAAATCTGCAGTGTATCAAATACTTGTTCTCCCCACTGTAGATAGATAGATAGATAGATAGATAGATAGATAGATAGATAGATAGAAAACAAATTGGTGGACCTGCATATGCATAGCAGCATAGCGCCAGACATAGGGGTTGATTTACTAAAACTGTAGAGTGCAAAATATGGTGCAGCTCTGCATAGAAACTAATCGGCTTCCATTTTTTTTGTAAAAACTTAACTGAACAAGCTGAAGTTAGAAGTTGATTGGCTACCACGCTACACCACATTTTGCACGCTCCAGTTTTAGTAAATCAACCCCATAGTATACCTGTTACGTCGACAGGTGTTCAACCCCCCTGTACAGGCAATCATAAACATGAAAACACATCAACAACCAGTGACAACCAATTTCTTTAGGAGCAGTGTATACTCAGTTAAAATAATCGGTAGTCATTGTAAAAGTTTCCATTTAATGGGTTAATAAACACAAAAGCACAGTATCCCTCATCTGTACAGAACTATCCCCTCCTTTCTCTCAGCGTGACTCTTTCTCTCTGCGGCATCCTCGCTCCTTATTAAATATTTAAAATCCCAGTTAAAACATTTCAAGAGCCGGCAAATAAATGTCCGTCTTAATTTCTGTTAATGCTCAGCAGTTGTGAAGGGGTAGAATGCAGCGTCTGCAGAGCTGATCCACTCCTCAGTCCACCTTAGAGGAAGCAGAAGAAATTGCCCCTTTCACATGGATATGTTTGATTTATTTTCTTTATTTATTTCCTGTTGTTGTAGGCAGTCAAACCCATACATGCAGCCATGTCAACTCCCCCTAATAACCAGGGGGTCGTCCTTTTTGGGTCGCCCTTTTTGGTCCCCTCCTCCCCCCACCCTTTGGGTGTCATTTTCAGTGATCCTTTTGTGTATGTATAGAAGCTGCATAGTAGCACTCCTCTTGTCCTGTGTGAAGCTCTATTGACTTTTTTACTTTCCTTGCATGTGATTGAGTATTCTTTACAAAGTTAAGCTTCACCTCATTTACTAAGCTCTGGAGCAACTGCACTTGCTTTGCCTTTAGTAAATCTACCCCATAGTGTCAAGTAGACATGTGCACACTGAAATATTTCGTTTCGGAATTTCGTTTTCGTCCGAAAAATAAATTTATTAAGTTACTCCCGAAATTCGTTTTTATTTATTTCGTTTTTCGTTAAAAATTGCATTCGTCCGAAAATCTGAATTAATTAAGGTCGAATCTGTCATTGAAGGCTTATGGTGTCTGTCGAATGTTCAAAGAAGATTCGACGGAGCAGTGAAACTGTACGACGCCGCAATCATACATTTCCGGTCGAATGTTCCGCCCACAAGCAGTAATCTTTTCTCTCTATGTCGAATCTTTTCTCTCTATAATAACGAATCTTTTCTCTCTATAATGTCGAATCTTTTCTCTCTATAATGTCGAATCTTTTCTCTCCTATGTCGAATCTTTTCTCTCTATAATGTCAAATCTTTTCTCTCCTATGTCGAATCTTTTCTCTCTATAATGTCAAATCTTTTCTCTCCTATGTCGAATCTTTTCTCTCTATAATGTCAAATCTTTTCTCTCCTATATCGAATCTTTTCTCTCCTATGTCGAATCTTTTCTCTCTATGTAGAATAATCTTGGACTAATAGAGTTAAGGTTAGGCACATTCGACCACAGGTTCGATAGACACAGATTGTTATTGTCAGCGTCACGTCGAATCTCCTATCTATATCGAACTGTTGTAGCAACGAAAACGAAAATAAAGCATTTGTTTATGTCGGATCTTTCGGTTTTCGGATTCTGTGCTTTCGTTTTTGTTTGTTAAAACGATAACGAAAATAGCTGAAATTCGGACGAAAATGCATTCGGACGAAAACGAATGCACATGTCTAGTGTCAAGTATATTAAAAACTGCTGTAGAGAGAGGTTAGGGAAAGATTAGGGTCAGTTAGCAAACTGCTCTTTACTTTTCTGAATTGCAGTGGTTTTAGTAGAACATTTGATTGCTATGTCTTTGGGCGATCACCCCTTTGTTGTGGTGCAAGGTTTTTCCTTTTAAAAAAAAGTGGGCTATTGTCACATTTTTTGGGGGAGAAGGGGGTTATCTTGAGTTTGGGGGCTTTTTTTCTAACTTTAGTTTGTGGTTGATTTGAAGGCAGTGCTCTCTTTTAGGTGCCCTTCCACCCATATCTTTTTTTGCTTTGTGGTGCAAAGCTTTCCTTTTAAAAAACAGTGGGCTATTGTTTGAGGTATTTGGGGAATTTCATTTCTTTTTTGGGAACATTTGCTTTTATTTTATGTTGATATGGCCTTTTTTAAAGTGATAATAAAGGCTTGTTTTTTTGTTTTGTTTTTTGTTTAAAAATAACAAACATGTTATATTTACATGCTCTGTGCAGTGGTTTTGCACAGAGCAGTCCAGATCCTCCTCTTTTCGGGTCCCTCACCAGTGGCGGCTGGTGCTCAAAATTTTTGGGGGGGCGCAAACAAACTGAAAAAAAAAAACCCGATCAATTGCCGCCACTGTGCCCTAACGCCACCAGTTTGCCCCCTCAAATGCAGCCAGTTACCCCCCAAATGCAGCCAGTTTCCCCCCCAAATGCAGCCAGTTTGTCCCCCATATACAGCCAGTTTGTCCCCCATATACAGCCAGTTTGTCCCCCATATACAGCCAGTGTGTCCCCATATACAGCCAGTGTGTCCCCATATACAGCCAGTTTGTCCCCATATACAGCCAGTTTGTCCCCATATACAGCCAGTTTGTCCCCATATACAGCCAGTGTGTCCCCAAATGCAGCCAGTGTGTCCCCAAATGCAGCCAGTGTGTCCCCATATACAGCCAGTGTGTCCCCAAATGCAGCCAGTGTGTCCCCATATACAGCCAGTGTGTCCCCAAATGCAGCCAGTGTGTCCCCATATACAGCCAGTGTGTCCCCATATACAGCCAGTGCGTCCCCCATATACAGCCAGTGTGTCCCCCATATACAGCCAGTGTGTCCCCCATATACAGCCAGTGTGTCCCCCATATACAGCCAGTGTGTCCCCCATATACAGCCAGTGTGTCCCCATATACAACCAGTGTGTCCCCATATACAGCCAGTATGTCCCCCATATACAGCCAGTGTGACCCCCAAATGCAGCCAGTGTGTCCCCATATACAGCCAGTGTGTCCCCATATACAGCCAGTGTGTCCCCAAAAGCAGCCAGTGTGTCCCCCATATACAGCCAGTTCCCCCCAAATGCAGCCAGTTTGTCCCCCATATACAGCCAGTTCCCCCCAAATGCAGCCAGTTTCCCCCCCCCAGCCCTACACTTACCTTCCTCGGGTCAGCGCCATCCTTCTTGTCTTCTCCCGCCCTCGATGTCGCTTCAGCCAATCAGGTTACCAGTAACCAGATCCAGTGAACCTGATTGGCTGAAACGCCTGTCAGTGTTCACCAAGGAACGCACTGCACCCCCCGTACGTCCCTCGGTGAACTATTTGGAAGCCGAATACAGCCCGAGGGCTGTAATCGGAAAGCCTATCAGAGCCGCTGGCTCTGATGGACACTTCCAGAACACACCCACCGCCGGCCACCGCTCTAATTCAGATGGCCGGCGCTCGCCAGGGGGCCGGCCATCTGAACAGTGGGCAGCGGTGACAATACATAGGTTCATGCAATGCATGAACCTATGTATTGTTTTTCAGTGGCGGTGCAGGAGCGAGAGGGGGCGGCGCTCCGGCGCCCTCTATGGACGCACCGCCACTGTCCCTCACTGGCACTCCCGACTTGTCCCTCCTGCCCCCACTGCAAGCAGCGCATAGCGCTATGTTCTTATCTGAAGAAGGGCGCTACCTTTAATAGCTCAGCTGGTAACATTGAGAGAATGAATAAATGTGTAGTTATTCATACAAAATAAAAATGATACATTTACTTGTTGCTAACCATCTGTTCTGCTGCTGCCTTTTGTTTGCAGCATTCTGCTGCATCATTTGAAATAACTAATACCACCTGATTTTATATCACTCACGATCATTACACCCCCCATCTTCATGGTTAACATAAAAGGTAGGCATACACAAGATAGGCTCATAGGTGGATAGAAATTGGCCAATGACAAGTAAATTTTGCATAAGTGACAACAGGGACAACCTCAGTTAACCACTGACCAATTTCTATCCGCTGGTCAAAGCAGGTCTATTAGCACTTGATGTATCGCTCATAAAACTACCCTGATAAAGCTAATTGTAAATGAAAATAAAAATAAAAAATCACTTCCACAGCAAATATTTGCTGTCAAAGCCTGATGTTGCTGAAGCTGTGAGTGAAAATTGTACTGTTCCTTAACCTCCCTGGCGGTATGATTCTGTCAGATTTTAGGTGCTGAAAACGGTACAATTATTTTGCATGGAAATTTGGCGTTTTATATTGTAGGCCTGCAATTCTTAGGAATAACTCACTTAAATCTGACCAAACCAGAGTCAAGTAGACATCCTGGGTATGATAAAGTTTGAAACACAAAATCATAAATTATATTATAATAAATAACTATAAATAATTCTAACAAATAATAATATAATAATAATAAAATTGATTCTATAATGTAATCAAATCAAAAACACTGAAATTTGCTCAGTTGCAGAATTGTCTCTGTCATTACTTTCAGTGTTTGATGATGAATTTCCCCACAAATCACTATCGCTCAATTCTGCAAGTGATTGTAATTTATTTATATAAAAAACAGTCTTATAAAATCAGTGGAAGAAGCTCCAAAGTTCAGTACAAAACTGCAGCAGCGCTTGCAATCAAATCGTTATTTGAGAGTCTTCTATACAGTGCATATATAGGCCAGCCAAAATTGTGGCAGATGCAAATGGTGGTGATAGATGAGACAGTCTGTGAATTAGTGCTCCTTTCACCCAAAACATGTTCACCTCGTGGGGGGGGTAGAAATATATGCCCTTTTGGGGATGCACTTACCAAAAGGTAGTTTAATATAAGCCTTAAATCTGTCTCCACATAAGTTGGTTACTCTGTTTTCTCCATTGATATCATCAGGTTCACCATACCATGTTAAAAAAGTAAAGGCCACATAGAGTAGTACTGCCTAAAAGATATATTATAAACCCCCTTTAGTACTCCCTTTAAAATACATGCGTACCTATACAATGAAAATAACAGGCATTGGATATGTGTGCGTGCACCAGTATGGACCTAGGTACCGCGGGTTACCAGTTTCCTGGCTGCTTCGTGGTCCTGCGTCTCCTGGAACGCACACGTCACTTCCGGTTTACTGCTGGGAAATCACGGCTGACGCGTTTCGTCACTTCCGGACTTCGTCAGGAGTCGCAGGACCACGAAGCAGCCAATGCCTGTTATTTTCATTGTATAGGTACGCATGTATTTTAAAGGGAGTATTAAAGGGGGTTTATAATAAATCTTTTAAGCAGTACTACTCTATGTGGCCTTTACTTTTTTAACATGGTATGGTGAACCTGATGACATTAATGGAGAAAGCAGAGTAACCAACTTATGCAGAGACAGAGTTAAGGCTTATATTAAACTACCTTTTGGTAAGTGCACCCCCAAAAGAGGATATATTTCTATCCCCCCACGAGGTGAACACGTTTTGGGTGAAAGGAGCACTAATTCACAGACTGTCTCATCTATCACCACCATTTGCATCTGCCACAATTTTGGCTGGCCTATATATGCACTGTATAGAAGACTCTCTCAAATAACGATTTGATTGCAAGCGCTGCTGCAGTTTTGTACTGAACTTTGGAGCTTCTTCCACTGATTTTATAAGACTGTTTTTTATATATTTATGACCATTTTTTAACAGCTGCTATTTCAGTGTGTTTACATGTTGTTTTGAACCTGTACTTTTACCTTAGCAGTTTTATCCTGAGCGCTGAGCGGTACTTTTAGTTAGGGCGGTTATTGTAGTACCTTGTTTTAGATTCTAATTTATTATCGCTGTTTTCTAGCTGGTCTAAAACCACTTTTGACATAAAGGGACACTTTTTAGTTGCTATGGACAATCTCCAAATTCCAGGCAGAATTTTTTTTATTTATAATATAAAAGTGCATGCAGGGCACTGGACAGACCACTAGGGACAAAGGGGATGTGTATTTTTTTTATACAGTACTGTAATCTGTAAGATTACAGTATACTGTATGTGTATTGTGTTTTTACTTTTTTGAATTTGGCGCCGATCTCCGCCCCCGTGCGCCGCAACGTCGCAGGGAACGGAGCTCGGCGGCACTGTGTGTGAATCGAGCGAGGAGACAGCTCGCACACACTGTGGGGAGACATTGCAGGATCCAGGGGACAAGGTAAGTAACTCTCCCTGTATCCTGCGATGCAGCCCGAGTCTGGCTCGGGGTTACCGCTTATGGTACTGAAATTCCACCCCGAGCCTGACTCGGGAATACTGCCAGGGAGGTTAAAGGGGAGTTCCAGCCTTTTTTATGTTTATTAAAAGTCAGCAGCTACAAAAAGTGTAGCTGCTGGCTTTTAATAAACAGACACTTACCTGTTCCACTGTCCAGTGACGCGGCCAAACGGAGCTTCGCTCCTCTCCCCCCCCTCTCCGCCGGCACCTCCATTCTAACTGAGGGCACCCGGCCGTGACAGCTTTCGGCTTCATGGCCGGGCACTCACTGCGCATGCGCGAGCGGAGCTACGCAATCTGAGTGGACAGGCGATTGCCTGGGACCTGTCACATGTCCCAGGTGATCGCCTACAGGGAGGGACCGCCAAAAGGCGATATGACAAGTCGCCTAAGCGGTCCCTGGGCGGAAGGAGGAAGTGGGACAGGAAGTCCCACTCCTACTGAAGCGCCCACTCCCCACCAAAAAAAATGACATGCCAAATGTGGTATGTAAGGGGGCGAGGAGTGGTTTAAGTGGAAGTTCCACTTTTGGGTGAAACTCTGCTTTAAGACTATGTACAACTTTAAAGTGAAACGTTACCCCCAAACAAAAAAATCTATGATGAATTCATGTTTTCATGCTCTTACCAAGCACCATTTGGTTATTTGCAGCCTATGAATGTTTTTTGTAACCTTACCTTTTGTTAAAGCGTTTGTTAACCCCCCCAAAAAAATTGATCCTATTCCTTTAAAGCATGTTATATGACACAGTGCTTGTGCTGTGTCATTTGGCCTCCTGTAACACCTAAAAAACCTGGCTGATCCTGCCAGTTTCTGCCCTTCCCTCTGTAAACTGACCACGATGTATCATGGCTGCTGAGCCCTGACACTGGGGTCAGTTTACGTACCTATGTCATCCGCAGCCTGCGATCTACTCTCTTGTCTGCTCCTGTGTCCTCCCCCCCTTCCTTCTCTGTCTGTCTGCTCGTGACAGTGCGCCCCTCCCCCCTTCTGCTGCTCTCATAACACTAACCTCTTTACACCATCAGCACTACCTCTCATTGCAGTGTCCCCCTCTGTGAATGATTTATAAATATAAATTCTGTAAATACCTAATTTAAAAGCCGAGATTGCGATCACATGACCAGCCAGCTCTCTCCTCCTCTCCTCCTCCCCTCCTCCTCCCCTGAAGACTGACGTCAGCAGGGGAATCTCAGCCCTGCCCGCTGCATCTCTCAGAGGAGGAAAGGAGAAAGCTGGCTGTTCATGTGATCGCAATCTCGGCAGTGAAATTAGGTGTTTGTAGCATTTATATTTATAAATCACATACAGAGGGGGACACTGCAATAGGAAGCCATGCTGATGGTGTATACAGGTTAGAGTGGCTTAACAACCACTTTACATTTCTTACCTTTTTGTTAACTTACTTTTTTCTGGCATTTCCTGGTCCACTGTGGCACCAGTAACATGATCGGGGAAGGCCATATCACTAGCAACTTCCACAATGATCTCACACATGTGCTGTACATGATCTGGTTTGGTTTGCTATGTTTTAGAGCAAATTGAGCTAGACCTCACACAGTGCATGCGCAGTTTGTGCTTTTGTACAGCACATTTGCCATACTAGATCTAGTGATCTGCACATGCGTTTTGCCATATGAGGTTTGCTCATATTCATAATAATAAACTAATATATGGGCCATATTTAAGATTAGGTAACATGTGGGCCAATGCTGAATCAGGAAGTAAAAGCCGTGTTAGGTGTTTTTAAATGATGGTGGGGTTGATATTCTCTCCACAGGGGTAAACACAAAGAAACTGCAATTAACATAAAAGAAAAAGGCAGGTAACTAATGCTAATTTTGAAGGATTTTGCTATCAGATTGCAATGCTGGTGTCAGTGTAAGTTGGGGGGGCTGGGGAGTCTTCTTTAAGATATTCCCATAGCATGCAATATAATGGATTTGTTTCGTTTCCTTTTCCCCTCAAGCCATACTATCTCTTGGGTAAGTTCCTGTATACCTTTTGGGGGTAACTAGAGTTGGAGAGATGTCAATTGTGAGGATGTGTTTCTCAGAATTTGGGGGAAACCATGGAAACTTGAAGTGTTTTGAGATTCTGTTGAACCTATCAGTTAACCATTGTATGTTAGTGTTGAACCAATCAAATCCCTACTCCTAATGTCACACATGCTGCTCAGTGAAATTAATTTAAAAATAAATAATTCTCTACACACAATTCTTATATGGATTGTTTCATTTAAAATTATATGTTGGACCAGTATTGTACATGTATAGCCTAAGACCACAATATGTCTGATGTGAGTCCATGTTTTTTGTTATAAATAATAGAAGGCAAACTTTTTATTTCAATATAAATTTTGTTCTATATAAATATACACATTGCATATTTTTCAACTGGTATCATAAAAACCTCATAATGAAATTTTGCAGTGTTTTGTGTATCTTCCGTGTTTTCACTTGAAGCTGCATAAAAAGAACTTTCTCTTCAATGTACAGTGTTTTTAAAAAAAAAGTTGCCATTGGTACACGTCTCTCTAATGCCCTGTGCACACGATCGGAGTATCCGATGGTCTAAAATCCAATGGAATTTTTCATCGGTATTCCGTTCAAGCTGTCTTGCATACACACTGTCAGACTAAATTCCGACCGTCCAAAACGTGGTGACGTAAAACGCTCCGATGAGCCGAGAAAAATTAAGTTCAATGCTTCAGAGCATGCGTCAACTTGATTCTGAGCATGCGTGGGTTTTTTCTCCGTCGGAGTTCCACACAGACGATAGGAATTTCCTATCATTTTTTTTTCCATCAGACAAATTTAAAACATGTTCTATTTCTAAACACCGATGGAAAAAAGTCAGATGGGGCCCACACACGATCGGAATTTCCGATGAAACAAGTCCATCTGACTTTTTTCATCGGAAATTCCGATCGTGTGTACAAGGCATTAGTAGTGTCCAGCTTCCAATGCCTTTTTTGACAACAGGTTTGCCCATTAGTCCAAAAAATGGCCAGAGTTTACTAACAGGAAGCCCCCACACCCTATTAAATTTAAGGAGGTTCATTGCTAACTTTCCAAAACGATCTAACAAACCCCATGCCAATCGAACCTGTACAGATTTGGTTATACCTACAATCCATGTAGATCAAGTGAGAACAATGCTGAATCACAGTGTTATAAATGGATGTGCTCTCACAACCCAGATCCCATTCACCAAGGTTAAAAAAAAATTGTATAAAAATAAAGAGGAAAAAAATATTATGTCTTTTCCCTTTTCTGCATTTTTGCTGTCTTTTTTTTTTTATTAGAGGTTCATTAAAATATAGGAAAAAACAATCCATTCAAAACTTGAAAAATGTAAAGAAACAGTAGCACAGGCATATACGTGGTCTTAAATGTGGAAAAGTTGTTGTTTTTGCTACTTTTTTCCTAATGTATAAACTACCTCAAATAACAAAAAGAAAACAACACATATGCATTTTTGTACTTATCTTTGGGGTATTCATTTTTATGTTGCTTCCTTTAAATTCACATTAAGTGTGATTCCCATGAGTGAATCTGCCCAGGTTTGATTCTCAGGGGAGGTTGTCAAATATTACTTGAAGTCCGTGAATTCCAAAACTTGCATCAAATCCCATTTAAGCATATGAAGGGCACATTTTGTTACAAAATTTTGGATATGAGGCTAATAGGTAAGATATTGTCAAAAAAGAGCACGTGGAACTTGACACTGCCATGGGGGACATTTAACAGACAAAAAACGTTTTTTAATATAGCAGAGAGAAGGTCCTTTTAATGCAACCTTGCACCAATACTTTAAATTACATCCTTGGAAGATGGTTTTAAGCTGTATGTGGTGTTACAGAAAAGTAAAATGTTCATGAACAGCATCAGTGACACAATATTCTGGCATTACATATTTTGGATGTTTAATTTATTTTTTTACTTTTACATGTTATCTTGACTTAAATACAGCATTAGCACGTCAATCTGGTTCATATCAGCTTAAAGTTTTTTAAGTAGTTATGGCTGCAAAACCAGATTTTTTTTATCAAGTGGCAAATAGGTCTGAATTGACAAGTGGAAGTAGCAGCTGCAACAAATGTAAAAGCTACAGGAAAGTTTACTCTCAAAAAAATTGCTAAAACTCTCAACTTCATAGAAATTGACCAATGGCATAACAGTTTAACAGTATAGTTTTTGAGCTATGTGTTTTACACTACATTGTCTTAAAAGCTTAAAAAGATGTCAATACAGAATGCACAAAGCCACTTCAAAGCCACAACCCCACATTCGGCAAACCTCTACCATCTTCATATTGGCAATACCAATTGTTCTAAAAAAAATCAAAATATAGATTTCAGGTATGTGTTTGGTAGAAATTAGGTAGTGTCATGACAGGACAGCACATGAGCACTCGAATAGGCAGCAAATAGAAAGAGATAAAGAAGCTTCAAAAGGTCAAAATGTAAGATGGAGAACCAAGGCAGGTTTTATCTTGGAGAGAGAGGCAAGGCAGTTTTTATCTTGAAATATATACAGGTGAAACTCGAAAAATTTGAATATTGTGTAAAAGTTCATTTATTTCACTAATGCAACTTAAAAGGTGAAACTAAAATTTGAGATAGACTCATTACATGCAAAGCAAGATACCGTAGTTCAAGCCATGATTTGTCATAATTGTGATGATTATGGCTTCCAGCTCATGTTAAAAAAAAACAAATCCACAATCTCAAAAAATTAGAATATTACATGCAATCAATAAAACAAGGATTGTACATAGAACAATATCGGACCTCTCTAAAGTATAAGCATGCATATGTACTCAGTACTTGGTTTGGGCCCCTTTTGCAGCAATTACTGCCTCAATGTGGTGTGGCATGGAAGCTATCAGCCTGTGGCACTGCTGAGGTGTTATGGAAGACCAGGATGCTTCAATAGCGGCCTTCAGCTCTTCTGCATTGTTCGGTCTCATATCTCTAACCTTTCTCTTGGCAATGCCCCACAGATTCTCTATGGGGTTCAGGTCAGGCGAGTTTTCTGGCCAATCAAGCACAGTAATCCTACGGTCATTAAACCAGGTTTTGGTGCTTTTGGCAGTGTGGGCAGGTGCCAAGTCCTGTTGGAAAATGAAGTCAGCATCCCCATAGAGCTCATCTGCGGAAGGAAGCATGAAGTGGTCCAAAATCTCCTGGTAGACGGCTTCGTTGACCCTGGACTTAATGAAGCACAGTGGACAAACACCAGCAGATGACATGGCTCCCCAAATCAACACAGACTGTGGAAACTTCACACTGGACTTCAAGCATCTTGCAGTGTGTGCCTCTCCATTCTTCCTCCATACTCTGGGTCCTTGGTTTCCAAATGAGATGCAAAATTTGCTCTCATCAGAAAAGAGGACTTCGGACCACTGAGCAACAGACCAGGTCTGTTTTTCTTTAGCCCAGGTAAGACGCTTCTGACGTTTTTTGTTCAGGAGTGGCTTGACAAGAGGAATACGACATTTGAAGCCCATGTCCAGAATCCGTCTGTGTGGTGGCTCTTGATTCACTGACTCCAGCCTCAGTCCACTCCTTGTGAAAGTCCCCAACACTTTTGAATGGCCTTTTCCTGACAATCCTCTCCAGGCTGCAGTCATCCCTGCTGCTTGTGCACCTTTTTCTTCCACACTTTTCCCTTCCACATAACTTTCTATTAATGTGCTTTGATACAGCACTTTGGGAACATCCAACTTCTTTTACAATTACCTTTTGAGGCTTTCCCACCTTATGGAGGGTGTCAATGATGGTTTTCTGCACAACTGCCAGGTCTGCAGTCTTTCCCATGATTGTGATTCCTACTGAACCAGACTGAGAGACCATTTAAAGGCTCAGGAACCCTTTGCAGGTGTTATGGCTTAATTAGCTGATTAGAGTGGGACACTTTGAGCCTAGAATATTGCACCTTTTCACAATATTCTAATTTTCTGAGATTGTGGATTTGGGGTTTTCATGAGCTGTAAGCCATAATCATCACAATTATGACAAATCACGGCTTGAACGATCTTGCTTTGCATGTAATGAGTCTTATGCCCTGTACACACGATCGGAATTCCGATGGGCTAAAATCCGATGAAATTTTTCGTCTAAATTCCGTTCAGAGCTGTCTTGCATACACACCATTAGACCACATTCCGACCGTTAAAAATGCGGTGAGGTACAACAAGTACAACGTCACTATAAAGGGGAAGTTTAAATCCAACGGCGCCACCCTTTGGGCTGCTTTTGCTGATTTCGTGTTACTGCGTGTTAGTAAAAGTTTGGTGTTAGCTGATTCGCACTTTTCAGTCTCCGTGCTTTTCAGATCGTTTTCTGCATTTCAGTTTGTGCTTGTGGGTTCGTATCTGTCTTTCAGTGCATGTAGTCAGGTCGTATCTGTTTTTCAGTGCGTTCTTGTCCGCTCGTTTACTGTTTTCCAGGTCGTTCTTCATAGGCCTTGCTGTTCCTCAGTGCGGTTTGTTTAAGTTCGTTCTTAGCAGCTGGACGGTTTATAGCCATGTTGGAAGTACGTTCTCATCGTAGAGCTCGTGCTGCGTATGCGCTTGGTGTTGCGGTTAATACTTTGACCCAAGCTCAGTCCATGAACAGGGTGAGGAGGAGTTCATCGACCCAGAATTTGGTTGCTCCAGGGGGACCAATTCTCTCATATGCCTCTGCTGCGGGAAATCCAGGAGAATAATCCTGATGACTTCAGGAATTGTCTCCGGATGATGGACCCTGTTTTTCACCGTCTGTTGGATTAGCTGTCCCCCTATATCACAAGGCAGGACACTGTGATGCGCCAAGCCATCACTGCCGAACGGAGGCTAGTTGCCAGGTTGCGATACCTGGCGACTGGGAGAAGTCTGCAGGACCTCAAGTTCATGACAGGCATCTCCCCCCAGGCTCTGGGGATCATTATCCCAGAAACCTGTTCTGCTATAATTCAAGTTATGCAGAAGGACTATATTAAGGTAAGTTTTCTCCTTTAACATCACATTCCAGGTACCATGCTACCAATTTTTTGGGACTGCCCTAAAATAAAGAACTTTTGGACAGAGGTCAGACGTATCCTTGAAATATGTACAGACGTTATTATACCGGAAGACCCGGCTTTTTTCTTCTCCATGCATCCCATATGCCAGATAATGTATACAAGGAATCTATTATTCGCCACCTTTTAGACGCCGCAAAGGCATGTATCCCCTTGAGATTGAAAGCATTGTTACCCCCAACGATAGAGATGTGGATACGTAAAGTAAGGGAGATTAGTAAATTAGAAGACATGGTACTCTCAGCATGACAGCAGCAGGAACGCTACATCAAGACCTGGTCACTCTGGAATGCTTTTTTGATATCAGAGACAGGAAGAACCCTCCTTGACAAGGACTAGAATAGTTAGGGTGGGTACTTGAGGTTAGTAAGGTTACTATGTCAATTTCCCTCACGTTGGGCGAGCACACATGAGACTTACCTCCCTAAACTGGTTTGTTATCCTATTTCTCCCCCCCCCCTTTTTTTGTTTTGTTTTTAGTTTGCTATTTTTAAATATTATAAAACTGGGTAGGACAGGCTCGAGACTATGGAGGAGGCAACATGAGGGCCTACTAAAGCATATTATTTTTGGGGGTTGTGAATTGGTGATAGGAGAGATACTCTATATGGAGGCCCAATATGCGGCCTGGTTGACACAATGTTATGCTTTTGACTTTGCATGTTTAATACTAATGCTACTGTTTAATGTTGTGTTTTATCCTTTCTAATTTTCCCCTTTTTTTGGGAATAGCCATTTGTAGTCTTTTGTTATGTCCTATGAATAGGTAAATAAAATAATCTGGAAAAACATTACATTCTATGTATCTTAATGCTTGCTAATGTATTGTATTTCTTTCATCCTTCCCTAATTACCATGATTGTAATATGCTGTGAATGTCCCCTTTGTCCTCATGCATGCTGTAAGCTTTTAAAGGTGCAGCTTGTTTTTTTTAAAGTCAGCAGCTACTAACAGTGTAGCTGCTGACTTTTAATAAGGACCACTTACCTGTCCTACTCGCCCGCGATGTCAGTCCCGGCTCCTCCATCCTGACTGAGGGAAACAGGCAGCGAAGCCTTACGGCTTCACTGCCCGTTTCCTACTGCGCATGCGCCACTCGCACGGCGCTTTGTGAATGGGCGGCTTGCCTCCTGGGATACACACAGTTCCCAGAAGGCAGCGCGCCCCATTCACAAGAGGAAGCGGAAGGAGACCCACCGCGGATGAGAACAGGCACATTAGAGGCAGATTAGGGGACTTCCGCATAGCAACAGGCATTTTGGGTGAGTATAAAATTATAATTTTTTTCTATAAATTTTTTTCTTTTTTTTTTAGGATTTTTTATGTATTTTTTTTTTCTGGGTGGACCTCCGCTTTAATGCTCCTTTTTTGGCCTACATGCATATTTCCCATAACTAACCTCTCCAGCATGCTATCCTGGGCCCAAACACACCTAGCCTAGTCTGTTAAGAATGTATTTTGTCAGCTCCATTGTAGTTCTTTACCCTCCCCCACCCCTAAAATGTGTAAAAATGTTTTGCTTCTCATTATATTTAGGCAGAGTGGCAGAGGCTTTTTTTTGAGGGCCCAAACTCAGCTAGAACCCCTCCCCCCCCTAAAATGTTTACAATGGGCCATCAGAGGGGGTGAGGAATGTGATAATTGTGCCTTCTATTTTTGTGTTTAAATACTCCTAAAAATGAATGTTATACTAATGTTGGCCAAGAATGATTTTGTGTAATCTGCTTGCAATGTTATGTGCAAAAGTACTAAAATTTATTTTTCGGGTTTGACTCCACAGTTTCCTTCATCGCCACAGGAATGGCAGACTGTGGCATCACAGTTTGCAGAGCGGTGGGACTTTCCCAACTGCGGAGGGGCAATAGATGGGAAGTCCACCACCCCATTCGAGGTCCTACTATTATAATTATGAAGGTTTTAATAGTATTGTGTTGATGGCGGTGGTGTTGGCACACTATGAATTCATGTATGTGGACGTGGGGAAGAATGGCCAGATGTCGGATGGTGGTGTGTTCGCACAGACTTAATTTGCCCGACGTCTCCAGACTGGTGGCCTGGCACTGCCACCTGATGAAAACATTGTGGAGGGACTTCCATTTGTTTTTATTGCTGATGAGGCTTTCGGACTGGGACCACACCTGATGAGGCCATTTCCCCTGAGGACCCTCACCCCGGAGAGGAGGGTTTTTAATTACCGGCTGTCCAGAGTCCGAAGGGTTGTTGAGAATGCCTTTGGGATAATGGCCAGCCGGTTCCGCCTGTTCCTTACCTCTATCCATATGGCGGACTACAAACTGAATCATATCGTTTTCAGCTGCTGCATACTGCACAACTTTTTGAGGATAAACACACCTAATTATATGACAACAGTTGGGCCTGAGGCCAGACTTTCAGACACTCCCCTGACAGGCCTGCATACTGGCCGTAATGGCTTGGTCCCCCAAAGCGCCCGTGAAGTGCGTGATAAATACGTTGAGTACTTTACGGGTAGGGGGGCCATTACTATGCCAGACAATCTTTGATTTTTTGACAAAAAAATAAACAAAAAAATAATTTATGTGAAAAACTTGATTTTTCATTATTGCTTGTGTTTCTTTTATCTGTCTCCCAGGTTCTCCTAGTACACTTGTAGTGCCAAGTGGATTTGTCTTTAGTAAATAACCACCATTGTCACAGTAAACAAGAACTTAATTTTCAAACTGGTATTGAGCATAGAAAGAAGAAGCCACACATTGTTGAGTAGAAAACCATTTTTACTCTGTGCACAACTAGTGCGTTAGAAAATTCTAAAAAGTTTTTTAACAAAAATATACTGTTTTTTGTTTGTTTTTTGGCATAAACAGGCATGTTTCAAACAATAAAACATATCAAAACTATGGAACTTACAGACTTCAACCTTTGAAAAACTGAAGGCAATATCAGACATTATATAGTGTTTCAAAAATGTGTTGCTGTTGCCTTCATGAGATGGGGTGATGTCACCCCTGAACAAGGCAAATTTGGAAGATGCACACAAATTGTGTGTCAAAATGGGGATTTCCTTCCTGATCCCATGCCTAATGTCAACATGTGCTATCTGCCATTATGGGAGATCAATGTACGTGTTTTGGGGGTGAAAACCCTTCCTCTCACCTACTTGAGTTGCGAGGAAGGGGGTTGCACACTCAAAACACGTACATTGAGTTCCCCTGATGGCAGATAGCACATGTTGACACACTGTGTGCATCTTCCGAATTTGCCTTGTTAAATTACACAAAAATTAGGAAAAGTAGACCACAAAAACGTGAAATGGTGGCATTAAAAACATCATTTTACACTCTCCCCAAAACATCAATCATGTTCTTAATTTGTTGGTCAAAACTATATAGTCTGTGCCTTATAATGTCCATTTCACGACTCATAACAATGAGATCCTGGATTATGATTTGTACGCTACCACTTGAGAAAGGAGGAGATTGTACTTCAACAAGCAGCACATCACCTAAAAAAATAAATAAAATGCATGTCTTATAAATATGCATGCATGCATGCATCTATTCCCTGAATCTGTTGTGTCAGACACTGACCTGTTGTGGTGACAATCTCGCACACTTCCTCCTCATCTCCTTTCTCCACATCTCCTTTCTCCACCTCTTCTTCCTCCACCTATTCTTCCTCCACCTCTTCTTCCTCCACCTCTTCTTCCTCCACATCTCCTTCCCCCACATCCTGAGTTTGGGGTTCACTCTGGTCCCCTTCTTTCTGAGGTGTGGGGTTCCTGGCCTCCTCAGAGTGGTGTGCTCCGAGTCTTCGCTCCCCTATGAGAATGAATCAAAAGGTATACTTTAGCACACAGATATTTGAGGGCAGAAATCGGAATATGAAACATTGCTTGGAAGTGGGGTACAATTGTCTGTTTTGGCAGAGTTCCAAGATGATGCCTTTTTTTGTGGGATTTTTACAAAGCTGGAATACATACCTTTTTTGTCCAAGTTACACACATGGAGACACCCCAAGTATCCACTGTAGCACCTGTGTGGGACACCCTAAAAAAGTTGTTCTGGTGTTCCACACAGGTGCTCCTGAGTACAGCTGCTGAGTGTCCTCTCCTTTACACTGAATTAAGTTTGCATTTCACATTCTAGTTACAAACACATCATCTAGACAACAATGTTTATAAACGTTGTTTTAATACAAATAGGTATGTCCAAATGTGGTTTACCTGTATCTGCGCAAAACAGCGTATTTTTGACGATGGATGTTTACTACGAACGATTATACTTTGGCCACTACCCTGAAAGTTGCCATTTTCAAATGTCCAAACAGTCAATCAAAGCACATGGAGCAACATGCAAGTATAATAATCAAATTAGTAATAACACAGGAGAAATACTTACTTTTTGCTAGCATTTTTTTGATCTTTCTGTACTGCTCTGGCTTCCTCAACTTCAGGTCAGACCACCTTTTTCTCAGCTGCTCTTTGGATCTCCGGACCCCAAATTTATGGTACAGACTCCTCACCACTTTGTCCATTATTTTGGCCTTCCTGAGATTAGGGGTGTTGTACGGCCCATGCTTCCCATCATAATCTCCACTCCGCAAGATCTCCACCATCTCCGCCATCTCAGCAAAGGACATATTACTGGCCTTGTATCTTCTTCTCCTGGATCGGGACGTTTCTGGCTCCGGGCTTTCCTCGTCGGTACTTAATATAACACACACCTGCTGTGTCACCGCCATGTCGTCTCCCACTGTGCGTCGAACGAGAAGGGGCGGGGAATAAACTAGAAAGAACGTCAGGGGCGGGCAACGCGGGCGGAGTTTTTTACGCATGCGCAGGGTATATGATGATAACACGCATGTGTCGTAACTACGTTGTGTGCACGGAGTAAGGAGGACCGGAAGTTCCGAACATCACAAACGAAGGTAAAAATGAAACTTGGCCCATCAGTGGCCTATACTGATTCATGATTATAAAGGCCTATATTGGGATAAGATTTTGACAGTTTAAGCTGACCTAGTGTTTTTGTCTTGTGTTTTATCTTGAAGAAAATATGCAACAATTTAAGGATCCTGTGATCAAGAGAGCTTTTATTGATAAATATAGAGAGCTGAGAAACTTGTGGGAGGTTAAAAACAGTTTGTATCATAACCGTGATGTTAGGAGGGCAACAATAGAGAAATTTGCAGAATTTATGAAGACCTGGATCCCAGAGGCAGACTATAACATGTTAAATAATAAAATCAATAACGTGAGAAATATGTACAAAAAGCAGTACAACGAAGTCCGCAAATCACAGAGATCAGGAGCAGCAGCAGACCAAGTACATGTCCCCAAGCTATGGTACTACAAACACCTGTGTTTTCTGGATGACCAGATTGAAGCCAGGGAATCACTTTCGAGCCTTCCCTCCAGGCTTTCCTCCACCCTTCCCTCCAGCCTTCCCTCCACCCTTCCCTCCACACCTGCAGAGGGTGCAGAGGAGCTAGCTGACCTTGAAGAGCCGGATCTGCACATCTATAGCCAGGTATAGTATTTTACAACATATTTGTTGTCCTAGAATTATTGTTGGGAACTAGATGTTATTATTCACAAAGTAAGAATTAAAACACAAAATAATTTCCATATCAATAGACAGCAGTGGCCAGAATTGATTGGGACAAGAATGAAAAATGCTGGGGTCAGAATGAGAGTCTTTTCTATTCCTTAACATTCAATTTGCAACAGTCATGAGCTGAAAATTGTGTGTGATTGATGAACCAAAAACTAAAACTATGTCCCTTTTTTATACACAGGATGGGGTCAGCCAGGAGGACGAGGCTCGGGAATGTGGCAGCAAGGAGGAGGCAGGGGTGAGTGGCAGCCAGGAGGAGGACGGGCCAAGTGGCAGCCAGCAGGTGCCCAGGCCAAGTGGCAGCACCCAGTCACAGGTGCCTGCCCTCCACGTCAGACCAAAAAGGCCAAGGAGGATGACTCAGGTGGAGGAGGAATCCCTGAGGATCATAAGGGAAGCAGCCGACATAATGAGAGCCCCCCTCAATCCTGTGGAGGGCTATAGCTGCTATCTGGCCGATAAGCTCCAGAAAGTTGAGGAGGGACAACGTAGACTCTCTGAGGAGCTTTTTTCTAGGGTCTTTCAGAAGGCGGGGAGGGGCCAGCTGACTGAGACCACCCATCTGTGTGATCTCGCCCATCCTTCTCCTCCTTCTTCTCCTCCTCCTGCTACATTACCAACACCAGAGCCACAGCCTGCAAGGGGGCGTGGAGGGAGCCGTGGAAGGAATGCTGCAGGGAAGCGTGGAGAGAAGGCTACAAGGAAGGCCAGAAAGTGAATCCCTGGCTTCAAGCTGCTCTGCAAGAAGACGCAGTTTGTTGGAGTACCACAGCCTGGGGACATGTATGACATCTGCTGCTGCTCCTGATTTCTATGATTTGGGGACCAGATTGTGCTCCCAATTAGAGGGACTCCTCAAGATATTTAGTTTTCGTTAGAACACACTTTGATGTCTGCCTTGGGGTCCAAAGGCTGCATAAATTCTACAAATTTCTCCATTGTTGCCCTTCCTCTTTATTTTGTTAACCATAATAAATGGATATTTGATTTAATTTAAATACTTGCCTATGTGTTTTTCTTGTGAGTAGGCATTACATTTCATAAATACAATGTGTAATTAACAAGGGACACCAACACCAACCTCCTTGAGGGGAAAAAATACAAGATAATAATGTTGTGAAAAATATAGTCAACACACTAAAATAGAATGACAAACTATAAGTGGCGCTAAGTGAATATAACAATTATATTGGTATAAACTGTGAAAAAAGTAATAGTGAAATATACTTAAATCTTAAAAATGAACAAAAGGCATAAAGAAAAATTCCAAAAAATGTGTATAGAGTGACAGCACAAATAAAGTCCATATAAGTGTATAGTGATAGTGTTCAAAATTAGATGATAATCTTCTTCTTTTCCACCACACCACAGTGTTCAAGTGAGTCAAACCCCCTTCAGATAGGACACTCACCGCAATGCAATGCCTTACACTCTCGTGTTTTGGCAAATGAGCAGACAGCACCTCTCAACTAGGTGGATTGGTTCCACATCCGATGCAGTGATTCTCAAACAGGCTCCACATAAATGCAAAAATAAATGCAAAGGATAGTGTAATACTGCAAAGTCAGTTTTATTGGTACTACAAAATCTTCAAATATTGCACTCACATGATAACCAGTAAAAGTAAGCCAAAATCACACTGCAACCGAATCCACAGCATTAACTTCACACTGTCACAACCAACGAATGATGGTCACGGCGGACCCAGGATCAGCGCAGGTCACAAAATAGTGTATAAACCACTCTCTACCTGTCCTCTCCACTTGCGAACGCCGTTTCCAAAGGTGGCTGATAATAAAGTCTGTAACACACGGCACTCCACACACGCTTGATCAGATTGTCAATAGCCTGCCGTGTAGCCACACCCCGACATGTTTCGTAATTGATACTTAATCATGGGATTGGCTACATCACAGACAAACCCTCCCTTTATACTCCTCATTCAAATTAGTGGCTTTCGGATATACTACAGCACCTGTGCAGCTAATCAAGTGTTGACGGATGTTCCCCATAATGTTCAATCAACAGAGGGCACATCATGACTCTACCCCTATTAGCATAGTGATGACTCACTCCAACACGTCGCGGAATTACCATCACCTGTGGATACGTTCCGCGTTGTGTAATGGCGGAAGTGACTCATCGAGTCCGATGGCTCTGCGGGCGGAAGTGTCCTCCCCGTCTCGATTCTCAACAGAGATCGTGGGCTCGACGTACTAATCAGACACGGGCGTCTCTCCCACAACAACTTACACCCAGTCATCCTGTCTGTCTAAAGCAGCCGATCAAGTGTCCCCGTGACCATAATTCACCGGCCTTCCACATCAATAGACAGCATAATATCCCCATAGACCATGTTACAACCACTAATTTAAATTACAAAAATTAATTTATTATTTAATATTTATTGTTGCGCTAACCCCAACTGCTTACTAGTTGTTTAAAAATCACTAAAGTGAGACAATGTAGATCCTTTTAAAAAAAATTAAAACAACAATAAAGGAATCAAAATTGACATTATTTTAAAATAATTATTTAAAAATATTTCTAAAATCTTTCATAAAAAATCTCAAAAATTACATTTAAATTACATTCTAAAATTCATGGGATCAATGAATGGATGCTATGAGTTTTGTAAAAACACCTATTCAATTCAATAGGTGGACGTGTGCGCGAGTCTACGCACATAACTATGTGCAGTGTCTGCTACTATCCTTGACTCATACTCTATTGTGACCAACTGACAGCCACAAGTGTACTCTCATATATAGATGTTGAATCAAACACACTAGCTCAAAGTACACTGCACATTAGTTGAACAGGATAATGATGTGATCAAAATAAATTGACAAGCACAATCTATACCCGTCCCCTATTAGTGAGCATCTGAACTGCATCACTATTCGAGCTATATAGAACCATAGAGACCCAGTCGTTTAGTTACTAATTATTATGGGGTTTAAAATATATGTAAAATTATATCAAACGTTCAATAATTATTAATGAAACAATTTAGATCCACCTCCACATTCAAACCTCTTGGAAATAAACATTTTAACAGGAAGATCCATTGAGTTTCGCGTTGCGATAAATCTCTGACTCTATTAGATCCTCTCCATGTTGGATATACACAATCTATACCACAGAATTGAGCTACAGAGGGGTCTTGATTGTGTTTCTCCTTGAAGTGGACCGATACACTATGGTATTTAAAACCATTTTTTATGTTAGTGAGGTGCTCAGAGATGCGAATACGTAATAATCTCTTCGTCCTCCCCACATAAAGTAACCCACATGGACACCATAGTAGGTATACCACGTAGGAGGAATTACACGTAATGAACTCACTAATATCAAAGGTCTTGAGATCAGAGCTGATAACCTGTTTTTTTCCCCTATTGTGGACCTTCACTGTTTTGCAACAAATGCATTTATTACAAGGAAAAAAACCTTTAAGGTCGATCTTTAACATTTGTTTTGGTGGATCAAGGATCTTTCGAACAACCCGATCCCCAAAACTAGGGGCCTTTCTATAAATAAACCTAGGTTTAGAAGGTAAAACCTGCCCCAGATGTCTATCCCTACTTAAAATATGCCAATGCTTATTATAGATCATTTCGATCTCCTTATACTGAACATGAAACCCTGATAGAAATGCCCATTGATGTTCATTATTCCCTTGATTCAGATTGGTATTTATCTTTTTTAGACATTGATCTCTTGGGCGCTCTGCTACTTGTTGTATCACACTATCTAGATTGGTGTCTGAGTATCCTCTTTGAATAAATTTCTCTTTTAGTGTGGCCGCCTGAATGTGGTAATCATTATCATCCGTACAGTTTCGTCGTACTCTGAGGAACTGGCCTTTTGGTATGTTTTTAATCCAGGCAGGATGATGTCCACTCCTAATAGACAAAAAACTGTTGCGGTCTGTAGGTTTGAAAAAAACTTTTGTTTTCAACTTTCCATCGACATAATCGATGGTCACATCCAGGAAATTAACAGAGAGGTTACTAATTTGATACTCTAATCTGATATTATTAGTGTTCTTATTCAAGGTGTTCAAATACTCAGTCAGAGCATTTTCAGATCCCTCCCAAATCATCAGGAGATCATCTATAAATCTCCGGTAAAAAATGATCTGCGGTTTCTGATTCAAGAAGACATGTCTATCCTCCCATTCTGACATGAATAAATTCGCTAAGCTGGGAGCAAATTTTGCTCCCATTGCTACGCCTACAGACTGAGAAAAGAAAAAACCATTGAACCAAAAATAATTATGCGACATGCAGAATTCTAAAGCTTGTCCCAAAAATGTCTTTTGTATGTGGGGGATGTCCTCTCTTCTACTTAGGGCCCAGTTCAATGCTAATGCAGCATCCTCATGCTGGATGATGGTATAGAGCGACGCTACATCCGCTGTCACCAAAAAAAATTCTGATCCTGGTTTAAACTTCACACCCTCCAAAGATTGCAATAGATCTGAGGTATCTCTCAGATAGGCTTTAGTGCTTCTCACGCTAGGTTGGAGGAATTTGTCAAGGTACTCGCCCAACCTAGCTGTGACCGACCCAATCCCATTTACAATGGGTCTGGCTGGTGGCACAGTTGCATTCTTATGAATCTTTGGAAGTGTGTAGATCACTGGGATCCTACACACTGATGGGGCTAGGTATCTCTTCTCTTTGGAATTCAACGCATTTATCTGGAACCCCCATTCCACAAGAGCCTCAAGCTGTATTTTATACGCCTCCGTGGGGTCAGAAACCAACCTTTTATATGTTATTCTGTCGTTTAGCAAATCAGTTAGTTGTTTCTGGTAGAAATCTTTATCCATCAGAACCACCCCACCCCCTTTATCTGCCGGGCGTATAATGATGTTTTTGTTCTTTTTCAGGGATTTTATTCCCTCCTTTATATAGCCTGGATTCACATTCCTTTTCTCGGGAAGTTCTTCAATATCCCTGAGAACCAACTGCTTGAACACTTCTATAAAGTGGTTGCTTGAGTTTTGAGGATTGAATATCGACTTATTCTTTAAACCACTATCAACTTTATCTAATGCCACTCTACTTCTAGTGGTGGCTTCCACAGGGTGACTTAAAAAATACTTCTTCATGTTCATAGTTCTTATAAATTTATGTGTGTCAATATAAACATCGAATTTATTCATCACCCTTCTTGGGGCACACTTAAGGCCCATTCCTAATATGTTTAGTTCTTTAGGGTTTAATTCGATCTTTTAAAGAGGAAGGTTAAAAAGTATAATCGAGATGCCAATGATTATAAGACTAATAATATTTATGCCTGGCAGAACACTATTGCCTCATCTGAGGACCCTGAAGCGATTAAAGTGGATACAAAAGTTAGTTTACCCACTTCTAAAAAAGATCCACCAAAAACTAACGGGAATAAAGGGACAATGAAGAAGGGGGAACAAGGGCCACATGGCCCTATTAAAACTAACGCTTCCTATAGTTCTAAGGAAGTTCAATATGGACCCTATCATGAGTCACCGGTTCCACAATATCATTATCAGGGAAACCCCAACTACCAATCACCTCGCCCTGCGCAATATTATGGGAGAGGTACCCCATATAATCATTACCCGTCACAAGGCTATGAACAATGGCACCAATACCCCCCTCCAGATTACCCGCAGGGTCCGGGACATATCCCCACATATAACCGTCTTCAGCCATTGGCTGAGGAGGAGTATGGGGGATATCACCAACAGTCTTTTTTAGGGGTTCGGGGCAGGGGTGGGAGGGGAGGAACACCAAAGAGGTATCTTCACCCAAACAACAGGGGAGGGGGGGGGAGGGGGGCACCACCAAACCCCCCTTACAGAGATCCCATGCCCTTCCAAAGAGACAACGGGGATGCAGGGCAGGAAAGCGGAAACAATCCAAAGAAAAGGATGAGGCACAGTTAACAACTGGTATTTTCAATATAAGCAAGATCGAATTAAACCCTAAAGAACTAAACATATTAGGAATGGGCCTTAAGTGTGCCCCAAGAAGGGTGATGAATAAATTCGATGTTTATATTGACACACATAAATTTATAAGAACTATGAACATGAAGAAGTATTTTTTAAGTCACCCTGTGGAAGCCACCACTAGAAGTAGAGTGGCATTAGATAAAGTTGATAGTGGTTTAAAGAATAAGTCGATATTCAATCCTCAAAACTCAAGCAACCACTTTATAGAAGTGTTCAAGCAGTTGGTTCTCAGGGATATTGAAGAACTTCCCGAGAAAAGGAATGTGAATCCAGGCTATATAAAGGAGGGAATAAAATCCCTGAAAAAGAACAAAAACATCATTATACGCCCGGCAGATAAAGGGGGTGGGGTGGTTCTGATGGATAAAGATTTCTACCAGAAACAACTAACTGATTTGCTAAACGACAGAATAACATATAAAAGGTTGGTTTCTAACCCCACGGAGGCGTATAAAATACAGCTTGAGGCTCTTGTGGAATGGGGGTTCCAGATAAATGCGTTGAATTCCAAAGAGAAGAGATACCTAGCCCCATCAGTGTGTAGGATCCCAGTGATCTACACACTTCCAAAGATTCATAAGAATGCAACTGTGCCACCAGCCAGACCCATTGTAAATGGGATTGGGTCGGTCACAGCTAGGTTGGGCGAGTACCTTGACAAATTCCTCCAACCTAGCGTGAGAAGCACTAAAGCCTATCTGAGAGATACCTCAGATCTATTGCAATCTTTGGAGGGTGTGAAGTTTAAACCAGGATCAGAATTTTTTTTGGTGACAGCGGATGTAGCGTCGCTCTATACCATCATCCAGCATGAGGATGCTGCATTAGCATTGAACTGGGCCCTAAGTAGAAGAGAGGACATCCCCCACATACAAAAGAAATTTTTGGGACAAGCTTTAGAATTCTGCATGTCGCATAATTATTTTTGGTTCAATGGTTTTTTCTTTTCTCAGTCTGTAGGCGTAGCAATGGGAGCAAAATTTGCTCCCAGCTTAGCGAATTTATTTATGTCAGAATGGGAGGATAGACATGTCTTCTTGAATCAGAAACCGCAGATCATTTTTTACCGGAGATTTATAGATGATCTCCTGATGATTTGGGAGGGATCTGAAAATGCTCTGACTGAGTATTTGAACACCTTGAATAAGAACACTAATAATATCAGATTAGAGTATCAAATTAGTAACCTCTGTGTTAATTTCCTGGATGTGACCATCGATTATGTCGATGGAAAGTTGAAAACAAAAGTTTTTTTCAAACCTACAGACCGCAACAGTTTTTTGTCTATTAGGAGTGGACATCATCCTGCCTGGATTAAAAACATACCAAAAGGCCAGTTCCTCAGAGTACGACGAAACTGTACGGATGATAATGATTACCACATTCAGGCGGCCACACTAAAAGAGAAATTTATTCAAAGAGGATACTCAGACACCAATCTAGATAGTGTGATACAACAAGTAGCAGAGCGCCCAAGAGATCAATGTCTAAAAAAGATAAATACCAATCTGAATCAAGGGAATAATGAACATCAATGGGCATTTCTATCAGGGTTTCATGTTCAGTATAAGGAGATCGAAATGATCTATAATAAGCATTGGCATATTTTAAGTAGGGATAGACATCTGGGGCAGGTTTTACCTTCTAAACCTAGGTTTATTTATAGAAAGGCCCCTAGTTTTGGGGATCGGGTTGTTCGAAAGATCCTTGATCCACCAAAACAAATGTTAAAGATCGACCTTAAAGGTTTTTTTCCTTGTAATAAATGCATTTGTTGCAAAACAGTGAAGGTCCACAATAGGGGAAAAAAACAGGTTATCAGCTCTGATCTCAAGACCTTTGATATTAGTGAGTTCATTACGTGTAATTCCTCCTACGTGGTATACCTACTATGGTGTCCATGTGGGTTACTTTATGTGGGGAGGACGAAGAGATTATTACGTATTCGCATCTCTGAGCACCTCACTAACATAAAAAATGGTTTTAAATACCATAGTGTATCGATCCACTTCAAGGAGAAACACAATCAAGACCCCTCTGTAGCTCAATTCTGTGGTATAGATTGTGTATATCCAACATGGAGAGGATCTAATAGAGTCAGAGATTTATCGCAACGCGAAACTCAATGGATCTTCCTGTTAAAATGTTTATTTCCAAGAGGTTTGAATGTGGAGGTGGATCTAAATAGTTTCATTAATAATTATTGAACGTTTGATATAATTTTACATATATTTTAAACCCCATAATAATTAGTAACTAAACTACTGGGTCTCTATGGTTCTATATAGCTCGAATAGTGATGCAGTTCAGATGCTCACCAATAGGGGACGGGTATAGATTGTGCTTGTCAATTTATTTTGATCACATCATTATCCTGTTCAACTAATGTGCAGTGTACTTTGAGCTAGTGTGTTTGATTCAACATCTATATATGAGAGTACACTTGTGGCTGTCAGTTGGTCACAATAGAGTATGAGTCAAGGATAGTAGCAGACACTGCACATAGTTATGTGCGTAGACTCGCGCACACGTCCACCTATTGAATTGAATAGGTGTTTTTACAAAACTCATAGCATCCATTCATTGATCCCATGAATTTTAGAATGTAATTTAAATGTAATTTTTGAGATTTTTTATGAAAGATTTTAGAAATATTTTTAAATGATTATTTTAAAATAATGTCAATTTTGATTCCTTTATTGTTGTTTTAATTTTTTTTAAAAGGATCTACATTGTCTCACTTTAGTGATTTTTAAACAACTAGTAAGCAGTTGGGGTTAGCGCAACAATAAATATTAAATAATAAATTAATTTTTGTAATTTAAATTAGTGGTTGTAACATGGTCTATGGGGATATTATGCTGTCTATTGATGTGGAAGGCCGGTGAATTATGGTCACGGGGACACTTGATCGGCTGCTTTAGACAGACAGGATGACTGGGTGTAAGTTGTTGTGGGAGAGACGCCCGTGTCTGATTAGTACGTCGAGCCCACGATCTCTGTTGAGAATCGAGACGGGGAGGACACTTCCGCCCGCAGAGCCATCGGACTCGATGAGTCACTTCCGCCATTACACAACGCGGAACGTATCCACAGGTGATGGTAATTCCGCGACGTGTTGGAGTGAGTCATCACTATGCTAATAGGGGTAGAGTCATGATGTGCCCTCTGTTGATTGAACATTATGGGGAACATCCGTCAACACTTGATTAGCTGCACAGGTGCTGTAGTATATCCGAAAGCCACTAATTTGAATGAGGAGTATAAAGGGAGGGTTTGTCTGTGATGTAGCCAATCCCATGATTAAGTATCAATTACGAAACATGTCGGGGTGTGGCTACACGGCAGGCTATTGACAATCTGATCAAGCGTGTGTGGAGTGCCGTGTGTTACAGACTTTATTATCAGCCACCTTTGGAAACGGCGTTCGCAAGTGGAGAGGACAGGTAGAGAGTGGTTTATACACTATTTTGTGACCTGCGCTGATCCTGGGTCCGCCGTGACCATCATTCGTTGGTTGTGACAGTGTGAAGTTAATGCTGTGGATTCGGTTGCAGTGTGATTTTGGCTTATTTTTACTGGTTACCATGTGAGTGCAATATTTGAAGATTTTGTAGTACCAATAAAACTGACTTTGCAGTATTACACTATCCTTTGCATTTATTTTTGCATTTATGTGGAGCCTGTTTGAGGATCACTGCATCGGATGTGGAACCAATCCACCTAGTTGAGAGGTGCTGTCTGCTCATTTGCCAAAACACGAGAGTGTAAGGCATTGCATTGCGGTGAGTGTCCTATCTGAAGGGGGTTTGACTCACTTGAACACTGTGGTGTGGTGGAAAAGAAGAAGATTATCATCTAATTTTGAACACTATCACTATACACTTATATGGACTTTATTTGTGCTGTCACTCTATACACATTTTTTGGAATTTTTCTTTATGCCTTTTGTTCATTTTTAAGATTTAAGTATATTTCACTATTACTTTTTTCACAGTTTATACCAATATAATTGTTATATTCACTTAGCGCCACTTATAGTTTGTCATTCTATTTTAGTGTGTTGACTATATTTTTCACAGGGTTATATATATTTAAAGTGGCTGCTGCTAGTATTTGATGCACTGTATTCTTCTGTTAAAATAGCGCGGTGGGGTAATCACTAGGGCGGCTTGTATTGATTACCATTTTTTTATTAAGATAATAATGTTATTGGGGTAACTTAACCAGAAAATAAAAATGGAGATCACAAGAAAATATTAAAACCCCACCAAAAAAATAAGGAGATCTTGATTCAAATCACCAACAAAAAATAAATAAATATTAAGATATTTTGGAGACCTGGCTTTAAAATAAAATATGAAGTCTCATGAGATCACAAGAAACAAAGAAATAAGTTTGTCAGAACTCGGTGTGAATATCCGCAGCGGAAAATAAAATTTGTTCTAGCATTAGAAAGAAGAAAAGAATGCGCTACATTTAACGATCCAATAATTTTCAGCATGACGAATGTGCTATCTCCATTACGAACGCTAGTTTTACCAGAACGAGCACTCCCGTCTCCTAATTTAGCCTGAGCATGCTTGGATTTTTCTCCGATGGAGTTCCACACAGACGATCGGAATTTCCTATTGCTTTTTTTTCCATCGGAAAAATTTAAAACAAGTTCTATTTTTTTTCACTCAGTTGCACAACTTTTCACTTGTATTTCGCATACAGACATTTTGTATATATGAGGACTTCTTACTGTTTTTACTTAATATTTGAGTGTCTTTTTTTATATTGCACCGTTTTTATATACTCATTTGAGTGCGTCATGCATTCTTGTTCATTTTTTTGATTACCGCTACACTTTTTGTTTCCACGATTTTTACTATTTGTCTACTTGTTGTGTTAGCAGCTTATCCAGAGGGCAGCACGGAATTATTTTGTATGTTACTTCTATTTTTTTACACCGATGGAAAAAAGTTCGATGGGGCCCACACACGATCGGAATTTCCGATGAAACAAGTCCATCGGACTTGTTTCATCGGAAATTCCGATCGTGTGTACAGGGCATTACTCATATATTAGTTTCACCTTTTAAGTTGCATTAGTGAAATAAATTAACTTTTGCACGATATTCAAATTTTTCAAGTTTCACCTGTATTAGAGTGTGTTATTTGAGAGGCAATAGCCACAAATATTTTTCAGTGGCTGGACAGTATGCAAGCAGCTTAGTAAAGTCACAATATAAAAGGGATAAGGGATTGACAAGGCAGGTTTTATCCTAAAGTAAATATTATAGTGTATTATTTAAGAGACAATAGCCACAAATTTTCTACAGTGAATTGACAATATACAAGCAGCAATTTGCAGAAATGTGAGCATGTTATTGAGAGAAAATAGCCACAAACATTAAACAGTAGCTTGACAGTTCGTAAAAAGGTTTGTAAGGCCTCAATAAAAGATGGAGAGATGAGACAGGTTTTATTTTAAAATAAACATTTGAGTGTATTATCTCAGAGACAATATCCACAAATATTTTGAGTGCCAGAGCACTGGGATTAGTGCTACAAATAATTTTCCCTGCACACATAAGAAATTGTAGCACCTTTAAAGTGCAAAACAATGCAAAAGTTTGTAAAGTTTGGCCCCCAAAAAGGGGATTAACCCTGCAGTAAACATTAGAAATTTGGAGAGTTAGGTCCAACTGTGGAAACATTGTGTGGCACCTTTAGAGTGCCAGGACACTGGAATAGGTTGAAAAATTTGAGACACAAAACAGCATGTACTCTGCAGCAAATAGTAGATATTTGACAGATGAAGCAACTGTGGAAACATTGCATGGCACCTTTACAATGTGCAAGCACTGGAACAGGCCACACATTTCAATATACAGAGCAGGATCTACCCTTTTAGCAAACAGCAAAAATTTGACAGCTGCGATCCAGCTGTGGAAACATGGTGTGGCACCTTTACAGTGCCAGAGTACTGGTACAAGAATGTATAAAGGTTCTGTGACCACCAATTTAGCCTGCAAAACATGCTCACCCTCTACTACTCCAATGTGTAGAATCTCTGCTTATAATGGCAGCCATGGATATAGGGTGAATAAATATGTGGTGATATAACTATGTAGCACTTTACCACACAAATACATGATCTCGTTTATGCTGCAGAACCCAAAATAAAATAAAAAACGAAACCCCAACCCTATTTTAATTAACATAGCACAAAAGAGATATACCTAAAAAAAAAAAAAGAAGAAAATAGGGAAAAAAAGACTGCGAGGGGGCCCAGGAGCTAAACACCAATTACAGTTATTGCTGACACACACAAAAAGGTAGTTTTATAAAGGACTGTTGGGTTTCAGAACTGTGAACATGGGGGTACACAGGAATATGTACCCTGCCAGCCTGCAATCCACAGTGATTTATCTAATTATAGCACAATCTAGTAAATCACCCCATACACAGACTGTCAGCTCTCCCGGAGGGAGCTGGCAAATATCAAAACAACTATTATTATCCATTGTAAGCCAGCTGTCCTAAGTTCAAAGACCATGATTACAACAGATTCAGCCAAGTAAAATTCCGCAAACATGCTAGATTTGCCTTTACCCATGGTAGAGCCAAACCAGAACCTCATCCCTAAACATCATAGATCATGATCATTCATGCTGTGATGGCAAAAATTAAAATTAACTCCCCAAAACAACTATTTACATTTTTTTCATTATGTTTTTACCACACATATTTTTAGTTTTTGTTATTTGATTAATTTTACATTGCCCAAAAAAAACCTTCACAAAGGTACATAGACACTAAGCACATCTAGAAAATTTTAAACAATGCTTTTTTTGGTCTTTTTATTGCATATGACCAAAATTACCTGTTTCACAATAAAACAGGAATATTTGCCAGAATTTGGTGAAGAAAAATGGTTAAGTTGGCTCATGTGTACACAGTATAGTACTACTTTTCTTGTGCTGTATGATGGATGTAATTCTCAGTATCCATTTGTAGTGCTAGCCCTAGAGGAGCTGCTCAATTGTTTTGTGATTTCTCTGCACACCTGAAGATTACACACCTCACTTACCCAGCACTTACTATCACACCTTAAGGTATTTCATAGAATGTATTAGGTCAAGCATAGCCTAAAAGAGAGGTTTGGCAATTTTATTTATGTAAGCAATCAGCAAGTCAATAGCGATACTTTGAGAGATATGGTTAAACACCTGCAATGTTCTGGCTAACAGTAATTAACAAAATTAAATCAGCATTTATCTAGAAACAGTATATAAAGATAGTCCTAACTTGATTTGCCAGCACCAAGTTTATCCCACTGGCCATTGACAGGCAAATGTGGGGCCCTTGAAGAAAGGACAACTGTTCCCAGTAGAGAAACACACAACAGATTAACTTGTGCAGTGTTAAGCCCCGTACACACGAGCCGTATGTCGGGAGACATCAGCCGGTTCAATAAAAACCAGCCGGCATTCGGCCCATGTGTATGTCGGACGATTATACTGGAAAACCAGCAGCAGCAGCTCAGCCAATGACAGAGAGTGCTGATCGGAGTGTTCTGGTGGGGGTTGAAGGAAAAACAAAACTTGTAGTGTGCACCAGTAGGGATGAGCTTCGTGTTCGAGTCGAAATCATGTTCGACTCGAACATCGGCTGTTCGCCAAATTTCGAACAATATGGGCCGTTTGCGCCAAATTCGAGTGGCGTGTCACGGCCCATAATTCACTGTGTCAACGCAGTGCATTGCTGGCTGATGATTAGCCAAGCATGCACTATGACCCGCATGCTTGGCCAATCGCAGCGCCGTCAGTACAGAGAGCTGTAATTGGCCAAAGGCAGGGTGCCTATGACCAATCATGGCTCAGAGGATTAGGTACACGCCCCACACTATATAAGGCCGCCTGCGCATCGGCGCCATGTAGTGTGTTCCGACGTTGAAAGAGAGAGATAGAGACAGAGACAGTGTCATTTCATTTCAGTTACTTAGAGCAGGCAGGCGATTGAGTTAGCTGCAGTCAGTGTATTTAGTATATATATGCACCCCAGGCGTTGAATATATATATATATATATATATATATATATATTTATATATATATATACACACTGTATTCAGTTTAGCTAGATCCGTTCCTGTTCTACTGCTGCTAAGATACTACAGCCAGGCAGTTGATTTAGTAAGCTGCTGTATATCACTCAGTATACTGTATTCAGTTAACTACACTGCAGGCTGTTCCTGTTCTACTATTGCTAAGATACTACAGGCAGGCAGTTGATTCAGTAAGCTGCTGTATATCACTCAGTATAATGTATTCATCACTCAGTATAATGTATTCAGTTTAGCTACGCTGCAGACTGTTCCAATCCTGTTCTACTGTTGCTAAGATACTACAGGCAGGCAGTTGATTCAGTAAGCTGCAGTATATCACTCAGTATACTGTATTCAGTTTAGCTACACTGCAGACTGTTCCTGTTCTACTATTGCTAAGATACTACAGGCAGGCAGTGGATTCAGTAAGCTGCAGTATATCACTCAGTATACTGTATTCAGTTTAGCTACACTGCAGACTGTTCCTGTTCTACTGTTGCTAAGATACTACAGGCAGGCAGTTGATTCAGCTAGCTGCAGTATAATCAGTATATATATACATCCCAGCTTTGTGCAGCTACATCTCACTGCAGGCCATTCCTTGTGTATCTACTCCAATACATCAAAGACAGTTAAGTCTGGAAGGCCAACAAGGAAAGGCAGACACTCACAGGCCAATAAAAGTGGGCAAGCAGGCTCTGTGTCTAGAGGCAACAGTGCTGGTCGTGGACACGGTGCATCCTCATCAGCACGTGGCCACGGGGCACGCTTGTCCTTTTTTTCGGCAGCTGGCCGTGCTTAGCCGCAACATGCTGAAGAGTTGGTAGAGTGGATGACCAAGCCGTCCTCATCCTCCACATCCTCTCTCACCCAGCCTCAGGGTACTTTGTCTGCCAAAGTGGCCTCTTCCATTGGCTTAATGGCATCAGTCACTCCTTCCCTAGCCCCACCATGTCCTGAGGAGTCCTCTGAACTGTTTGACCACAGTGTCGGGTACATGCTGCAGGAGGATGCGCAGCATTTTGAGGGCTCCGATGATGGTACCCAGCTTGAGGAAGGCAGTTACGTGAGCCCAGAGAGAGGGGGTGCCCAAGAAGGACAGCAAACTTGCAGTCATGTTCCCCCAGCTGCAGCATACTGCCAGGTTTGCTCCAGTGACGAGGAGGGAGGGGATGATGAGGTCACTGACTCTACATGGGTGCCTGATAGGAGAGAGGAGGAGGAGGAGGCACATCTCCACTGAGGCAGGATGCCCTCCAGGGGCCAGCTTAAGGGCAGCACACCAACTGCATCACACATGCTCCGCATGTGCAGGACGCTGCTGTCTCTGCGCGTTATTCCAAAAGTTCTTTGGTGTGGGTCTTTTTTGAGACGTGTGCATCAAATCGCACCGTTGCTATTTGCAACATATGTCTGAGGCGTATCTCGTGTGGCCAAAACATCAGCCGCTTGGGCACCACATGCTTGACCAGCAATATGTCGACCTGCCATGCAGTCCGTTGGCAAGCATACATAAAAGACCCACACCAAAGAACAGAGCGGACATCTCCTTGCTTCTCATCAGCTGGGATCTCCAACCCCACTATACCTTCAGTCCTCTCAGAAACCTGCACTGAGAGGAATGAAGGTGTAGAATTAGGTGTGTCACTGCCAAGTATTTGCGGGCAATCTGCTATCGGTACACCAACGTCCGATTGTACCAGGCAAATTTCCCTGCCCCAGCTGCTGCACCACCGAAATAAGTTTGCTCCCAGCCATCCACATGCCCAGCGGTTGAATGCTAGCTTGGCTAAATTGCTAGCACTTCAACTGCTGCCTTTTCAGTTGGTAGACTCTGCCCCCTTTCGTGAGTTTGTGGAATGTGCGGTTCCTCAGTGGCAGGTTCTCAAACGCCACTTTTTTTCACGGAAGGTGATTTCGGCTCTCTACTGGTATGTGGAAGGCAATGTCTGGTCATGGTCCAGCAGGCATGGACAGGGACGTTACCTATCTTTCACGGCGCATTGGGTGACTCTGCTGGCAGCTGGAAAGGATGCAGAACAGGGTGCAGTAGTGTTGGAGGTTGTTCCGCCACCACGCCTCCAAAATGCTACTAGTGGTGATTCTGACACACCTCTCTCCTCCACCCCCTCCTCTTCTTCTTCCTCCATGGCCTCTTCCTGTGCTGATTTGTCCTCAGAACCAGCGGTGCTCCGTAGGCGTTCAAGGGGCTACACAAGTATGCAGGCAAAAAGATGCGATGCAGTGCTTGAGCTGGTGTGCTTTGGGGACAGGATCCACACTGGGGCAGAGATTCTGTCATTTCTGCAGGGGCAGGCTCAGAGGTGGTTGACGCCACGCCAGCTTAAGCCAGGAATGGTGGTTTGCAACAATGGCACCAACCTCCTCTCCACCCTCCGACAGGGACACCTGACCCATGTGCCCTCTTTGACTCATGTCCTTAACTTGGTGGTGCAGCAGTTCTTGGGCAGGTACCTGGGCTTACAGGATGTCCTGAGGCAGGCCAGGAAACTCTGTGTTCATTTTCGCCGGTCATATAATGCCAGTGCTCGGCTGGCTGACCACCAAAAGGAATACAAACTGCCCAAGAACCGCCTAATCTGTAACATGCCCACCAGGTGGAACTCAATGTTGGCCATGCTGCAGCGGCTGCACATGCAGCAGAGGGCCATAAATTTGTATCTGTGCCAATATGGCACCAGGACAGGGTCAAGGGAGCTTGTTTTTTTTGCCACACCAGTGGGTCATGATCAGGGATGCATGCACTGTCCTGTCACCATTTGAGGAGGCCACGAGGATGGTGAGCAGTGACAGTGCATGCATCAGTGGCACTGTCCCTCTTGTCCACCTGTTGGAGCACACGCTGCGTGGAATAATGGACAGGGCACTTGAGGCAGAACAGAGGGAGGAAGAGGAGGACTTCCTTACCTCTCAAGGCCCCCTTTATCCATACAGTGTTCTTGCTGACCCGCCGATCACACAGGAAGAGGAGGAGGAGGATTGTGTCAGCATGGAGGTGGTGCCTAGCACTCAGCATCAGCAGCAGTCTTAAAGGGATCATTTCCAGTCCCAAGAAACCCAGGGGCGTGTAATTACAATTTTTGATGCAATACTTTGCAGCAGGGCTCATTCCTGTGCTCCAACTAGAGTATCTGTGAGGGTTGCAGTTTTGTAGCACCAGTGCCTAAGGCCCAATTTTTCAGCCCCTGTTTAACAGGGGCATGTAATTACAATTCTTGATCTAATATTTCACAGCAGGGCCCAGACCTGCGCCCACCAAGAGTAACTGTGAGGCCTTACAGTGTTGTGGCAAGTGCAACACTACCACACCGTCCACCACCAAAGGCCCAATTTTTCTGACCCTGTTCAACAGGGGCATGTAATTACAATTCTTGATCTAATATCTCACAGCAGGGCCCATTCCTGCATCCACCAAGAGTAACTGTGATGCCTTACAGTGTTGTGGCAACACCACCACACCGTCCACCACCAAAGGCCCAATTTTTCTGACCCTGTTCAGCAAGGGCATGTAATTACAATTCTTGATCTAATATTTCACAGCAGGGCCCCTTCCTGCGCCCACCAAGAGTAACTGTGAGGGCTTACAGTGTTGTGGCAACACCAACACCTAAGGCCCAAATTTCTGCAGAGTATATAGGGCAGGCCCCTACTTTCAAACATCCAACTTACAAACGACTCCTACTTGCAAACGGAAGGAGACAACAGGAAGTGAGAGGAAATCTACCCCTAGGAAGGGAAATTCTCTCCTGTAAGTGTCCCTTGTTTCACTAAAAACCCAACATTTTCAAAATCCAATTGTCATTGGGACAGAAAGTGAGGTGAAATCTTCTGAACAGGTGCACAGACAGCAAAACAAAGGTTACAGGGGTGATAACCCTTCCCTATGTTTTCCAAAAAGCTTAAAAATAGATTTTTTGGCTGGAGCTACACTTTAAAAATGTACCAGTTCAAAATGGCAAACAGATTTTACTTAAGGACAAACCTACAGTCCCTGTCTTGTTTGCACCGCCTGTATACTGCTGTTCAGAGTATATAGGGCCTGGGGGCCCCACGCCTTTCCTTTTTTAAATTTAGGTGCGGGGTTCCCCTTAATATCCATTCAAGACCCAAAGTGGCTGGTAATGGGCTGGGGGGGTACCCATGCCGTTTTTCTTAATGATTTTCATCCATATTGCCGGGACCAGACATTACATTAAAGCTGCAAACAGTTTTAAATGACTTTTATTCCTTTAGAAATGTCATTTTGTGCAGGGACAGTTCTAAACACGGGAAACACGTGCCATTTTACAGGCATACTATAGACACTCCCCATGCACGATATTTAAAGGAATATTTCACTTTATTTTTTTTTTCACTTTAAGCATCATTAAAATCACTGCTCCTGAAAAAAACGGCCGTTTTTAAAACAGTTTTTTCATTGATACATGTACCCTGGGGCAGGACCCGGGTCCCCAAACCCTTTTTAGGACAATAACTTGCATATTAGCCTTTAAAATTCGCACTTTTGATTTCTCACGTTCGAGTCCCATAGACTTTAACGGGGTTCGAAAGTTCGCGCAAACTATCGTTCCGTTCGCATGTTTTGGATGCGAACCGAACCGGGGAGTGTTCGGCTCATCCCTATGCACCAGGCATTAGTCTCTTACCAGTCCCAGGGCACTCTCTTCTAGGTCTCCAGACATATGCTTTGATTCAATAAAACTCAAGGTTAAGTCAGATAGGGATAGAACACAAAAAAGAGAAGGAAGTTTCAAAAGAAATTCTTCAACAAGGAACAGCCGGGTGAGACTATAATATTTTATTTAAATAACCGCATATAAAATCTCATTGAAATTTTTTTATTTAACTAGGATTACAACCACCTCCACCACATTCAGATACAAATTTAGACACTAGCCTAAAATGGGACACAGGTGGCCACCACAACAGCCATACACACCAAATATCCTTCCTACTAGAGTACTCTTTCCCTTACAGTCTCTGATTATATGTTTAAACACAGATATAGGCTGTCTTCAGTAATCAATCAAGTTGTGTTTAGTAGAGAAGTATAGAGAGTTCATATTTAGTCTCCTGTATGATATGATTCAGATACCACTAGCTGTTCATACACAGAAAGGTAGCCACAGTATTGCACACTGCTAGCACAATTTTGGACAGACCAGATACACATTAACTTGGTTTTGCATATTTTCACTTCCCAGAGCGGTTGGATGTCATGTAGGTCAGTTATAAAGAACAAGACGGCTAAACATAAGTATGCTTCCCCTCAATACTGATGGGGATAAGTGGAGATCACCGTTTGGCGTCTTGATTCAGGTTCAAGTCCATATGAATTAGGACAGGTGCGCTTTCAGATAGAAGACCAATCAATACCGTGTATTTCGGGTAGAGTGTCAGTATCCACTGACCAGCGTGTATCGTATGCCGGTATAAGTCAGTTTCAGTAAAGCGGTGTCTCAACAGGTAGACATCTCGTGAGAGTTGTGCAGCGTCTAGTGCATCATGGTACAGTGTGGTGCAGCGTGGTATACAGCGTCTTACCGACGCTGTTAGAAGATCGAGTCAGGAGGATGGTGGGATGGATGAGGTGGTCAGCTAGGTGGGTGAGGCATCCGTGTCCTCACTACAGCCGGCGTGATAGCGTGATGCTGACGGCGTTTCGCTTGTTCCCAAGCTTCATCAGAGCATGCGCAGTAGCCCGGTGTGTGTCCTTTAGTATCAAAGAAAGGGGGGGGTTTGTTGCCTGGTTAAGGACAGGCCACAGGGGTTACTTGAAGCAACAAATAATTTGACCATTAGCCAAGTGAGTTGAGTTATTGGCTAGTTTTATTAAGTATCAAAATTAAATAGATCATATACAAAATCAGAGTGCTATCAAACAATAAAAGGGTGCCGCTTGGTACCATTCACACATATTAACTGACAGGACATACTCAGACAAACGTAGAACATAAAGACACTGGTCCGGACGCTATAGTTCAGCCAAAGGAAATATACAGCCTGCTGGGAAATGCCCAGATTATTTCCCTGGTGCGGGACAATTTTAGTCAATATGTGCATTGGGCACTATTACCATCAAATGGGTGCAATTTGTCCACTGGCTGAACCTGAAAAGAGGAGCGGGTCAAGGGGGGGAGGGGAAGGACTGGGGATCTCGGGATGTGCACAATTAATAAGTTGATAATTGCTGCCTACGTTTTTGGTATATAAATTAAGTAGGACGTCTCTACCAATAATGCAAAAACAAAAACAAAAACGAAGTTCCAAGTGAAAAGTATTTCTATCAAAGGTAATAGATCAAGAGGTTTAGTCTATTATTGATGCAGATTGCTTACTGGTAGATCTTTGGCAGTTTAGTTTAGGAAAGCTAATATCAGTGTCCATCCAAAGGTCAACACAGTAAGGCTTTTTGGAGTATGAAGCTCCCATTACACGTAGATGTTATTACTCTGCTCCTTTTATATATCAATTATTCATTCTAGCATTTGCATATTACTTGCTTGTGATATCAAACAGGACACCCAAATCACTTATTGTTTCTTATTCATGAAATTTTAGTAATAGAGGTTTCTACGCGGTAATGAAGATTTTTATATTACCAGACTGTCAGCGCTACAAATTCCACTTCCGGGTGTGGGCTCGAAGTTGCCGCTGCTGTGATTTTACCTTATCGGTGATTAATGAGCTGAATGAAGGGAAACTGTGATGTATCCAGTCCTTAAAACGATGTTCCAGTTGTAGTTAATGTGTCATAACTGAGTGTCCTCACGCAGGGAAATGTAGTTAGTTCCTACCGTCCATCCGTCTGCGGGGCTCACTTGCCATTGGTTGTTAACTGGATATCCGTTCATCCCATCTTCGCCATTCAGACACAGCTCAGCGTCACGTGACCAGTGTCGGCTAGTGACGTTGACACGTTTCGCCGTACACGATGGCGTAGCTTCGTCTTGGACGTGGGGATTACCTGCCGCTGCACGTCTTATGTACGGATCAGCTGGCAATATACACCAATCACACAGGTCCTGTTGAAAGAGTCAGGTCCTGTAAGTTGTGTTCGGTAAGAAGTTGGACACCAATCATCTTAGATTTGTTAAAAAGCCAGAGTATCATATATCCCATAGCGTGTGACGCTGTAGTTTCTGAAGACATGTTAGTGTTTGAATCCCTATATCTAATGGAAGGTAATTTACTTATTTCCATTAGTTTAGATAATTCAGTATTGATTCAAATGACATAATCATTAGAAGGGAAAAGGGGAACAAGTAAACAGGGAGAAAAACGAAGGAAAAGGGGAACACAAGGGGAAAAATTAATTCTGGATCGCATTTTAGCTACGGTTAATTGCTGTTGAGTGTACATATTCAGGAGTCTATATGAATTATGCATACATATTCAAAAATCTGTTTGTACAGAATATTAGTTTAGAGTAGCCAGCTTCCACCAGAAGGTGGACAGATAAAGGAGGGATGGGGAGGAGAAGGGAAATAAAAAAAAGGGGGCAGCAAAGAAAAAGAGGGGGGGGAGGAAAGGGGGGAAAGGGGGGGAAAGGGGAAGAGGGAAATGGGGAGGGGGGACACTGGAGGGAGGTTTGGTTGGAAGTAGGGACGAGTCATTGAGGTCTCGAGAAGGTTTTGGCGGGATTTATCCGATTTTGAAAAAGACGAGGTTTTTGATCTCACCATTCGTCGGGGACGTAGTAAATCCACAGGGCGTAGGCTTTGTTCCCAATCTAGACGTCGCCGGAATAAATCAAACAGCGACACTGACGACGAAACAGTAAAAAACGTCATTTTTTTAGACGAGGACGAGGTGGCGCGGGATATAAACCAAGGACCGACCCCAAAACCAAAATCCATATTGACGGTCAAGAATCCAAAACCGTCCAAGATGAGCAACGAACGAACATGTTCCAGAAGCCAGAAGAAGCATTGACACTAGACAAATACCAACAATCGAGTGATAAATCTAATGACAGGAAGATCATTAATTTATCCGACTTGGAACTAACCCCTGATCATATTGAATTACTACGGAAAGGGATGACCTTTTTGCCAGTTACAAACATGGATGAATTTACTGTGTTCAAGGATGTAACATTATTTTTTACGTAAGGTTTTCTTCCGTCTACTTTATACACAGGAGGAAGCCATACCTGACTCATCGGAGCCGCTTGGCCCAGAAGATCAGGCAGCCCTAGACACACTAAACTCACTATTGGATGAAAATTACACATCAGATGACTCTCCGGCATCCTTAATACGACGAGCAAATTTGAGGATAAGATCGCTGAAGATGCCGCCACTCTCCAAAAATAGATGGCTAACCCTCTTCCTGGACATGGTCCAAACAAATCTGGATAAGATCGATTGGACCAAAAAAACTATAGATAACCTATCAAGAGGAGAAAGATTAGCCTTAAAAAATCTTCAGGAGAGCAAAAACGTTGTGATAAAAAATAGCGACAAAGGCGTTAACGTTGTTTTGCTTAATCAGCGACAATATGAAATGGAAGTGAAAAGATTACTTGGTGACAAATTGACATACCAGAAATTAGATTACAATCCACTACCATCTCTAGTTGTTGAACTGAATAGCAAACTAACATTGGCAAAAGATGAGGGCCTTCTAACTATAAAGAAAAAAACAAAGAGAGACAAACTCTCGCAGACGGGATTTTGAAAGGAGATACCAGTTTTGTTATAGGTGAGTACACTTGAGACAGTAAATATAGAAAAAATATAAATGTATTCATAACATTATAAAAAATTATTACAGTAATACAAATTCATAAAAGCTTGGAAGCAAAGAACTAGAATGTGGAATTAGTCGACATGTTTCGCACGATTGTGCTTCGTCAGGGCTTAGCACTTCTCTGTTACTTCATCAAGTCTGTGTAAGACATAAAGATTTACAATTAGTGTCAAACAATAGTAAGATATCAGTATATGTATACATACATTACAATATACGGATTTATTGTATAATAACAAACTTGCAGAGAAGTTTTAACATGGTTTTTTCTTTGTAGTTTCTATTGGGACTGGGAGATCTTACAGTTTTGTTTCTGGAAAATATCCCCAAAAAAACTTTTTTATGGCCTTCTAACTATGAAGGAATACAACTAACTGAAAGTACAGGACTTCAATACTCCGACATTCTATATCATCCCCAAAGTCCATAAAAATTTACAGAATCCCCCAGGCAGGCCAATAGTATCGGCCTGCCAGGGCCCTCTGGAACGAGTCGGAAAATATCTAGACTCACTTCTGAAGGAAATGGTGAATAACCTAGATTCCTTCATCCAGGATACATGACACGTCTTGGCGAAAATAGAAGAATTGGGTAAAGGGGAACAACCGGAGGGGGTGATATTGGTCGGCATTGATGTCGAATCACTTTATACCTCAATACCCCACCCGATTGGCCTAAAAGCTGTTGAGAATTTTCTCGACAACACTTACCCAGATTCAGGGCCCCAAAATGAATTTATTTTAGAATTATTGGATTTTGCCCTACACAACAATTTTTTTCAATTCCTAAGTCACTTTTATCGCCAGATTAGGGGCACATCAATGGGGGCAGCATGGGCACCCGCCTACGCGTGCCTACATCTTGGATTATGGGAACAACAGGATGTGTACACCTCATTGATGTACCGCCACCACGCATTGACCTGGTGGCGCTACATCGATGACGTATTAATGCTGTGGGAAGGTACTCCAGACACGCTACACCAGTTCATGTCGGAACTTAATAATAACCAACGAAACATCAGACTCACTTATACCTTTAGCCAAGACAAACTGTCATTTCTTGACCTACAGGTGACTATAAGTGAGGGAAAACTAGGCACATGCACCTTTCGCAAAGACACCGCAGCAAACACCTTACTGCACTCGACAAGCCATCATCCTCATTGGCTCAAAAATGGGATCCCTGTTGGGCAGTTCTTGCGCATAAAGAAAAACTGCTCTAACATCAATGACTATAAACGTGAGTGTCAAGACCTATACAGGAGATTCCGGGAACAAGGATATTCCCACGGACAACTAAGAAAAGCCAAAAAGAGGGCAGCAATTAGGGATCGCTCGGAACTGTTACAGAAGAAACCCAAAGAGGAGAGCACTTCCAACAACCCAGGTGATCCAATAAGGATCATTACCCCCTTTGGGTCTCAATGAGATCCAGTTCGCAAAGTCTTGGCAAAACATTGGAACATATTAACAAACACGCCTGATTTGGCTAAAATCATTAGCCCCCAACCAATGTTAGTGGCCCGACGTGCAAAAAGTCTTGGGGACATATTGATTAAGTCTGAATTCGTTAAAGAACCAGACCCAACATGGTTGACAGAGTACCCACGTTCAATGGGTATGTTCCCTTGCAATAAATGTCAAATGTGTCCCTATGTCCATAGAACATCGACATTTACAGATGCTCACGGCAATGGCTCTTTCGAGTTTAGAAACTTGATCAATTGTTCCACCTCACGTGTTATCTATATGATAACTTGTCCTTGTCCAAAGGTTTATATTGGGAAGACTAAAAGACCCCTTAGAGTACGAATCGGTGAGCACCTGAGGGAAATAAACGAAAAATAAAAAATTCTGGAGAAACCTCTGGCCAAACACTTTGCTCAATACCATAACCGATGCTCCAGGGGCTTAACAGTAAAGGGGATTTATGCTTTGAGGCTTCCAAAAAGACGAGGGGACTTTGACCGAGTCCTCCTACAAAAAGAGAAATGGTGGGTGTACCGGCTGAAATCGCTAGTTCCCACAGGGTTAAATACAGAACTGAACCTTCAAGTCTTTTTGGAGCCCTGATAGCATTCCCCCATACCGTATGGTAAACTACCTCCAAAAGAGTTCCTCTTTGCTTCCCCTTCCTGAAACCTTCCCGAGACCTCAATGACTCGTCCCTACTTCCAACCAAACCTCCCTCCAGTGTCCCCCCCTCCCCATTTCCCTCTTCCCCTTTCCCCCCCTTTCCCCCCTTTCCTCCCCCCTCTTTTTCTTTGCTGCCCCCTTTTTTTTATTTCCCCTCTCCTCCCCATCCCTCCTTTATCTGTCCACCTTCTGGTGGAAGCTGGCTACTCTAAACTAATATTCTGTATAAACAGATTTTTGAATATGTATGCATAATTCATATAGATTCCTGAATATGTACACTCAACAGCAATTAACCGTAGCTAAAATGCGATCCAGAATGAATTTTTCCCCTTGTGTTCCCCTTTTCCTTCGTTTTTCTCCCTGTTTACTTGTTCCCCTTTTCCATTCTAATGATTATGTCATTTGAATCAATACTGAATTATCTAAACTAATGCAAAATAAGTAAATTACCTTCCATTAGATATAGGGATTCAAACACTAACATGTCTTCAGAAACGACAGCGTCACACGCTATGGGATATATGATACTCTGGCTTTTTAACAAATCTAAGATGATTGGTGTCTAACTTCTTACCGAACACAACTTACAGGACCTGACTCTTTCAACAGGACCTGTGTGATTGGTGTAGATTGCCAGCTGATCCGTACATAAGACGTGCGGCGGCAGGTAATCCCCACGTCCAAGACGAAGCTACTCCATTGTGTACGGCGAAACGCGTCAATGTCACTAGCAGACACTGGTCACGTGAATTTGCAGCGCTGACAGTCTGGTAATATACAAATCTTCATTACCGCGTAGAAACCTCTATTACTCTAATTTCATGAATAAGAAACAATAAGTGATTGTGGGTGTCCTGTTTGATATCACAAGCAAGTAATATGCAAATGCTAGAATGAATAATTGATACATAAAAGGAGCAGAGTAATAACATCTACGTGTAATGGGAGCTTCATACACCAAAAAGCCTTACTGTGTTGACCTATGGATGGACACTGATATTAGCTTTCCTAAACTAAACTGCCAAAGATCTACCAGTAAGCAATCTGCATCAATAATAGACTAAACCTCTTGATCTATTACCTTTGATAGAAATACTTTTCACTTGGAACTTCTTTTTTGTTTTTGTTTTTGCATTATTGGTAGAGACGTCCTACTTAATTTATATACCAAAAACGTAGGCAGCAATTACCAACTTATTAATTGTGCACATCCCGAGATCTCCAGTCCTTCCCCTCCCCCCCTTGACCCGCTCCTCTTTTCAGGTTCAGCCAGTGGACAAATTGCACCCATTTGATGGTAATAGTGCCCAATGCACATATTGACTAAAATTGTCCCACACCAGGGAAATAATCTGGGCATTTCCCAGCAGGCTGTATATTTCCTTTGGCTGAACTATAGTGTCCGGACCAGTATCTTTATGTTCTATGTTTGTCTGAGTATGTCCTGTCAGTTAATATGTGTGAATGGTACCAAGCGGCACCCTTTTATTGTTTGATAGCACTCTGATTTTGTATATGATCTATTTAATTTTGATACTTAATAAAACTAGCCAATAACTGAACTCACTTGGCTAATGGTCAAATTATTTGTTGCTTCAAGTAACCCCTGTGCCTGTCCTTAACCAGGCAACAACCCCCCCCCCCCCTTTCTTTGATCGTATATTATGGTTACAGCTAGGGTTGTCCTGATACCACTTTTTTAAGACCGAGTACAAGTACCGATACTTTTTTCCAAGTACTCGACGATACCGAATACCGATACTTTTTTTTAATCTCATGTGACAGTGCACATGTCAGTAGTTTTTTTTTTTTTTTTACAATTTTTTTTATTTAATTTTTTACAATTTGTTTTATTTATTTATTTATTTTTTACAATGCTTTCTTTTTTTAAGGGTGGGGGTGGACAGTGTCAGTGTGTTTTTTCTTCTATTTTTTATTTATTTTTTACAATTCATTTCTTTATTCTTTATTTTTTTATAATTTTTTTTATCAGCCCTGTTGGGGGGCTTTGGTGAGATATCAGGGGTCTTAACAGACCTCTGACATCTCCTCTTTGAGACAGGGAAAGGGACTAGGGACACAGATTCCCCAGTCCCTTTCTCAGCAGCCTCAGCTGCGCTGAAAATGAATGGAGAGAAGACAGCGGCTCCTCTCCATTCATAAACTGAAACATTGTAAACTGTTTCAGTTATGTGAATGGACAGAGTCAGTGATCACTGACTCTGTTCATTCGGAACAGTAAGGAGCCGGGTTTACCGGCTCCTACCTCCGCTCTCCATCCTGACAGTAAGAGGGGGTGGAGGAGAACGGAGGGGGAAGGCAGCACGGAGGGAGACATGAGAATGGAGGGGGTCACGGAAGGAGACATGAGAATGGAGGGGGTCACAGAGGGAGACATGAGAATGGAGGGGGTCATGGAAGGAGACATGAGAATGGAGGGGGTCACGGAGGGAGACATGAGAATGGAGGGGGTCACGGAGGGAGACATGAGAATGGAGGGGGTCATGGAAGGAGACATGAGAATGGAGGGGGTCACGGAGGGAGACATGAAAATGGAGGGGGTCACGGAGGGAGACATGAGAATAGAGGGGGTCACGGAGGGAGACATGAGAATGGAGGGGGTCACGGAGGGAGACATGAGAATGGAGGGGGTCACGGAGGGAGACATGAGAATGGAGGGGGTCACGGAGGGAGACATGAGAATGGAGGGGGTCACGGAGGGAGACATGAGAATGGAGGGGGACACTAGACCGCAGCATGGAGGGAGGAAAACAGCAGCAGAACGGAGGGGGGCTGGAGGAGGATGCGGGGATAGTCAGCGGTGATCGTGTGTGAGTTACAAGCACCGATCACCACTGATTTCACTACAGCAGCTGAAAGCCACGGGGGGGAGGGGGGGAGGGGGGAAGAGGCAGAGAAACGGCTGTCAGACTTTTAAATATATACAGCGGTGATCAGTGCTTGTAACTCTCCCACCGCACTGCTCACCGCTGACTGTCCAGGTATCGGGTGAAGCATCGGGAGCATTTGCCCGAGTACAAGTACTTGGGCAAATGCTCTGTATCGGTACCAATACCGATACTAGTATCGGTATCGGGACAACCCTAGTTACAGCAACAACACCCCATCAGGTGTATTGACCATAACCAGGCCTTCATACCGAATCCCTGTGAATCAGTGGAATAAGCTTGCTTTCCTTTTCCCCATTCCTTTTTCCCTTCCCCTCCCCTTTAATTTTATATGTGTCCTTTAGTATCCTCAGAGTTTTACAATCAATTATCCACACCTGTCAACTAATAAGGGCATTCATACCGGGTTACACAGGCTTAGCATACGTAACCAACAGACTTAACAAAAAGGTGATCCTACAGTGCAAGGGTGCAGCGTTCGTTCCATATTAATCAAATAGGTTCCTAAAAGATATATGAATTATATACATATAGATAGTCCCGTATACTGGACTTAGAAGTGGGTACTATAATATGGATTTAACCATTCAGATTAAGAGAGAGAAAAAACAGACAATCAAAACAAAGCAAAAAAATAGGTATAGAAGTTGCTGACGATCTCTCTCTTTTATCAATGCTGAGATCCCTATTTTCCTTCCTTACAAGTGGTGGGAGTGCTCTCTAGTACAGTCTGATCTGACCAGGCATCCAAATGGCTCTATTCCAGGGAGAAGATTCTCAGTCTCTTTGCTTCTTTGAGTTTTCACCTGATTGTGGTCAGCAATGGCAGGAATTCTTTTCAACCAGCAATAGCAGCTCAGTTTCTTTCCTGCAAACGTGCTTGCTTCTAGAACCATCGCCCCGCATGTAGCAGTATGATGGCAGCAGCAATCTCTTATCAGTCCTTTTCTCCTGGGCAACACAGCATCAGATAGCTCCAGCAAACCCTGGCCACATACCACTGTTTCCTGTTCACTGCACCCATGTGTGGTGCTCTCTCTCTCTCTCAGCTGCTCAGCACAGATTTTTTTTTACAACACAGCTCCCTTTCTCCAGCAGCCCAGTTCACACTCCCCCTGCACTTTTGCATCAGCCAATCACAATCCACCAGACCCAGCCAAGATGGCTGACCCCTGTAGTGGAGGCATTCTATAGATGAGCATTACAAAATGGTCTCCTTGAAGATGACTGTTGTACTTCTGCATTAATGAATATTCAGTTTAACCCTGACCACGCTGCAGAAGGATAATAGAGCAACAACAAAGGAAGAAGTTCCACAGGAGTTATCAGCTACAGCCCATGATGTCTATTTACTGATGAGCTGGGTGTAATTCTCAGCATCTGTTCTTATTCAGCATGCATGGACACTGCGCAGTAGCACTTATTTTTCCTGTGTGCGGAGTGTAATTCTCAGTATCTGTTTATTGTGTATGAATGGAAAATAGCGCCTGTCTTTTTCTATATGCTATGCATCATTTTGAGTACAGCATCTGTTCTTTTTTGTGCATGTACAGACTTTACTCAGAAGCACATAATGTGTCCTGTATTCCAGGTATAATTTTTTGTATTTGTTCCTATTATGTTGGATGTTGCACTGTAGCTCCCTTGTTTTGTATGTAACAGTATGGCCCCTTTCACACTGGGGCGGTTTTGAGGCACTTTAGCGCTGAAATTAGCCTCTGCAAAGTGCCTGAAAACCGCCTCTCATTCATTCAAGTGTGACTGTTCACACTGGGGTGGTGCGCTTGCAGAACGTTCCGAAAAGTCCTACAAGCGGCATCTTTGGGGCAGTTTGGGAGCACTGTATTTAGTGCTCCCAAAGCGCCCTGCCCATTGGAATGAATGGGCAGCGCTTCAGATGTGCCTAAAAAGCGCTTCGGAAGCGCTACAACATGGGAGTTTTTAACCCCCTATTTAGGGTTAAAAGCGCCCCGTTAGCGGCTGAAAAACTCAGCTTAAACAGCGATAGAGACCAGCTAAATGAGGGGCACTGTAGAGTTATCATGTGCATGGCTCCAGTGTGAAAGGGGTCTATATGTTATTGCTTCAGCAGGGACACAATATGGTACCACTTCTTCTGAGTCACTCTTGGCATCTGTTCTTATTTACTACATGGACGGCAGAACTTCTAATGTCTGTGCAACCTTTTCTCTGCATAATGCTTATAGCAGAACTAAAGTGCTTTTACAAAAAAATAAAATAAAAAAGCTTGCAGGTAGGCTTTTATTGCTAAAGAAACTCTGTACATTTATACGGCCATAAAAGCTTCTGCGTTACCTGCCAATACATTTTTTTCTGAGTGTACACTGAGCTGCGCATGTACAACTCATCATGCCTTGGGTGCTGGGATAGATTGACTCCTGAGTCCATGCTTAAACGCTTATCACACCACCCCCTCACCGCGGCTCACTATAGCTAAAAAACTGACAGCTGCCCCTATGTTAAAACGGAGCGTTTAGTGTGTGGGTAGTGTGAACGAGCCCTAAACATAACACATTGGATGAGAGAAGGAAACAGAAGAGTGATTTCCGAGAAAAAAAATTTGCTACCAAAATTGCTAACTTTTTTTTTTCTCGTTTTTAGAAGGGTTTTTTGTGAGCAATTCACCTATTTATTTATTTTTTTATATTTATGCTTTATGCTTTTTTTGTACATTCGATATTTATTTGTCTACTGTTGCTTTAAAATGTTTATGTTAAAAAAACTATTGTCTTATATTATAATAGTAAATAATATAATATTAAATAATAACTAGTTGAGTTTGGACCTGTTATTTGAAAGTTTATATTTTAATGCTTTAACTATGTAGCGGGGGTCCTAAATTTAGGGATTGCTATGCTAAATTTAGGGGTGATTCGAGTGGTAGTTGGCTCGGATCTTTCAATTTGCTGGACTCTGCCTTGCTGCTGTTTTACCTGGTGTGCAGTTCCCCTTAGAAGTATGGGTGGTGCCGTCACTTGTACTCGGGGTTGAACCACAGGTGATGGGGCAGCGATTTGGTGTCCCCTCTCGGCAACCATGCAGTGGGTGTGGTCTACCTGCTGCGCATGCCGGGAGAGGATACATAAGGGGCAGACGCCGCCTGGGAGGGGTCGGTTCTTCTTGGTTCCAGTGTCGGAGTCCTGGCGCGTGGCACGTGGCCCTCCAGGCCATGGGGCCACGTGCACTTCAGTCCCAGGCACCTTTAGTCCTGGGACTGCAACTTCAGCCCTGGGCCCAGCACCTTTAGCTGGAGCCCACTTCAGGAGGAGGAATCCCAGGGTGCCGCCTTGCGAGGGGACCCATTTCTAGAAGAGGAGGCTGGGGGAGGACCGTTCCGAAGGACTGGTGAGAGATCACAGTGAAGGAAGGGGCCCAGTAACTCTCCGGAGGGATGTTATCCATCCAAAAACAGGGATCTAAACAACGGGACCATTAGGAGGTTTGGGACACTATAGATTCTGTGGCAGAGGATCTCCTGAACGCATCCATTAGGGAATGTAATAGACTGTTCGAGTTACACGCCGGCTGCTAGTGCCTTTGGGTGACTATCTGGGTGAGCTATACCCACTCGGGATCGAGTGGCGAAGAAACAAGAGTGCCTGAATTGATCTGTCTTCCTAACACCTTTCTCTTCTCCTCAACTTTGTGGATGTTCGTGCAAAAAGAAATAAACTCTATGTTGGAGTTGACGCTGGTGTGGACCTTGGAGTTACTTGGGGTATAGAGACTTTGTCCTTACATTCTAGGGACGGAAACCAACTTTGAGGGGAACCCTAGAAATCACATCTGTGGTCAGAAAAGGCAAACAAAATCTGTTGCATGTTGCAGGTAAAGGCTGCATCTTCAGACCCATTTAACCACTTGTCCCCCGCCCACTGTCAATTGATGGCGGGCGGAGGATACTCTCGTTCTGGGAGGACGTCATATGACATCCTCCCTTTAAAACGAGCTAGGAGGTGCGCGCGCGCCGGTGGCGTGCGCGCGCGCCCGCCGCGTTCACAAGGCCCCGGTGCGCGTGCCCGGCGGCCGCGATTGCCGCCGGGCACCCGCGATTGCCCGGGAAACGAGCAGGAAAGTGGATCTCTGTGTGTAAACACAGAGATCCACGTCCTGTGAGGGAGAGGGGACCGATGGTGTGTCCCTTGTACATAGGGACAACCATCGGTCACCTCCCCCAGTCAGTCCCCTCCCCCCACAGTAAGAACACTTTGAGGGAACATATTTAACCCCTTCCCGCCCCCTAGTGGTTAACCCCTTCCCTGCCAATCACATTTATACAGTAATCAATGCATTTTTATAGCAGGGATCGCTGTATAAATGTGAATGGTCCCAAAAATGTGTCAAAAGTGTCCGATGTGTCCGCCGCAATATCGCAGTCACAATAAAAAATCGCAGATCGCCGCCATTACTAATAAAAAAATAAAAAAATAAAAAAGCTATAAATCTATCCCCTATTTTGTACACGCTATAACTTTTGCGCAAACCAATCAATACGTGCTTATTGCGATTTTTTTTTTTTACCAAAAATATGTAGAAGAATACGTATCGGCCTAAACTGAGGAAAATTTTATTAAAAAAAAAAAAAAATGGGTATTTATTATAGCAAAAAATAGTGTTTTTTTTCCAAACTGGACGCTCTTCTTTTGTTTATAGCGCAAAAAATAAAAACCGCAGAGGTGATCAAATACCACCAAAAGAAAGCTCTATTTGTGGGAAAAAAAGGACGCAAATTTTGTTTGGGAGCCACGTCGTACGACCGCGCAATTGTCATTCAAAATGTGACAGCGCTGAAAGCTGAAAAATGGCTTGGGCAGGAAGGGGGTTTTCGTGCACAGTAGAGAAGTGGTTAAAGAGCATTCAATACTCCCTCCTGGAATGGAATATTACAGGGGACATCTATAGGTTGTGCACTGTCCTGCATCAGGTGTGAAACTGTGAACCAGCCTTAAATGTTTACTGTCTGTGTGATTTTTCTTTATTTAAAAAGTCTGTTACCAGTTTGTACAGTAATTACCTAGCGATCCTGCCAGCTATGCAGTGTGGCAATGTTATTGCATGCAATCTTCAGTCTTTTGAGTAACTCTGTCTTTGAATTTTCCAAATTCATCATCAGAGAGTCGTGAACTTCATCTTTTCTTTCCAAGTATTCCTTTCCCCTCATGACTATTCTGCAGTGCAAAGAGTGTCAGTCACAATCATTGAGCCACCCTGCATGATGTGCAGGAGAGACAGGTGGGGTGGCTCAGAAGACATAAGAAATAAGAAATAAAATAATGTTTTATATATTTTTTTCTTCTTGTGCTTTGCCAGACATGTGACTGATCATTGAAAAAATTACTAGCAACAAACAGAAGTAACACACTGCAATGACAAGTGCATGATCCATCGCATGTTTAAAATCTGTTTCGCCCACATATTTATCATTGATCACTGATGAACTTGAGGAAGATCAGGTGACCAGCTTACAACTGATCTAAAATAAGGTATTTATAGCAATTTGTTTAAAGCAATATTAGAAACATACTTTTAGGCTAGGTTCACACCGCTGCGATATGATTTGATCTGACTTTCAGTGCGACTATGTAGTGCTACTTGGATGCAACCTTGATATGGTTTGTATATTCAAAGATGCCAAAATCGCACTGGAATCACACCAAACTAGTTAAGTAACCTTTTCCAAAATTGCTCTGTGCTGAGTCGCATTGATGTAAATGTAAAGTGAAGAAATAAAGGCGCCTCTAAGTGTAGACTGTAAACTGAGTTTAATCAAAGCACAGTGAAATATCACTCACATTTCTGAGATTAAAAGCAGGCACATCATAAGGGTCAAAGTCTGGTATGTATGTGGGTAGTCGGGGGCTCGCACTAGAGCTGTCACTGGCACTTTTCTTGCTGTCTCGACCAACTAGGTGGTGGGTAGATAGGAGAGAACAAAGAGCGAGGGCTGGAACCCAAGATGGACCGCAGCATTGGGTGCAGTGATGTTCCCGGATGTACTAGCGATGTGTTTTGAAAGCATGCACACTCAGAGATCGGGAATGGTGTGTGCTTCTTTGTCAAGCTCCTGCTCCCCTATAAGGCTGGACCTGAATTGTGGACTACCCCCTCCTGTGTTTTTAACTTGGATGGTCCCACACCAAATAGGACCACATTGTTATGGACTTCCACAGACTACAGCACATGAGTGAGAATTATCCTTACTTTGTGCTAACTCTAGATACTTGTATCTATTGAAAACAATGTGATTTCCCTTATGTGATTCTGTGCGACTCAAGTCACATCTGAAGTTGCACTAGTGTGAACCAGACCTTAATGATAACATACACTATGCTAATATTAATGTATGTTCATATGGGTAACCCTTTGAAACCATGCCAGTGATGGGAACCTCCTAAGTGCTCAAACAGAGTTTGATCAATGAGGAAGGGAGGACCCATGTTTTTCCTCCTGAGCTCCAACCACTGGATGAAACTCATTGAGGGCAAATTTGGACATGGCAGGATACTGGAAGCTCAATGTTAACAAAAAAGAAATGTAATAAAAAAAAGTCTGGTGTGCTGTTTTTACTTTTAACTTATCACCCTCATGCACAGTGAACTGGTTAGGTGTCCATTTAGATTTTTACTAAAAAAGTGACAACACACCAGGCATATCGGTGAATATCCCCATAGTTATAGGTTTCCAAGAATTCAAGCCTCCTTCTGTGTCAATAGTAGCTTATATGCTCTTTAGCATCAAGTGTATGCTTCTAGGTGGGCCTCTGCTCACAAATGCCCTTGTTAAAACTTTAACTCATTCTTGATTTTTATGCCGCGTACACACGACCATTATTCATGACGAGAAAAATGCAATTTTTTTAATTTGGTCATTAAAAACGATCATGTGTAGGCTCAAGAGCATTTTTCGCAACGTAAAAAATGGCCATTCAAAATTTGGAACACGCTCTATTTTTTCTCGTCGTTTTTCACGTTGTCGTTTTTCTCGTTGTGAAAAACGTCCGTGTGTAGGCTTTAACGACGTGAAAAAAATGCGCATGCTCAGAAGCAAGTTATGAGACGGGAGCGCTCGTTCTGGTAAAACTAGCGTTCATAATGGAGATAGCACATTCGTCACGCTGTAACGGACTGAAGAGCACGAGGCTGAAAAGCGCGAATCGTCTCTCACCAAACTTTACTAACACGAGGATCAGCAAAAGCAGCCCAAAGGGTGGCGCCATCCGAATGGAACTTCTCCTTTATAGTGGCATCGTACGTTTCGTACGTCATCGCGCTTTGCTCAAGCATTTTTTTTCACGATAGTGTGTAGGCAAGGCAGGCTTGAGAAGAATCACGTCGAGAAAAACTTTGTTTTTTTCAATGACATTAAAAACGGCCGTGTGTACACGGCATTACTCTTCTGTACTTCTGATGCAGAAATGTTTGATCCGTGTACACCCTTGACATAAAGAAAATGTCTGCTGCAATCATACATTTTCAAATCATGAGCTTTTATAAGGCAGGTTTTTTACTTGCGCACCAAAATTGATGTCCAGATGAAAATATTATGGGGATAATGTATATTTTTCTAATTCTTTCGGTCAGCTAGCAGCATTAGACATCCTGGACAGAGTGGCCAATAACAATGAAAAAGAAGATGAAACCTCAAAAATGTATTTAGGAAGTGTATGGGGCTACATAGCAAAGCATCAAGACTATCACGATGCAAAGGGCTACTACCTTGCATTGGAATAAAAAGCCAACAACACAATTTTATAAAAAGACTAGCAAACAATTATTGGATAAAACTGTATTTTGCCAAGATGGGGCAATATCATAGTAAAGTGTGTAGTTTCTTTTATTAATATAGTACTAGAAGAAAGTGAACATTGCAGACTTTTTTCCAAATTTCACATGAAAGAATTGTTTTCCAGTGGATATACATTTACAAATAGAACATTTCAAAGTGTACATAAAGACCAAACTGTGTATATAGTTTGGGATAAAGTAGGTAAAGTTTAGAGCCTATAGTCTGGTTTTATTGCTTTCTTTGTTCCCATTAGGAAGATCCCCCGTCTAAATTTTTCTGCTGACCATTACAACCAGGACAAATAAGTGATTGGAAAGTCAAAATCTTTGAAATGGCACAGGATTCCTTGTTTATGTGATTGTTGGTGGTGTTAACATGATGATACCAATAATTTACTTATATCTATGCAGTTACATTAGTTACCAAATTAATATGTGTTTTCATGCTGTTTTTTTCCTGCTCTGTCTGTGAGACAGTAATGTTATGGCACAGCAGCTCCCAGTGCATTGTCATTGAAATGTGCTTGGTTGTCCTGAAGCACTGGTTGTCTTTGATCTTAGTAAATGCTGGTTTGTTTTGTAGTTACTTTAATGACTCAAGTACCACTTTACCTATGTAGCGGCCTCACCCCTCTCTCCCCTTCTTATTCTCGGCTTGTGTTTCTTTGTCTAGGGGTGTTAGTGCTGGGGAGAGGGATGAGATACACCACGGCCCATGTCCTCCATAGTGAAGAGGTGAAGGCCAGAAAGATCGGGCTTTGTGTAGGTGTCCTAGAGTCAAGTCCTGTACTTCGTCCCTGACTCCTTTGCTCCTAGTAACCAGAGTTTCACACAGTGAATAGGTCCAACACAGTTTTATTCTTCTCAGCGAATAAACACACAGCACGGTTAAGTTGGATTATTTTGCAACAACTTAGTCTTAATGGGAATAGATCGAGGCACAATCCTTTCCCTTCTCTTGCCAACCACTGTGGTATCACCAGTGGCGAATAGTCACTGCCACTGACTATGTGAAGTAGAACGTGAATTACCTTCGCTAGCAAGGCCCCTGTCAGGGGAAGGATATCCGTCCAAGGGAGATACCGGAGGCCTCTCTGTCACCAACGATGCTGCGCCGGACTTTCCAGAGAAGTTCTGCTCACCAGACCTCACGAACTCAGACACGGGCACCCAAGGAGTTAGGGCCCCCTCGGATTCCTCCACCCTCACGGAACTCAGTCAAAGGTACTGAGCCCTAGGCATCCGCCATAGTACCTCACCCCAGGCTAAAGGTGCCTGAGATGGACTCCATCTCCGCTCCGGCCAGGTCAAGGGCACCTGGGCCCGGAGCACCGGAACGCCAGCACTCAAGCTGAAGGTACCTGGGTGCGGCCGCGTCCTCCGACTGCAACTCTGAACCCCGTGGTCAGGGTGTCCGCCCCTTTTATCCCCTCTCAATTTGCGCCACAGCAGGTTCCCCGCCCCGCTGTACCAGCTCCAGGGGAGGACAAAAAGGCAGTCTTGCGATGTGAGTTCAACTCCGGCCCAGGGCAACAACGCCACCTGTAGGCCGCAGGGAACCTCACATCACCAGAGTCCTCCAAGAACCATGAAAGGGTCTCAAATTCCCTAGCAATCAGTGCATCTGGGTTACACTACCACCCAAATGCTTCCCCTAAATTCAAATACCCGCTACACCTATATATATAACAAAAATAACCTAACCCAAGCGTTCTTGCTCCCTAACCTTGATCTCCCTCTACCTAAGTGCCTACTTACCTCTATGTGACCTCCTCCAATATTTACAGCCCTAGTGCAGAAATCTTCTCCAGTGCTGTCCTCCCCTATGTAGTAACTCCCTATAGACTCGAATTGAGCCTCATGCCGCGTACACACGATCGGTTTTCCCGTCAGAAAAACCTTGCATGGTTTTTGCGACAAAATTCCACTCAAGCTTGTCTTGCATACACACGGTCACACAAAAGTTCTCTGAACTTTCGAGCGTTAAGAACGCGGTGACGAGGCGAGAAAAAGAAGTTCAATAGTTCAATACTTCCGAGCATGCGTCAAATTGTTTCCGAGCATGCGTGTTTTTTTTCCCGTCGGAATTGCATACAGACAAACAGATTTTTCGGAAAAATAGAGAACCTGCTCTCAAACTTTTGCTGGCGGGAACTCCGACTTAAAAAGTCCGATGGAGCATACACACGGTCGGAATTTCCATTCAAAGGCTCACATCAGACTTTTTCCAATGGGAAATCCGGTCGTGTGTACGCGGCAATATTCTTACAATAGAGATGCTAGGAATACCGACCCATTCAGGTCCAAGGGGATTTACTGCTCAGGTTTGGCCAGCGCTGAAAGAGAACATTGCATTAGTGATAAGCTCAGGCATGTTTGAATCTTTTTTCTTTTTAAGGGTAAGGCATGTTTGAATCTTAGTCCAAACCCACCTCAGTGAACCCACCAGGAAGCTGCCACTGTACTGGACCAATCATAAGCGCTCAAGGCACTCCCCGCCCAGCAGTCACATGCATACATGAAGGGACTCGCTTAGAAAGGTTCGTATTAGAACCGGGGTTTCCAAACAAGGGGCCAGTTTTCCTGTCCTTCAGGCTTTAGGGGGCTGGCCTTTGCCCAGTAGAAGTAGAAAATGCTCTAGTGTCAGTAGACGTAACCGCGGGCTGCAGTTTGGAGACCACTGTACTATTGTCTGAACACGCCTGAGCTCATCACTACTCTGCACCAAGAGTTAGCACCAGGATGGAGTTCTAGCTTAAATTAGGGGCCTCTAATTTCAGCTGATTCCTGAGCTGTGGGTGACCCTGTCAAAACTTGATGGAAAAATCAGGTGCAGTTAATGTTCAAGTATTCAGGCAGCCAAGTGTGTAACAACTGATTAAATGAAATAGCTGGATCTGCGGATTCCTCCATCTATGCTGTTTAAAGTGGATGAAGAAAACTATTGATTTTCTCCTGTTCAGCCCACAGAGCCGGCTTTAGGGCAGCACAGTGATTTAGTAATAAGCACTTCTGCCTTGCAACACTATGGTCCCCTGTTCATATGCCAGTCAACCCACTATTTGCATTGAGTTTGCGTGTTCTTTTTGTACTTAAAGATTTCATTCCACACTCCTAAAATATGCTAGTAGGTTAATTTACCCTAGTATGAGTGACATAGGGATCTAAGATTGTAAGCTCCTTTAGGGTAAAGACTAATGTGAATGTACAGTATCTAAATAATCATGTAAATTAGTAGCTATATATACAGTAGATACCTTTTAATAATAACAGATACTTTAATATTTTTTAAGGTAAAGCTGTCTTTTAATAAAAAACAAACACATGCAAAGTTTTGTGTATAAGCCTTTCAGTGTGTACTGGGGAAAAGGGTAGAAGAAGCAGTGGGAGAGTTTGGAGTATGTTGTTATATGTGTTTGTTGGCAAAGCATTCTGCGATACACAGTAAGGCCCCATGCACACGAGACGCAGGTGCAAACTCTGCTGAACACACGTTTTTAAACGCTGAAACCGGCGGTTATAAACGCGCGTTTTGCCGCGTTTGCGGCCACGTTTAGCGGCGTTTAACCGCGTTTGCGTTTATAAGCGTTTCATCATAGACCCTCCCTAAGCTCAAAAAATAGTAAATTTTAACCATTTCAGCCAGTTTGTGAGACCAGAGTGAGTAGCAGCTGAGAGAGCAGCAGTGTACTTGTATTTAGCGTATCACTTGCCACATCATCTGCCACAAGTTGTGGATTGTCCACTTGCCACGTCACCTGCCACGTCACCTGGCCACATCACCTGGCCACGTCACCTGCCACAAGTTGTGGATTGTCCACTTGCCACGTCACCTGGCCACATCACGTGCCACGTCACCTGCCACAAGTTGTGGATTGTCCACTTGCCACGTTACCTGGCCACGTCACCTGGCCATGTTACCTGCCACGTCACCTGGCCACGTTACCTGCCACGTCAGCTGGCCACGTCACCTGCCACAAGTTGTGGATTGTCCACTTGCCACGTTACCTGGCCACGTCACCTGGCCATGTTACCTGCCACGTCACCTGGCCACGTCACCTGCCACAAGTTGTGGATTGTCCACTTGCCACGTCACCTGCCACGTCACCTGGCCACGTCACCTGCCACAAGTTGTGCATTGTCCACTTGCCACGTCACCTGCCACGTCACCTGGCCACGTCACCTGCCACAAGTTGTGGATTGTCCACTTGCCACGTCACCTGGCCACGTCACCTGCCACAAGTTGTGGATTGTCCACTTGCCACGTCACCTGGCCATGTCACCTGGCCACGTTACCTGCCACGTCACCTGGCCACGTCACCTGCCACAAGCTGTGGATTGTCCACTTGCCACGTCACCTGGCCACATCACCTGACACAAGTTGTTGATTGTCCACTTGCCACTTTACCTGCCACAAGTTGTGGATTGTCCACAATGCGATGCAAGCAATTACAGTTTTCTTTTATATTTTTTAATAGTTTTTCATCATTTGCCATCATTTTTGAGATTTCTAATGTTAAAAAATAGGTCACCTTTAAAAACGCTTATAAACGCAAACGCGGCAAAACGCCGGTACCGCGTTTAGCCGCGTTTAGCCGCGTTTAGCAGCGTTTAGCGTCTGAAACGTGAAAACTTTTGCGTCTGAACCCATTTTTTTGCTTCTGGAAAAACGAGGTTAAACGCAACTGCTTGTAAACGCCAAAAAACGAGAGTGTGTGCATGGACACATAGGATAACATTGAATGGGTTCAGGAGCAGTTGAAAAAAGCGTCCAACTGCCTCTGAACGCGCGTTCAACAGCAAATAACAGCGTCTCGTGTGCATGGGGCCTTAGGGTTTGTAATTTTAGTAGTACAGATGGCATGTGTATAAATTCCAGCTCTGACTATGCAGCTGATGTTTTTGGATAAGTGATTTTGCAAGTATGTACCCCTGTGCGGTCAAGTTCCTAAGGCACTCTTGTGTTCAGCTGCTTCACAGCGTAACAAATCAAGAGCATACAGCAATTGTCTCTCTTACTGGCTTTTACAAATATTTGTATGGGATTTTCTTCATCAGAAATATGACAAAATAGTCTGGTTCTCATAGGAAATAATCAACTTTAAGCTAAATGGTTTTTAAACATGCTCGAGTTCCAATCCTTTTCAAACATATTTAAAAAGGTAGTGATTAAAGGCAATCTGTCACCAAGAAAACAGAACTTGGACATGCACCAGTCACTAATTAGATGAAGTCACATGTTTTTCTTGAGTCTCTGTGTCCAGATTAATGTTACAGTGTAATATAAAAATCTGCACACAGCCATGTTAAATAATTGCCTGCAATCTGCAGGAAGAGAGCAATGTCTAAAGTTCCTGACCTTTGTAATAGTCGGAGATGTAAAAAAAGGCATTAAAAACGATTGGTTTTACACATCTTATTGCTCAGCAGTGGTTGCAACAATGTACTAAGAAACATTTATTTTTAATTGTGTTCTGTCTACTTGTTTTACATGCAATATATGTAGCACTGCCCCGGTAGGGGTTGCTGAGTATAGTTTTCCCTGGGCCTTCCTCTGATTGTCCTGCAGCAAGACACTTGGGCATTTTCACACTATCACCCGCACACTCTTCCGCTCATTATCCAATGATCAGTCTAGGGCAGTGATGGGGAACCTTGGCAGCCCAGATGTTTTGGAACTACATTTCCCATGATGCTCAACTACACTGCAGAGTGTATGAGCATCATGCGAAATGTAGTTCCAAAACATCTGGGGTGCCAAGGTTTGCCATCACTTGTCTAGGGTAATTGTTTTTTTGTGTTAATTGGTGGAACTTGGATATGAGAAGGGATTAGTTGGATACTCCAAATATGCACAGATGAGGACAACTCTCACTTGACCCCATTAAATTAAATTGGATAGCAGACTCCTGCTGGACCACACTAGCTGTGTGGATGAATAAGTAATTTGCTTGCTCTGGTAACAGATTTAATGCACCACTCTTCTTTACGAAGCTCACCAGTATCCATCACAGGACAGGCCCCTAGATGCAGATCTGTACTCACAGTAGCCAGGAACAGATTCTTCTAGACACGTATTCCTCCTAGTTAGCTTCTGGAGCTGCAGCCCTCAGGTCGACCACCTAAGGCCAAATGGCAGCCTGTACAGAGCAGGGGCAGCAGCCCCCTCCCTCCAGGACCCCGTTCCCCAGCCGAAGACACAGAGCACATGTGCTCTAGACATATATACAGTCACCCAGCATGTCTTAAGGCACCTTCCTCTGCCAATGACCAGGGCTGTAACTACGCCTATGCTCCCATTTGTCAGGTTTCCTCCCACTGTCCAATATGCCTCATCCTATTGGACCAGTGAGAAACAGGCAAACAACATGAGCAGCATCTGAGCACACTGAGCAGTCCCTATCAATGGATCAGTGCTCCCTGGTAGGCAGAGAGCACCTAAATTTACCCAACAGTCCCCTTGTTAGTTAGGGAAACCCAAAAAATTATACATTCTCTAGCACCTACCTAAAAGGGTGCTACACATATCTGCTTTAAAGGTCTAGAGAACTCACTTACAGAAAGATATTGATAAAATAGAACGAGTCCAGAGATGGGTAACACAAATGGTGAAAAGTTTGGGGGATATATACATATACATATCAGGAGAGACTTTAGAAACTTAAAGAGGGGTTCCACCCGCAATTTTTTTTTCTCTTATCGTCCATGGACCGACGCAGCTCTCATACTGATTACATGTGGGTATATGTCCCTGCTCGCAGGAGAAGACCTAGGCAGAATGTTAGAGGTTAAAACATTCTAGAACAAGCCAGAGCTGAACAGCCCCACCCAGGGGGGCGGTCCCTCCGGACATTACCCTTCCACCTGCAGCCAATCAGCCTCAGTTTTTTTTCTGCCTAGCAGAAGGAGAAGACGTGGCTCTCAGGAGCCAGTCTCCTGGAAGATTTTACTTTTTGATTTTTATTCCTTTGGGAATGTTATTATTTTATTTTTGAGACCTTCAGTCAACTGTCGGCTGGGCAACAGGTTGGGTACACTAGTATCCTCGTAGTCTTCCCTGTCCGACCATCGGGCGTGCTGATCCTCGCCTTGCGTGCGTGAGACTCAGTTCACGACATACCCCATGACTCCAGGGGTGGCCGGGTTGCTTTCATGCTCCCGCGGTCCTCTCAAGATTGAACAGTACTTGACTGACTGTATCTCTCGCGGTGGACCGGGCCGACAGCTACGCAGTACGACTCTGTGATAGGTCTGTCTGAAACAAGCCAGTGGGTCCCTGAAAGGGACGGGTAAGTAGTCTCTCCTACTGCAGGTGAGTACATGCTGGCTGTGTTTCTGTGTGTGGGGGTTTCTCCCTGCCCCCCCCCTGTTATGCTGCTCTCTGCACCCTGTACTGGTGCTGTGCTGTGGGGTGCTTGGGGGTCACTCTGGCCTGGTTGGGCGCTCATGTCTGCAGTTTTTTCTGGTGTGTGAGGTGATTATTGCGTGCGCCATTGGCGCTGTTTGAGGTGGTTATTGCGTGCGCCATTGGCGCGCATTAGAGCTTTGAATTTTGCGCTCGGCAGCCATCTTGGCGTTTAGTGGCACAGTTATAGCTGCGGACGGCGGCCATTTGCTTGTGGCCGCCGCGCATTTATTTCTGGCGGCGACGCGAATCCCCTCACAATCTCCTCACAGACTGAGCTGTCCTTAAGGGTTGGTGGGTCCTCCCGGGTATCCCCTCCTCAGCGTAGCCAGTGGGTGGACTGTATATTCACTGTATAGTGTATAAGGTCTCAGAGGGTGGCATTTATGGAGTCTGATACACCTGCTCTCCACACATGCCTGGGGCAACTGGTAGTGCTGCACAGTTAAACATGTTCATATGTTTCCTGCACCTGCGGTCCTTATGGACCAGTTGTCAGCAGTCCTGGAATCATTCCTGTCAGAATGGAAGCGGTGTGCGAGCAAAAGGAGCTATAAGCCCCCTCCCCCCACAAAAATCTTTAGTGAAGGAGTGCTCTGAGTCAGATATGGGCCTAGCTAATGTGCTCAGGACCCTACCTCTGACTATTTAATGTTTATGAACAGGACATTCCCTTGTGAGGAAGACTCCAGTTCTGTGTCAGTGAATGACAGGGCGCTTGTAAGTGATCTCATTGATGATGTGAGAATCACACTCAGGCTGAAATTGCTGTGACAAGCTTTTCTTTTACACAGTTTCCTCACTGTTTTCCTCACACGCTGCCTCAAGAGCAGCATGGATGAGGGAGGACTTTATTCATTTATGTCTCTAATCCCTGTGAGCCTTATGTGTGATACCTGAGGTAACATTTCCCGCCATTTCCTGGGGAATGATTTGAGCTCTGACAGACACACGGTCTGAGGATCAGAGGTTAACTGTTACCTGTATGCTGCTTCAGCAGCACTGTCAAGCAGGTTGGAATGATACAGAGAAGATTATGCGCCTCTGCGCCATAACTTAAACTCATCCTATACCTCTACACTGCATACATTCACAGTGTATGTATGTGTTATTGGTCTCTGTGTCTGCATGGCTGTCCCCACGTTCCAATGCTGTGTTTCAGTGCCATACATGATATAAACGTACAAAATATGTTTATGCACGACTCCAGATACATTCACAGTATATGTATGTATCATACTCTCTGGGTTGGCGGGGGCTCCGGTGTCCTCCCGCACTCTCATGGTATGTGCGCTTCAGCTCTCTGCACAGTATAGACATGTTCAATATGTTTATTGCACATATTATTCATGTTTACAGTATGGGTATACTGTTTGCGTGGGGTTCCTCCGGGTACTCCGGTTTCCCCCCACGCTCCAATGGAAATGCACAGCATAAACATGTGCAATATTATGTTGATTCACATGCTATCATTCCTACACGGTATCTGTGTGCTGTCTGCGTGGAGTTCTTCCGAGTGGGCGCTTCGGCGCTATGCACAGTCTAAATTTGTGCGATTGGACCTACCCGGTATGTCTTTGCAGTCTGCATGGGTTTCCGCCCACGCTACATGACATGCATGCCTTTGGTGCAATACACGATGTAAACATACACATTATGTTTATACACTACACTAAATACATTCACAGTAGTTGTAGGTATTGCATTCTCTGAGTATGCGTGGGGTACTTCGGTTCCTCCCACGCGCCAACGGTGTGCGCGCCTTCGGTGCTTTGCACACATGAGCTTGTGCAAAAGGTTTAGCACACACACTATAATACCTATACGGTATGCGTATGCAGTCTGCGTGGGTTTCTGCCCATGCTACATGACATGCATGCCTTTGGTGCAATACACGGTGTAAACATACACATTATGTCTATACACTACACTAAATACATTTACAGTAGCTGTAGGTATTGCATTCTCTGAGTATGCGTGGGGTACTTCGGTTCCTCCCACGCGCCAACAGTGTGCGCGCCTTCGGTGCTATGCACACATGGGCTTGTGCAAAATGTTTAGCACACATACTATAATACCATACACGGTATGCGTATGCAGTCTGCATAGGTTTCATCCGGGTGCTCAGGTTTCTCCCCTGCGTTCCAATGGTGTGCGCATTCTCAGCGCTATGCACAGTATAAACATGTGCAATTTGTTTATTCACAGGCTAACATACCTACACGGTTGTGTACGCAATCTGTGTGCCTGGTTTACGTCCAGGCCCCGATGATGTGCACGCCTTCGTCGCTGGCACAGTATATACGCGTTTAATAGGTTTATCCACAAATACTAAACTACATACGCCGTATGTGGTGGTATTATGCTCTTTGTGGCTGGGTGGGTTTCCTCCCACACTCTCCATTTGTGCGTTTGACGCAATACATAGTATAAACTATGTGTTTGCACAATCGGCACCTATCCATGGGTAGCTGCTGGATGGAGCATTGTCACAAGGATCCCTGGTTTCAGGGGTATCACTTTCCACCTGCTTTCAGTGGTGATCAGAAGCGCTGGCTTGGACTGTGTTCGCCAGGCTGGGGTTGGCGTTGCGCCCGTTAGTGGCTGCGTCTCTGGCATTTTTTGTAGCTCAATGACTGGGCAAAAGCCTCTGCTTCATTCATCAGTCGTCTAGCAGGTGCACTACAACTGCTTTAGCCTTTAGGGTCTCTGTGCCCGGGGTGGGTTTGCGCCACCTGTGGAGGCTGAAGTACTAGTCCTCTGACCGAGTTTCTAGGGAAGTTCCGTCAAGTTGCCTTTATTGGCCAACATTTGAGGCACCCTGTACACTGGGGCCTCCCTTCTCCGATACATTGCGGAGTCTCTTTGGGATTTTCATACGTCTCGCTTCAAGACGGTCCTGTCGGCCGTGTGCATTGCAGGCGAAGGGTCCTTGCATCCGGAGGTGTTTCCACCTTCTTTACCGGAGGTGGGGCACCGGAAGTGGACCTTGTGGCCTCTCGACTCACTCGCAAGGTGGCAAGATCGTGGTCAGGTCCAGGGACCCCTGGGCGGATGCGTTAGACGCGTTGTAAGCCCGTGGGGGCAGTATCGCCTGATATATGCTTACCCTCTGCTACTGTTGTTGCCTCGCCGGCTTCGCAGAGCATACTTCATCCTGCTTTACAGTCCTTGGCTTTAATGGCATGGCTGTTTAAAGCCAGGTGCTAAAGGACCAAGTTCTCTCGTATTCGGTCATCTCTTCTATGTTGTTGACACGGGAATCTTCCTCCAGAAAGATATCTCACCGTACCTGGAAGGCTTACATCGCTATGTGCGAGGAACTTGAGTGGCATCCTCGGATGTTTTCCGTTCCCAGGATTTTGCTGTTCTTACAGCGTGGTGTGACCCAAATGCTGGCCTTGCATACCTTTTTTTTGAGGGTCGGATTTCGGCCCGGACTGTCTTTTTCAACAACCGCTGCCGGGCCATTCCTTGATTAGCACCTTTTGGGCAGGGGGTTCGCCATGTGGTCCCCCCTGTCAAGCCTCCTCTCCCTACTTGGGATCTGATTTTGATGCATCTCGGTTCTCCAAGAACATCCCTTTGACAATATCAGAGAGATTCCTCTCTTGACCTTGTCCCGGAAGTTGGCCTTATTGGCCATTGCTTCGGTTAGACGGGTGTCTGAGTTGGCAGCCTTGTCTGGCAAGTCGCCTTACTTGGTCCTCCATAAGGATATGTTGGTGTTGCGCCCAAGACCATCCTTCTTTTCTAAGGATGGTCTTGGCCTTTCACCTTAAGAAGGACATTGTTCTTCCGTCCTTGTGTCCTCACCCATCGCTTCCCTGAGAGTTTGCGCTTCCTGCATTAAGATGGGTACAAGCCTTACGAGTGTACCTGTCTGCTACTGTTTCCATTCGGAAATCTGTGTCTGGTCCAAAACCGGGCCGAACGGTGTCGTCTGCCACCGTCTTTAGGTGGATCAGGCAGACCGTCATACAGGCCTATGCCCTTAAGGGGCGGGCGCCTCCCTTTCCGGTTGCGGCGCATTCCACCAAGGCAATTGGTGCTTCCCGGGCCTTCCGACATCAAGCGTCGGTTGCACAAGTGTGCAAGGCGACGACCTGGTCGTCCGTTCATACCTTTTCAAAGTTCTACAAGGTTGATGTGGCTGCATCTTCGGATGCTTCCTTCGGCCGCAAAGTGTTGTCTAATGTTGCAACTCCTCCGTTGAGGGGCTCTGCTGGTTTGGAGTGAAGTTTTGGTTGTTCCTTACTTTTTTTGCTCCCACCCTTTTCTTATACTGCTTTGGGACGTCCCACATGTAATCAGTATGAGAGCTGCGTCGGTCCATGGACGATAAGAGAAAATAGGATTTTTGTACTCACCGTAAAATCCGTTTCTCTGACGTCCATGGACCGACGCAGCACCCACCCTTCCTTTTTAAGTTTGTACTGCTTTGTTACGAACTGAGGCTGATTGGCTGCAGGTGGAAGGGTAATGTCCGGAGGGACCGCCCCCCTGGGTGGGGCTGTTCAGCTCTGGCTTGTTCTAGAATGTTTTAACCTCTAACATTCTGCCTAGGTCTTCTCCTGCGAGCAGGGACATATACCCACATGTAATCAGTATGAGAGCTGCGTCGGTCCATGGACGTCAGAGAAACGGATTTTACGGTGAGTACAAAAATCCTATTTTTTTTTAAAGTCAGCAGCTACAAACACTGTAGCTGCTGACTTTTAATAAGGACACTTACCCGTCCTACTCGCCCGCGATGTCAGCCCCCCCGAGGTCGATCCCTCGATCCTGGCAGCTCCCGGCGCCGCCATCCTCAGTAAGGGAAACAGGCAGTGAAGCCGTACGGCTTCACTGCCCATTTCCTACTGCGCATGCGCAAGTCTTGCATTGTTTTCTGCATGGGCGGCTTGCTCTCTGGGATACACACAGTTCCCAGAAGGCAGCGTGCCCCATTCACCAGAAGACAACACGAGGTGGATGCGGAAGAAGACCAGCCGCGGATAAGGAAGAGGCAGATTAGGGACTTCCGCATAGCAACCGGTATTTCTGGTGAGTAAAAAAAAAAAGTTTTTTTCAATTTTTTTTCTTTCTATTTTTTTGCGAATTTTTTTTTTTAGGTTGGAACTTCACTTTAATATATACAATCTGGAGGAAAGAAGGGACACATGACTGAAACCTTTAAATACATCAAGAGGGTGAATAAGGTTCAGGAGGGCAGTTTTTTCAATATGAAATCAAAATCAAGATCACAGGGACATGACCTCAAACCTGACTGGAGGAAAGTTCAAAACAAATCTTAGAAAGTATTGTTTTACTGAAAGGGTAGTTAATGCTTGGAATAAACTTCCAGCAGAGGTAGTGAGATATTCAACAGTAAATGGCTTCAAACATGCTTGGGACAAACATAGATCTATAGTTGGACAATAAAGTTAACAAAAAAAACAAAACAAAAAAGAAAAAATGGGCAAACTCGATGGACTACTCAGTCTTTTTCTGCTGTCACTTTTCTGTGATTTGATTATAATGATTCATGTTAGTTAAATTAAAATGTAACCAGCTTCCTTCTATTATTTTTATACATTTTTACATAAATCAGTTGGGACTCACAACGTAATACTGTGCCGGTTCAAAGCCATGTACTGTATCAGCCTCAAGCTGTGTTTTGTGCTCCCTCTTTTGGCCATTTGGAGGTAATACAGACTGCGGATGGATTTATGATACTGAATAGTATGTGTACGTGTAATAATTACTCAAAGCAGGTGTATTGTTGTGGCTTAATGGATTATATGAATAGCAATGCATGTTTTTCTGAATATCAGGCTGACAGCAAGCTTCCTGATACAAGGGGATAATTTTACAACGTAATTTGATTTAAACATATATTTCCTATTATTTCTAACATCTCTATGTTCTTCTACTGAATGTATTTTAAAATTGAATCCATATTACTACAGTAATTGCCTACTTAGTAAGGCAATGCAATAAATAATGATGACGTAAATGTGTGGAGTAACAAATACGCATTTTTGATCACACATTATCATTTATTATTGCAATTCCTTATTGAATAAGGAACCCTTTAATACATTTTCCGCTACTGTTATTGTTTGTATTAATAGTAAATAATAGTAATAGAAAAGTGAATGCAATGGTATTCTTGTGTGTAAATTATGTACTTCATAAATATGTGTGTTTAATGTCCCTCTTCTCTTTACAGATTCATCCTTGTGTTCAGCTGCCTGGTGCTCTCTGTATTTTCCACAATTCCTGAATTTCATAATTTATCCAACAAAGGCCTGTTCATACTGGTGAGAAGTCCATAGTTCTCCTCTTTCTCTCTGTCCGTCTACCTTTTGCTTTATCACCTTTAGTATCCTTTTATATCTACTATTTGAACCCATGCTTCACTCCTTGTTTGGCTGAGTCTCTGAAGCTGGTTAGACTTTATACAATTTTGTCATACAGGGCCAGACTGTGTATAAACTGTAAAATGGTTGAGTATCCCTGCTATGCATCTCTGACATTTCTTAAACAGCGGATAAAGCAAAGCAATATGTCATGTAGTAACAACCATGCTTAGGCCAGTGGAGCTATTTTGCTATGATGTAGAATCACAACACTGTCACACCATGACCAGAATTATGCTTCCTAAATATAAACTCTACATATGTACTCTTGTTTTTCCTCTCCTCCTGTGCCTCACTTAGTTCTAGCTGCTTGCTATCATTAACAGGAGATTAGGTTAATTGAATTTTTACATCCATTTTTGTATAATGCAAACTTTGATTACTTTTGTGAGTATTTTCCGTTAAACTAGCCACTTCTTGCAATGATAACTTAGAACGGTGTATTTTAATCACTGTTTTCTATCAGAGGGGTAGATTTCCGAGGATTACAAGATCTTTCCACCTAAAAATTTACTGCAACTATTGCTTCTAACCCACACATTCTTACATTTAAGGGGTGTATTTATACAAACAAATGCAGAGCTATTCACGCTGTGAAAATGCATGTGCATTTGTTCTGTGTGAATGAGGGCAAAAAAATAATGTTATTAGGTTATTTTCGCTCCAGGTTAAATGTCATTAATTCATTAAAATAGAGTGGTTGGGGAACATATGCATTATAGCCACTAGATAGAGCTGACAATCATAGTACCGTATATACTTGAGTATAAGCCGACCCAAATATAAGCCGAGGTACCTAATTTTACCACAAAAAACTGGGAAAACTTATTGACTCGAGTATAAGCCTAGGGTGAGAATGCAGCAGCTACTGTAAGCGGAAAAACAATGCCCATTTGCAGCTTCACTGTGCCGATTTGCAGGCCTCACTGTGCCCATTTTCACGCCACTGTGCCCACTGCAACCTCACTGTTCCCAACATCACTGTGCCCATTGCAATCTCACTATGCCCATTGCAACCTCACTGTGCCCATTGCAACCTCACTGTGCCCAACCTCACTGTGCCCATTGCAACCTCATTGTGCCCATTGCAACCTCATGTGCCCATTGCAACCTCACTGTGCCCACTGCAACCTCACTGTGCCCAACCGCACTGTGCCCATTGCAACCTCCCTGTGCCCAACCTCACTGTGCCCATTGCAACCTCACTGTGCCCATTGCAACCTCACTGTGCCCAACCTCACTGTGCCCATTGCAACCTCACTGCTCCCATCGCAACCTCATTGATGGCAGTATCTTTTATTGTTCCAGTCCACTATGCACGTGAGATGGCTTGCCTAGTAATATATTTGGATATAGGGATGAGCCCCATATCGGGGGTGTTTGCCCGTTTGCCGAATGCCGAACATTATGGGGCGTTCGCGGGAAATTCGAGCGCCCGCAGAACGCCCCATAATAAACGGCGAGACCGTCAATGCACTGTGAGATTGCAGTGCATTGACAGCTGCTGATTGGCCAAAGCAGGCACCTAACCTGCATGTTTTGCCAATCACAGCGCGCTCTGCTGTGAGAGCCATGATTGGCCAAAGGCAGGCTGCCTTTGGCCAATCATGGCTCAGGGGGTTGAGTCCACCCCATACTATGTAAGGCTGCTTACATGGCAGCCGTACATAGTTTTATGAATGAGAGCAGCAAAATGATATTTGTAAAGGAAAAAAATCCATACCAAACCCGTATCCGAGTACGCAACCTGGCAGGCTGCAGGAAAAGGGGGGGACGAGAGAGCGCCCCCCCTCCTAAACCGCAAAACACCTTGTCCCCATGTTGATGGGGACAAGGGCCTCTTCCCCACAATCCTTGCCCGGTGGTTGTGGGGGCCTGCGTGCAGGGGGCTTATCGGAATCTGGAAGCCCCCTTCAACAAGGGGAACCCCATATCCCGCCCCCCTATGTGAATGGGTATGGGGTACATTGTATGTATTGTACAAGTCCTTTATTTTAAAAAAAACTGAAAAACTCCTCCTCGATGGGAGGCGTCCCGTGACTGCAGGCTTTTTGCAATGACAGCTGTTATATAGCTAAGGGCGGGGCCACCAGGTGACATAAAGGGGTGACCCTGGCCCCCTATGATGTTACGTGACATCACATGATGCCAGAAGGGGACGGGGTCACCCGTTTACGTCACCGGGTAGCCCCATCCTCAGCTATATACAGTGGGGATCGAAAGTTTGGGCACCCCAGGTAAAAATGTGTATTAATGTGCATAACGAAGCCAAGGAAAGATGGAAAAATCTCCAAATGGCATCAAATTACAGATTAGACATTCTTATAATATGTCAAAAAAAGTTAGATTTTATTTCCATCATTTACACTTTAAAAATTACAGAAAACAAAAAAATGGCGTCTGCAAAAGTTTGGGCACCCTGCAGAGTTAATATCTTGTACTGCCCCCTTTGGCAAGTATCACAGCTTGTAAACGCTTTTTGTAGCCAGCCAAGAGTCTTTCAACTGTTTTTTGAGGTATCTTTGCCCATTCTTCCTTACAAAAGTCTTCCAGTTCTTTGAGATTTCTGGGCTGTCTGTCACGCACTGCTCTTTTAAGGTCTATTCATAGGTTTTCAATAATGTTGAGGTCAGGAGATTGTGAAGGCCATGGCAAAACCTTCAGTTTACGCCTCTTGATGTAATCCCCCGTGGATTTTGAGGTGTGTTTAGGATCAATATCCATTTGTAGAAGCCATCCTCTCTTTAACTTCAGCTTTTTCACAGATGGCATCAAGTTACCATCCAAAATTTGCTGAAATTTTATTGAATCCATTTTTCCTTCTACTCGTGAAATGTTCCCTGTGTGACTGGCTGCAATACAACCCCAAAGCATGATTGATCCACCTTCATGCTTAACAGTTGGACAGAGGTTCTTTTCATTAAATTCTGTGCCCTTTCTTCTCCAAACGTACCTTTGCTCATTCCGGCCAAAAAGTTCTATTTTAACCTCATCGGTCCACAGAACTTGTTTCCAAAATGCCTCAGGCTTGTCTATATGTTCATTTGCAAAGTTCAAACGCTGATTTTTGTGGTGAGGACATAGAAGAGGTTTTCTTCTGATGACTCTTCCATGAAGACCATATTTGTACAAGTATCTCTTTATAGTGGAATAGTGTACCACAACTCCAGTGTCTGCCAGATCTTTCTGGAGGGATCGTGCAGTCAAACGTGGGTTTTGAATTGCTTTTCTCACAATCCTGCGAGCTGTTCTGTCTGATATTTTTCTTGGTCTTCCATATCTTGCTTTAACTTCCACTGTTCCTGATGACTGCCATTTCTTAATTACATTCCGAACAGAGGATATTGACATCTGACGCTTTGCTATCTTCTTATATAGCCTTCTCCAGCTTTGTGAGCGTCAACTATTTTCAGTTTCAGTTTTCTAGACAACTGCTTAGAAGAACCCATGGTGCTGATTGTTGGGGCAAGGTCAGATGAGTCTGGCCATTTAAAACCTTTGAGATTGACATCACCTGGTCTTCCCAGACGATGATTGAGAACAATCCATGACACTGGCAGGTCTCAGCTTTGCAAAGGGGGCAGTGCATGCTATAAATTCTGCAGGGTGCCCAAACTTTTGCAGATGCCATTTTTTGGTTTTCTGTAATTTTGAAAGTGTAAATGATGGAAATAAAATCTAACTTTTTTTGACATATTATAAGAATGTCTAATCTGTAATTTGATGCCATTTGGAGATTTTTCCATCTTTCCTTGGCTTCGTTATGCACATTAATACACATTTTTACATGGGGTGTCCAAACTTTCGATCCCCACTGTAACAGCTGTCATTGCAAAAAGCCTGCAGTCACGGGACACCTCCCATTGAGTTTTTCCTTTTTTTTTTTTTCTTGGGTCATCGGCGCTGTCATAGAAGATGGAGTTACATCGCGGGACACTTTTTTAATATATTTTTTAAATAAAGAACTTGTCCCAAACTGTCTACTGTCATTTTTACCACTTTGACACTTTTTTTAGTATATGTGTAGGGGTACAATGTACCGGATACCCATTCACATGGGGGGGGGCAGGATCTGGGGATCCCCTTGTTAAAAGGGGCTTCCAGATTTCGATAAGCCCCCCACCCGCAGGCTCCCACAACCACCAGGCAAGAGTTGTGGGGAAGAGGCCCTTGTCCCCATCAACATGGGGACAAGGTGTTTTGGGGGGACCCCAAAACACCCTTCCCGTGTTGAGGGCATGTGGCCTGGTATGGTTCAGGATGGGGGCTCTCTCGCCACCCCTTTTCCTGTGGCCTGCCAGGTTGCGTGCTCAGATAAGGGTCTGGTATGGATTTTGGGGGGCCCCCAACGCCATTTGTTTTTTCACATTTTGGCTCAGGGTTCCCCTTAATAACCATACCAGACCTGTAGGGCCTGGTAATGGACTGGGGGGGGGGGACCCATGCCGTTTTTTTCAACGATTTTTATCTACTGTATATTGCCAGGATCTGACAATTCATTACAGCCACGGGCAGTTTTAAATGACATTTCATCCTTTAGAAATGTTATTTTGCTGTGGCACTGTTATAAACACGGTAAAATGTGCTACTTTACAGGCATACTAAGGACACCCTCCAGGCACGATATTTAAAGGAATTTTTATTGTTTCACTTTTTTTTTAATTATTTTTTTATTCAGTTTGAAAGCATACAAACATTCAACTGTAGGCCACAACCGTGGCTAACAACCACCGGCTATGACATGGTTGCCGGTGGATAATTACAAACAAAAAAAAAAACACAGAAAAACAAAATCCCCCCCTCCACCCCCCAAAGCAGCAAAACAGTTACCAGAGAAAGTCAGGAGTATGGTCCCGTACCCCTCCCCCAGCCGTAGAAATGGGTAATAGTAGGAAGAAAAGAACCAAACAATAAATAAATGAATAGAACACCTCCTCTCAGAGTGATCAACTGCCCTGTTGTAGGAGAACTTACAGTCCTCCAGTACCTCCATTACGTGCATTTCCCTGTGTAGTATACCATTCCTAGGATCAGTAGCTAATGTTTATCTGGGGTGAATCCGATACCGTATCCACAGAAGCCGTCCAGCCCCCCCAAACCTTGTCAAATTTGGTCAGGGCCCCCCTGCTCAAGTATTGTTTCACTTTAAGCATTATTAAAATCACTGCTCCTGAGAAAACGTCAGTTTTTAAAAAATTTTGCCTGTTCTGGTGCAAACTGAACCGGGGGGTGTTCGGCTCATCCCTATTTGGATATTGGAGAAGCCAATGCCTCCTGTCAGTTTATGCATAGTAAGCGTTAGCATGCTGATTTTGGGAGGTTTATAGTTGGATACAAACCTTCGAACATATCTTGAATAGTTGAAAAAAAATGGTGTTGGGGAGGGGAATATGTATTGTTTAACCCCTTCCATACCAGGCCATTGTAAAATGACGCCGGCAGGAACCCTCTCTCCCTCCGGGTGGACGTCATATGACGTCCTGGGTTTGAGGGGGGATATCTGAATGATGCCTGCAGCTAGAGGCATCATTCAGATATCCTTTTGTTCAGCCGGCGATCCTGCGCACCATAAGAATGATCATAGCGCCGCTTGATCATTCTTATAGGCGGCGGGAGGGGTCATCCCCCCCTCCCGCCACCATCCGGTGCTTCGTCGGCGCCGGTGGTGGGTCACGTGACGAGCATAGAGATGACTGGTGACCAGATGGTCACCAGTCATCTCTATGATCGTCGGAGGCCCGGGCGCGATGTGATGACATCACGCCCGGGTCCTCAAATGTAAACAAAGCCGCCATTGCGGCTATAAGTATGAGATCAGTGAATTTCTTTTTCACGATCTCATGCTTTCCAGCCTGGAGGAGAGATGTGGGGTCTTATTGACCCCAAATCTCTTCAGAAAGAGGACCTGTCACACACATTCCTATTACAAGGGATGTTTACATTCCTTTTAATAGGAATAAAAGTGATCAAAAAAAAAAAGTGTAAAAAAAAAAAAAAGTAATAAAAAAAAGTAAAAAAATAAATAAATAATAATATATATATTTTTTAAAACGCCCATCCCCAATAGCTCGCGCTTAGAAGCGAACACACACGTAAGTCCCGCCCGCATATGTAAACGCCGTTCAAACCATGTATGTGAGGTATCGCCGCGTGCGTTAGAGCGCGTGCAACAATTTTGGCACTAGACCTCCTCTGTAACTCTAACCTGGTAACCTGTAAAAATTTTCAAAGCGTCGCCTATGGAGATTTTTAAGTACCGAAGTTTGGCGCCATTCCATGAGTGTGTGCAATTTTAAAGCGTGACATGTTAGGTATCTTTTTACTCGGCGTAACATAAGCTTTCATATTTTACAAAAAAATTGGGCTAGCTTTACTGTTTTGTTATTTTTTAATTCATGAAACCATTTTTTTCCCCAAAAAAAGGCGTTTGAAAAATTATTGCGCAAATACTGTGCAAGATAAAAAGTTGCAACGACCGTCATTTTATTCCCTAGGATGTCTGCTAAAAAAAACATATATATATAATGTTTGGGGGTTCTGAGTAATTTTCTAGCAAAAAAATGATGATTTGTACATGTAGGAGAGAAGTGCCAGAATAGGTCCGGTATGGAAGTGGTATAAAAAGCCCTGTATGGAAGTGGTTAAATAAAGTAGAGGAGCCTTGTTACAGCATTCATTTTTAAGATGGCTGCTCATCCAAACCACGAAAATATGAAAGTAGGCCCCAGTTTAAAATTCAAAATATCAAAATTAGAGTGTTTTATTTCACAGCCAAAATTATTTAGTACAGCACTTTTACTAGGCCATATTTTGAATAAAACACATACCAGCTAGCTTTCAACAATAAAGTCTATATTTGACTAAATAAGGCCACCAAAATATTATAGAAACTATATTCACGGTTTAAACACTTGCACTAGGCTGCTTTTCCTTGTCAAAATATTTTATTAAGGCATACAGAGGGTATCATACATACAATCTTGATTATGCTTATATTAACAAACGTAATAATTCCTTTATTTTCCAAAAGCTAGATTTTTGTTAATTTTAAAGGAGGTTGCTTAACAAACTAAACATGCAATGTATCAATATTTTAGTTCCTTTAAGAGGTTTGCAAGTAGTATATGTTTCCTTAAAACATTCTTATTGTCAATAAATTCATAACGCCTAGAAGATTTAAGTTATGATGGAGATATGGAATATAAATTCAAACAATGTTCTTATGTATACCCGATGAAATATTTATAAAAAGGAAGGAAAATGAAACGAATATATACATAATAAAGAAAAAATAGTGGTGAAAGAAAGATAGAAGAGGAGAGGAGAGGAGAGTAGAGTAGTGTAGAAGTCCGTGGGGTTAGACCCAGAGCCGCCGCCGCTACTATAGATAATTCATTTAAATCCTTTGTATCAGTTACCATGGTAAGAGAACTTTGGTGTCAAAGGTTGATGGACTAATGTAATTGATCCAGGGTTGCCACAATTTTTCAAATTTGGGGATCGTGTCCATATCTATCGCAGTCATTTTAGCATATGTCATCGCACTATTCATTCTGGTCTTTGATTCGTGTATATTTAATTGGGTTGATTTCCATGCTTTTGCTAATGTTTGTTTAGCTGTTGTAAAAAGTTGTACTAATAATTTAAATTGCATATGTGTTATGCTTTCTGGTTTCAGGTTAAGTAGAGCTATTCCCGGGTCAAATGGGATTGTCTTATTAAGCATTTCAGATGCCATTTTAAAGAGTTCTTTCCAGAATTTTTGTGCTGTTGGACACGACCACCAAACATGAAACTGTGTCCCTGTCTCTGTACATCCCCGAAAACATTGTGCTGAATAATTTGGAACATATTTCGCTATTCTTGCAGGCACAAGGTACCATCTAGTTAGTAGTTTATAATTAGCCTCAACCGCTAATATATTAGGGGAGGCCGATTTAGTTGTTATCCATATTTGATTCCATTCTGAGTTTTCTAATTCTCTTTGTAAGTCTCCTTCCCATTTTCGAGCGTATTGTGGTTTGCCCCCATCTTCTTGTGTCAGTAATTGAGAATATAAGGCAGATATAGCACCCTTTGTGTGTGGGTCTTTCTTACATATTGTTTCAAATTTAGTCATTTGGGATGTTTGAGTAGAAGAATTAAAAAATGGTGTGAAGAAGTTTTTTATTTGAAGATATCTGAATAGTTCTGATTGTGGTAAGCCGTAAGTTTTACATAGGGTCGGAAATGGGATAAACGATGATATTGACACAAAATTATACATATAAAGAATGTCTCTAGATGTCCATTCTCTAAAAGTTTTGGGGTAGACCCATGCTGGATAGAATGCAGGATTTTTGTAAAATGAGAGTAGCGGATTATGTAAAGATTGTAGTTGATATTTAATTTTCGACCTATCCCAAAGGGAGATAAAATGTTTGGTGATAGGATTTTGTATATTTTTGCAGTGTTTTGGGGGGATCCAAAGTAAGTTCGAGACTGAAATTGGATCACTCTCAGCAGCTTCTATTAATACCCATAATGGGATTTCTTTTTTTGCATGGTATTTACTGAGGCTAGCGACATGTGCTGCCTTATAGTAACTTGCAAAGTTGGGGCAGCCTAAGCCCCCTTGTAGTCTGGGTAAGAAAAGTGTGCTTTGTTGTATTCTCGGTTTGGTAGAACCCCAAATGAACTTTGATACTTTTTTCTGTAGTATCCTTAGATAATATGCTGGTATCGGGATTGGCAAGACTCTGAATAAGTATAGAATTTTTGGCAGTATCGTCATTTTTACCGCATTTATTCTTCCCATCCATGATATTGGGAGGTGTGCCCAAGAGTTCATTAAGTTTGTTAGATGTTTCAATATCTGTGGATAGTTATGAGAGAATAAATCCGAGAGAGATGCTGTCAGTTTGATACCTAGGTATGATATTGCTCCCTCAGTCCATGCATATGGGAGACCTATTTTGGCGGCCGATAATTCAATACTTGATAGAGATATGTTCATTATTGAACTCTTCTTGGAATTGATAACTAGGCCTGAAAGAGTGGCAAATTTATTAGGAATTGGGGTTAGGTTAGGACCAGATATTTGTGGGGATGAAAGAAATAGGAGGATATCATCTGCAAATAAGCATAGTTTGTGCTGGTAACCTCCTACTTCTATTCCTGTTATTGTGGGTTCTAGTCTAATTAGTTGTGCAAGTGGTTCTATGAGTAAAGCGAATAGTAATGGTGAGAGTGGACAGCCTTGTCTTGTACCCCTCTCAATATCAAATGGTTCCGATCTATATCCTGCATATCTTACGTACGCTTTTGGCTTATCATAAAGTGCTTTGATCCAAGTCATAAAATTTGGGCCAAAACCCCATTTTTGTAATGTATAGGTCATGTAAGTCCAGGATACTGAATCAAAGGCCCTTCTGATATCGAGAGAGAGAAAGCAGGCAGGAATTTTACGTTTTTTCGCTATTTGTGCTAAGAGAACTGCTCTTCTAACATTATCTCCTGCTTGGCGTGAGGGCATGAATCCTACCTGATCACGATGTACTAGTGTTCCTATAATTGAGTTTAAACGTGTTGCTAGTATTTTTGTCAATATTTTAATATCCACATTTAACATGGAAATGGGACGGTAGTTACTGCTGAGTGTATCATCCGTGTGTGGTTTTGGAATCATACATATAATTGCTGTCAATGATTCTTGCCTAAATGTTTTGTTTCTCAATATTTCATTGTAGGCTTCTACCAGCATGGGGGAAAGAATATCCCTGTATGTTCTGTAGTATAATGATGAGTAACCATCTGGCCCAGGTCTTTTATTTATTTTTAATTCCTTTATGGCTGTGATGACTTCATCCTTTGAAACTGTTTTTTCTAGCAATGTTTTTTGAGATTCCGTCATTTGTGGGAGGTTAATTCGTGAGAAAAATGAATCTGCTTCAGAGGTGTTGAATGAATTTGTTTCCTTGTATTGAGTTTTTAGATATGTGCTGAATTTTTGGACTATTTTTTGTGGATTGCAAGTGTATATATTATTGGCTAATTTGAGCTTGATAGGTTTATAGGATCTATTGATGGATTTTAGTGCTTTCGCTAGGAGTGTACCTGGTTTATTAGATTTCATATAAAATGAATGATTAGTTTTACATAACATTTTTTCTGCTGAATCTGTGAGGAAGAGGTCATATTCTAAGCGAGTTTTCTCGAGATGTGTTTTTGCAGTGGGGGTAGGATTATTCTGAAAGGCCATAAATGCAGTGTTAAATTCTTTTTCAAATTTTTGTGCGAGTGTTTTACGTTCTCTTTTCAGGATCCCTAATTTTTGTTGAGAAATTCCCCTGAGTACAGGTTTATGTGCTTCCCAAAGTGTGAGTGAAGAGATTTCTGGGCTAGTGTTATGCTTCAAGTAAGTTATTAGCTCACGTTCTATATGTGTGCGGTAAGAGGGGTGTTTGAGTAGCACATCTGGAAGGTACCATGATGGATCATGCGATTTTGGCAGAATAGAGGCTATGGTAGTATATACCGCATCGTGGTCTGACCATGGGATGGGGAGAATGGTTGAAGATGTTATCTCTGGGGCCATTCCTATTGTTATGAAAATATGGTCTATTCTGCTGAATGTTTGATGAGGATTAGAGTAGTAGGAGTAGTTCCTTTTCGTTGGGTTAGATTCTCTCCAAGTGTCAATCAAATTGTATTTAGATAGAAGCTGAGAGAGTGACCATTTGGATTGGTGATTTGTTGGGGTATAAGGTGATCTATCGAGGAATGGTAGAAGGACAGTGTTTGAATCCCCACACACAAAAAGTGTTCCTATCTTAGCACTAGGCTGCTTTTCAAACATAGCCCACACCAGCCATCCTTTAAATAAAATACAAAAATCAACATTAGAGTGTATTTATTTAATATTGTAGGGACTACATGCACAATATTGTATTTATTTATTTCAGGTACGTGTATAGCGCCATCAATTTACGCAGAGCTTTGCATATACATTCAGTCCCTACCCTCAAGGAGCTTACAATCTAAGGTCCCTAACTCACATTGATATATACACATACTTGGGCCAGATTACACAGGATCCAATTAACCTCCCAGCACATCTTTGGAATGTGCTGCTAGGCAAAAGTGCTAACCACTACACCACTGTGTTTTTTTCTTGGGAGAGTGCATGTGATCAGCACGGTGCCAATCAGCACTGTCCAGACAGAGGGTCAGGGGTCCTGCAGTCTGATAGGACAATTGTGGGAAAATGAAAACTCCTCCTACAAGCTTTAGTAGGAACTGATAGAAGTCACAAGACTGCTATATACTGCTGATGAGAAAAGGTATTTAGCTGTTTATATTTACTAAAATTATTGCATTTTCATGTTCTGTGTACTCTGGGAGTCCAGATATAGTGAATGCATGGTCCTGGGTTTAGTAACACTTTAATCACCTTCAGTAGGCCCCATTTTGAATAGAAGAGACACTGGTAACATTCAATAAAATAAACAACAACCTTGGAGTGTATTTATTTAATTAAAAAAGCCACTAAAATAATGTAGTGACTACATGCACAATATTTAATCACTTTCAGTAGGCCCCTATTATGAATAGGAAAGACACTAGTTAACTTTTAAAAACACTACCAAAATAATGTAGTGACTATCTGCACAGTATTTCATAATTTTTACTAGGCCACATTTTGAACAAGAGAAACGCTCATCTTCCAGAGAGCAAGCTCAGGAGGCTCAGAGAGCAAGCTCAAGCTGTAGCGAGAGCATCATCCCCTCAGCTGGCTCTGTTACAAAAGGAACCTCATAGATTGTATCACTAGTTGAATAGTCTTGCTGTAGATAGAAAGTGCACATTTCATTATGTAATTTGGCCTTTACATTGCATAGTTTCTTAAAATGTTTTAAATAAAGTTGTGTATGCTTTAAATGTGACTACAAACACAAAGGGAAAAAAACACATTAAATATCTATGATAAAAAAAAAAAACTTGAGTAGTAAAGCAGAGAAGGCGAGGAAATAGTTCATTAGGGTGGATTAAGATAACATGTAGGCACAGTTTTGTGTTTAAATAAAATAAAATAAAAACACACATACAGAATCTCACAAAAGTGACTACACCCCTCACATTTTTGTAAATATTTTATTATAACATTTCATGTGAGAACACTGAAGAAATTACACTTTGCTACAATGTAAAGTAGTGAGTGTACAGCTTGTATAACAGTGTAAATTTGCTGTACCCTCAAAATAACTCAACACATGGCCATTAATGTCTAAACCGCTGGCAACAAAAGTGAGTACACCCCTAAGTGAAAATGTCTAAATTGAGCCCAAAGTGTCAATATTTTGTGTGGCCACCATTATTGGAGTTCTCTTCCACTCCTCCATGACGATATCACGGAGCTGGTGAATGTTAGAGAGCTTGCGCTCCTCCACCTTCCATTTGAGGATGCCCCACAGATGCTCAATAGGGTTTAGGTCTTGAGGCATGCTTGGCCAGTCCATCACATTTACCCTCAGCTTCTTTAGCAAGGAAGTGGTCGTCTTGGAAGTGTGTTTGGGGTCATTATCATGTTGGAATACTGCCCTGCGGCCCAGTCTCTGAAGGGAGAGGATCATGCTCTGCTTCAGTATGTCACAGTACATGTTGGCATTAATGGTTCCCTCAATGAACTGTAGCTCCCCAGTGCCGGCAGCACTCATGCAGCCCCAGACCATGACACTCCCACCTCCATGCTTGACTGTAGGCAAGACACACTTGTCTTTGTACTCCTCACCTGGTTGCCGCCACACACGCTTGACACCATCTGAACCAAATAACTTTATCTTGGTCTCATCAGACCACAGGACATGGTTCCAAGCTTTCTTGTGCATCATCTTTAGAAGAGGCTTCCTTCTGGGACAACAGCCATGCAGACCAATTTGATGCAGTGTGTGGCGTATAGTCTGAGCGCTGACAGGTTTTTACCCTCACCCCTTCAACCTCTGCAGCAATGCTGGCAGCACTCATACATCTATTTCCCAAAGACAACCTCTGGATATGACGTAGAGCATGTGCACTCAACTTCTTTGGTCGACCAAGGCGAGGCCTGTTCTTAATGGAACCTGTCCTGTTAAACCGCTGTATGGTCTTGGCCACCGTACTGCAGCTCAGTTTCAGGGTATTGGCAATCTTCTTATAGCCTAGGCCATCTTTATGTAGTGCAACAATTCTTTTTTTTAGATCCTCAGAGAGTTCTTTGCCATGAGGTGCCATGTTGAACTTCCAGTGACCAGTATGAGAGAGTGAGAGCGATAAAACCACATTTAACACACCTGCTCCCCATTCACACCTGAGACCGTGTAATACTAATGAGTCACATGACATTCGGGAGGGAAAATGGCTAATTGGACACAATTTGGACATTTTCACATATGCTCACTTTTGTTGCCAGCAGTTTAGACATTAATGGCCATGTGTTGCGTTATTTTGAGGGGACAGCTAATTTACACTGTTATACAAGCTGTACACTCACTACTTTACATTGTAGCAAAAAGCGTCATTTCCTCAGTGTTGTCACATGAAATGATATAATAAAATATTTATAAAAATGTGAGGGGTGTACTCACTTTGTGAGAAACTGTATATTTTATATATATATATATATTTATATATATATATATATATATATATATATATATACACACACACATATATACACACACACATACATACACACATGTTCACTTGGTTGGTTTAATAAATGAGCATATACAAAGTATGTGCAAGAAATTACAGATACTTGCAGGCTTATGTAATTAAACAGTGCCACGTCTAAATAAATATTTATCTATTTATCGTACTCAAACATAAAGGAATTTTTTTTGTACTGGACCTTCAGTAAACTAGATGCTGATTGGTTGCTCTGCAAATATTGAATAAGGCCATTATATCTATTCTACAATTTCCTAAATGAATGGTAACTAATGCAATAGAAGTTTAGAAGAACAAGCAAAACAATTTAAGAATGAGAGTGCAGTATCAGACATAACAGACCTTTTAGCACAATTCCCAGGTTGCTCAAACAGCATTAAATGATTCAAGTTTGTTGTTCAAACTGGCTGAAAGATATTCCATATGTCTTACATCAGGTATTTTTCTGTGCAGACTGAACAAACAAATGGGTAGATGCTGTCAGGATATGATGAATCAGTAAAGTGACCTTGTCCTTAGGTAATGGGAATCCAAGACAGAAATGCAATGGTATATAATATTTCTGGTTATTAGAGTACTTAGTACTAACTTGGTTACTTAGAAGAAAGCTCATGCCTGTGTAATATGCTGAATAGACGTGATTTTTATTCTCACCCTTTAGAGACACTTTCTGACTTTTCTTCTATTAGTAAAAGCTTGCTTTTTTAGAAGTTTTGTGAGGCACATATAGATTCCTTAAAAAAAAAAAAAAAAAAAAAACACTGGTAAAGAATTAGGACCAAGGATCTAAACCTTTGGACCCCTGTCACAATTCTGTCGTTGTCTGTGTCCTATTTGTATAGATTTCCCACCACTTCCCGTCCCATTGATACAGAAAATGAGGGACATCTATACTGGAACAGAGACAGAAGAAAAATCCTTTTTGCTGGAATAAAACAAGTAGGATTTGGTATATCATAGGGAAACATTTTCTATGCCATATACAGTATAATAGCTGTTTGGAGAAGAAAGTGCTTTTAATATGTAAAGGATTTTTTTGCAGGACAAGGGGCTAGGAAGGGCGAATGAACATCAGGGCCTCTAATTTTTCAATAACAAAATGTATTGTATTCTAGAAAAGAATACAGGACATTTTATGAATGGAGGAAGGGGGACAGCAAGCGACGCTCTTCTTGACTGTATGAAAGATGGAACTGTGAGTGTAAGTTTGGGTTTTATTAAAGCTGCAGCATCCACATATGAAACACCCATCATTATAGGAAATTAATTGGCTCATAGTAAAGGTCAAAAACATTGAAACGCATTGGAGAGAGGGGGTTTGAGTGATCTTTCCTTTTACACCAGATGGTTTAATTCATTTGTACATCGGCTTTTATCCTGGAGCGTAGCACCTTTTTTTTTATCTACAATTATTATATCATTTTTATTATTTATATACAAATTCTTTCTAAGAAGATAGCAAATCAGTAGCTTTTTATTTTCAGACTTTTTCCTATAGGCAAGATGAGCCACTTATGTGACTTATTCAGTTGTATGTTCAGTCATGTTTTATGTTTTAGCATTAGCTATTGATCTCTGTAAAAAAAAAGCTTTTAAACCCCTTCCTGCCTAAACCTTTTTCTGACATTTGTTGCTTACAAGTGAAAATTCATATTTTTTGCTAGAAAATTACTTAGAACCCCCAAACATTATAGATATATTTTTTAGCAGAGACCCTAGAGAATAAAATTGCAATCGTTGCAATATTTTATGTCACACTGTATTTACGCAGCGGTCTTTCAAATGCAATTTTTGGGGAAAAAATACACTTTCACAAATTACAAAAAAAAACAAAACAGTAAAGTTAGCCCAGTTTTTTTGTATAATGTGTAAGATGATGTTACGCCAAGTAAATAGATACCTAACATGTCATACTTTAAAATTGTGGACACTCGTGCAAAGGCGACAACCTACTTAAAAATCTCCATAGGTGACAATTTAAAAATTTCTACAGGTTACCAGTTTAGTTACAGATGAGGTCTTGTGCGAGAAATATTGCTCTTGCACTAATGATTGCGGCGATACCTCACATGTGTGGTTTAAACATTGTTTACATTTGCGGTCGCTTCAGCACGCGAGCACGGAGGGATGGGGCGCTTTAAAAAAAAATTGTTTATTAATTAATTTATTTTTTTAATTCTTTACACTGTGCCTTTGAAAAAAAAAATCAGGTCACTTTTATTGCTGTCAGAAGGAATGTAAACATCCCTTGTGACAGCAATAGTCAGTGACAGGTACTCTTTATGGAGAGATCTGGGGTCTATAGGACCCCAAATACCTCCTTTGCACTTAAAACTATTTAAAACGGCAAGTTTGGCTGTTTTTAATGCGGTAATTTTTTTAAATTTTGGTGCAAGGTTTTCCGTAAGTCGGAAGTGATGTCATGACATCGCTTCCGGATTACTAGATCCGAGACCCAATTGAAGCCGATTTCCACTTTGTTCGGGTCTTCAGCCAGCCAGTGGATGTGCCAGCTGGTCGCTCGGGCCTCCCGATGGGACAGGAGAGCCCGGGATCAGTTGTTATTAAGGTACAACCCCTTCAAGCCGAGGCCGCATATTTGCGTATGGTCGGTGGGAAGGGGTTAAAGAAACACTATTACAATGTCCACTCAAGATAAAGTTATCAAAGTTACACTGTTGAAATCTCCCCTCCACCACCTACTGATACTCACCTTTACGGCAATCTCCTCCACTCCTTCCTCCTTTACAACTGGCACCAGAATCCCCAGTTTCAGCTGGTATGGCACACTAAGAGCAGTGACATAACTCCTTCTGTCACGTGGCAGTGCTTTGGCCTAGCAGTTGGTTGCTAGACCTAAGCCCTGTCACAAGGAAGAAATTCATAGGCTCCCTATACCCAGAAGCACCGGGTATTGTTGCCATCTGAAGGAATGGAAGAGGAGTATTGGCAAGTTGAGTATCAATGGGCCTGGGTGGCCCCTTTACACAGGCACTGTCACTTTGTCCTAAATGGGCAATAAGTAGCTTACAACTACTATGCAAGCCATTATCGATATCTGTACACTTGCACACACCTCACTCAGTATCCTTGTTATCGATGAGATCTGCACTCCAGTTTATAACATCACACATGAGGCCTTATGCCTCTATATCACACAAGCAAAACACACTGTCTCCAGGCAGTGTGGCTTCCACGTACACTTACAAATGTGTGCAACTAAATTATAATCGCAAATTGTTGAGACAGTGTCAATGTTTTTTTGTTTTTTTTTGGCTGGCTAGCTGATATCAGTGCTAGGAATTTTTTGTACTGTTTGCTGTATAACCTATGCCTCTTCATCACACTCAATGTTTCTCCCTTTAGTACCCCAGGCTGTTAAGGGCAAAATTACTAAACAATTTAGTATTTTGCTTCATTGAGCTACAGTGTCTGTTGAAGCGGAATTAAACACTACTATATATATATATTTTTTTAAATGGGCCCTCAGGAGCTTTATGTCACAAAGTGCTAAAAAAGACCACATATTATGGCAGACTTACCTGTCAAATGAAGCCCTCCAGTGCTGTGCTGTTAGCGCTCCAGCTGGTACCAGACACTTTTCACCTTCTCCCAGTCTTCCTTTCAGGTTTCCTCTGTACAGCTGCTCGAATGACCAGGCCATGATGATGTCAATTCCGCACATGTGCACCAGAGGCACTTCATCACTGCACAGAGCAGTGTCATAAATGTACTTTGAGCTGCGTATGTGCGGCTTAGTGTACATTACCGCTAACTGGCAAGGAGAAGCAAATATGACCGAAGAGACCACTAGGGTGGTCCTGTCAGTATATATATTTTTTAAATCAAAGGTATTCTACTATAGGATTCCCACATATTTCACAAGCAGCTAAGGTGAGGTTAAAAAGCACAAAATGAAAAAAAAAATTACAATAAAGATCAATATAAATACTTGAGACTATATATTTAAATTGGTTGCAAAGGCTAAAAGTTTTTTTTTTACCTTCATGTATTCTATGCATGAAGGTAAAAAAAACATTCTGTGTGCTGCTCCCCCCAGCCCTCCCCAGTACTTACTTGAAATCCATCTCGATCCAGCTATGTGCACGAGAGCCTCGGCTGCCCTGGGACTCCCTCTCCTCATTGGCTCCCACTGCTGTCAATCACAGCCAGTGAGCCGATGAGGAAAGATCAGGGAGAATCTTATGGACGCATAAATCAGGGCTCAAGAGATAGCAAGCATCTTGCTATTGAGGGCATTGGTCAAGGAGAGGAGCCAGGAGCGCCAGCTGGGGACCCGAGAAGAAGAGGATTGGGGCTGCACTGTGCAAAACCACAGAGCGGGTAAGTATAACATGTTTGTTATAACAAAGCCAAACCTTTAATACCACTTTAGGATGACTGGTGTTATGATGCTTACACATCACAATCTAATGTTACAATCTCTGTATAACCCCTTTAAGAAGGATAGCCTGTACACATTACAGCCTGATTGTACAATCCCTGTGCAGTCTCTGATAGATTTACTATTTAGGCCGCCCTAGGCAATTCTGTTAGTATCCATTTGATAAGTCTATGTTTGGTGGTAGATCTGCTAGGAGATTTTACAAACAATCAGTGTTTTTTACTATCTCATGGAAGATTTAAGGTACTTATGGCGCGTACACACGATCGGAAATTCCGACAAGAAAAGTCCGATGTGAGCTTTTGGTCGGAAATTCCGACCGTGTGTAGGCTCCATCTGACTTTTCCTGTCGGAATTTCCGCCAGCAAAAATTTGAGAGCTGGTTCTCAAATTTTCCAACGGAAAAAATTCCATTCCATTCCATTCCATCTGTAGCAATTCAGACGCATGCTCAGAAACAATTTGACGCATGCTCGGAAGCATTGAACTTAATTTTCTCGGCTCGACGTAGTGTTGTACGTCACCACGTTCTTGACGGTCGAAAGTTCCGAGAACTTTTGTGTGACCGTGTGTATGCAAGCCAAGCTTGAGCTGAATTCCGTCGGAAAAACCATACAAGGTTTTTCCGTCGGAAAATCCGATCGTGTGTACGCGGCATCATTTAAACCCAAATATCTTTAGATTTCTGAATTATTTTATCTAAATTGAGTAGGTTGCACTCTTAGATTCTAACATGTGTGGCCAGTCTTCCTTGAATTTTTCACATCTGCTAACCTTTGCAAGTCCAACGCTAATCCAAATTAATTTAATAGGACCATTCCAAATTACCTGTTCAAAGTATGGGAACACATTTGGTAGTAAATTTAAAAATGTGTGCTGTGTTTTCCTAGTCTGTTTTTTTTTTTTTTTTTTCTGTTTTAGAATCATTTTAAAATATTATGACTTTTTACAAGGGGTTTGCATTGTTTGCTGACCAAGACAATCCTCTTCTTGTTTCATTTGCAACGAACTTCCAGTACCCCTACTTTGTATGCCTCAAACAGCTGACGTCAGGAGTCCTCACTCCGGACGCAAAGTCTAAATTAAGAAGTCCTTGTGTATCTCCTTTGATGAAGCACAATCGTCTTTGTTTGTGAAAAAGGTGCTGGAGATAGCAAAGGACACATTGCTGATGTTTGGGAAACTAGACCTACCCTGTACTATTAAATCAATATGATGGAGAGGGGATCAGTGTCAATTACTTGTCCGTCATAACATAAGCTCTCCTGATCTTCCTGTATGCAACTGCAAAGGAAGGAAAATATTACTTTGTAATGTTATATTACACGTACAGTAAACTTCCATGATGACAAGCATAAAGTTATATTTTTACAGACATCAAGTCATCACATTCAGAATCTACAGACAATCAACTGAGGGCATCACCTAAGATGAAGAGGCTAGTGACATTGATTGAATGCTCTTTCAAAAAAACTTTAACCCTTCTGTTAGGCACATACAGAACTTGGTGGTTGTGGAGTCCTTATGCCTGTTTCCTCAGACTGGCATTAGTGAAGAGTGGACACATGCATCACAAACTGACTGATCGCAAAGATTGATTAAGCCTGGATCCCCAAAAAAATGGATGTCTTGAAGCAGGCATAGTCTTACTCCTGTTCTCTGTAATAATGGCCATAGGCTACCAGATAGTTGTATTAGAACGATTTGCAGGCAGACATCTATACATCCTCTGTAGTCCCAGGAACTGCATTATTTCTCATTCGACTTGTTCCATGGACAGAGGTATTACTCATATGGTTAATACCTTTCTTCCCTCTTTTTTGTTTATTTTGATAAATTCTGTATTTAAAGAGAAATTTCACCACCTTCCCATTGGGGTTACATTTGCTTGCTTTTAATCCCTTCTTACCTGGTTTGCTGGGACATTCTGAATTCACTTACTCACTCGCACAGCTAATCGAGCGGTGTCCTGCTGTGATTACGAGGCTTTACGCTGGGTCCTGGGCCGTCATCTCCTATCCTGATGCTATCGAGAGCCGGGTGCCTCTTTTGGGTTCAGGCAGGCTCCTGATTACACACTGCCAGGTCTTCCCTGTTCAAGCCACAGGGTAAACTGATGTCTTCTGGGATATCTGATGTAGATATCAAAGGAGACTGCTGGAGTGGGGCTGTTCTAATTCTTGCCTTGGTATGAATGGAAGGTGGAGGTGGACCAAACCAATAATATGAAAAAGTAAACAAAAAACAGTTGCCATTTTTGCGGGAAGGACAGGGGAGGATTATTATAATGCAACTGAGGATTTGGAAGTGAAGATTTACATTAGGTCCACAGCGCATAAAAAGCACACTGGGTAAAATTCATAGACAAAATGAAAAAGGAAATACATTTTCATTGAATTCTGATTTATTATCTGTGGTTGTGAGGAATAAAAGGTTGGTAGGTAAAGATGTTAAAGGTCTTGTAGACAATATGCTGTTTCCCATGTGGATTTTTGATGAATGGAAAGAGAAAGGGGAAAGGTAGAAAATAACTAAGGGGGAGGGGAGTAAGCGAGGGAGTATAGTAGGTAAGAGAAAGAAGGAAAAAAAGGGTGCAAGTTAGCAAGGTGCTAAGGGTCACCGAGCCCTCAAAAAGGGTAGCATCAAATTATGACACATGGGGGCTGATTTACTATAACTCCAGGAAGTACTGAGCACATCGCAAAAAATAGCTCCAATTTTTGACAATTAAAAATTCCATGCGCGAATTTGCGAATGAAAAAGAGCGCTATTAGCAGCAAACAAGTGTTAGTAAATGTGAAATCAGCGCTAATTAGCGAATCCGCGTACGCGCAAATGCCAATTTCCACTAAGTTTTTATATAGCACTGCACTGTAACCATGATCCATGTATGTGAAAGAAACATTTTTATATGAGATGTGCTCTATCTATTGATGTATATTGCAATTAGTATTCCTAGTTTTTTTCCTTCTTTTGCTAACAAATGCAGTTATGAAGGATTATTACATAGTAATGTCTGCTATTATGTAAAATTACATGTATTAAACATTTAGGTTACCTATTTGTTGTATGTTGTTTTTTTCATGTTTTTATTTTTTCATTTAGGTGGCTATAAAGCGGTAATTATTTATGTTCATTCTTTAATCATACTACACTATTATGCAGGTCTTGTACTTAGCACAGTGGCTTAGTGGTCTGCTCCCATGTCTATACAGATCTCATGTTACAAGTTCAAATACCAGCCAACCTACCATCCAACAGCTATGTTTATTATATGCACAAGCAAATTAAAATAAACAAACAAAGAAATGTAAACTGCCCGTTAGCTAGTGTGTGATGTTTGGAAGTCCACACCATAATATTATTGAATAAAAGTGCATTGGCTAATTGGCATTCACCTATTTTCAGCATATGCTGCTTTGGCTAATTGGCTAACTGGCTAATAGGCATTTGCCTTTTTTCACCAATACAATCTTTTAGTATCTCTCTGTGGGATTTGAACTCATGAGTGCTTCAAAGCCTGAGTTTTTCAAGGTTGAAGTGCTGACCACTAGCCTATTGAGCGTAGCACAAACATCTACTAGTGTGTGTAGGTTAAGGAGATATTTCTTGCACCTACAGGTAAGCCTTAATCTAGGCTTACCTGTAGATGCAAGTTGTCTAAGTGGGTTTACAACCACTTTAATATTATTGTAACAACCATGCTCATGCTGATGTGGTATTGGCTAAAAGGTATTCGCCTCTTTTCAGCATATGCTGCTGAGTGTTTGATGGTGGGACTACTTTATATTCTAGGTATAATAGTACTCAGCACAGTGACTTAGGCCCCTTTCACACTTGTGCGACCTGAAATTTGTGTGATTTTGATGCGACTTTAAGCAATGCCTGTGTAATCTTGAGGTCTATGGACGCAGGAGTCGCAGGGAAAGGCGTGCAAACTTCCGTCTGCATTTGTTCTGCGATCCCAGGGAATGCCTGTCAACTCGTATCAAAGTCGGACCAAAGTAGTACAGGGACTACTTTAAAGTCGGTGTGACTTGAAGTTGCACAGATATAAATGGTACACATTGAAAATCATGGGGTACGACTTGTCATGCAACTCTGATGACCAAAGTCTCAAGAAAAGTCGCTAAAGTGTGAAAGGGGCCTCAGCCCGACTTTGTGAGCGATTTCAGAGACATCAGTGCACTTTCCTGCACAGATGTCTAGTGAAATCACATAGGTCTCAACTGTCCCTGATTTGGACCAAAGTCCCTCTGTCCCTCTTTCCTCCTCATTTGTCCCTCATTTTGTTCTGATCTGTATAGTTTGATATAAAATGCAATTTTTATCTTTCAAAAAGTGTTTCCCAGCGCTAAACCTTTCATCTAATTTCTAAATTGCTTTGTTTGTAAATTCTCAAAGCCAATCTAAAGGGATATTATTGTTAAAAAAAAAAGCACTTGGGGGTTTAACTAATATATATATATATTTTTTAATCATTCTCCTTTAAGAAGGTGTTTTAGGAGGCGTGTACTATGCCTACATACTTTTGCTAATAGTTGTCCCTTATACCCATCTCAAAAAGTTGGGAGGTAAGAAATCGCCTCCTGAAGTCGCCCAAAGTAGTGTAGGAAATACTTTTGGGAATCTGTGTGGCATCGCACCAATTCGGACAGTTCTATTGCCGTCAATAGGCGCCGATTTGGCCTGCAATTTGACATGTCAATTCAGAGCTATGTGAACATGGGTGAAGATGCATAGATATGAATGGAACTCATGGGGGGGGGGGACTTTTAATGCGACTCTGAGGTCCAAAGCTGCATGAAAAGTCACATAAGTGTGAAAGTAACCTAATGAGATTAAATAACACCTTTGAATAAAGCCCCATTTGCACTTGTGCGACCTTAAAATTGCACAGCTTTGCCATGACTTGAAGCAATGTCTGTGTTATCTTGTGGTGTATGGACCTCAAATCGCATCAAAGTCAAACCAAGGTAGTGCAGGGATGAATTTTCCCCACTTTCAGGATGCACAAGTGACAATAGGGCCAAATTCAAAGATATCCTTGAATCTCTTTCACACTGCTGCGACCTGAAAGTCACCCTAATTTGCTGCCACTTTGTCGCTGTAACTTGGCCCCAACTTCTGGGAATGCCTGTGTAATATTGCGCCCTATGTACCTCAAGTCACATGAGGCTCTGTTTCCACTATTGCAACCCTAAATTCGCATGATTTTGCCGCAATTTTTTGCCGCAAATTTGATGTATATTCTGTATATTCTTGAGGTCTATGGACCTCAAGTTGTATCAAAGTGGGTCCAAAGTAGTGCAGGGACTACTTTGAAGTCGCTGCGACTTGATGTCGCACAGATATGAACCATACTCATTGGAAATCATAGGGTATGACATGTCATGCGACTTTGCAGTCCCAAGTTGCATGACAAGTCGCACTAGTGGAAACCGAGCCTGAAAGTCACACCAAAGTAGTACAAGGACTACTTTGAAGTTGGTCTGACTTAAAGTAGCACAGATATGAATGGTTATCATTGAGAATCATGAAAAGTCGCCCAACTGTGAATCAAGTCATATATATTTTAATAGAAAGGAGCTCTCATTTATACTTGCATAGTCCTTACTGATTTACATCGGCAGAACAAATGCAGGAAGTAGTGATGTGTGCACATGGTCCAGAAGCAAATGTGTAGTGATACCAAACAAATCAATAAAGCCCACCCACACCAAATCCACCCCCACCTTGAATAAGCACAAGTACATATCCTACACTTACCCGACAAATCAGCAGCACTTCCTCTATGCTAAAAAGAGGGAGCTCGCCATGTCCAGCTAGATGGAGATCCTGACCAGCACAGGAACTTCTGGGTGATTACAATGACTCATTTCCGGGTCAGGAGGTTAAACTACGCTCTGTTGATTGCAGCTGCGAAAATTTGATCTCAATCACACTTAGAATTTATTATTTTTGATTATTTGCAGATATGCAAATCTGTATTTCTACATATTGTGAGGGGGTTAGCTCGGCAGCGGGTGTGTGTGACCCCCGGGATGGGCTCCCCACACAAAAACAGGCCCAGCAAACGGAGGTTGTGGTTTTCAAAATCAAAAAAAAGGTGCGGTTTATTTTCTATTTACGGTGACAAAACACAGCAAAGCCAAAAGAAACATATAAACAAAATAAATCCTGGTCAACTTGACCTCTGACTAAACATACAGGTTTCCTAACTAACAACTGGGATCAGCCTAGTGCTGTCCTAGTCCCTAAGTCCCTGGTTTTAAATGTCCAAGCAAATAGCCACACAGGCTTTTTCTCACCGCACAGGGGTTCACTCTCCCTAGACAGTCCACACAGGTCTGGTTCCAGGCATGAGCTAACATCTAATGAAGCTGGGAGTTCTTATAGAGGCCTAAATGAGCTGACAAGCTTCAGCTGGCCTTATCAACTCCCTGTCTGTACGACGCCCAGCCCTCTCCCTAGAGGTATGAGTCATCCATGAGCCCACTAGCCTTATACAACTTTCCACCTAGTTGTATAAGTCGGCGTAAAGCCTGAATCTGGGCGAAATATATCTACCCCCCTGGATGCAACCAGGTGACTTTACCTTCCTGCTGTCACATACCCCCCCCTCTTGTTTTAACCTCGGGGTTGGAACACCAGCAATCAGGCATTCATGTACTCGAGACAAAGCATCCACATTCCCCATTTGAACGCCAGGGCGATGCTTTACTGTGAAGTTGAATTCCTGGAGGGCCAGGAACCACCTATTCACTCTTCTATTTGTTTCCTTGTTTTGAGCCATCCACTTTAACGGAGCGTGATCCGTAACCATGTCAAAGTGCCTACCTAGCAGGTAGTACCGAAGGGAATCTAGAGCCCACTTCACCGCTAAACACTCCTTTTCAACGGTGGCGTAATTTACCTCATGGGACTTCAACTTCCTGCTGAGGTAAATGACTGGGTGCTCTTCCCCGTTCCAGACCTGGGACAATACTGCTCCTAACCCCACATCTGACGCATCACTTTGTACGACAAAGTCTTTAGAGAAGTCGGGTGAGTACAACACTGGCTGGCTACATAAGGCTTGTTTCAAGAATTGGAATGCTGCCTCAGCCTCGGGGGTCCATTTAATCATGACCGACCCTTTCCCCTTCGTTAGGTTGGTTAGGGGCACAGCCTTAGAAGCAAAGTGGGGAATGAATCGCCGATAATACCCAGCGATTCCCAGAAAGGCTCGTACCTGCTTCTTGCTGTTGGGACGTGGCCAACTCTGGATGGCCTCGACTTTGTTGAGTTGGGGTTTTATTACTCCCCTCCCAATGGTGTACCCAAGATATTTGGCCTCCTCCTGCCCAATGGTACACTTCTTGGGGTTAGCCGTAAACCCCGCTTCCCGAACAGAGTCCAGGACTGCTTGCACTTTTGGCAGATGTGAGGCCCAATCTGTGCTATGGACAATTACGTCATCCAGGTAAGCCGCAGCATACTTCCGATGGGGCCTCAGCATCTGGTCCATTTTCCGCTGGAATGTGGCCGGCGCATTCTGTAACCCGAACGGCATTCTTTTATATTGGAACGCCCCGTCTGGGGTTACAAATGCGGTTTTCTCTTTGGCCAATTTGGCCAGGGGGATTTGCCAATACCCTTTTGTGAGGTCAAGAGTCGTCATGTATCGGGCTGTTCCCAGCCGGTCGATCAACTCATCTATACGTGGCATGGGGTAGGTGTCAAATTTTGTAACTTTGTTCAACTGACGAAAATCGTTACAAAATCGCCAGCTCCCATCCGGTTTAGGCACCAACACAATGGGACTAGACCAATCACTTTGGGACTCCTCTATCACCCCTAAGTTCAGCATTTTCTGTACTTCCTCCCGTATTGCCTCCCGTCGGGCCTCTGGGATCCGATAGGGTTTTAACTTCACCCTTTCACCGGGCGGGGTAATGATGTCATGCTCTACCCCAAATGTTTGTCCCGGCAGCTCAGAGAATACCTCCTTGTTGCGAAGCACAAACTCCTTAACCTCCTGTTGTTGGGGTTGTGACAAGGTGGCTGCTATTCCAACCTCAGGAATCACGCAACCAGTTTGAGCTGGTGACCAAGTGTCTGCGACTAGGGACTCTCTATCCCTCCAGGCTTTCAACAGATTAACGTGATAGATCTGTTCGGGCTTTCGCCTTCCTGGTTGTCTGACCTTGTAATTCACTTCACTCATTTTTTCCATTATCTCGTAGGGGCCTTGCCATTTGGCAAGGAATTTACTTTCAACCGTAGGGACAAGTACCAGTATCCTATCCCCCGGGGAAAAGGTACGGGTCTTGGCTCCACGGTTGTACACTCTCTGCTGTGCTAACTGCGCTTGGGCCAAATGTTCCTTCACGATGGGCATTACCTGTGCAATTCGGTCTTGCATCAGGGCGACATGCTCAATCACACTCCTGTGGGGAGAACTCTCACTTTCCCAAGTTTCCTTGGCAATATCCAACAGCCCTCTTGGGTGTCTCCCATACAGTAACTCAAAGGGGGAGAATCCCGTAGAGGATTGGGGCACCTCCCTAATAGCAAACATCAGATAAGGAAGTAGACAGTCCCAATCCTTTCCATCTCTATCCACCACTTTCTTCAACATTTGTTTTAGGGTTTTGTTGAATCTTTCAACCAGCCCATCGGTTTGGGGGTGATACACAGATGTACGTAATTGCGTCACTTTGAACAATTTACACAGCTCCTTCATAACCCGGGACATAAAGGGTGTACCTTGGTCCGTAAGCAGTTCTTTACAAATACCCACCCGGCTAAACACAAGAGATAGCTCTTTGGCTATGGTTTTGGCCGAGGTATTTCGGAGAGGGATCGCTTCTGGATAACGGGTGGCATAGTCCATTATAACTAATATGTACTGGTGCCCCCTAGCGGACTTGATTATAGGACCTACCAAATCCATGGCGATCCTCTCAAACGGGACCTCAATGATGGGTAGAGGGACCAGCGGGCTACGGAAATGTGGCATCGGGGCCGACCTCTGACACACAGGGCAGGAGGAACAATAATTTTCTATGTCCTTCATCACCCCTCGGCCAATAGAATCTCTGTAATACCCTCTCTCGGGTTTTCTCTGTCCCCAGATGACCTCCAAGAATGTGCCCATGGGCCAACTCCAACACCAACTTCCTGTAAGGTTTGGGCACCACAAGCTGCTCAACGGTTTCTTCTGCCCTTTTTGCCACCCGATACAGTAGGTCCTTCTCTACGCTGAAGTATGGGTAAGTGCAGGTATTATCTGGGTTCACTAACTCGCCATCTATTTTCACTACGTTTTCGCGTGCCTTTATTAGGGCGGGGTCTTTCAACTGTTCTGTGGCAAAGTTTTCCCTGTGAACCTCAAGATCAGAAAACTCCACAGACGGTAGGTTTTCGTCTGAGGAGGTGGGCTCCTCTCCAGTTTCTTGAGTCTCCCCTGCCAATACTGATAAGGGAAATTCCGGAGAGTCCTCACCACTCTCAGGGGAGTTCTGGCTATCACATTCCTGGTACATAGGGGCACCAGTGGGGGGCTCAGGATCATCCCACAGTTCCCAGAACTTCGGAAAATCCCTTCCCACAATGGCGTCATACGGTAACTGAGATACTAAGCCCACTGGATGAGAGAGGGTACCTTTGGGGGTCTCGAAACACACTGTAGTCACTGGATACTCTTGGGTGTCCCCATGCACACAAATAACAGCGACCTTGCTATTCCCAGAGACCTCTGTTTTAACTAACTCAGCCTTTATCAGGGTCACAAGGCTACCTGAATCCAGCAATACCACAACATTTCTACCATTAACACACATTTTGCATAAATGTTTCTCAATTCCTCGAATGGCAGTGCATGCGACTGTCGCACACAGCGACTGACGTCTGCCCGTCAGAAAGTCACACTGCATGGGTTCCTCCACAACCGGGCAATTGGCTGCAATATGTCCCGCTTGCCGGCAGCGGTAGCAAACGATCCTTCTTGCCGCCTCTTGAGCCGCTGATTTCCCAGGCTGTTCTCGCCAAACTTGGGGTAGAGCTCCCACCCTCTCACTCTCTCCACCCTTACCCCTTGGAATCCTCTTATCCGCCCCTGGGGATGGTCTGGTCTTAGGGTGGAAAGTCCGAGTGTCTCTGGAAGAGGCCGTCAGGTTCTCTGTAGCCAAGTATTTCTCCACATGATCCACAAGACCATCGGCCGTCTCTGGGTCTCCATGGCTTACCCAGTTTTGGATGGCAGTAGGAAGAGCTCTCAAAAACCGATCCATTACAACACGTTCCACAATCTTTGGTGCGGACAAAGTCTCTGGCTGTAGCCACTTTCTGCTCAGGTGAATGAGATCATACATTTGAGACCTGGGGGGTTTTCCAAGCTGGAAAGTCCAGTTATGCACACGCTGAGCCCGGACAGCCTGGGTGACACCCAGCCTTGCCAATATCTCAGCTTTTAGCATCACATAGTCTTTTGCTTGGTCAGGCTCTAGGTCATAGTAAGCCTTCTGCGATTCACCAGTTAACAGAGGAGCCACCAGTCCAGCCCACTGCTCCTCAGGCCACTTTTCTCTTTCAGCAGTCCTTTCAAATGTGGTCAAAAATACCTCTGGATCATCCTCTCCAGTCATTTTTGTCAATAAACGACTCACCCCAAAGGACGCGGTATTAGTGGGACGGCTTTCCTCACTGGTCTGCGGACGTTGCTGCATTACTGCTTCCATTTGTTGTAGTCTCTGCTCTTGCTTCTGTAACAGGTCTATGAAGCGGGCCTCAGATTGCTGCTGGGCTTGTTGCTGAGCTTCCAGACTCTGTTGGTGAGCTTGCTGCTGGGCTGCAAGGCTCTGTTGATGAGCTGCAAGGCTCTTTTGCAAACCTGCATTTGTCTGCTGTTGATTGGCATTTGCTAGAGCCAGCTGCTTCAGTATCTCCTCCATGCTGGCTTAAAAAAAACTGCCCGCATTCTCCACCAACTGTGAGGGGGTTAGCTCGGCAGCGGGTGTGTGTGACCCCCGGGATGGGCTCCCCACACAAAAACAGGCCCAGCAAACGGAGGTTGTGGTTTTCAAAATCAAAAAAAAGGTGCGGTTTATTTTCTATTTACGGTGACAAAACACAGCAAAGCCAAAAGAAACATATAAACAAAATAAATCCTGGTCAACTTGACCTCTGACTAAACATACAGGTTTCCTAACTAACAACTGGGATCAGCCTAGTGCTGTCCTAGTCCCTAAGTCCCTGGTTTTAAATGTCCAAGCAAATAGCCACACAGGCTTTTTCTCACCGCACAGGGGTTCACTCTCCCTAGACAGTCCACACAGGTCTGGTTCCAGGCATGAGCTAACATCTAATGAAGCTGGGAGTTCTTATAGAGGCCTAAATGAGCTGACAAGCTTCAGCTGGCCTCATCAACTCCCTGTCTGTACGACGCCCAGCCCTCTCCCTAGAGGTATGAGTCATCCATGAGCCCACTAGCCTTATACAACTTTCCACCTAGTTGTATAAGTCGGCGTAAAGCCTGAATCTGGGCGAAATATATCTACCCCCCTGGATGCAACCAGGTGACTTTACCTTCCTGCTGTCACAATATGATATTTGAAGGTAAACTTAAGGGAGTTTGAAAAGGAATGGTGTCTCTGCCATAGAAGCAGGTGAATTACAAAGGCAAAAGGCCCAGTTTTAACTCTGCTTCACACTGACAGCGGGAGGAAATCGTTCAGCTGAACTCATACGATTTTCATTCCCGCATGTCAGTCCCGACTGCGGGGGGGGGGGGGGGGAGACATCAGAGACATCTGTGCAGGTTTCTGCACTTATATCAATACAAATCACACCAATTAGAACAGCGCAATTGCCACCGATCTGACATGTCAAATCGCACCAATGTGAACCAGAGCTGACACAACACTGTCCATCCTCCAGCTGAATTCATTACCTGCAATTCTCCACAGCTGTGATAAAGATTCCACCTTTATCATTTACTTGCAGGTGGGCTGAAGCCTAGGTTTACATTGGGGCGATTTGTCATGCACTTTCAGAAATCAAATCGCATGACTATTGGTGGCAATGGCACTGTTCCAATCGATGCAATCCCAATTTTGTGGCGCCGCACCGATTTCCAAAAGTAGTTCCTGCACTACTTTTGCCAATTTCAGGTGCGACTTCAATAGACATTTGTGTATGAAGCCAAACAGATGTCTATCAAGTAGTACCTAAAATCGCGCTAGCTTAAGTGAAGTAGCGCGATTTCAAAGTAGCATCAATGTGAACAAGGGCAAAGAGATTCATTTTTTGGTGCACAAATCCATATAGAAATAAAATATTAAGGATTTTGCACTTTGCCAAAAAAAAACAAAAAAATAAAAAAGCGCACACACACCAAAGCTCAATAACGTACTTTTATTTTGCTAGCAGAAACAAAATTAGGTACATTCATTTACTAGCTACAAAAAAATTTGGACAGAATACATGGTGCTACATTTAGCAATTTGATTTTAAGGGCCCTGCTCATAGGAGCTTACAATCTAAAATTTGTCAAAACCTTAGAGTGCACACAGCTTTACTTTTAGTGTATAACGGGCAACACATCACATTTTTATCTGCAAGATTATAGAAACATACTCAATCATTATTCTTACAAAGCATTCCAACATAATATTAAAAAAGACACATGTTCAAAACACCCACCCCCACCCCACAATCCACATATACATACATTGGTGACCATGTTCTGCTGGAAGCTGTATTTCTGTGTACATGATTAAGCAATGAGATCCAAGAGTAGAAGGTCAGCAGATGCTTCCAAACGATTTTGCATGGTCAGACAGGAACAATACACACACAATTTTTGATGCACAAGAATTTCAGCAAATAACACTAGTTGGGGGAGGGGTTTGTCAATCTGCACAATATCATTCCTTCTCCCCCCCCCACAAATCACAGCAAAAAACCTGGCCTTCTCTCTCAGACCAAACGATCTCCCATACTGCAGGCCTTTATATAAGAGAGGTTGTATTGTTAGCAAACTGACACACGCCCAATAGAAGTACACGCCCACTAGAAGTACACGCCCACCAGTATCTTTCAATCTGTCTCTTCGTGTATGTCTAAAGTGATTTCACCTGATGGGCAGGAACACATAATACTATTTGCAACTGTGTTAGCCCTTGGCTATGTGCATCAAATCTCCAACTACAGGCCAAAGATCCAAGTCCATTTGCATGCACATAAACAAAGCAACAGTTTTCTAAGCATATGTACCCGTGCAGTTTAAACCATACAATTTTAAATGTCCAAGTCCCTGGGTATGATTAGTGCTAACAAATATTAACATCAGTCCCTGGCTCCAATGAGCTTCCAATCTAAAGTCCAAAATAAACTTTCTTACATTAGAGACTATTTTGACAGGAGACAAATAAAATACCAGCATGTATTCAACATAAGCATTAGCATGTTGGGGAATTGAACCAGCAACCCCAGTGCTGCTAGACGGAATTGCTGCCCACTTAGCCACCAGGCAGCCTCACACATGTTCTCTGCATCTCTGTGGTGTGAACCAGCCCTAAGTCCATAGCCAAGTTCCGTGTCTCCAAGCAATATACAATATATTGGCCTAAGTATTGGGACGCCTGCCTTTAAACGCACATGAACTGTAATCGCATCCCAGTCTTAGTCCGTAGGGTTCAATATTGAGTTGGCCCACCCTTTGCAGCTATAACAGCTTCAACTCTTCTGGGAAGGCTTCTGGGAAGGCTGTCCACAAGGTTTAGGAGTGTGTCTATGGGAATGTTTGACCATTCTTCCAAGTGCATTTGTAAGGTCAGGCACTGATGTTGGACGAGAAGGCCTGGCCTGCAGTCTCCGCTCTAATTCATCCCCAAGGTGTTCTATCGGGTTGAGGTCAGGACTCTGCCCAGGCCAGTCAAGTTCCTCCACCCCGAACTCACTCATCTATGTCTTTATGGACCTTGCTTTGTGCACTGGTCCAAATCATTTGGTGGAGTGGGATTATGGTGTGGGGTTGTTTTTCAGGGGTTGGGCTTGGCCCCTTAGTTCCAGTGAAGGGAACTCTTAAGGCATCAGCATACTGAGACATTTTGGACAATTTCATGCTCCCAACTTTGTGGGAACAGTTTGGGGGTGGCCCCTTCGTGTTTCAACATGACTGCACACCAGTGCACAAAGCAAGGTCCATAAAGACATGGATGAGTGAGTTTGGGGTGGAGAAACTTGACTGGCCTGCACAGAGTCCTGACCTCAACCCGATAGAACTCCCTTTGGGATTAATTAGAGCAGAGACTGCGAGCCAGGCCTTCTCATCCAACATCAGTGCCTGGCCTCACAAATGCACTTCTGGAAGAATGATCAAACATTCCCATAGACACACTAAACCTTGTGGACAGCCTTCCCAGCCTTCCCAGAAGCTGTTCTAGTTGCAAAGGGTGGGCCAAATCAAATTTAACCCTACAGACTAAGACTGGGCTGCCATTAAAGTTCACGTGTGTGTAAAGGCAGGCGTCCCAATACTTTGGGCTAAATTGTGTATCTGGCAAGATTTACAGTGGTGGTGGAACCCTTCTACACATAAATACAACATTTAGACATAGTTTTAGGACCTGGGATATGAGACAACTTCTCTACATGAAACAGCATGTTTGGGATTTGAACCCAGACATTCAGGGATGCTAAGCAGAAGTTCTAACCTCTAAGCCACAGAGCTGCCACATGTGGAATCCTCCTACACGTAAATACACATAAATACTGCATTTCTTTGGACATACAGGTGATGGAATTACATTACTCAAGAGTTATTCTTCTTGATTTATTCTGTGATATTTGGTGTTTTTTTGGGGGTGAGTTTAGAATAGTGATATTACCCCCAAATTTTGGGGAATTATATTTTTATTTCTGATGTTGGAACACATATCAGATTTTTGGGGCTCAAATTATGATTATTTAGAAATAATAAAAAGCACAAAAAAAGTGACTAATTTAAAATTTGCATCAGCAATAGTATTGATTGTGGTTTGTAAAGACACCTGTGTGAGTTTGGGTAAAAATTGGTGTGAGATGGAGAGTAATGCCGCGTACACACGATCATTATAATGTCATTTAAAATGGGGAAACAGCTTGTTCCCCACACACGGTCGTTTTTCACGTCATTTTTTCTCTTGACGAGAAAAACGACCGTCTGTGGGCTCCGCGGCAGTGTTTCCCTATGGGAAACACTGCCGCGGAAAACATGTCGAAAAAAACGACGAGAAAAATTAGAACATGTTCTAATTTTTCTCATCGTTTTAATGCCGTTTTTCTCGTCGAAAAAAATGACAGAAAGCCCACAGACGATCGTTTTTCTCGTCGAATGGGAAAAATGTCGTTTTTCTCGGCGAGAAAAACGGCCGTGTGTACGCGGCATAACAAGTGAAAGTGACAGAGAAAAATATATTTTATCAAAACATTCCACATTCTAGCTTACTTTAAAAACAAAATATTTTAATTAGAAGCAACATTGTTGCAAAGGAAAATTTATTTCAGAGAAAGATACATTTCATCTCAACATTAAAAGGATTCATTTGTGAAAGTTACAATTGTATCATTAGAATCAATGGCTAAAACTTGCATTGGACTAAAATAGCTCAGATTTTCACTTCCAAAACATGCTCTTTAATTAGCTCTCATTTCGGTATTTACTATAACTCCTGTGAAAAAAGTCACTTGAGTTAAAATTTGAGTTATATTAGCTCTGGGCATGCTCAGTTTAGCTTGCAAATAGTTGTCCAAAAACGGGCATTTTTTTACTTCTCAGACTTTTAAAGATATTTCAGTGTAGAAATCATTTTTTCACACAGTTTAAAAGCAGATTATCTTTAAATAATATACCGCATATTTCAGTACCATTTAGGCAATTATATCATGCTCTAAACATTATTTTCATGTGCACAACTCAAGCTTTTAGTAGAGTAAGGATTTGGGCGCTATTTGGATTCTGGGAGCTATATTAAATTAGATTTTGGTAAGTATTTCTTCTCCAGCGCTATAGTGAATACCGTTTTAGCGCTAATTAGCGCAAATTGCCGCGATTTGTGCTAATTAGCACGAATTCACGCTAATTAGTGCCGCGGCGCTATAGTAAATTACCCCCATTGACATTAAGGACATTGTCAAAAGGAGTGAACAGTAAAGTTCCATTTGGGAAAACTCCAACCAGTAGAACTTCTGTAGTTTTATTGAAATATTTTATTTTCATTTTTAAGGGCTTAGGTAAAGACTTTTATAGTTATTAACTTATATTTATTGAATAAAAAAAAAAGCATTGTGTCATGGAGGATGGGGCTTTTTAGAGTCCCATGCATCTTTTTTTTTTGTTACATAAAAATGAAACAGTAAAAGAACAAGGGAAAAATGTCCTGGCTTTTCATTATATTTTTAATTTTAAACCTATAGAGTTACACGCAAACACATACAGAAATGCAGAGCTTGGAATAGGTCAAGTTTGAGTGGTAGTTGCTTTCAAATCTTTCTAGGTTTCAGCTTGATAACAGTAACAAAAACATAACCATTAGAAGACCCCTTGATTCACCTCCTGCATCTCTTTAAAAACAGTAACAATAGTATGCTTTATATTTATTATTCTTAATAGCATATTGTATAGCATATTGTGCTACTGAACAAAGAAATGTACCTGAGAACTGAGCTGGGCCAAAATGTACTGCTAGACAATCAGGTGACCGTGCCCAGGGAAGAAGACTAAAGCTGGCTACACACTGTTCGAAAAAAATAAAATAATAATCTTGCAGTGCGTACCTGGCTTCAGATGGGGGAAAGAAAGCGGAATGGAGAAACCATTTTATTCATGTTTAATTTTTTTTTTTTTGCCAGCCTCTGAACCCTTGTGTAAATCAGTGAAGACATAGGGGCTGCTTAGAAGAAAACCAAGACACTCTTTAGAATAAGCCACAAAAATAGATAATAGATAAATATAAGAAATATGAGATAAGAAATAGATAATTAGTCAGAAAAACATTGTACGAACAACCTCTATTTTCAAAGTCTTACCTTCCTGTTATACAGTAACAGTTTGCACAGTGTGTTATAATATGACTGCACATAAACTAGGTATCAGAGCTTGACCACCCTATCCAGTGCGTTACGTAATCTAACAGATTGGGCCAGACACACCCCACCTCTTCCTCAGCATCACCTGTGATAATGGATGTGATCATGACTTACGAATACCAGCATGAAGTGGGGGAACAGGAAGCACATTCCACTAAATAAAAAAGCAAAAAAAAAGTTGGCCTTCAAAACATTTTGCTTTAAATAGTACATTCTAACTTTCTGTTATTAAGTTAAAAAAGGCTAGAGCCTAAAGGAAAGTATCTATGATTCATGTATGACTAGGTAAATGAGTGTTAACCACTTAACGACCGCTCACTGTATATATACGTCGGCAAAATGGCACCGACAGGCACAATCACGTAGAGTGTACGTGATTGCCTTTGTATAGTTGGGGGGTCCAATCTGACCCCCCTCCTATACAGTGAGCGGTGGCTAAGTGTCCGGGAGCGTTCTGGGATGAGGGGGCAGCCATTCGTTTCTGGCCACCCCCTCGCGATCGCTCCCGGCGAATGGAAATGCCCCCTCTGTCTGTGTCAGGCAGAGGGAGCAGGAGGAAGTGATGTCATCTCTGGTGCGGCGCTCACATATACCGAGCGCCGTACAAGAGAAGACACACAGGTTAGTGCACAAACACTACACTGACACCAGGACACATAGGGACATAAATCGCCCCCCCCAGGCCCCCCCAGACACCCCAGATCACCCCCCCAGCCCCCAGTCACAGTGTCACTGATTGCAGTGACCATTTATTTAGTGATCACTGCAATCAGTGACATTTGTGACTGTAAAAGTGTCACCAAAGTTTAGTCTTAGGTCCAGTGTAGCCCCCTAACCCCCCCTAATAAAGGTTTAACCCCCTGATCACCCCCCAGATAACCCTTTCACCCCCTATCACCACTGTCGCTAAGCGATCATTTTTCTGATTGCTGTCTTAGCGTCAGTGATGCCGATCGGCAGCCAGTAATTTTTTTCAGGTTCGCCGCATGTTTTTATAGCGTCAGGTACCCCAATATATTATCTAATAAAGGTTTAACCCCCTTGATCGCCCCCCAGGTAACCCTTTCACCCCTATCACCACTGTCACTAAGCGATCGTTTTTCTAAACGCTGTCTTAGTGTCTGTGATGCAGATCGGTAGCCGGTAATTTTTTTTAGGTTCGCCGCAGGTTTTTATAGCGTCAGGTACCCCAATATATTATCTAATAAAGGTTTAACCCCCTTGATCGCCCCCCAGGTAACCCTTTCACCCCCTATCACCACTGTCGCTAAGCAATTGTTTTTCTAAACGCTGTCTTAGTGTCGGTGATGCAGATCGGTAGCCAGTAATTTTTTTTAGGTTCGCCGCATGTTTTTATAGCGTCAGGTACCCCAATATATTATCTAATAAAGGTTTAACCCCCTTGATCGCCCCCCAGGTAACCCTTTCACCCCCATCACCTCTGTCGCTAAGCGATCGTTTTCTAAACGCTGTCTTAGTGTCGGTGATGCAGATCGGTAGCTGGTAATTTTTTTTAGGTTCGCCGCAGGTTTTTATAGCATCAGGTACCCCAATATATTATCTAATAAAGGTTTAACCCCCTTGATCGCCCCCCAGGTAACCCTTTCACCCCCTATCACCACTGTCGCTAAGCGATCGTTTTTCTAAACGCTGTCTTAGTGTCGGTGATGCAGATCAGTAGCCAGTAATTTTTTTTAGGTTCACTGCATGTTTTTATAGCGTCAGGTACCCCAATATATTATCTAATAAAGGTTTAACCCCCTTGACCGCCCCCCAGGTAACCCTTTCACCCCCATCACCACTGTCGCTAAGCGATCGTTTTTCTAAACGCTGTCTTAGTGTCGGTGATGCAGATCGGTAGCTGGTAATTTTTTTTAGGTTCGCCGCAGGTTTTTATAGCGTCAGGTACCCCCATATATTATCTAATAAAGGTTTTAACCCCCTGATTGCCCCTAGTTAACCCTTTCACCAGTGATCACCATATAAGTGTTACGGGTGACGCTGGTTAGTTAGTTTGCTTTTTATAGTGTCAGGGCACCCGCCGTGTATATAACCCAATAAAGGTTTAACCCCCTGATCGCCCGGTGAATGATATCAATTAGGTTTTAGCGTCAGAGAGGGTCTGAGTCACACCCCAGGCAGCGTCAGGTTAGTGCCAGTAGCGCTAACACCCACGCGTTAAGCATACACCCCCCTTAGTGGTATAGTATCTGAACAGATCAATATCTGATCTGATCAGATCTATACTAGCGTCCCCAGCAGTTTAGGGTTCCCAAAAACGCAGTGTTACCGGGATCAGCCCAGATACCTGCTGGCACCTGCGTTTTGCCCCTCCGTCCAGCCCAGGCCACCCAAGTGCAGTATCGATCGATCACTGTCACTTACAAAACAAAAACACACATAACTGCAGCGTTCGCAGAGACAGGCCTGATCCCTGCGACTCCAGTGCTGTAGGAGGTGATTTCACCACCACAGTTAAAAAAAAAAAGCAAATATGCCGAAGCATTGGGGCAGCAGGGGCGGAGGAGCGATTTTGCTCCTAATGCCGCGTACATACGGTCGAAATTCCGACGGAGGCTTGCCCGTGGAAAAGTCCGACCATGTGTGTGCGGCATAACTTTTTTGCGGGAGGATGCCCCCATGCTTCGGCATATATAAATGGTGCGTGTATGCCCATCATTGGAAGTGGGTGGATGAAGGGCGGTATTCTAATGGTGGGCATACCCACCGATCAATCTCTTTTTTCGTTCAGCCAACTGGCTGCATGAAAAAAAAAGATTACAATACATGTCCAACAAGGACCAGCAACGTACTGGTATGTTGCTGGACTTTGAATGTTTATACCAGAATGATGCCTGCGGGTTTAGGTATCATCTTGGTATCATTCTTTTCAGCCTGCGGCCGGCTTTCATGTAAAAGCAATCCTAGCGACTAATTAGCCTCTGGACTGCTTTTACAAGCAGTGGGAGGGAATGCCCCCCCCGGATATAAAAAGCGCCATTGGGAAATTGGGAAAGCATTTTATCACACCGATCTTGGTGTGGTCAGATGCTTTGAGGGCAGAGGAAAAATCTAGGGTCTAGAAGACCCCAGTTTTTTCAAAAAAAGAGTACCTGTCACTACCTATTGCTATCATAGGGGATATTTACATTCCCTGAGATAACAATAAAAATGATAAAAAAAAAAAATACTTGGAAGGAACAATTTAAAAATAAAATAAAAAAGAAAAATTAATAATAAAAAAAAGAAAAAAAAAAAAGCACCCCTGTCCTGCCCTGCTCTTGCCCAATGGCGAACGCAAGCGTTGGTCTGTCGTCATATGTAAACAGCAATTGCACCATGCATGTGAGGTATCACCGCAAAGGTCAGATCGAGGGCAATCATTTTAGCAGTAGACCTCCTCTGTAAATCTACTGGGGTAACCTGTAAAGGCTTTTAAAGGCTTTTAAAAATGTATGTAGTTTGTCGCCAATGCGCGTTTGTGCGAAATTTTAAAGCATGTCGTGTTTGGTATCTATGTACTCGGCCTAAGATCATCTTTTTTATTTCATCAAACATTTGGGCAATATAGTGTGTTTTAGTGCATTAAAATTAAAAAAAGTGTATTTTTTAACCCAAAAAATGCGTTTGAAAAATCGCTGCGCAAATACTGTGTAGAAAAAAAAAATGCAACACCCACCATTTTAATCTGTAGGGCCTTTGCTTTAAAAATATATATCATGTTTGGGGGTTCAACATAATTTTCTTGCAAAAAAAAAAATGTTTTCATGTAAACAAAAAGTGTCAAAAAGGGCTTTGTCTTCAAGTGGTTAGAAGAGTGGATGTAAGCTTCCTAATGTTGTGTATAAAATGCCAGAACAGTTCAAAACACCCCAAATGACCCCATTTTGGAAAGTAGACACCCCAAGCTATATACTGAGAGGCATGTCGAGTCCATGGAATATTTTATATGTTGACACAAGTTGCGGAAAAACGACAATTTTATTTTTATTTTTTTTTGCACAAAGTTGTCACTAAATGATATATTGCTCAAACATGCCATGGGCATATGTGGAATTACACCCCAAAATACATTCTGTTGCTTCTCCTGACTACGGGGATACCACATGTGTGAGACTTTTTGGGAGCCTAGCCACGTACGGGACCCCAAAAACCAAGCACCGCCTTTAGGCTTTCTAAGGGTGTAAATTTTTGATTTCACTTCTCACTGCCTATCACAGTTTCGGAGGCCGTGGAATGCCCAGATAGCACAAAACCCCCCCAAATGACCCCATTTTGGAAAGTAGACACCCCAAGCTATTTGCTGAGAGGTTTTGTGAGTATTTTGCAGATCTCGCTTTTTGTCACAAAGTTTTGAAAATTGAAAAAAAAATATATATATATATATATTTTCTTTCTTCATTTTCAAAAACAAATGAGAGCTGTAAAATACTCGCCATTCCTCTCAGCAAATAGCTTGGGTGTCTATATTCCAAAATGGGATCATTTGGGGGGGTTTTGTGCGATTTTGGCATTTTATGGCCTTCGAAACTGTGATAGGTAGTGAGGAGTGAAATCAAAAATTTGTGCCTAGAAATCCTGAAGGCGGTGCTTGGTTTTCGGGGTCCCGTACGCGGCTAGGCTCCTAAAAAGTCCCACACATGTGGTATCCCCGTACTCAGGAGAAGCAGAAAAATGTATTTTGGGGTGTAATTCCACATATAACCATGGCATGTGTGAGCAATATATAATTTAGTGACAACTTTTTGTAATTTTTTTTTTTTGTCATTATTCAATCACTTGGGACAAAAAAAAATATATTCAATGGGCTCAACAGGCCTCTCAGCAATTTCCTTTCTACTTTCTAAAATGGGGTCATTTGGGGGGGTTTTGTGCTATTTTGGCATTTTATGGCCTTCGAAACTGTGATAGGTAGTGAGGAGTGAAATCAAAAATTTGCGCCCTTAGAAATCCTGAAGGCGGTGCTTGGTTTCCGGGGTCCCGTACGCGGCTAGGCTCCCAAAAAGTCCCACACATGTGGTATCCCCGTACTCAGGAGAAGCAGCAAAATGTATTTTGGGGTGAAATTCCACATATAACCATGGCATGTGTGAGCAATATATCATTTAGTGACAACTTTTTGTATTTTTTTTTTTTTTTTTGTCATTATTCAATCACTTGGGACAAAAAAAAAAACTCAATGGGCTCAACATGCCTCTCAGCAATTTCCTTGGGGTGTCTACTTTCCAAAATGGGGTCATTTGGGGGGGTTTTGTACTGCCCTGTCATTTTAGCACCTCAAGAAATGAGATAGGCAGTCATAAATTTAAAGCTGTGTAAATTTCAGAAAATGTACCCTAGTTTGTAAACTCTATAACTTTTGCGCAAACCAATAAATATACGCTTATTGACATTTTTTTTACTAAAAACATGTGGCTGAATACATTTTGGCCTAAATGTATGACTACATTTGAGTTTATTCGATTTTTCTTATAACAAAAAGTAGAAAATATCATTTTTTTTCAAAATTTTCGGTCTTTTTCCGTTTATATCGCAAAAAATAAAAATCGCAGAGGCAATCAAATACCATTAAAAGAAAGCTCTATTTGTGGGAAGAAAAGGACGCAAATTTCGTTTGGGTACAACATTGCATGTCCGCACAATTTACAGTTAAAGCAGCGCAGTGCAAAATTCTGAATTCACCTCTGGTTCTTTAGCTACCAAATGGTCTGGGGCTTAAGTGGTTAACTAGGTTCCTGGTTCTGGACTCTTGTTAAACTCCAGCAGAAGTCCCAATGGCTAGAAATGCTATCGTTAGGCTAACACAAAACTTTCCCAATATATTGTATATCATGTTGTCAATGTTACATACCTGCTGGTGCTTTACATTATGTAGATTTTAGAATAATGTGCTGTGTGACAACTTTTCTGTACTTTTCTGTATGCACCAGGAATTTGTGATGATTGTCGTGTTTGGCATGGAGTACGTCATTAGAATCTGGTCGGCTGGGTGCTGCTGTCGGTACAGAGGATGGAAGGGGCGTCTAAGATTTGCACGGAAACCTTTTTGTATTATTGGTAAGTTCAACAAGATGCTGAGACATTATTCAAATTATAAAAAATAAAAAAAAATCTAATTTCAATATATATAGCATCATATGAAGATTTCCAAACTGACCAAACTCATAATTGTTGTAGGTATTGTTGTAGGTTTGAAGTGTATGTAAACTCTAATGCCGCGTACACATGATCGGACATTCCGACAACAAAACCGTGGATTTTTATCCGACGGATGTTGGCTCAAACTTGTCTTGCATACACACGGTCGCACAAATGTTGTCGGCAATGCAGATCGCCAAGAACGCAGTCACGTACAACACGTACGACGGCATGATAAAAGGGAAGTTCAATATCAATTGCGCCACCCTTTGGGCTCCTTCTGCTAGTCTCGTGTTAGTAGAAGTTTGGTGAGAGACGATTCGCGCTTTTCAGCCTTGTGCTTTTCAGTCCGTTACTGCTCTTTGCAGCGTGACGAATGTGCTATCTCCATTACAAACGCTAGTTTTATCAGACCTAGTGCTTCCGTCTCGTACTTGATTCAGAGCATGCGTGGAATTTTGTGCGTCGGAATTGTCTACACACGCTCGGAATTTACGAGAACGGATTTTGTTGTCGGAAAATTTGAGAACCATCTCTCAAATTTTTGTTGTCGGAAATTCTGACAGCAAATGTCCGATGGAGCCTTCATACGGTCGGAATTTCCGACAACAAGCTCCCATCGAACATTTGTTGTCGGAAATTCCGACCGTGTGTACAAGGCCTCACACACATGGGCTGTTTGGCTTGTCAATTAACAAATTCCTGTTCAGTACAGCTGGCAGCATCTTGTCAAAATCTAATGCGGCGTACACACGATCATTTTTCATGCCATTTTTTAAACCAACGTTTTTCTCGTCGTTTTTTTTTTCATGTTTCCTCTCAAGCCTGTCTTGCGTACACACGATCATTTTAAAAAACGTTCAAGCAAAGTGCAGTGACGTACAACACGTACGACGGCACTATAAAGGGGAAGTTCCGTTCGGATGGCGCCACCCTTCATGTTAGTAAAGTTTGTTGAGCGACGATTCGCACTTTTCAGCCTCGTGCTTTTCAGTCTGTTACAGCGTGACGAATGTGCTATCTCTATTACGAACGCTAGTTTTACCAGAACGAGCGCTCCCGTCTCATACTTGATTCTGAGCATGCGCGTTTTTTTTCACCTTGTAAAAGCATACACACTATCGATTTTCACGTCGTTAAAAAAAACGACATGAAAAACGACGTGAAAAAATAGAGCATGTTCGAAATTTTTAATGGCCGTTTTTCACGTCGTTAAAAATGCTCTGGAGCATACACACGATCGGTTTTAATGCCCATTTTTAAAAATGGCATTTTTAACGGCATGAAAAACGATCGTGTGTATGGGGCATTAGACAGACTGAAATATGTGGCAATGTGGAAATATGTGGCAGCTAAGTTCAGGGCATACATTTCTAAATGCATATGGCCCTAAGCCCACGTTTACGTTGGGCTGATTTGGCATACGTTTTGACATGTCAATTTGCATGCCAAATCAGAGCCTATTGCCTGCAATTGCACCGTATGAATTTTATGGCGCCGCACTGATTCCCAAAATAAGTTTCTGCACTACTTTTGTCAACTTCGAGGGCGATTTCAATGGACATCTGTTCATGAAACCACACAGATGTCTGTCAAATCGCCCCTGAAGTCAGACTGAAATGCCGGTTTGAAATCAGCTGAAATTGCACAATGTCAAACCCGCCCTCAGTGTAAACGTGGGCTAAACTTGAGGACAGCTACAGTAAGTAATGTGTCCAGCCACTGCATCTTTCAGCCTGTCAAAGATTTGATCATGAAAAGTCGGGGATTTGATCATAACGAGGCAAACCGCTGTGTGCAAGTAGCCTAACAATAAACTTCTCTTCTTCCCCAGTGTGCATTTATGTTTCTCTGCAGTGTTATCAGCAGTGTTCATTTTGGCAGCAAATTTTGATTTACTTTTAGTCTTAGGACTAAAATAGCATTTTTGTTTTATTCCCATTTTAGTCTTCTGCAAGTGTTTTAGTCGTATTTAGTCGACTAAATCTCCAGTACATTTTAGTTGACTAAAATCATTTAATCAACTAAAATCATTTAGTCGACTAAAATCGAATGGGTTTAGTAACATTGTAATGCATTATTTAAGCATTTTTCTACAATTCCTTATATAATCCTGGAGTAAAACATCGAATAGGTTATTATTTCACACTGGGGTGGTGCGCTTGCGGGGCGGGAAAAAAAGTCTTGCAAGCAGCATCTTTGGGGCGGTTTTGGAGCGGTGTATACAGCGTTCCTAAACCACCCCTGCCCATTGGAATGAATGGGCAGCGCTTCCGAAGCGCCGTAACGCGGGCGCTTTTAACCCTTTCTTTGGCCGCTAGCGGGGGTTAAAAGTGCCCCGCTATTGGCCGATAAGCACCCCTAAAACGAGCAGCGCTTTACCGCCAACACGGTCGCAGTGTGAAATTAGCCTTATACAACCAACAGATCTAAGGCCTAGTAAACTGTAATATGTCAGATTTTTGTTCCTGGGTTTAGATACATTTTAAATGTATATTTGCTTGTACTTTTGGCTGGTCGTTTCCTCTTTTTTCCTTCTATTTCCCCTCCATTGTTACTCCCTGTCTACAGATGTTACAATTCCTCTGGGACACAGCCTTTTTTCCTCCCTCCATCTCACCCCCGTCAGCAGAACAGCTGCACAGTAGGGTTTTGTCTCCCCTTGTAACAGAGCAGGAAAGTTTGAAGAGATGTTTAACTGGGAGATATTGCAGAGCCAGCATTGTCATGGCTACTAGATAGATTGTTTGAGGTGAAATAAGAGTGTTCAGCAAGTTTTTACACAAAGAGCATCACAATTTCTTTATATCATGAGAGAGAAATATCATAGAGCAATGCCCTCATGCTGCACAACCAAAATACTGATGGAGAATTCAGGTGAATATGCAGCGGAAATACAAAACCTGTGCTGTATTCTAAATGCATTTTCATTAAAACTGCGAGCAGTTGCAGTCATTAGATAAAGTAGTAATCTTTTAATGACAGAAAAGAATGGCAAATGTATTATTCAGATGGGTGCAACTATACTGCAAAGAATACAACTCGTTATACAGTATCATGGTTATTCATATATGGGAACATGTAGAATCCTCAGGCATTTACAGTAAAGCAGTGAACTTAACCAGAAAGCATTGGGCACAAACCATTTGCCTTGCAAAATCCATACACTACTGAACTTATTTGAAGTTAAACTAAAGTCTTAAATTAAAGACAGGCTCTTTTCAGCAATCAAATAAACTTACCTTCTTGCTCAGTGTTCTTTATAATTTACACATAGCAGCGCATACGCAGCTCGGTTTATATTCCAAGACAATGAGTGTGCCAGGGTGACCGAACTCCTATGCATGCGCAGGGGTAATGTCATCCCACACCAGTCAATCAAGAGGGTCAAATGCCACCACACAGAAAAGGCTGGGGAGAATATGCCAGCACCAGCAAGGGACCGTGTGGGCATTAGACAGATTGCAATCAGCAATGCTAAGCTCCTAAAAAAGAAGGTGGGGCCACCTGGTGATGTCAATGATCATACATGGACATGTCCATATTAGGTCAGTGACATCACGTCACAGGGTGGCCCCACCACAGTCATGTTGAGGGCATGTGGACTTGTATGGTTTCCCGGTCTGCTGGGCTACATGCTCAGAAAATGGTTTAGTATGGATTTTGGAAGGGGGGTATAAAGGGGAACCTAACATCATTTTTTTTTTTTTTCTTGGAGTGAAGTCCCCAGACCAGAACAGCAGACCTGTCATTATAGTGAACGGGGTCAACGGCCACACATCTAGCCTCTCACAGCCGCAGCCGAAATCTGAAAATTTGTGCTGCTACAATCCACACCTGCCTATATCGCCAGTGTAAATGTAGCCTTATAGAGTGAAATCACTACAATGGGCAGGGTTTCTGTAAACTCTGCTAATACAGATTTCTTGCAGGTGTAACAGGGTCTCTTTAAAACTGTGAAGTTAGTATTCATACCAAGTCCAGAGCAAAGGCTCCCACCACATTTCGCAAACAAGGCAGTTGTAAAGTAATTGTTCTTAAGTTAGGTCTGAAGCAAAGCAGTAATTCATAACAACGCAGGTCCTCAATATGTTTAAACTGCCAGCAGAAGCATTTGAAGCTTAACTGTAGGAAACCCAAAAGACAACCCAATTGCTTCATATGTGTCCCATTCACACTTTAACACAGCCTATGCCTGAGCTGCAGTGTGCTGTGCACCATGCCAAATTGCATGGCAATGTTCATTTCATTGCCATGAACACTTCTAATAAAGTTTGTACAAAACTTGGGGGCCTCTGATCTAGAGGACTTGGTAAAGCACTTTTCCTTACCTCATCCAACACTCCTGCAAGCTCCTCTATGCTGCTAGACTGGTCTTCACAGCCCTTATTCCCCAGGGGTCTAAGGTCCTCTGATGTCATCAATTTCAATGTAGGGACCATAGCCCTTCATTGAATGTGAGGACGCAGAGGAACAATCCACCGCTGGAGCATAGGAGAATGCCATCTGCTGGAGAAGCAGAGTATCAGGTAAGTAAAACTGCTTTTTTTTTAGCCTCTAGGCATAAACGAGCTGATAACCCTTGGAGTGTGGGGGTGGTTTTTAGGTTTCCTGAGGTTGGAGTTTAAGCCTTAAACTCCAACTTCAGGAAACCTAAAAACCACCCCCACTGCTCATTAACACTAAAAACGACCATGTGTGCATGAAAACATAGGCTAACATAGAGTGCAGTTAATGGGCTTTTAAAAAAAACACCAAAACGCCAATAAATTGCAGTTTATCAGCTTCAGTGTACATGGAGCCTAAGGCTATCCACACTTGCTGGGTTAGTTGCCACTGCCAGTTGAAGTAGTTTGTAGGCATCATACAGGTAACAACTGCAAGTTAGAATACAGGTTGAGAGAACAACAATATGGCGAGCAGGACATTTCTTAGACAGCTTTTTTCCACTATTATTTTTTCACTTGCTCTGCATAATCGGGAAAACTGGATGATAGAATCAGACACAATTAATACAATTCACTTAAGGTGTGCAGTCTTTAGACCAGTTACCTTGAAAACGGCACATGAGATGGAGTAAGGATCATTTGTCCCCGCAGGGCTCTTCACATGATCACACACAGCATATTGAATATGCTGAAAACTGCTTTTTTTTTAGTCGGTTGTGCATAGCTACTTTCGGTGTTGTGGAAAAATATTTTAGTATTCATTGACCATGCTCTTTTACATGATACAGTCAATATTTGCTCTGGTTAAATTGATAACATTTTGTGGATTCTACAAAGCCCATGTGACTTTGATAAATAGTTTAAATAAGTATTAAACATTCATATGCTTTTCTTGTAGAAATATATTGTGTCTGTAACTGAACTCTAGCACATCCCAGTTATACCATAATGATCAGTGTCTGAATTAGGATGAAAGTATTTGTAAACTATAGTAACCCATAATGTTTTTTTTTTTCAGTGCATTTTAGCAAAGAAATGTACATATTGCTCTTATACACCAGTTGTAATAGTATTAGGTAATCACAAAATAAGGAGAACCTACAACCCAAGAGGCATAAAGAGCTCCAACCTCCACCAAACACAAGATGGAATAAAAGTGGTCAGTAAAGAGGTCTGAATATCTCCCAGATATACTACGAGGGGCATTCAAGTCAAACCGGGACTTTTAATTTTACAGGTATGAAAAGGGATGCTAGCATGGCAGTACTATAGTAGTAAGCGGCAAGTATGTCTTATTACTGATAGATGGTGCACATGTCGCGGGCCAGTCCAGAGACTCTTAATCAAGATGGCAGACAACGGTGTTAGTGTGTACATGAAACAGCGTGTGGTGATGACGTTTCTTGTGAATGAAGAACTAAAACCCGTGGATATCTACAGAAGACTTCAAGCACAGTATAGTAATGAGACGCTCAGCTGCAGTAAGACATTTGAATGGTGTAAACCAGGGGTAGTGAATTAAAATTCAAGGAGGTCCGGTCACAAAAAAAAATTCCACGACGTCTGAATCACAAGTCTGTGCCGTGAAAGTTTGTACGCGTCTTCTTTCTCTTTTGGCGCAAGCCACGCTCTCTGGTGCTTTTCTTGCGTTTTTCTCCACACACTCTGGTAATCCTCTGTGAATGTAAGTATCCCCAATAGTGTTCCCCCTTACATCAGGTGCCCCTACCAGAGTAATTAATTACATTGGGTGCCTCCATCAGACTACCCCCATAAATCAGTTGCCACCATCAGGGTACCCCCTTATATCAGGTATTCCCATCAGGTTTCTTCATCAGAAGGCTTCTGTGCATCTGGTGTCTCCCATCAGTGTGCCCCCTTACATCATTTGTCCCCATCAGAGTGTCCCCTTACATTAGGTGCTGTCATCAGAGTAGCCCTTTACATCAGGTGTCCCCATCAGAGTGTTCCTTTACTTTAGGTGTGCCCATCAGAGTGCCCCTTTGCATCAGGGGTCTCCATCAGAGTGCCACCTTACATTGGGGTCCCCATCAAAGTGCCCCCTTACATCAGGTGTCCCCATCACAGTGCCCCTTTACATCAGGTGTCCCCATCAGAGTGCCCCCTTACATCAGGTGTCCCCATCACAGTGCCCCTTTACATCAGGTGTCCCCATCAGCGTGTCCCTTTACATCAGGGGTCCCCATCAGAGTGCCCCTTTACATCAGGGGTCCCCATCAGTGTGCCTTCTTAACATAATATGTGCCCATCAGCATACCCCCCACTAACATAATATGCCCATCAGTGTGTCCCCTTAAAATAAAATGTGCCCATCAGCATGCCCCTTATTTTATGTTAGGAGGCACTCTGAAGGGTACATTTTACGTTAAGGGGCATGCTAATGGGCACATTTTGTTGTGCCCATCAGAGTGCCCCTTAACATAAAATGTGCCCTCTAGAGTGAACCTTAACATAAAATAAGGGGCATGCTGATGGGCACATTTTATGTTAGAGGGTACTCTGGTGGGCATAATTTATGTTAAGGGGCACTCTGATGGGCACAACAAAACATGCCCATCTGCGTGCCCCTTAACATAAAATGTGCCCATCAGTGTTGCTCTTAAAATACAATATGCCCATCAGAGTGCCCCTTAACATAAAATATGTTCATAATAGTGCACCTTAACATAAAATGTGCTCAACAGCATGACCCTTAACATAAAATAAGTAGCATGCTGATGGGAACATTTCATATTAAGGGGCACCCTGATGGGCACATTTTATGTTAAGGGGCACTCTGATGGGCACAACAAAATGTGCCCATCAGAGTGCCCCTTAATAAAATATGCCCATCGGTGTGCACCTTAACACATTCTGCCCATCGGTGTCCACCTTAACAGATTATGCCTAACATACCTTGAGGGCAGAAGAGAGCACATTTGGCAAGCTGCAGGGGGCGGAAGCTGCAAGATATACCTTGCATGAGAGCCAGGAGCAGGGAGCCGCGAGCAGCAGGGGCGCCGGGCGCATGCATGATGTCACGTCCGGACTGGAGTAAGAGGGAGAGCGAGAGCCGCAGTGAGGAGTAGGAGGCAGGGCGCGTACACGCAACGTCATTGGTTGCTGGGAAACCTGCGGTCCCAGCAAACCAATGACTGGTACTGCACTGGCGGGCCGCCATTTAGTGATGGCTGGTGTAAGCCTTTCAAAGATAACGGCATGTCCCTCAGTGACGATCACAGCCATGGTGGTTCCCAGCCCACAGCAGCAATTTCTGTAAACATTCAGCACGTGGAATACTGATCCTGGATAATCGAAGCATAACCTGTCGTAAAATTGCACAAGAGACAAATCTTCTGGATTTTCTACCCTGTGGTGCCACTATCAACAGTGAATATTACTGTCATGTTCTGAGTGATGTGCATATGCATAGGGCGTCCTGTTTCTCCAGGACAAGCAAAATCTCATACTGCTCACCACACTACGTGCACATTAGAGCAACTCGGCTGGGAGGTATTGCCGCATCCCCCTTACAGCCTGGACCTCGCTCCGAGTGATTTCCATCTGTTTGGACCCCTAAAAATTGTCTTCAGAAGTTACCTAATTAGTAAACAGAGTCCACCTGTGTGTATTGTAATTTAATCTCAGTATAAATACAGCTGTTTGGTGAAGCCCTCAGAGGTTTGTTAGAGAACCTTAGTGAACAAACAACATCATGAAGACCAAGGAACACACCAGACAGGTCAGGGATAAAGTTGTGAAGAAGTTGAAAGCAGGGATAGGTTATGAAACAATATCCCAAGCTTTGAACATCACACGGAGAACTGTTAAATCCATCATCTGAAAATGGAAAGAGTATGGCACAACTGCAAACCTACCAAGACATGGCTGTCCACCTAAACTGACAGGCCAGGCACAGAGAATCAGAGAAGCAGCCAAGAGGTCCATGGTAACTCTGGAGGAGCTGCAGAGATCCACAGTTTAGGTGGGAGAATATGTTCACAGGACAACTATTAGTTGTGCACTCCGCAAATCTGCCCTTTATTGAAGAGTGGCAAGAACAAAGCCATTGTTGAAAGAAAGCCATAAGAAGTTCCGTTTGCGAGAAGCCATGTTGAGGACACAGCAAACCTGTGGAAGAAGGTGCTCTGGTCAGATGAGACCAAAATTTAATTTTTTGGTCTAAAAGTAAAACGTTATGTGTGGCAGAAAACTAACACTGCACATCACCCTGAACACACCGTCCCCATCGTGGTGGCAGCGTCATGTTGTGGGGATGCTTTTCTTTAGCAGGGACAGGGGAGCTGGTCAGAGTTGATGGGAAGATGGATTGAGCCAATAAAGGGCAATCTTAGAAGAAAACCTGTTAAATTCTGCAAAAGATTTGAGACTGAGTTCACCTTCCAGCAGGATAATGACCCTAAACATACAGCCAGAGCTACAAGAGAATGGTTTAGATCAAAGCATATTCATGAATGGCCAAGTCAAAATCCAGACCTAAATCCAATTGAGAATCTGTGGCAAGACTTGAATATTGCTGTTCACAGACGCTCTCCATCCAATCTGACAGAACTTGAGGTTTTTTGCAAAGAAGAATGGGCAAAAATATCACTCTCTAGATGTGCAAAGCTGGTAGAGACATCCCCAAAAAGACTTGCAGCTGTAATTGCAGCGAAAGGTGGTTCTACAAAGTATTGACAATTATGTGCCACTTTGTGTTGGTCTATCACATAAAATCCCAATAAAATACATTTACGTTTTTGGTTGTAACGTGACAAAATGTGGAAAATTTCAAAGGGTTTATTAAATACTTTTTCAAGGCACTGTATGTGGGAAGTGTGGGCATTAAAGCACATGAACTGAATGTTACATGGTCAGCAAGAGGCTAAAAAGTGTTAGCTTGAGTTAGGTTTTAATTTGTTTGTGACTTATGTAAAGCCCATCTAAATCTACTACTCCATCTAACCCTACTCACTCTACAGGTAACAATGCAGCTGTCCAAGGGAGGCTATGTTGATTCATCATAGATTCAGGGTAGGTGAAAACAAAGGAAAAAAGCCTAACTAAGAAATCTAACGCAACAACATCTAAGGATTTTTAGGCTGCAATATACTACATTTTTGTTTTTGTATTTAGATACACTTTAAGTTAAGTAGAAGAATGCTGGAAACTTGTGTAGCTTTTTTGTTGTCTGTTGCAGATATTTCCTAATTTCCTGTCTGGTAAATGGTTGTCCCCAGAACAGAAAGTGAGGGGAAATCTCTTTCCGGGAGCTCCAGATAGCTGTAAGACCTGACAGGGGTATTTTGGTATTGATACACTTTAAAGCCTCGTACACACGACCGAGTTTCTCGTCCAAAACCGGCAAGAAAAGTGCAGCGTGAGCTTTTTTGTCGAGAAAAACGTTCGTGTGTATGGTTTTACGACGAGAAAATTGCCGTGAATCTCGACGAGAAAATAGAGAACCTGCTCTCTATTTTCTCGTCAGGATTCCAGATTTCCTCGTCGTGTTTCTCGTCGGCCTGTTTTGTGACGAGAAAATGGTTCGTGTGTATGCTTTTACGACTCTTCCAAAAGCGCGCATGCTCACAAGCAACTATGAGACGGGAGCGCATCTTCTGGTAAAACAAGCCTTCGTAATGGAGATAGCACATTCGTCACGCTCCAAATTTTTGCATCGTTTAAATGTTGTGCATTGAAATCTTCGTTAGAATGTTACATTAATCCAAACGAATGAACTTCTTTTGCTGCTGATATTCACACAGAGTTATGACTATCTTTTTTTAACCTTTTTCATGCTGCTCTTAAGAAGATTTATGTGTATTATATTGTGCAAGTTTTTAGGAATATTAAAAAATTAGATATTTTTCTAACTGATGTTAATTGTAATTTCGCAATGTTTTGGTAGTGATCTCCCATAGAATCTTTTAATATATATTATGTAAATTTTACACCCTTTTTTGGGAAATACGATTTAGTTATTTTTTTGGGGGGTTGTTATCTGTCCCTTTATTTGTCAGTCAAATGTATCTGCTTACTCCAAAGCTAGTGTAGCGCTACCCCCAGTTAAGAGAGCCGCTGATATTGATTTGGGCCCTGCAGTGCACCGCTGTCAACCCCTGGCAATCGGCTCTAACCTCCCGTGGCACAGCTGGTGATAGAGGGATAGGACCGCGTGACCGCAACTGTTGGTGACGCAGTCCTATAACAAACATACACAGAATATACTTTAAAACTCCTATTAAAGTAAGCGGAACTGACACCAAATGTACTTTACCCAGATATTTTACTGAGGCTAATGGGCAAGTAATAAACAACAGTATAACAAGTTGCAGATCCCTGCAATAAACAGTAATAAAGATAAATAGAGTAATCAGAATAATAAAGTATTGCTATGCAACTCTAGCGCTGCCCTTTTACAGCTACTTCCCCTCATGGGTAGACTAACACCCAGCAATGTCTACCTATGCAGTCAGGCCTGACTGATCTAAATGGAAGTTCAGTGAAACAATATTCGCTAGCAATCTTTTCGGTGGTGCACTTGAAGAACAACTTTGTAATCCCAACGAATAGTAAAGATAAAGGTATCTGTCTTTAAACAGCTCTCACCACCCGGGCAAGTCAAAGTCCATTTCCTCCATCGATTCGTCTAGGAACAGGAATCCACCGACATCCAAGTCTTCAATCCTTCTGGTGTACTGCAGCAAGGAGGATTAGATGTCTCTAAGGCTCTGCTAGGCTGGCAGAGGGCTCTTTGGAAAGGAGCACACGGCCCAGGCTTCAGGCCTTGTGCACACAGCAGTTCAGCACAGACATCCTCTTGCTAGGAGAGGGGTGTCCAAAGAGACCGACCAAAACTCCGCCTCCCCTTTATAAAGTCTCCCCCAGCAGTCTCTGTTCTGGAGCAATGCACCCTGGGTGCTGCAAGATGTACTGGGAGATGTAGTCTCTCTCTCCTCTGCTTTCACTTCCATAATGTCTCTTTACTTCCTCCCGACTCACCTCTCACCTGGAACTTCTTGTCTCTCTGCATTAAAGGGGAACACCCCGCTACACACTCCCCCCACTTGAACTCTTTGGTCCCCAAAGATAAACTTCAACAAATACTGTTTACCATTTTGGACAATGTCGAGCATGATGTTGGCATAGGGAATTCCCACCAAAACTTTGGGATGGAACTCTCTTGCCCACAGGTCACACTACCATGAGTGGCCTGCCTAACTGTGCCAGAGAGTGAGCTGGGGTTGCCCTCCACCAAATGGACGGTGGAAGGATCAGGTTGTTCAACACTTCTCCTAGCCGTTACAACAGAGTCCTCTGAGCTCGTCCCCATTTGGGGGTAAGTTAGTTTCTTGGGAGGCCTGATGACTCTGCGAGCCCTCTGCTCTCTTGGTGCTTCTGACTCTGGCACCACAGGCTCTTCTTCAGGAGTAAGTTCAGGTAACATTGCTGGTTCTGGAACCTCTGATTCAGAAGTCGACTGACGTATGGAATCTCTAGAGTCCTCCTCTGCACAAGTGTCAGGAACATCTTCCCAGTAATCAGCTGAGGGACTGAAGGGTATGAATTCAGTAGCCTCCGGATTCAGCGTTGCATCTGGGGTATCCCCTCCATTTGGGAGATCTATGGCGGACGTTCCCAGAGTCGAGGGAGGCCACAGCCAGTCCAGTTCTCCACCTTCTTCTGTACTCAATTGGGAGGCCTCCCCATCTTTGGCTCGAGAGGTCTGGGACCGAGTGTTCGGCCTAGGAATATCCAGGATAGAGGCCGGTTCAGGGGAGTCTCTCACGGGAGGTATTCTGACTGCCTCAGCAAGTGGGAGCAGGTGGTTCCGATGCCACGTCTTCAGTGGACCCACCTTTCCTTCTGGCTTTAGTTTGTAGACAGGCAAACCGGGCAACTTCCTACAGACAACATAGGGCTCAGATCTCCACCTGTCGGCAAGCTTGTGTTTTCCAGGGACCCCCAGATTGCGTAGCAGTACTCGGTCCCCGGGCTGCAGATCTTGCACTCGAACCTTCAGATCAAAATTTCTCTTGTTGCGGGCCCCCCTTTGATCCGAAGCCGCCTGGGCTTGTTCATAGGCCACCTGCAAGCTACGTCTAAGTCTGTCCACGTATCCCTTGTGGGATGTAGCTGAGGTATTGTCTATAGAAGTGCCAAAGGCCAGGTCCACAGGTAGCCTTGCTTCTCTCCCAAACATAAGTCGATAAGGGGAGTAGCCAGTGGCGTCACTTGTGGTACAGTTATAGGCATGTACTAGGGCTGATATGTGCTGACTCCAGTGTTGCTTCTTCTCTGTTTCTAAGGTTCCCAACATGTTGAGCAGGGTCCGGTTAAATCTCTCCGGCTGAGCATCTCCTTGTGGGTGGTAAGGCGTGGTTCTGGTCTTCTTTATTCCTAATGAATCCAAAAGTCTTCGGATCAACCGACTCTCAAAGTCCCTTCCTTGATCTGAGTGAAGTCTCTGTGGTAGTCCGTAATGGACAAAATACTTCTCCATAAGTATCTTGGCCACGGTGGATGCCTTCTGGTCTTTGGTTGGGAAAGCTTGAGCATAGCGGGTGAAATGGTCGGTTATTACCAGAACATTCCCCAATCCACTCAGGTCGGGTTCGAGGCAGAGAAAGTCAATGCATACCAGATCCATTGGGCCTTGACTCTGTAAGTGGCCCATTGGGGCAGCTTGATGGGGTAGGGTCTTTCTCTGAATGCATCGTGCACAGGAATGGCAATACTCCTCTACTTCTGCCCTCATGCAGGGCCAATAGAACCGATTTCTGACAAGCTGGAAGGTCCTTTCTGCCCCTAGGTGACCATGATGGTCATGCAGGGCAATTAGTACAGTCTCTCGGTGCTTCTCTGGAAGAAATAACTGCCACTTATCTTCTGAGTCATCAGAGGGGCCCCTTCGGTAGACCACTCCCTGATGTACCTGTAGCCTGTCCAATTCCTTCCTCAACAGGCGAGCCTCCTTTGAGGGGTGATGTAGGAATTTGTTGGGATCCTGATTCTCCAGGGCTTCGAGGACCAATCTCCCCATGGGGTCTTCCAATTGGTCACACCTCAACTCCTTCTTGGACAGTCTCGGTAGGTTGTCTTCCTCCAGTTGAGTTACCCCACAATAGTGTTTGGGGACTCCTACCATGGTAACCCCTATTTCTTCTGCTCTGGAGCCTCCTCTGGCTTGGAATTCAGCCCCTTGACAAAGGGCCCGCACCCCGTCCGGTGCCACTTGGGTCCAATCTTCCCAGTCATTTGTCGTGGCATGAAACCTCCGGGACAGGGCATCTGCATCCCTATTTCCGGCTCCTGGTCTGTACTTCAGACTGAAGTTGAATCCAGACAATGCGGCCAACCACCTGTGTCCGGTGGCATCTAGTTTCGCGGTGGTGAAGAGGTAGGTCAGGGGGTTGTTGTCTGTCTTCACAGTAAACTCTGCCCCATACAAGTAGTCTTTTAGCTTGTCTACTACCGCCCATTTGAGGGCCAGGAATTCCAGCTTATGAGTGGGGTAATTCCTTTCTGAGGGGGTCAGGCTCCTGCTCACATAGGCCACTGGTCGCAGTTGTCCTTCATGTTCTTGGTAGAGTACACCACCTAGACCCTCATGGCTGGCATCCACATGTAATTCATAAGGTCTGGTAGGGTCGGCGTAGGCCAGGACTGGGGCAGTGGTTAAGCTCCTCTTCAGAGCATGAAAGGCCTCTTCACACCTTGGGTTCCACTGATCTTGAACTGACTCACCAGGCCTCCTGGGCCCTGAGTCATCCTCTTCCCCTTCTGCCTTTAGCAATTCATTCAACGGGCGGGCAATCCGAGCAAACCCCTCCACAAACCTCCTATAATAGGAGCAGAACCCCAGGAAGGATCTGAGCTCTGTTACTGTGGTGGGTCGTGGCCAGGAAGTGACTGCTTCCAACTTCTCAGGATCTGTGGCCACCCCTTCTTCAGACACTATGTGCCCCAGATAGTTCACAGAAGACTGGTAGAACCGACACTTCTCGGGGGAAAGCTTAAGTCCCTCTTCGCTGAGTCTTCTCAATACTTTCTCCAACCTGGCTTCATGTTCTTCCAAGGTTCTTCCAAAGACAATGACATCGTCCAAGTACACAAGGACTTCTATAAGATTCATGTCTCCAACAGTCTTCTCCATAAGGCGTTGAAAGGTAGCAGGAGCTCCAGACAGACCCTGAGGCATCCTATTGAATTCGAAGAATCCCACCGGGGTTATGAAGGCTGTCTTCTCCCTGTCTTCTGGGTGCATAGGGATTTGATAGTACCCACTCTTGAGGTCCATCACACTGAACCATTTGGCTCCAGACAAACTTTGTAGGGCATCTTCTATCCTTGGCGTGGTGTATTGGTCAGGGATGGTTCTCCTGTTGAGAGTCCTTTAATCGATACAAAGCCTCAACGACCCATTCTTCTTTCTGACCACCACGATTGGGGAGGCATAGGGACTTCTAGACTCACGGATAACACCAGTCTTCTTTAGTTCTACAAGTTGTTCCCTCAGATCCTCCAGATCTGCCAGGGGGACCCGCCTGACCCTCTCTCGGAAGGGCTTATCTTCTTGGAGGCGGATCCGATGGGTGGCACTTCTTGCACACCCCACATCGAATTCATCTTCGGAAAAGATCTTCTCCCACCTGGTCAGCTGGGCCTTGGCTCTTTCTTTCCAAGCCATGGGTAGGTTCGGGTTTTCCACAGACAGTTTCTCCCAAACATCTCCTCCGTCACCCGTCCCCTTGACTTCGGACCAAGTGACCGGGGCAGCAGGGCTCACCTGACCAAGCAACACTCTGGCAGGGATCTCCATGGGTCCTCCCGTAGTGTTCCTAACACTCACCGGAACTCTGCCATGGGCCTTCTTCAGGGCCTTGAACGGAATCACTTCTGGTATCACTTCCAGGCCTGAGGACTCTTCCCTTGGGTCTGATTCCAGCATGACAAAGGGGCCAGGTTGTTCCCACGAAAGCTTCACAGTGGCCCTAAGACAGGTTACTTCTCCGGGCTGTAGCACTACTCCTTCTCTGCCAAGTCTCCACACCTTCCCTATCCCCTCTCCCGGGGTCTTCTGCTCTAAGACCAGTCGTTGGTAGGCCGTCTTTAGCATGGGATGGATTTTGGTGGCTGAATGGTTTCTCTCTTTCACTAGAGGGGTCAGGAGTCTCCTGACTAGATCCGTGTTTGTCCCAATGATCAGGGAAATCTTGCTGGCTCCAGGCGGCCGGGGACACACAACTGCCAGGGTGTCAAACACTTCAGCCTTCCCAGCCACGGATGGGTCGAAAGTCATCTTTATGGGCAGGTACCCATCATAAGGGAAACTCTGGGTTCCAAGTCCCCATATCTCCAGTTCTTCTATCTTCTGGATAGGCAGATGACTCAAGTGCCTATCATAGAAGTCCCGGTATAGTAAAGTCACCTGTGCTCCGGTGTCCAAAAGAGCTTTAGTATAGACTCCTTCCACTTGAATGGGCACAGTAGGAGACGGGCCCACCAGTTCCTTTGGGTATGGCCGGACTGGGGTCACCTCTTTTTTTTTTGCTTTCGACCCTTGCCCTGCTCCTTTTGGACTTTAATTTTTCCTGAGCCTGGCATGCATTGACTTTCTCCCTCTCAATGGGGGCACAAACCCGCTGAGGGATGTTATTGTTCCTTTTAGGTGGATGTTCCTTCTTTGGGGTGCTGTACTTCCACTGAGGGGTCTTGCCCCCTCCCTCTGGGGTACATCTTGGTGGGGGTGTACTATACCTCCTCCTAGGAGTTTTGTCTCCTCCATTCTTGGCCTTTTTTTTTAGTTTGGAGCGCACTGAAGATGATGTGCACCCGGTTGACTCCTTCACCGGGGCCCCTTTGGAGTTTCCCGCCGGCTTGCAATTATCTGTTCTCTTCTTCTTTGGGCTGGAGCATACGTTAGCAAAGTGGCCACTCCCTCCGCAGTTATAGCAAATCACCTCTTCTCGGTCCTGTAGGGAGGCCGGTGCTGAGGTGTTCGGGAACAACTCCTTTCTTGGGCTTGGTTTCTCTCGTCTTCTCTGATCTTTCTCCATCAAAGAGGTCAGCATCTCCAACACTTGGGCCATTTGCGATTTCAGAGTGTCAACCTCCGCATCTCTTTCTGGGCTCTTGACCGAATGGACCAACACTGGTACAGGTGTGACATTCGCCTTGGCCACCTGCTGATCTTCCTGCAGCGCCTCTTCGTCCCTAATAATTTTTATTAGATCAGAGTAGGTTAGTGACATTCCTCCTCCTGAGGTTTTCAGGTGCAGCCAGACCGGGTCTGAGCGCCGCGCTCCCCTCATGATCTGCTTCATGCGTGCTTCATCTGCATCTTTGGGCAGCATTCCCTTCTTCAGTACAATCTTGCATAACTGCCTGTTCAGCCTTCTAACATATTCTGACAGTTTCTCATTCGGCTGCTGGAGAGTGTGTTCAATTTGATAAATCATCTCTGACACCTTCTCCAGCTGACCAAACTCTTCCTGCAGCATGGCCAGGCAATCTTGAGCTGTACAGTTTTCATTTCCAAACCGGAAGCTCTTCACCGCTTCTGCCGCGGGACCTTTCAGACTTTCTAAGACTCGCTGTCTCTTCTGTGCCTCAGGCACCTCCCATGCTTCTACTGCCTGCAATGCCTGTTCCACCCAAGTGTCAAAATCTTCCTCCCCCGCAGGGACGGGGAGCTTCCCTGAGAAGGTGCTAAGCTTCCGGTAACCGGCCTCCACATGCACCGTACTGCTTTTCTGGCACTTAATTACAAGGTCTCCTAGAGCATTCAACAATTCAGGCCCTATAGCGGCCAGCGGTGATCCCGGGCTTAATAGTTCCTTAAGCTTTTCTGCTTTAGGGGATAGTGGTGGAGATAATTGTGGGAGTGATGGCTTTGGTGTCTGAAACCATTCTTCCTTCACTGGCAGCGTATGTATCAAGTGATAGATCTGATTATCTATGGCTTGTATACTCTGACTTTTAAAATGCTCTGGGATTTCGTTTTTCCATTCTACCAGTGCGTATGTAAAACGAGATCACTGGATCTGGCCTAAAATCCATCACCCATGCTTTGTGGCTCGGAGACAGTAACAATACGAGCTGTTTTATCTCCTCTTCCTTCCATCTTTCCCCCGGGAGTACAATGACTACCGCCGCGGTTGGATCGGCGCCAATCGCTGCGCACCACTGTGACATTGCCAGCGGGTCCATGCTGGTACTTCTGACCGGCTTGATTGCAGCGTGCAACGTACAAGGATCCCGGACTCGAGCCCCCACGTGTAGCGCTACCCCCAGTTAAGAGAGCCGCTGATATTGATTTGGGCCCTGCAGTGCACCGCTGTCAACCCCTGGCAATCGGCTCTAACCTCCCGTGGCACAGCTGGTGATAGAGGGATAGGACCGCGTGACCGCAACTGTTGGTGACGCAGTCCTATAACAAACATACACAGAATATACTTTAAAACTCCTATTAAAGTAAGCGGAACTGACACCAAATGTACTTTACCCAGATATTTTACTGAGGCTAATGGGCAAGTAATAAACAACAGTATAACAAGTTGCAGATCCCTGCAATAAACAGTAATAAAGATAAATAGAGTAATCAGAATAATAAAGTATTGCTATGCAACTCTAGCGCTGCCCTTTTACAGCTACTTCCCCTCATGGGTAGACTAACACCCAGCAATGTCTACCTATGCAGTCAGGCCTGACTGATCTAAATGGAAGTTCAGTGAAACAATATTCGCTAGCAATCTTTTCGGTGGTGCACTTGAAGAACAACTTTGTAATCCCAACGAATAGTAAAGATAAAGGTATCTGTCTTTAAACAGCTCTCACCACCCGGGCAAGTCAAAGTCCATTTCCTCCATCGATTCGTCTAGGAACAGGAATCCACCGACATCCAAGTCTTCAATCCTTCTGGTGTACTGCAGCAAGGAGGATTAGATGTCTCTAAGGCTCTGCTAGGCTGGCAGAGGGCTCTTTGGAAAGGAGCACACGGCCCAGGCTTCAGGCCTTGTGCACACAGCAGTTCAGCACAGACATCCTCTTGCTAGGAGAGGGGTGTCCAAAGAGACCGACCAAAACTCCGCCTCCCCTTTATAAAGTCTCCCCCAGCAGTCTCTGTTCTGGAGCAATGCACCCTGGGTGCTGCAAGATGTACTGGGAGATGTAGTCTCTCTCTCCTCTGCTTTCACTTCCATAATGTCTCTTTACTTCCTCCTGACTCACCTCTCACCTGGAACTTCTTGTCTCTCTGCATTAAAGGGGAACACCCCGCTACACTCGATTTTACATTTTTACAAATACACATAGTCAAGTATGAACTTAAAGAAAAATAACATTTATTCATGTTTGAACTAAAATAAAGAGAAGGCAGCGCTGGAGAAGCTGCTGCCATTTGTGCATCCCAGGGACCCCAGAGCACACAGCAACCCTGTGTGGACACTAAAATTGGGAGCTTGAGAAGGCCAACATTTCTGAACACAATCTGATGCTGGCCTCCCAGAGGTCAGGAACAGCAGCAGGTGATATATATGTCCCAAGTGTGTGGTACTACAACAGGATGCCTTCTGTCCGACCACAATGAAGCAAGGCCATCACTTCCTCGTCTTCCTGGCAACCTTCCCTGCAACCTTTCCTGAAGCCTTCCCTGCAGCCTTCCTTCTTCGTTTGGCTGGAGGCTGGGCCTCCAGGAGGAGGAGGAGGTGGAGGAGAAGGGGGTGGCGCAGAAGAACAAGGTGGAGGTGGAGGAGAAGGGGGTGGCGCAGAAGAACAAGGTGGAGGTGGAGGAGAAGGGGGTGGGGCAGAAGAAGAATGTGGAGGTGGAGGAGGAGGTTGAGGTTGGGACAGTTGTGCCACCTCACAAATGGCGGTATTGGGGGTAATTTTTTCCATCACCCCCTTGTTGAGCAAGGTGATGAGCAGGGGCTCGCATAGGAGGCGTTGCTCCATGCTCATCACCTTGAACTTTGCCTCCACTAGGCCGGCAATGGCCTCTTCAGGGGATGTGGGCTATTTGAGGGTGGCATGGGCCTCTTTAATAAGGGCCATTGCTGCCTCACTGGTGGTCCTGTCCCTCCTGCCTCTTTTGGGAAGCCGGATGGGAGGCACCTGGGATCTGGTGCTTCTCCTTTGCCCTGCCACCTCCTGGCTGCCACTGGGCCCTGCCACCTCCTGGCTGCCACTGGGCCCTGCCTCCTCCTGGCTCGCAGTGGGCCCTGCCTCCTCCTGGCTGCCACTGGGCCCTTCCTCCTCCTGCCTGACAGTTTCCAGACCCTCCTCCTGGCTGATTTCATCCTGTGTATGAAAAAGGGACATAGTTTAATATGTTGGTTTAATCTTTGCATCAAACTTTATAAACATGATTGAAGCAATTAGAATGTAAATCCAGAAATCATTTTTTCTAATTTACACCTACATCAGATTGACTATTTAGCACCCAATTAAGTGCAGACTAATGTCTAGAGATCTTGATTTCACTTGTGGAACCCAAAATATTGTATGTTTCTCATCTTGACATATTTGTCAAACATTAATTTTATTCCACTACATTTTCATTTAATACTATACCTGGCTCCAGATGGCCAAATCAGGATCATCCAGGATGGCTGCCTCCTCTTGCTCCAGAGAAGGCTCAGGTTGGCTGCAGGGAAGTCTGGGGGGAAGAGTGGAGAGTGATGGCCTTGCCTCAATGTGATGGCCTTGGGTCATCCAGGAAGGACATCCTGCTGTAGTACCACAAAATCGGGACATACACATCACCTGCTGCTGCTCCTGACCTCTGAGAAGCGTTCAGTCCTGTAGGTGCCTCTCAAGCTCCCAATTTTAGTGTCCACTTGTTTTGCTGTGGCTGTGGGCACCTTGGTCTGCACAAATGGGAGCAGCTTCTCCAGCGCTGCTTTTCTCACCCCTCTTTTTTTATGGATGGGGTTTTTCGTCTCCCACAGAGCGGGCAGCTCCCTTACCCGGTCAATAAATTCCACCAGGAACTCTTTGTCGCTAATAAAGACATTCATATTGTATCTGCAAGTTTAAGAAATAATATATAGCTAATGTGAGGCAAACAGTCTAACCTCCTTAACATCGTAGTCACCATATATATCCTACAACATTCTCAAAACAGTATAGGCCAACAATTTGGCACAGTCTCAAAATCACATACCTTCGTTCGCACGTCCGTCACTTGAACTCCTCTCTCCGCACACCGAACGTACTATAGTCACATGTGTGTTTGCTATATACAAGCGTCAAAATACGAACACGTCGCTCCGCACACGTCGCCCGCCCATGACGTTCTAACTAACATCTTTTCCCCGCCCCTTCTCTTTCGGCGCGCAGACAGATATGGCGGAGTTACAGCAGGTGTCTGATAATTCCGCAACTAACGAGGAGGAGACAAGCCTGGAGACCGAGGAAACGTCACGATCAAGGAGGAGATTCAAGGCATCGAATATGTCTTTTGCCGAGATGGCGGAGATGGTGGACATCTTGCTCAAGTCTGATTATGACGCAAAGCATGGGCCGTATAGCAAACCAAATAGAAGGAAGGCCAAAATCCTCACTAAAGTCGTGAAGAGTCTGAAGACGAATTTTGGGGTGAAACGCTCAAATGAGCAGCTCAGAAAGAGGTGGTCAGACCTCAAACTGAGGGAGCCAGAGCAGTTAAGGAGCATTAAGAGAATGCTCGCAAAAAGTAAGTAAAATGTACACTTTTCTGCTATTAATCCTTTTCTAAACTGACATGTTGCTGTTTTTTTTTTTTTTTTCTTATTGGACTCCCTTACAAAATGTTATATTTTGAACTTGGTTGGGCACAGTAATCGTTCGTTACGTTACAGACACTTCGTTCGGCCACTATACGCTGTTTTGGCTTATTTTACAGCCACAAAAGTAATTAGACATCTGCCTTTTTTTGTGAAATTTGGGGCACAAAGTTTTAGGCTAGATGATGTGTTTGTAAAGAGAATGAAATGCAAACTTTTGTCAGTGTAAAGGAGAGGACACTCAGCAGCTGCTTCCACATCTGTACTTTGGAGCACTATAGTGTGGGCCACCAGACCCGCCTTTTTTGGGTGTCCCACACAGGTGCATCAGAGAATTTTTGTGTTGCCTACATGTCTAAAAAATGACAGACAAAGGTGAATACTAAGCATATTATTGGTCAGAAATAATGCATTCATCTTTAACTTCCGCCCAAACACACACTTGTACCCCACTTACAAGCAATTTAGCCTGTTTTTTTTTTTTACATAGAGAATTTCTGTGTGATAACTCTACCTTTTGTTTGATTCTCATAGGGGAGAGAAGACTGGGAGGAGGACACTCCAGGGAGCACAAGAACCCCACAGCTTCACAACAACCCCAAACTCCCAAAGACCCACAAACAAAGGATGTAGAGGAAGTTGAGGTGGAGGAAGGAGAAGTGCAGGAATGAGAGGTGGATGACGTTGTGGAACTGGTCACCACAACAGGTCAGTATCTGACACCACAGCTTCAGGTAAGAGAGGTAGGCCTGCAGAGTTATAATACCTTTTTATTTTGTTTTTAGGGGATGTGAATGTTGGGGTGAAGGATAGTACAGGTTTCTCTGCTGACAGTGCCCTCCGCCTCATCCAGCAAGTGATGGAATGTAGCACGGAACTGGACAAAATTAAAGAAAGAATTCATGTGATGGATCAAACATTTAAAGACATTCTCGATGTTTTGGGGAGAATTCAATAAGGCATCCCAACCCCCTTTTGTTCATGTTTATTCTTCAACTTTTAAAAAACTTTTTGACAATCAAACCAGCCAAAAATTGAATCTGCACACAGTGTGTCAACATGTGCTATCTGTCATCAGGGGATATCCATGTACGTCTTTTGGGGGTGCAACCCCTTCCTCGTATCTAAAGTAGGTGAACTGAGGAAAGGGTTTTACCCCCAAAACACGTCCATTGATCACCCCTGATGGCAGATAGCACATGTTGACAATAGGGATCAGGAGTCTAAAATCCCTATAGGAAAATAATCCCAATTGTGTGCATATTCAATTTTTGGCTGGGCAAGGGGTGGCAGGACCCCATATTAGGACGGGCACATAGAGACATATAGTTTGTGTAAGTGAATGTCTCAGATTGCTCCGAGGTATCCAATTTTGTAATATTTGGAATGCAACTGTTGTTTTTGTATTTTCCTAAGAAAACAATTGCCGGTTTGTGGCCAGGCAAACAAAAAATGTTAAAAAACAAAAAAAAGGTGTGTGAATTTGCACATAGTAAAAGATTTGAACACAAACAACGTGTAGCTTCTTTTTCTAATATGCTCTAACCTTATTTGGTACATTTTTAAAGGTTACATAGTGAAATGGTTGGTATTTACTAAAGGAAAATACACTTGGCACTACAAATGCACTAAGACAAACTAGGAGACAGGAAACCAACAAAAGTTAGAAGTTTAAACAAGATTTTTATTTGGATCGTTCTCCAGGAATCTTTAGACATAGCCTGGCATAGGAATTGCCCCCCTACCCGTGAAATAGTCCATGTATTTGTCCCGAACCTCACGGGCATTTTGGGGGGGCAAGCCAGCACGGGCAGATTCCAGGCCCGGCAGGGGATTATCAGGGGAAAGTCCAGCCTCAGGCAAAACTGAGGCCATATATGAATTAGATTTGCGGCAAAGAAAATTGTGTAGCACACAGCAGCATAACACTACATAGTTTATTTTGTAGTCCGCCAAGTGGATGGGAGTCATAAAAAGGCGGAACCGGCTGGCCATTATGTCAAAGGCATTTTCAACGACTCTTCGGCCCCTGGCCAGCCGGTAATTGAACACCCTCTTCTCTGGGGTCAGGGTCCTCTGAGGAAATGGCTTCATAAGATGTGGTCCAAGCCCGAAGGCTTCATCAGCCAAAAAAACAAAGGGGAGTCCTTCAATATTCCCTGCCTCCGGTGGCAATGCAAGGTCGTCACTCTGGAGACGGAGGGCAAACTCAGTCTGGATGAAGGATCCCCCATCAGACATCCGGCCATTCTTCCCTACATCAACATAGAGGAATTCATACCGTGCTGACACCACCGCCATCAGCACAATGCTATGAAACCCCTTGTAATTGAAGTAGTAGGACCCAGAACGGGGTGGCGGCACGATGCGGACGTGCTTCCCGTCTATAGCACCACCGCAGTTGGGGAAGTCCCACCGCGTGGCAAACTCCGATGCCACAGTCTGCCATTCCTGTGGCGTGGAAGGAAGCTGTGGAGTCAAACAAGATGAAAAAATATTAGAATACACAAATCAAACATTACAAGTATATTCTAAGAAAATACATTAGAGGCCAACATCAAGCAAAGACTACGTTTATTAAGGTGCTTTAAATAAGTATAATGGAAGGCTCATGTATCATATTCATCACCCCCTATGATGGTCCATTAATAAATTATAATGGGGAGGGGGGGGGGTAGATGTGTTTGGCCACAGGATAGCATTGCAGTGGCGGTGCGTCCAGAGTGGGCACTGGAGCACTGCCCCCTCTCTCCTGTGCCCATCACTCAGAACAATACATAAATTCATGCCTTGCATTAACCTATGTATTGTCTATGCCGCCCACTATTCAGGTGGATGGCCCCCTGTTAAGCGACCGACATATGAAGAACTGCAGCATTTATGGGCTTAAAATTGCATATCAGAAACAGTAAGGAAAATTGTCTTGCACATTACAGCCTGAGGGATGTAATTGGCTGCAGAAAAGTTAAATAGGGTAAACACTGACAGGCTGCTCTGCCAATCATGTTCACCAAGTCTGTTTAATGGTAACATGATTGGCTGATGCAACATCAAGGGAAGGAGAAGACATCAAGGACAGAAGAAGGATGGCGCTGACCACAAGAAGGTAAGTGCAGGGCTGGGGGGGAACTGGCTGCATTGGAGGGGACAAAATGGCTGCATTAGAGGGAACAAAATGGCTGCATTGGAGGGAACAAATGGGGGCGTTTAATAGGCACCAGAGCAAAAAAGGAGGAAGTTTATTTCCTAAATTGGGGTTTGAACCCCCAAACATTTGGAGCAACAGGCGCCCCTGCTGGAAAGGTTAGTGAAGGGAAATATGCATGGAGGAGAAAAAAGGGGCAATCTAAAGCTTCCAGCATGCATGAGGACAAAGGGGACATTCTCAGCATATTACAATCATGGTAATTAGGGAAGGATGAAAGAAATACAATACATTAGCATACATGTAATACATAAAATGTGATGTTAATGGAGAAATCTTACCCTAATATAGTCCTCCTGCAGGACTTGTATAATGGCAGAACAGGTGTCTGGGATTATGAGGCCCAGAGCCTGGGGGGAGATGCCTGTCGTGAACTTCAAGTCCTGAAGACTTCTCCCTGTCGCCAGATAATGTAACGTGGCGATGAGCCTCTGCTCAGCACTGATGGCTTCCCGCATAACGGTGTCCTTCCTGGTAATATAGGGGGACACCAAAGCCAACAGTTCCTGAAAAACGGGGTCAGACATCCGCAGAAAATTCCTGTAGTCCTCAGGATTATTCTCGACGATCTCCCACAGCAGAGGCATATGGCAGAATTGGTCCCGCTGGAGCAACCAATTCTTGGTCCATGAACTCCTCCTCACACCATTCATGGACTGGTCTTGGTCCAAAACAAGCAGACCAACACCAAGCGCACGCACAGCACGAACTCGATGATGAGAACGTCCAGGCGACATGGCTAGGAAACGGTCGTCTTATCAGAACGTACAGAACAGAACGCACTTTAGAACAGCAAGGCCTATGAATACCGAACTGAAAAACAGAAACGAACAGGCAAGAACGCACTGTAAAACAGATACGACCTGCCTAGACGCCCTGAAAGTCAAGATACGAACCCACAAGCACAAACTGAACTGCAGAAAACGATCTGAAAAGTACGAAGACTGAAAAGCGCGAATCGTCTCTTCCCAAACTTTTACTTCACATGCGGTAACACGAGATCAGCAAAAGCAGCCCAAGGGGTGGCGCCAAGAAAAAAGATCTTCCCCTTTATAGTGCCGTCGTACGTGCTGGACGTGACCGCGGAGAACAACGAGGAAATTGGGAAATGTCAGTGTGTACGCATGGAAAGCTTGACGAGAAAATCGACAAGGTTAACAAGAATCTCGTCGAGAAACTCGGTCGTGTGTACGAGGCTTAAGCCTTCAAAGTCTTCAAAGTTTAGTCTGCAGATGTATAAATATATTTTCAGTTTATGACCGAATTATATGGCTAGTGCAGCAACAACAAAAGCTATATTTTGCAGAGACCAACTGGGAATATGTTATTTTGAAATGTACTTGGCCTATTTTAATCTGCAGGTGTGGGGACATCTTGACCAAAAGGTTACAACTAAAAACTTTGTATTTGCAGTGAATGTAATTGCATTAGCTGTACTTATAGGGCCAAATTCAGGCATTGTAGAGAGCAGGAAAGCTGTGCAAAGGGCAGTAACCCTTGGCAAGAAGATCTTATTTTACAATGAAAGATGGTTTTTAATATGTTTTTCTAGGCTTCTGCAACTAACACATTCCGTTTTATATAAATAAGCATGATAGTCAATGCATTGATAAGACAGTGGAGATCTTGCTTAAATAAAGGGGAATTCTAATGTCTAACCACATAATTTGCCAATATAGTTTATACACTGCTCAAAAATGTTTAAAGGAACACTTTAAAAACACATCAGATCTCAATGGGGAAATATATCATGCTGGATATCTATACTGATATGGACTGGGTAATGTGTTAGGAAAAAAAGGACGCCACATCGTTTGATGGAAATTGAAATGATCAACCTACAGAGTGCTAAATTCAAAGACACCCCAAAAACCAAAGTGAAAAAATTATGCAGCAGGCTAGTCCATTTTGCTAAAAAATGAATTGCAGCAACTCAAAATGGTACTCAGTAGTGTGTTAGGCCCCCATGTCCCAGATCTGGACCAGGGCATCACTGAGCTCCTGAACAGACTGACGTGCAACCTGACGTGAAACATAATGTCCCAGAGGTGTTCTATTGGATTTATTTCAGGCGAGCATGGGGGCCATTCAACAGTATTAATTCCTTCATCCTCCAGGAACTGGCTACATACTCTTGCGACATGAGGCCAGGCATTGTCGTGCACTAGGAGGAACCCAGAACCCACTACACCAGCATAGGGTCTGACGAGTCAAAAGATTTCATCCCGATACCTAATGGCAGTCAGGGTGCCATTGTCTAGCCTGTAGAGGTCTGTGCGTCCCTCCATGGATATGCCTCCTCAGACCTTCGCTGACCAACCACAAATCCGTTCATGCTGAACGATGTTACAGGCAGCATAATGTTCTCCATGGCTTCTCCAGACCCTTTCACATCTGTCACATGTGCTCAGGGTGAACCTGCTCTCATCTGTGAAAAACATAGGGAGCCAGTGGCAGACTTGACAATTCTGGTGTTCAATGACAAATGCCAATCAAACTCCACAGTGCTGGGCAGTGAGCACAGAGCCCACTAGAGGACGTCCGGTCCTCAGGCCACCCTCATGAAGTCTGTTTTTGATTGTTTGGTCAGAGACATTCATGCCAGTGGCCTGCTGGAGGTAATTTTGTAGGGCTCTGGCAGTGCTCATCCTGTTCCTCCTTGCACAAAGAAGCAGATATCGGTCCTGCTGATGGGTTAAGGACCTTCTACAGCCCTGTCCAGCTCTCCTAGAGTAACTGTCTGGAAGGGTGAAAGGACCAAAAAAGGGGGGAACAGTGGGAAAAAAGGAGCATACCCCAACTCATCTTCAGGTTAATTTTCAAGGAGGAGAAAAGAGTTTACCCATTCAGAGATTCAGCTGGGCCGTGAGCATTGATCCAGGTGGATCAGACCTTGTCAAACTTTTTGGGACAATTTCTACTCTCATAAGTCAATTTGTATAGTTGTAGAACTGCATTAACCACAGACACTCAACTAGTGAGTGTCGGCAGATTGGGCTGCTTCCATCTAAGGAGAATCTCCCTACGTGCATAGTAGAGTGTAAAGAATAAACATAATTTCTTATATTTAGAGGCTACAACATCTTCCATAATACCCAATAGCGCCAGTAGGGGATCAAGCTGTAGAGACCAATCGGAAAGCTTGTTCAGGTCTGCAATTACAGGTTCCCAATACGGGCGGATAGCCGGGCACTGCCACACCATATGAAAAAAGGTTCCAGTAGAGGACAGACAGTGCATACAGGTAGAACTAATCTGCAGGTAAATAACCGCCAAACTCTGAGGGATATAGAACAGAAGAAACTTCAGCTGGATGAAGTGGTCCCTAGCTGAAATCATCTTACCTATATAAGAGCCGGTTCACACTGGGGCAACACGACTTCCAGCGTGACTTTACAAGGCAACTTCAAGGCAACTTCGAGGCAACTTCGAGGCAACTTTGAGGCAACTTCAAGTTTCCTCCAGGACAGGCGACTTTGCCAGTGGCCAATCAAACAATAATCAGCTCTGTGGAAGGGAGGGGTTTGCCTGAGAAAACTATTTTCTCTTCCTGTAAAGTTGCTTCAGTTAAGACACTGATCCGACTTTGGAGGCGACTTCCATTGAAATCAATGGGTACAAGTCGCCTAGAAGTCGTTTTCAAGTAGTACAGGAACCTTTTTTGAAGTCGGAGCGACTTCTGTAGTGTGCATAAAGACGGCTCTATAGACTAACATTACAGTGCGACTTGGGGCATCTCGGGGCGACCTGAAGTCGGATCCTGAGTCGGCCTGGTGTGAACCGGCAAGAGTCTACACAGTCCTCTTAGTCATCAGTAGTGAGCTCTGGTATATATGCCTACCACCTGTCAAAAGTCCTACTGGAGGTGGGAGCATATGAGTCTGACAAATTAAGATATAAGAAGCATGGGGGTTGTATATCCCAGGCATTTAATTGACTTGATGCTATACTCTGAATAAAAAGTGTTAACTTTTTTTGATCAGTGTATATGCTTATGGAAAGTATTCACCCTCTATGAAGTTTTTTTTGATCAATTTATTGTCATAGAACAGTGTCTACTAAAATAGACAATTTAATGTTAAATGAAAGATCTCTGCAAAGTGATTTAAATTATGTACAATTAAAAGAAATTACTCCTATAAGTATACATAAAGAGATGTAATTGTGTAATAACATTATCTTACAAAATGGCACTTGTAGAAACAGTATGTGCTATATTCATTTCTTTAACGAATGGAGTTGTCCTTTTAAAGTATATGTAAAGTAAATTTTTTTGTATAGAGTAGGGAATAGTTAACGATCCTGTGAGGTTTTTATGCCATCTGTGTCCCATTCTGTTCTATAAACACAATATAAAATGGAAGGATATACAGAATCTTCAAAGTGAGGTAAATCCTTGTCTATACTAGTTTCACACCTATGCGTTTTTTAGTTTGTTTCAGTTTGTAGAAACTCCCTACAGTCCATTTAACAAGGTTTCCTGTGGCACACAATCACATCAATGCGTTTTTCAGCCAGTGCATTTTTGGAAAGGGTCAGGGACTTTTTTTTCCGCAGCAGATTGCATTTTGCGTATAATAGACTTCAATGGACCCGCACCAAAAACCCAAGTCTTTTCTAAAAACTGCCTACTGTCATTTTTTTACACTACACCTTTTTTATTTGGTGAATGGGTAGGGGTACTATGTGCCCCATACTCATTGACATATGAGGGTGTCCGGGATCTTCCAGATTCCAATAATCCCCCCATCTGCAAACCACCACAGCCACCAGCCAGTGGTGTGGGGAAGAGGTCCTTAGCCCCATCAACATGGGGACAAGGTGCTTTGGGGGGGCAAAGACCCCCCCCTGCCTACCCCCTATGTTGAGGGCATGTGGCCTGGTATGGTTTAGGAGGGAGGGCGCTCGCTCATCCCCTCCCTTTTCCCGATTTTCTGGGCTACATGCTCGTATAAGGGTCTGGATTTTGGGGGGGCCCATGCTATTTAAAAAAAAAAAATTGGTTTAGGGTTCCCCTCAAAATCCATACCAGACCGATTTTGAAAACTGCATCAACCACAGCCGCATAGATTTATAGTAAGACAGTTGTCACCAGAACAAGTCCACATGCAAATATTTCCACTCCTATCTAGCCCAGTGACAATGGTCATTAGAACAAATAAAGGCTAAATCCACCTTAGCAGGAACACAGACATCAATACCTAACAGGGGTTTTAACCCCCCACCACTCTATATTAAAACAAAAAAAGTTTTGGCTGTAGATACACTTTCAATTAGTCAAGTAAGGCCTGATTAGATTGCTTTATTAACTCTTGACACACAGAAAGATCTTTCTTGTACAAATGAAATTATAATAATGTATGATTACAAAACACACAATTATTACAATTTTTTGGAAGATAATTTTCTCATGAGAGCAGTTGAACAGTGAATTATTTTGGCCAATATTAAAGCAACTGTATTAACAGGACATTGTTGATTATATTGTTTAATCAGCCTTGGCCTATATCCAGTTTCTTATCCTACCCCCATTTGTATACAATGTTTATCAAGTACGTACATTCTGATCTATAAATTAGGATGTCTTAGACAAGGAGACAAATATTGCTTTTCATGTATTTTCCTTTTACTTTCCGTAGATTTCATTGTCCTGGTAGCCTCGCTGGCAGTTATTGCAGCTGGGACTCAGGGTAACATATTCGCAACCTCAGCTCTACGCAGTATGCGATTCCTGCAGATCCTGCGCATGGTGCGCATGGACCGGAGAGGAGGCACATGGAAATTGTTGGGTTCAGTGGTATATGCTCACAGCAAGGTAAACTATTAACGGTGCCCCACATTTGTTTTTTTTGTGCAGATTTGCTGAGTGCAGCCTACATGACTGTAGCTACATCAGAAGCAGAGTTTCATTAAGCCAGGTGACCATGTTGTAACACAGAGATGACCAACCTGTGGCTCTCCAACATTTGTGGATCTAGATGTTTGTGTCATCATATTTAGAATCAGGTTGGCCTTTTTGCCTGTTGCCCACAGAGATTTTACAAAGCAGCAAAAACATTGGCAATAGTGATTTGCACACCCTTTAAACTTTGATATGGAAAGTCCACGTATTTAACGTTTATGAGAAGGGGAAACATTATTCACTTCTCTTTTAATATTTTAGTGTGCAAACTATGGGAGTCGTCAGGCTAGTACTATACTTGTGATTAAAACTTGTGATTAAAACCCCCTCTAGTCACCAACACCTGACGTTCCAAAAGGTACTGTACATGAGCTAGGTTTGAAGCAGAATGGGACTTTTTTGGCTAATTGACTTCAAAAGGAGTGTATGCAAAAATGCATGTTACTGTCTTTAGTTTTTTTAATGCTCCCATACTAAAACATTTTGGGACTAAAAATATGTGATCCTGCCCCAAAGAAGCTCCTGTATGCCACTTCACTCCTAAAAATATGCGAAAAATTTGAGAAAAATTATGAAACATCACCTGCATATGATATGCTCAAGTGTGAATGGAGATCAGTGTTGCCAACCTCCCACAGAATTTTTTACTGACAAAACAGGAAATTTACTGACAAAGCTCCTTTTTTTACTGACAACTTGAAAACTGACAATCGATATTTAAACAGTATAAACACAATATGGAAACCCTGTCAATACCCATAACAAGTCATTTTCCTGGTTTACACTTAAAAAGTCAACACAGCATGATAAATTATCAGCCCTGATGTTTACAGACAGTTGTAAATATCTGAGATGTTTACAAACTGTCTGTAATATTACTGACGGTTGGCAACCCTGATGAAGATTTAACAATAATCCAGAGTAACTTTTGTCTTCTTCATAAATATAATAAATCATGTAATTGTGTTTGCTTTCTCCAGGAGCTGATCACTGCGTGGTATATTGGTTTTCTGGTGCTAATCTTTGCCTCCTTCCTGGTCTACTTGGCAGAAAAAGATGCCAACAAGGAGTTTTCAACCTATGCTGACTCTCTCTGGTGGGGAACGGTACGTCTTCCTCTGATGTTTGACACAATGAGCATCTTGTGAAGTGTTTAGTGATGTCTAGAGAAGTATGTGGATCAACATGCCTGCTCTGGCACTTAAAGTTTAATTTAATAAGTAATACAACGTACTTAAAGAATCGATACATATGACATTTTTCACTTTTTTTTAGCAGCTGCAGTGCCATGTAATTTCTTAACATCTACTCTACAACAGACACAAAAGAATCTATAGGCAATTTTACGAAATGTGTGCAATATATACCGTTTTTTTTTTTATTAACCTCATTCCACCTAAAACGAGAACAACAGAATATCTAATCAGTTTTGCTACCTCCTCTAGGATAACTTACTATGGTGATTTATGAAATAATTAAATTACATTATCTAACAAACTGAGTATCAGATGATTGTACAGTTTAAGCAGTTTGTTTGCACTCCCAGAGTATGGAACACAACCCTTGCAGCTCCTGAACTTAAATATAGTGTGTTTTGTCTCAAGCAAGAAATAACTTGCTATTTTAGGCACCTAAGATATGCTGGGACTACCTCTTTGAGTCCTGAGAATGTATAAAAATACTGCAAAACTAGAATCTGGTGCCGATTAGGGGAAACTATATTTTAGTGCATCAGAAATGTAGCACATTTGTTTATTAAGACATGGGAATGCATTAAGTATTTCTAAAGCGGGTAAAAAGTAGCCCGGAGCTGTCATTTCAAAAAAGATGGAGTTGTTAAACTGAACAGACGTGCTGATCAGTCTGTTCTAGATAAAGTGCAGACACACATCTACTTGTACTAGTTCCAACAATGTCATCAATAGAAGACATTAGGAAGGATCTAATGCCTTGTATACACGACTGGACTGTCCATCGGAATAAAGTCCAATGGATTGTCCGATGGAGTTCTGACCAGTGGCGGATCCAGGGGGGGCAACAGGGCAATTGCCCCCCCCCCCGAGACCATCTGTCACACTCACTTGCTTGCTCTGTTTGTTTGTTTTTTGTGCCTGATCTCCCAAAATTTTGGGACCCGGTACCGGCCGGCCGTAGGACCCCTGGACCCCAAACTTGGCACACATATAGCCCAATGTCTCTTCTACAAGTGTGCAAAGTTTGGTGTCTGGGGGACCTACGGCCGGGGAGCACTGATTTTTTAAATCCGGGCACCCCTTCCATAGACTCCAATGTTAAACGGTCATTTCTCCGGTGATTATGCGGACCCGGTACCGGCCGTTCGTAGGTCCCCTGGACCCCAAACTTGGCACACATGTAGCCCCATGTCTTCTCTACAAGTGTGCAAAGTTTGGTGTCTGGGGGACCTACGGCCGTGGAGCACTGATTTTTTACACCCGGGCACCCCTTCCATAGACTCCAATGTTAAACGGTCATTTCTCCAGTGATTTTGCGGACCCGGTACCGGCCGGTCGTAGGTCCTCTGGACCCCAAACTTGGCACACATGTAGCCCCATGTCTCCTCTATAAGTTTGAAAAGTTTGGTGTCTGGGAGAACTGATTTTTCAAAGCCGGGCACTCCTTCCATAGACTTCCATGTTAAACATCAGTCTAGTCATGGGCACAGTGAGGCATGGGCACAGTGAGGCAAAGTGAGGCAAGTATAAGCCTAGGACACCCTAGGCTTATACTTGAGTCAATAAGTTTTCCCAGTTTTTTGGGGTAAAATTAGGTGCCTCGGCTTATATTCGGGTCGGCTTATACTCGAGTATATACAGTACTTGTTTTGCGGCTGCCGCTGCCTCTCTGAGTCTCTCTCTCAGTTTCTCACATCAGCCGATCAGTGGCGCTGAGAGAGAGACTCGTCTAATGTAGTTACGTGGCGCACTGACACGATACCAGGAGCGGAGGAGGAGGTGGGTGGAGCCTCTTCCCTGCACTCGCTGCTAACGCCTGGGCCGCTTGGCGTCTAGCAACGAGTGACGTCAGTGAGTCACGTCAGGCCGCTCTGCGGGCAGGTGCAATAGCGTGCGGCTCCACAGATGGGTAAGAAAGTGGGCGGCTCCGCTTGCGGCGTGGTTTGTTGTCGGGGGCAGCGCGGTTCGTGGGCAGACCGTGCTGCTCAGTGTGTTGGCAGCGCAGGTGAGAGTGAGAGAGCAGGCTCAGTGTGGCAGCTGGCCAATCAGCTAGATGGGAGCGGGGGAGCAGAGAGATGAGATCATCTCTCACCGCCCGTGCCTGCCCTGCATTCCTGCAGTGACTTCCGCCCTCACTGTGCAGGCAGCAGAGAGATTACATTATCTCTCTGCTGCCTGACTCTGGGAGTCTGGGACACAGCAAGAGACAACCAAAACTACACCTTAGCAGGCAAGTTAGTGACAATCCGCAAGGTGTGGCAGGCAACGTGGCAAGTGACAATCCGCAAATTGTGTCAGGTGACGTGGCAAATGACAATCTGCATCTGGTGGCAGGCAAGTGACAATCAGCAAGGTGTGGCAGGTGACGTGGCAAGTGAGAATCCATAAGGTGTGGCAGGTGATGTGGGAAGTGACAATCCACAAGGTGTGGCAAGTGACAATCCACAAGATGTGGCAGGTGACGTGGCAAGTGACAATCCACAACGTGTGGCAAGTGACACGCTCAGGGCTCCCACTAATTGCAGGCGACGGTGGCAAGTGACACACTCGGGGCTCCCACTGATTCTGCATTGAACTATTTAATTTCATATTACAATGTAATAATAGAAATAATGCGCTTCAATCATCCTGACACCATAACAACCATGGTGCCGGGATGATTGAAGCGCCGACACCAACCATTTCCCCGATAAATTTCCCACAAAAAAAATCATTTTTTGGCAGTGCCCCTCCCGAGAAAAGACTCTGGATCCGCCCCTGGTTCTGACGGAATTCCGCTCAAGCTGTCTTGCATACACACGGTCACACAAAAGTCCGATCATCAAAAACGCAATGACGTACAACACGTTCGACGAGCCGAGATTAACCCTTTCCACACAGGGCTTTTTATACCACTTCCATACCGGGCCTATTATGGCACTTCTCTCCTACATGTACAAATCATCATTCTTTTGCTAGAAAATTACTCAGAACCCCCAAACATTATATATGTTTTTTTAGCAGACACCCTAGGGAATAAAATGACTGTTGCTGCAACTTTTTATCTTGCACAGTATTTGCGCAATAATTGTTCAAACGCCTTTTTTTTTGAAAAAAAAAATGGTTTCATGAATTAAAAAATAACAAAACAGTAAAGTTAGCCCAATTTTTTTGTAAAATATGAAAGATTATATTACGCCGAGTAAATAGATACCTAACATGTCACGCTTTAAAATTGCGCACACTCGTGGAATGGTGCCAAACTTCGGTACTTAAAAATCTCCATAGGCGACGCTTTGAAAATTTTTACAGGTTACCAGGTTAGAGTTACAGAGGAGGTGCTAGAATTGTTGCACACGCTCTAACGCACACGGCGATACCTCACATATGTGGTTTGAACGGCGTTTACATATGTGGGTGGGACTTACGTGTGCGTTCGCTTCTGAGCTTGAGCTATTGGGGACAGGGGCATTTAAAAAAAATATATATATTATTTATTTTTTTATTTTACTTAATTTTTTTTATTTTTACACTTTTTTTTACATTTTTTTTTGATCACTTTTATTCCTATTACAAGGAATGTAAACATCCCTTGTAATAGGAATGGCGTGTGACAGGTCCTCTTTCTGGAGAGATACGGGGTCAATAAGACCCCACATCTCTCCTCCAGGCTGGAAAGCATGAGATCGGGAAAAATAAATCACCGATCTCATGCTTTCAGCCGCAATCGCGGCTCTGTTTACTTTTGGAAACCCGGGTGTGACGTCATCACATCGCGCCCGGGGCCTCCGACGGTCATAGAGATGACTGGTGACCATCTGGTCACCAGTCATCTCTATGCTCGTCACGTGACCCACCACCGGCGCCAGATGATTCTCTCCGGTTCCCTGATGGCACGGGAGAGCCCGGAGAAGCACCGGATGGCGGCGGGAGGGGGGGATGTCCCCTCCCGCCGCCTATAAGAACGATCAAGCTATGATCGTTCTTATGGTGCGCAGAATCGGCGGCAGAAGAGAAGGGTATCTGAATGATGCCTCTAGCTGCAGGCATTATTCAGATATCCCCCCACAAACCCAGGATGTCATATGACGTCCACCCGGTATGGAAGTGGTTAATGAAGTTCAATAGGCAGTTCAGCTCTTCTGCTTGATTCTGAGCATGCCTGGTTTTTAGTCCGTCGTAATTGCATACTGACAAAATTTTTGTCCGTCGTAAAAAAAGAGAACAAGTTTTCTATCTGAAGCCTCGTACACACGACCGAGTTTCTTGTCGTAAAAAAAACCAGTCGATTTTCTCGACAAGATTCTTGTCAAGCTTGACGAGCTTCTTGTCAAGCTTTCCTTGCATACACACTGTCAATTTCAAATCTCGTTGTTGTTCTGCGCGGTCACGTACAGCACGTACGACGGCAGTATAAAGGGGAAGTTCGTTTCCAATGGCGCCACCCCTTGGGCTGCTTTTGCTGATCTTGTGTTATCGCGTGTTAGTAAAAAATTTGGTGAGGGACGATTTGCGCTTTTCAGCCTCGTGCTTTTCAGTTCAGCATGACGAATGTGCTATCTCCATTACGAACGCTAGTTTTACCAGAAGGAGCGCTCCCGTCTCATACTTGATTCTGAGCATGCGCAATTTTTTAAGACTCGGAAAACAGGCCGACGAGAAACCCGACGAGAAAAACGAGAATCCTGACGAGAAAATAGAGAGCAGGTTCTCTATTTTTCTCGTCGAGATTCCCGGCAGTTTTCTCGACGAGAAACCATACACACGAACAGTTTTCTCAGCAAGAAAGCTCTCTCAGCAGTTTTCTTGTCCTTTTTTGATGAGAAACTCGGTCGTGTGTACTAGGCTTAAAGGAGCACTAAAGCTTCCCTTTTTTTTGCTTAAAAATAACAAACATGTTATACTTACCTCCACTGTGCAGCTCGTTTTGCACACAGTGGCCCCGATCCTGGTCTTCTGGGGTCCCTCGGCGGCTGTTTCAGCTCCTCCCCGCAGGGACTCCACACCTTAATGCGAGTGAGCTCGCATGGTGTGGAGTGATTGCGGGCGCGCTCCCGTGATACAGCGGCGGCCATAGCCGCCGACTGTATCACTCGGCCCCGCCCCCCGCGTGCCGCGTCATTGGATGTGATTGACAGCAGCGCCAGCCAATGGCTGCGCTGCTTTCAATCCATCCAGTGTAGCCAATCGTCGGCCTGGCTGAAAAACGAAGAGGATGACGGGGACGAGCATGGGACTTTCGAGGGGCCAGGTAAGAAAAACGGGGGCTCGGGGGGGGGCGGTATTGTCGAATGTTTTTTCACCTTAATGCATAGGATGCATTAAGGTGAAAAAACATGTAACTTTACTACTCCTTTAAGTCCGTTGGAACAGGGCCGCCATCAGGGGGGTACAGGTAGTACACCTGTAAGGGGCCCGGAGGTCCCCAGGGGCCCGGATGGCCCCCCCTGTTTTTTTTTGTAAGGGGCCCGGAGTTCCCCAGGGCCCCGAATGTCAACCCCCCTTTTTTGTATTTTTTTTTTATAATTTTTTTTTATTATTAATTTTTTTATTACATTTTTTTTATTTATTTATTTTCTTTTTCTTTTTTTAATTTTTTGTAAGGGGCCCAGAGGTCCCCAGAGGCCCGGAGGTCCCCAGGGCCCCGGATGGAAACCTCCCTTTTTTTAATTTATTTTTTATAAAAAAAAATTATTATACATTTTTTTATTACATTTTTTTTATTTATTTTTTTTTTTATTTTTTTTTGTAAGGGGCCCAGAGGTCCCCAGAGGCCCGGAGGTCCCCAGGGCCCCGGATGGAAACCTCCCTCTTTTTTTTTTTTATAAAAATGATTATTATTATTTTTTTTTTATTCTTTTTTTTTTTTTTGTAAGGGGCCCAGGAGGTCCCCAGAGGCCCGGAGGTCCCCAGGGCCCTGGATGGCAACCCCCCTTTTTTTCGTTTTTCTGTGTGTTCGTCAGCACCCAAACCCCCTGCTTCTCAATTCGTGGCACCCCCCCCCCGCTTCTCAATTTGCGGAAGCCCCCCCACTGCTCAATTTGCGGCGGCAGCACCCCCCCCCCGGTTCTCCTCTGCTCCAGGGGGGGCCCCATGTCTGAAGCTGTGTAAGGGGCCCCAAAATTCCTGATGGCGGCCCTGCGTTGGAATTTCAGAAGAAAAAAGTCCGATGGGGCATACACACGGACGGAATATCCGATGAAAAGAGCCTGTCTGACTTTTTCCATCGGAAATTCTGGTCGTGTGTACAAGGCATAAGGTTGATCATTATATGAAAAAGAACCAATATTTTCTCTGCAAAACAAATCTCAAAGTAAGGCTTTAGGCATATCTAAGCCCATAAAAACAAAAATGTAACATATTGCAGCTTGGCATTCCATAGATGTGGTGTTGCATTAGTTTCCTTTTTATGGCTTATTTAAAATATATTTTTTAAATGGTGATCCTGCCAGTAACACACTTTCTGTTATATAGCTTACTCATTACACACTACTTATGGAGGAGCAGCCTTGCCAACCTAGGCTGTTCTGATTTAGACTACACACTCACCCCTCTCTTAATCTCCATTATCTATCTGAGATTTCAGTTGAATGAACTTGAAAGTTACAAGGAGTCCCTGGAGCCGAGCACCATACAGTTGCAATGTACACGCTCAAACTGAGATCACACTACACAAGCCCAGCATTAATACAAAATGGTGCCACTAGAGTGCCCTGCATGAGTTTGGTGATTCATAATTCAGTAGAGGACCTGTTTTAAAAAAGGGCAGATTAGGGGCTAATCACCCTACCTATTCAGTCTACAGCTCGTGCAAGACTCTGCAACATCTGCATGAATGGTAGGTTGTAAACCCTTCACTCACCATTCTTCTGGTCCCCATTAGCAACAACCCACCATCGGCTTGGGGACACTCGTTGCACAAGGACTTGCATCTTCTCCATGGTTTCAGGATAGGGCTTGGATGAAAGCACCTGAGGTCCATGTGACATGGGGGCTCAGGTCACTTGCTGTGTGCTGCTGCTCACCAACAAGTAGGTGACTTTGTCTCCTATCCATCACCAACGGCAACCTGACCAGGTTTGCACCACTGTAATTCTCCTCAATATCCTGTATCCCACTGTGTGTATCCTCTATGAGGATGTCCAGCACTGTGGCCTAACTAGGTGCAGTCCCAACTCAATTTTACTAGAGCGTTCTTAGTACAACCTAGGAAACAGTTTTAAAAGAGACAGATAATAAATGTTCTCCATCTCAGTAACAGGTCCTTTTTAAGCCAGCAGTGTATCTCTGCTATCACCCGGTATCAGGGGTGCTAATCCTGGGCTCATCATATTTTGAATAAATTTGCTTCAGACTCATCGTTCAGCTCCATGACTAGGCCTCTCCATTTCAACCAGCCTACTGACCTTTAGCTATGCTCCACCCAAACCTTAGAGTGGTTCTATAGGCAGAAGGATTTTTACCTTAACACATTCTCTGCATTGAACCCCCCAGCCCCCCTTATACTTAACTAAGCCTGATCTCGAACCAGCGCTGTGCCCAAGAGCAGCGGCTCTCTTTCTCTCCTCACAGGGCAGATTCATAGCAGTGGGAGCTATTGGCTCCTGCTGCTGTCAATCAAATCCTATGATGAGGGAGCAGGTGGCAGGACCAATCAGTGCTGCCTGTGTCTATGAATGCAAGCGGCGTGGCTCAGGTTAAAACCCACAGGTTTGCCACAATAGGAACCAGCTTTTTATGGTGGCACTCCGAGAAGAGGAAGAGCCAGGAGCGCTGGCGGGGAACTGCAGAAAAGGAAGATCGAGGCTGCTCTGTGCAAAATCATTACACAGAGCAGGTAAGTATCACATGTTTATTATTTTTATTTTTTTTAACATTAGATAGGATCATGCCAGGAACGAATCCTGAAAGGATTTTAAAGAAGAACTTTAAAAGGGCAGTGAATTAGCTGCTGCTTACACACAGGCTTCTTATTGGAAAGCTTAAGCATGCTTTGTACACTGAGCTTCATGGACTTAAAATAAACATATAAATTCATGTAAGCAATTCAAAAAATGATAAAGCATCAGTTTATAAACATGTAAACTGACAAAATAATATAACAAAAACTATTATACATGCTTTTTAGCTAAATCTTTTATTTCTGTTTATACTCTTTACAGCACTTGTATGTATTCATGCTGTCTGTGTTTTCCACTAGATCACTCTTACCACTATTGGTTATGGTGATAAAACACCCCGCACCTGGCTGGGGAGAGTCCTGGCTGCTGGGTTTGCTCTTCTAGGCATCTCTTTCTTTGCATTACCTGCGGTAAGTATACAATATTTATTTCTTAAAGTGTATGGAAATCTATTCTTTTTGTTGTTGTGGATAGAATAGAGAAGTATTAGGGCTCTTTCACAAGTGCGGTAGGCACTGACGGTTCTCTGAAAAGCAATACACGCTTGGATTGCTTTTCAGAAGTGTTTGACAGGCGGTGAGGAGTCATATGTTAACTCCTCACTGCCTAATTTAACCCTATAACTTCTGTACTACCGCGTCGCAGTTGTGTGCATCACATTGCGGCACGGTTCAGGTACAACCCCGTAGAACTGCATTAGTCACGTTTGGCAGCGGCTATTTCAGTTTTTCCACAGCAGCCATGAACTGCTTTATGTTAGTGTTCAAGCCAGTGGTTGGAGGGCAGTAAAACCAGGTGATTGAACCCCAACCTCACATGTGAATGAACTTGTATTCCCTCTATCAGGTTTGGTTTCGCAAAGCTCATTTAGCGAGAGTTAAGCCCCCCGTACACACGGTCGGACTTTTGGCCAACAAACTTCATTTTGAGCAAGTTGGACCAACAATCCGACCGTGTGTACGCTCCATCGGACAAACTTTTTTTGTTTTTTTCTTGTTTTCATCGGACAAAAGTTGGGTCTGCAAACGGACAAACTTTTGCCCAACAAAAGTCCGATGGAGCAAAGTCCGACCGTGTGTACAGAAAACCATCGGACTTTTGTCCGATGGACAAAACAACTAATGTTAAAATCAACCAACAATAGCAGAAGTTGACCTAAGGGTGGCGGTAAAGAGCAGAAAAGAGCAGAAAAACCACGTGATGTTGCAAAATGTTTTGGGAAAGTTTGCAGAAAAGTCCGAGCGTGTGTATGCTATGGGTGTTCCCAAACCAACTCCGTTCGGACAAAAAACCACGGAAAAGTCCGATGGAAGTCCGACCGTGTGTACGGAGCTTAATACTAATTAGGACTATTTTCTTGTTTTACAGGGGATTCTGGGTTCAGGGTTTGCCCTTAAAGTTCAAGAACAACACAGACAGAAACATTTTGAGAAGCGTCGGACTCCAGCAGCGAATCTTATACAGGTAAGGTAGAATGTGACAAAACTGCTGCAGTTTTGCAGCGCTCACTGTGACTAGGGATTCTTGTGCTTGTTCCAAACCGGTTTCAGGTCCAAACAGCTGTCATTCCTGGGCCATATTAGGTCAATGATGTCATGAGTATCCTGCCCTATTGTGTACATCAGTTGGAGTGCAGGGAATCTCCTGCATGCAGCTCATTGGCTCATAAATGACAGCTGACGTCCGGGTTTGTTTGCAACAAATACATGCTCATCCTTAAGGCTAGGTTCACATGATTGATACGATTTTTAGTGCCTTTATGCAGTGCGATTTGGTTGCATTTTAATGCGTTTTTGGCACTACTGCATGCTGATTCATCCCTGCTGTCAGCCAGCAGTGATGAGTCATTGGCTATAAACCACTTTAGCTGCAAAAGGTTTTACCCCCTTCCTGACCAGGCCATTTTTTACTGCACTGTGTTACTTTAACTGACAATTGCATGGTCGTGCGACGCTGTACCCAAATAAAATGGATGTCCTTTTTCTTCCCACAAATAGAGCTTTATTTTGGTGGTATTTGATCACCTCTGCAGTTTTTATTTTTTGCGCTATAAACAAAAAAAGACCAACAATTTTTTTTAAAAAAATATATTTTTTACTTTCTGCTATAAAACATATCCAATAAAAAAAAAATTTCTTCATCAATTTAGGCCAATATGAATTCTGCTACATATTTTTGGTAAAAAATCACAATTAGTGTATATTGATTGGTTTGCTCAAAAGTTGTAGCATCTACAAACTATTGGTAATTAATTATTTTATTTATTTTTACTAGTAATGGCAGCGATTAGTAACTTATAGTGGGACTGCCATATTGCGGCGGACAAATCGGACACCTAACTGACACTTTTGATATTTTTTGGGGACCGGTGACACTAATACAGTGATCAGTGCTAAAAAATATGCACTATTACTATACTAATGACACTGACAGGAAAGGGGTCAACATCAGGGGTGATAAAAGCGTTAAATGTATGTCTAGGTTGTGCTTACGCACTGTGGGGGAGGTGCTTTGACTAGGGGAAGGCAAAGATCTAAGGATCAAAGCCTTCCCCGCTGACAGAACGACACCCTACCTTGTTTACATAGGCAGACTACCGTTTTGCTTGTGTCCCGAATGATCAGCGGGTCCCGGCGGACAACAAGTCCACCGGACCCGCTGATTGACCCCTGCTCTGTCAAATCACAGTAAGAGCGGGTCGCTGGCGGCGTGCGTGCGCGCTCCAGACCTGGAAGTGTCAGATCACTTGCTAGGTACGTGATCTGCAACAGAGCGGCCGTCCTGCCGCAATAAATGTACATGGAGCGATCGCTAAGTGGTTAAGGAGCCAGAACCTGCTGGTGTCCTAACAACCAGTTACTCACCCCTGCTGTCAGCTGGTTTCCCCCCCTAGAAAAGTACCCCCCCCCCCCCATGTTGAGAGCATATGGCTGGGTAATGTAGCAGGAGTGTGGGGGAGGGCATGCTTGCCCCCCCCCTTTTCCTGACCTGCCAGGCTGCATGCTCGGTTAAGGGTCTGGTGTAAATTTTATAGGGGACTCCACACATTTCTTTACATGCTGCTGTCAGCTGGAAATCCACGGCTGACAGCAGAGATGAGTCAGTGGTTGTTAGGATGCCAGCGAGTGCCGTCTCCTGAACAACCAATGATGAGTCACTGGTTGTTAGCACACCGACACATGCCGGTTCCTAAGAACCAACACAAATTGCAGGCAAAAACGTACCAATTTTTTTTTTGTGTGTCCCCGTCAGAATCATGCTGCATCAAATCAAAATAATACAGAACCCATTTCCAAAATCGTGCTGTACTGAGTTGCATTGATGTGAATGGGCACCATTAAAAACAATGTGATTTCTATTGTCATGCAATTCCGTGCGACTGAAACTGCGCAAGTGTGAACCAGGCTTAAAGCTGGCCATATAGTAGCAGATTTTGAGGACTTCATGACTGTTGTTCAAAAGTCCTTAGAAATTTTGTTTGCTTTTAGCATTTGATTTTGAAACAAATAAACTGTACAACAAAAACAACATTCACTGATAGAAATTTGTTAGTATGCGAAAAATTTCCTGTCTTGCGCCTTCAAATGTTTCTGTCACTGTGATAAAACAAATGTTGATTTGACCCCACTAACAATTAGAAAATTGAATGAATGTTTTTAAAAAAATTGTAAAGAACTTCTATTAGTGTATGGTTGACTTAACTGAGTTTTTTTTATGTACTTAGTGCCATAGATTATGCGCCACTGGTGTGTAAGGAAAGAAATTGCTTGATTCCTGCATCAACGGAGTCAGTGTTGATGGGGAAATCCCTCATGCAGCGCTATTGCGTTGTGCTGGTGGGGAGTGCAGGGAGTCATTCCTGCCAGCAGAACACAATGATTAGTGTTTTTTTTTTTAAAGGTTAACTTTTTTATTGTTTTTATAAACATAACAAATAATAGTTACACAGGTGTATAATCATAGGGAACATTGCTTCAGTCAAAATGCAATACAATAATCAGGTATACAGGTAAACATTGTGAAACAGCATACAGAAAATGTCATCACAATGATTAGTGTTGCCAGCTGCACTAATCATTCTGGAAAAACCTGACAGGCTGGTTGTACACAGTCGGTCATAGATCGACTTGTGCACAACCAAGGTGCCCATACATAGATTGAAATTCATCTGGTCCCTGCTGAACTGGCCGAATTTGGATCCATGTGTGGCCAGCTTTAAACATGTGCATACTCTCCGTCACTCTTTCTTTACCTGTTCAGTATCAGTGTTCTCATACAAATAAGAAAAGTATAACTAGTGTATATTGGGGGTATGTACAACTTTAAAAAATTTTAGTGCAATAAATAGTTACAAAGCTGACTACTCTACAGGGGACATGCTTGCTGCCTCATTATTTGATGCTACCTCTGGACATCTTCAAATAAAAGCCGTGTTAATGTAAACACGTGAAGGAGCTGTGCTGTGCCATAGGTCATAGTGCTTAATTATAAAACGAAATGTTGTCAGCCAGTTCCTTGCAGAAAAGGACAGATAAAGTTCCCTAGTGCTTGTGTCTGGAGCACAGACAAGGGAAAGCAATGACTGCAGGATAGAGACAATATATTCTTTCATGTAAGCAGTTTGCAGTTTCTATGCAGCGGTATAAATGGATTTTTTGAACTAACCCAGGCTAATAAGAAGAAAAGTGTATTTGTTTATCTGCATTGTCACAAGTAATACCCTGAATGAGTACACATGCAATTGTATATGTAGCGCCCTGCTCCTATTGGGTAGGCGCTATTTGTAAATTTAGTTGTCTGAGCTGTAGTTTAGCTCAGAATAATTGTGTAAATTACTGTTTCTGTTTCAGTCCAGCTGTGCTGCGCATATTTCCACTTGACTGTGGGTGTCGCTGTCACCCCAGGTCAAGGTTGGAAATGCGGCAGGCTGGATGTATTGAGTACCTCTTGCCCAGAAACCGCTCAGTGGGATTGGTCCCCTCGCTGTGCATTCTGGGAGAGGGTACTTAAGGGACTTCCGGGTCTCTCTGATCCGATGGCCCTCCTGGCCTAAGGTGTGCGTAGCAGTTTCCTGCCTCGGGGTCGGCTGGCCCGAGGCCTCGTTACTGGAAGTAGGCCCAGGAGTTTCTGGGGCCTACTAATCAGGGGTGGTCCTTTGCTGTCTTGCCTGAAGAAGCCGAGTCATTGAGGAGACCAGGGGGGGACTTTTCCCAGGAGAGGACCGAGCAAAAAGGCTGGTGCCTCGTGAAGAGCCTGGAGACTCAATTGGAGGACGCATCCCTACATATCTACCTCACAGTATCGCCGGATCGGCTGAAAGAAACTGGTACTGTGTGACTGTACTTAAACTTTGCAAAAGTTGTGGATTCTTCAAGTCCTTGGCAGAGACAGTTGGCCGAGCACCGCACCGGCTGTTAGGTCAGTGAGAACTAATGTAACAAATGTAAACTATGAAAGTTAAAATCCACTTGGTTACTGTAGGCATTTGAATTTTGCACACCTTTGTTGTCTAGGGAGGCAAGCAAATAAGTCTATATCTGTTCTATTTGGCTCCAATTCATTTTGGTTTTCCTAGGATTACAGTCTGTAGGAATAAGGTGCATCCATAAAGTATTGTTTATATTAGAGAGAATGAAGGCTTGCTTTTATATTGTTGTTGTATGAATACCGATTATGTGTTTGCTTACAGGAAAGTGTATTTTCTTGCTTTTCATTCTGTGTTCAGTATGCAGAGCTCTTGTCCTCGTGAGTGAATTTTCTTCTCACTGCCATAATATTTAGGGGAGCGTAGAGTGTTGCTATGGAAGGTATTTATTTTCCCATCAAAATAAAAAGGCCCAGGTCTTCCCCCTCCCCAACCCCGGCAGTTGCTGGTTTATAAATGCTAAGCTCTTTGTGTATGGGGGGTGTTAATACTTTGAGGTGGGGGGAGATCTTTGGAAGCTGGAAACTATCAAACCCACTGGGGGAATAGAAGGATCTCAGTATCCTGACAGTAACATAAAGCAGATTTCTTTCTCACCTATTAGTGGAAAATGGTGTGATCTTCAATAAATATTATGTAAAATGCCATTAAAAGACAGTAGATATGTGTTACGCAGTGAAATTCCATGCTGTTTTTTGGGGTGTTTTATGGCAGAGGAAAAGAAAAGTGGACGTGTTTCCAAGGGAAGCCATTTTTTTTTCTTTTATATTATAACCTGCAATAGAAAAAAGTATAGCTGGAATCAGGTTGGTTGCTTCATTATTAACAGATCCAACAGTTTAGTAAACTAACTCAGTACCATGTTTATATAAAAGGGTGATGCAAACAGCAACAAAAACATACAAACTATAGTAGCCCGTAGCAACCAGTCAGATTTTGGCTAACATTAGACCAGGGAAAGCATTATGCACATTGCACTTACCTCACACATGTTGACTAAACCCTGGTCCACACTGCAATTTCCTATGCAATTTACATGCAGTTCAGTGTGGTGCGATTTGAGCCCATTTATTTTCAGTGGGCTCAAATTGCACCACAAAGACGTGCATGCTTCAATTTTAGAAATGCACTGCAACCAGATCGTATGGTCCTTTTTGTATAATGCGATCCTGTGCCAGCAAACGCACTGCGTTTTGTGACCTGTGTTTGAAGTGTCGTTATGTTTGCACTGACACCTACTGCAGATCGCAAGGGCAGTGCATGTTGAACGCAGTGCAGAAAACGCACATGGATCGTGGGATTTTCACATCACATTAAAAGTTTAAGGATACTTGCTTACCTAAAATGAATTAGATGATATATGCTATTTTGTTAAATATAGAATCAATGTCTTTTAGATTTGAAGTTTAACCGATTCCTGTCCAGCTACGTAACAATACATCGCTGGATTGGAAAGTTGATCTCTCAGTCATCACTGCAGCGATGACCAATATATAATTTCTCAGGGCCAGCGATTTCCTTCATTGTAAAAGTAATCCTTGCAGCTAAGAAGCTGCTAGCTTATTTTTATAGGCTGTGGATGGGAGTCCCACCCCTTCCCGTTGCTGCCTTTACTGGGCTCTCCTGTGCAATCGAGGAGCCTGGTAAAAGATGCGACCGATGAGACACAGTGAGAAGAACTGATGTTGTTCCCTCCCACTGTTTTACGTCAGAAACCAGAAACAAGGATTTTGCCATTTCCGGTAATAGTCCTATGTTAACAAGCCATTACCAGCTTGAACAATCATCGAACTGATTTTCATTTGATCAGATGCTTTGGGGGCCAGAGGAGGAACATGGGGTCTAACAGAGCCCAAATCTCTCTATAAAGAGGGCCTGTCATGGCCCATGCTATCACAAGGGATGTTGTTCATCCCTTATGATAGCAATAAAAGAGATAAAAAAGAAAAATGAAAGATGCAGTGTATTTATTTTTTTTTATTATTAAAATTTATAATAAAAAAAATAATAATTGAAATCGCCCTGTTCCCCCCCGTGGTCACACAAAAATGTGAACTTGCACATAGGTCCCTGATACATATGTAAACAGCGATCGCACCACACATGGGAGGTATCACCATGAACGTCAGAGCGAGAGAAATGATTTTAGCACCAGAACAACCTTTAGCCCAGGTTCACACTGGGGCTGCGGGAGTGAAGCCGTGTGAGTTCAGCTGAACTCGCACAATTTCACTCCTGCCTGTCAGTCCCAATTTCAGCTCGATTACAGAGACATCTGACACAGATGTCAATGTAAATTGCAGCTGAAACCACAAAAAGTAGTACAGAAACCGGTGCAGCGCCGCAGATGCGGCGTCGCACCGATTAGGACGGTGCCATTGCCGCAATTTGCGGCAAATTTCGCAGATTTGACATGCGATTTGACATGTCAAATCGCATGTCAAATCGCACCAGTGTGAACCAGGGCTTAAAGACTTTTGTATATGTAGATTTTTAGGTACCGTAGTTTTGGCGCCGTTCCACAGGCGGACACAATTTTAAAGTGTGACATGTTCGGTATCTCTTTACTCAGCTTAAAATCATCTTTTATATTTTACCAAACAAGTGAGTATATTATTACATTTAAATTAATTTCCATTTTTTTCCCCCCAAAATTTGCATTTGAAAATCGGCAACGCAAATATCGTCTGACATAAAAAATATGCAACACCCACCATTTTATTCCCTATGGCCTCTGCTTAAAGATATATAATGCTTGGGGGTTTTAGGTAGCTTTGTAACAAAAAAAATATGTTTTCTTTATATGTAGGAGAGGAATGTCAGAATTGGCCCAGTCTGGAACTGGTTACAATATATTTCATTATCTATCCCCCAGGCATTTTTTTAACATAGACCCCAAAAGAAAAGAAAGGACACTGAGAACCCCCCCCCCCCTTGGGGGGCTATTTTCCACAATTCATTGCCTGAATGTAATTCCAATACAGCTTACTAAGCAGAAACAAGTTTTCTTTTTTGCACACTTAAAGTGGACTTAGCTGTATCTGAGCATGAAAAACCAAAAGCACTATTTATTTCATTTTTAATATTCAAAACAAACTCACCTACCCATCCATGTTTCCATGCTTTATTTTGCTGAGAAATCACTTTGAAAAACACACCCCTAGCATTATGAGCAGTGGCCATCTTGAATAAGGGCAAATGATTCATATAGCATTTACTTCCTGGAATCCATCTGTCCTTGTGATCACACCCTAGAAAATCTCACGCATTTACAGTACAATATACACAGGCTGCTGGTACACTTTTGTAAGGTCAGTTGTGCAGGCAGGAGGGTGTGCTTAGCTAAGAAAGACTTCTGCGTTGTATGACATCATTTGGCCTAGTCCAGAAACTTGGAAGCAACTGAAGAAATGTAAAAAGTAATTTAAAACAAGTAAATATAATATATCTTCCTATCTAATTACTAAGGCTATAATGATTACAAAAAGTTACTGTTGATTGAGAGAGTATAGTTCCGCTTTAATTTATGGGATCGCATAAGTGGTTGCTGATCTACCCTAGATAACTTTTAAGACCTGACTTAGACATTAATTCTCAACAAATGAAAATCTAAAAAATACAATTTATTTATATAGCAACATAATCTCCCTTGATATTGTACAAAGTCTAAGTCAAAAAGTAGTAGAAGAAATACAATGCACACAATATTTCAAAGATAACGTTGAATATCAAAATGTAGCAATACCATTAAAAGAGAGGGGATCTGTTTATACAAATATCCTATGTAGAGTGGTAAGGGGTAGAAGTAAGCTGTATGAGAAATGGCAGTGATGGATCAGTCAGTGAGAATACCTTACCTCAAATTTTATGTATGACTAAAGAACTGTTTCCAAAGAAGTTGTGAGACTTTTGAGAAGTTCAGGATGCAGGAGAGTGAGGTAGTGACCAGAAGAGTGCTGGAAGGAGAAGGTCACGAGAAGACTGGATGTTGCATTTGTATGGTTTCTAGAAGGTGGTGAAGAAATGTACGTAGGGACCAAACTTTAAAGAGCTTTGTTACTTTGGAGCTACAGGCTTGAACTGCACTTTCTGAGTAACTAATAGCTATCCTCAGTCAGTTAGTGGTGGGCTAACAAAAAATAATAGAATTTGAGGACCAAGAAGAGAGGGGAAATTAGATAAACAGCAGAGTTAAAGTAGTTGTAAAGGTTTAACCATTTCAACACCGGGCTTTTTTTTACCATCTCAATACCGGGCCTATTCTGGCACTTCTCTCCTACATGTACAAATCATCATTCTTTTGCTAGAAAATTACTCAGAACCCCCAAACATTATATATGTTTTTTTAGCAGACACCCTAGGGAATAAAATGACGGTCATTGCAACTTTTTTTCTTGCACGGTATTTGCGCAATCATTTTTCAAACGCCTTTTTTGGGGGAAAAAAAATGCTTTCATGAACTAAAAAATAACAAAACAGTAAAGTAAAATATGAAAGATGATGTTGCGCCGAGTAAATAGATACCTAACATGTCACGCTTTAAAATTGCGCACACTCATGGAATGGCGCCAAACTTCGGTACTTAAAAATCTCCATAGGTGACGCTTTCATTTTTTTTACAGGTTAACAGGTTAGAGTTACAGAGGAGGTCTAGTGCTAGAATTGTTGCACGCACTCTAACGCACATGGCGATACCTCACATATGTGGTTTGAACGGCGTTTACATATGTGGGCGGGACTTACGTGTGCGTTTGCTTCTGATCGCGAGCTACCGGGGACAGGGGCGTTTTAATTTTTTTTATTATTATTTATTTTTTTATTTTACTTATTTTTTTTATTACTTTTATTCCTATTACAAGGAATGTAAACATCCCTTGTAATAGGAATGTGTGTGACAGGTCCTCTTTATTGAGCGATGCGGGGTCGATAAGACCCCACATCTCTCGTCCAGGCTGGAAAGCATGAGATCGTGAAACATTTTTCACTGATCTCATACTTACTAGCCGTAATGGCGGCTTTGTTTACATCTGAGGACCCGGGCGTGACGTCATCACATCGCGCCCGGGCCTCCGACGGTCATAGAGATGACTGGTGACCATCTCTATGCTCGTCACGTAACCCACCACCGGCGCCGGACTATTCTCTCCGGGTCACCGATGGCACGGGAGAGCCCGGAGAAGCACCGGATGGCGGCAGCAGGGGGGGGTTGTCCCCTCCCGCGCCTATAAGAACGATCAAGCGGCGGAACCGCCGCTATGATCGTTCTTATGGTGCACAGAATCGCCGGCACAACAAAAAGATATCTGAATGATGCCTCTAGCTGCAGGCATCATTCAGATATCCCCCTACAAAGCCGAGGACGTCATATGACGTCCACCCAGGATGGTAGATCCCATCTGTGGACGTCATTTGACTATGGCTGGGTAGGGAAGTGGTTAAAGTGTTACTAAACCCAGCAATGTGAAAATAGTTAACCCCCCCCCCCCCACAGTGCCCACAGCTTATAAATCTTTTTATATGAAAATATTGCCACTATATACCTTTTTGGATGATCTGTATACCACGGTTACATCATAAACTGTGAAAGGTGTGTACCGCTCCACGCTGTTAAGCTCCAAAGATAGCTCCCGCCCTAATACTGAAACAGGTGCTGGCTTTGCACTGATGCATAGAAAAGGCAAGAGCCCTGGACTGCCGCACTCTGTATGAACGATTTATTTTCAAAATTAAAATCCAAAATTAATCCATAGGTTCAAAAAAGTCCAAGAACAAACAAAAACAGAAAACATGCAGGGGTGGAAAGCTGACGCATTTCACATCAAGGCTAGATGCTTACTCATAGACTGCACAGTTTCTTCAGTGCCGAGAGTTCAGGAGGTGGAGATTTTCTCACTACAGCCTGTATACACGCCCTCGTGTGTGACCTGGCTATCTCTGAGAACAAGAACAAGTAACTGTATTCTCCAGCATAAAATACATATCTGAGCATGTGCAGGTTGAGGTTGGCTACCTTGCTTGTTCTTTCCAAGGTAGACATTGCAGGGAGGGGGAGGAGCTATGCATACAAGATAAAACAGCCATTTTACACAATGCAGAGGATTAACCCCTAAAGTTCCCCAGTGAGTATAACAAGCATGCTATTCTGCATATACAGACTGATTTTACTGTTTTGGGTTTAGTAACACTTTAAGGTTTTTTTACCTTCATGCTTTCTATGCATTCCGCTGCTGTCAATCACAGCCAATGAGCCAATAAGGAGAGAGCGGAGAGCGGGGCTTGGGAGCGAGCACGCATGAGTGCCCCATAGCAAGCGAATTGCTGTGGGGCACTCGGTGAAGAAGAGGAACCAGAAGCACTGGTGGGGGACCCGAGAAGAGGATGATCGGGGCTGATCTGTGCAAAAACACTGCACAGAGCAGGTAAGTATGACATTTTGTTTTTTATAAAAAATATATATAATTTAACCTTTACAATCACTTTAAGGATGAACACGTGTGGCACCATTCTTTTTGTTGGTGGGTATTAATGGATCCAAGATATAATGTTGGTGTGCTCTAGCAGGCAGCAGTGTCAATGAAAAAAAATTGTAGGATATGTTTTTTTTCACAATGGCAATGACAGGAGGTAGTGCGTCAAAAAATGGGAGGTTTAAGTCTGAGAGCATACTCACATATTACCATTAAGCAACAAATTAGGGGGGTTGTGGTTGTTGGGTTTTGTCAGCAGTGATTATTTAATGTATGGGAGTGAAGAAGCAATGAAAGCTAGACAGTCAAGAACAAGACTCTGAAAAAGCAGTAATGTAGAGCGATGCCAGCAAATTAGTACACTTTATTGAAATTAAAGAAAGCACCACTTACTGTACTTGTAAAGACAAATGTATCCAGCATAGTGAATGGACAGGGTCATCAGCTCACAGAGTGCCACAGCATAACAGATGTGAATGGGGGAGAAACACGATTCACACACACAGAGCAGGTGTGCAGCGTCAGCAAAAATCCAGTATGTGTAATCAGCCGGCAATGCAGAGGGCACGACACTCTGGACTGGAGCTCCAGGGCCGGAGAGGAGACACACACAGGGCACCTAGTGCTCACTGTCGGCAGCCTGGGATACACAAAACACCATGCCTGTTTCTGCTTTTTTCTCGAGTCTGAGGCTGGTCCATCCTAAAGTAGCTTTTTGTGGATGCTGCATCTGATGCATGTCTGACCCCTGTTTTCAGTACCAGAGAGAATATGCTTAGGGTGTCCTCACCTTCATGACAGACACCATACCGCTTTATTTTCCACAGCTTGACAGGGGTCTACTGAGTCTTGAACTGTTCCCCTGGCCTTTTTCTACCTTCTAACAGTTCACGAGTTAGTACAACAGTTTGTTTGTTTGATTATTCATGAACAAGAGACAATCATGAAATAATGTTGGGAGCTGGAAGATAGAATGATTTGAGTATAATCTCAAAAGAATTGATATTTAAAGCCCAGTTAGCTAGCCGGTTGGTGAAGACAATGAATATAGATGAAAAGGAGAGATGTTCAAGAACAGAACCTTGTGGTGCATCCAACAGACAAGTGACTAAGAAAGGAGGTAGTAAAGTCCCGTACACAAGGGCCGAATGTCTGGCTACATTGGCCAGTAGACATGTGCATTAGTTTTCGTCCGAATGCATTTTCGTCCGAATTTCAGCTATTTTCGTTATCGTTTTAACAAACGAAAACTAAAGCACAGAATCCGAAAACCGAAAGATCCGACATAAACAAATGCTTTATTTTCGTTTTCGTTGCTACAACAGTTCGATATAGATAGGAGATTCGACGTGACGCTGACAATAACAATCTGTGTCTATCGAACCTGTGGTCGAATGTGCCTAACCTTAACTCTATTAGTCCAAGATTATTCTACATAGGAGAGAAAAGATTCGACATTATAGAGAGAAAAGATTCGACATAGGAGAGAAAGATTCGACATAGGAGAGGAAAGATTCGACATAGGAGAGGAAAGATTCGACATAGGAGAGGAAAGATTCGACATAGGAGAGGAAAGATTCGACATAGGAGAGAAAAGATTCGACATAGGAGAGGAAAGATTCGACATAGGAGAGGAAAGATTCGACATAGGAGAGAAAAGATTCGACATAGGAGAGAAAAGATTCGACATAGGAGAGGAAAGATTCGACATAGGAGAGGAAAGATTCGACATAGGAGAGAAAAGATTCGACATAGGAGAGAAAAGATTCGACATAGGAGAGGAAAGATTCGACATAGGAGAGAAAAGATTTGACATTATAGAGAGAAAAGATTTGACATTATAGAGAGAAAACATTTGACATTATAGAGAGAAAAGATTCGACATAGGAGAGGAAAGATTCGACATAGGAGAGGAAAGATTCGACATAGGAGAGGAAAGATTCGACATAGGAGAGAAAAGATTCGACATAGGAGAGGAAAGATTCGACATAGGAGAGAAAAGATTTGACATTATAGAGAGAAAAGATTTGACATTATAGAGAGAAAACATTTGACATAGGAGAGAAAAGATTCGACATTATAGAGAGAAAAGATTTGACATTATAGAGAGAAAAGATTCGACATAGAGAGAAAAGATCACTGCTTGTGGGCGGAACATTCGACCGGAAATGTATGATTGCAGAGTCGTACAGTTTCGCTGCTCCGTCGAATCTTCTTTGAACATTCGACAGACACCATAAGCCTTCAATGACAGATTCGACCTTAATTAATTCAGATTTTCGGACGAATGCAATTTTTAACGAAAAACGAAATAAATAAAAACGAATTTCGGGAGTAACTAAATAAATTTATTTTTTGGACGAAAACGAAATTCCGAAACGAAATATTTCAGTGTGCACATGTCTATTGGCCAGTTCATTAAAAACCATCCGACATTCGGCCCATGTGTATGCCAGCCGGTCTGACAGAAGCCGGGCAATCGGCCGGCTTCTGTCAGATGTGCATGCTGGAAAACCAGCAGCCGACCGGCTCACGATTGGAGTGTTCTGGCAGGGGGGCCGTCCCCCAGTCAGAACACAAAAGCTCAGTGGGGGAGATGTCAGGGCTGGGCTCAGCCCTTCCTTCTTTGTGCTGGCAGCTCAGCTGTCAACTAATTGCCAGGTTCCATCTCTCCAGTGATTCACCTGTTGAGGATCTGCTCGTCAGCTGCCTACTTAAGGACTTCCAGTTCATTTGCTCTTCGTCTTTGCCTGTGTTAACATCATTACAGACTTTCTCCTGTGTTCCAGTTGAAGACCTGCTTTAGTACGGTCCCTCTGGCTACAGATCCTGCTTGCTGAACTTCACCTTTATCCCTGGCTCTTGGACTTTGGCTTGGCTGACTACCTGATCCAGTTATTGACCCCTGGCTGTGTTTTGACTACGCTACTCTGTTTGTCTTTTTATTTTTATTATTAAACAAGTGTTATTTAACTGCACTTCTGTCTGTCTGATTCATGGTTCCTGACAGTAGGCGAAGGCCATGACTTCAGAAGATGCAGCCAATCCACTTGTTGATATTTTTTCCAGATTGGATGACCTGGATCACCGTCTGGATCAGGTTGCCACGGCTCCTGAAATTCACGGCTCATCTAGAGTCTCCCACTGAGGCCGCTCCGGTAGTCCCTGTGCAGGCACCCGCCTCGAGTATTACCCCTTTAAGAGGTATGTCTGGTTCCGCTCCGCTTCCCCAGCGATTTGGGGGCAATCCAGTTCAGTGCAGAGGGTTTCTCAACCAGGTTGAGATATACTTTGAGATGCTGCCCCAGGCGTTTCCCACGGACAGAAGCAAAGTGTGTTTCTTATATCTTTGCTTTCTGACAGAGCGTTGGCCTGGGCAAACCCTCTATGGGAGACGCAGAAACCTGTGGTCCTGAGTTACCCAGAATTTGTGGCTTCCTTCAAAAGGGTATTTGACGTTCCCGCACGCTCTGCTTCTGCTGCCAAGTGCCTCATGTCCATCAAACAGAGTACGAGGACGGTTGCCGATTATGCCATTGAATTCCGAACTCTGGCAGCAGATGTTGCTTGGAACAATGAGGCCCTCGTGGCTGCTTTTTCTCATGGTCTCTCGGATAACATCAAGGATGAGATAGCAGCCCGAGATATACCCACTGAGCTGGAGAAGTTGGTCACGTTTGCCATCCTCATTGACCCCAGACTCAGAGAAAGACCCTCTGTTAAGGAGCGCTTGCGGAAGCCTCCTGTACGTTTGTCTCCGAGCTTTGCAGTCCCACCTTTGCCTCCCTCACCTCCCATGCCTCCTGGTACCGAGTCGGTCTGTGAAGATGAACCCATGCACTTGGGCTTCACGCGTCTCTCTGCGGATGAGAGAGCCCTTAGGAGGAAGGAGAAATTGTGCCTTTATTGTGGCCAGGCCGGTCACTTTTTGAAGTCTTGTCCTACCCGTCCTGGGAATGCCCGAACCTTGAGGTCCTGTCATGGACAGACCTTAGGTGGCGTTGTTTCATCTCCAGTTGCCCAGAAGGATAAGCCCCTGGTTTCGGTTACCCTGTCTTGGGCTGAGTCGTCCATCGAGATACAGGCTCTTATCGACTTCGGGGCTGCAGGCCTGTTCATTGATGCTGCCTTTGTGTCTAAGCACTCAATTCAGCTGCAGCTGCGTGATACTCCACTTGCCATTGAGGCTCTTGACGGGAGACCTCTACAGCCTGCCCATGTGACTCATGAGACTGTACCGTTGTCCATGGCCGTAGGGGCTCTTCACCATGAGATAATCCAATTCCAAGTTATTCCCTCACCTAAGTTTCTGCTGGTTATTGGCTATCCTTGGTTACACAGGCACAATCCATCTTTTGATTGGCTCCGTGCTGAGGTTCTGTCCTGGTCGCCACAGTACAGTGAGAGATGCTTCCAGAAGGTAGCCAAGGTCCTGCGCGCCTCTTCACTCTCCTCCCTGCCAGAGGATGTCTTTGATAAAGGTCAAGCTGGTACGTTGCCTCCACACCGGTCATATGATTGCGCAATTGACCTTCAACCTGGTGCCATACCCCCTCATGGCCGGGTTTACCCTTTGTCGGTCCTGGAAGATAAGGCCATGGAGGAGTATGTTGCAGACGCACTTTCTCGAGGTTTCATCCGCAAATCCCCGTCTCCTGCTGGTGCTGGTTTCTTTTTCGTGAAGAAGAAGAGTGGTGAACTGAGACCTTGTATCGATTATAGGGGTCTCAATCGTTTCACCATTAAGAATGCCTATCCGATCCCATTGATTACGGAGTTATTTGACCGCCTCAAGGGAGCAACGGTCTTCACGAAGCTTGATTTGAGAGGGGCATACAATCTCGTCAGGATTAAGGAGGGTGACGAGTGGAAAACTGCGTTTAATACCAGAACAGGTCATTATGAGTACCTGATAATGCCTTTTGGCCTCTGTAACGCTCCAGCAGTTTTCCAGGAGTTTATTAACGATGTCCTCCGAGACTTGTTGCAGTTATGTGTGGTGGTTTACCTCGACGATATCCTCATATTTTCCAAGTCCCTGGAGAGCCACCACACAGATGTCTGTAGAGTGCTTCAGAAATTAAGAGAGAACAATCTCTATTGTAAACTGGAGAAGTGCGAATTCCATTGTGGACAGGTTAAATTCCTGGGTTATGTCCAGGGTTCGCACGGTCATTAAATTCCTGGAAAAGTCATGGGATTTTGACATGGCACTTTCCAGGCCTGGAAAAGTTTTGGAAAATGACTGAACCCCACTAAGTTTTGAAAAAGTCATGGAATTTTGAGTAGTGCTGCCAACGGATCGTAAGCGATCCGTGACCCGAACGTGTCATCCTGTTCGGATCGGTACACGGCACGATCCGCGGAACGCTCCAGAGCCTCGGCCATTAGGAAAGGCCGTGGCTTCGGCGTAGCCCCGGAGCCGCGGCCATCTTGGTACACCCGGCGGCGGCCTATTAGTGGCTTAGCGGCACGCTGACGTCAGCAGGAACAATAAGCAGCATACGGAACAAAGCCGCCTCCCCCTCCTCTCTGTTTACATCCACAGAGGAGGAGGAGCCCGTGCTCGAGGGACACACACCGCGCTGTGTATTGCTGTTCTGAGGTTTGTAAGGGGGGGTGTCTGTACTGGGGGGTGTCTGCCTGCACTACTGGGGGGGTATCTGCCTGCACTACTGGGGGTGTCTGTACTACTGGGGGGTCAGCACTGGGGGTGTCTGTACTACTGGGGGTGTCTGTACTGGGAGGTCTGCACTGGGGGTGTCTGTACTGGGAGGTCTGCACTGGGGGTGTCTGTACGGGGAGGTCTGCACTGGGGGTGTCTGTACTACTGGGGTGTCTGTACTGGGAGGTCTGCACTGGGGGTGTCTGTACTGGGAGGTCTGCACTGGGGGTGTCTGTACTACTGGGGGTGTCTGTACTGGGTGGTCTGCACTGGGGGTGTCTGTACTACTGGGGGTGTCTGTACTGTACTGTACTTACTTCAGTGCTACAGTTTAAATTTATTTGTGTGAACTGTGAAGTTAAGTCATGGATTGTGGAAACGAACTAGTGTTGGGTGATTGTATATAGTGTATACCACATTTACCACTGACTAATGCAGAGTTGCAATGCAAGGAGATCAGCTAAAAGTGGTTGGATCTGTATGTGCGTTATAATTAATTAATCAAAATTAGTCGATTAATCGATTAAAAAAAAAAAAGATTAATCAAACACAAAAATTTTAATCAGTAACAGCCCTAATTTATATTAGTAAAAATATGCTGGGTGTGACATGGATTTTCTTCTTATTTAACATGTATACATAGACATTTCATGAAACATTAGGTCATGAATATTTACGTGAAGTCATGGAAAAGTCATGGAATTTTATTGGTAAAAATATGTATGAACCCTGTATGTCATTTCCACTGCTGGTTTTTCGATGGACCCAGAGAAACTTTCTGCAGTGCTACAGTGGCCTCGACCCGTGGGTTTATGTCCTCTGCAGCGCTTTCTTGGCTTTGCCAACTATTATCGGAAGTTTATTCGTAATTTCTCGTCTCTGGTCAAGCCCCTGACTGATATGACCAGAGAGGACGGTAACCCACAGAGTTGGTCTCCAGAGTCCATTTAGGCTTTTGAGAGTCTTAAGACTACCTTTGTTTCTGCTCCTGTGTTGGCACATCCTGATCCCACGTTTCCTTTTATCCTTGAAGTCGATTCTTCTGAGACTGGAGTTGGCGCCCTTCAGTCTCAACGTCCTAGCTCTGACAGCGCTATGCATCCGTGTGGCTACTTTTCCAAGAGATTGTCACCTGCGGTGTGCAATTACGAGATTGGTGACAGGGAGCTTTTGGCGATCATTTTAGCCCTGAAAGAATGGAGACATCTCCTCGAAGGTACCACTGTGCCGGTTCTCATTCTTACTGACCATAAGAATCTCACATTCTTGTCTGAGGCTAAGCGCCTCTCTCCCAGAAGGGCACGATGGTCTCTTTTCCTGTCGAGTTTCAATTACATTGTCTCATTCTTACCCGGTACTAAGAATGTAAGGGCTGATGCCTTGTCACGACAATTTTCCTCCACTTCCAAGATGGAGTCGGTTCCGGTTTCTGTGATTCCTCCTGATCGTATTCTGGCTACGGTTCGCAACAGTTTTACTTCTCCTTTGGGTGACAGAATTTTGGCTGCTCAGGTCGATGCCCCTCCTGAGAAACCTTGTGACCGCTGCTTTGTTTCCTAGAGTCTCCGCACTGCCGTGCTCCAGACTTTCCATTCTCCCAAGGCTGCTGGCCACCCTGGGAAGAATCAACTCTTTTGGGCCATTTCCCAACAATTCTGGTGGCCTAGTCTACGTGCCGATGTAGCCGCCTTCATAGCTGCCTGTTCCATGTGTGCTCAGAGTAAGCCTCCACGACACCTTCCAGTGGGCCTCCTACAACCCATACCCTATGGGGAGAGGCCCTGGACCCACCTGTCTATGGATTTAATTGTGGAGTTACCCAACTCCCAGGGCAACACAGTTATTCTTATGGTGGTAGACCGGTTCTCGAAAATGTCTCACTGTATTCCACTTAAGAAGTTGCTTACGTCTAAGGAACTGGCTTCCATTTTTGCTCGGTGGATCTTTTCTTACATGGCCTACCCAAGGTCATTGTCTCAGACAGGGGAAGTCAGTTTGTGTCCCGGTTCTGGCGAGACTTCTGTGCACAGTTGGGAATTCAGCTTGCTTTCTCCTCTGCGTATCACCCGCAGTCTAATGGGGCCGCAGAATGAGCCAATCAGTCCTTGGAGAAATTCCTGTGTTGCTATATTTCTGCCAAAAACAACTGGTCAGACCTCTTACCATGGGCGGAGTTTGCTCACAATAGCGCTCTGTATTCTGCTTCCTGGTTGTCCCCGTTTATGGCGAATTATGGTTTCCAACCTTCCATGTTGCCTGACTCGTTTGTTCCTCAGAATATTCCTGCGTTAGAGGAACATCTCCGTGGTCTTCGTTCCACTTGGGTACAAGTCCAGGAGGCTTTGCGACAGGCTAACGAGAGGTACAGACTCCATGCTGACCGCAGACGTCTGCCTGCGCCTTCCTACCAGGTCGTGGACAGGGTCTGGCTGTCATCTCGCAACTGCGACTTCGTGTTCCTTCCCTGAAGTTCGCACCTTGGTTTATTGGGCCTTTCCGTATCCTTCGCAGGATAAATCCAGTGGCTTATGCGTTGGACCTTCCTTCCAGTATGCGTATATCTAATGTGTTTCATGTCTCCTTATTGAAACCTTTTGCCTGCAACCGTTTTACCACCTCGGTGCCACGTCCTCACCCTATACAGGTTGAGAACCATGAGGAGTATGAAGTACAGTCCATTGTTGACTCCCGTAGTTTCAGTGGGCGCATACAATACCTGGTGCATTGGAGGGGCTACGGTCCTCGGATGTACACGCCCCTGTCCTCCTCCGTTATTTCCATAGACGTTTTCCCCTCAAGTCCGGTGGTCCTCTGAGGGGGAGGGGTCATTTAGGAGTGGGTACTGTCAGGGCTGGGCTCAGCCCTTCCTTCTTTGTGCTGGCAGCTCAGCTGTCAGCTAATTGCCAGCTTCCATCTCTCCAGTGATTCACCTGTTGAAGATCCACTCGTCAGCTGCCTACTTAAGGACTTCCAGTTCATTTGCTCTTCGCCTTCGCCTGTGTTAACATCATTACAGACTTTCTCCTGTCTTCCAGTTGAAGACCTGCTTTACTACGTTCCCTCTGGCTACAGATCCTGCTTGCTGAACTTCACCTTTATCCCTGGCTCTTGGACTTTGACTTGGCTGACTACCCGATCCGGTTATTGACCCCTGGTTATGTTTTGACTACGCTACTCTGTTTGCCTTTTTATTTTTATTATTAAACAAGTGATATTTAACTGCACTTCTGTCTCAGTCTGATTCATGGTTCCTGACAGGAGATCACTGTACTAACGTCAGATCACTAGGTTGAACGAAAAAAACTCAGTGTGTACCAGGCTTTAGATGCTCTGATGGTCCATCCAGAGAGATGCAGCCCATTCATTCAAAATAAATGGGCTGAAGTTGCACCACACAGAACTGCATGTGCATTCCTGTGCAATTCCTAGTGGGAATTGGCCCTAAGAACATATACTCACAAATACACAGAAGTTTACTTGAGGAAAATCTATTACACATAAAATGAATACCATGTACCATGTATTTGATTCTAAAGGGAGTATACTGTATAGTTTTTAAAAATAATGAATACTTATTTTCAGTGGTGGCTGGGAAGGGTGGTGGCAAGCAAACCCCCCCCCAGGTCCGCACTCAGCCCTCCACGGTCCCCTCGCACTCAGTCCTCCATAGTCCCCCGCATTCAGCCCTCCACAGCATCTTCGACTTCTCCTCCCGCCCAACCCTGATTAGTCGGGAGGAGAAGTCGGAAGACAATAGCAAATATTGATTCGCTAGTGTCACAAGTGGGTGGGTTCAGGGCGCAGTGCTCTGCGCCCCAAGCCCAACCCTTTTAAAGCCATTTAAAGCCTCCGGCTCTAATCATGTGGCTTGAAAAATAAGAAGACTCATAGAAACCTATGAATCTAGCGCCCCGCACTCATCCCCTCATGCAAACTAGGGGAGATGGCATTCCTGCGCCCCTTATGGCCCGGCCGCTCCTGGTCATTTTAATGCTTTTATTCTAGAAAAACATGTAGAGGGGCTTTACAAAAATATCAGTGTTTATGAATGTTTTAAAATCCAAATTTTTATGACTATTGTCTACTTATTTGTGTATGGCGGCAGTCACATTTGCTTATAGAATACTTAGTTTCTCTTTTTTGCTTTACAGTTCTTTGCAATGGATGTACTCTTCCGCCTTTTCTCACAATGCAAGACTATAAGTCTGCCAGCTCACTGAAAAAAATGCCCTCCCTGTGTGGCTGATAATTTATTTCAACTATAGTTGAACAGATAGGCTGTGTCCTTGTATTGGCAGATCTACCCTACCTCATGTGGCTAATATACAAATCTGTTCAATCTACAAATCTTTACATTAAATAAAATAACTAAAATAGGAAAAAGCAAGCATATACGAATGTGGAAGTCACATAGAAAGTAGTCAAGGTCAACATTGAAATATGAACTTAAAATATTTGCACACTAATACTAAAAATGATTTTTTCATTCAACTAGTCAGTGTTTGCTAGACTGCTAATAGGCTACTAGATTTGTTGTCAAATAATGTTTGCAATTAAATTTACTTTAATTATACTGTATATATGATGCAAAAATCATATTATCTGAATAATAGATACTCACTAATTCATCCTTGCAGCATTCCCTTTCTAGTTTGTCATTATTTTTTCCTGAAAGGGAAACCTATAAACATAAAAACTCTGTTAATAGTTGTACTGTTCATCTAAAATATTGTATTAACCACAGTTTTCGCCAGTGTAGTAACTTTGCTCTTTGGGAATGACTAGAGATATTTAAAAAATGGAATTGATGGCTACTAAAATAAGCAAACATTGCAGAATGCCAGCGTGGGAAAGAGATTTATTACAACCCCAAATTAGAGTTCCTAGAGCCTGTGGTTCACTGAACCTCCCCACAGTTTTCATTGGGATGTGACTGTATTTGTATTGCCTGTTTCACATATTATACACCAATGTGCCTCCTCAGAATCAATTAAAGTAAACCTGTGAGAATGGAAAAATGGGCTGCAGTCTGTCCCATGGTTTAATTTTTTTTCTTTAATTGATAGAAAGCCAGAAAACTGGAGCAAGAAGCTGGGGAAACATATTTTGCATATGGACATCCTCTGTACAATTTGGTTGTTTAATAATATTTATGTAGCACTCTCTACCTCAGGTAGGATGTGCTAGAGGTAGTTGTTTTGTTTTTACAGCCAGTGCAGGTACATTTCGGCAGGCCTAGCTGTGAGCTATGCCTGTTTGTTTTTGATCTGGGGGGGCTGGGGAGTGGTTTAGAGTAACAGCAGGTGACTGACATGTTATTTCATGTCTCTGATGCCTCCTCTGTTTCTGGAAGGTTCTGGAAAAGAGGCAGGTAGAGGATTGGAGTGGCAAGGGGTGTATCTGGGAGCCCTGACCAATCCCTAACTAGGATTGGCAGGCCTCCTATAGATACTCAGGGTCAGCCTGCTGGGGAGTAATGCAGTATTAGGCAAAATCATGCTTGGGTGCCCCCATAGCAAGCTGGAGCGCCGGCTGGGGAATTGAAAAAAGGAGGATCGGGCTGCTCTGTGCAAAACCACTGCACAGAGCAAGTAAGTATAACATGTTTGTTTTTTTTAAATCTACCTTTAACATCACTTTAATGACCTCCTGTGATTCAGAGATCTATTACCTAAAGTGAGAGCATTGCCATAGGCACATGGTATGGATTGAAGGGCACCTGTGGATGGGAGTGCACTGGAATTTGGGCACTTTGGACTACATTTTATTTATGCACGAACATTTAATACATATGCACTTTTAAATTATATTGCACATTATATTTTTATACCTATTGATTTTTTACACTTATTGGTTAGTATAAAAGGCACAGTATATCGACATATATATATATATCTATATATATATAGATATATATATATATAGATATACAGTCAGGTCCAAAAATGTTGGGACACCGACACAATTCTAATCATTTTGGCTTTATACACCACCACAATGGATTTGAAATGAAACGAACAAGATGTGCTTTAACTGCAGACTTTCAGCTTTAATTTGAGGGTAGTTACATACAAATCAGGTGAACAGTGTAGGAATTACAACAGTTTGTATATGTGCCTCCCACTTTTTAAGGGACCAAAAGTAATGGGACAATTGGCTGCTCAGCTGTTGCATGGCCAGGTGTGTGTTATTCCCTCATTATCCCAATTACAAGGAGCAGATAAAAGGTCCAGAGTTAATTTCAAGTTTGCTATTTGCATTTGGAATCTGTTGCTGTCAACTCTCGATATGAGATCCAAAGAGCTGTCACTATCAGTGAACAAGCCATCATTAGGCTGAAAAAACAAAACAAACCCATCAGAGAGATAGCAAAAACTTTAGGTGTTGCCAAATCAACTGTTTGGAACATCCTTAAAAAGAAAGAACGCACTGGTGAGCTCAGCAACACCAAAAGACCCGGAAGACCATGGAAAACAACTGGATGGTGGATGACCGAAGAATTATTTCCCTGGTGAAGAAAACACCCGACAACAGTTGGCCAGATCAAGAACACTCTCCAGGAGGTAGGCGTATGTGTGTCAAAGTCAACAATCAAGAGAAGACTTCACCAGAGTGAATACAGAGGGTTCACCACAAGATGTAAACCATTGGTGTGCCTCAAAAACAGGAAGGCCAGATTAGAGTTTGCCAAACAACATCTAAAAAAGCCTTCACAGTTCTGGAACAACATCGTATGGACAGATGAGACCAAGATCAACTTGTACCAGAGTGATGGGAAGAGAAGAGTATGGAGAAGGAAAGGAACTGCTCATGATCCAAAGCATACCACCTCATCAGTGAAGCATGGTGGTGGTAGTGTCATGGCGTGTGCATGTATGGCTGCCAATGGAACTGGTTCTCTTGTATTTATTGATGATGTGACTGCTGACAAAAGCAGCAGGATGAATTCTGAAGTATTTCGGGCAATATTATCTGCTCATATTCAGCCAAATGCTTCAGAACTCATTGGATGGCGCTTCACAGTGCAGATGGACAATGACCTGAAGCATACTGCGAAAGCAACCAAAGAGTTTTTTAAGGGAAAGAAGTGGAATGTTATGCAATGGCCAAGTCAATCACCTGACCTGAATCTGATTAAGCATGCATTTCACTTGCTGAAGACAAAACTGAAGGGAAAATGCCCCAGGAACAAGCAGGAACTGAAGACAGTTGCAGTAGAGGCCTGGCAGAGCATCACCAGGGATAAAACCCAGCGTCTGGTGATGTCTATGCGTTCCAGACTTCAGGCTGTAATTGACTGCAAAGGATTTGCAACCAAGTATTAAAAAGTGAAAGTTTGATTTATGATTGTTAATCTGTCCCATTACTTTTGGTCCCTTAAAAAGTGGGAGGCATATATACAAACTGTTGTAATTCCTACACCGTTCACCTTATTTGGATGTAAATACCCTCAAATTAAAGCTGAAAGTCTGCAGTTTGTTTCATTGTAAATCCATTGTGGTGGTGTATAGAGCCAAAAAGATTAGAATTGTGTCGATGTCCCAATATTTATGGACCTGACTGTATATATGTATTTTTTTACACAGAAGTGTACAATTGGATATATATAGGATTTTTTTAAGTTGGCGGGGGGGGGGGGTCGCCTCCCCCCCCTTTGGGTCTGGTGTGGATTTTAAGGGGTGCCCCACACCAATTTTTATTTTATTTTATTCCAAATATACATCCAAGTTTTTTTCTCAAGTTTTACTTGCTGGCAATTCTTTTGTTTGCATTCAGCTGACAGCAGGGAACCCTTCTGACAGCGGATGAGTAATCAATTGCTAAAGTGTTACTAAACCCAGGACCCTGCATTCACTATATCTGGTCTCCCACAGTACACAGAACATGGAAATGCAATTATTTTAGTAAATATAAACTGCTAATAACCTTTTCTCATCAGCAATATATAGAAGTCTTGTGACTTCTATCAGTGCCTGGTTAAAGCTTGTAGGAGGAGTTTTTAGACTGCTCTGGCTGTTCTATCAGAATCCAGGACCCCTGACCTCTGTCTGGACAGTGCTGATTGGCCCTGTGCTGATCATATGCACTCTTCCAAGAAAAAAAAACTCTAGCAATACACACCAAACTGAGCATGTGCAGTCTGTCTTATCTGGCCATGTTTTGGAGTCAGTGGACGGAGAGGAGAATCTGTGCATACAGGATCACACAGCCTTTATACACAATGCGGAGGATTAACACCTTAGGTTCCACAGTGAGTATAACAAGCATGTCAAATAAATAAAAAAATAAGTGAGCGCCCAGTGTAACAACAAAGGAGCCGCTAGCAAACAAAAGGTGGATACTCAATCATCAAACAAGTGCAGAGCTAAAAATGAATACAGTGAATTAATGTCCAAAGTGGTTGAACATAAAGTGCAAAAGTGCATAAAAAAATTATTAATAAGTCTCTTAGAACATCTTGTTTCGAAGAAACTGAGGGGTGTCAAAACGTGTCAGACGTCAGCTGGAAGCTAGCATCTAAAGTAGAGCGTATTCCACCCAAAGTGTAGTCTGTAGAATCTCCACAGTGATATCTCACCACCAATACATAGTGCACTCACCAGAAGATGAATAAAGATGAGCCTTGTGTTATAAAACACGTGAACAGACAATGATGTCAGCCAGGTCCTGCGCCAATGGTCAGCATCCAGATGGAAGTGGAGTAAACAGCGATGAATCCACATACCCCTTCAATGGGGTTATACTGCATAAAAAAAACTCACTGGGAGCCAAGAATATAGCTGAGGTCCCTCTCTGTCCAGCGATTTCCACCATTGGGATGCCTTGCCACCATTGGCACACACTTATTCCCACCTCCTGCTTTAGGCTTTATTAGGAGGATTTTGGTTTTGTCTCTATTTGTGGCCAGTGGTGTTAGTTTGGAGAAGCCGCCCACAGAACATACAGACTCTGGTAAGCCACTTTTGCTCTCCCAGATTCCATATACACCATTTGAGCTTCACCGTTACTTTTTATGGACAGGGAGTTTATACTCTTCCTTACTGTTTTTACAGGGGGTGTACTATGATTTAGGATACTCCTCTGTTCGCTCAGCATCTGAGAAGAGATAACCTTGTCTACTATTATTCAACATATTCAAGGTGATTATCCTGATAATTTTGCATTATTCCTGCAAACTTTGGTCTATGGTTATGTAATAGGATAACTTGATCTATGCCCTCTAATTTAGCCTACTGTATATGTGTTTTTGCAGATATTCAGGTCTTGGCTCTGATCCTTGTAATTACACCCATACAATCAATTTTTCTTTAGCTCTTTTGGCTATATAATTCCTTCATTATAACTGGTCTTTAGATCAAGTAAGTATTAACTATACTGCCCTTGATCATATATTTGGACATTACCATTTTTGGCTTGTACTTTAGATAAACCTATAATTAGCGATTTATTTTTTATATCTCATTTGTATAGACACTATTGCTTTTGTCTCTGGTGAGCTGTGTGCGGCTTATACTCTCTCAAATGTCCGCTGGCCTTTTCTCAATCTTGGTTGATGTTATATTAGTCCATTAGGTAGTGCCAGTGGTGTCTTGGGATAACTCTTTCGGCTGTTTTTTGCTTCTCATCCTGAACTACTCATTGAATTCACAATACATTATATGTTGGTAGGCTCCTATATGGGCATATTGGACCTTTTCCAGCATTGTTACGGGATGCCCAATTTGGTGTTGATTTGTTGTAAGTTGAAACTGTACAATTAATACTTGAAAGATATATGTAGTAATTTATGGTTATGTATAATTGGATTATTATTTTTCTGCTTCTTATGTATGTTTACTGTTTTATAGAATTTACGATTATTTCTGTATACCTGAAGAAGACTTTACGAGTTGAAACGCGTAGGGAACACCATCAGGCTTTTTAGCCTTCATGGCGGAAGTATTGTAACATATGATCCAATTCTCTCTATTCCATTTTGTACACATTAAGGTTTATTTTCTTTATTCTTTGATGCTTTAATTATGTCCAAATAAAATCTTTCATAAATTTTGTATAGAACTGTCTATGGTTATTGGTGCCTTAAAGTCCCCACTCATGTTTTTTTTTGTCTGTAAATTACCTATTGGGATTGGCACTTGTTCCTGCGAGATTTTTTAGGCTCAAGTATATATTTTGTTTGGACAATCATTCGCTGTATATCTTTTTTTAGCACTGGACTTGTTTGATTTTATATTAGATTAACAAACATGCTTTACTGCATATACAGGCTGATTTTACTGCAAATGTACATGGAGTCTTTCTGTTGCTTCTGGATCATCACAAAATGTTTCTTCACCAGTAGCATCTTCATGTAAGGAAGTGTTGAAAACCACTGCCTCACAAAAATACACAATACCTTCATTATAAAACATTAGCATATGTTCATAAGATGATTTCTTGGCTTCCTTCTGGCAGCTCAACCATGCAGCTCTGTTTGTTCAAGTACTGTCTTTTTGGAGAGCAGCCTGTATTTCTCCTGAGGTTACCTGTGGGTTTTTCTTTGTATCCTGGGCAATTCTTCCACCAGTTCTGGCTGCAATCTTTCTTGGTCTACCTGGCCTTGGCTTGGTATCAAAAGAGCCCAGAATTTTCCACTTCTTAATAAGTAATTAAACAGTACTGACTGGCATATTCAAGTCTTTGGGTATCTTTTTATATCCTTTTCCATCTTTATAAAGTTCCAATACTTTGTTACGCAGGTCTTTTGACTGTTCTTTTCTACCTCCTCATGGCTCAGTGTCTAGCCTGCATAGGGCATCCAAGTGAGAGCTAACAAACTCATTGACTATTTATACACAGATACTAATTGTGATTTAAAAAGCCACAAATGTGAGAAATGAAACTTTAATTGCCATTTTTTTTATTTTTTTTATTTATGTTTTTATTGGGGTAGAGAAACAAAAAAAAGAGAGTACAAAGACACATATACAGATTATTGTCAGTTGTTTTTACAGAAACTGCATGAGATCTAACAAACAAAGATCTGTACATAGCACATATGTCAGCAGGACTGAACAGTTGATGAACACCGGAAGATATTTAAAGAAAGACAAAAACAACTAACGTCGTGGGGTTGCAGCAAATACACAGTCTAGATAAGGTTGAAGACAGAAAATTGGATGGATCGGAATGCTAACCCCTGAGAAAAAAAAAAAATTCTAATAGACGGGGGGGGGGTCACAACCAGGAAAGCACCGTGGGGGGGGGGAAGACTTGCGGGCTTAAGAGGATGCAACGTCATATAGGGGCTCCAAAAGTGTCCACCGAGTGTAGTAATATTGAAAAAGAAAAATATGATATCCAGGAATGACTATACGGATTACAGATTACGGATCCTCAGGGATTGGCTCATCATATGAGAAGGAAAGCGTGTGAAGATCCAGTTGGTCGTCTGGAGATAGAGCTGAAGAGATGAACAATTGCCATCTAATGAGAAACTGAGATCTGGATTTGGGGTCTTTAAAGTCTGTGAGGAGTCGTTCTCTGTATAGAAGACTATGACAATCCTTTTTGAGTTGGATGATGGGTGGACTTTGAGGTGAAATCCAATGTCTGAGGATGAGTCTCCTTGCGATGAGTAGGCATAGCAGGATCCAATCCTTTGAGGGAGAGTTTGGGGCCGCCCCCTTGGGGGATGCGGCCTTAGATGAGGAGGATGACCAGGGAAGCAGTAGGGGGTCCCAATATCCAAAAATTAAGAGAAAAGGGTCTTTGGGGATTGTCAATAGCGTGACTTCGAAGATGTAGAGAATAACTTGATCCCAAAACGAGGAGATGAAGGAGCAGGACCAAAAGCGGTGAGAAAGCGAAGGTCTGGTAACTGAACATAAGGGGCATGCAGTTCCCTCCGTCACGGATTTGGGAGAGAGGAAGGGAATATAAGCTCGGTGAGCAATTTTTAGCTGCGTTTCCCTCCATGTTTCATTAGGGGTTAAGCAAAGAACTCTTTGGAGGCCAGATAGAATCTTTTCGATGAGGTTAGGGTCTGGGAAGTCTTTGCTCCAGTTGGCTATAGAAGACGATGTGAGAGGTGGGGAAGATTCATGTAGCAGAGGCTTGTATATGTCCGAGATAGAGAAGTGACCAATCTTTAGCAACCGATCTAAGAAACTTGGTTTAAATCTCCAGGATGGTTCTTTGCAGGTACTGGAGAGAAAACTGACACATTGATTGTGGTAAAAACTATGGGAAGGAGGTAAGGAGAATTGGGTAGCCACTGTCGAGAAAGACAAGGGCTTTCCGGTCGTGAGATCACAGAGCGCGGAGAAGTTTGATAGGCCATGCTCCTGCCATATTTCAAAAGGTTTGCTGTGCATGCCAGGAAGAAAACCAGGATTCCCCCTAATGGGAAGGTGGGGGGAGATGTAGGATGGGAGCTTTAGGATTTTTCTGGTCTCCCTCCAGGCCAAGGCTGTGTCGCGTAGAAGGAGGTTATGTTGCAGTGGGAGGGGGACAGATTTCCACCTGCAATGCAGGAGGGCCACCAGGGAGTAGGGTTGTGCCATTTCAGACTCTAGTTCATAGTTGGAATGACGGGATTGGTGGGCCACCCAGTCGAGGCTAGTCCTAACTAAACAAGCGAGATTATACATTCTAATATGTGGCAGGCTAATACCCACCTCGGTCCTGGGAAGGTGCAGTTTCCTAAAAGCTATGCGTGGCCTTTTGCCATGCCAAAGGAATTTAGAGATTTTAGAATTGAGAGCCGATATATCTTTGTGTTTTAACAATAGTGGAATAGTTTGCAAAGGATACAGTAGTCTGGCAAAGCTGATCATTTTTACCAGGTGGCACCTTCCCAAGAGCGATAGGGGGAGATCCATCCAGTTAGACAGTTCCTGAGAGATTTTACCAAAGAGAGGGGGGTAGTTAAGATGGTAAAGAGAAGATGGCAGTTTCCCAATCTTAATCCCTAGGTAGGTGATGTGAGACGTGGCAACTTGAAAAAGAGAGTGTTGAGACCAAGGAGGTTTTGATTGGCCACCGATCGGGAAAATTTCGCTTTTAGAATAGTTTATGCGGAGTCCCGAGCATATTCTGAAATCGTCGAAGATGTTTTTAATTGTCAAGACGTCCGCTGGGGGGTTAGACGTGAAAATAAGGACATCGTCCGCGAAGAGTGACGTGCGCAGTTCCATGGATCCAACAGTGATACCTCGAATGGGAGCAACGTGGGATAGGAATCTGGAGAGGGGTTCTAGGGCAATGTTGAATAATAGAGGGGATAATGGGCACCCCTGCCTGGTCCCTTTATGAAGGCGGAATCCTTCCGAAAGAAGACCTGCTGCAACTAGTCTAGCTGAGGGCGATGCGTACATGACACTTATGAGGTGACAAAAGGGACCATTAAACCCCATTTTGGAAAGCGAGAGCGAGAGCCAATCGAAGCTTACGTTGTCGAAGGCTTTTTCAGCGTCTAGAGTTATTATGGCATAGTCTCCCTTGGGGTCTCGTTTGGCCTGTTCGAGGGCTAAAAGCACCTTGCGAATATTCAGGGTGGCCGTGCGTCCTTTTACAAAACCGGATTGCGCGGGGTGTATGAGGTCTGGGAGGATTACTGCTAGTCTGGAGGCCACTATTTTCGATAGGATTTTAACATCTATGTTAAGTAATGAGATAGGCCTGTACGAACCTGGTTCTAGTGGGTCTTTACCCTTTTTTTCGAGAAGTTTAATGATTGCTTGATTGCCCGAGGGAAGATAAGGGCCACCAGCCCAAATGCCGGAATAAACAGAGTGAAGCATGGGTATCGCTATGTCGGGGAGAGTTTTGTAGAACGCGCTAGTAAAGCCGTCGGGGCCCGGGGCTTTCGAGGGGCGAAGATTTCTAATGGCGAGTGTTATTTCATCTGTCGTGATGGGGGTATTTAGGGAGTCCAGCTGGACGGGAGATATGGAAGGAAGGTGCATTTTGTCCAGAAAGGATTGTGCAGCCTCTGCGTTAATGGGATCTGGGCCATATAGGGCCGTGTAAAATTGCAGCATGGCTTTGTTAATAGCAGGAGGGGTGGAATGTACCTTCCCCAGGTGATCTCTAAGTGAGGTTATGTGGGTCGGACGGGAAAACCCCTTGGAAAGCTTAGAAAGAAGTTTGCCAGATTTGTTCCCGAATTTGTGTAAGGTGGCGTCTAGGTGAGCTTTTTTGGTAAGTTCAAGGGTAGTTGCCCAGGCGTCAAAGGAGGATTTAGCTGCCAACCATTCGTCTCTGTCAGCGGGAGTTGTGGAAGTGACTAATTTGAGTTGCGCACTGTGTAGTCTAGTACTGGCTAGCTTAAACTTAGATAGCGCATTCTTCTTAAAAGTAGCAGCATAAGATATGATCCTCCCCCTCAGGAAGGCCTTACCAGCATCCCAGAAGAGGTTCGGGTCGCCTGAATGGGAGGCATTAGCTGAGGAGAATTCTTCCCAGGAGTGCACTATATAATTTCTAAAGTCCGTGTTATTGTGGAGGAATGAGGGAAAGCGCCAAAGGTTGGGGTGTGGAGGGAGATCCAGTCGTTCAAGGGTAAGTGTAATTGGGGCATGGTCAGATATGGCAATGTCTTCTATCCCGGTTTCTGATATAAAGGGTATAAGGTTATCGGAGCCAAAGAAGTAGTCGATCCTGGTAAGGATCTTGTGGGGGTTAGAGTAAAATGTAAAGGCCTTATCTGTTGGATGAGATAGACGCCATAGGTCTGAGAGATGTAGGGAGTCCATGGTTGACGCGAGCAGTGTATGGGTGGAGGAAGAGGAGGGTGCTAACGAAGATTTTGGTGAGGACCTGTCATCTGTCAAGTGCATAATGTCGTTGAAATCTCCCCCAACCAAATGGGGTAGATGAGTAGGGGTGAGGAGCAAAGAGGATAGTTGACAGTAAAAAGGTTTCGTCGGGCTGTTGGGGGCATATATGTTAGATATTAATATCTCCTTAGACCCGAGTTTAACTCGGGTCGAGATAAAGCGCCCCTGGTCGTCTGTGTCAGTGGAGAGGACGGAGCATGGGAGGTTTCTATGGATCAACAGGAGGACACCAGCTTTACGCCCCACTGCCTCTGAGCCCAGGACTGTCCCTACCCACAGTTTCTGCATTCGGTGGAAGTCAGAAGAGTGGAGATGTGTTTCCTGAAGTAGCGCAATATCAGTTTTCAACCGTTTAAGGTGGCGGAGGATCTTCATTCTCTTGTGGGGAGAACGGAGACCCTTAACATTCCATGAAACAACCCTAAGGTGGTGTGTTAAAGAGGAGGTATTTGAGGGGACCTGAGATCAGTGTATCATAGAGTGGATATAGGAGACTCGACTGAGGAATGGAGTTGCATGGGTTATGCGGGCAGCAAGCTTTTGGGTAGATGATGCAGGAGAAAATGCAATAAGGAAGAAGTGGGATGGGAGGGAAGGTAGTAGGGAACCAAACAGGAAAGAACAACAAAACCAGAATATATATATTCGTGAACTTCACTTTTTTCCGCATGAATTCACTGTGCAAGCGGCTCCTCATACAGGACCTCCAAAGAGGGAGGGGGAGATAGCGAGGGTGCCTGAGAGCCCTGGGACTACTGACACGAGGCTCTAGAGGCTCAGATTGTTACGAAAGAGGGAGTGGAAAGTGGTGCACAGCAGATTCACGGTGAAAAAGGGAACAAGTAAGCAGTAGTACAATTAGCATCAGCACTAGATCAAATATGAAAACCAAACATTCAAAACATGACACTAGAACAAATATTGAAACAGAGCAGTTTGACATCTACAGATGTCTCTCGGTCGGCAGGCCTGTTAATAGCATTGAAACACTGTGGGGACCTGTAGAGAATATAAAAATAAGAGAAAGAAAACAGACCCGATAGAACTTCCGTGGATCCATGGTATCTGTGCTAGAGAACACGGGTTGAAACAGCGTAGCGTCCTGAGGAGCCAAAAATAAAGAGATAGCGATGGGGTGCTAAGTCTAAGTGATCTCGGAATAAACCCTCCATCAGGGTAGGGCAGGTCGGCTGGGGGGTAGGCAGGGAGGTATATGTCAGAAGAACATATGTAAAAGAAAGAGAAAAAATAAAAAACATACGACCTGCGGCGAAGGATGTAATGGATGCGGCTCAGAACCAAGACTTCAGGTCAGGGTGTTTCTATTGCGATAATCCGGAACAGAAGGCCTAAAACGTTTGGGGGAATCCTTGCGTGGGCTTCTTTGTTCCAGAGAGCGGAGACTGGAGGCAGATTTGGAAGGCGTCTGGTGGAGAGAGCCCGGGCGAAGAGAGCATATGAAGGATTCTGCTTCCGAGGGATCCTGGAAGGAGAGTTGTTCCCCATTGGGCGATCGAAGTCTGAGGGTTGCAGGGAAAGCCAGCGTGAATTTTATTTGCTGCTTAAATAGTTCAGAGCAAACCGGCTGAAAGGCTTTCCTCTTCTTAGATACTTCTATTGAGTAGTCGGCAAAGATGAGGATTTTTACCCCATCTATTTGTAGAGCCGGGGATTGCCGGAATTTTTGGAGAATAGTGGATTTATCTGCATAATTTAGGTACTTGGCAATGATGGGGCGAGGGGATTTGCGTTCAGGTTTGAGGGTGCCCATCCGGTGCGCGCATTCCACTGTGAACGGGCCTGGAAGGCCCATTGCTTCGGGGATGCATTTAGAACAGAAGTCCGCAAGAGCTGTAGGGGGTAACGACTCCGGGACACCTACAAAACGCAAGTTGCTCCTTCTGGACCTATTTTCCAGGTCTTCCAACTTCTGGATAATGTATTGGTTAGTTTTGTCTTGGGAGTGCTCCGCGGACTGTGCTTGGTAGAGTTCATCTTCTACTTCTGATAGGCGATGTTCAACTTCATTCAGCCTTTGAGTGTGTTCAGATAACTGGGCTTTGATTTGGTTCATGCCTGCATTGACTGCTTTTTCCACAGAGGCTGCAATCATAGGGTTCAGGAGCGCAGCCACTGCTTGTGCTATGCGCTGTGTGTGACCATCATCCCCCGAGGGGGTATCAGGATTAGTGTTCCCTTGTATGGTTGAGAGAGAGATTGGTAGAGCCGGGCCCTGGAGTGTTGAGGAGGGTGAGTTTAAGGGCTTCTGAGAAGCGCAGCCACTAACCTCCATCTCTCCTGGCTGTGTGTCCGCCGCAGCGTGCGAGTAGGCCGGAGCCGGGGGCTCGATTTGCGGCCTGTCCGACGGGGCCGTGACGGCAGCGTGCGATCGGGTGCCGGACTTTTCGAAAAAACGGTCCATCCTTGACCTGCGGGTGGTGGGGGTGCCTCGGTGGTGGCAGGTATGGTGTTAGGGCCACTCAGGCCGGTTTTTTAGGCCGAATTGGGGTACCTGTAGCGGGAGCTGTGGAGAGGCGCAGCTACTCCATGCGGCGCCGGAACCGGAAGTGAATTTTAATTGCCATTTTAACCTGTGTGTGCCACCTTCTGTGTCTGTACCAAGGCCAAACATTCCAGCTTTTTATCAGGGCCATTTGGGTGATTTATGTTATCATTATGATTTAAAAAGGATCCAAAAACTGTGTGATAATAAATGGTTTCATGTGATTACTATCCTTAAATAATTATTATTTTTTTTTTGGCATGGTTAGTCATATTTTTAATATAAATGGCAAAATTTCACAATTTCTGCCAGGGTATGCAAACTTTTGAGCACAACTGTATAACAAAGTAGTGTAATGACTGACTGAAAGGGTTGTTCTCTATTTTTAAGGCTGCCTGGCGTCTCTATTCTACAGATGTGAGTCGGTCCTACCTCACAGCCACATGGTATTACTATGACAGTATCCTGCCTTCATTCAGGTGAGTTCTGCCACCAAGGTGGGCCTGTCCTATGATGTGACTAATGAGAGTCGTATGTACTTAGCCTAGCCAGGATAATAGGATGGGTACAGCAATAACATCAGAGGTTTTCTACAATACATGACATGTTAGCAATTTAAAAAGGATGTTTTACAGGAAGATAATCCCACCCTTCCTCTTACATAACCTAGAATTGCAGGGACATCCCTAAACTGTTTACAGGACACTGATTTAGGAGATTTAGGATACTTATAAAAACAACTGCTTCCAGTAAGGAAACAAATACAAATGGCACAAGGTAAAGCTGATGTCATAGACATTGCAGTAGACTGGTATTGTTTATGTATTCTCAGCTAGCACCATGCTACCAAGACAATAATATTTTTGTATGTTGATTTACATTGCGAGATAAAGCAATGGTCTGTTTCTGCAAAAGTATTGTATCATTGATTTCAGTTGGCTATAGACCGATATCTATAGCCGGTCGGTGTCAATGGGCTTTGGTCTGGTGTCCACGCTGTCATCAATTTGACACTCTTCTGGGATAATAAGGAATTCATTGACAGGTGCATTTGACCTCCTTCTTTGACCTGATTTAAAGACTAAGGCTTCTTTCACACGGAACGGATCAGTCATGATCCGCCCCGTGAACCTCCGCTTGCTCAGCGGGGATCGCTCCGTTGATCCCCGCTGAGCCGGCTGATGACTGGGCGGTCCCCGCACACTGTGCAGGGACCGCCCTGTCAGATCTCCGCTCTCCCCTATGGGGGATCGGATGAACACGGACCGTCTGTCCGTGTTCATCCGATCCGCTCCGCAGACGGATAGAAAAATAGAAATTTTTCTATCCTGAAAAACGGAGCGTAGCGGACATGGGTGAGATCGGGTGTCAGCGGATGTTCATCCGCTGACATCCGCTGTCCCATAGGGATACATGTATGTCCGTTTTTCATCCGAAAACGGATGGGTGAAAAACGGACATACGGTCCGCCCGTGTGAAAGGGGCCTTAATCTCATTATTATTCCCTCAGGGACCAAATGCATATAGTAATTAGTCCCATTCAAATATGTCTCTCAGTTGTTAAGGCGCATGGTTGGACAGATTCCCCCCTTGTCCGACAACACTGTTAGAAAGAAGATGTATTTGTGATTGACAGCTCTGGTCGCAGGGGCTGCCGAGGAGACTAGTGCTGCCATTCACAAAGATCACACAGCTTGCAGTGCTGCGTTTCTATCTGTGGCTGCTTTTACACACACACACACAGGGGATCAAACAGCATCACAGCGCTAAGCAATCTTTCAGTTTTATGATTGAGCGATCAGCCATGATGGGCAGTGTCATACATGGCACCAGTTCCAACATGACTGATCGTTTATACATAAAGGGGCTGTGCATGTGTAAAAGCAACCACAGAAAGACACACAGAACCACAGATCTGAGTGATCTTTTACTATTATGACCAAACAGAGCTTTCATTCATAAAAGTGACAGATCACTCAGCTTATAGAGGGGACGGGGGTTCTGTGCTGGGCATACCACCCCCCACAAGATCTCTCATAACCTGGACTTATTTATTTCAGGTACTTATACAGTGCCGTCAATTTACGCAGTGCTTTACATATACATTGTACAAGGAGCTTACAATCTAAGGTCCCTAACACACATTCATACATACTAGGGCCAATTTAGTCAGGATCTGATTAACCTACCAGCGCGTTTTTAGAGTCTGGGAGAAAACCGGAGTACCCAGAGAAAACCCACGCAGGCACAGGGAGAACATGCAAACTCCAGGCAGATTATGTCGTGGTTGGGATTCGAACCAAAAGGGGGTCGAGCTACAGCCAGCATATAGAGGTTTGTTTAGGGGACAACAGGGGCACCATCAGAACAGAACCAAGTGCTATATGCAATAAATAAAATTAAAACAATTTTCATGAGAGCGGATTTTGCATTCGCATAGACTTGCATTCGCATAGATTTGCATGAGAATGCAAAATCCATTTGAAGTGAACAAAAGCCTCCACGCACAGGGCCTTAGAAAGCTGAGAGGGAAAATCTCTGACCCTTCTAAAATGTGTTGCATTAAGTGGTTTGCCATCTCTAAGTGTATAATATTTCAAGCAGTAAAAGACTAAAAGGAGAATTGGTAGAAGGCTACATACCATAACGCAGTATAAACACGTGTACCTACAGTTTATTGTGCAGCTAATAGAAGACTGAAGTAATTACTCGACTAAATATGCTGCCAATGTTTTACCTAATTCTCCACAATCCAAATCAAGTGTAATCTTTTAAATTATGTCCAGTGCTTTAGCTACAGGGAAAGGACTCCTCTATGCAACAGCTATTAAAGAGACACTGTCAATTTGCACATTTCATGCTCAAACACATTTCCAGTGATCTACTGCTACACCTTCCTCTGCCACAAATCACTAGGTGCTTTCCGGTATGTTAAAGCATGTGACCGCCTCCCATGTGACAGTGCTTGGATCCAGCAGCCAATTATCAGCCCCAAGCATTGCTACAAGGCAAAGTGGGCGATGTCTCTGCTCCTCCTAGGCTCTAACATCAACCAACATGAGGCATTTTAGTGCCACTTTAGACAGAGGAAGGGGACTGGGGATCACTGGAAAAGTAAGTACCAGTGGGCTGACTTGGGGCCTTTTCATGGACACTGTCATTTTACCTTAAATGGGCTAGACTAGGTCTAACCTTATTATCTACACTTTTTAAAGACATTGTCATAAGATTATTTTTCCTCCTAACATTGAAGCAAATATTGTATCAGCTTTACTCTAAATAGAGGTTTGTATATAAATGAGGGGAAGGGAAGCACTCACAATGCCACATCCGTAGTAAATAGTAATATTTGGAAAAACGTGGAAGAAGAACTCAAAATAGAGATACCCAAGGATCGGACTTTAAAGGCAATGACACATTGGATAAACAAAAAAATAAAAATTTATTATAAAAGACAAAAGACAGTAACTACAGTAGTTGAAAAAATTAAAACACTGTATACAAGATGGTTTGTACAGATGTGGTCCCTGTGTGTGTCTATGCGTTTCGCCGCGAGGCTTCTTCAGGACGAACAGAGATAGCAAGAGAAAACACGCCTTACTATCTTGGGAATGAAAGGGTATAGTGTGTATTATCCCTTAATCAAAAAAGTGCAAACATGCACAAAACCGTTATGATGAACATGGAAACAATTAACATCTCAGAAAGTACCAGGGTAAGATTTTGGGTGCTTCTTAGAGCAGAAGGTAGCTAGAGACGAGGACCTCATGACCCAGCATACCAGCAGAAATACAACCTAGCAGTCTGTATACAGAGATAGACTGCGTGGGGACATCAGTGAGTTAAATCAAGGCTAGCGAAATAATGCAGCCAAACATATAGGGAAATCAGATACATCCTTAGATCCAGCCAAAGATATAAGCAAGATGATGGCCAAATAGTGATGGCCACGGATGGTATCACACGCAGATGTCCCCGGAGACAGCAGGCATACTGATTTCACTCACTGATGTCCCCACGCAGTCTATCTCTGTATACAGACTGCTAGGTTGAATTTCTGCTGGTATGCTGGGTCATGAGGTCCTCGTCTCTAGCTAACTTCTGCTCCAAGATGCACCCGAAATCTTACCCTGGTACTCTCTGAGATGTGAATTGTTCCCACGTTCACCATAACGGTTCTGTGCATGTTTGCACTTTTTTGATTAAGGGATAATACACACTATACCCTTTCATTCCCAAGATAGTAAGGCGTGTTTTCTCTTGCTATCTCTGTTCGTCCTGAAGAAGCCTCGCGGCGAAACGCGTAGACGCACACAGGGACCACATCTATACAAACCATCTTGTATACAGTGTTTTAATTTTTTCAACTACTGTAGTTACTGTCTTTTGTCTTTTATAATAAATTTTAATTTTTTTGTTTATCCAATGTGTCATTGCCTTTAAAGTCCGATCCTTGGGTATCTCTATTTTGAGTTATTCTTCCATGTTTTTCTAAATAGAGGTTGTCACTTTAGATTCTTAATATGGAAGGATGCAATCTGTCCATTTACTGCTTTGCAGGTTGTTTAGTAAGAATGGTTAAGTTTAAGTTCTAGTTCTTGTTAAAGGGGTTGTAAAGGTTCGTTTTTTATTTTCTAAATAGGTTCCTTTAAGCTAGTGCATTGTTGGTTCACTTACCTTTTCCTTCCATTTCCCTTCTAAATGTTTTTTTCTTTGTTTTCTTTGTCTGAATTTCTCACTTCCTGTTCCTCCTCAGTAAGCTGTTCAGTAAGCTGTTCTGGCTGACTAAACACCACTCGGATGATGGTGTGAAGTTTACTGAGGAGAAACAGGAAGTGAGAAATTCAGACAAAGAAAAAAAACATTTAGAAGGTAAATCGAAGGAAAAGGTAAGTGAACCAACAATGCACTAGCTTAAAGGAACCTATTTAGAAAATAAAAAACGAACCTTTACAACCCCTTTAACTGTATTGCATTTAATTCTACCAATGATACTTTAGTTTAAAGTTTTCTTTCTTCAGGAAGTAGAAGATTTACAGTAACCCCTTATGTATTTATATCATAGGTATATTGTTTATATGTATGTTTGATATACTGTACAGCTTCATATAATAATGTTGTATCGGCTGACATGCCTTTTCTTTTGAACATTTAAGTTCATGGTTTCAGCTGGTCTCATTGCATAAACAAAGTTTCACTTGAAAGGTAAAGCCTAACTGAAGTCAGAAAAATACATATGCAGTCAAACATTGTACTAACAATCTCCATTTCCATAGTCTGACTTGCACTTTTCTGTAGGGACCAGAGTCAGACCCAGTAATTTTAGTAATGAGTACTCAGTAACAATCTATAATGTTCTAAGATAGTAACAAACTTGGTCTGACGCTCCCACTGTTTTCTACTACTTTGTGTGAAAAATATTGCGATGAGGGGCATTTCCAAATCAAAATCTCTCACAAAATATAAGATGCAGAGTAAAGGATTATAAAGAAATGATGTGTGACTTCAGTTGGGCTTTAATATCATAATGTGTATCGAAGGTTAGATTTCTGTGATTGTAAACTACTAATGCTGACCCTACAATGTGCTTGTACATTGCTTAAAGTGGAAGTAAACCCTCCTATCGTTTTCAGCCAAGGAAGCTGCCATCTTGACCTTTGTTTAATCTTCAACTGCCATGATGCTGCACATGTGACCAGTTATGACACCAGCCATTGGGCGCTTTGACAGTTTGGTTGAGAGCACAACCAATGTGGCAGTTAGCATTTTCGGCATGCCGGGAATTTAACTGTTTTTTTAAACTGTTAAATCAATGGGTTTACTTCCACTTTAAACATATTGAGACGATTTGCAAATAACTAAGTATACCTATATTTTGCTGTTTCACTAGTACCTATTCACTAGCTTGCTTTTTGGGATGGTAATGTTAATATTAGCATGCAAATTGAGTTTTGGACCCCCCTCTTTAAATATTTTTTTTTCACATTTTCTACACTCTAGCCAAAAAACAAGGCTGCTCTGGGTTACAGTTAAATTGTACATAACCTTTCCAATATATGGGTTTAGTTTAATGATACACTAGATTTCTAGAAGGACGTCACTGGTAGATTTTGGCACAAACCCTACTCTAATGCCGTGTACACACGGTCGGAATTTCCGACAACAAATGTTCGATGTGAGCTTGTTGGAAAATCCGACCGTGTGTATGCTCCATCGGACATTTGCTGTTTCTCTGGTTCTCAAATTTTCCGACAACAAAAGTTATTGTCGGAAATTCCAACCGTGTGTACACAATTCAACGCACAAAAATTTTACGCATGCTCGGAATCATTGAACTTCATTTTTCTCGGCTCGTCGTAGTGTTGTAGGTCACCGCGTTCTTGATGTTTGCAATTTCCGACAACATTTGTGTGACTGTGTGTATGCAAGACAAGTTTGAGCGAACATCTGTCGGAAAAAAATCTGCGGTTTTGTTGTCGGAATGTCCGATCGTGTGTACGCGGCATAAGGCTACATTTTCCCAGGTGATTAGAGGCATATAGGAGATTTATGCGGCAAAAAATTGTGGATTCTCATGGCTGCAATTACAGGTGTATGCGAACAGTTGCAGCCAGGAAGACTGCACAAAGCAAAGTCAGGTTGACATGAGCCATGGCTGTTTGTATCAACACATCCATTGGTTACCTACAATTAGGAATGGAAGGTTGAACCTGGACACAGAAAGATTGTGCCCAGGGTCACACATTTCTCCTTACCTGGATACATGCAGCTATTTGCATACACTTGTGATCCTAACCACTAGAATCCACTGATTCATACTGCAGAAATCTGATGTATGCCCTAATCACCTGTGTAAATGTAGCCAAACTCTCACAAAAACCCTTTCTGTAAGGTTACCACTAACCCTCCCTGTAACCCTACCACTAATTTTGGTGCTAACCCTTACTGTAACACTACCACCAACCCTCCTTTTAAGCCTACCACTAGCTTTCACACTATCACAGCCTGTAGCCCCATCACTAACCTTCCCTGTAACCCTTCCACTAAGATCCACACTATCCCTACCTGTAACCCTACCAATAACCTTTACAATAACCCTCCCTGTAAACCTACCACTCACATTAACAATCCATGTAGTTCTACCACTAACACTCTCTGTAACCCTGCAACACTCACTGTAGCCCTACCACTAAAGCCTGGTACACTGGGTTGAATGAAAAAACTGTCAGCTCCGGTAGGAACCACTGTACTAACGATCCGACATCAGTACAGCGATCTCCCCCGCTGAGCTGTTGTGTTCTGACAGGGGGGCAGCCCCCCGCCAGAACGCTCTGATCAGCATGCTTGTCTGACAGAAGCCAGCCAAAAGCCAAGCATCTGTCAGACCGGCTGACATACACACAGGCTGAATGTCGGACGGTTTTTATTGAACGGACCGATGTCTCCAGACTGTGTGTACTAGGCATAACCCTCCCTGTATCCCTAACACTAATGCCGCGTACACACGATCGGTTTTTCTGATGAAAAAAGACCGATGGACTTTTTTCATCGGACAAACCGATCGTGTGTGGGCCCTATTGGTCTTTCTTCCATCGGTATAAAAAAATAGAACATGTTTTAAATTTTACCAATGGAAAAAAAAAACGATAGCATATTCCGATCGTCTGTGGGGAACTCCATTGGAGCAAAAACCCACGCATGCTCAGAATCAAGTCGATGCATGCTCAGAAGCATTGAACTTAATTTTTCTCGGCTCGTCGGAGTGTTTTACATCAAGGCGTTTGGGACGGTCGGATTTTTGACTGATGGTGTGTAGGCAAGACTGAGGGAAGTCAGCTTCATCGGATTTCTGATGCAAAAATCCATTGGATTTTTTATTCCATCGGAAATTCGATCGTGTGTACAGGGCATAAGGCCACTTTCACACTGTAGCCGCGGGCGCGTTGGCGGGAAAGTGTCGCTCATTTTAGCGGCACTTTGCCATCGTTTAAGTGGCGATTTTCGGCCGCTAGCGGCTTTTCAGGCGCTTCGAAAGCGCTGCCCATTCATTCCAATGAGCAGGGGCGGGGTAGGAGCGCTGTATACAGTGCTCCTACACCGCCTCAAAGATGCTGCTGGCAGGACTTTTTGTCCCACAAGCGCACCACCCCAGTGTGAAAGCACTCGGGCTTTCACACTGGGGAGGCATGAGAGGCAGTTTTCAGGCACTTTACAGGCGCTATTTTTTGCGCTAAAATGCCTGAAAACCGCCTTTAATGTGAAAGTAGCCTAACAACACGTGGTGCTACCACTAACCTTCTATCTCACTTGGCATCCAGTTGCCAGCGACAGTTAAACAACAATAGGATCACTATAGAAGGCAGAAATTGCTCACAGATGCATGAGACATATCTGACTTACATTAAGGGTAGATTCTGCATCACTGCCATCAGCAAGAAATCAACGCCTCACTCACCCAGTCAATGATGGAATGATTGTGAGTATCTAGAAGAATGGGATGTTCCCCCAGTGGGGTTTTTTGGCAGCTCAAATCAAAAATTGATAACAATGTATGTATAAAGTTTGTTTATTAAAATTCAAAGGAAATGATGGTGCAGATTAAGATATGAGCTCTGGTAACATGTAATTGAACACAATTGCAAACACTAAAAATTGTCATACAGCTTAACACATTGTATATGAAAGCATGTAGCAATTTCTAACACGTTTCGACCCTCTCCATGGGTCTTCTTCAGAGGTTTCGGTGTTGCTAAAAAAAGGGGTATATAGAATAAGTTTCAAAGATTTTTACCAATTTTTTACAAAATTTAAAAGTATATGAATAACATAGTCACCAATTTATTGTGTGTAGACACTGAACATTTTTACCAGGATTTCCAACAGGGGATGCCCCAGGGTCCCAAAATACCTTCCTGGTCGTGTAGATTCCCAACGCACTGGGATAACGCTGGGTGGGACTGCAGCTTGCAGGAGTTCACCACATGGGATGAAAATCCCCAAATGGGGGGAACCCAGGAAGAGGCTGACACCTGCGGCGGAGCATTTAAAGCATAATTACACAGTGCATAGCATTGTGTCAAAATAGTAAGACATATAAAGCATCAAAGTGTTGAGCAGACAGAAGTGTGCATCCTCTCAATTGGGTATGTCACCTCAATTATTCAAATATTTGTTATTATCTATATATTTATAGGTTTATTGATTAATATATAAATCAATCAATGATAATTATGGTCACATTATATATCAAGTAGCGTTGTGACGGAAATTGTGGAAAATAAACAGGGGTGTATGTAATGATCGATGTGATAGTGTGATAAAGCAATAGATACAGATTAATATGACAACGAATATGATGGGGATGTCAAATAGTGCATGTGTAAAAATCCCCCCATCATAATAATGATGTTACCGTACATAATCATTTGAAGGTTACATTGGGCAATTAGCCATAATAAAACATACATATATTTAATATTTAACATGGTATTATCTAAAAAGATATTTAACAGCATACTGAAAAAATGGTGATTCAAATCTAACAGGTACAAGGCATGATTATGGAGACGTTTAGATGTATCCCCATGACAGGACCTCCTATTTGAAGGAGTGCTCCAGTGTAGATTTTGTTTCCATTGGGACTGTTATATACTCATACCATCAGGTAATATGCTTACACCTTTTAAAATAGCACTTTATCATTTATTCACCTTTCATGGGTGTTTTGTTTCATTTTTTCATGGATCCTCTCTGTGGAGGGTGGGTTAGCCTTTCTGTGGAGGGGGGAAGTGCTTATGGGGAGGGTAATTATGTGTGAGGTATACACATGCACTATTTGACATCCCCATCATATTCGTTGTCATATTAATCTGTATCTATTGCTTTATCACACTATCACATCGATCATTACATACACCCCTGTTTATTTTCCACAATTTCCGTCACAGCGCTACTTGATATATAATGTGACCATAATTATCATTGATTGATTTATACTGTATATTAATCAATAAACCTATAAATATATAGATAATAACAAATATTTGAATAATTGAGGTGACATTCCCAATTGAGAGGATGCACACTTCTGTCTGCTCAACACTTTGATGCTTTATATGTCTTACTATTTTGACACAATGCTATACACTGTGTAATTATGCTTTAAATGCTCCGCCGCAGGTGTCAGCCTCTTCCTGGGTTCCCCCCATTTGGGGATTTTCATCCCATGTGGTGAACTCCTGCAAGCTGCAGTCCCACCCAGCGTTATCCCAGTGCGTTGGGAATCTACACGACCAGGAAGGTATTTTGGGACCCTGGGGCATCCCCTGTTGGAAATCCTGGTAAAAATGTTCAGTGTCTACACACAATAAATTGGTGACTATGTTATTCATATACTTTTAAATTTTGTAAAAAATTGGTAAAAATCTTTGAAACTTATTCTATATACCCCTTTTTTTAGCAACACCGAAACCTCTGAAGAAGACCCATGAAAAGGGTCGAAACGTGTTAGCAATTGCTACATGCTTATGACAATTTTTAGTGTTTGCAATTGTGTTTAATTACATGTTACCAGAGCTCATATCTTAATCTGTACCATCATTTCCTTTGAATTTTAATAAACAAACTTTATACATACATTGTTATCAATTTTTGATTTGAGCTGCCAAAAAACCCCACTGGGGGAACATCCCATTCTTCTGACTATCGGGGTGAGCAGCGTCATCCCTCTCCCATTGTGTCTTTTCCATTCCACATATATGATTGTGAGTATCTTTCCTGCTCTTTTGAGTGATCCTGTTGAGCTGCTGCAAGCGACAGGATTGCAGGTTTGACATGGGCCTATCCCTTCCTAAAGTAAATGTAACTCCCACATCTAATGTGTCAGGATCCTTTTCACTGAAGACTAACCGGTCTGTGCCAAAAGACATCAGTGATAGGACCTTGATATTGAAGTTCAAAGATGTGAGGAAATGTGAGTATATACTGCTAGGAGAGAGAGGAGCTAAATTAATCTTTTACTTTGCACTACATGTGAAAAGTTCACTTTTAAACTGGAACAACCATCCATGAACAGGGGAGAGGGGCCTTCAACACAATCTAAGTTCAACATACTGCATCTGAACATTCCAACACAGCAATTTGATAACAAATTCACACCTCCGGCCATGTACCGTATATACTCGAGTATAAGCCGAGTTTTTCAGCACATTTTTTTGTGCTGAAAATGCCCCCTCGGCTTATACTCGAGTCACCTTTTTGCGCCTGATCTCCCGAAATTTTCAGACCCAGTACCGGCCCGCCGCAGATCCCCTGGACCCCAAACTTGGTACACATGTAGCCCCACTCTTTCTCTAGAAGTGTCCAAAGTTTTTTGTCCAGGGCACCTACGGCCGGGGAGCACCGATTTTTCAAAGCCGGGCACCCCTTCCATAGACTCCAATGTTAAACAGTAATTTCTCAGGTGACTTTGGGGACCCGGTACTGGCCGGTCGTAGGTCCCCTGGACCCGAAACTTGGCACACATGTAGCCCCATGTCTCCTCTACAAGTGTGCAAAGCTTGTTGTCTGGGGGATCAACGGCCGAGGAGCACCAATTTTTCAAACCCGGGCACCCCTTCCATAGACTCCCATGTTAAACGTCAGTCTAGTCATGGGCACAGTGAGGCATGGGCACAGTGAGGCATGGGCACAGTGAGGCATGGACATAGACACAGTGAGGCAAAGTGAGGCACAGTGAGGCATGCGGATGGACACCCTAGGCTTATACTCGAGTCAATACGTTTTCCCAGTTTTTTGTGGTAAAATTAGGTGCCTCGGCTTATATTCGGGTCGGCTTATACTCGAGTATATACGGTAAATCAAGGGATTAACATCTATGCAGACTTCCTGACACCAAGGATGAGATTATACAAATAGAACGGGGTGGTTCTACAACTGTCACACCTCCCATTCTGTTCTTGGGCAATCAACATTTGCCTTTGCTGATTTTGCTACCTGTGAAAATATAAATGTCAGAGTATGTTCCTGACACTCACTACAACAAAAGAAGTGGCTTGGAAAAGCTATAAAACATCTTTGTTTTTAGAGAACAAGTCCAGATGAATGTGACTAGCTATTACTAGCTATACCATGACCTGGATATGTGAGAACCTTCACAGACATGTGCACTTTAAAAGGAATGCAGTCATGCAAAATTCAGCAAATGACAATGGAAGTGGTATTTATTCAACATTCATATTTTAACATCGTTATAACTGTGCACTTTGGTAGACAGCAGCAGCTACTAGACCATTGGATCATGGAAAATAAAAAGAATGTTTAATCATTTATTTTTTTGGGCAAAAGATGGTACAAATTAAAGGTAGATTGTGTATGTACTGTATATATATTTTTTATAAACCTATCAAGCAGATTTTTAGTGAAAGTAATTGGTGAGATAACAAACCTGGCTGCCATAAGATAGTATTTGCTCTGGGATGTCAAGTATTCGAGGTATAGAGGGAGTTTTTTTTTTCAAATAATGTCTCATCATTTGCTTCCATCTCCTGTTATTGCCATCAGAGATATAACTTGCTATTGTATATTCACCCTTCAGAGAGCTACTTCTTTTGTTTGATACCTGGCATCGAACCCGCAGCCGAAATGGAGGAGCTAGACTTTGTCAGGGATCTCCTCGCTATCACCCAGTCTCCCCTGCTATGAAATCTGCAGCACATCCTTTCTGTGCAGGGGAAAGGTATGGGTGTCCTGCCAGTGTTAGAAGTGCCCAGTGTTTGTCCACGTGTTTCATGGCAGAGAGGCCTGCAAAACAGCATAGCAATGCACATAGGGGCAGGAAAAATAATTTGTGTATTTATAATTTTTTCATATTGTTGTCAATTTTTAGGTTGAAATTATTTGCCGTGATTGTATTCATCAGTTTCCTTTTTGAACTAATACAGCCTCACTGTGTAATCTCTGTATGTGTAAACAAACTGACATTGCAATCTGTAACTACAAGTGAGCTCATCAGTAATATAGCGCATTATTTGCTTCCTATTACTCACATACAGTAACTACTACAAGCTTCATTTACACACAAGTGGCCTTCCTTAGTAAACAGAACCATTCTAAAGGAAGCAGACATTTTTTTTGCTTTGGTTTATGTGCTTTTACATGCTTACATGAGCTAACATCAGTCACTTGCGTTCGTTTACATGTGTTTGCATTAGTAAGCATTTGCAGAAAAAAAGATTAAACAAAAAATGCACAACATTAAATGCACATGAAAGCAAGTTTAAAACCATGTGAACTGGTGGCATTAAAAAATATATATTTTATATAGTATACTGCACATTAGGTACATGCTGATGGCTGATTTTTTTTTTCTACCATAAGACACTTGTTGGCCAGTGGCCAGACAAGCAGGGTTAGAGAGGTCAGCACCAAGCCTAAAATGTACACGAGGGGCTGAGATTGCACAAATAAAAAGAGAAGGATAAGCCCTATTTCTTGGTTAAAAATATGAATCCTGAGAAAAAAGCAATGGTAGGAGTATACAGGCTATGTAAGGTGAATAAGGTTATTTGGATCACCCTTCCACCAAGACATGTTGTATTATACTCATGCCTACTAGGGTTTTCTGGATAAAGTTTGTTGACAAAAATTGAAGCATTTTGCTTAACGCAAAACGAAATTGCCATTTGCAGGGGGTGTTCTTACCATAATGCCAGCATTGGCAGTCCAGTGCTATGCCTCATCACTCCATTTGCCGCCATCTTCTTCTCCACTTCTTCTAGCCCAATGATTTCTCTATTTCGGCCATTGGGTGGCCACTTATAAATGTCAGGAATGGCCCGGGAGTGCACATTGCAATTGCACTTCAGGCACCCCAAAAATTTGCTAGAAGGAAGAGGAAAATGTTTTTATGGCACTAGAGACTTACAAAGATCTTACTTTGTATTATTGTGTAGCTCTTCTCCAAATAATATTAAATGTATTTTCTTCATAAATATGGCATATGATGACAGTAAATGTTTTATCTCTATATTGGAACTCCTATATGCTTTGAGATAAGAGGTCTTATACCTGTATATGATATGTACAGTATATGTCAGAATTGAGATTTCTAAATACATCAAGTGCAGAAGACAGACTTTCCTTGAAAGATCTCTTGTTTACACAGAACAGAATGTGAGAGCTTGCTGTAGTTATGTACATCATATGAATATTTAGCCTGTGAAGTGCATTGCAGATATCTGAATGCAGGATTGCTGGCCCCTTTGACTATGAAGTGTCTTTTTGTTTTCTTTGTTTTGTTGCTGTCAGTGTATTGTTTGTGACTGTCACCTACACTTTCTTTTCTTGACCTTGTCACTAAATTCACTTTACAATCCCTGCTTTCTCTCATACCTATTTTTTTTTTTTTTTGGTTTAGTATAGTCAATGATAACATCCCTGAGACAGAATGGTGGATTACAATGACTAAATATAGGAAAATAATACCTCTAGGGTGTTGTTTTATGACAGTTTTATGTCTTGCTTGAGCAGGCTTTTGTTCTGGCTCCACTCTGTACAGTATAGGGAGACTATAAGTACAGGAATGTGCCAACAAGTGTCCTTTAATAAAATTTTAAATCCATTCAGAACTTGACGTTTCATAGATGCATATGTCTTCTTTTACCAAATGTTCAAATGATTGATAGTCAACATGTTCATAAGAATGTACTACATCCTGAAACAACCTTGTTGCTGTGTAATATAATAACAATATATAAAATTAAAATTCACATTTCCAGTAAATGCCTTCCCTTAACAGACTGGACTCTTTGTAATAGTAATCACTGACCTTTTTACAGTAATAAGCGGAATTTCTTTCGTCTGTATGCTGGTTGGAAGCCCAGGTATTTATCCATTGGAATGAGATGATGATGATGTGCATGTGCGTGCCTGAATTGGCCCCATAAAGTCCATCCTAAAGTAAAAATTCTATTTACATAAGGAAGGTCCGAGAATTGTGCTTCCTATCTGAAAAGCTGGCTAAAATTTCCAGAGGGTTTCTATGTATTGGGATACAGGAAAAGAGGGAGAAAACTATTACAAACTAAAGCTTCATATACTATAAACCAAGATTCTGGCCGTATATCAGGTCTATATTCAAGTTTCCAGTTGCAGTTGTTTATCCCGAGCTGTCCCTCATCCATTGTGTCATAATATATAGACATCTTTCATGGCATTTATTCTGTAATGTATTGATTTATGACTATTCCCCCAACACTTTAAGTTCTTAATTTAATCCATCAAGTACCAGCAGTTATAATGTATCATAAAAAGTGCACTTTTACATATTTCAATTTTGCTGGCAAGCATTGGTTAAATTAGTGGCAATATTTCTTAAACCCTTTCATTGCTATGAAGGTCTCCAGCTGTGGTAGCACTCATAGCTGACAAGGACTTAAGAGTGTCCTTAAGATGTGTTTGCATGCAGATGGTTTCCTGGGATCGCAGTAGAGGAATGAGGTGTGAAGCATCGCAGTAGAGGAATGAGGATTGTAGAATCGCCTGCCTTGGCAGCATGCTGTACTGAAGTATATTATAACACACTACAAGAGGCTATCTCCAGGTGAAGCAAGTGCCATACTTAAGGTGCTCTACAGATCTGTCTTGTGGTCTTGGGATTTTGTATGAAATGGAATGTGAAAGGTCATGTTTTGAAAGAGAGGCTGTTTGTTGCCTTGAAATTTAAACAAGATTTGTTCCTCAGAGAATGGCTTGTTAGATAACTCCAGACATGAGTACTCAACATGGTGAAAGAGTTGCTTTTCAAGATTAAAATCGACTTTAGGGTCCTTTTTGAAATCTATAATGTATGGATATTCTAGCATTAGTTATTCATGTTTTTATACTCTTTAAAATAAGAGCAACCTCAAAGCTACAGCTTTAGCAAACATTGTAAGATGTTGGACCTCTATCAGACCATATTTTCACCATAATGAGAATCCAGTCTGGTTTGTTGTCATTTGGTTCAGAAAATGCATGGATTTCTGAAAGATCACAATAATACATTTCGAAAGGGGTAAACTTTATTGGCAAGTCTCACAGACATCAGTCAATATATTTGTAGAAGAAGCAGCAACTCCTAACTTCTACCAGTGTATTTTCAAAGTATTCCTTTTTAGAGGTAGCATAAAGAATAGGGCCATATTCTTAAGAGAAAGGAGAATATCTTTGTTCTCTATCGCTGTCCTGTGCCCTCACATTTTTTTTTATTATTATTCCTTTTCTCTACCCTTAATGTGTTTCTACCTCCTCTCTCCTATGGCGCAGATATTTGTTTTTAAGCTGTCTTTATAAAATCTGAAAACTGTTTGTATTCTGTTTTCCCAAATCCCTAGCACTAAGGTAGGACTTAAAGATCGAATGCGGGGTACAGGTGCTCCAAAGCAGAGTGCACGCAGCAAACAGTATCTGGCTCCTCCAGAACGAACTTCTCCTGGACTAGACCTCCCTACAGAATCACCTAGCCCTACCAAGGTGCAGAAGAGTTGGAGCTTTAATGACCGTACACGGTTTCGAGCTTCTTTAAGGCTTAAACCAAAACCACAGGCAGATGGTGAGAAAAACTATTATGCTGATAAGTTGAAGGACTATTGTTCTAGAAATAAATAGAAATTGAAAAGGGAATAATCTAATGGTTAACACAACAAATGGGGTTTAATCAAATGTAAATGTTAAAGGCAAAATTCATCCAAAACTAGTATTAGAATTTCGGGAGGTCTGAATCACCAGTTATAGATGTCTAACTGGGCATTCATCCCGCTAAAACTCCAAAATCAGTTTGAAATTTGTAAAGCCAAGCAAAGGAATCACTGTCCTCTGGCTGTATTCTCTATGCTGTAAAACAAAGATAGAAATCAGTTGTAAACGAAAGACAACCTCTTTTGCAAAATGAGTGTGAGTAGAATTGGAAACCTAGCCACTGGAATTTAAAGCAGATACACCAGTAAGAATCGGTTAGGTCAATCTATTGAACCACAAGAAAAACAAAGGATTGTAAAAACGAATGTAATATTATCATGGGATATGGTGGATCCTTCATGTTACCGGTAGGGGTGTGGAACTCTTGCTGAGGAGCAGCTTAAGTGCGTCAGGTTTTCACCAGAGCTGCTGCTGTTACAGATGTTGATGTTGTGCTGAAAACACACTGAAATGAAACACATGAGAAAGCTCAGATGATGACAGCTGACTAGCTGACATACCAAGTGCGGTACTAAATTGCAGAGCAGGAGTGTGGTCCCACAGACAGATGGTCAAGGCAAAAGGTAGACAGAATCCGGTCCAAATTAAATCCATTTCAGAAAGCTGTTAAAGATAGTAGCCAAGCAGTTTTCAGATAAATAGATCCTTTGATCGTGTGCAGGCTGAAGAATGTCCAGCAGATGTGAGTATGCAGATATAGCAAGTCAAAACCTTCCGATGTCCATGATCTGCAAACACAGTACAAGTGTACTGTGAATGAATGGCTGCAAAAGAAAAATATCAATATTTTTTTACATGGTACCAATTTGCAACAGAGGAATGCACCACTATATACAAATAACTGTGACAATGGAGGTGAATATTCTGGGTTAAAGTCAGATTGAGAAACTGTTTTATAGACACACTGCAATTTCAACATAGTCTTTTGCCACAGGATGGGAGGTTGGCTCACACCCAAACCGCCCTCCCCCTCCCATGTGAGTTTTGTTTTATTACTAATATATAAAAAAATTTAACCACTTCAGCCCTAGAGGATTTGGCTGCCCAATGACTGGGCCATTTTTTGCGATTCTGCACTGCGTCGCTTTAACTGACAATTGCGCGGTCGTGCGACGTGCCTCCAAAAAAAAAGTTGTCCTTTTTTTCCCACAAATAGAGCTTTCTTTTGGTGGTATTAGATCACCTCTGCGGTGAGAGCTACAATTTTGAAAAAAAAAAAAGATTTTTTTACTTTTTGCTATAATAAATATCCCCAAAAAATATTTTTTTTCTCAGTTTAGGCCGATACGTATTCTTCTACATATTTTTGGTAAAAAAAATCGCAATCAGCGTATATTGATTGGTTTGCGCAAAAGTTATAGCGTCTACAAAATAGGGGATAGTTTTATGGCATTTTTATTGTTTTTTTTTTTTAGTAGTAATGGCGGTGATCAGTGATTTTTTATTGTGACTGCAACATTATGACGGACATATCGGACACTTTTGACGCTATTTTGGGACCATTGTCATTTATACATCGATCAGTGCTCTAAAAATGCACTGATTACTGTGTAAATGACACTGGCAGGGAAGGGGTTAATCAGTAGGGGGCGAGGAAGGGGTTAAGTGTGTCCTAGGGAGTGATTCAAACTGTGGGGGGATGGGCTACAAGTGACACGACACTGATCGCTGCTCCCGATGACAGGGAGCAGAAGATCAGTGTCCTGTCACAAGGCAGAACAGGGAGATGCCTTGTTTACACAGCCATCCCCCCGTTCTGCAGCTCCGTAACACGATCATGGGCACCTGGTGGACATCGAGTCCGCGGGACCCACGGTCACACTCACGGAGCTTGCGGCGGGCGCGCGCCTGCGATGCCGCGTCTTAAAGGGGGCGTACGGGTACGTCCATATGCGCAGCCGTGCCATTCTCCCGATGTAAATAGTCATGCAGCAGTCGGCAAGCGGTTAATGTCTATCACCACCTCATAAGGCACCAATGTCTTGAAGCACTACATTGGTGATTTAAAAGTGGAGCTTCACGTTGGCTGCCTTCCAGCCTTAGGGATTACATTTGATATGCCTTGCGTATAGAAAGTCTTGTGTCTAAGAAGCTACAATTTTGTTTTTTGCACCATTGCAGTACCAAAATTCAAATCTTCAATATTCATTGTAATGAATCATGAGGTATATTTTGCATGGCACTGCAGCATAGACATATAGAAGGGATACACAACCAGACTGCAATCTATTGCTGTTTTCAGCAATGTGCAATATTTGTATTTAATGCTGCTTACTAAGAGGCCACCATAAATTTTTACTGAAATCCCCAAATGACCCATACACCAGTGGAAACTGCATTTTTAGCAATTTGTGTGCTGTTTAAAAGAGGTAGATAGTAACTGGCTGCAATTCCACAATTATGTGAACATTATCTTTTCCTCCCAGCAGAGGGAGCAGGAGATGACAGTAATGATGAGAAGAGGCTCCCCAGTGATCTAACTATGGAGGAAATAATGCCAACTGTGAAAACACTGATCAGAGCCTTTCGGTGAGCATAACACACTGTTATGAGTACTGCAGAGTGGATATAGTTGAACACAACAACATTCTGGACAGCTGTTAAATAAAATGGATTACAAAAAAAAAACAATGCACACATGAATACCTCTTATTAAAATGCACATTTATATGTATTGTATTAAATTATACAGTATCTCACAAAAGTGAGTACACCCCTCACATTTTTGTAAATATTTTATTATACCTTTTTATGTGACAACACTGAAGAAATTACATTTTTCTACAATGTAAAGTAGTGAGTGTACAGCTTGTATAACAGTGTAAATTTGCTGTCCCCTCAAAATAACTCAACACAGCCATTAATGTCTAAACCGCTGGCAACAAAAGTGAGTACACCCCTAAGTGAAAATCTCCAAATTGGGCCCAAAGCATCAATGTTTTGTGTGACCACCTTTATTTTCCAGCACTGCCCTAACCCTCTTGGGCATAGAGTTCACCAGAGCTTCACAGGTTGCCACTGTGAAGACCTCTTCCACTTCACACTTCACACGCCGGCCGTGTCATTTAAAGAAAAAAAAAAAGTAATCGGCGGGGGGGTGCCGGTGCTCCCGCCGGCCATGTCATTTAAAGGAAAAATTATTTTAATAAGCGGGGGGGGGGGGGGGGGGTTCCGCTGCTCCCTGTTGAGAACATTAACATTACTTTGCATTGCATTGCAATAGATAGCCACTAGCCAGGGGAGCTTCCGCTTACCTCCTGGTGAGATCCTCTCAGGCTGCACGTTCAGCTGAGCTGCCGAGTGCCGACGTCACTTACTGTCCCAGGGCGGTGAATTTTAAATCTACTGCAGCGGAAGCCCGGGCGCCACTGCTAGATATATGTACTGCAAAATATTTGTTTTGTTTCAAAGCGGCTGCTGATTCATTTAGTGTATATGGGATTAATGATTATGGTCACATACTCATTGAGTTTTGTTATAGGTCACTTGTGAGCATTCTTAGCGCTGAGAAAGTGAAAGAAGGCCAAGGGAACTTCACTAATATTTATGTCACAGTACATATTGGCATTCATGGTTCCCTCAATGAACTGTAGCTCCCCAGTGTCGGCAGCACTCATGCAGCCCCAGATCATGACACTCCCACCACCATGCTTGACTGTAGGCAAGACACACTTGTCTTTGTACTCCTCACCTGGTTGCCACCAGTTTATATTGGTCGCATCAGACCACAGGACATGGTTCCAGTAATCCATGTCCTTAGTCTGCTTGTCTTCAGCAAACTGTTTGCAGGCTTTCTTGTGCATCATCTTTAGAAGAGGCTTTCTTCTGGAACAACAGCCATGCAGACCAATTTGATGCAGTGTGCGGCGTATGGTCTGAGCACTGACAGGCTGACCCTCACCCCTTCAACCTCTGCAGAAATGCTGGCAGCACTCATATGTCTATTTCCCAAAGACAACCTCTGGATATGACACTGAGCACATGCAGTGAACTTCTTTGGTCAACCATGGCAAGGCCTGTTCTGAGTGGAACCTGTCGTGGAGATAAGGCTGTACGCAGAGCGCCAAATCTTCTGTCTCCTGTGATAATAAGCACACATTTTGTCTGTTTGTTATAATGCATCTTACCTAAAAACCCACTCATTCAAGTAAACAGACATCACCACAGCTATGTTCCCAGTTCCGTCAGCATCTCTGACTAAGCCTAGCCCGTTTGGCCTTTTATTCAGAAATCACAAAAGAAAATCACCAACAGGAAGTGATGTCACCGGATGTGACCTCCACACAGGAAATTACCATATAAGGATATCCTTCCAACAGGATGTGACAATACAGGAAATGACCATATAAGGATACAATACAATACAATTAAAAGATTCTGATGGGTGTGTCTGAGCAGAGACATGGTGAATGGACTTCATCTCTGATCATAACAACCCAAGGCTCCCATATTACCGCTGATAGGAATCCTTATTCTGCTTTGATCGAAAGAAGAACGCATACCCAGATTATACTATCATTCCTTGTGGATGGGAGGCTATCTGCTGGTGTACTCTACGAATCCTGACCATGGTGATCAGACATAGCAGAGACAAGAGCGTACATCAGCCTATAACCGATAATGTCCTTGCAGAGCGAACATATCCCCCCTAGACGATCGTCCGTGCTAATGCACAGGGGCCCTTCGTTGGTGGACATATCCCCACTCTGCAAACATCTCTCTCCAACCTCAAGATGTTTTCCACTACCAGACGGGACTCAACCAGCGTCAGTCTGCCCCAATCAGCTCTTTAGAGCGGGTTGCGGGAGAACAAACACTGGGTGACACTATGACAATACATATTAAATACATCTTCATAAAATTTCCACAACAAACCTGTCCTGTTAAACCGCTGTATGGTCTTGGCCACCGTGCTGCATCTCAGTTTCAGTGTCTTGGCAATCTTCTTATAGCCTAGGCCAGTGATGGCGAACCTTGGCACCCCAGATGTTTTGAAACTACATTTTCCATGATGCTCAACTACACTGCAGAGTACATGAGCATCATGGGAAATGTAGCTCCAAAACATCTGGGGTGCAATGGTTCGCCATCACTGGCCTAGGCCATCTTTATGTAGAGCAAACAATTATTTTTTTCAGATCCTCAGAGAGTTCTTTGCCATGAGGTGTCATGTTGAACTTCCAGTGACCAGTATGAGAGAGTGAGAACCATAACACCAAATGTAACACACCTGCTCCCCATTCACACCTGAGACCTTGTAACACTAACAAGTCACATAACACCGGGAAGGAAAAATGGCTAATTGGGCCCAATTTGGACATTTTCACGCAGGGGTGTACTCACTTTTGTTGCCAGCGGTTTAGACATTAATGGCTGTGTGTTGAGTTATTTTGAGGGGACAGTAAATTAACACTGTTATACAAGCTGTACACTCACTAATTTACATTGTATCAAAGTGTCATTTCTTCAGTGTTGTCACATGAAAAGATATATTAAAATATTTTCAAAAATGTACTCACTTTTGTGAGATACTGTATACATAGGTGTGCGCAGCCTTTTGCATTAGGGTGTGCACCCCAAAGCTCAAACACATCCTACTGATCACTCTCAATGTTCATTCAGAACGGGAAGGGACCAGTAAATTACATTTTCATGGCCCCTTCTCCCATTTATCCTAAAACATCCCGGCAGCAACAGCTGGCAGGAGAGGAGGGAAGCCAGCAGCGCTTTGGGGGGAAGGGGGGAAACCAAGGCCGCAGGGCGAATCTGTGCTGCACAGGGCGATTAGGGTGTGTCTGGGCACACCTGGCACACCCTGTGCACACGCCTATGACTGTATATCTTTAGTCTAAACGTGGATTAATAAATTATGTAATTGTCTGACCCAGGGTATATTATATGTCATCCCTATAGGATCTTAAAGTTCCTGGTAGCAAAGAGGAAATTCAAGGAGACTCTCCGTCCATACGACGTGAAGGATGTGATTGAGCAGTACTCCGCTGGCCATCTAGATATGCTTGGACGAATAAAAAGCCTCCAGTGTCGGTCAGTGGTACACTACATATTAGAAAGCCTGGATTGTAATACTAGTGTAAAAAAACAAAACCCTTTGATTTATATGACTGTATATAATCTGGAGCGCATAATCTGGGAGAAAGAAACTGCACCATTTACTGAATCAGTAGATTCCAGCGACTGTAGATTTCAGTGCAGGAAGAGTTCATCTTTGGAGCAAAGGATTAGAATGCAGACGAGGTGACGTGTGGGCTCGCTCCTGAGCTGGGCTGTGTGCATAGACACACACAGTGCGGCTTGGCCTCGCCCCCGCTCTCTGTTCACAGGATTTGATTGACAGCAGGAACCAATGGCTCCAGTGAGGACACTGGTAAGTATTTTATTGGGGGGGGGGGGCAATACTGCTACTGGGACTTTTTATTTTTACAGTGCAGGTAATCCATTCAGGTAAAAACATATTAAAGTGAGGCTGAATCAAACCACTTTTTTTTTTAGTTATGGATAGAGTGGAGAGGGATTAGAACACTTGTCAATTTTTACTGCAGTCTGTGCCCCCTGTTAGGTAGGTGCGCCCTCTCCATTTGTCCTGTTTACCATCGTAAAAGGGTTAGAAATGTTGTCAAGATTTTAAATGTGGTCCCTATAGAGGATGTTTCTCTTTTCTTTTCTGTTTAATACCCATCACCTGGACAGGAAGCGAGGGGATAATCTATCTAATAGAGATATGGAAAAAAAAATACAGACTAAATGTAGAGTATACTCAGAAATTAATCATTCCTTAAAGTTGAATATAGAAGGAGCAGTTATAATAAATTCTATTGTCAGATCAAATTTAATAAACATTTTAAAATGCTAACCATATTTGTTAAATAGCAGTTTTTTAAAATATGTATTTGGCACTTTAAGTTAAATTCGAAGCCTAGTTCGCAAGTAAAAGAACTTTCCTGCTTGTTAAAGTGTATATAAGCTCAAGACGTTTTATATATTGCAGCTCGGCAGTCATTAAAAGTGATTGCTGCATTCATTTTTTTTTCAGCCTTTTTTTCCCTTTATTGTCACCGGGTGATCCTGCCAAATAACATACTTCTCGTCTTATGCCACGTACACACGACTGTTTTTAATGTCATTGAAAAAAACGTCATTTTTCTCGACGTGATTCTTCTCAAGCCTGCCTTGCCTACACACTTTTGTGGAAAAAAATGCTTGAGTAAAGCGCGGTGACGTACAACACGTACAACGGCACTATAAAGGGGAAGTTCCATTCAGATGGCGCCACCCTTCATGTTAGTAAAGTTTGTTGAGAAACGATTCGCGCTTTTCAGCCTCGTGCTTTTCAGTCCGTTACAGCGCGACGAATGTGCTATCTCCATTACGAACGCTAATTTTTGCCAGAACAAGCGCTCCCGTCTCATACTTGATTCTGAGCATGCACATTTTTTTCACGTCGTTAAAGCCTCCACACGGACGTTTTTCATGACGAGAAAAACAACGAGGTGAAAAACTACGAGAAAAATTAGAGCATGTTCCAATTTTTTCATGGCCATTTTCACGTCGTGAAAAATGCTCTGAAGCCCACACACGATCATTTTTAATGACTATTTAAAAAATTGCATTTTTCTCGTCATTAAAAATGGTCATGTGTACGCCATCAGAGTAACAACATTTACTCTAGTGCACTGTATCTATGGTCAGGACCAGGGCCGTCTTTAATATTAATTGGAGCCTGGGCAAACATTTTCTTGGGATCCCCGCCACAAATGCAATTTCGTCTATACCCCAACAAAGTAAAAGGCTTCGTTCCCACCTAGGCGATTTGAATCGCAGGCGTGATCACCGCGATTCTGCCCGTGATTATAAATCGTGGCAAAACACATGATGGGTTTGTGATGCCATTAGTTTCTAATGGCAACCTAATCTTGATTTTGCCTGCAATTCAAATTGCCTAGGTGTGAACAGAGCCTTAGAGAAGGGGAGGCATAGCAATATTACATAGTGCTGTATTTTGAAGAGTGGGGCCACTATACCTGGAGCAGATGAGGAAGTAGTGTTGTGGTAAGGACAAGGTATACTGCAGCAGGATGTTGTCCAGTACCGAGAGAAGGTAGTATGCGGTGGGGGCAGGGTAAGTAGAAAGGGGTGCAGTGTTCTAGAGAGTGGGACTTCTTAGTACTACTAATGAGCAGAATAAGATGGGGCCAAGAAAGTAAGGGGGTACATTTGAGGAGAGCTCCCAATTCTAATGGGGGCATGTGGCTGAGTACAATGTAAGGGGGTGCAGGGTTATGCAGAATGGGGCTTCCTAGTACTAATGTGGGGCAGTTTTCAAAGTAAAGGGGTGTAGTATTTAAAAGAGTGGGGTCCCCCAGTAAATGAAGGGAATAGGGTACATACTAAAGAAGTGCAGGGTTATACAAATTGGGCCTTCCTAGTACTGAAAGCAGCTGCATAGGGTGAGAGGAAGAGTGCATAGTAATGGGTGCAGTGTTATACATGGGGATCCCTTGTACAATCAATGCTTCCTTGTACAATGGTGATTCCTTGTACATCAGGGTGTTCTAATAGGTGGGGGTAGGGTGTATAGTGAGGGGTTCAGTGTTATATGAGGTGGTTGTAGGGTGTATAGTGAGGGGTGCAGTGTCCTATGAGGTGGGGGAAGGGTGTATAGTGAGGGGTGCAGTGTTCTATGAGATGGGGGCAGGGTGTATAGTGAGTGGTGCAGTGTTCTATGAGGTGAGGACAGGGTGCATAGTGAGGGGTGCAGTATTCTATGAGGTGGGGGCAGGGTGTTTAGTGAGGGGTGCAATGTTCTATGAGGTGGGGGCAGGGTGTATAGTGAGGGGTGCAGGGTTCTATGGGATGGGGGCAGGGTGTATAGTGAGGGGTGTAGGGTTATGAGTTGGGGGCAGGGTGTATAGTGAGGGGTGCAGGGGTTTGTAGAGTAGAGGGGTGCAGGGTTCTATGGGTTGGGAGCAGGGTGTATAGTGAGGGGTGCAAGGATTTGTAGAGTATAGGGGTGCAGGGTTCTATGGGTTGGGAGCAAGGTATATAGTGAGGGGTGCAGGGATCTGTAGAATAGAGGGGTGCAGGGTTCTATGGGTTGGGAGCAGGGTGTATAGTGAGGGGTGCAGGGGTCTGTAGAGTAGAGGTGTGAGGGGTGCAAGGTAGATGGGAGGTGCAGGAAGAGGATAGGGCTACCGCACAGGGTCCACAGAAGAGTAGAGGGCAGAGGACAGTGTTTGAGGCAATACCAGATAGCCTGGCATGGTCAGAGGGACAGGAGATCAGAGACCAATGTACCAATCAGAGCCAGGCCGGGAGGGGGGCAGCTGGTAACTTACAACTTCGGCAGCAGCGGAGCCAGGACTCTTCCTGTACTGCATCCACTTGGCTGGGGGTGAGTTGGCACCGTGAGGGAGGGACCTGGGGACAGGACACAGCCATCTGTGCCCCGCCCTTACTCCCCGTCCTCATTCACTTCCGATCTGCTGCCGCTGCTCCATGCCGTTCACCAACAGCCGGTGGGATCCACCATCCCCGACCCAAAACTCCATCCACTGCACTACCCCACTTCCAGCCCCGCTCCTCCATACACTGAACTATTGGGCCCCACAACAATTATTGGACCCAGAACACCTTGCCCTCCCCTTTTCTCCATTACATTGGTGAAGGGTTTCTGTTATGCACAATAGACAGCTGGGAAGGCTAATACCATTGTTTGAGATTTCATTGCAGTAAAAGCACACTGCACTTCTGGCAGGATCAATAGATGTTTTTCTGTACCTCCAATATATTAAATTTTTGTTCTTAGGTTTAGAAATACTTTAAAGCCCAAATTAACCCTTTTACGCTGCTAAGTGCTGTAGCAAGGATTAAAATAGCCTTGTGCTGCCAGCTCATAGGAAAGTAAGACCATGACTGTCCTACACAAAAACAAGAGCTGCACAGTAACGAGCTGCACTCTCGACTAAGGGAATTCCCGCCGGCACACTCTGCTAAATAGCAAGACACCAGCTGCCTCGTGAGGATGTAGTTTTTTCGGGGGCGTGTCTCCCCTTTGTCAAGTCCAGACTTGCCGAAGGCGAGACACGCCCCTGAAACGCATTGGCATGGCAATCTTGGCTCTTGCTTTTGTGTTTAAGTTCCCCAGGTCTCTTTTGCCCAAATTGGTGCCATGGCTAGTGTCATCCTAGTCGTGTCCCCCATCCTGAGGATCGAGACAATATAAAACAGGGTTCGGGACAATTCAACACAGGGATCTGCGGGTCACCTGCTGCTCCTATAATATGTTTGAAGACTGCTCATTCATCCTGTCTTCTGGACCTGTGTATGCTGCTGTTTGTATTGTTTGAGGCACTGCCTATTTGTCCACTAAATTTGAATGCACTAGTTTTATTTTTTATTCAGTTTAATGAAAGGTGTAACCACTATATACTGTATTACACGTCTTGTCTGTTTTTACCCTTTTCCAGTATTTCTCTTTCCCAAGAGTTTTGGAAGCTCCAACAGCCATAAAATCAGTGCACTGATCGTACAGACCACACAGCCATAATGGATTCTTTGTGGGACCCCATTATTGGAGTTTTTTTTTCCAGCACATTGCTGTATGCATTCTTTCTATCTATAATTCTTTTTATTGTTGATTCACTGTTACAGAGTAGACCAAATTATCGGCCGAGGTCCTGTTCCTGTGGAGAAGAAGCCACGGGAGAAAGGTGAGAAACTCCCTATTGGACATGAAGTAGATGCTGCTGATGAACTGAGTATGATGGGAAGAGTGGTGAAGGTTGAGAGACAGGTAAGCAACATGTTGTGTATAGAATACTGAGATCATCTGAGGGTCCCAAGATATCGGAAGATTTTTATCAGTTAGGAACCCTTTCCCTTTCTTCACAAAAGATAAAGAAACTATATATATTTGAATGAAAACGTGGTTGAGTCAAGGAGATGTCATCAAAATGCAATGTAAAGATGGCCATGCGCATAATTTAAATAACAATTGCATTACATATCTGATTTTATGTTTTTTGTGCTGTTTTCCATTATCAAAAATTCTCCTTTCCATATACACTGTGCTGTCAGAGAAGGGTAACCAACTACTCATGATGAAGTCCATTCAGAAAAAAAGTCAGAAAATTGCTTTCAAGATAAGTCAGAAAAATTATGCCTGGAAGAAACCTTCAAGTTGCACTTCAGAATAAGTAGTACCAGTAGTAGTAATTTCTGAGAAGATTGGAGTTTGAAGCAGAATTGTGGACCCGCAAACAATAATCTTGTGCTGAAACTGTAATGCCGCATACACACGATCGTTTGTCATGCCGTTAAAAATGCAATTTTTAAAAATGGCCATTAAAACCGATCGTGTGTATGCTCCAGAGCATTTTTAACGGCGTGAAAAACGGGCATTAAAAATTTCGAACATGCTCTATTTTTTCACGTCGTTTTTCATGTCGTTTTTTAAAAAAAAAAAAAACGCGCATGCTCAGAATCAAGTATGAGACGGGAGCGCTCGTTCTGGTAAAACTAGCGTTCGTAATGGAGATAGCACATTCGTCACTCTGTAACGGACTGAAAAGCACAAGGCTGAAAAGCGCGAATCGCCGCTCAACAAAGTTTACTAACATGAAGGGTGGCGCCATTCGAACGGAACTTCCCCTTTATAGTGCCGTCGTATGTGTTGTACGTCACTGCGCTTTGCTTGAGCGTTTTTTTTAATGATCGTGTGGACGCAAGACAGGGTTGAGAGGAAACAAGAGAAAAATGTCGGCTTAAAAAATGGCATTAAAAACGTACGTGTGTACGCGGCATAGGGGTGCAGCCATATCTGGACCTGAGGCTAGCAACACGTTTTAACCCATCAGGGGCATACGTCTGCCTGCTGCTGTTCTTGTGGATGTTTTTAATAACACCTGCTAGGAATACACAGATAGGAATAGGTTGTCATGCTGTTGATATGAAAGCCAACGTGGGTTATGACTTGGAAGTTCACTCTTGTTGATATTGTATACTTTACTTTGTGATCACCTGTAAGTGTCAATCACTAAGTCACTCAATTTGTCTCTGTTTTCTGTATTTAAAGTGGTTGTAAAGCCACTGTGCCTAGTTACTTGAACCCCCTCTGTTATATGAAGCTATGTTGCACAGCGTCTTTTTTTTAATAAAAATTATGCAGCGCAATACCTTATTTCACAGTGCCGCTGTGCGGTCACGTGATGTCCCACCGCTCTCCTTCCCTGATCTGAGGATTATAGAGGAAGGGGATAAGCTTCCTCTCTGACATCAGTCATGAGGAGAAGAGGAGAGTGGTGGGTGGTCACGTGATCACTCAGCAGCACTATGAAAATAGGTATTGAGCTTCATAATTTTTATAAAACAAAGACACTGTACAACATAGCTTCGTATAACAGAGGGAATTCTAGTTATTAGGCACAGTTATTTTACACAGAATAGCAGTAGGTGGGCAGGGGCAGGGAACAGATCGGCACTGACTCAATAGCTGACAGACAGGGAGGGAGGAAGAGAGGAAGAGACTGCAAGGTGACGGAGACACATAAAATGACCACGGTATCATGGATCAGCAGCCATGATTACCGTGGTCAGCACACACAAGGGGACACAGGAACAGGCAGGATCAACCAGGTACCTTACAGCACAGAGAGGGACAAATGACTCCGCATAAGCACTATACTGTTTATTGTGCTTTAAAGGAACAAGATCTGTTTTTTTTTTTTTTTTTCATAGGGTTACAACTGCTTTAAGGGTTGCTGTAATGTTCTCCCAACAAATTCAGCCTTCTAAAGTACTCATAACAGGGTAATCTTCAGGAGACTCGGTTGACTAGAAAGTCACACTAACGTGAAACTTTTAAAGTAGTTATAAACCCTCAACATTTTCTAGCTTAACACAGTGAGCACAATAAAGTAAACATTTCCCCACTAACCTGTTTGTAAAAAATCTTACCCCAGCACTTGAAGTTTACAACTTTCAATGCTGCTGGATCCTGCTGTCTCAGAGCTGCTTCACTGAATTTCTGGTCTTCACAGGAAAGAGTTAACCGTGGGCAGTGCAGTCTCAAGCCAATCTATTAGCTTGCTGAAGGCATGGTAGGGAAGGAGCAAGAAGGTGCCGTGTCATCCTAGGCGGTGTGTTTATATTGGTACACACAATGTAGGGAGACACAACTCTAGTCCCTACATGCAAGGCTGGCTTCATGGACTGCTCCAACCACCCAGAAGAAGAAATCCTGTGGCAGCGGTCATGGCACTAGCATAAACTGGAACATAGGCAAGGATTAAAAGATAAAGAAGCTGCATACTCATTAATGATTAAATCAGCTGCTTAAAGTATTTAAAGAACTGTGGGTTTTATATCACTTTAATTCACATATTTACACTTAAAGAGATCTATTCTGACAGCTTCCTCTGTCTGATCTCCTGCCTTCACCTGGGAATTACAATTGGCCCTTCAACTTCACACCCTTTCTTCTAGCCATCTAGACAAGGATTTTCTGCCACTAAATGTCAAAGTGGAGGGAAATCTGTCAGTCTTCTGGCCCAGTTTGTTGTTCTTCCCTTTGGCCTTCCCATGGAACCATGGGTCTTCACCAAAGTGCCTGCCCTCATCTTATCTCTTCTCTGTTCTCAAGGGATACATGTTGTGGGATACCTGGACAATCTCCTGTTAAAGGACCAGTTCTCCCTAACCCTATCAGCCAATGTCCAGAGAACAGTACAGACTCTGCAGAGGTTCATTTGGATTAGCAGCAATCAGAAATTCTCCCTAGAACATTAGATAGGGCCCTGTCCAATATCTTCTACCCCTCTAGTCTCGTGCCCAGATCCTCCAGTCCCAGGGGTGTCCTTGATTAAACTTAAGTGCAGCGCAAAAAAAATTAAAAATAACCTCAAGCAAATGTAGCGGGGTCCTCAATTTAGTGGGATACACCTGGGGGTAGTGTGACCCAGGTGTGTGATTATGTTAGGGTTCAGACCCCTTTTTGTTATTCGTGGAGGATTGGGTGGTGCGATATTCTCCTTGACCAGTGGGTGTCAGTGTACCTGCTGGCTCAGGGTAGAACCACTACCACAGTACTACCCCTTTTTGTCCCTTTGCGGAGATGGTACGGCTGGGGCGGGGAACCCGCCGTGGTGTCGATGTGAGGAGATAAAAGGAGGAGACGCCCTCGCCACGAGGTTCTTTTTCTTCGGGGGATGATCCCTTCACGCACCCAGGCACCTTAGGCCTGGGTGCGGGCGGTTCAAGGTTCCGGCCTAGGCGCCCTAGGCCTGGCCGGAATGAAGATGGAGTCCATCCCAGGCACCTTCAGCCTGGGGTGAGGTACTATTGAGGAGGCCTGGGACCCGGTGACTCCGACTGGGTCCAGCGAGGGTGAAGTTGCTCCAGGGGGGACCCGCATCTGAGGTGAGGAGGCTGGGGAGGTCACCCGTCCGAAGACCCGGTGCAGTGTCAACCCGGTGACAGATGGGCCTTCGGTAACTCCCTTAGAGGACATCTTTCCCTGATAGGGGCTACAGCGCAGCGGAGGAGCTTTAATCAAGACTCCTGCAACCCCTGGTCATAGCACAGGGAGTGTAGGGACTAGGAACCTGTACAGTGCCTCGACCTGCTTCCCCCATCGTATCATGCCGTTGCATTTGACTGTATGTGGAGATACGCAATAAACCTGAGTTTGGACTTCGATGGGTGTATGGACTCTGTTAATGGGAGCAAAGGGAGATTCTGGCACGGAAGGACTGACCCTCATAACCGGCACACATTTGGCCCGAGGAAAAGATTGGTACTGGCCTTCACCTCACCCACAGCCGTGGGGAGGACATGGGCCGTAGCGCACCTCACTCTGTCGCGTGACATACCCCTAGCTAAAGAGGACGGGGTGAGGGGGTTGCTACACAAATATGTGCAACAATCAGTGACTGCCTCAAAAGAGTAAGCAAAATCTTCATGTATTCTTGAATATATAAGCCTTTGTGAAATTTGACACTGTTGTGATCCACCACCATGTGCCACATAGATATGCTTACCAAAGCAAATGGACACTTTCGGTTAAAGAAATTAGTCAAAATGTGCTTGTATTTCTCAATGGTCACTGTCTAGGACACCGTGCACTTCTTCCTCCACTCCAGATTATACGCTTATGACAGCCATAACCTGGGGTTTGTATCTCTCTGGAACAACATGCACTTCCACCTCCAACCAGGTTACTCACTCATGGGATTCAGATTATTCTGCCGTAACATAAGAAGAAACCCACAAAAGCTTCATAGTGTAAAACCGCAATAACACTTTATTTCTCTATATAAAATGTACTAGATGCTCACAATATAAAATCACATAAGCGCTTAGCATACACAACTGGTCATGGGAGTCAGGCGGGCCACTTCCTAGTATTGATGTGCGTGATGATGTCACAAGCATAGGCTTCTCCCTACACGTTTTGTCACATCTGACGTCGTCTGGGGCATAGAAGCCATGCTCAGTCTCCACGCAACATTTATAGATTAGCCAACAGGGGAAACCAGAAGTGAAGCTGCGATCTTATGCGCTCCAAACCTCACTCAGACTTCGCTTAAAGCTAAGCCTCAATGTCATATCTAACCCACAGCAGACAGAAAAAGGTCCAGATCACACACGCAAAAGAAATCAAGTGGGATGACTGATAAGGCACTCGATAAAAAAATGCTATCTAGTGGGCCTCGTAAAAAAAAGTCTAACCCCAAAAAATGTATTTATTGAGCCTCGGATTTAAGGCAAAGCCTTATGATCCCCCTGTTGCTTGCTTCAAAAATTAGGCTTGCTGGAGGTGGGAGGGATTATATATGGGAAGTTCCTGCAGCTTATATTTTTTTTTGCTCTTGTCCAATCATCTGGAGGTAGCTGCATATAACTCATAGTTAGGACCAAGATTCTGTGTCCTGTAGAGTTCTCCAAGTCTTGCTGGTAAAGTTGCAAGTGCCATATACATGCCATCTCCAACAATAAAAATCCAACAGCTGTCCACTTGGATTTCAAAGAGATCCTAGGGATGTATGGCCATACAAGGACCACATCAGCATGTGTGTGCTGTTCTAATATAACATCTACACTAAATTTCCCACACAGCATTTATCATAGGTGCGGAACATGATTTGTTTTGACAGACTTATGCCTCGTACACACGATCGCGATTTCCAACACGAAAACTGCGGTTTTTTTATTCAGCAGGCAAACTGCTCAAAATTGTCTTGCATACACACGGTCACACAAATCTTGGCTGAACTTCCGACCTTCAAGAACGCGGTGATGTACAATACGTACGATGAGCCGAGATCAACGAAGTTCAATAGGCAGTTCGGCTCTTCTCCTTGATTCTGAGCATGCGTGTTTTTTTGCGTGTCGTAATTGCATACAGACGAACGCGATAGGAATTTTTCCTGTCACGAAAATAGAGAACCTGCTCTCAATCTTTTCTTGACGGAAATTCTGACAAAAAAAGTGCGATGTAGCATACACACGGTCAGAAATCACAACAAATAGCTCACATTGCACTTTTCTCTTCGGAAATCGCGATCGTGTGTACGAGGCATCAGGCAGGCCATATACGGTGAAAAATTGCAGGATTCCCCCATCAACACAGCCAGTGCTGATAGGGGAATCCCTCCTGCCCGGCCATTGTCTTCTCCTGGCTGGGGGTGGGCAAGGGAAGCTGTCCCCGCCAGTAGGAGACAGTGATTATTGCTAGTGGCTATAGCAGCTGCTAGCTATAATCCCAAGTAAATCTGGCAGGCTGGTTTACCCAAGTTGATAGACTGAACGTTTCCTGCTGAACCGGCCGAGATTCAAAGTGTGTATGGCTGGCCTTAGTCATGTTAAAGAATGGTTCAAAATACATATTCATCAACAGTCAACTGGTATGTGTATAGCAGTATTGCACAGTGCTCCAAACAAATTCACAGTGAAAGGTAATTGTAAAAAGTCCTATATGAAGCAAGTCCACAGCGAAGGTGGTTGATATTGAAGTTATGATGTCCAATATTGTGACTGTGAAATGGTGATCCAAGCAATGGTACAGTGACTTCACACACGTGCTCACCTCAGGGTATGTGACTGCACAACTAAGTTTGGCCTGGAAAAGCAGCTGAACCACCTCTGGGCTCTGAGTGTAACGGTCTCTGTGGGATCCCTCAAGGTAAATCTAATGATGCTTTCCCCGAGCCGCCTACATTGTGTCAGGTGACCCAATCTGCATGGATAAGTTGTGTGTTCAGTGCTCAAACCTATTAGATTAGAGATTCAAAACTGAGCTTTGCATGATTCATTTTAGCCCCTTTTAGGAAAGAGCAGGTAAAATAATTATGTTATTCTTGCATTCATAAGCTGTTACTATGACTATCTACTGTCATCTAATAGGTTCATTTTCTTTTCAAGGTCCAGTCTATTGAAGAGAAGCTCGACATTCTTCTTGGCTTTTATACACAGTGTCTGAAGAAAGGCCCCGTGAGTTCTTTCACACTGAGTTCCATGCAAATGCCCCTAATAGACCAGGATATGACATCTGACTACCATAGTCCAGTAGATCAAGGAGATATATCCGTGTCGGCACAGACACTTAATATTTCCCGCTCAGACAGCAATAATATGGAATGAGTCACCTGAATTAAAGGAGAAAAGACGTTCCCTGACTTGAGATGCTCTATAAGAAGAGGTATTCCACTACAGTTACAGGAACACAGACCACATTTGGTCATTTTGATCATGTAAACTTGCTGGATTCTCCATATTTTAAAAAGAAATGACCCTAAATCATTCTTATGCAATTTCAGTGGGGACCTCTGGAAATGGGATTTCTTAACTAATGTCACAGAGAGGTGAGAAGGACTTGACAAGCCATATATTCTCTCTGAGACAGGTTGCCATTGAGAGGAGACGAATCATTAGTCTCGGCTGTGAAGCGATTGAGATGTCAATCAGGTTACAATAATGAGCTGCACTGTGGCTACAACTAGCATTGTCCTTTCTTGCTTCCGTGTCTTGCTAAAATGGCGAGTACCATTTTGTATAACACTCAGCCTCTAGAAAGTGCCTCAAAGATTTTATTATGTAGATGCTGCTCCTGTTGATCTTTCATCTCCTGAGTGTGGGGCAGCAGGTGGATTGGTGCACATACATTTTGAGCTTATTACATAACGCTCTTTTTGCTGAGGTAATTTTTTTTATTTTTTTTTTGCTCAGTTTTTCAACAATCTTATTAAGCATGGTTTTTGGTTGTTCACACTTCATCTCCAGAAGAAGAAGAAGAGGGACAATTTCTTCATGAATACTAAAAGTTCATCTGCTGGAGTGGACAATGTGTGGGCAACTAAGAACGTACCTGATGGCTTAAAGTATTTGAGTGAATGTCTACAAACTGATGTCTTTATAGAAATGTGTATGTATGATGATCTCTGTGTGTATGAATGTTGATGAATGGGTGGTTATATCTGAATGACAGTTATTGGTACAAAAATACAAATCAATGCTCTTTGTGTAAAGATAAATCTCCAATAATATAATTTTCCCTTGTCTTTTTGGGATAATGTTGGTTCCAATCAGACTTGCACTGACTGTACCCAGCTTATCCATTTAGACTCTCAAGTTCTGTTCATGTTTTGCAGCTGGTCTCAGGCCATCCAAAGAGATTTGGGACTGATAGCAATAAGTACATGTAATTAATGAAAAGAAACCCAAACATATAATATAAAACTATATGTGTTTAGGTTCTATAGCTAGACCCTAGATTTCCAAGGCGGTAAGTTGTTCTTTTTTTTTATCTTCACCATGTTGTTTAGAGCTGTGGTTAGTTCAGAGGGCAATTAATATTATAAAATTAAAGTATTTGTCTAAAGCCATAAATCTCATCTCCTCCCCGCCAGACCTGTGCAACCTATCCCGAATATCTACTGCTGATCATATTCCATACATGAGCTGAGCTCTAAATACAACATTTGGCAGTGCTTTTTCCAGCAAGGGGGCAATTATTTTTTTTTCCTGTTCAATGCACTAACAAGATGTGTTGGAGATGAGTTAGTGGTAGGCACCGGCACTATGTGTAGTCAAAACGGAGTTGCCATATGATGTTCTCATGCATATGGTTACCTTATGAGATAGAGGAAATCACTGCTGTCATTATTGAACAAACACCGGAGAATTCCGGTTCTGTTAAGCAATTTAGTTGTTCATATAAATGTCACTTTCAGTGCAGCTGTCTAAAAGGTTTCTCCAGCATTTTTAGATAACAAAAAATGACTACCCAGTTAGTATACTCAGTATTAACTATTGTAAATATTACTAAACAAAGGGAATTCAAAGACTTTAGAACTGAATATCCTTAAATGCCTTTCCTGCATTTTCTCCACCTTTCTTTTGATCTACTGACCTCTCACATTCAAACACTGGAATTTATACTTTTTTTTTTTTTTTTGGTATGGATTGATTGAAAATGTTCCATACAAAGCTACAGTATATGTACACGTTGAACTATCTTTACACAAACATACATTTCTGGTGGTACATGCATGGTAGAATGCAGAGATTGTAAGTGTGATTGATACTTGTATGGAGCTTCAGCTACAGATTATTGTTTATGGTGGGATGGAGAATGTAGTATGTCATTTTTACGTTTATGGGGAAGTTCCCTGTTCAATCAATAATATTATTTGCACAGCTTTCTCTATAGGAGAAGCATTATTTAAATATATGCAAAGCGTTGTGTTTCGCTGCATTGCTCTGTCTTCCGTCCTCCTGAAACACACACATAGCATGACGTCCCCATTCTGCCCCCTAAGCATGTAACTGATGGGTAATGCCCATGTGCACTGAGGTACCATACCTCAAATTACACTAGATGTCTATTCATTTCCTTAGTAGATTGAATTTGCAATGCATCTCTGAATCAGTGGCATTTGTATTATGAGTGTGGAACAAGTTCCACGATTTAAGAAATCTTTATCAAACATTTAAATGTAATGCATTGTGTTTACTGATAAAAAAAAAAGTTATGGCCAGTATTGACTATACACACCCTTATGCAATCATCGGAGAAAACAGGACACTGTATTTTGATCACAATTATAGGCTGTTTGAATCTCTGATTTGTAAATCCCAATCACCCCAACCCAGCTCCAGTACTTGGCATATATAGCATGCTTTTAATAAGCCACATTCCCAGGTAGGAGTATCCAAAAATCCATGATGTGTGGTGAAACAGGGTTTGCCTGGGAAATTTGTACCCGGTGCCAGCACAGCATAGTTCATACATCAAATACAGGTTACCATATAAGTTCACAATAAACATTCTATGTTTCATGCTTCAGAGTACTGTACAAATTTACAGTTGATGGTACTTTTGTGAATGAAGAAAAGTTACATCCATCTGCTTGCTGTAAGGGCACCTCCACTTGGATAGTTTCATTCCAACCTCAGAACAAATCTGCATATGCATACCATCTGCAAAGCTTTGCTGATTCTGTATGACGGTGATAATATCCTCATTGGCGAGCACCGTATAATACAGAGTATTTTTAGTTATGGATAGAGTCGAGAAGTGTTAAAGCTGAACTACAGGCAGGTATTAAAGACACAAATGAATGCACCTCTTTATTCATTAATAATATTTGACTTGGTATTGTTTTTCTGCAATGCACAGAACAGCAGAAAACTCTATTGTATCTGACCCCGGGAGCCAATCAGATGTGCTGCATGCAAATGTATTAACAAAGAACATGCTGGTAACATGAGTAAGCAGAATGAGCAGAAGGACTTGCTTCTGCTCTTTTTCTATCCAGGCAGTAGGCTGAGGAAGGGCACTGGGCACTGCTGTATCTCCTATCTGTGGTGCGATCCACCTGGCTATGCTGTGTGACAGAGCTGTGTGAAATTCAGGGATTGATGGAAAAAAACACACATACCTTGGCAGGTAAAGAGTGTCTACATCCTGTGACAAGAAATTTGAAGCACTTGTCATTGGGACAGAAAAGCATAGTCATCAATTAAAACGTTGTCAGAAACTCTGATCCTTCCTAATCCTACTAAAATGTTTTTTTTGTTTTTGTCTGCATCCTCGTGGAGAGATTACTAATCACTTCAGGTGCACTTCATTAGAGTAAGAAAAGGTTGCTGTAATGACTACGGTAAATGGTGCCAGCATTGTAAAGCCTAAATACAGGGTGCATCATCATAGGGAATAAGGGGAAATGTTTCAGAGCCACTAATAGACCTCCTTCATTAAACTGAATGAAATGATGACTTCATTTTTGCCTGAGGAAGGAGTTTGCTTAGTGAGTGCCTATTAAAGGGGGTCTTCATCCTGTAAACAAATATGTAAAAGTCATCAGTTACAAATACTCCAACTGCTGACTTTTTAAAAAACACACACTTACCCGTCTAAGGATTCAGCGATATCCTCACCCAACCCAACTATTTGCTGGTCTTTGGGTGCAGGCACTGACATCTAAACTGTAGGCAGCTGACTGACTCCTTGAGGCTTTGAAGTCGGCTGCCCACTGCATACCGTGAATGGTCCTGCAGTCTCCTGGGACCTGTGAGATGTCCAAAGAGGCTGTGGGGGAGGAGGGGGGGCATAACCTTCTGCTCAGATTGCTGTGGTAATCTGACCAGAAGAGGGAGCAGGTACCTGTCAAAAGCAGGTACCTGCCCCCCCCCAAAAAAAAAAAAAATTTTGGAGAGAGGGGGGCAAGAGGATTAAAGCGGACCTTCCCCTTTTGGGTGAAGTTCCTCTTTAATATAGCTTTGGACAAGCATTTTAGTGTGCTAATGACTTACCATGTATTTAAAGTGGTTCTAAAGGCTGAAGATAAAAAACCTTCCGTATGCAGCTCTCTCCTAGCCCCCCTAAGTACATACCTGAGCCCTATCTCAATCCTGCAATGTGCACGAGAGCTGTTGATGTCCCTGTTCTCTGCCACTTCATTGGTTTAGACACAGCAGTGGGAGCCAATGGCTCCCACTGCTGTCAATCACAGCCAGTGAGGAGCAACTGGCGGACAGGGCAAAGCCCCATTCCCAGGGCTCAGGAGTAATTGGCTTGCTATGGGGGCACTCGGCCGGGGGGGGGGGACGTGGCGGTGGTGCACAGAGCACCAGCAGGGGACCCAATTAGAGGGGAATCATTGTTGCTCTGTGCAAAACCATTGCACAGAGCAGGTAAGTATGATATGTTTATTTTTAAATAAAAAATGGAAGCCTTTAGTATTACTTTAAGCTCTTCCAGGAAGGACACTTAGATATAAATAAAAACCTGACTGAAGTTACATTCCTTCCCTACTCTATCCAAAACCAATAAAATACAAGGTTTTGCCTGGAATTTGTCTTTAAAGGCATTCAGCAGCTAATCTCTAGGTGTACGCTGCTGTATACACCACGCACATGAACATACAGTGGATACTATCTTTAAAAACGTACAATTCTACACTATATAAGACCTAAGAGCAGTATTTTATACCACAGTTTTATTTGTATTTTTAGCTGTTTTTAAAATGTATACTTCATAACTTTGCTGAGCATGAGTGATGCCTGTACAGCCATGTACATCTAGAGATCATCGATTTAATCGTCTGGGTAATAGAAGGTGTGATGCCATTGTGGAAATAGACACCTCTGTAAAAAAAAACATTTGGACTTTTTTGATGTATGTGTGTGCTATTTTTTCACAGTTATTGATTATGCTTTATATGTATAGCTTGTGAGTTTGGAAAAAAAAGAAAGAATCCTCATGCAGGCATCCTTGGAGCATGAAGCATTCAGCAAGTCTAGTAAACTGCTACCTTCACATGCTGACTTTTGCCCATCTGGCAGAATTCAGATTGTGAAAGGTGACTGTTTATGGTATTGAAGACTCATGTTATAGAATGTTTTGGAATTTTTTTTTATTTTACTTGGGCAGTGGATATAGTTTATATATTACCTGTTATTTTATAAAATTCAGAGCATATATCCTGTTAATCCAGTGCTATAGGGAAGGTTTAGATTTTTCTTAATGTTAATGGCCCATTTCCTGTTGATTCAGTGTGTAAGTTTTCCCACACAACAATGGGAGTTACAATGTCTGTATGTAACCTGGCTATCTACCTCACTGCACACTGTTGGCCTCTGTTGTCCGTCACTTGGAAAAGTTCCCTGCATTATCCCTGAGAGGCTAGATGAAGTCTTATCAGGGAATGAAAAAGATGTTCCCCATGTGTATTTCTGTGGACATTTACAATACCATAGCACTATGTACCCATTTCATTCTCATACAAAAAAACAAACAAGTTTACCAGTAATTATCAGTCCTGAAATCAGATCGCATACAGTAGGTTTGTTAGTGAAATTGTATTCACCCAATCACCCTCCCTTGCCTATGCATCACTTGCTGTGTGGGGTCCTCCCAGGTTGGTGCCCCCTGCCTCCTAGTGCTGGGTGATAATCGGACCTTGCACTTCCTATACGAATGCTATGCATGCACCAGCATGGAGCTAGGATCTGCATCCAATGTAGGTGGTTCCCCCTAAAAACAGACATTTACCTGTTTCTCCCTCACTCTGTAGGATCATCAGAAAGAGGGGTATTTTTGTCTTAGGGGGGAGAATATGTCTAGTTATAAAGAGTTAGGCGAATGCTTTGAGCTACTGAAACTTGACTTGGAAATAGATGCGTTTGCAATAGAACAATTATGTACCTCACTAATTTATTGATTCAAATAAATTTTACTTAGAAAGTGTGATGTGTGCTTTTTTACACTGCTGAAAAAAACATTTATGAAATGTATCACTTATGTTTTTCTACACTAGATTCTAACAGTTTCATCCGTTTATACTGTATAACCAGACACGTTAAGTAAAGATTCCCAACCCCTTTAGTAATTTAGCCAAAATGTCTCAAAGAATGTGAGTGACAAACATTCATTCATTCCTTACTGCTTTCTTTTTGCATATATGTATTGTAACTTGTTTGTTTTAGTCAAGTATCTCCTCTCAAATGCTTTGGGGGTCATTCCACAGAAATGTTAGAAACATGGCTGGAAAACATGACATCTTCTACTCCTATATCTTTTAAAGAATTTTAGAAAACTTTTCCATCATATGAGTTCCATAGCTCCCAACTGTCCCTGATTTCAAGGGACCGTCCCTGATTTGGAACAAAGTCCCTCTGTCCCTCTTTCCTCCTCATTTGTCCCTCATTTTGGTCTGATCTATATAGTTGTATATAAATTGCTATTTCTATCTTTCAACAAGTGTTTCCCAGTGCTAAACCTTTCATCTAATTTCTAAATTGCTGCATTTGTACATTTTAAAAGCCAATATAAAATAATAGTAGTTGTAAAAAAAAAAAAAAAGACTTGTTAACTAATCTTTTTTTTGTATAATTCACCTATAAGTGGGTGTGGCAGGGGGTGTGTCCTATGCCTACATACTTTTCCTAATACGTTTCCCTCGTTCCCATCTCAAAAATTTGGGAGGTATGTGAGTTGGTTGGGGATAAATAGGTAAATGGAATATAAGCCTTCTCTGTCATCCCTACAGTTACTCAAATGTTTACAAAATATTTGGTTTTCATGTCTAATCCTACCTTTTCCATTTACCATTTTCTGTTGTTTATTTTGTTTTATTTCTGCAGAAATGGTAGAAGGATTTAGTCTACTACTGTGATTTTTGCCGTGATTTTCAGTTCAGTTATGTAGTGTGATTTTGAGAAGACTTGTAGACAAACATGGAGCTGGTTCACATATCTCCGCTGATTTTTCGATGTGAATTTGCACAGGGTTCTGTGCGTCTTTTGGTCCATTTCAGGTCCGAATTCAGCCAAAAATTCAGGCTGGAATCGGACCTGAAACCATGAACGGGGACGCACTTGACCCCTGCTGTGAGCCGCATACGAAGATAGTGTGAACCCAGCCTGATATTTTTGGTTGTAACATCACAAAATGTTGAAAATTTCAAGGGGTGTGAATACTTTTTCAAGGCACTGAAGATAGCTAGTTTACAAAAATATCTCTAGTATGAATGATCTTGACATTATACCATACATGTTCCAACATTTCTATGCACTAATCAGAACTTGATATCCAGATCCCCTTATTGGTCAATACTACCGACAATGTGCAGATTGCAACATGTACAGTAGGTGCCGCCGACATTGTATATCCATCGTGATCCCATCGCGGAGATCCTCGGCGACAGGATGCCGACATCTTGGCGACAGGGTGCCGACATCTCGCGCTCGCTGCAATAGCGAGAAGGCGACGTGACACTGTATTGAACGGGATCCAACGTGGATTCCCGCCAATACCAGGCACTGTGTTTGGTATGAATCCTGAGCGGGAACTCCACGCCAAATTTTAAATAAAAAACGGCATGGGTTCCCCCTCCAGGAGCATACCAGGCCCTTTGGTCTGGTATGGATTTTAAGGGGAATCCCCTAAGCCGAAAAAACGGCGTGGGGGTCCCCCTCAAAATCCAAACCCTTATCCGAGCATGCAACCTGGCAGGCCGCAGGAAAAGAGGGGGGACGAGAGAGCGCCCCCCCTCCCTCCTGAACCGTACCAGGCCGCATTCCCTCAACATGGTGGGTGGGTGCTTTGGGGCAGTGGGGCGACCTGCGGCCCCCCCACCCCAAAGCACCCTCCCCATGTTGATGGGGACAAGGGCCTTTTCCCGATAACCCTTGCCGTTGGTTGTCGGGGTCTGCGGGCGGGGACTTATCGGAATCCGAGAGCCCCCTTTAATAATCCCGGCCCCCCACCCTATGTGAATGAGTATGGGGTACATCGTATATCGTACCCCAACTCATTCACCTGGTGGCCAAAAAATGTCAATAAAAAAACACACAGGTTTTTAAAGTAATTTATTAGGCAGCTCCGGGGGTCTTCTTCCGACTTCGGGGCTCTTCTTCCAACTTGGGGGGTCTTCTTCTGACTTCGGGGACCTCTTCTTCTGCTCTCCGGTGTTGTCTCCGCGCTCTCTGGTTCTTCTCCCGCTCTCCGGTGCCTTCTCCATGATCTCCCGTTCTTTCTGCCTTCTGCCGGGCGCCCCGCTATCTTCTTCCAGCTCTTTTGCTAGCGGGGTCCCGGTCTTCATCGGCGTCTTCTTCCCTCTTCTCCTCCTCGATGTTCACTCGTCACTTCCTCCCGCTGTAATGCTGGGGGTGTGGTTTGCAACGATTTATATAGGCCTCTCATGACGTCACAGTCACATGCTCCGGGTGGCCACATGCTCCCATGACGTCACAGTCACATGCTTCGGGGGTGCTCCCGGATTCCGATAAGCCCCCACCCGCAGACCCCGAAACCAATGGCCAGGGTTGTCGGGAAGAGGCCCTTGTCCCCATCAACATGAGGGAGGGTGCTTTGGGGTGGGGGGGCCGCAGGTCGCCCCACTGCCCCAAAGCACCCACCCCCCATGTTGAGGGCATGCTGCCTGGTACGGTTCAGGCGGGAGGGGGGCTGCTCTCTCATCCCCCCTCTTTTCCTGCGGCCTGCCAGGTTGCATGCTCGGATAAGGGTCTGGTTTGGATTTTGAGGGGGACCCCCACGCTGTTTTTTCGGCTTAGGGGACTCTCCTGAAAATCCATACCAGACCGAAGGGCCTGGTATGCTCCTGGAGGGGGAACCCATGCCGGTTTTTAATTTAAAATTTGGCGTGGAGTTCCCGCTTAGGATTCATACCAAACACAGTGCCTGGTATTGGTGGGAATCCACGTCGGATCTCCGTCCACCGGCCTCAATGTCAGCAATGCATTTTTCCTTTCCCGATGACGAGCGAGCTCGGCGCTGGCTCTCGCGACAGGGCTCGTAGGGTGTCAATCTCGCCTCTAGAAGAGGCGAGATTGACACAAAATCAGCGGCACCTACTCTATGTGCAAAACGTCAAAGCCAATTCCAAAAACAACATCTTACAAAATGTACAATTACTCTTATTGTTATCTTAATATTAACACGTCGAAAAGGTAATGAAATTATGATAATTACTGTATTTATTGGCGTATAACACTCACTTTTTTACCCTGAAAATAGAGGGTAAACTGTGCCTGCATGTTATACACAGGGGGCTATGGTAAGTTTTTTTCCTAAAACTTCCCTCTTAAAGTTAGGGAGCGTGTTATACGGTATATGTTTTAGTATATTAAAAATTTGTTCCGTATTAAATATGTCAAAATCACAAACACTATCACAGAGCCACTAAAATAAGTCATACAATATAATTAAACACCATTAACTTAAATGCAAACATATGAAAAACTGAAAATTTTATTCAAATACTTACCGTAATTTTCCTTTCCTGCCGAGCTCCATGTCAGCACAGCTGGGTGAGGCCCCGTCCACCCCTACGTGATCAGGACTTAACTATACATTTTTCACTCACCTCCGCCTCAGAGTTTCGTAACTACTACTACTTAACTGGTCGGGTACTGTGATGACATGGAGCTCGTCAGGAAAGGAAAATTACGGTAAGTATTTGAATTCAATTTTCCGTTTTCCTGACGGCTCCATGTTAGCACAGCTGGGAATTAACTAGCGAAAAAAGGGGAGGGATAATGCTACACACTCCACAATTCTGACTAAAACAGTAACAGAAGCCATGATGCCTCTGACAAACTCAACTGTCATGAATATTTTTGGTGTCCACATAGTTGTATTGCAGATAGTTTGAGACCCCCGGCCTGCTGTCACTCTCAAGGTCCGGATCCTTCTAGTGAGAGTGCCGTGATTCTCCTGGAACAGCCAGCCCTACAACCTGCAGGCCAGAGATGTTACTAACCAAGAGATAATAATCTTGCTGGAAGCCGTAAAATCATTATGTGTTCCACCTGAAAATGACAAATAGATGTACAGACCTCCTGATGGCAGGAGTCGCCTTGATTAAATACTTTAGAGCTTAGCACACATCTGATGGGCTAACTTCTTTAGTACTCCCCAAAGGGAACGTAGAAGGAAAACCTCTTGTGTGATATGAACTCTGAAGGCCAGTTCAGGCACACATTAGAGCATTGGCATGAGCACCATCCTGTCTGGGAAGTACGCGAGTATGCGTTCTTTAAACCCAAGGGCACCAATGCTGATGTAATTGCCACCAGTAAATCAGTTTCAGTGAGAGGTACCACAGGGTGATTGAAGGCATCCGATGAAATAACATCCATCAGCATTGGTATATCTTATTCCGGAAAGAAGTTGAGGTTTCACCCAAATTTCATCTTGAAAAACTGTATAATTAAGCGTTGGAAGCTTGCTAAATGCTGGCGAAGACAGAGATAGCCAAAATGCATGCCTATAGCATGCTTGCGCATAGAACTAAGTCAAGCCAAGCCTGTAGGCTTCTGAAGAGTCCAGCGTAAAATCTTGATCAGCAAATATACCTGGCATATATGCTCTGTTCCACTATAGGCATGCTTAGCGCTGTCCTTTCTTGTTTTGTAGAACTATTCAAATCTTAACAGAGCATTCGACATCCATTAGGCTCTGCCTCTCCCGACCCAGGCCATCAGCCTGAGCCTGTCGGCTGCTGGATGAATGGGACTGGAGAAGATTTGATCTACCAGGCAGAGGGAGTCACTCCTTGACACTCATCAGGATGAGTAGGGGGAACAAAACTGTCACCTTCCCTCGCCCCAGCCTTAGCTGGAAGCTGAGAATCAGAGGGAGCAGCAGAAAAAGGCATAAGCCGTCTTGGCAATCCATTCTGCGGTCAGCACCTCCTCTCCGAGAGCTTGTGGATCCTGGGCCCTGGAATGGATCTTCAGCAACTTACTGCTTGTGACAGACCTAGCCGGGACAGAGGCTTTTGGAGGGGACTGAATGCAAGCCTCTTGCCTTGCGACCATGGGCCCTGGCATTTGGGGGAACGGTGCTCTTTGTGAGCTGTATGCCTGGGGACCCTTGAGGGGGTGTTACTTTGGATTCAGGTCCATGTCCCCCCCAAGACACACAGACTCTGTGAACACTGTATATGCCATATTAGAGTGACTGATTCATACTGTTGGGACGTTCACACGTTCACTCTAAGGATATGCTAAAGACATCACCTCCAGCCATCTGTCTGTCCTCTGTGCTAATTGACCCTGCTAAGTGCGTGATGTTTACACTTATGATAATGTGTATTGTATAGCAGGTGAGCGAGGAGACGGGATGTCTACCCTGAAAGGTCATATCTATGAGTCACCTTGGCTGTCTAAAGGATTTAGTTAATTAGCTCATGTTAATTTATGTTCTGGTTACCTCCTCTGTTACTGTATATAAGACTTGATTTTGGTTCTAATAAAGAAGTCTCCTGTTGAACTTACATACAGCCTGCCTGGTGTTTGTTCTGAACTCCCACAAATGGATTAGAATGTCACATAGCTGTAGTTTGAATCCTGGAGCATCGGATGACCAAACCATCAGACGTTGCGATCTGTAGTATGATCCGATAGAAGCAGAGGAGTGTCGGGAGAGTGGAACGTTACACTGCTGACTGGGAATGTAAGCGGTCTACCTCTGGCAGACAAAACACCAAGCTCTGTTAGTTCTCTGAAAACTCGCAGTAGTCTGGATCATCCATTGTCTTCCAGACTTGACCTGGACAAATAGTTTGTCTGAAGATTCTTCCGACCAGGCACATAGGTCGCAGATCATTGGGAGGATTGACTTGGGTGAATTATAGAATTATAGAAAACTTCAGAAGTAGAGACTGAGCCTTGTTTCCAGATGTAGGCCACAGTCGTTGTGCTGTCCAAATTTCCCAGGACAGACTTACCCTGGATGAGGTGACTGAAGGCTAAGAGCCTGAAAAGGCTGCCCTTAACTTCAAGACGGAGTCTTGGATCCATGACAAAAGACAATTGGTCCTGAGCTCATTGTTCCTGAAGTAGGGCTCCCCTACATTGGCTGGTATCTGACTGCACCACCAGGTCATCTGAGCTGCTGGGGCGAGGCGATTTCTATGGCTCAATCTGAGACGTGAAGGATGAAAGATCTCCAAATATGGCCCAAAACGCTTTCCTTAGGGGACCACGTGTCCATCACCAAGTCCATCCCTATGTTCACAGAGGAACCACATAGTGCTCCTAGGGCATGTATGGGTAGCACAATCCCAATATAACAGAAAGCATCCTGACATGGAAGTTTCTACTGACTTTTTGGTTTATGCTTTGGCTTCCCAGTTTTTCTCTGGACTCCCATCCAGAAAATGCAGAAGCTAAGCTCTCTGGTGTGAGAGTGAGCGTGGAAACTGACTCTTGAGTTTTCGGTCTTCTTCAGCTCAGTAAACCTTCATCTTGAGGCAGGAAGCCAAACTGGCAACTATTAAATTTAAGCTTGACCTTCTGCGATTAAGAAAAAAATGCAGTGATAGCGTTTGTCCTTGAGGGTCACATCTTCTAATGGTAATGTCATGTAAATGGCCAATCCCACAAGGGACACATACTGACCAGAGGGGTAATTCCAACCCCTGGATCTCTATTCATTTAAAAGGGTATAACTTTGACATCCTGCTGTGATGATATCCTCCAATCTTGACGAACAAGCACTTGATCCATTCCACATCCAGCTGTCTTCTGGAGGTACTTAAAATACTTCCAAAGCTTCACCTCTATACACAGGCATTTCACCAACCTTACCAATCTGGACACAGGTCGTCCTCTTTTTCCTGTTCAGAAGAGACTGGAGAGAATTGATTGGACCGAGAAGGCCCTAAAAGAAGGCTGGACATTGCCAAACAGACGGTCCCCTCACGAGACGAGACGAATCTAGACATTCCATTAGAGTGTTTCGACCATCTGCTTAATTGTGACATCTGGTTAGGTGTCATCGTCATCTTTATCCAAGGTTGCTTGAACTTGGTAACATCCTTGCAGTCATATTCGTCTGTTTGTCTTTGGAAGGATCTGAAGTGGATTGTTTGCTTGGGAAGGCTTGGAGACTTCACAGGGTGAGTGGAAACACTTGTTTAGAGTGTATTGACCACTTGTTTCATGAATGCGACCACCTGTTAGGTGCCGTCATCCATATCCTTGGTTGCTTGACAAAGCAGACTGTGTGCAGTCATGTCCATCCGGAAGTTTGGAGAATGGGCTGCTTTACCTGGTATGGACAGGCAGCTTCTCATTGTCAGAGCCGAAAACACCCCTTTAGAGCGTATTGGCAATTTGTTTATTGGATGTGAAACCTTTTAGGTGTCACCATCATCCCTGGCTGTATAAGCCAGTGGGATACATACTGTCATGCCCATCCGGGAATTCAGAAAATGGGCAGCTTCACCTGGTGTGGACAGGCAGCTTCTCATTGTCAGAGCAGATAATCCTTTCACAGGGTGAGCCGAGAACACCCCTTTAGAGTGTATTGGCTATTTGTTTATTGGATGTGAAACCTTTTCGGTGTCACCCTCATCCCTAGCTGTTTAAGCCAGTGGGATACATACTGTCATGCCCATCCGTGTATTCCTCTTATAGAGCCTGAGGAGGGATGTTTGCTTGGAAAAGCTATGAGACTGCTCCTTCATGTTCATCCATGTCTTCTTATTGAAGGGCCTGAAGCATGTTCGTTCTGAGATTGGTAAACACTAATAGATAAACCTCACCACCGGGCTTGCGCACCATTCAGCAAACCAACCCATAGCCTCGGATCACACTGGTGCGTTTTTGACATGCGACCCGACCAGTCAAATCACCTAAAAAATAAGCGGCAATCGCACCGCCCTAATCAGTGCAACGCTGCATCAGCGGCGCCGCACCAACTTCAAAAAAGCAGTTTTGTACTACCTTTGCGATTTCTGGTTGCGACCTACAGTAGGTGCCGCCGACATTGTATATTCATCGCGATCCCATCGCGAAGATTCTCGGCGACAGGGTGCCGACATCTCGGCGACAGGGTGACGACATCTTGCGCTCGCTGCAATAGCGAGAAGGAGACGCGGCACTGTATTGAACGGGATCCGACGTGGATTCCCGCCAATACCAGGCACTGTGTTTGCTATGAATCCTGAGCGGGAACTCCACGCCAATTTTAAAATAAAAAAGCGGCATGGGTTCCCCCTCCAGGAGCACACCAGGCCCTTGGGTCTGGTATGGATTTGAAGGGGAATCACCTAAGCTGAAAAATCGGCGTGGGGGTCCCCCACAAAACCCAAACCAGACCCTTATCCGAGCACGCAACCTGGCAGGCCGCAGGAAAAGAGGGGGGACGAGAGAGCGGCCCCCCTCCCTCCTGAACCGTACCAGGACGCATGCCCTCAACATGGGGGGTTTGGTGCTCTGGGGCAGGGGGGCCACCTGCGGCCCCCCACCCCAAAGCACCCTGTCCCCATGTTGATGAGGACAGGGCCTCTTCCCGACAACCCTGGCCGTTGGTTGTCGGGGTCTGCGGGCGGGGGCTGATCGGAATCCGGGAGCCCCCTTTAATAAGGGGGCCCGCAGATGCTGGCCCCCCATCCATGGGCGTCTGCTCCAAAGGGCAAGGGGGGGGTCAATTGCCCCCCCCCTGGAAGTCAGAGTGAAGACACACACTTGCCCCCTGTGTTGCAATGGCCGCCTCCGCCGCAGCCCTGGACTTTTTTTTCTAAGTCTGCAGACTGCTGCTGGCCTAAGGGCTGGGGCTGCTCTCAGTCTTTTCCGACTATCCATCCCTCCCTCCTCACCCCCGGCCCAAGCATCAGATTGGCTCTGCTGCTCGGGCCTCTGCTTAACATCACCGTGACCCTGACCCGGCTGTTCCGTGATTGGCTGCTGCTTCAGCCTGCCTTTGCCTGTGTAAATGAGCCTATGCCGATCCAGCCGACACGGCGCTGGCTCCTCCCACAGGTGTGTGGCGTGCAGTGGCCAAGACAAGAGACTGAATACGCTGCCAGTGCCTGCCCTATCGCTGAAGAACTACAGGAATCAGACAATGGCAGCTTGATCCTTCTATTAATCTTTTGCATCAGGTTTCTCAAACCTTTGCATGCCTGCGCTTTATGTCATAATGACTAAGCCCCTCCCCTTCATGACATTGTCAAAAAGGGACCGAGCATGGATGACCTTAAAATTATGCCCCCCCTGAACAAGGTTCAGCAGACACCCATGCCCCCATCCTATGTGAATGAGTATGGGGTACATCGTACCCCTACCCATTCACCTGGTGGAAGAAAAATGTCAATAAAAAAACACACACAGCTTTTTAAAGTAATTTATTACACAGCTCCGGGGGTCTTCTTCCGACTCCGGGGGTCTCTTCCGACTTCGGGGGTCTCCGGTGTCGTCTCCGCGCTCTCCGGTTCTTCTTGCGCTCTCCGGTTCTTTCTTCCTTCTGCCGGGCCTCCACTATCTTCTTCCAGCTCTTTTGCTAGTGGAGGGGCCCGGTCTTCCCGTCGCCCTCTTCTTCCCTCTTCTCCTCCTCGATGTTGACTCGTTGCTTCCTCCCGCTGTAATGCTGGCTGTTCGGTCCGCAACGATTTATATAGGCCTCTCATGACATCACAGTCACATCAGTCACACAGTCTTCCCCGTCGTCTCGTCCGGCTCTCCGTTGTCCTTCTGCCTGCCCCTCCACTATCTTCTTCCAGCTCTTTTGCTAGTGGAGGGCCCAGTCTTCCCATCACCGTCGGCGTCTTCTTCCCTCTTCTCCTCCTCGATGTTGACTCATCGCTTCCTCCCGCTGTAATGCTGGCTGTTCGGTCCGCAACGATTTATATAGGCCTCTCATGACATCACAGTCACATGCTCCCATGATGTCACAGTCACATGCTCCGGGGCCACCCGGAGCATGTGACTGTGATGTCATGAGAAGCCTATATAAATCGTTGCGGACCGAACAGCCAGCATTACAGCGGGAGGAAGCGATGAGTCAACATCGAGGAGGAGAAGAGGGAAGAAGACGCCGACGGTGATGGGAAGACTGGGCCCTCCACTAGCAAAAGAGCTGGAAGAAGATAGCGGAGGCCCGGCAGAAGTAAGAAAGAACCGGAGAGCGTGAGAAGAACCGGAGAGCGTGGAGACGACACCGGAGACCCCCGAAGTCCGAAGAGACCCCTGGAGTCGGAAGAAGACCCCCGGAGCTGTGTAATAAATTACTTTAAAAAGCTGTGTGTGTTTTCCTATTGACATTTTTTTTCCACCAGGTGAATGGGTAGGGGTACGATGTACCCCATACTCATTCACATAGGGTGGGGGCCGGCATCTGGGAGCCCCCTTATTAAAGGGGGCTCCTGGATTCCGATCAGCCCCCGCCCGCAGACCCCGACAACCAATGGCCAGGGTTGTCGGGAAGAGGCCCTGTCCTCATCAACATGGGGACAGGGTGTTTTGGGGTGGGGGGGCCGCAGGTCGCCCTCCTGCCCCAGAGCACCAAACCCCCCATGTTGAGGGCATGCGGCCTGGTACAGTTCAGGAGGGAGGGGGGCCGCTCTCTCGTCCCCCCCTCTTTTCCTGCGGCCTGCCAAGTTGCGTGCTTGGATAAGGGTCTGGTTTGGGTTTTCAGGGGGACCCCCACGCCGATTTTTCGGCTTAGGGGATTCCCCTTCAAATCCATACCAGACCCAAGGGCCTGGTATGCTCCTGGAGGGGGAACCCATGCCGTTTTTTTATTTAAAAATTGGCGTGTAGTTCCCGCTCAGGATTCATACCAAACACAGTGCCTGGTATTGGTGGGAATCCATGTCGGATCTCCGTCTACCGGCCTCAATGTCAGCAATGCGTGTCGCTCATTGCGAAAGGAAAAACAACATTTTTCCTTTCCCGATGACGAGACAGCTCGGCACTGGCTCTCGCGACGGGGCTCGTAGGGTGTCAATCTCGCCGCTAGAAGAGGCGAGATTGACACAAAATCGGCGGCACCTACTGTATATAGACATCCACACAGAGACTTGCACAGATGTCTCTGAAAATCGCGACTGGAATCAAGACTGACCAGCGGGAGACAAAGCTGAATTGCACAGCCTCATTCTCGCAATCCAGTGCGACCCTGGACAAGGGAAAAAAACGGTTAAATGCAGTAGATAGCTTGCTTAGTAACAAACCCTGAGGGGTTAACCACAGCTAGAGGGAGGCAGAAGCTTCCATCTACAGCCCTGGTAACCAGGTGGAGGTTAATTTAGTTAAAACCTAATCCTGGAGGAATCTTTCAGAACAGCAACAAAAAGGTAGGAATTTGTAACAAAATTACAACCATCTGCAGTGTACACGAACCAAGGGAATTGTAGACATCATAAACATGCTTCTCCATACTCTTCTTTGGTTTTCCTCAAAAAAAAAAAAAAAAAATCACATAGAAAAATGAAAGGATATTCCATAACTCCACAAGCCATGGCTGGTTCCAGTAGACATTACAGGTGAGTCCTCTACCTTCTTTGGAAATGCTGGTCTTTGGAGGGGGTTTGGCATAATGGCACAACAGTGAAGCAAACATGAGAAGCCGCCAACAGATTATTGCCATGTGTGAACAGACAAAGTGTTACTTTGTGTACCTGTTATGAAGAGTACCCCCAGTGGAGGAGTTCCTCAGTAATGCAGCAAACATTTGGATACAAAGCATTTAGCTCACTCAACCTTCGTCTTTCGACCGTCGACACTGGCACAGCGTGGGTGCGCGTGCATAGGGGGGGGCACTCTGCTATGACCACTGTCCTCCTTATATGGACCTTGCGGACCCCAGACATGGCATTTAGCCATGATAAAGCCACCCCGAGGACCAGCAGCGGGGCTCCCTGGATTATGGTCATTTAGACGAGACACCAGGGACTGCATCCAGCTTAATCCACACGTATGGACGGCCCGCCAGCCATTTAGACCAGCTGGGTAGAGGAACACACCTACGTCCTGCACGTAGGAGGAAAAGAGAAGAACGCTGAGTGAAAAATTTATAGTTAAAGGGATTGTAAAGGTTTGGTTTTTATTTTCTAAATAGGTTCCTTTAAGCTAGTGCATTGTTGGATCACTTACCTTTTCCTTCGATTTCCCTTCTAAATGTTTTTTTTTCTTTGTCTGAATTTCTCACTTCCTGTTTCTCCTCAGTAAACTTCACACCATCATCCGAGCGGTGTTTAGTCAGCCAGAACAGCTTACTGAACAGCTTACTGAGGAGGAACAGGAAGTGAGAAATTCAGACAAAGAAAACAAAGAAAAAAAACATTAAGAAGGGAAATCGAAGGAAAAGGTAAGTGAACCAACAATGCACTAGCTTAAAGGAACCTATTTAGAAAATAAAAAACTAACCTTTACAACCCCTTTAAATCCTGATCACGTAGGGGTGGGCGGGGCCTCACCCAGCTGTGCTGACCATGGAGCTGTCAGGAAATGTGTTGTAATATATGAATAGAATATAAAATAAAAATTTAAAAGATATAAAACTGGTGGCAATAATATCCATCTACCTACATCAAGGGTTAGTGCCTGGTAATTTGAGTATCTTCAAACACACTATTTACATACATCGAGGGTTAATCCATGATAATCTGAGCAACAAAATTTATACTAGGAACCCCAAAAAACACTTTCGGTAATTCCTAGGGGACATTACCAATCAGGCTGTACACAAAAAATATAAGAATTGCTTATTATGCATTAAAATAGGAACCATTTGTTACCTGTAAAACAATTATTATCCCACTCTAAACGCCTAGAAATAACAATGACCAAATAAATGGAATATGAAAACAGTACCTAGTGTTCACCACAAGATGGTGCAAAACACTATCACTTGCTTGTGCATGTTTACAATGATATTTGGCATCCCATATTCTCATGACAGTTTCTTGCCCTACAAGCTATTTATATCAGCTTCAGTACATTAGAATGTGTATTTTGTTAGCTATTATAGCAAAGCACCTTTCTTATACAAGGGATGCAGTCATACTTGTAGTGTCCTTTGTCTATAGAGATAGTGCTGATAAATTAACTGTATCTCCAGTGGTTGATCTTTTTTTTTGTAGCATATAGAAATGTTTTTTTACATATTTTGCAGCAGAACAGTTTTTGTTTATCAGATGGGTTGATGCTTCTGAACACAGAACACCCACAGGACTAACTTGCTCAGCATTTCTATTCCTCTCCCCTTGACCTGTCCTGAAGCTGTGTTGAAGATTGCTTCAAAGACAAGCTAGTACTGGGACACACAGTAGGGAAGCTCGCCCATGGTTTTCTCCATAACTGTCTAAAGTTCAAGGCAAGGCAAGTACAGATGGCTAACATAAGCAGTGGTTGCTCACGTCTGACTAGATGGCAAATAATGTCTCAATATTATTCCCAATGCAGTGCTCTGATTGTTTCAGATTAGCCTAGGGAGTAAAATGGGTTCTAAGAAGTACTGAAAGAGCTTGCCATTATTACTCATATAAATGTTCCAATGTAGCTTGGCCAATCCTTCCCTCTGGTCACTAAGAGAAGGGAAGAAAAGTGTTACATACGTGTGCGCTGCTTTAATCCATTGGGCGAATCACATGAGAAACCATGGCAAGTTCTGGCACTACAGTCAACAGGCAGATGTCCTTGTTTATCTCAGGAGATATGGTCCATCTGTGGATAGCCAAAGAATGATAGAGGGTCAGCGGACTGGAGGTTTTAAGAGAAAAAACGAAAAACAAGGGATTAAAAACACACAAAAGAACGTAATGAGCAACAAGCTCAAAATAGAAATAGTAAGCCAGGGAAATGAGGCTTAAGGAGTGTAACAGAGAGGGAAAATGAGGAAGAGAGAAAACAGATAAGAAACAGAATTGAAGAGATATTAGATGAAAAGATCTCCAGAAAAGTTAATGAACATTTCTGCTGTGAAGGCCATATATAAGAGGATCAGTTGTTAAAGTTAATGTAAACCCTTACATATACCCAGTGAAGTGAACAGCCTCAAATGATACACAGAGATGAAACAAATCCTCCTACATAAGTTTTACTTGTTTATCTGCAGTCGACTCCTCTCTACACCTCTTCAAAAGGGAAGAACGTGTTAAAAATCTTTCTTAATCTGTTAGCAGCACAGAGGAGAGGGTGGAGAGCTGCAGTTATAGTGTGTGAGAGCTGATTGGAGGAAAGGCACACACCCCCCTCCACACAGCAGAAGAACTGTGTCCTGAATAGACAAGTTCTGTACTTAGCTCCCCCCCACACACACACAAATTTATCTCATGTGTTGGAAAACTTCTCAGAAGTAACTGATGCTGATAACAGAGGAACAAAACACCAGAGAGAAATGACACTTAGAGCTTTGGAGAGAGACAAGTAAACACTGCAGATATATGAGTTTTGCACAGATTCCACGATATACATCAATATTTTTACCCTTTTATCAACCAGTCCTTTTTTATTTAACGTCCGATTTCTTATAGTGGTGTTTTATATACTGCTCTGTAGATTCATCCTTTTTCTCTACTGTATAAGAAGAACAGTGTAACCAACCATGCAGAAACACTGTCAAGATTACAGGAAAAACAACACATTGGAGTAGATTTACTAAAACTGGAGAGCTCAGAATCTGGTGCAGCTCTACATGGTAGCCAATCAGCTTCTAACTCCAGCTTGTTCAATTAAGCTTTGACAATAAAACCTGGAAGCTGATTGGTTTCTATGCACAGCTGCACCAGAGTTTGCACTCTCCAGTTTTAGCAAATAACCCCCTCTGCCGAATGACAGAGCTATAATGTGCTGGAACAGTTGGGCACAATTACATATGGTTGCCTTAAATTGGTTCTAAAGGCTGAAGGTTTTTTACCTTCTTGCATTCAATGCTTGATGGTAAAAACCTTCTTGTGCAGCATCCCCCCCTCAGCTCCCCTGATACTTACCTGAGCCCCATCACGATCCAGCCATGTCCTCTGGGGACTCTCCCTCCTCATTGGCTGAGACAGCAGTGGGAGCTCTTAATCACAGCCAGTGAGCCAATGAGGAGAAGCGGGGCTGAGCCACGGTTCTGTGTGTAATTGGTCACGCAGAGCAGTGGCTCGGGAGCAAGCTGCATGCTGCGGGGGCACTTGGAAGGAGGGAGGTGCCAGGAGTCCCGGTGGGGGACCAGAGAAGAGAAAGATCGGGGCTGCTCTGTGCAAAACCATTACACAGACACGTTTGTTTTTTTGTTTTGTTTTTTACTTGCCTTTAATATCACTTTAATGTACATTCTGTATATATTTTCAAACTGTATACAAAAAAGCTTTCCAGCATTCAGTTAACAAACAATGATTTGTTATAATAGGTTAATTTAATTATTACTTGAGTGAAAAAAATGTGTGTGCTGCCACTCCAATGCTATTTATTACAAAAAAACACCCTTGGATCAGCTACTGCAACCACTTAAGTGAGTTTACCACCCAAATGTATAATAATGAGTTCAATTAGTGTTGCACTGCTGCTATGTGCATAAATAAAAGTGTAAAGAACTCATATAAATAATTACTCCAAACAGTGTGTCTAGAAATCACAAATAAATAAGTCGCATCAAATAAATATCATTCACATGCATCAGTGTCCATATACATCTTCATTCAATTGTGCCTCGCTCTTCAAAGTCAATGCACGTGTAGTTAAAAAAGTGTCTACTAATTTCAATCAAGGAACTGATCCCACAAGCCCAGTGCTGCAAACGGAAAAGATCTTCATACTCTGTGATAACTTCCACCAAAGTGACTATGGATGTGCTCTCACCTTCCTTTGACCCATACGCTAATATAAGTGACCCATGGTTTGTTTAGTGTAGCGCTCAGGCTCCATCACTATGGGGAGTAGTGTGGGTGATGCTGCATCCACTGCAGGAGTGCCAGCAAGGGATGGAGCTCATCCCACATCTGTAGTCACTGGAAGGAAGAGAGGAAAGATCCCTGGTGTAGCACATTCATAGAGTCCTATGGTGATATGAGAGAGACAACCTCAGCATGAGCTCCCGCCAGGCCACGCCCCCTGGCGGGAGCCCAGGCTGAGGTTGTCTCTCTCATATCACCATAGGACTCTGTGGATATGCGGCACCAGGAACCACAATAATATAAGTCAAGGTTAACTATTATGTCCATAATGGATAAAAAGATATAGATTTTATATAACATCCTTATACACTCCTTATAAATATATTTTTACCATTTAGGCACCCCATAAGAACCATAGCATATCTTACATTTCAGCTATGGACTTGTTGATTTTGCAATACCTTTGTCATTACTTAAAGCTGAACGGCAGGTATGCATTTTTTGCATAGGTATAGTGGTCCGGCTTGCATCTACTGTATTTAGCGCACCCCCGTAGGAGCCACAGATGAACTTGGATCCCCCACTCCTGTACAGCCAGGCACACCAAATTTTCACAAGCACCCAGAGACAGAGAACAGTCCTTGACTTTGTTCTTCTTATTTATTGAGGGTTAATAGCTTGGATAGGGATGAGAGGTTAAGGAATGCCCACTTGACTCCAGCAGAACTTCAACAACAACTTCAGGGACATCATCCTGTATACAGTATATCAGTGGCGGCTGGTGCTCAAATTTTTTGGGGGGGCGCAAACAAACTGAAAAAAAAAAAAAAAAACAATTGCCGCCACTGTGCCCATTAAACGCAGCCACTGTGCCCAAACACCACTAGTTTGTCCCCAAATGCAGCCAGTTTCCCCCCAAAATACAGCCAGTTTCTCCCCAAAATATAGCCAGTTTGTCCCCTATTATACAGCCAGTTTGTCCCCATCATACAGCCAGTTTGTCCCCAAAATACAGCCAGTTTGTCCCCAAAATACAGCCAGTTTGTCCCCATTATACAGCCAGTTTGTCCCCATTATATAGCCAGTTTGTCCCCAAAATACAGCCAGTTTGTCCCCATTATACAGCCAGTTTGTCCCCATTATACAGCCAGTTTGTCCCCCATATACAGCCAGTTTGTCCCCCATATACAGCCAGTTTGTCCCCAAAATACAGCCAGTTTGTCCCCCATATACAGCCAGTTTGTCCCCCATATACAGCCAGTTTGTCCCCCAATATACAGCCAGTTTGTCCCCCATAATACAGCCAGTTTGTCCCCAATATACAGCCAGTTTGTCCCCATTATACAGCCAGTTTGTCCCCATTATACAGCCAGTTTGTCCCCCATATACAGCCAGTTTGTCCCCCATATACAGCTAGTTTGTCCCCAAAATACAGCCAGTTTGTCCCCATATACAGCCAGTTTGTCCCCATATACAGCCAGTTTGTCCTCATAATACAGCCAGTTTGTCCCCATATACAGCCAGTTTGTCCCCATAATACAGCCGGTTTGTCCCCATATACAGCCAGTTTGTCCCCAAAATACAGCCAGTTTGTCCCCAAAATACAGCCAGTTTGTCCCCATTATACAGCCAGTTTGTCCCCATTATATAGCCAGTTTGTCCCCATTATATAGCCAGTTTGTCCCCAAAATACAGCCAGTTTGTCCCCATTATACAGCCAGTTTGTCCCCATTATACAGCCAGTTTGTCCCCCATATACAGCCAGTTTGTCCCCAAAATACAGCCAGTTTGTCCCTTATATACAGCCAGTTTGTCCCCCATATACAGCCAGTTTGTCCCCCATATACAGCCAGTTTGTCCCCAATATACAGCCAGTTTGTCCCCAATATACAGCCAGTTTGTCCCCATTATACAGCCAGTTTGTCCCCCATATACAGCCAGTTTGTCCCCCATATACAGCCAGTTTGTCCCCAAAATACAGCCAGTTTGTCCCCATATACAGCCAGTTTGTCCTCATAATACAGCCAGTTTGTCCCCATATACAGCCAGTTTGTCCTCATAATACAGCCAGTTTGTCCCCATATACAGCCAGTTTGTCCCCATAATACAGCCAGTTTGTCCCCATAATACAGCCAGTTTGTCCCCATATACAGCCAGTTTGTCCCCAATATACAGCCAGTTTGTCCCCAATATACAGCCAGTTTGTCCCCAAAATACAGCCAGTTTGTCCCCCATATAAAGCCAGTTTGTCCCCCATATAAAGTCAGTTTGTCCCCAAAATACAGCCAGTTTGTCCCCACTTTGTCCCCCATAAATACAGCCAGTTTGTCCCCCATAAATACAGCCAGTTTGTCCCCCATAAATACAGCCAGTTTGTCCCCCATAAATACAGCCAGTTTGTCCCCCCATATACAGCCAGTTTGTCCCCCATATACAGCCAGTTTGTCCCCCATAAATACAGCCAGTTTGTCCCCCATATACAGCCAGTTTGTCCCCCATATACAGCCAGTTTGTCCCCCATAATACAGCCAGTTTGTCCCCAATATACAGCCAGTTTGTCCCCCAAATGCAGCCAGTTTGTCCCCCAAATTCAGCCAGTTTGTCCCCCAAATGCAGCCAGTTTTTACCCCCCAGCCCTGCACTTACCTTCCTCGAGTCAGCGCCGTCCTTCTTCCATCCACGATGTCTTCTCCCGCCCTCGATGTCGCTTCAGCCAATCAGGTTACCGGTAACCAGACCCGGTGAACCTGATTGGCCAGGGAACGCACCCCTGTGCGTCCTCTCATTAGGTATTTAGAAGCCGATTACAGCCCTCAGGCTGTAGTCGGGAAGCCTATCAGAGCCGCTGGCTCTGATAGGCACTTCTACAGACCAACCAAACGCTGTTATTCAGATGGCCGGCGCTCAAGGGTCCGGCCATCTGAATAGTGGGCGGCAGTGGCGGCGACAATACATAGGTTCATGCAATGCATGAACCTATGTATTGTTGTGAGTGACGGCCGGGCGCAGAAGCGAGCGGGGGCGGCGCTTCTGCACCCACTATGGACGCACCGTCACTTGTGAAAAAAAGGACATTTAAAAAAAAAAAAACTCTTAAAGGGCCCATTTTTTATTTATTTTTTGGTGACCACAGGAGGGGGTGGCGGCGTCCGGGCGCCCCCTATGGACGGGCCACCACTGCAGTATATATACAGTCTCCTTCACTTGCCTCCTGCACACACTTGCTTGCTTGCTCCAGCTGAATCACTGTGGAATATTCTGACAGGCTCCTAGTCAGACATTTGCAATAGCCCTTTACAGGCAGGAACTCAAAGCCCCATTGCTGTGTAGCAAAATTACAGTGAGACATCTTGTACTTCTCTGTGGTCGCTGCTCCCAGCACCACCTTTTCATGCACTGCCAATCCATACCTCCCAACACTGCGGGACATTCTTTGTAATTTTTTCCCCCCCTGATTAAAAAGTTGTTGAGCGGGGGGGGGAGTGCCGCGGGACAGAGTTTTTTTTTTTTTACAACCATCTCTGCTGCCTAGTTGTTGAGCGGGGGGGGGGGGGCGCGGGGCAATCCTGACGTCTCGTCAGATGGTCAGATGGTGCGATAGTGCATCTACATATCTACATGCCGAGATTATGCTACTTGCTGAGCGGGGGGGAGCGGGCTATTTTCACTTACCACTGCCGCCGCCTGCCCGACATCAGGACATCCTCCGCCATCCGTCGATTGCGGGAAATTCGATGCTCTCGCGGGTCTGCGGGAAATTTGCGTTGGTGCGGGAAGTTCCCGCACAATCCGTGCGTGTTGGGAGTTATGCCAACCCACCTGTCTGCAGCTGCCCCTTTCTCTAGCCCTCTAGGCTAATTCTCCAAATCATTCCTCCAGACTGACTCTTTTCACCTGCTCACCTGGCTGACTCCCGGGAGATCTTTCAGGGAAGGATGAAGACTTAAGCACACCGCTGTCTTCAGGGAGACTAGCTACACGTGGCAGTCTCCCCCCTTGTTAGTCCCCAATAGTTCTGATCTACTCACTCTGTATCTCCATCTTCCACCCGACTGCTCCTGCTGGCATGGCTCATGTCTATTTATGAGGTGAGCTTTGTCCCCCTGCCAGCCCACTACTGGGGAATGGCCAAGGCCTCATACATATTTAAGGCAGCTCCTCCTAACCTCCACCCACTAATTCTAGAAGATTCTCCAACCTTCTAGACTAGGAGGAGGCACCAGAGGAGCTGTCAGGATGAGTCATCCAGCCCTGAACTTCACTGAACCCTGACCCAGATTCCATAGCTCAGACTTAGCTCTGAGCCAAACTAGAATTTACCTACTCTAAACTCTTACACACACTACACTAACTTCTAATACTAGAGGGTGCTACATGTATTTAAGTATACATGTGCCATAACCCTGGAACTGCTGTGGATCGAGAATCAACATAGTAGTCCCCACTACTAATGGTTTTTCACCATTTTCCCGCGGTCCCGCGAAGGACACTGTATCACAGAGGGGGCCAGAGGAGGGAGAAGGAGGAGGTAAGACCAATTGGCGGCAATATCCCGCGGACCCCGCTGCACAACAGTGTGTAGATGTATAATATCCCAGCATAAGTCCTGCTAACTAACTGTCCCACGGCACCCCCCCCCCCCCCGCTCAACAACTTTAGTGACAGGCAGGCAGTGGAATGTTGAATGTTGTCCCGCAGTGGAATTTTTAAATGTTGGGAGGTATGCCCACTACTACAGTGATCACCGCTGTCTTCTGGGTCCTGTGTTGCCTTGCTGCGTAGTAACCATAGGGGTCATTCGCTTGGTCATTGTGGCTGCCATCCATAGAATGCCTTGCATTTTTCACCAATGAAGGTAAGGTATTCTCGGAGTGGATGAGATGGTGAGGTGATGTTACGATCTCTGCCTTGCTCCTGTGGTTACTATGCAGCAGGGTAGCTATTCAGTATGGGACCCAGTAGATAGTGACAATGGTGGTCACTGTAGTATTGGAGATCATCACCAGCTTCCACAGTGGTCCCACGGGTATGGCATATACAGTATGTACTTTCATTGGTCCTAGCTGGGCCAACAAATCCATACCTGGAGTTGCAGTGAGGATTAATTGCTAATTGCTAATTTTGTCTAGGAAAAACAGTTTTGCATCCTGTGATCTGCTGGTGGACTGTCCCTAGGGGGAAAAATATGCAGTGCACATTCAGTGCAAGGCTATAGACCCTGCTCTGGTGCCGATATCGAGACCCTCAACCATTGGAGCATGGGAGTGCAGACATTGCATGGGCCAGTCTTGCTGTGGGGAGAAGCAAAGATTGGGTAAATAAATCTCCTTTTATTTTTCCCCTAGGCATTAATGAGCAATTAACCCTTGCAGTACAGGCACAGTCCTGCAAGGGACAATGTTTTAATTTGCCTGGAGTTGGGCTTTAAAGGGTAGGTTAGGTAGATATAAAAGACACACATTATGCAGCTCTGTAATCATTATTTCACCATTACATTGATTTTTACAAATGCAAGCAGTGTAAGTGCCTGAATTAGGCCCAGTAACATAGCTTCCAACTGTCCCTGATTTCGAAGGACTGTCCCTGATTTGGAACAAAGTCCCTCTTTCTTCCTCATTTGTCCCTCATTTTGGTCTGATCTATATAGTTGTATATAAAATCCACTTTTTATAGTTAAAAAAGTGTTTCCCAGAGCTAAACCTTGCATCCAATTTCCACATTACTGCATTTGTAAATTTTAAAAGCAAATTTAAAGGAATGGTTGTGGTAAAAAAAAAAAAAAGAAAAACGCTTGTGGGTTTATCTAAAATCTTTTTTTTTTGTATAATTCTTTAAAGGGGGTGTGGCGGGGGGTGTTCTGTGTCTTTATATCTTGCTAATATGTATCGCTTGTTCCAATCTCAAAAAGTTTGGAGGTTGCAGTCAATAAAGCCTGTAGAGCAGAATTTAGGGAGGGGGAAGCAACACAAGTAACCAGTCAGGTGTTTTGAAGTGCAAGAAGCCATGCTGATAACAGGAGCGATCATAGTGACAGGGGGATGCCTTGATCAGGGCGCTGCGCTTTTCTTTTACTGTTGAGTCACACGGTGGAGGTGGGTAGGAGACTTGGAAGTGAAAGTGAAACTGCAGGAAAGAAATATCAGATCCCCTCAACTGCTAGATAGGACTATGCTGTTTTGCGGTGCTGTATAACATTCTGGATGGACAGAAATACAATTGCTTTGGCAGGTAATACAGCTCTCATGTATGTATGTATGTATTTCATCTGTGTATTTAGTTGTTTGCCTGGAGTTTAATTAAAGAATTCTAAGAGCTTAGCTTACCTCCACATAGGTATGCATTGTTTATTTCTTAATTGAGGTCATGACTTTTCTGCTATTTGATCATAAGGAAGGAATTAATTTATAAAAAAAAATGTGGTTCTAAACTTAAATGACCAATGTCACTTTATAGTCCACTTAATCAGAATCCTGCTCTCTGGAATACAGAAAAGAATGGTTACAAGGAAAAATCCAGAACTCTAAAAACATTTTATGCATGGAAAAAAATGGAGACTTCTAAAATAATCTGCAACCTGCGTCAGAGTCATGTAATAACTTGAGATGAATTTTCAGTGTCCTTAAACAACACTTCCAACAGTAAAACAACGTGCTTTTACTCGTCTTTACTGGTTGTGTGTGTATACCTTTCTATAAACAGGAAGTAGCTGATATATCATTGTTCTCATATCATTGTATGAAGCTTCTTCTATAGTCAGGAATTTAAGCTTTATGTATTTGCCAAAGCTCCACCCATAATCATCATTAAAGTATACGTAAATCCAATCACAAAAACCATATAAGTCTTATTAGGGTAAAGTAATATTTTTTTTTTAAATATGCAGCTTTCATAAAAAATAATATCTGGTGATTTAGCCATAAAGGTCCTTGTTCAGGTATTTTCTATTACAGGGTGACCTGCCCTGTTTCTTAATTGTTACTTTCCCAGTGAAGATTACATGTGACCAAGAAGTATAATTGTCACATCAGAAAACCTACCCAAAGAAATGATGTGTAGCGTTTGCTGGAGTTAATGTATATAGAGAGCAGTGGCTTCAAAAAGGCTGAAGAAGATCAGCAGTACTGATATGCTAGAATTTCTTTAAAAAAAAAATGGCAATTGTTTATAATAGAGCTTCAGTAAATTAAATATCATTCGATTGAAGCTTACATCTACTTTACCACCTGAGCTCCGGAAAGGTTTTTATCTCCTACATGACCAGGTCATTTTTTGCTATTTAGCACTGTGCTATTTTGTCTGGTAACTGCACGATCATGCAACACTGTACCCAAACAAAATCTATATCATTTTTTTCGCACAAACAGAGCTTTCTTTTAGTGGTATTTGATCACCACTGTTTTTTTGTTTGTTTGTTTTTTTATTATATAAACAAACCAAAAAAAAAATGTTGGGGAAAAAATAATTTTGGACTTTCTTCTATAAAAATTATCCAATAATTATTTTTATTTTTCAATCGAATTTCTTCACATATTTTGGCCAAAATGTATTTTGCTGCATGTCTTTGATAAAAAAAAATCACAATAAGCATATATTGTTTGGTTTGCGTGAACGTTATAACGCCTACGAACTGTGGTATACAGAGGGGAAATAATGATTTGATCCCCTGCAGATTTTGTAAGTTTTCCCACTCTCAGAAAAATTAAGGGTCTATAATTTGTATCATAGGTGTATTTTAAGACCCCTTTCACACTGAGGTGCTTTTCAGGCGCTTTCATGCTAAAAAAAAGCACCTAAAAAGCTCCTGAAAACTGCTTCTCATTAATATCAATTGGATGTTTTCACACTGGGGCTGTGCGCTGGCGGGGCGGTGAAAAAAGTCCTGCAAGCAGCATCTTTGGAGCATGTTTGGTGCGCTTAAAAAAGTGCCTCAAAAATGCCCCTTCCATTGAAATTAATGGGAAGCGCTTCAAATGATAAATTATGGATTGAAATCCTGCAGCACCCGCATGGTCCCCCTCCTCAAGAAGGCACATGTACAGGCCCATCTGAAGTTTGTCATTAAATATCTAAATGATTCAGAGAAGTTTTGGGATAAAGTGCTGTGGTCAGATGAGACCAAAATTGAGCACTTTGGCATTAAAGGGGTCGTAAAGGTTTGTTTTTTATTTTCTAAATAGGTTCCTTTAAGCTAGTGCATTGTTGGTTCACTTACCTTTTCCTTCCATTTCCCTTCTAAATGTTTTTTTCTTTGTTTTCTTTGTCTGAATTTCTCACTTCCTGTTCCTCCTCAGTAAGCTGTTCAGTAAGCTGTTCTGGCTGACTAAACACCGCTCGGATGATGGTGTGAAGTTTAGTGAGGAGAAACAGGAAGTGAGAAATTCAGACAAAGAAATAAAACATTTAGAAGGTAAATCAAAGGAAAAGGTAAGTGAACCAACAATGCACTAGCTTAAAGGAACCTATTTAGAAAATAAAAAACAAACCTTTACAACCCCTTTAACTCGACTCGCCGTGTTTGGAGGAAGAAAAATGCTGACTACGACCCTAAGAACACTATTCCTACAGTCAAGCACAGGAGGTGGAAACATGATGCTTTGGGTCTGTTTCTCTGATAAAGGTACAGGCCGACTTTGCTGCATTGAGGGGCCAATGGATAGGGCCATGTATTGTAAAATCTTGGATGAGAACCTTCTTGCCTCAGCCAGAACACTGAAGATGGGTCGTGGATCGGTCATCCAGCATGACAATAACCCAAAACATACCGCCAAGGCCACAAAGGCCAAGGCCACTCGCTCAAGAAGAAGCAAATTAAGGTCATGGAGTGGCCAAGCCAGTCTCCAGACCTTAATCCTATAAAAATTGTATGGAGGGAGCTGAAACTTTGAGTTGCCAAGTGACAGACAAAAAAACTTTTTTTTTTTAAATCAAATAATTTTTTTTTTTTTGTTTTTGTTATTGCTTGTTACATACAAAAATATAAAAAGTTTGATAATGAACATGGGAATGATAAACATTTCATTTAATTTCTTAAGTACATAAAGAAAAAGAAGAAGATTAGTTCAAGCTATGACTATAATAGATAGCTATATTACAAAAAACATCTAACAAGACAATACAACAAAAGACATAAACCAAGGATTTCATTTTCATTCTATTTTCTGCTTCTTGATTTATTTTGAGTCGATCTACTCACTCCCATCTAACCCTCCCCCTTAAAGTCTGGCTTGGAAACAAGCTTTCAATATATCGAAGGGTAAGAGCACATCTCCTTCGAACAATTGATATAGAAGAGTTAATCCTGTATTTTTCCTTTCCAATAATTCAGGTAATTTATTCAACTCAGATAAACAATAATTATCCCATATTGGCATACGCCTAGTGTATCCTCTATGGTGTGTAATAATACGTATTGCTTCCTATAACCTATGGATTAAGTGGAAAGTTGGAATCTTTCTCTTCTTAAAAAATTGGTGGGAAACTATTTGCTGTACCAATGGTGACGGTTTAACCCTTTACCGCCGAGCGTACGCAGATATGCGTACTCGGCTTTCGGGGGTCATTTTTTAGAGCTTGCGATTGGCTTTCCAGGGATAACAACCGATGTGGCTAAAAGCTGGTTGTTATCCTGGAGGAGCGGGAGGGGACATCCCCGCCGCTCTTACCGGGCCTCCCGTCCCACTGGGAGACCCGATCTACGATGCGCCACCTCGGGCGCCTAGAGAGAGACTGAAACAAAGCCGCGAACGGCTTTGATTCAGTCTCTTCACTGTAACCACGGAAGCTACGTCATGACATCACGTCCAGGTTACTCGGCTGCCAATGGCGCCGGATTTAAAAAAATACACAGTATTCAGAATCGCCGTTTTCGGCGATCTGAATACTTTGAAGTGCAAAGGAGGGATTCGGGGTCTTTTAGACCCCCGATCCCTCCATAAAGAGTACCTGTCACCACTTATTACTGTCACAAGGGATGTTTACATTCCTTGTGACAGCAATAAAAGTGATCAAAATTGAATTTTTTTTAAAACACTATTTTTTATTATAAAAATAAATAAGAAAAAAAATAAAAATTTAAAGCGCCCCTGTCCCCACGAGCAAAGAAAACGCATACGGAAGTCTCGCCCGCATATGTAAACGGTGTTCAAATCACACATGTGAGGTATCGCTGCGATCGTCAGAGCAAGAGCAATAATTCTAGCCATAGACCTCTTCTGTAACTCTAACCTGGTAACCGTAAAAAAAAATTAAAGCGTCGCCTATGAAGCTTTTTAGGTACCGTAGTTTGTCGCCATTCCACGAGTGCATGCAATTATAAAGCATGACATGTTTGGTATCTATTTACTCGGCGTAACATCATCTTTCACATTATACAAAAAAATTGGGCTAACTTTACTTTTTAACTTTTTTTAAATTCATGAAAGTTAATTTTTCCCAAAAAGTTGAGTTTAAAACACAGCTGCACAAATACCGTGTGACATAACTTGTAAACACCAAATGTCAGAAATGGGCTTAGTCATGAAAGGGTTAAATTGGGTCATTAGTATATTCTGTATGGGGTCTTGATTATCTATCTCCTCCCACCCACTCCAATGTTGAAGTTGTGCTGCCATATAGTAGAATCTTGAATTATGGACCGCTATTCCCCCTCTATCTTTTGCTTGTTGCAGAGTTTCTAGTTTAATTCTTGGTTTTCCATATTTCCATATAAGATCTCTGAAAGTCGCATCAATTGTCCTAAATAGTTTTAATGTCAACCAGACTAGACAATTGTGTAATAGATATAACAATTGGGGCAACCACACCATTTTCACCAGATTTTCTCTCCCGATCATAGTCAATGGAAATTTACACCAAGTTTTACCTTGTTGTCTAAATTTGCCCACAAGTATATTTTGATCTATATATTGATTGACATTTGGGGTAATTATCACCCCTAGATACTTAAATGATACAATCTGTTTCATCTGGTGGTCCTGGTGTGGGAGCTCCAGTTGTATTGGGTCAATAGGATCAATAGGCATTATTACGGATTTATCCCAGTTGATTTTAATTCCTGAGAATATACCGTAGGAATCGATAAGTGAAATGACTGTAGACAAGGATGTATATGTATCTCCTAAGAACAATAGAGCATCATCTGCGAACAGAGCATTTTTTTCCTCCACCCCACATCTCCGAAATCCCACGATATCTGGACAATCGCGAATAGCCTCCGCCAGGGGTTCTAGGGCCATCGCGAAGAGGAGCGGAGACAGGGGGCAACCCTGCCTCGTTCCTCTTTCCAAAAAAAAATGGTAGTGATACAGATCCATTAATCTGTACTCATGCGCTCGGAGCACTATATAGCAGTTGTACCCACTTTATAAATCTTGGTCCCAATCCAATTTTTTTTACACAGGTCCATAGGAATTCCCACTCCATGCTATTAAAAGCCTTGGACGCGTCTAAAGACACAATGGCCCTATTTCCTGTGTTATCTATGGGTAACTGTAGGTTTAAAAGCAATCGTCTAATATTATTAGCTGCTGATCTGTTAGGGATAAATCCTGACTGATCACTATGTATTAATTTGCCAATGTATTTGGAAAGTCTAGTTGCCATTACCTTTGCCAAAAGTTTAACATCAGATGTCAACAACGAGATTGGACGATATGCATCAGGCTTAGTTGGATCTTTGCCAGGTTTCAAAATAGAGATAATCACTGCTTCATTCATCGAAGGGGGCAAAGATTCCACTTTGAAGGCATGCTTGAAGACTGAGAGGAGATAAGGTAGTAACACGTCTCAGTAAGTTTTATAAATTTCCCCTGGCAAGCCATCAGTTCCAGGCGATTTATTATTGGTTAGATTGGCTGCTGCATTTTTCAACTCTTCCAGTGTTAATGGTCTTTCTAATACCTCTTTCTCATCATCTGATAGCATTGGCAAATTAATATTCTGAAAAAACTTTTCCATTCCCCCCTCCTGGTCTCTCATCCTACTTTGATAAAACTCCTGGTAAAAAAATCTGAAACACCTTGAGAATCTCTGGGGTATTGCTAGTCTTCCCGTGTACAGTAGATTGAATTTCAGTTATAAGGGACGCCAAAAAACCTTAAAGTGGATGTAAATCCACCACTCACCCAGTATAAACTAATGGCACAGTATTAATGGATATATACATGCAAGCCTCCTGGATGCATCCCTACCTTGCAAATGTCACCCCCTTCAGCAGTAGGAGCCCTGCAAAACTCTGGAATCGGTGGGTTGGTCTCTTTGCGGGGCTTGTGGGGGGAGTTGTGATGTCACAAGACTCCCCGTCCACCTTTACACTCTCCTATTCCTGAGTTTTGAGTAACATCCAATCAAAACTCAGGAAAGGCATAACTTCAGCATGCCCATTCATGCTAAGGTGTGGAGCAGCCAATCTTGGGAGAGCTGGAGAAGAAAAAAGGCAGGATGTGAAGCTGGAACCGTTACACTCTCTCTCTCTCTCTCTCATACCGTTCATGAGATAAAGGAATGAGATGTCAGTCACAGCAGTGGGGGTTGTGGCGACACAAACTTATCTGTGTGTCGTTTTTTATCTTACTAAAAAAAGACAAGAGGATTGCTCAGAGCTGAATTAACTCTTTGTGGCAAGACTGGGCACAGATGACTTGACATCCTCTACTGTACTAGGTAGAAGTCTTCATTAAAACAATTTTTTTTCAGGTTTACATCCACTTTAACCACTTCCCGCCCAGCCTATAGCAGAATGACGGCCGGGCGGTGGTTGCGTTATCCTGACTGGACATCATATAACGGTGTCTCTTCTGTCAGAGGGAGGATCTGCGCTGATAATCAGCACTTTGATTATTAGCTCAGACCCCAACAGAGGTGCCCACCATATCTGTCAATCACTGCCCATCAGCTGCCAGTGAGTGCTCACCAAAGTGCCAGTCAGTGCCCACCAAAGTGCCAATTAGTGCCCATCAAAGTGCCAATCAGTGCCCTTCACAGATGCCAATCAGTGTCCATCAGTAAAGGCTGTCAGTACCTCATCATCAGTGCCGCCTATTAGTGCCATCTCTTAGTGCCCATCAGTGCTGCCTGTCAGTGCCCATCAGTGCCGCCTATTAATGCCCATCAGTGCCAGTCAGTGCCGCCTATCAGTGCCCATCATTGCTGCATATCAGTGCCGCCTATCGGTGCCCATCAGTGCTGCATATTAGTGCCTCCTCATCAATGCCCATCAGTGCCACCTTATCAGTGCCAACTCATCAGTGCCTGTCAGTGCAGCCTCATCAGTGCCTGTCATTGAAGGAGAAAACAAAATTTTGTAACAGAAACTAAAAAAAAACGTTTTTTTCAAAAAGTTTGGTTCGGTTTTTAGTTTGTTTAGCAAAAAATAAAAACCCCAGAGGTAATCAAATACCACCAAAAGAAAGCTCTATTTGTGGGAAGAAAATAATAAAAATTTAGTTTGAGTACAGTGTTGCATGACCGCGCAATTGTCATTCAAATTGTGACAGCACTGAAAGCTGAAAATTGTCCTCGGCACGAAGGCGGGAAAATGCCCTGTATTGAAGTGTTTAAAGATTTAGAGAAGATCTGTAAAGTAGAGTGGACCAAAATCCCTCCTGAGATGTGTGCCATTCTCCTCTCTGTTCTCCTCTGGGCTGAACCCAGATGATGATTAGACGATGATGTCTCATTAGACGAAACGCGTCGGAACTAGCCTTGCTGATGCCATTGCGTTACTCTTCAGTCCCTCCTACAAGCGCTTTTTTTATCTACTCAAATGTGAGTGTTACTAACTTTTTTAATAAATACGCTTTGTTTCATTTTTGATCACATTGCGTGAGTTTATGGAAAAGATTTGGCCCACTCCTTTCTGAGATTATCTATCCACTGTGAACCATCCGAAGGATGGTGTGATCATCCCTCACTCGTGCCAGAGGCTGCAGATGTGGGTGTTCCAATCTACTGGTGTATTTTCACCACAAGCTTTGACGACCCATCGGGCGTATGCTCTTTTGAGTCCGATAATTCCCGTAAGCCTTCTTATCTCCCATATCTACTCTCTTCACCTGTCCTCCTATTGATGTCACAAGGACATTATCCATCTACCTGGACTAATTTAAACACCTAGTTTCCATGGACTTTTTGTTTATTATCATTACTACATTCATCACTTTTGCGGACTTATTGAGTTTTATCACTTTATCATATTCATGTTTTTACACGTGTCATTATATGTGTATTTAATTTATTTAACATCACCCATACGGTCTCTTATTACCTAGCGACTGTTCTTATTAGCGCTGCACATTTAATCTGTTATTATTTATTTGCAATTGTCTTTTGCTGTGCTGGCTGATGTTTAGTACTTAAAGTGACTTTATAAAGCTATAGTCAGCTATAGTCACTTTAAAATACTATAGTTTAATTAAAGTTAGGCCCCTTTCACACGGGACGGATCCGTGATGATCCGCCCCGTGAACCTCCGCTTGCTCAGCGGGGATCGCTCCATTGATCCCCGCTGAGCCGGCGGATGACAGGGCGGTCCCCGCACACTGTGCAGGGACCGCCCTGTCAGATCTCCGCTCTCCCCTATGGGGGGATCGGATGAACACGGACCGTCTGTCCATGTTCATCCGATCCGCTCCACAGACGGATAGAAAAATAGGAATTTTTCTATCCAGAAAAACAGAGGATTGAGGACACGGATGAGATCGGGTGTCAGCGGATGTTTCATCCGCTGACACCCGCGATCTCATAGGGACCAATGTATGTCCCTTTTTCATCCGTAAACTGATGGATGAAAAAGCGGACATACGGTTCGTACGTGTGAAAGGGGCCTTACAGTATATAACAGAACCATAGTTATGGGGCTAAAGAGAAAAACAAAAGCAACACCGAAACACTGTTAGTATCCACATACATGTAAACACTGATCCCAAGGTTTTAATCTCTTCAGTACTTGTCTGTTCTTCAATACAGTTTTCAGCGATGTAATCGTTTAACTGACAATTACTTGGTCATGCAACATTGTACCCAAACTAATATTTTTTTTAGTCAAATTAAGCTTATTTTTGTTGGTCGCTAATAACCACTTTTTTTTTACAGTAGAAAAGGTAAAAAAAATCAAAAATTTTGAAAAAAATGTTTTCCTTACTGACTGGTAGAAAACACATGAAAAAAAAAAATGCCAGGACAGTGAGAAATCCGCCACTATGACCTCTCTTTTTGGAAGTAGATGCACCAAGGTGATCTAATTTTTTTGAAATGGAGATAAATTCTGGTATTGAGGGGGTGGTACAACATGGAACTTAGTAATGGTGCACTAGATATATTAAAGTGATTGTAAAGGCAGAAGGTTTTTTATCTTAATGTATTCTATGCATTAAGATAAAAAAGCCTTTTGTGTGCAGTAGCCCCCCTCAGCCCTTCTAATACTTACCTGAGCCCCATCTAAATCTAGCGATGATGCAGAAGTATCTTGGCTGCCCGGGACTCTCCTCCTAATTAGCTGAGACAGTAGTGTGGCGCCATTTGCTCCCACTGCTGTCAATCAAAGTCAGTCAGCCAATGAGGAGAGAAAAGGGGTGGGGCCGGGTTGGGGCTCCGTGTCTGTATGGACACAGGGAGCTGTGGCTCGGCTCAGGTGCCCCCATAGTAAGCTGCTTGCTGTGGGGTTACTCAACAGGAGGGAGGGACCAGGATCACTGAAGAGGGAACCGAGAAGAGGAGGATCTGGGCTACTCTGTGCAAATACACTGCACAGAGGAGGTAAGTATAACATATTTATTATTTTTAACTAAAAAATAAAACTAGACTTTAGTATCACTTTAAACGCTTCAGCCACAGAAGATTTTACCCCCTTCCTGACCAGAGCACTTTTTTCAATTTGGCACTGCGTTGCTTTAACTGACAATTGTGTGGTCGTGCGACGCTGTACCCAAACGGTTTTTATTTTTTGCGCTATAAACAAAAGAAGAGCGACAATTTTGAAAAAAAACACAATATATTTTACTTTTTGTTATAATAAATATCCCACATTTAAAAAAAAAGAAAAATAGTTTTCCTTAGTTTAGACCGATATGTATTCTTCTACAAATTTTGGGTAAAAAAAAAAATTGCAATAAGCATATATTGATTGGTTTGCACAAAAGTTATAGCATCTACAAAATAGGGGGTAGTTTTATGGCATTTTTATTATTATTATTTTTTTTACTAGTAATGGCGGCGATCTGTGATTTTTATTGGGACTGCGATATTGCGGCAGACAAATTGGACACTTTTGACACATTTTTGGGACTATTCACATTTATACAGCGATTAGTGCTATAAAAATGCACTGATTACTGTATAAATGTCACTGGCAGGGAAGGGGTTAACACTAGAGGTCGATCAAGGGGTTAACTGTGTTCTAACTGTAGGGGGTATGAAAGTACAAAAGTCAAAGTGGTTAGACTGAAAGTTAATTTTGGCTTTTATTTTAAATAATTTAAATCCATAAATAGTGTCCTTCCAATGTCAAAAGTGCCAATAGCAATGTAAACTTGTACTGCACTTCATCATAAACTTGGTGTTGTGACCTTTTGCCTTATTGGGCTATCACTGCCCTAATGAGGGGAAAAAAAGGTCACATCACCAAAGTAAAGCACAAATGTTCATGGCTATTTGCACTTTTGACACTTGGGTGGATGCTTTTTTATAGATTCAAATTTGTTTATTATTATTTATTATTAATCGACTTTTTGAGATTATTTATAAGCATTTATGCACTTTATGTCTTATGCACTTATGAAGTTTTCTGCATTTATATATTACCCACTGATTAATTTTTTGAAGGCTGTTTTGCATAGACATATACTGTATTTTTTTAATGTACACTACTGTTATTTGGTATTGCATAGCACCACACGTGCTTATTTGCGTGTTTTAAATATATTATTTTATATAGTCAGTTTCACAGAGTAAATCATACAGTTCTCTGTGGGCCTTTTAGATGAGTGTGATATCAGTTCAGCAGCAAAATGTCCTTTCAATTCTTTAGGTTTAGACAAGGTTGGCAACTTGATTACAGCCTCAGACAGTGGTGTGTTCATTTTGATATTTATTGTACATATTTTACTGCTGTTCCCCCTAATAAGAAAACAGATGTAAAAACTGGGACTGGAAAAGCCTGAGGGAACAGACTATCTCCCTCCTCTCTTCATATTCCAGAAAGAATCTACTGTACTTCAACATAATGCACATTACATAGCTTTGCCCGTCTGTTTCTGACCTACCATCCTGCTAGGAATGCATTGTCCTGTATTCTAGCTTTGTCCCTACCTGCCCTAAAAATGTCCAGCCTGCAGGAACAAAATCCATGCCCTCATTCCAAAGCAATACGGATCATTTTGTCTTGTGTTGCTAAAATCAGCCTCTAGCAAAAAAAAAAAAAAAAATGCCCTTCCAATGAGAACCATAAAAATATAAATGTACAATAAAAAAAATACAAAAAAAAAAAAAATATATGTATACATCATAATACAAATACATTTAGGTGTTTTTGTCTAAGAAAATAGTACAAGGATAAGGGGATTTATGTTAAACGCAAGAAAACCATTTCACGAAAAAAAGGAATGACTCACAGAGAGCAGAATTTTAGAAAAAAAATAAACAATTTAGTAAAATGAATAGTAAAATACACCAAGGGAAAGTACTTAAAGTGTTACTAAACCCAGGACTCTGCATTCACTATAACTAATCTCCCACAGTACACAGAACATAGAAATGCAATTATTTTACTAAATATAAACTGCTAAATACCCTTTGACCCGGTTCACACAGGGGCGACTCCGGACGCGACTTCAGGTCGCCCCGAGTTGCCCCAAGTCGCGCTATTTTTAAAACTAATTGAAGTTAATGGAGATGTTTTAATGTACAAGACTGTAGTCGCTCCGACTTCAAAAAAGGTTCCTGTACGACTTCAATCAGACTTCTAGGCGACCTGTAGGCAACTTGTACCCATTGATTTCAATGGAAGTCGCTTAGAAGTCTGATCACTGTTCATTTTGAAGGCAATTTTACAGGAAGCAGAAAGGAATTTACCCAGAAGCCACAAGGAATTTACTTCAAGTCGTGTTGTTAATGACCACAAGTCGCGCTGAAGTCTCCTCCAAGTCTCGCTGTGATTCATGCTCAAGTCGTGTCTGAGTTGCTTCTGGAAGTTGTGTTGCCCCAGTGTGAACCGGCTCTTTCTCTTTAGCAGTCTTTTGACCTTTATCAGTGTCCAGCCAAGCACTGGTTAACCACTTAAGGACCAGAAGGATTTGCCCCCTTAATGACCAGGCCATTTTTTGCGATACGGCACTGTGTCGCTTTAACTGACAATTGCGCGGTTATGCCACATTGTACCCAAACAACATGTATGTCCTTTTTTTCTCACAAATAAAGCTTTCTTTTGGTGGTATTTTACCACCTCTGTGGTTTTAATTTTTTGCGCTATAAACAAAAAAAGAGTGCCTATTTTTTACTTTTTGCTATAAAAAATATCCCAAAAAATCAATAAATAAAATTTCTTCATTAGTTTAGGCCAATATGTATTCTTCTACATATTTTTTGTAAAAAAAAATCGCAATAAGCGTATATTGTTTGGTTTGCGCAAAGGCTATAGCGTCTACGAAATAGGGGATAGATCTATGGCATTTTTATTATTTATTTATGTTTTACTAGTAATGGTGGCGATCTGCGATTTTTAGCGGGACTGCGACATTGCGGCGGACAAATCAGACACTTTTGACACTTTTTTGGGACCAGTGACATTTATACAGCGATCAGAGCTAAAAATAGCCACTGATTACTGTATAAATGTCACTGGCAGGGGAGGGGTTAACACTAGGGGGCGATCAAGGGGTTAAGTGTTCCTTAGGGAGGTGTTTCTAACTGTGGGGGCAGTGTACTGAGTAGAGGAGGTGAGATCGCTGTTCCTGATCACTAGGAACAGCAGATCTCCCTCTACTCCCCTGTCAGAACAGGGATCTGTTTGTTTACATACACAGATCCCCATTCTGGCTCTCTGTGGAGCGATCGCGGGTGGCCGGCGGACATCGTGGCCATCGGCTCCAGCGTTGCACCACTCTTAAAGCGGCCAACGCAGTGGCGTACTAACGCTGGGGCGGGGGGACGTTCCGCACCGGGTGCCACACCTTTGGGGGTGTCAGCATGCCGGAGCAACCATACCTCCGTGATCAGCTGCCATTCACATGTAGCACTGCAGTGACTTGCTTGTGGGCGCGCTAATGTGGGCGCACACACCCCGCAGCTTGTGCGGGGTGTTTGCTGTCCCACGCGATCTCAGCCCAGCTCTTTATGGCAGCCGACATTGCTTCCCGCCGGCTGCCTATCTCACTGGCAATGCACACAGTGCAATGCCGATGAACCTGCCCCTACCACGCCTCCTCCGCTCTGACATCGTCTGTGTACACAGACAGGAGGAGGAGCCGGGGAGGAGGCGAGACGCTGCTGTGCTGTGCCACTCATCTAAAGGTCTGTTTCTATCAGTCACACACACACTATAGATGACACTTGTGCGGGGGAAGCAGATATACATTTATACTTGCAATGATTTGTGTGGGGGGAGAGGGAACTGCATGTGCTAGGGGGCGTTTTAGGAAAATCTGCCCCCCACCCCCCCAGCACATGTCCTCTCTCCTCCCAAAGTGCCCCCTAGCACATGCAGTACCCTCTCCCCTACCCCTGATTCAAAGAGATGTTGGCTGCTACGCAGGGGACAATCAGGGCACCCCAATAGACATGCAGGACAATCACCCCAGCCAGGTGACAACACTATTACACCCCTGCCAGGTAAGTCAGTGGAGCCAGGTGGCGGGACTTTTCCAATCACTTGGCTCCAGAACTCATAGCCGGTTCACACGATGAATCACACAGGATCACACTGCGTTCCTGTGCGATTCACATGTTTTCCAGGTACAGTACAATTTCAGCCCATTCTTTCAAATGGGCTGAAATTGTGCTGGACCACACCAAGAGTTATAAGATGCACAGGAACTGGATTGCATGGTACTACAGTACCGTACAATCCAATGCAGGTATACGCATTACATTTAGGACCTGCATTTATGGTGTCATTAAGTTAACATTGACACCAACTGCAGATCAAAACTGGAGTGCATTTTGAATGCAGTGAGAGAAACGCCAGAGGTAAGAGAGCTGTGTAATGTAAAGGGGTTCAGAGGTATGGGGGCTGTGTAATGTAAAGGGGTTCAGAGGTATGGGGATTGTGTAATGTAAAGGGGTTCAGAGGTATGGGGATTGTGTAATGTAAAGGGGTCCAGAGGTATGGGAGCTGTGTAATGTAAAGGGGTTCAGAGGTATGGGGGCTGTGTAATGTAAAGGGGTTCAGAGGTATGGGGATTGTGTAATGTAAAGGGGTTCAGAGGTATGGGGATTGTGTAATGTAAAGGGGTCCAGAGGTATGGGAGCTGTGTAATGTAAAGGGGCTCAGAGGTATGGGGGCTGTGTAATGTAAAGGGGTTCAGAGGTATGGGGGCTGTGTAATGTAAAGGGGCTCAGAGGTATGGGGCTTGTGTAATGTAAAGGGGCTCAGAGGTATGGGGATTGTGTAATGTAAAGGGGTCCAGAGGTATGGGGGCTGTGTAATGTAAAGGGGTTCAGAGGTATGGGGGCTGTGTAATGTAAAGGGGTTCAGAGGTATGGGGATTGTGTAATGTAAAGGGGTCCAGAGGTATGGGAGCTGTGTAATGTAAAGGGGCTCAGAGGTATGGGGGCTGTGTAATGTAAAGGGGTTCAGAGGTATGGGGGCTGTGTAATGTAAAGGGGCTCAGAGGTATGGGGCTTGTGTAATGTAAAGGGGCTCAGAGGTATGGGGATTGTGTAATGTAAAGGGGTCCAGAGGTATGGGGGCTGTGTAATGTAAAGGGGTTCAGAGGTATGGGGGCTGTGTAATGTAAAGGGGTTCAGAGGTATGGGGATTGTGTAATGTAAAGGGGTCCAGAGGTATGGGAGCTGTGTAATGTAAAGGGGTACAGAGGTATGGGAGCTGTGTAACGTAAAGGGGCTCAGAGGTATGGGGGCTGTGTAATGTAAAGGGGTTCAGAGGTATGGGGGCTGTGTAATGTAAAGGGGCTCAGAGGTATGGGGGCTGTGTAATGTAAAGGGGCTCAGAGGTATGGGGATTGTGTAATGTAAAGGGGTCCAGAGGTATGGGGGCTGTTTAATGTAAAGGGGTTCAGAGGTATGGGGATTGTGTAATGTAAAGGGGTCCAGAGGTATGGGAGCTGTGTAATGTAAAGGGGCTCACAGGTATGGGGGCTGTGTAATGTAAAGGGGTTCAGAGGTATGGGGGCTGTGTAATGTAAAGGGGCTCAGAGGTATGGGGGCTGTGTAATGTAAAGGGGCTCAGAGGTATGGGGGCTGTGTAATGTAAAGGGGCTCAGAGGTATGGGGATTGTGTAATGTAAAGGGGTCCAGAGGTATGGGAGCTGTGTAATGTAAAGGGGTTCAGAGGTATGGGGGCTGTGTAATGTAAAGGGGTTCAGAGGTATGGGGGCTGTGTAACGTAAAGGGGTTCAGAGGTATGGGTGCTGTGTAAAGAAAACGTTCAGAAAACAGGAAAATATTTTTTGGGGGGGAGGGTAACACCATGTTTTACTTCACCGTAGGTGACACCAACCCTAGTGACACCACTGGCAGTAGCACATGGTAAGTGTGCTGATGCCAGTTACATGTATTCCTGTCTGGCACCAGCCACCCGATGACAATCCTCAGGTCAGTCAGCACTGTTTTTGCAGAGGAGGGGCCTGGCCGCCCCGGGGAACAGAGGGTGGAGGATTCTTCAGGGTCCTGGGCCGCAGTTCACGGAAGGGCTACATGTGATGTCACTTGACGCAGACGCCAGCACACCAACGTGCACCGCCTGGGGGCGGGGGTGCCAGCTCTAGGATCCGCCCCGGGTGCCAAATGCTGTAGGTACGCCCCTGGGCCAACGTACACCGCTTTTTTCAATTTAGCTCTTTTCTAAATGCTAAATGTGTAAAAATATTAACAAACAAAATGAAAAACAAAAAAGCTTTGTTAAAAGTTAATAAAATAGATACAAACAAAAGAAAATCTGCAGAAAATACTAGTTGAAGGAGACTTATGCCGCGTACACACGATCATTATTCACGGAGGTTAAAAAAACGCCGTGAATAATGACATTAAAAACGAGGGAACGGCTTGTTCCCCACAGACGGTCGTTTTTCACGTCATTTTTTCTCTTGACGAGAAAAACGACCGTCTGTGGGCTCCGCGGCAGTGTTTCCCTATGGGAAAACTGCCGCGGGAAACATGTCGAAAAAAACGACGAGAAAAATTAGAACATGTTCTAATTTTTCTCGTCGTTTTTAATGCCGTTTTTCTCGTCGAAAAAAACGGCAAAAAGCCCACAGACGATCGTTTTTCTCGTCGAAAGGAAAAAAATTTGTTTTTCTCGACGAGAAAAATGGCCGTGTGTATGCGGCATAAGGAGTTAATTAGGGCTGATTAGAGTAAACTAAGGGTTAATAAAAGGGAAAACAGAGGAACATTTTATTTAAAAAAAAAATTACAAAAGTAACAATATTAAACATTATATCTTTGTATAATCCTCTGGAGCAGTGTTGTTTATAAACATTGTCACACTGCTTTTTTTAACAACTACAGCTGCCAACTTCTCCTCTGAGCATAGGCGTGCATAAGTTAAAGAGTATGTGAACCCTCACCTTTATTTAAAAAAATTAATGAATTAAAAATAAAATGAAAGGCAAAACTTTTATGTATACATATAAAAACATTCCATTTTTTTTCATTTTCTTACAAGTGATCGCATGAACTCTGTTCTCAGCTGCATACGGAACTCAGAGAGTTAGGTGAGGAGAAACAGCAGTACACTGGTCTTCCCAGTGAAAGGCTGTGCAGGGGGGCATGTCAGGTTAACTCTGATCATTGGAGGAAAGCATACAGAGTTCCCAGTATAGCTAGAGAACTGACCACGCTGTGCTCTCCTGCTTAGTGTGGTCTGGTTTAATAGGAAACCAAAGGGACTGGCTGGAACACCAGGAATTTCACATAAAGGAAGCAATAGAAAGAGAACAGAATACTCTTTCATACTAGTAGATGTTACAGCAGGCACATATCAGGAATATAAAATGTTGGGTTTACAGTGCCTTGAAAATGTATTCATACCCCTTGAAATTTTCAACATTTTGTCATGTTACAACCAAAAATGTTAATGTATTTTATTGGGATTTTATACAAAGTGGCACATAATTGTAAAGTGGAAGGAAAATTATAAATGGTTTTCAAATTTTTTTACAAACTAAAATCTAGTGGAATCAATTGCCTTCAAACGTCAATTAATTAGTAAATAGAGTCCACCTATGTGTAATTTAATCTCAGTATAAATACAAACAGCATCATGATGGCCAAGAAACACACCAGATAGGTCAGGGATAAAGTTGTGAAGAAGTTTAAAGCAGGTTTAGGTTATAAAACAATATCCCAAGCTTTGAACATCTGGGGTAGGGAAGAGTTTCGAGTTCGAGTCGAACTCATGTTCGACTCGAACATTGCCTGTTCGCCCGTTCGCCGAACAGCGAACAAATTGGGGTGTTTGCGGCAAATTCGAAAAATCTATGGGAGAAATCTAAAGTGTTAATTATAAAGGCTAATATGCAAGTTATTGTCCTAAAAAGTGTTTGGGGACCTGGGTCCTGCCCCAGGGGACATGTATCAATGCAAAAAGAAGTTTTAAAAACGGCCGTTTTTTCGGGAGCAGTGATTTTAATAATGCTTAAAATGAAAAAATAAAAGTGAAATATTCCTTTAAATTTCGTACCTGGGGGGTGTGTATGATATGCATGTAAAGTGGCGCATGTTTCCCGTGCTTAGAACTGTCCCTGCAAAAAATGTCATTTTTGAAAGAAAAAAATGCATTTAAAACTCACTCGCGGCTATTAATGAATTGTCGGCTCCCGGCAATACATACAAAAGTCATTGATAAAAAAAAAAAAAAAGCGTGGGGGTTCCCCAGAATTCAATTACCAGGCCCTTCAGGTCTGGAATGGATATTAAGGGGAACCCCGCCGCAAATTAAAAAAAAAATTGACGTGGGGTTCCCCCAAATATCCATTCCAGGCCCTTCAGATCTGGCATGGATTTTAAGGGGAACTCCACCCCAAATTTAAAAAAAAATGGCGTGGAGTCCTCCTAAAAATCCATACCAGACCCCTTATCCGAGCAAGCAACCTGGCCGGCCGCAGGGGAAGAGGGGGGACGAGAGAGCGGCCCCCCCTCCCTCCTGAACCGTACCAGGCCACATGCCCTCAACATGGGGAGGATGTCCCCATGTTGATGGGGACAAGGGCCTCATCCCCACAACCCTTGCCCGGTGGTTGTGGGGGTCTGCGGGCGGGGGGCTTATCGGAATCTGGAAGACCCCTTTAACAAAGGGGACCCCCAGATCCCGCCCCCCCTATGTGAATTGGTAAGGGGTACATTGTACCCCTACCATTTCACGAAGAAAGCATAAAAAAATGTTTAAAAAAACACACAAACACCTTGAAAAAGTCCTTTATTTAAAAAAAAAAAACATTCCAGCGGTGAAATCCAGTGTCCCGCGGCGATCCCGATGTCCAGCGCTGTCCTTCATTGGTTGTGCCTGAGCGGACCTGATGGGGAACTCCCTCTCAGTATTTTAAATGTATAGACCCGCCCCTTCTAAAGTTCCCCATCAGGTCCGCTCAGCGGACCAGATGCGGAACATGAGAAGGGGCGGGTCTATACATGTATTACCAAAGTGAGAGCAGTTCCCCATCAGGTCCGCCCCCTCGGTATGTCGGACCCGCCTACGTCATTGGCTTGAGCGGGGAACTTCCTTCACTGTGTAATTGAAATTTACATGGTGAAGGAAGTTCCCCGCTCAAGCCAATGACGTAGGCGGGTCCGACATACCGAGGGGGCGGACCTGATGGGGAACTGCTCTCACTTTGGTAATACATGTATAGACCCGCCCCTTCTCATGTTCCGCATCTGGTCCGCTGAGCGGACCTGATGGGGAACTTTAGAAGGGGCGGGTCTATACATTTAAAACACTGAGAGGGAGTTCCCCATCAGGTCCGCTCAGGCACAACCAATGAAGGACAGCGCTGGACATCGGGATCGCCGCGGGACACTGGATTTCACCGCTGGAATGTTTTTTTTGTTTGTTTTTTTTAAAATAAAGGACTTTTTCAAGGTGTTTGTGTGTTTTTTTTAAAAAAAAATTTACGCTTTCTTCGTGAAATGGTAGGGGTACAATGTACCCCTTACCAATTCACATAGGGGGGGCGGGATCTGGGGGTCCCCTTTGTTAAAGGGGTCTTCCAGATTCCGATAAGCCCCCCGCCCGCAGACCCCCACAACCACTGGGCAAGGGTTGTGGGGATGAGGCCCTTGTCCCCATCAACATGGGGACATCCTCCCCATGTTGAGGGCATGTGGCCTGGTACGGTTCCCCCCTTTTCGTCCCCCCCTTTTCCCCTGCGGCCGGCCAGGTTGCTTGCTCGGATAAGGGGTCTGGTATGGATTTTTAGGGGGACTCCACGCCATTTTTTTTTTAAATTTGGGGTGGAGTTCCCCTTAAAATTCATGCCAGATCTGAAGGGCCTGGAATGGATATTTGGGGGAACCCCACGTCAATTATTTTTAAAATTTGCGGCGGGGTTCCCCTTAATATCCATTCCAGACCTGAAGGGCCTGGTAATTGAATTCCGGGGAACCCCCACGCTTCTTCTTTTTTTTTTTAACAATGACTTTTGAATGTATTGCCGGGAGCCGACAATTCATTAATAGCCGCGAGTCAGTTTTAAATGACTTTTTTTCTTTCAAAAATGACACTTTGTGCAGGGACAGTTCTAAGCACGGGAAACATGCGCCACTTCACATGCATATCATACACACCCCCCAGGTACGAAATTTAAAGGAATATTTCACTTTTTTTTTTTCATTTTAAGCATTATTAAAATCACTGCTCCCGAAAAAACGGCCGTTTTTAAAACTTTTTTTTGCATTGATACATGTCCCCTGGGGCAGGACCCAGGTCCCCAAACACTTTTTAGGACAATAACTTGCATATTAGCCTTTATAATTAACACTTTAGATTTCGAACGTTCGAGTCCATTGTATTTAATAGGGTTCTAAAGTTCACACGAACATTTTGTCTGTTCGCAGGTTCTGGTGCGAACCGAACAGGGGGGTGTTCGGCTCATCCCTGATCTGGGGTATGCTTTTCTTCAGCAGGGACAGGGAAGCTGGTCGGAGTTGAAGGGAAGATGGATGGAGCCAAATACAGGGCAATCTTAGAAGAAAACCTGTTATGCCCTGTACACACGACCGGACTGTCCATCGGAATAAAGTCCGATGGTTTGTCCAACGGAGTTCCTAAGGAATTCCGCTCAAGCTGTCTTGCATACAGATGGTCACACTAAAATCGGACCGTCAAAAACGTGGTGACTTACAACACGTACGACGAGCCAAGATTAATGAAGTGTAATAGGCAGTTCAGCTCTTCTCCTTGATTCTGAGCATGCGTGCCACTTTGTGTTGGTCTATCACATAAAATCCCAATAAAATACATTTATGTTTTTGGTTGTAACATGACAAAAGGTGGGAAATTTCAAGCTGAATGAATACTTTTTCAAGGCACTGTATATTACTACAGCATTTTGCAAAAAAAAACATGCTTCCTAACTTCATTCCTTACTATGACATTCTGACATATATTTATTTTAATAATTTACCAAGATTTTAAGGGAGCGCACAGTGATTGGTAGCTGACTAATACTATTACTTGTTGGAGGCTGCTACTTAACCACTTGCCGAAAACAATACGTACATATACATTGTGGCTTGCAAGTGGTTTACCGGGATTATGGCTGAAGATAACGAGAAACGATGAGATGGTGTCGCCAGCTGGTCACACAGGCGATCAAAGTGTAGATCCACTTTGATTGCCTCTATGGCCTTGGAGGACTGGAGTGACGTCATGATGTCACTTCCGGTCCAGAGTGGAAGTAAACAAGTTTTTTTTTTTTTTTTTAAGCAAAAGATCAAAATTATAATTTTTTTTAATCTTTTGCTTTTAAAGGGAATGAAGAGATTTGTGGTCTATATGACTCAAGATCTCTTAATAAAGAGGACCTGTCTTCCTTATTTCTATTACAAGGGATGCTTACATTCCTTGAAATAGGAATAAAAGTGATAAAAAAATTAAAGGATGAATAAGATAATTAAAAGCGCCCTTATCCCTCCATGCTCGCATGAGATATCGCTGCGAATGTTATAGTGAGAGCAATAATTCCAGTGCTAGACCTCCTCTGTAACTTTAAACAGGTAACCTGTAAAGGCATTTCAAATGTAGCCTATGGAGATTTTTAAGTACCGTAGCTTGTTGCCATTCCACGAGCGTGCGCAATTTTAAAGTTAGGTATCTATTTACTCAGTGTAACATCATCTTTCATATTAAAAAGAAAAAAAATTGGGGTATATATATTGTGGTTTTTTTTCGTTTATTAAAAAAAAATTTTTCCAAAAAGATTGCATTTGAAAAACTGCTGCACAAATACCGTGTGACATAAAAAATTGCAATAATCACCATTTTATTACCTAGGGTCTCTGCTAAAAAAAAAAAGTATAATGTTTGGGGGTTAAAAGTAATTTTCTGGCAAAAATACTGATTTAACCTTGTAAACAAAAAGTGACACTAACTGCCACTTTTGACACTTTTTGGGGACCAGTGACACTAATACAGTGATCAGTGCTAACAATATGCACTGTACTAATAACACTGACTGGGAAGGGGTTAAACATCTAGAGCAATCAAAGGGTTACCGGTGTCCCTAGCCAGTGTTTTACTATACTGTTAGAGGTGCTTTTACTAGAGGGAGGGATGGAATTTATTCCCTGCTTTTCAGGGACACAAACATCTCTTCTCTCCTGCCAGAACAGTGATCTGCCTTGTTTACATAGGCAGATCGCAGTTCTGTCTCTCTGCCTCACGATTAGAGTTGAGCGGACACCTGGATGTTTGGGTTCGACAGGTTCGGCCGAACTTCGGAAAAAAGTTCGGGGTTGGGGACCGAACTTTAACCCCATTGAAGTCAATGGGGACCCGGACTTCTAAGGACTAAAAAGGCTCTAAAAAAGTCATGGAAAGGGCTAGAGGGCTGCAAATGGCAGACAAATGTTGTTAAGAGCATGGCAAGTGCTCTGCAAACAAATGTGGATAGGGAAATAACTTAAAATAACATAAAAAAAATAAAAAAATATGCTGGAGGCCCCCTTTTCAGCAGAAGAGGTACGGGAAGTCATTAAGAACCTCAGAAACTCAACGGCACGATGCCACACATATGGTGGGAATGCCCCAGAATATGCCCTTTCTGGAATAAATTATTCAATTTAATGGATAAGCTAGTGGGAAAATAAAATACTTTGAAATAAAAATGTAGCGGGGTGCTAAATTTAACGGAAGTGTTTGAGTGGTAAATAGGCTCAAACACCCTAATTCTGTAGGATTCATGGACCATTTTGTCCTCGGCTGACAGTATTGGTGTGCAGTTCCCTGCGGCCTACAGGTGGCGCTGCCATGGTAGGCTAGGGTTGAACCGCCGATACAGTGCTGTGCCTTTTGTGTCCCCTCTTGGCAGTAGTACAGCGGGGCGGGGAACCTGCTGTGCATGCCGGGAGAGCATATAAAAGGGGCAGACCTTTGGCCTGGGGGCTGATGTCCAGTGGGGTCCACGCCCAGGTGCCTTCGGCCTGGGTGCATGTGTTCCTGTTCCATCTCGGGTACCTTTAGCCCGGGGTGAGGTATTATCCTGGAGTTCCTGCTGCCCTGGGTATGGAGGCCTAGGTGCGGGAGTAAAGCCTGCAGTCCAGAGCCTTCGTCTGGAGTCCGCTAAGGGTCGAGGAGTCTTAGGGTGCCGCCTCGTGTAGGGGACCATGTTCCAGGGAAGGGAGGATCATTCTGATGGACCGATGCGGGAGTCACGGTGAAGGAAGGGTCTGTTGACTCCCTGGAGAGATGTCTTCCCCTTGATATGGGCTAGGTTCGTAGAAGGAGAAGCTCAAGGTCATCTTGACTGTATCAGAGACCTTATTCACCCGGCCCGTGGCAGGGGCCTTATACACCCTGGTCTGTGGCAGAGACCAAAGTTCTCCAGGTCCGTGGCAGGGGCCTTGTACACCCGGTCTGTGGCAGAGACCAACCTCAAGATCTGTGGCAGAGACCGTGCACCTAAAACTGTTTGAGAATCCTAAGCAGTGAAGTGAATGTGCTACGTTTGTGCCTGGACCTCCTCCACACCTTAAGCTGTCCTGTTTCTTTGCTTTAACCTTTTCTATCCGAGTAGAGTTTATTTTGCCATGAGAGAATAAGAGTTGCAATTTCAGCTGGTGTGGACATTGACTTTACTGGGAATTAAAGGACTTGCCTCTACCTACAGTAGAGGTGAGAATCATCCTCTAGAGGAGTTTTGACTCCGGCTGTGGACACGGCCCGTCAAGTACACCGCTCAACCTCTTTATATAGGAGGGTACGGGCTGGTAGTGCGGTGTGCCTTTCTCCCTCCTGCGAGGAGCCAACAACATAAAGGCAGGTAAGGGGGAAAGGATCTGTGCGCTACAAAAAAATAAAATAAAAATTATAATCTTGACCTAGGAGGACGAGGTCCATATGGAGTAGGAGGTTGAGGTGGCAGTGGATGTGGCTGTGTAGGTGGAAGCGGCAGTGGAGGAGGACGAGGTAGCCAACACTGGTTCAAAAATACAACAATGGCTGGGTAAGGCCGGTGATGTGTCGAATTCTGTCCCCCGTCAAATAGTGTCCACCCTGTACTGTGCTTGCTCAGTATGTAGGACAAGGGGATTTCGAAAATCTCCCAGGTGAAGGCCACACCATCCGTGGTTCAAGCCGAGCCAAGTGAGGCCATGCCCAAAGCGTGGCGATCGAACCGAGCCCGTGAGGGGCCCTGTTACTATGTGCTACCGTATGTCCACTTGGATGGTGGGGCTTGAACCTGCACTCACGGCGCAGGCGCCGTTCATCTTCGGAGATTTTGTGAATCTCCTTGTCCTCTGTACTGCGCAAGCGCTGCGCCTTTGCAGTATGGGCCGGGCACAATCCGATGGCCGGACAGTTTTTGTCACAACACCGGTATACATGTCTATTCTGCAGAAGGTACGGACAAGTCCTGTGGCATCCATGCCTGGTTCATTTTAATGAACGTGAGCTTGTCCACATTGGCTCTGGACAGGCGGCTGCGCTTGTCTGTGATAACGCCCCCTGCCGTGCTAAATACACGTTCAGATAATACACTGGCTGCAGGGCAGGCCAGCACCTCCAAGGCATAAAGGGCAAGCTCAGGCCATGTGCCCAATTTGGAGACCCAGAAGTTAAAGGGGGCAGACCCGTCATCCAGTACGTGTAGGCCTGTGGACACATACTGCTCAACCATGTTGGTGAAATGCTGCCTCCTGCTAAGACGTTCCATCTCAGCTGGTGGTGCTGGTTGTTGTGGCGTGCTGACAAAGCTTTTCCACATTTCAGCCATGCTAACCCTGCCTTCTGAGGTGCCCCGGCTGCGTTGGCGACCTCTTCCTCCTCCTCTGCCTTCGCCTTGTGCTTCCACCGTACGCCCGCTGTCAGGTGGGAATGCCACCAGCAGCGTGTCTACCAGCGTGCGCTTGTACTCTCGCATCTTACGATCCCGCTCCAGTGAGGGAATTAAGGACGGTATGTTGTCCTTGTAATGGGGATCCAGCAGGGTGGCCACCCAGTAATCAGCACCAGTTAAAATGTGGGCAACTCGCGGTCATTGCGGAAACACTGCAGCATGTAATCGCTCATGTGTGCCAGGCTGCCCAGAGGCAAAGAAAAGCTGTCCTCTGTGGGAGGTGTATCGTCTGTGTCCTCTGTATCCCCCCAGCCACGCACCAGTGATGGCCACGAGCTGGTCTGGGTGCCACCCTGCTGTGAAAATGGCTCCTCCTCCTCCTCCTCCTCCATCTCCTCCTCCACCTCGTCATCCTCCAGAACTGTGCCCTTTCTGCCGGACAATTGTGTACCTGGCGTTTGTTGGTGCAGGAACCCACCCTCGTAGCCACTTGTGAAAGACTGCCCTGAAAGCCTTTGAAATGATCCCGCTTCCTCCTCCTCCTCCTCATCCTCCTGTGCCACATCCTCTTCCATCATCGCCCAAAGCGTTTTTTCAAGGAGGCATAGAACTGGGATAGTAACGCTGAGAACGGCGTCATTGGCACTGGCCATGTTGGTGGAGTACTCGAAACAGCGCAACAAGGCACACAGGTCTCGCATGGAGGCCCAGTTATTGGTGGTGAAGTGGTGCTGTTCCGCAGAGCGACTCACGCGTGATTGCTGCAGCTGAAACTCCACTATCGCCTGCTGCTGCTCGCACAGTCTGGCCAGCATGTGCAAGGTGGAGTTCCACCTTGTGGGCACGTCACATATGAGGCGGTGAGCGGGAAGGCCGAAGTTACTCTGCAGCGCTGACAGGTGAGCAGCAGCAGGGTGAGAACGCCGAAAGTGCGCACACACAGCCCGCACTTTCTGCAGCAGCTCTGGCATATTGGGGTAATTTTTAAGGAACCTCTGGACCACCAAGTTCAGCACAAGCGCCAGGCAAGGGATGTGCGTCAAACCGGCTAGGCCCAGAGCTGCTACGAGATTTCGCCCATTATCGCACACCACCAGGCCGGGCTTGAGGCTCACTGACAGCAACCACTCATTGGTCTGTTGTTCCATGTCCCTCCACAACTCCTGCGCGGTGTGGGGTTTTTCCCCCAAACAGGAAAGTTTTAAAACTGCCTGCTGTCGTTTACCCCTGGCTGTGCTGAAGTTGGTGGTGAAGGTGTTACGCTGACCGGATGAGGAGGCGGTAGAGGATGAGGAAGCGGAGTAGGAGGAGTTAGCAACAGGAGGCAAACTGAAGCGCCCTGCAATCCTCGGTGGTGGAAGGACATGCGCCAAACTGCTATCTGCCTCAGGCCCAGCCGCCACTGCATTTACCCAGTGTGCTGTTAGGGAGATATAACGTCCCTGACCGTGCTTACTGGTCCACGCATCCGTAGTTAGGTGGACCTTGCCACAGATGGCGTTGCGCAGTGCACACCTGATTTTGTCCCCCACTTGGTTGTGCAGGGAAGGGATGGCTCGCCTGGAAAAGTAGTGGCGGCTGGGCACGACGTACTGTGGGACAGCCAATGCCATCAGGCTTTTAAAACTCTGCGTCTCCACCAGACGGAATGACAGCATTTCAAAGGCCAGGAGTTTTGAAATGCTGGCATTCAGGGCCAGGGATCGCGGGTGGCTAGGGGGGTACTTCCTCTTCCGCTCCAATGTTTGGGAGATAGAGAGCTGAACGCTTCCATGGGACATTGTGGAGATGGTTGGTGACCCAGGTGGTAGTGTTGCTGGCAGATCCTCTGTTTGCGGGGTGGCAGGTGCCACTGTCACTACAGAGGTGGATGAAGAGGCCGAGACTGCAGCAGAAGAGGAAGCAGGAGGAGCCAGAGACCTTTCTTGGTTTTTGAGGTGTCTACTCCACTGCAGCTCGTGCTTTGCACTTAGATACCTGGTCATGCAGGTTGTGCTCAGGTTGAGAACGTTTATGCCTCACTTCAGGCTCTGATTGCACAGCGTGCAAACCACTCGTGTCTTGTATCAGCACATTGTGTGAAGAACTGCCACGCTAGGGAACTCCTTGGACCTGGCTTTGGTGTGCTCGGTCCCTTGCTGCGTTGGGCAGTAGCAGACATACTGTCTAGGGGACGGACGCTCCGCTTTTGCACCCTGCTCCCTCTTCTGCTGTGCTGGTGGCTCTGTGCGACCACCGCCTCTTCCTCCAAACTACACTGGTCACCTGCATAACGTTGATTCCATGTGGGGTCGAGGACCTCATCGTCCTCCACATTATCTTCCACCCAGTCTTCACCCCTGCCCTCCTTGTCTGTCTGCACAATTGCGAAAGCAGCAGCAGTTGGCACCTGTGTTTCGTCATCATCCGAGACATACTGCAATGGTCCTCCCATGTACTCATCATGAAACATAAGTGGTTGGGCATCGGTGCACTCAATCTCTTCCACTTCTGGGGCAGGGCTAGGTGGATGGCCCTGGGAAACCCTGCTAATAGAGTCATCGAAAAGCAGAAGAGACTGCTGCATGATTTGGGGCTCAGACTGCTTGGCTGATTTGCAAGGGGGTGAGGTGAAAGACTGATGGACATGGGTTTCAGGTGCCAACTCTGATCTTTCATCAGAAGAGTGGGTGGGAGACAATGTGAAGGAACCCGAGGCACTGTCAGCAACCCAATCTACTATCGCCTGTACTTGTCCTGGCCTAAACATTCGTACAGCCTCATTAGGCGCGACAAAATACCGCCGCAGGCTCGGTCGCCTACTCGCACCTGAGGAAGGTGTTTCACTTGTGCGTGTATCTGGCACAGATCCACCACGTCCTCTCCCTGCAACAGGAGCTCCACCAGCAGCACCACGACCGGGGCCACCACGTCCCTTTGACCTTCTCCTCATATTTTCCAAATTTAGGATCTTGCCCTAAATGGGTGTTTTTGGAAGAGCAGAACACACCCACAGTACGTAACCGCTGAATCGCACAGATACAGAACTGCAGAAAATGCTATTCAAAAAAATTTTTCTTTTTTTAGTATAGAACAGTAGAAGAAAACTATTTAGAAATTGTTTATTTCACACACCTCCAAATATGTATAACACACTGCAAACTATTTTTTGTGCCCCTAAACTGCGTTTTTTGGAAGAGCAGAACACACCCACAGTACGTAACCGCTGAATCGCACAGCTACAGAACTGCAGAAAATGCTATTCAAAAAAATGTTGTTTTTTTAGTATAGCACAGTAGGAGAAAACTATATAAAAAATTGTTTATTTCACACACCTCCACATATGTATAACACACTGCAAACTATTTTTTGTGCCCCTAAATGGCGTTTTTTGGAAGAGCAGAACACACCCACAGTACGTAACCGCTGAATCGCAGAGCTACAGAACTGCAGAAAATGCTATTCAAAAAAAATGTTGTTTTATTAGTATAGCACAGTAGGAGAAAACTATATAGAAATTGTTTATTTCACACACCTCCACATATGTATAACACACTGCAAACTATTTTTTGTGCCCCTAAATGGCGTTTTTTGGAAGAGCAGAACACACCCACAGTACGTAACCGCTGAATCGCACAGCTACAGAACTGCAGAAAATGCTATTCAAAAAAAAAATTGTTTTTTTAGTATAGCACAGTAGGAGAAAACTATATAGAAATTGTTTATTTCACACACCTCCACATATGTATAACACACTGCAAACTATTTTTTGTGCCCCTAAATGGCGTTTTTTGGAAGAGCAGAACACACCCACAGTACGTAACCGCTGAATCGCACAGCTACAGAACTGCAGAAAATGCTATTCAAAAAAAATGTTGTTTTTTTAGTATAGCACAGTAGGAGAAAACTATATAGAAATAGTTTATTTCACACACCTCCACATATGTACAACATACTGCAAACTATTTTTTGTGCCCCTAAATGGCGTTTTTTGGAAGAGCAGAACACACCCACAGTACGTAACCGCTGAATCGCAGAGCTACAGAACTGCAGAAAATGCTATTCAAAAAAAATGTTGTTTTTTTAGTATAGCACAGTAGGAGAAAACTATATAGAAATTGTTTATTTCACACACCTCCACATATGTATAACACACTGCAAACTATTTTTTGTGCCCCTAAATGGCGTTTTTTGGAAGAGCAGAACACACCCACAGTACGTAACCGCTGAATCGCACAGCTACAGAACTGCAGAAAATGCTATTCAAAAAAAATGTTGTTTTTTTAGTATAGCACAGTAGGAGAAAACTATATAAAAAATTGTTTATTTCACACACCTCCACATATGTATAAGACACTGAAAACTATTTTTTGTGCCCCTAAATGGTGTTTTTTGGAAGAGCAGAACACACCCACAGTACGTATCCGCTGAATCGCAGAGCTACAGAACTGCAGAAAATGCTATTCAAAAAAAATGTTGTTTTATTAGTATAGCACAGTAGGAGAAAACTATATAGAAATTGTTTATTTCACACACCTCCACATATGTATAACACACTGCAAACTATTTTTTGTGCCCCTAAATGGCGTTTTTTTGGAAGAGCAGAACACACCCACAGTACGTAACCGCTGAATCGCACAGCTACAGAACTGCAGAAAATGCTATTCAAAAAAAATGTTGTTTTTTTAGTATAGCACAGTAGGAGAAAACTATATAAAAAATTGTTTATTTCACACACCTCCACATATGTATAAGACACTGAAAACTATTTTTTGTGCCCCTAAATGGTGTTTTTTGGAAGAGCAGAACACACCCACAGTACGTATCCGCTGAATCGCAGAGCTACAGAACTGCAGAAAATGCTATTCAAAAAAAATGTTGTTTTATTAGTATAGCACAGTAGGAGAAAACTATATAGAAATTGTTTATTTCACACACCTCCACATATGTATAACACACTGCAAACTATTTTTTGTGCCCCTAAATGGCGTTTTTTTGGAAGAGCAGAACACACCCACAGTACGTAACCGCTGAATCGCACAGCTACAGAACTGCAGAAAATGCTATTCAAAAAAAAATTAGTTTTTTTAGTATAACACAGTAGGAGAAAACTATATAGAAATTGTTTATTTCACACACCTCCACATATGTATAACACACTGAAAACTATTTTTTGTGCCCCTAAATGGCGTTTTTTGGAAGAGCAGAACACACCCACAGTACGTAACCGCTGAATCGCACAGCTACAGAACTGCAGAAAATGCTATTAAAAAAAATGTTGTTTTTTTAGTATAGCACAGTAGGAGAAAACTATATAGAAATTGTTTATTTCACACACCTCCACATATGTATAACACACTGCAAACTATTTTTTGTGCCCCTAAATGGCGTTTTTTGGAAGAGCAGAACACACCCACAGTACGTAACCGCTGAATCGCAGAGCTACAGAACTGCAGAAAATGCTATTCATAAAAAATGTTGTTTTTTTAGTATAGCACAGTAGGAGAAAACTATATAGAAATTGTTTATTTCACACACCTCCACATATGTATAACACACTGCAAACTATTTTTTGTGCCCCTAAATGGCGTTTTTTGGAAGAGCAGAACACACCCACAGTACGTAACCGCTGAATCGCAGAGCTACAGAACTGCAGAAAATGCTATTCAAAAAAAAATTGTTTTTTTAGTATAGCACAGTAGGAGAAAACTATATAGAAATTGTTTATTTCACACACCTCCACATATGTATAACACACTGCAAACTATTTTTTGTGGCCCTGAATGGCTCTTTTTGCAAGCGTACATTAAAGTGCAAATTTTTTTTTCTTTTTTTTTTTGCCCTAAACGGGTCTTTTTTGCACGAGCAAAAAAAAATGCAATTTTTTTATTTTTTTTGCCCTATGGGTCTTTTGGAAAAGAGCACAATAAAGTGCCTTTTTTTTCCCCCCTAAATGGATCTTTTTCAAAGAGCAGAATACACCCACAGTATGGAAATGGTGTATCTTTCAACTTAATATATGCAGTGCTGGTGCACTGAGCTTGCAGATAAAAGTTAGATTTTCTCTGACACTGGGCTCATGGCAGTGTAAAAAGACTGTGCACTGCAACACAAACAGGTAAACCTATGCAGATCGCTGATTTTAAACCTATATAATAAATCTCTTTCCCTGAAAGCACCAACAGGAACCTGGCCCTACACTACACTATCTCTCTATCTTTTCCCTCAGATTGCAGAATCAGGACTACCCCATGTATTTTACAATCTCTCCCTATTAGCAACAGCAGCAGCCAAGATCCTCTCCCTATCTATTCTGAAGCAGAGTGACGTGTGTGCTGTGTGCCTCTAGCTTATATAGAAGCTGGGTCACATGTTGCACTGACCAATCACAGCCATGCCATTAGTAGGCATGGCTATGATGGCTTCTAAGGGCACACCAGCTAATCAAAAGGTGATTGGCTGGCCCCTGAAGCATTTCTAACTGCGTAATTAGATTGCCGAACCCGAACCCGGACTTTTGCGCAAAGTCCGGGTTCGGGTTCGGGAAAAAGCGGGGTTCGGGAAATGTGTAATCACAGCGGGAGCAACCAACCAGTGGCGCGCATGCGTGCCCCCTACCAGGAAGTGACGAATCACGTATATGTACAGGTGCCACCCTGTGGCAGTAAGAATGCTATTGGGGGGACCTAAAGTGGTTACATTTAGTTATTTTTATTTAGTTTTATTTAGTTCTGTTAAAAATAATATATCACTAAACAGAAAGTTTGTTTTTATCACTTTTTTTATGGTGGGTCTGGATCAGCTTTTTATTTCCTAATTCCCATGCAGCTCTGCAGAAACTCTTCTTTAGCTTTGCCTGTGCCTTGGAATGATGTTACTTGTTATGTAAAAAATGTGGAAACAATGTGTTTACATTCTTTGCTACACAACGTTCTTATAAAGTGGTGTGTAGCTGGATCCAAAAACCAGGAGCTAACTGTTGCAGTTCCTGGGCTTTACACTAAGGCCCCTTTCACACTGGGGCGGGCAGGAGCGGTGGCGGTATAGCAGCGCGATTTTCGGCGCTGCTATACCGTCGTTCTTACCGCGGTATGCGGTCGCTAGGGGGGTAAATTTAACCCCCGCTAGCGGCCGCTAGCGGCCGAAAAAGGGTTAATACCGCCCGCAAACCGCGGCTATTGCCGCGGTTTGCGGGCGGTATTACCGCGCTGTCCCATTGATTTCAATGGGAGACCGCGGTAAAGGAGCGGTGTACACACCGCTCCTTTACCGCTGTAAAGAAGTGGCTAGCAGGACTTTTGGAGCGGTCCTGCTAGCGCACCGCTTCAGTGTAAAAGCCTTCGGGCTTTCACATTGAAGGCTAAAGGGCATGATTTTTTCATGCGGTATAATAGCGCTAATATTAGAGCTAAACCGCATGAAAAACGCCCCAGTGTGAAAGGGGCCTTATGCTAGTATAATAAAATATAATAAAACAAAATCAAATCCTGCGCAGACCTGGCTGTGCTCTGCTTACATCTCAGTTGTGACTAGTGCTGGTAAAGTTTTAAAAGAGATGTATGTTTTTTTTTGTTTTGTTTTTTAAGAATCATACTTACCTAGGTGGATTGCATTGCACTTCTAACACTGAGAAGCAAGTGATCTAACACCGCCGGTCAGTCAGCGGCTCTTTGCTCTGCCCCCCCCCCCCCATACTCACTGGAGTGCTGGGCTGTGGAGGGGGCGGGAGCGGCCGGCTCAGGTTCCCAGCGGCTTGCTGACAGGCCGAGCCGAGAGCCGGTCCAGGCACGTGGGCGGATCCCGACTCCATTGTCATGATCTTGCCCGAGCTTGGACCAGCTCTGTGAAAATAGGTCACAGCAGTACAGAACGATGTGCACTCCTGTGATCCGCAGGAGAAGTACAGCCATACAAGCTTTGGCTGTACTTCTCCTTTAAGCAGTGGCAGTTCTGTGTGATTCCCATGATTTAAAAAAGCGAATGAGAACTAGTTGAATCTATGTTTTATTCTGACACAAGTGGTAATTGTAAACCTAATGAACTGATTTGATTGCAAACGTTCATTCAAATAAATTTTTTGGCAATAAAATAGAATCTTATTGTTTACAACTTTCTTTTGTTGATGATAAATATAAATCAACGCCGCCTAATCTTTCCTTATTTATTCATCATCTGCAATAAGCATCACAGCTTTCCCATATGTATGCCCTTGATTTCCCATCAAGTGTACGCAATTTCTAAAAAGAGCTCATGCTTATATGAATGTGTGTGAATGGGCAATGATCCATCTGTGTGTCATAAAGATGAGTCTAATGTATGACCGACTTGTTCCTTCAGAACATCTCTCCAAGAAGACAACAGGCAGCTTTGTGCTGGAAGATGCAAGTTTTCCATATGGAGATGTGGGGGAGAGAACCTAGGGCACAGTGACATCACAGCAAAGAATACATTGGAGAATTGTATTTATTTGTGTAACAGAAAGCAGTATACACATGTAGAGGGTGCTACACACAGCTTCGCCTTTAGCGGAAAATGTACTATGTTCAACCGCAAAACAAGTTAATTGTAAATAGACTACTTAGCTAGTGCCAGACACAGTACCAATCTAACACAATGGCCTTGGATATTAAACAGTCATACTGTAAATACTGTTAATGCCAGATACTTTAACTTCAGTTTGTAAAATACGGTGCACAGTAGCAAAGAAGCTGTTTTTACAATAGCATTCTAACATAAGCCCTTACAGTATGCGTTCTGCACTGTCTTAGCTGATAAAGAAAAAGAACAAAGGTAACAAGATTAAGACTAATGCCGCGTACACAAGAAAACCGTGGATTTTTTTCCAACTGAATTTTGGCTCAAACTTGTGTTGCATACACACGGTCACACAAATCTTGTCGGAAATTCCGAAGGTCAAGAACGTGGTGACGTACAAGACGTACGACGAGCCGAGATCAATTAAGTTCAATAGGCAGTTTGGCTCTTCTGCTTGATTCTGAGCATGCTTGTTTTTTTGCGCGTCGGAATTACATACAGAAGATCGGAATTTCCGAAAGGAACTTTTTCCGTTTAAAAAATAGAGAACCTGCTCTCAATCTTTTGTTGGCAGAAATTCCGACAGGAAATGTCCGATGGAGCCTACACACGGTCGGAATTTCCGACCAAAAGCTCACATCGGACATTTTTTGTCGGAATTTCCGATCGTGTGTACGTGGCATAAGAGCCCCTTTACAATTGTCTGGTGCATTACTGCACAGTAACATGCATTGCCGCAAGGCAGTCCATTAATTTTTAATTGACTGGTGATACACCACACCACAATGCACCTAAAACTAAATACATAATTTTTTTATTAAACACATTATTCCACAATGGTTCTCATCTGAGCATTGCATTGCACGGCAAAGCACACATGCTGGGGAGCATTTTTAAGATGCATTGAGTATGTTATAGGTGCACCCCAATGACTTGGTAGCCAACACAGCTGGGCAAACCCTTCTTTCAAACACATTTATAAGGGGCTGGATGACATTCATTGAACTCTTGTTTTTTGTTTGTTTGAGGACTCTTCTACCTCCCCAAGCCAAGGTCCAGACATAGAGAACTTCTTTCAGCCTGCCCATCCAGTCTTTGATAATTTTTTTCTCAAATCTCCAAGCAGGGCCACGTGGCTGTGCGAGCCATTAAGTCAAATTCTCATTACGTATGCCCAGTTAGTATGGCAGTAATACATTTTTAACTTTACTCATGTTCCTTGGCCCATTGCCTCATTCCCATCTTCAGTGCTGAAGGAGTAACAAAATGTCCATATGGAATTGTTGCAGTAAAAAAAATAACTTTACTGATATAAGAATGAGTTTAAGAAGTAAAATCAGTGCTTATCAGTTTGAAGGTTGTGTAGAAATATTGCATTGGGTTGCTTTCACCACAGTTTCTTTAACTCAGCATTTTCCAGTTACACACTTCACTTCTCATTAAAACAGTAAGGGTTCCCAATGGGACAACCACTCCATCCCTGAGGAGTATAAATAACAAAATTGCTCGGAGACATGACAACTGCTTGTGTGACTCCAAGACAGGATAATGAGTCCTGCCCCCATCATATCTCCCCTGCTCTTTCTCCATAAATATTGCACTGCAGAGGTGTAACTAGTAGGCTTGTGCAATTCGTTTCGTAACGAATCGAAATTCGTCCGAATTTAGCAACGTTCGGACACATTCGAATTTCCGAACAAAGCAATTATGAATAAAACCGAATCCGAAATAAATTATACCGCAAATAGCGAATGCCCGAATGTCTTCGGCATAATTTGTTATGAAAAAAGTTACGAATGTACGAATCCATACGAAGCACAATAACACACTGCTCTGCTCTCTGCTTCTCCCTCACCGTGCTGAACTCCCTCTCAAAATGGTGTACAGGGGCGGAGGCTAAAGCCGCATGTAAAAAACGAAAGTAAAATATGAGATTTCTAATCCATTCGAAGCACAATAACACTCTGCTCTGCTCTCTGCTTCTCCCTCACCGTGCTGAACTCCCTCTCAAAATGGTGTACAGGGGCGGAGGCTATAGCCGCATGTAAAAAACGAAAGTAAAATACGAGATTTCGAATCGTTACAAATAACCGCTATGTATTTAGAAAAGTACAAATCCATTCGAAGCACATTAGGCATAATAGGCAGCGTCGTCGTGAGAGAGGCACAGAAAATTACGAATCAACAAACCCAAAAAAAGTTACGAAAGTAGGAGTTGTGTCCAGAATCAACGAAAAACAATGTACTCTACCGAAAGTACGAATTATAAATCAACTAAAAATTCAACAAAAAATGTCGCTTGCGAAAATACGAATTAGTCCCAACACGAAAAATCCCATCTAGCAAAATTACGAATGATTACGAATCAACAGGACCGAAAAAAAACGAATCGAAACTAACCAAATTTTTCCGTTGTGCACAAGAAACAAACCGAAACTAAACAAATTTTTCCGTTGTGCACAAGTCTAGTAACTAGGACCTTCAGGGCCCTGGTGCAAGAAACCCCTTGACCTCCCAGCCTGTGCCTTTTTCTCTGAGCCAAGAACCCTTCCCACTGATCCCAGGACCCTTAAATTCCATTGCGGGGCCCTTAATTACGTTCCCGCAGCGGATTCCTTTCACAGGTTCTGCAGTGGGCCCCCTTCCTGCCATCTTCGCCCCCCCCCCCCCACTGTGATGGAACACTAGGGCCCAGTCGCAAGTGTGGCCTTTGCAACCCTGGTAGTTCAGCCAGTGGTGTCATTATGTGGGAGACCATGTCAATGGGTACAATATTACTCATGCAAAAACCCTCTGAATAACCATTCATGCCAGAGAAAGATCTAAACAGATAGTTTTTTTTAATGATTATGGCTATACTTCCAAAAAAGACTAGGACCGAATCAAGAATCTCTCAACTATGAACAAGCTTACATATTTAGCTTATACGAGCTGCTCTAAATCAGAGGTCCCCAAACCTTCTAAACAAAAGTCCAGGTTACTGTCTTTCAGACTTTAAGGTGGTCACACTATGTTCAATGGGACAAAAAATGAAATAGCGCAAATGGTTGGTATGAGCAGGAATAGTGCCCAATCGTATGAGTGAGAGGAATTATGCGTTATCGTTGGTGTCAGTGGAATGAATAATGCCACAGCCAGGGCCGATCCTAGGGTCACAGGCGCCTGGGTGCAGAAATATTTCTGGCGCCCCCACATGGGCGTGGTCATCTTACTAACTCCTTCACTAGGGAGTGTTTGTTACCCTGGAATCCTCCCACGATCTCTTAACAATAAGCAAATACAGGAATGGGGGTCTCTCTGATGGACACAGAGAGGGCCACTGTTAGAAAGAGGCCCCATTAGAGACTACAATGGGGTCTAATGGATCCTGGAGGTGGGTCGATCTAACAGAGGCCCTCTCTGTTACCATTTGAGAGTCTCTAAATAGAAAGAGTCCCCTCCAGGAGCCATGAGAGATTACAATAGAGTGTCACTGAACAATAGTAAAAATAAAGAACATTATATTAATCTTTGATGCCCAGGCCCAGCCCTAGAAGACTTCACTTACCTTAATGTATACTGGGGCTGGCTCCTGCTTCTCCTGGGGGCTAGCTGCTGCTCCTGATTCCTGGCTGCTGGTCCTGATTCCTGGCTTCTGGGGCTGGGCTGCTGGTCCTGGGCCCTGGCTGCTGGGTCCGGGGCCTGTCTGCTGGGGCCTGGCTGTTGGGGCCTGGCTGCTGAGGCCTGGAATCTGGCTGGTCTCATTTCTCAAGGCAGTTCTTTGCCCAGTTCTACTTCAACTAAAGATCTCATCCAGATAAGATAGCTTACTGTTTTCCTGGACAGGGAACTTTGTCTCACCCCTGTTGTGGTGGCTGCAATCTCCAGTGTTAACCCGGGGCAGGTTATTCCTACCTCACAATTATGCAGTTCTCACCACAGAAGTAAGTCTCTGCGGCTGGAACTGCGTTCTGAGCCAGTAGAGGGCCATTGGACACAGGACAAATTCAGACTGCCTGACAACTTGCCTAAATAAGAGCCAAAGGGCTTTCTCTGATGCACAGAGCCCATCACTTGTATGGTTATCCCGCAAAACTTCAGTCTAACAGTGTCAATAGTGCCCTATATTTGGCATCAATGGGAGGAATAGTGCCCCGTCATTGGTGTCAGTGGAAGGAATAGTGACCCATCATTGGTGTCAGTGGGAGAAATACTGCCCCATTATTGGTATCAGTGGGAGGAATACTGCCCCATTATTGATATCAGTGGGAGGAATACTGTCCCATTATTGGTATCAGTGGGAGGAATAGTGCCCCATCATTGGTGTCAGTGGAAGGAATAGTGCCCCATCATTGGTGTCAGTGGGAGGAATACTGCCCCATTATTGGTATCAGTGGGAGGAATAGCGTCCCATCATTGGTATCAGTGGGAGGAAAAATGTCCCATCATTGGTATCAGTGGGAGGAATAGTGTCCCATCATTGGTATCAGTGGGAAGAATAGTGCCCCGCCCATCGTTGGAGCACAGGTGTGTCAGGAGGAAGGTGCCTCTGAAGCTGCTCTGTGAGAAGGGAGTGGTGGTGAAATCTCTCCCAGCTCCCTGGCCCCCTTTCTGGGGAGGCCATGGAGACCAGCGGGGCTTCTCCTGCTGGAGGCTCCCAGCCATCTCCTGGGCCGTCGGGTGACATGCCATCCTCTGCACAAGCTGATCTTTCTACCCCTGGTGAGGATGAAGGCTCGGAGGCCATTTGGGAGCGAGTGGTGGCGGGGATTAAGGTCCTGAACAGGGAGAGGGACAAGCTGTACAAGCTGAGAGTGGAGCTGAAGCGCCTGCGAAGGCAACGTGAGGGCTTACATAGCCAGAAACGGGGATCCATGGATCCGGAAATCCTCCTGGCCAAGGTCCGTGTGGATCATCAGGAGACCATCGTGGCCATGATGGAAGGCAGAAATGGGCCCTTCAAAGAGAAGTTTTGCAACGACAAAAGGTTTGCAAGGGTGACAAAGATGGAGGTGGAGGAGGAGGAGACCCCCAGTTCTGCCCCCCTGCCCCCCCCCCAGGGAGAGGTAAGCAGCCCCATGCCTTCCCAGGACTCGGGAGGCATGCTAAGGGCCATCCAGGTAATGGAGTCTCCTATGCGGAGAGATCAGATGATATTTAATGAGGAAGACATTACTGATGATGTGCCTGATAAAGTAAAGCCTGCTAAATCCCATGTTGTGGATAAGACTGTTTTTGTTCCTTTCAACACTGTGACTGACAATGTGCCTAATGACAATCAGACTGCTAGTCCTGTGTGCAGCAATGTTGTGCCTGCTGAGGCTGCAATGCAGCAAGAGTCAGGCCTCGTACACACGACCGAGTTTCTTGGCAAGAACCAGCAAGAAACTTGCTGGCAGAGATGTCTTGCCGAGAAATTCGTTTGTGTGTATGGTTTCTCGTCGAGAAAACCGACAAGTAACCTCAACGAGAAAATAGAGAACCTGCTCTCTATTTTCTCGTCGAGATTCTCGTCGGCATGTTTCTCGACGAGAAAAGTGAGTGTGTGTACACTTACCTGTCCTCCCGGAAGCCCGCGCATGTTCGAAATGAATTCGACGCATGCGCGGTAGCTTCCTAGGCATACGTAGGGTATACCAAGATGGCGGCGACGGCATCGAATTTGACGAGCGCACGCTCGTCGTAGTCGATGACGTCACCGCGTACGCTCCATTCAAAGAACCGCGGGTTCTTTGAATCGAGCGTGTGTACACTCGGCCGGGACAATTTTCTTGTCCAAGAATCTCGTCGAAAAAAACGACATGTTTTTTTCGACGAGAATCTCGGCCGTGAGTAAGAGGCCTTATGCCCCATACACACGATCGTTTTTCTTGCCATTTTTTTTCTTGCCGTTTTTCACGTCGTTTTTTTTCATGTTTCCTCTCAAGCCTGTCTTGCGTACACACGATCATTTAAAAAAACGATCAAGCAAAGCGCAGTGATGTACAACACGTACGACGTCACTATAAAGGGGAAGTTCCGTTCGAATGGCGCCACCCTTCATGTTAGTAAAGTTTGTTGAGCGACGATTCGCTCTTTTCAGTCTCGTGCTTTTCAGTCCGTGACTGCGTGACGAATGTGCTATCTCCATTACGAACGCTAGTTTTACCAGAACGAGCGCTCCTGTCTCATACTTGATTCTGAGCATGCGCCTTTTTTTTCACGTCGTTAAAGCATACACACTATCGTTTTTCACGTCGTTAAAAAAAACTACATGAAAAACGACGTGAAAAAAGAGAGCATGTTCGAAATTTTTAATGGCCGTTTTTCACGTCGTTAAAAATGCTCTGGAGCCTACACACGATCATTTTTAATGGCCATTTTTTTTAATGGCATTTTTAACGGCATGAAAAACGATCGTATGTATGGGGCATTACATTTAAAAAATGTCATTTTTGTGGATGGACTGCAGGTGTCAGCACAGCCCATTAACCCTTCTTTGGCTGAGTCCAAAGCTGTTTGCCCCACTGCTGCTGAGGACTCTACAGTGCAGCATCAGGAGACAACTGGTATTGCAGCAACTGTGACCATTCCTGATGGGAATTTGAATAGTTCTGTGACTGATAACAATCACCCCAGTACCAGTGTGATGAACAATCCTGCTACAGATCCTGCCATTTCAGTTCATACAGTTGATGATAATAATAATAATAATAATATGTTAGAAGGCTGGCCGCAGGCTAGCCTGAATTTGTAGGAGGAGTCTGGGGGCTATTTATCCCCCCTCCTCTCTCCTCTCTTGCGTCGGCGGGGTTTCTGGGTCACAGCTGATGACGTCATTTCCGGGTTCCGCGTCACTTCCGCTTTCTACACTGTGCAGCGGTCGGCTGCAGGCGTCGTGGCTGGCTTTCTCCTCTCAGGGCTCATGCCGGGTTTCATTCAGGGTGGACGTTCGCCCGCCCGCCACTGCTACCGCATGGCTCACGCCGGGCTTCAGAGGGGGGGCCACCCACTCGCCTGCTTCACTTCCCGGGCTCACGCTGTCAGTATCGGAGGGAAGGCCGCCTGCTCTCTTTCTCCCCACACTCGAACCGGGCGACGTGGGGGGCGCGCGCTCACTCCTTCCGCTCATACCTCCCGCTCGCCTGCTCATTTCCTCCCTGTGTGCGCGTAAGGTAAGGGGGGGGTTGCTGGTTTGTCGGCGGTTGAAGTCTCGTGGCAGTCCCCCTCCCTGTGCTTACGCCGGGCATCTGCAGGGGGGGGGGGCGCCCGCCCGCCTACCTACCGGTATCTTTGTGGGGGGGGGTGTCATGCCCGTACGCACGCCGGCCTCCTTGCAGGGACGACCGCTCGTCACCCGCTCCTCCTGGGGGGGGCCTTAGCTGTGAGAGCTGGGGCCCCTCCATCCACCCTCCCTCTCCTCTGGGTTCACTCTAGGCGTTCGGGGTTCCATGGTAACCGCCCGCCTGCTTCCCCTAGTACTCACGCCGGAGGGGGGGGGCCATCCACCCTCCAGCATTGCCAGGGCTCCATCTCGTCCGGCTCCGGCCCACCCGGTCAGCCGCCTATTTCTCCCGGAGCTCTGAGCAGCAGCACGCTCAGCTGAGAGTCTGGTGCTGTGGGTGGTTCACCTCTCCGGTTTCTTTGTGCCCCCAGTGTCGTGGGGGCCGCCCGCTCCTCATGGGGGGGTGCCGTCCGTCCGTCCGTCGTCCTCCTACCCGTCCTCCTGCTTCATCCCACCGGCTTCGTGGGGGGGGCTGCCCGCCCGCTTCTCCCGGCGCTCATGGGGGGGGGGGCGTCCACACACTCCTCTGGGCTCCCGCTGGTTGGAGGCCGCCCACCTGCTTCTCCTGGTTCTCGCGCCGGGGCAGGGGGGGCATCCATCCACTTTCCCAGGGCTCAGTTTGCATCATGGGGGGGGTCATCTGCTTTTCCTGGAGCTCAGAGCAGCAGCACGCTCAGCCAGGAGTCTGGTGCTGGTGGTTTCTCCTCTCCGGTTTGTTCATTATGCTGGTTGGGGGGGGGGGGGGTCACTCCGGATGCCTCTCCGCCAGGGTAGGGAGGGTAGTGAAGGAGGGGGGTCTGCCCACTGCAGTTCGTCCTTCCTGGGGGCACCACTGTTTAGGTGTCAGTATTTCTTGTGCTTCAGTCTAACATGTATTTCGCCTGTTGTTTTTCTCCCGGTGCTTCCAGTGCTCAGAGTGGCAGCACGGTCGGCCGGGAGTCGGTGGTGGTTCACCGCACCAGAGGAGGAGGACACCCGTCAGATGGTGAGTATGCCACATGGTGTATTGTTCGGGCCGCATCATACAGGAGGTCGCACCCCACTGTCGTTGCTTTGTTTTGTCATTGTGTTCATCTTTCTGCATCCTCATACGTTTCTATGCATCTATCACTGTACATGTCATGCAGGGGGGGGGGGCGTCTGTGTCAGGGGAGTCTGTCCGCTCACTCCTCCCCTCACTCACTGGACTCCTTCGGCTTATCCTGTTCGCCAGGCAGCATGGGGGGGGGGGGGCGTCAGTTCACCCTTCCCACACCTCCGGGCGCTCACTCCTCTGGGCTCGCTCTGGCTGGCGGCCGCCGTGTGGCGGGGCAGCATGGGAGGGGGACCATCCTCCTACTTATTCCTCCCGGTGCTCACCGGGCAGCAGTGAGGCGGGGGTGGCGGCTTCAGCTGTGGTTACTGGTTTGGATGGGAGAGGGGGGGCGGGGGACTGCTCGCTGCACGGTGGGGTGGCCTTGGCATCCAGACCTTGGTCCAGGTTATCCCATCCCCAGATCCTCAGCTATGTCTGTGAGGATATGCTTGGCTGGGTGTGTCCTGGCATGGCTCGGTGAGCCAGGGGTACAAGCCAGCCGAATCTTAGCGCGGACCCTGTCTACCTTGGGGGTCATTGGTGGTATTGTCTGTTTGCTGGGCTGTTTTGGCGTATGGGGGGCGTCTGTCCACCCACCTCTCCAGGGGTATGCTGGGGGGGGGGCTGTCCACCATTGCTCCAGGGTCACCCTAGCAGCTTGGGAGGGGTTGGCTACCCACGTCTCCACGGGTCACGTCTGGCAGTTTTCAGTGCGTTATTCTGGGGGTGTCCTGACTTGGCTCTTCGAGCCGGGGTGGGGCTAGCCAGCCGTAGCTTGCTCTTGTATCCAGTCTACCTTGGGGTCTCTGAGCCAGGGGTGGGGGGATGCTGTTCAGGTAAGGGGGGCTGTTGGTGGAGTAGCTTCACTTCCACGATCGTTCGGGTATTCATGCGTCACGTGGTTTCTGTCTTAGCGGTTCTGGCGGCAGCATGTTGCTGTCAGCGGCCTGTGAGTGTTTTGCTGTCATGGCTTTTCTGGTCATGGCGCGTTCCTGTCGTAGCGTTTTCCTGTCATGGCATTTTCCTGTCAGCTTGTGCAGGTTCTTACTTTCGTAGGTTTCATTGTACTTTTGTAGGTTCTTGCATTCCTGGTTCAGTTGGCTAGGTTTCACATCTCGGTTTCTGTCACGTCTACGGATCCTTACGGGCTCAGGTTTTTTCGTTGGTCTTGTTCTTTGACTACAATCTTCTCGCCCGTTACATTACGTCATACATTTGCATTCGTTTCATTTCATCGGCAGGACTACCCACCACGGTCTGTGGGTACTCAGGTCCTGAGGTTTCAGCTTACACCGGTAGCTGTTTTTCTTCTTCGTTCAGTTCCGTATCATCTTACTTCCGTAGGTTTCTTCGTAGCTTTGTAGGTTCATGCATTCCTGGTTCAGTTGGCTAGGTTTCACATCTCTGTTCTGTCACGTCTACGGATCCTTACGGGCTCAGGTTTTTCGTTGGTCTTGTTCTTTGACCACAATCTTCTCGCCCGTTACGTTACGTCATACGTTTGCATTCGTTTAGTGTCATCTGCAGGACTACCCACCACGGTCTGTGGGTACTCAGGTCCTGAGGGTGCAGTTTCTACGATCTGTCATTATGCAATAGTTTCCTTGCGCTCACTCACATCACACGCCGGGGGGGACGTTTTTTCAGGTTCATTATACTATGGTCCCACCTTCACTGCTTATGTCTTCGCTCGGGGGTTGGTACAGAGGGGGGTTGTGTTCTGTCTTAGCATATTTTACCCCAGCGTGTTTCTGTATAGCAGGTCAGCCAGTCCTAGCGTGTTCTGTCATAACTTGGCGGTGCCGTGCAGTTTCCGCTCGCACCCACAGCCGTTGCAGCGTTTGTTTGTTTTCCTTGTCTCATCACACTTTTCGTTCAGGTTCTTGCATACCGGGGGTAGTTAGCCAGGGTGCGCATCTCAGGATCTGTCACGTCTACAGATCCATACGGGCTGAGGTTTCGTTTTTAATTGGTTGTTGACCACAATCTTCTCGCCTGTATACCATACGTCATACGTGCACGTTCATTCTTACGCCTATACAACCACTACCCACCACGGTCCGTGGGTACATCGGCCCTGAGTGTTTCGTTTTTAATTACCTGTCTCTGCGCGGCAGGTTACTCGGGCTCACTTACTACACACATTTACTACATACTCTAGGGTGGGTTCTGTCATCAGGTTCATTCACGCGCTGAGGTCTGGTCATTTCTGCTCACATCTTGTCCCAGGCAGGTACAGAGGGGTGGTGTCTTGTGTCTGGTTGTCTGTTGTCTTTTCTTTGTATGTTAGGGTTGAGGCAGGCTGCACGTTTCGGCGGCATCACAGGCAGGTTCATCCCTTCCACTCCATGTGGGGGTTTCTGACCAGGGTGGTACTCCGCCGGTGGGGAGTTGGTCGGTCTTGGCCCTGCGTGGCGGTGAGTCATCTCAGGGGTTTCCTTTTTCCAGCCGCTACCGGGTAGGCGGTACCTTTTAGTTGGTTTCCTGTTCTGTCCTAGATACCAGCACGATGCATGCTCTGGGCCGTATTCTTAGCACAGTTGGATGCGGGCCTATCAGGCTCCCCACGGCCTCTCATGTTCACTGGACAGGTTGTATGTGTTCTAACTCTCTTGGGCAGGGTGTCAGCACACCCCAGCTCCTGCATTTCGGCAGGCAGTCCAGCGTCTCCTTGGTTTCTGGTTTGGCAAGCCTTCGGTTCGACAGGCCCAGCCGGTTCTGAGGGGAGCTCACTGTCACTCGGGTAGGTTGGGTCATGCCGTGTCTGGTTCTGTGCGGTCATCGGGGCATACGGTTTCAGCGTGTTGACATCGTCCATCCACTCCTGCAACACTTCTTGCAGGTATCCGGCTCTTAGACCCCCCTTCACTCCTGTCAGTTTGTCCTTTTTGGCATCTATCCCTCTCACGTCCCCTTACCATGTGTGGACGGTTAGGCCAGGGGTTGTAGGTATTCACGGAGATACTCATCTTTCATCCTGGTGGCTGGGCACAACCCTTGCATTATTCCCCGGGGCTCCTCCGGACAGCCCTTGTTCCGTCTCTCCCAAGGGTCCGCTCGCCACTAGTGGTTCGTTCCCAGGTCCATGTTTTCTGGTGTAGGCTTATCCAGTCAGGTACGGGGGAGTCGGTTGGTTTCTGGGCAGGTTTTCAAGTTCTGTCGGATGGGGCCCTTCTAGTCTTCGTTCTTAGGTTGCTGGTTTCTGCGATCGTAACGGATGCTTACCAGTCCCAATCATTGACGTCATCCAGACGGTTTGTTACCTGCCCTTCTTCTTTTTCAAACTCACCTAGTCCGGGTCTTTTTGCCCACATTTAGGCGTACTGACCAGCAGGCTATGGCACAACTCAAGCCTTGGGTAGTTAGGGTATCACATTCTCAGTTGAAGACTTTTGACTATTCACTAGTGAAGACTCTGACTACAAGTTAGAAGGCTGGCGCAGGCTAGCCTGAATTTGTAGGAGGAGTCTGGGGGCTATTTATCCCCCCTCCTCTCTCCTCTCCTGCGTCGGCAGGGTTTCTGGGTCCCCACCCACCCGTTTCCCCTTTTGCATACAATCAATTACTTATTTCATTTCTTCAGTCATACTCAGGGTATGCCCACTTTTAAGCGTACTGACCAGCAGGCTATGGCACAACTCAAGCCTTGGGTAGTTAGGGTATCACATTCTCAGTTGAAGACTTTTGACTATTCACTAGTGAAGACTCTGACTACAAACAGACTAATGTGACTTCAGTGTCGGCCCTTGGCCCTGATAAACCTACTTTTGCACAGGTGACACACTCTGCTCCTGGTAGTCCCGCTCCCAAGCGGGGTTTTCCACTACAAGCTGCCACTTTGAGCACCCCAAGATCTGATCTTGGGTCTCTGGCTTCTGCTGGGGGTCCCAGGTGGAATGTAGTTATTCTGAAATGGGAAGGTGGTGCCATCCCTCCAGCACGGCGTGCAGTGGTGGACTTGATATTGGAGATGGGTTTTGGTGAAAATGACCTGTATGCCTTTATACACGTAGCTGGGACACGGGACTATACGGTTAGCTTCACCAGGCCAGAGGGTCTTGACCTGTTCTGGGAGCGATATGAGGCTCGGTGCAGGTCAAGACCTGAATGGGAAGGTCTGGTCCCAGTTGCGGTGTCTCAGAGGTCAACAGTAAAAAAAATAACAATTATCCTGACTAATGAGAGTGTTCCTGCTCGGGATCTAGAGGTCTGGTTAAAGAACTATGGGGAGGTTTTGACCAAACCCAATAAAATCCATGATGAGCGTAACATCTGGACTGGGGGTTGGTCGGTAACAGTCAGGTTGGTCAGGGATGGGAATGTTGTCCGTCACCTGCCCTCCTCAGCTTTCATAGGGAGGGATAGGATGACTGTTTTCTACCCTGGTCAGCCGAAGCTGTGTCACCGCTGTGGAGAAAAAGGGCACTTGAGCTCCTCCTGTTCAGCCTTGATATGTTCAGTGTGTCGGGGTCAGGGTCATATGGCTAAGGACTGCACCAAGATGATCAGGTGCAACCTGTGCCTGCACCTTGGCCACCCCTACAGCAGGTGTCCTGAAGCCTGGCACAATATGGAGAGGGAGGTAGTAGAGGACATGTCAAGGCTGGACAGGATGGAGGGTGAGACCCCTGGTGTACCATCCTCCTCTGCGGTGACCGCCTCCCCCGGTCCTGCTCAGGATCCCTCTCCAGTTCCTGTGGCCACCCCTCCTGTGTCTGTAAGTACTCCTTCTGTTTCTGTCTCTGTGTCCCCCCAGCCTACTGTACCCTCTCCTCTTGTGTCAGAACCTTCCAAGTCTGTGCCCCCCGAGTCAGTTACCCCCCAGGAGTCTACCCCTCCTGAGTCTGACTTAAAGGGATCACCCCCCCCCACCAGCGTGTACTAAAAAGGTCGCTTCTTCCTCTGTGAAGAAGTCTTCTGGAAAGGCTTTAAAGAAAAAATTAAGAGATGAGGGCATCTCTGAGGCTGACCTGCAGTACCTGGAAGAGAGAAGGAAGGTTGGGAGGCGAAAGAGGCAGGCGGTGAGGACAGAACGGGGACGGGAAGCTCCGGTTCCTGTCTCCAGCCGTCACAGGTCCTCCAAGTGGGATATTTCTTCATCTGGAGCTTCTTCTGAGAGAAGTTCCGATTCCGAAATGGACTTTGAGGCGGCTTCTAGAAAAAGAGAGGCTTCTGGTGATGAGCAGCAGAGGGGAGCTAAGAGGCAATCCACCCAATAACCCAAATGGCGGTTCCCCCTCCGTTAAAAGTGATGACAATTAATGTCGCCAGCATTAAGTCAGTAAGAGCTCGTTCTATGGCCTTATTTTTGTTCAGCCAATTAGATGCTGAAATTTTATTTTTGCAAGAGACTAGGCTCACCTCCTTGGCAGATATTCATATGGCCAAGAGAGAGTGGAGGTATGGTCCATCTTACTGGTCTCTTGCGGCCGAGCCTTACGGCGGTGTGGCAGTGTTGTTTAAAACCGGCATGGTAACTGTCCGGCGGGTAATTGAGGTGGAGATTGGGAGATGTATGGTCTTAGACGTCCTTGTGGGAGGGCAGGACCTGTGCCTAATCAATGTTTATGGGCCGCACACAAAGTAGGACAGGAAATGCCTTTTTACAAGGATCAAGCCATTTCTTTTTACATCCCGGCAAGTGGTCTTTGGAGGTGACTTTAATACAGTAACTAGGCCCAAGGACAGGAAGGACTTCAAGGACAGGCTGGGATATGATAGCGTTTTTTTAAATAGTATGGTTAGGGATGCTGGTCTTGTGGATGTGCACATTAAGCACCTCCCGGATGACACAGGGTTCACCTTTCATCGTGGTAATAGTCAGAGTAGGATAGATAGTTTTTTTTGAAGGAGGCCTCTGCTTTCTCGCCCCCAATGGTGCAGGCAGTAGAGTTCTCTGATCACTGTATGCTATCTGTGGTCCTGAATGCTTCAGACGCCCCTCAGAGGGGCAAGGGCATCTGGAGATTGAATTTGACTCTACTCAAGGAAGAACATGTTAGACAATCCTTTGAGGAATTCTTTCAGGCCCAGGTAACCATCCTGGACTTTTGTAGCAGCAAGGCTGAGTGGTGGGAGCTGACCAAAAAGAGGATCGCTGGATTCTTCAGGGGCCTAGCCAATAGAAATCAGTTTAATAAATACATGACCTACCAACGTTTACGGAGGAAGCTGGATATTCTTGTCTCGAGAGGAGGAGATCCTGGGGCAATCTCCGAAGTGAAACTCCTTCTCAGGAAGTGTCAATATGACCGGCATGCCTCTTTGGTTATGGGAAGTACCACTCGCCTGACCCTTACCAGAACTGCAAACAAGGTGTAGCTGTTAAAACGGTCGTTGGCCTTAAGGACAGTACAGGTTCCTTGACAAAGTCCAGGTCAGGGATTCTGGAGGTCGTGAGGTCCTTTTATGCCGACCTTCTTGGGAGGGAAGAGCTTGACCGTGACAAGATGGAAAGCTTTTTGGACTCTACTCCAGGTCTAAATGGTGGAGATGTTCCATTGATGAATTTGACAGAGGAGATCACAGTCGAAGAGGTGATGAGGGCAATTGAACAGCTTGCCATCAAAAAGTCGCCTGGACCAGATGGCTTGATGGCTGAGTTTTACAAAGCCTTTAAGTCTATTCTGGCCCCACATTTGGTAGAGGTTTTTAACAGTTGCCTTGCTGAGGGAGTGCTTTCCCCTTCCATGAGGCACTCGGCTGTGATTCTTCTTTCAAAGGGTAAAGATCCTTCGATGATTGAGAATTGGCGCCCCATTAGCCTTCTTAATGTCGATAGAAAGATACTGGCAAAGATATTTTTCTGGCGCCTATCGTCAGTGGCAGAGTCTTTGCTTTCTCGCCATCAGCACTGTTCGGTCCAGGGTAGGAGCACCTTCTCAGCGGTTTTAGCTGTCTGGGAGGCCTTGGAGCGGTGCAGGGCTGCAGGCTGGGGAAAGTATTTGCTGACATTGGATCAGGCAAAGGCTTTTGATCGTGTTAACCATGAGTACCTGTGGTTGCTCCTTAGTAAGTACGGTCTACCGGGTGGTTTTGTCGATTGGCTGAAAGCCTTGTATAAAGGGGCAGAAAGCTTCCCTCTTGTTAATGGTTGGGTTGGGCAGTCCTTTGAGGTTGGCTCCGGGGTGCGCCAGGGTTGTCCCCTGAGTCCCCTGCTCTATGTGTTTGCAATCGACCCCTTCATCAGGAGGCTAGAGAGCGGCATGTTGTGTGGGGTACCAGTGGGGCTCCCGGGTGAGCCGCCATTGAGGGTTGTTGCCTATGCGGACGATGTGTCGGTGATTTCACTGGGACGGATGAAGCGGAGAAGGTGGTCTCTCTGACATCACGGTATTCTGAAGCATCAGGCTCCAAGATCAATCAGGAAAAGACTGAAGTTTTCTGGATGGGAAAGGAAGGTGAGGGGTTTGATCTCCCGGACACCTTTCCGGTGCCCCAGGAAAGAATTAAGATACTAGGCATTGAATTTGGACCCGGCGATTATGGCCTCAAAAACTGGGAAGGCAGACTGGAAATTGCCAATACTAAGGTGGTCAGCTGGAAGAGATGGAAGTTATCTATGAGGGAAAGGGTTGATCTGATTAAGACTTACCTGATTCCGATCTTCTTGTATGTCAGCTTTGTCTGCATCTTGCCAGTGTCTCTCTATGCTAGGGTCAGTAGTGTGTTCTTCCAGATGCTGTGGGGGAACAGACTGAACCCCATCAAGAGGAATGTCACCTACCTATCCAGGAGGGAGGGTGGCTTAGGTATGGTCAACCCAGTTCTTTTCTTTTCACTGCTATTTCTCAAGTTTAACATTGGTAATATGCTTGCAGTGGAACCTCCTGGATGGATAGGCATATTTAGATCTTGGTTTAGGCCTTTTCTATGACTTTGGGAAGAAGGTGGCCAAGTGAAGAATCGCAGGGGTCATCGTGGTCAGCTACCAGCCTATGTCGCTCCGTGCCTGAAGTTACTGCGGCAGTGGCGATTGTCGGCTGATGATCTCAGATCGGTTCCAAGGAAAGTCCTTATGAGTCGAGTCTTGAGCGAAGTTTTTCATGACCCACTGGCCTTAAGGGATTGCCCGGGCCCAGTTTTGAGGGCGGGGTTAAGACTGATTAATTTGGATAGAGTACCCCCTAAATTTAGGGATCTGGCCCTGTTGTGCTTCCATGGGAAGCTCTATGTTCGGGGCAATTTGAAATTCCGCAGTGGGATGGATCGTAGCTGTCCTCGGGAGGAGTGTGCAGATGAGGAGGAGACTATGGACCATTTTCTGCTTCGTTGCCCTTTTAACATAGAGGTGTACAAACAGGTGGGGCGGGCCCTCAGTGTTCCTTTCCTCTCCAGGCTGGGTTATGCTGAGTGGGTGTATGGAGCATTCAATACCGGTGGAGTTTTTTGTTTGGATACACTTTTTTTAGTTAGCCTAGTAGTCCGTTATTTCACCTGGAACGCACGGTGTCAGGTCAGCATTCGGCAAAAAATCCTTCCTGTTGAGGTGGTGGTGTATGACATTTTGCATGAGGTGGGGAAGATTCGGGAGCTTGAGAGAGACAAGCGGGGTCAGGGGTCTTGGTTGAAGGCGTGGAGGGGTTTCAAGCCTCCCTGACTGCCAGGAGTCTCTTTCCCGGGTGTGGCTGTCTGTCTCTTATCACCCTAGATTATCAGTATTTTTGATGAATTTTTGATAAATGGCTGCGTACATAGGTGATGGGTTGTGCCTCTTAGGCCCTCTCTACTGCTTTATGTAGATAGTTTTCTAAAATGTTTTTGGTAGTGGATTATGTATATATTGTATATATTCTGAACATGGATGTGTATTCCTTTGTTTTCTGTTGAAGTTTTGTACCATGGTTTTGTTTTTTACTTTTGTATAAAATTGGTTGCTTGATTCTCTTCAATAAAAGATCAATAGTGTCCCTATACTGACTCCTATACTGACCACTACACTGACCTACCTGATTCCAACACTGACCACTACACTAACCTGATTCCTATACTGACCACTACACTGACTTATCTGATTCCAACACTGACCTATCTGACTCCTACACTAACCTACCTGTCCACTGCACTGACCTACCTGACCACTACACCAACCTACCTGATTCCTATACTGGCCACTATACTGAGTCACTGACCTACCTGTCCACTACCCTGACCTACCTGATTCCTACACTGACCCTTACAGTGACCTACCTGATTCCTACACTGACCACAACACTGACCTACCTGATTCCTACACTGACCCTTACAGTGACCTACCTGATTCCTATATTGACCACTACACTGACCTACCTACGATATTCCTATACTGACCACTACACAATGTGACCACCTGCTTTTCTTCCATCTGCTCTGCGGCCTCTGTCACACTGCCAGACTGGCTGCCACAATGGGGAAATGAGGAAAGGAAGGTGCGCCAATCTAAGTGCAGTAAAACAGGCTTTAATTAGCAAATTTGTATAAAAACAGCCAAATGGCTACTCACAGGATACAGGAATAATACAGGCATGTAAGGAGTTAAAGGTGGTCCGGAGTCATCTAAGGCGGTCCTCAGGGGAGATGTTGGTTCCAGATGGAGAGAGGTAGCTGAAGATGGCTGAAGGCAGGAAGGCTACTACATCTGCAGCTTGGATGCCTGGTTTTTCTTGACTTCCCTTGCTGACACCGCAACCTGCCTTCCTGCCTTCAGCCATCTTCAGCTACCTCTCTCCATCTGGAACCAACATCTCCCCTGAGGACCGCCTTAGATGACTCCGGACCACCTTTAACTCCTTACATGCCTGTATTATTCCTGTATCCTGTGAGTAGCCATTTGGCTGTTTTTATACAAATTTGCTAATTAAAGCCTGTTTTACTGCACTTAGATTGGCGCACCTTCCTTTCCTCATTATATTTTACAGAGTCTGCTTCTGCTCATGGTAGCTGCCGCTAGTGCTTGCAACATCAACATTAACATTCATTGATCCCTTTGATTTTTACTCTGCCTAGAACTCATTCTGCGCCATTTTTTCTCCCCTTTTTTTCACAATGGGGAAATGGATCCGGTCCGGAGGAGAGGAGGCGGAGGAGGAGAAGACAGCGGCGGCTCACAATGAAGTGGAGACAGGACTCCAGGAGCAACCCTGCTGCCGCACATGACCCCATTTGCCCAGTCGCCAGTGTGTGTCACTATCGGGCTGGCTTTGTCCTCCTAATTCCTATTTCCCGTGTCCCGGTGCTCCAGGCCGCTCTGTTCAGTCTCAGGCTGGGTGGCCAGAGCGCAGGGACACATGAAATAGAAAATAGGAGGACAGAGCCTAGAGTGACACACATTGGCGCGGAATTTCGCCTCCCAAATGTTGCGCCTGGGGCCACGGGCCTCCCACACTACTAGTGGAAACATTGCATTTATTCTCAGAATTCAGCTGTTCAGACTAGAGGGGAGAAGAGAGCAGGGTGCCTGCAGTATGCTCACTCTGTTCCTGCATGTCAGATCACTCCACCTGTCCTGCCTGCCGAAGTCGGTCATTTGCAGACTGCACTTTGAAACACAAGGAAGCGCTGGCCATTTCCGGATGTAGGTACCTCCCCCACTTGCGCAACTGCCCGCCCCCTCCTCTATTGTTATGGGATAGGATTGGAAGGCTTCTGTGTGCGCTGCTGGGAGTGCAGTGCTGTCACTGGGCTTGGAGACACAGGACCAAGCTCCTGTGTTAACAAGTGTCAGCTGTGAGCAGCTAGCAAGCTCAGGGCTGGCACCGGCGGATTGATATAGCCATGCGTGACTGTCAAGATCACTGCACGGCGGCGCCGAAAGTGAACAAAGAGTCTGCTTGTGTTGGGACAGTTTTTTTTTAATGGCTGGAGATCGCGGCGCCCAGTGTTCTTTCTGCCTTCGCCCACCCCTCCAGGCTTCAGACCTAGAAAGTTGCCTCGTACAGAAGCCAAAGCAGCCTGGGCTGTCCCCCCTGATGGCGCCCTCCCTCTGCCTCAGCTGCAAACGCTGGGGTGCAGTGCACCCCGTGCACCCCGCCCAGGATCGGCCCTGGCCGCAGCGTTGGTGTCAGTGGAATGAATAATGCCACAGCGTTGGTGTCAGTGGAATGAATAATGCCACAGCGTTGGTGCCAGTGGGAGGAAAGGTGCCCCACTGTTGGTGTCAGTAGAGGGAATAGTCTCTTCTATCAGTTGGAGGAATGGTGCCTCATATCGGTGGGAGGAACAGTGCCCGAAGAACCAGATAAAGATGAGTAAAGGGCCGCATTCAGCCCAGGGTCTACAGTTTGAAGACCACTGTTCTACAGAATGATCTTTGGCACAGCAGCCAGTTCTGAGTGGCTAAACTCTACCTATTTAGATTAAGTACTAATTGACTTTTTAGAAACCTGAAAACTGGAATTGTGAAGTGATTATTCCTTATTGATGTACTATTGCTGTTACATGTTGTACCATAATACTATCTAAAAAAAGTGTGGCATTATTAAGGGCTGGTTCACATCACAATTTCTGCATTCTGGATGCATTTCTGCTTTCCAGATGCATTTCTGCATGTGGTTTTGATGCATTCTGGTGTGTTTTTGATGTGTTTAAGTGCATTGTCCCCCCTCTTCTTTTCTTCACCTCAACTGAGGACAATTGAGGACATGTTTTCCGGTGCTTTTTTGATGCATTTTGCCACATTCCAAATGCTTCCCCTACAGAAAAAATGCAACATATTCTACTTTTGTTCACTGCACTGGATCGCATTGCACTGGTGTGAACTTGGGCTTTCGTAACCCATGTTAACATTGTCCATGCGTTTTTATTGCAGAATAAAAATATACTAGACTGCATCTGGTGTGAACCAGCCCTAAGAAGTGTGAAGAGGATGCTTACGGTGCAGTTACCCTCAACAATAAAACAAAACCTTTCTGCTCTAACTATACCTAAATGAAATGTGCGTATTACTTTTTGCACTGCCTTGCTGAACAAGTCATGCTTTTATTATTTTTATGTAATGTTGCATAGTGTGAGAGAGTCACAAGAGTTTTATTAATGCTAGGATATAGATCAAAGAAATTATGAAACAAACAAATTAGCCTAGCACATGAGCAAAGTTCACGCATGACTGAATTGTATCCCCTGCCTTTGCTGCTGTCACCCCGCTCCTATGTTTGCTTTGACTGTTATACACAGTCAGCATATTCTGTGGGAAAACCTGCATGAATATGCAGTATATAAGAAAGCCTTGGTCTGTTTTCCTGAAGCCAAATCTAAGAAGCCAACTGGATCCCAGACTGTGTACCCAAAGTCTGCAGTGTCCACTGTATCTGAACGCTACATTAGGAATTTTATAACAATTTGGGAGCAAGGTTCAATAATGACATGTTTATTAACTGATAACTAATAGATTTATTCTTCCTAATGGATATGGAGTACAGTATGAGCCCACCTGTACTTTGCAGCAATAAAAAAATATTGCAAAATGCACCCCCATTTAGAAGAACAATCTGTTATGACTGCTAGTCTGTCCAGCATGTGCTCCAAAGTGAAGATGGGTGAATGACTATACTGCTGTAATTTATAAATCAAGATGTCTTATTTAAAGCCGGAAGTTGTTGTAAAGGTTTTTTTTTTTTTTTAAATAACATACATGTTATACTTACTTGGTCTGTGCAGTGGTTTCCTCTTCTGGGGGTCCCCATCGGCACTTTGGCTCTTCTTCTTCTCTGTGTGGTTCCATAGCAGGCCGCTAGGTGCCAGGTTGTATGGATCCAGTCAAACCCAGCCGGGCTGTATGGATTTATTAACACACATAGCACAGCTCACTTTGACACACTCTTTGACTTGCAGCAGCAGTAGCCAATGGCTCCCTCTGCTCTCAGTGTAATGTAGTGAAAGCAGAGGGTAAGACAAGGCAGAGCGATGGACTGTTAACCACTTGAAGTTCGGCTAAATACACAGTTGAAATACATATATGGCAGTTGTTTTTCCTTGCAAAGGCTTTGAATTTCTGTCCATTCAGTCCTGAGATTTACACAAACAACACAGCCAGCTTTTTCTTCCAACTTTCTGAAATGATAAAGAGACCACTTCTGGGCACCAGTGCTGAGGAAGGATGTACTGGAAATGGGGAGAGTATAAAAAATGGCAACAAAGCTAATAAAGGGTCTGGAGGATATTAGTTATGAGGAAAGGTTGCGAGCACTGAACTTATTCTCTCTGGAGAAGCGACGCTTGAGAAGGGATATGATTTCAATTTACAAATACCGTACTGGTGACTAGGCTTGTGCAATTCGTTTCGTAACGAATCGAAATTCGTCCGAATTTAGCAACTTTCGGACATTCGGAAGCATTCGAATTTCCGAACAAAGCAATTACGAATAAAACCGAATCCGAAATAAATTATACCGCAAAATAGCGAATGCCCGAATGTCTTCGGCATAATTCGTTATGAAAAAAGTTACGAATGTACGAATCCATTCGAAGCACAATAACACTCACTCTGCTCTCTGCTTCTCCCTCACCGTGCTGAACTCCCTCTCAAAATGGTGTACAGGGGGCGGAGGCTATAGCCGCATGAAAAAACTAAAGTAAAATACGAGATTTCGAATCCATTCGAAGCACAATAACACTCACTCTGCTCTGCTCTCTGCTTCTCCCTCACCGTGCTGAACCCTCTCAAAATGGTGTACAGGGGCGGAGCCTATAGCCGCATGTAAAAAACGAAAGTAAAATACGAGATTTCGAATCGTTACAAATAACCGCTATGTATTTAGAAAAGTACAAATCCATTCGAAGCACATTAGGCATAATAGGCAGCGTCGTTGTGAGAGAGACACGGAAAATTACGAATCAACGAACCCAAAAAAAAATTACGAAAGTAGGAGTTGTGTCCAGAATCAACGAAAAACAACGTACTCTACCGAAAGTACGAATTATAAAGCAACAAAAAATTCAACGAAAAATGTCGCTTGCGAAAATACGAATGAGTCCGAACACGAAAAATCCCGTCTAGCAAAATTACGAATGATTACGAATCAACAGGACCGGAAAGAAACGAACCGAAACGGAACAAATTTTTCCGTTGTGCACGAGTCTACTGGTGACCCCACAATAGGGAAAAAACTTTTTCGCGGAAGGGAGTTTAACAAGACACGTGGCCACTTATTAAAATTAGAAGAAAAGAGGTTTAACCTTAAACTACGTAGAGGGTTCTTTACTGCAAGGATGTGGAATTCCCTTCCACAGGCGGTGGTCTCAGTGGGGAGCTTCAATGGTTTCAAGAAACTATTACATAAGCACCTGAACGACCACAACAAACAGGGATATACAATATAATACTGACATATAATCACACACATAGGTTGGACTTGATGTGCCTTTTTCCAACCTCACCTACTATGTAAAGCCTTGGGTTATTTTACATAAAAAAAATAACAAACATGTCATACTCACCTGCTCTGTGCAGTGGTTTTGCACACAGCAGTGCCGATCTTCCTCTTCTCAGGTCCCCCGCTGGTGGTCTTGGCACCTCCCTCCTGCCAAGTACACCCAGAGCAAGCAGCTTGCTATGGGGGCACTCAGGCAGGCTTGCTTCCGAGCTGCTGCTCTGCTTGATCATTCACACACAAAGCCACAGCTCAGCCCTAACCTTCTCTCTCCTCATTGCTCACTGGCTGTGATTGACAGCAGTGGGAGCTAGTAAGGAGGGAGAGACTATGGAGAGTCGAGGCTCTCCTGCACAGTAATAAAATAGGAAGAAGTTCTGGACAGCCGCGCTCCAAAAAAGTTTTTGCCTTTTATTCAAAAATGAAATAAAAAATACATGCCACAGCAGAACGGACAGAAGAGCTGACACGTTTCACACTGTTTGTTAGTGTGAAACGTGTCAGGCTTCTGTCGAGGAAGATCAAACTCAGTTAAGTTATGGGGGGGCTGCTGCACACAGAAAGTTTTTTTACCTTCATACGTAGAATGCATGAAGATAAAAAACCTTGAGCCTTGAAAACTACTTTAAGCACACTGTATGCAGGCAAAGAACACTGCCAAGACCCGGTTACAAGGACCACAAAGATCTAATATGTAGAAAATGATAGGCTAAACCACACAAGTGCTTTTTTAACTTCTATTTTTCCTTTATATTGGCTTTGCAAAAAACAAATGCAGTAACATATAGATTGGATGAAATTTTTAAAGCAGTATAACAATTTTGGCAGTAGAATAGTACATTTTGTATAAAGATGTACACATCAGACCAAAACAAAGGACAACTTAGACTGACAAGGATGAGGGACAGAGGGCTTTGGACTCAATGGTTTTGCACAGAGTGGTCCTTAAAACGTATTTTCTGGGCACCCCACCAGCGATCTTGGCTCCTCCTCTTCTCCCTGTGCCCCATAGCAAGCCGCTTGGTATGAGAGCACATAGTGCATACTCAATCCCAAGCTGTGTGTGTCTATTGAACTGCGTTCCAAAGACTCACACAGAGGGACTTTTCTGCTTATCCTTATCTCAAGCTGAGTGCTACTGTACATGGGGATAATAAGAGGTAACAAAAATCTTTGGTCTATTTTCCTGAAGCCAAATATTAGAAGCCAACTGGATCACAGACTGTGTATCCTCTATGCTTTTATGCTTTGGCTGATTCAGCATCTAACACTCTGGGATGGGATGATAAATACATGTATGTGCAGCACCCTGGGGTTTAGTCAGGAAGCTCCTCACAAATTTACTTGCTAGGAGTCATTATCTTGGTCGATTGATAGAGATCTATTGATTTCTCCCTAAGTTTGGCCTTGTTGCACTTTTCTCTTTTACCACTAGGTGGCCGGGTACTTGGTGGTACTAGATATGAGAAGGGCAACTCATGGTCAGGTTATGGGTATATAGGGTATCTCAGACAATGGGCGGGGGTTTTCTTGAATCCCTTGATATGCTGGGAGCACTTATATATTTGGGCGGAGTCAGGTGTTCTGTGTCACCTGGACGGCTGTCTGGGTGGATGTGTGTTGTACGTCCCGGGCTGCTAGGCCAGAGATTGGGCCCATACCCTGGGCATCTGGCTGCTAGGCTGTGTGAGGACCTGTCCACAAGTAAAGAGAGCAGTGCAGGTTTGGGATTGCGGCTTGCAGTCCAACCAAAGGGGACGGTTCTGTCGGCCAGAGAACCTGCCAGTGGTAGAAGGGAAGCTGTCGCCACAAGGGGACCAACCACCTTTACCAGGGACCACAGTGAGTAACTGAAGCAAGTACCGGAACCACATTCTCACCGAATGGGCAAGGTAGAGAATCGGGAAACTTCAGGCGGTGATCAAGTCAGGGACCCAACCTGCAGAGGAGACGCTTGCAGAGCAGCCTTGTGAGTCAAGTCAGGGACCTCGCCGGTTAGCAGGGGTGAAGCTTGAGAAGTATCTGGAGTGCCAAGCTAGGGACCCAGAAGAGAAGCAGGGGTGAGGCTTGAGGGAGATACCACTGCCAACCTTGGAGGAGCTCAAGGGATTTAGAGTCAGTGAATCAGTGGGTTTAGTGAGAGACCAGGAGCACGGTGTCGAAGAACTACAAGAGGCAGTTGTAGTGAAGCTGAAAGGACTGTTACATTTGAGTTAGAAACTGTTAAAGACTGTTACCATAGGAGACAGCAATCCTGCATGTGCAGAAGTGGCTTCTTGCTGGGGCCTTTCCCTGCATGGCTGTCCTCCTATTGAAGTCTTGGAGCCTATCAATTGAATTTGCAACTACCTAAGGGTGTCCTGGCCCTAACCTTCTTTCCCCCAAAAATACAAAAGGACTGTCAAAAGAAATAAAGCCTCTTTTACATCCAAGAAGTGTTTGGCGCCCAATGACTCTCACCATCTTTGCACCTACTATGCCTCAAAACCCACCACATATTAAAGGATGTCAGCTAGCTTTGGCCTGGAAAGTTCTCATTAGACTGGACAAGGCCCGGAGACCGTGCTACATATGTATTTATATACTGTGTAAATACAAGCTATTTGTCTATTTGTCTATTATTCTTCAACAAAATGCACACAGACACCAACTCCCTGCTGCATAAATGTGAAAGAGATGGGTAAGAGATGGCTTCAGCTCCTGAGCAGAACACAGAAGGTATTTTACCTTTATGCATAGAATGCATGAAGGTAAAAAACCTTCAGCCTTTACAATCACCTAAATGAAACCCTCCTGAGCATGTGCCTACCTATGTACAAGGTAGTTCCTCCATCTCTACTGCTGTGGCTTGAATATTCTTCCATCAGTAATCAGATCACCAGTCACAAGAGAGGCAGCTCTGATGTAAGTAGACCCCTGCCTCTACCGAGGTGACCAGACACAGTGTTGAACAAGACATGGTAAGTCAGTAATGTGGAAAAGATCAGCTGCCAGGAGCCTACAGGCAGTACTAGTTACTGGTTCTTTGGATTTTTTTTTGGACACAGCTTCTAGAGTTCAGGTCCTGTTTAAAAGACATATTTTTTTTGGAATTTAAATAGGGACTAGGGAATGGTTAAAATCTCAGTTTTTTTTCCATCTGTCTCCCATTGTGGAGGTTTCCCTTCACTTTCTAACTAGTCAACTCAACAGGAAGTGTGAAGTGAGCAAAAATACCTTCTTATATAGCTGTCAATGGAATCAGTGTCCCCATTGTAAGATTTGTCCTCTGTTGCTGTTCTGATGAAACTTTTGGCTTTTTCCTCCTTGTGGCCTCTTGGAAGACTGCTAGACAAGCCATTTGCACCCAGATAGCATTGGAAGCTGAGCACAGTTGTTGGGAAATTTCACCGGAGCAAAAAAAAAATACAGCAGAGGGAGAGGCCTTATCTTGTGGCTTTGCAGGGTTTGGGGAGACCCTAATGCTGTGTGTGATGCTACTAAAGAACCACAATTTTCTGGGATAGCCTACTTTAGTAATAAATATTTGCCCTTTTAGATTTCAATATTTTAAATACAATTTCAGCTACAATTCAGGTAGAACAAAATCTCTCATGTACAAAGATCAGTACAAATGGTATCCAAAAATATAAGTGCAAACATATTTGAAAAAAATAAATAGCAAATGAAGCCAACAGTTATAACACTGCAGAACTAATTGTCCACCAGATACAGTATGCGTCTCTCTGATGTAGAAATTATAGGTGGAGTGAAAGGCACAAGTGGCAACAACCATCATACAGATGAAAAAAGAGAAGGATTTGCCTCCTAAAAATGTTTCAGAGATAAGGAGAAAAAAAAAAGAAAGAGAAAGTATTGCCTGTATCTGCAGAAAAGATGAGTCAATAGATATATATCTGATACATGGATCTCACATCTTGTCAAATTTCGTGGTGGTGTTATATCATTAACCATAAATCAATTAAAATTGCAGTGGGACGTATTCAAGCGATACCACAGGCTGCTTTTAATGTTTCACTATCGTTATCCTAGCTGCTAAAGCCATATACAAAATCAACCACTTGGAGTTCTTTGGGACCTCTGGGAGTAATTTCTGAAATAACGCCAATTCAGGAGATCTGCAAATATAAACCCCTGTGACCAAACGGATGAGGCCAAAGACTCTGATCCAAAATTGTAGTACTTTGGGGCATTGCCACCAAATGTGGTACAGTACATGGTCCCAAGTTGGCCACAATACCTAAAACAGTTAGGTGAGGCTGTTGGGTGCAGCTTTGCAATTCTCATGGGCACCAGGTACCATCTTAGTAACGTCTTATAGTTAGATTCTATCAATAATGTGTTGACTGACCCTGTCTGGACCCTTATTTTTCCTTTTTCCAAGTGGTAGTCTAAAGCCCTGTACACACGATCGGATTTCCTATGGATTCTAATCCGATAGATTTTTCCATCGGAAATCCGATGAAGCTGACTTCCATCAGTCTTGCCTACACACCATCAGTCAAAAATCCAACCGTCCCAAACGCCGTGACGTAAAACACTCCGACAAGCTGAGAAAAATGAAGGTCAATGCTTCTGAGCATGCGTCGACTTGATTTTGAGCATGCGTGGGTTTTTTGTCCGATAGCAAATTCCGATCGTCTGTGTGGAACTCTATCGTTTTTTTTTCCATCGGATAAATTTAAAACATGTTCTATTTTTTCTCACCGATGGAAAAAAGACCGATGGGGCCCATACACGATCGGTTTGTCCGCTGAGAAAAGTCCATTGGACTGTTTTCATCGTTAAAACCGATCGTGTGTACACGGCATTAGCCTCGACATGTGTACTTCCATCAAGCAGTGCTAAACCTGCTTTGACCAACAGAAGTAGACAGATTCTTATATTTTTAATGTCAGTAAAAAAGTACAGTACCAGTAAGAGACAGGTGTGTTTGCAAGAAGGGGAAGAACAGAACTACATGCAGCTGGACACCACAAGGTGGTGTCTTCTTTAAAAATTAAATCTATAGCCTTGGGTATTTTCATGGCAGCCCTGACAGGCCTAACTGCGGAGACACAAGCCTCAGGGAAGTGCCTGTCTGCTAATAAAATAGGCGTTAAACAAAAAAAGGTAGCAAAATGAAAAGAGAAAGTGTACACAAATATGGAAAAAATCATTTACAAATACAACTATTAAAAAGGTATACATCTATAAATACATAAATAATATATAAATACTTTCATGTAAATAAAAAAAAATGAAACAATAAAAAGCAATAAAAATAATACATGACATTACATTTAAAAAAAGGTCCAGGTTATCAAAATGCTGATTATTTATTTATTGACTTATTCCTTTGGCATAATTTTTTATTGTTTTCATTTTTATATTCCCATACATATTTTATTTTATCATCTTGTTACCGTTCATTGTTCACTGTGTTTTTAGCCTTTATGAAGGGGGTGCTGTCCTGATGACTAAAAACACATAGGCTTTCAACTTAATCATGATGAAATAAAAAATTGTGGATTCTAAGCTTTCTTGTTTCCGCCTAAACCCCAGCAATTAAAAACCTGACAGGAGGTTTTAACCCTTTAATCCTTAATTTAAAAAAATAAAATAAAATTTGCCCCGTGATCAAAGTCACTGGACAGATTAACTACAACTTCCTCTTGGAGATATGTACTCGATATTAAAACACCATTGGTGATTTTTGAGCAGAGAGAAAGGAAATTACAAAATACACTGCTGCACTGTTTTTAAAATCTATTTCACATCATATCTCTCCTTACTCAGATGTGATTCTAGATGTAAAAACACATAGCATCCAGATAGATTTCCATTTACAGCAGCTAAAGTGGAGTTCCAACAACATTACATTTTTTTTTTTTAAACATTTCATAAGTTTATAATATTGCTATTTAACACTCACATCTTTTGAACAATTCGTCCGGTTTAATAGAAAAAAGAAACGTATATAATTAATTCCTGGCCGTTGTCATATTGTTTGTGGGCATGTGAAGCCCACAAGCATATAGTTCCGGGAAACGGTGCAGCTGAGCGACCAGCATGCACCGCCCCGTTCTCGCGCATGCGCATTCTAACATTATCGCCCTTTCTAGCCCTCAGCGCTGCCCACTGACTCCCGGGAAATGATGACACACATCTCCCAGGAGTAGTAGAGGCACCGAGGGAGGTGACGTAAGGCGCCACGGTGAGTAAGGGGAAGATTTCAAGGGACCACATAGCAACAGGCATGAAAAGTTAAGTAAAAAAAATAATAATTCTCCAAATGTTTTTTTTTAGATTATTTCCTGGACAGTAATGACTTTTTTTTTTTTTTATGGGTGGAACTCCGCTTTAAAGTGTGAATTTTACCCTAGCATCTGAACCTCTTCACCCTATGCATTGCCCTATTGCACATGTGCTAATGCAGTGAATTATCATGCATTAAGACAGACCACTTTAAGGGCATTTATCTTGAATGAGATGGCAGCGCACTTAGGCTCCTTTCACACCGGGGCGGGAAGTGCGTCGGCGGTAAAGCGCCGATATTTTTAGCGGTGCTTTACCGCCAATTTTGCTGCGCAATTCGGCCGCTAGCGGTGCGGATTTACCCCCCACTAGTGGCTGAGAAAGGATTAAAAACCACCACAAAGTGCCTCTGCAGAGGCGCTTTGCCGATGGTATAGCCGCGGTGCCCCATTGATTTCAATGGGCAGGAGCGGTGGAGGAGCGGTATACACACCGCTCCTTCACTGTTCCAAAGATGCTGCTAGCAGGACTTTTTTTACTGTCCTGCTAGCGCACCGCTCCAGTGTGAAAGCCCTCGGGGCTTTCACACTGGAGACATAGCAGTGGCTGTTTCAGGTCGGTTTGCAGGAGCTATTTTTTGCGCAATAGCGCCTGCAAAACGACCGAGTGTGAAAGGGGTCTTAAAGTGTTACTAAACCCAGGATCCTGCATTCACTATATCTGGTCTCTTACAGTACACAGAACATGGAAATGCAATTATTTTAGTAACTGTATACAGACTTTTTTCATTAGCAGTATATAGCAGTCATATGACTTCTACGGAGCTCCCAACTGTCCCTGATTTCAAGGGATTGCCCCTCTTTCCTCCTCATTTTTCCCTTATTTTGGTCTGATCTGGTTTCCCACTGCTAAACCTTTCCTCCAATTTCTAAATTGCTGCATTTGTAACTTTCAAAAGCCAACATAAAGGAATAGTAGTGGTAAAAAAGCACTTGTGGGTTTAACTAATCTTTTTTTTTTTGTATAATTCTCCTTTAAGGGGGCATGACAGGGGGTGTGTCCTATGCCTACATACTTTTGCTAATAGGTGTCCCTCGTTTCCATCTCAAAAAGTTGGGAGGTATGCTTCTATCAGTGTCTGATTAAAGCTTGTAGGAGGAGTTTTCATTCTTCTCTGACTGTCTTATGGGGCTGCAGGACCCCTGACCCTTTGTCTGGACAGTTCTGATTGGCCATGTGCCAATCACATTCACCCTTCCAAGAAGAAAAAAAACTCTCTAGCAATATACACCAACACTGAGCATGTGCAGAGTCACTCAAAGGCTCTGTCTTATCAGGAAAGAAGGGGACTGTGGGAGAAGGGGAGGATCAGAAAAGACAGGATCAAACAGCCGTTTTTACACAATGCAGAGGATTAACCCCTTAGGTTCCACAGTGAGTTTTGGAAGCATGCTTTACTGCATATTCAGACTGATTTTACTGTTGTGGGTTTAGTAACACTTTAAATGCATGGAAAAAATAAAAAGACCTGCACCTTTATTTCCAACATACCTAATATTATTATTATGCCGGATTTATATAGCGCCAACAGTTTGCGCAGCACTTTACAATGTAGGGAGACACTACACCAACAGTACAATTCAAAACAAGAGGGTTAGAGAAGCCCTGCTCCTCGGAGCTTACAATCTAAGAGGGAGAAGCTGGTGAAACAAAAAGGTAGGGACTGTGAGGGATGAACTGATGAGGGGAGTAGAAGATGCGGTTGTTAGCTGGAGGCAGGATAGGCCTCCCTGAAGAGATGAGTTTTCTGGGATCGCCTAAAAAGTAAACAGAGTAGGAGATAACCGGACAGATTGGGGTAGTGGGTTTCAGAGGATGGAAGAGGCTCTGGAGAAGTCCTGGAGATGAGCATGGGAAAAGAAGACAAGGGACCTAGAGAGTAGAAGGGCTTGGGAGGAGCGAAGAGGATGGTTTGGGTTATATTTGGAGATAAGATTGGTGATGTTGCTCAGGGCAGAAGTGTGAATGGCTTTGTATGTTATTATTAGTGTTTTGAATTGTATTTGTTGGGCAATGGAAAGCCAGTGGAGGGATTGGCAGAGAGTTGTGGCAGACACTGAACGGTTGGTAAGGTGGATGAGTCTGGCAGCGGCATTCATGATAGACTGAAGAGGGGATAGCCTATGGAGAGATAGGTCAATGAGGAGGGAGTTGCAATAGTCAAGGCGAGAGATATCAAGGGAGTGTTGCTAAGTTGCTTAGTGGTCTCAACGGTTAGAAAGGGGCGTATTTTGGAGATGTTTTAGAGGTGAAGTCTGGACAATTTGGATAGTGATTGGATTTGGGGCTGAAAGGACAGGTCAGAGTCTAGGATTACACCTAGTACCTAGTATAGGGTGACCAGACATTCCTGGTTTCCGGAGACAGTCCCCGGATTGAGGACACTGTCCTCGGACCAAGTCTGTCCCCGGTTTTATCCCCAGATTGGATTTGAACAGGGGCTATGGCAATTTCAAAGACAGTCAGTGCAGAATAAAAAAAAAAAATTCTGAATTACACACCCCCGCTCCGCTGCTCCTACTAGCTTAGGGGGGTGTATTTTTTTCCATTATATGTGCCCCTTTATGATGATATGTGCGGGTCGGAGCGGAGGGAATATTTCTTCAGTTTCGGATGCATGCCCATTCAGTTCCGCTTGTATGCTCTTCTGCCTTAGCTCAAGTCCCGGCGAGCTGCCTGCCTGCTTATCCCCTTGCCTTCCCTGGTGGAGTGATCTTCCTCCGCTCCCCACCCAGTAGTAGTCGGGGCCCAGAGAGTAAGACTTGACAGGCTGTGAGGCGGGCGGTGGCAGCGACGGGCAGAGAGTCGCTGATTGTCGCCATTACTAGTGAAAAAAAAATATGTCCCCGGATTTAATTTTAAAAATCTGGTCACCTTAACCTAGTACCTGCTATAATAATAATGCATTGGGGTGCACCACAACCTACCGCAGTTCATGCAGTAACATGCAGTAAAATGTGCACTTTCCCAGCCATTACCACAGTAAATGTGAATGTTCTTTTGGGGTTACTGTTTGCCTGTGACATAGGACTGTTGTACACACAATCGTTTTTTCTGATGAAAAAAGACTGATGGACTTTTTTCATCGGACAAACCGATCGTGTGTGGGCCCCATCAGTCTTTTTTCCATCGGTATAAAAAAATAGAACATGTTTTATATTATACCGATGGAAAAAAAACATAGCAAATTCCGATCGTCTGTGGGGAACTCCATCGGAGAAAAAACCCACGCATGCTCAAAATCAAGTCAACGCATGCTCAGAAGCATTGAACTTCATTTTTCTCAACTCTTCGGAGTGTTTTACGTCACGGCGTTTGGGACAGTCGGATTTTTGACTGATGGTGTTTAGGCAAGACTGATGGAAGTCAGCTTCATTGGATTTCCGATGGAAAAATTTCAATCTGATTTTATTCCATCGGAAATCCGATCGTGTGTACAGGGAATAAGTGCTGCAAAGATAGCAATAGGCTAAAATAAATAAAAGAGTAGTTTAAACCTGTATTAGAAAGTGTCCAGCTTAATCCTTACAAATGTGCTTCAAAGAACAAATGTTATGTTGTACACCACTGAGTTTTGGCATCCTGGAGAGTTTATGTATTTGTGATTATACTGAAAAGCAGCAATGTTTGCTTTTTTCTACACTCTATTGATACATTGACAATTGGACAGCTTATTAATCTTAAGTGACCAAATAAACCGTGCAGGCTGTAGCTACTCTAGCCTTCCACAATACTTTCAGCTAATTCCATACATCAGAAGGTATGCTGATTAAGCAATACCCTAGCTGCATGTGCGTGTATATTACACAATGGAATGCACTGCCTGAACAATTGACATGGCAGAAAGGACACAGGAAACATATTTTCTCTCTTTGGTAATCAACGTGACGATGACAGTGAATAAAAATGAAAGTTAATGGAGGAAGTAAGTAACCTGATACCTATTTATAAATTAAAAAGAGTAACTTGACATTTAAAATTGTGTCACAGCTATCTCTCTTGAGCCATCCCTGATTACTACATGCTTGATGTTTCTTCAAGTGAAAGTTCAGGCTTTTATGATGACGATTACATAAATTAACTATACCTGGTCATCAAATATGGTCATACTGGGCAAGTTATTCTCAATAGAACAATATTTATGGTAGAATGTGGGTGGGGCTTCCCAATTGGGGACTCGCTAGTAGCAGTTGTTAATGCCTGCATCTACAGGCGGAAGCCCCCGACACGTGAAATCATCGTTAAGGCAGTGCTCCATATTTGAAGCCGGAGGACACTGTGGAGCCTGTACCTCACTTCACCAGCAGAGCACAACGTGTCACCTCAATCCCAGTGACACTATGAGACCTTTCCCTGACACCAATGCCCAGGGCAAAGATGCCAATCTGTGCCCCCCCCCATACACCCAGCAGTCACTTGCTCGTCAAAATCACTGACACTACTCCCTTCAGCCTTGTAACAGAAGGAAGGCATCCCCATCCCTACAGTAAACCATTGCGCCCAGTGCCATAGGGAAAACAAAAAATAGAAAAACGCCTCTAAGTAAATTGGTTTATTGACCGGTAAAAAAGATCATATCCAGCACTTACATTTGGGTAAGTTCAGGCATGCTCCAGTAGAGTCAGTGTTCTTGCTGGATCCAGGGTCTATGTAGCCTCTCCACGAGTGTTCCAAGTCCCGGCTATAGCAGCCGCAAGAAGCCGGAGTGCGAGCTGGCTATATCCGTAGCTAAAGATAGTGACAAACAACCCGTGAAGGAGCGTGTGACGTCAGCTGAATCAGGTTGTATGGGGAACCACAACGCGTTTCAGAGCATGCGCGGCTCTCAAATAGAGTATGCGCGCTCCTTTCTCAAGTGTGCAGAGGAACAGAGGAGACAGATTTTTAAAAGCGCTTCCGCCCAAGGGCAGAAAAACAGCTGGCCAATCACTTAACTAGTATACCGGACATGATAAATAGTGGGTGTATACAATAAAACTAGGAAGAAATATCAAAAGAGCGGCGTACATCTAGAACCAAAACTTATAACAGTGTACGGTCATTATTATAAAGTATACACACATATGGGGGGAAAAAATATATAATAATAATAAAATAAATGATGGAAGTGTTAACCTAAAACCCCACATGAGTGATGTATGCGCACACATGTGGATATACATTTTTTGTAACATTGAAAAAAAAAAAAGTATAAAAAATATATTATGTTATGTGTGTATATGAAAAAAATTACATCATATTGTTACTGATCAATGAAAGTGAACTATCGCTAATGACATTATTTAAATATTTAAAAAAATTGGGGGAAAAAAAGGCTGTTTGCCCCTGGTGATCATAATAGCCAGAGGAGAGACAAAATGGTACTATCAATACCAGGGGAAGAGATAGGGAATAAGAACATTTATGGATATAAGACAGTGAATTCGTTGACTGAATACAGATCACAAAAGTGATAATGTTGTTGAAAATAGTAATAAAAAATATATTAATAAAAAGTATGGTCCAATATATAGGGTCCAATGACTGTCAGCCAGAAAGTCATAAAAATAATGATGATAGGCCCCTGGGTATGGCTTCAATCACCCAAACCTGTAGGCCCACCGTGGACTGATCATAAAACTCCAAAAAATGGCGTGGTACGCTATGTTCGTCGCAACCAGTTTCCACAAAGTGCCGGTGTTTGCCAAAGCGCTGTCTTAGTGGGTTAATGGTACGACCAACATATAGCATCTTACATGGGCAATAAACAACATAATCGCTGGAACAATTGTAGAAATTGTCAAGCTGATATGTCTTATCTTTATGGAAAAAATTATTTTGTCCATGTTGGATGAAATTACAAGTTTTGCACAGAGGTTTATTACATCTGTACATCCCTTTAACGGGAGTTGGACATATAGTATTGACTGGTTTGATATATTTTAACTTACTTGGTGCTATTTTGTTTTTTAGAGTTGGAGCCCTTCTATAGGTGACTTTTGGTTTTTCACATAAAGTGGTGGCCAAATGAGGATCTTGTTTCAAGATGTTCCAGTGCTTATAAATAATGTGTTCCATTTTCTTGTATTGTCCGTGAAAGCCAGTGATAAACCGAACAACATGTTTTTCTGGCTGTTTGATCTTTTTGGGTTTCTTTCCAGGAAGAAAAGTGGTATGGGCGTGATCTATAATCTTTTCTGGGTACCCTTTTTCCAGAAATTTTTGTTTCAGATATACACTCTGTGACATATAATCGCTGTCTCTAGTGCAGTTTTGTCTTAATCTGCAGAACTGACCCTTGGGTATATTTTTCACCCATAAAGGGTGATGGCAACTGTCAAAGTGGAGATAAGAATTTCCCGCAGTAGGCTTGGTATAATTGCGGGCAAAGATGTTATTTTGTTCATGATTGAGCTCCAAATCAAGAAAGGCCACACTATCCTTGTTCCATACAGCAGAGAAGGAGAGTCCTAATCCCTTTCACGTTACAGTGTGCGACAAAGTCGTCAACCAGGGAGGAGGAGCCATCCCAAATGATGACGATATCGTCAATGTAGCTGCCATAAAATACCAGATGCCTAGCAAAGGGATTGTTTTTCCATATGAGCTGATTCTCCCACAGGCCCATGGTCAGGTTAGCATAGATGGGGGCAAAATTTGCCCCCATCGCTGTACAATGGGTCTGTAGGTAGAAATCATCCTCAAAATGGAAGTAGTTATGCGTAAGGCAGAAAGAAGTGGCCTCCAATATGAAGGCTGCCTGTTTATTGTTGAGCATAAGGTCGGAGGACAAATAGTGTTGTACGGCCAATAAGCCTATATTATGGGGAATGGAGGTATATAGGGAATTGACATCCAATGACAGCCAAGAATAGCTGTCAAGCCAAGTATAAGGGGACAGAAGTTCCATAAGATGTATGGAGTCCCATATATACGATGGAAGATCCTGGGCGAGAGGTTGTAAAAAAGAATCGATATATAATGAAAAAACGCTAGTTACACTATTCATGGAGTCAACAATAGGCCTACCAGGGTGTCAGGGTCACCTGTGGCCAGGTGACAGATGCACACCGTAGGGGGACAGGAGTGCACCGCGAGGTAGTGAACCCTATGGCTGGCTTCTGCGGATAGGAAACTGGGTGGTTGTGGAAAGCGGGACCAGAGGAGCACAACCGGGATCCCAACGGAAGCGAGAGCCAAGATTCCCCAGGGCGCGGAGTCTAAGACCCAGCTGGTCTTCTCCAGGGCCTCTAGTGGTGAGGATGTTACGCTGCAGGCTGGGACCAGGTCGCGGCCCCTGGAGTTTCCTAGCTCACGCCCCGTATGATAAGGGGAAAAGAGGGGAAGCAGCAGCACACGATAGAGAGAACCGAATAACAAGCTGAAGGTCAGGGGCCACAAGCAGACAAGGATAACGAAGAACGAGCCGAAGGTCAAGGGTCACGAGCAGACAGGGATAGTCGGGGACAAGCCAATAACGTAACAGAGACAGACGTAGCACACGGCAGGCAGGAACCCAAACACACAATGCCTAACAAACACGTTGATCAGCAAAGCAGGCTTGCAGTGCACAGGTTAATATAGTGTTCAGTGATAGGGCCTGGGGTGGAGTCAGGCTGGGAGGAGATTATAAAGGAAGCCAGGTGAAGGAGGTCTGGTCTCTAGATGAACACATGAGGAGGAAGGTAAGATGGCAGACAGACATTAATGCATATCCATGACAGTACCCTCCCTCTTACGAGGCCTCCCCCTTCCCCGCCTGGGCCCAGGTTTAGAGGGAAACTTCAGATGAAACTCCTTTAACAGACGAGGTGCAAAGACCTCAGATGCAGTGATCCAAGACCTCTCCTCAGGACCAAACCCTTTCCAATGAACGAGGTACTGAAGAACACCTTTACAGAGTCGGGAGTCCAGAATTTGACTGATTTCGTACTCCTGATTATCCTCAGAGACAGGCGCCACGGTAGGGAGAGGACGAGAGAATTTATTGAGGACTAAAGGCTTTAGAAGAGCAACATGAAAGGAGTTAGTGATTTTAAGGCTCTTAGGAATCTGGAGTTTGAAACAAACCGGATTCAGTTTAGCAGTTACCGTGTATGGACCTATGAATCGTGGAGCAAACTTCAGAGAAGGAACTCGGAGCTTGATGTTCCTGGTAGAGAGCCAGACTTTGTCCCCTGGCTGAAGAGAAGGCGGTTTACGCCTGCGGCGGTCGGCAAAGCCTTTGAATTTTTCAGCAGCTGCCCGGAGGGAATCATGAACGTGACCCCAAATGGAATTGAGAGACTCCTGAACCGAAGCCAAAGCTGGAATGTCTGGAGAACAGATCATGGGAAGAGGAAGTTGAGGGTGTTTTCCATAAACTGTGAAAAAGGGTGTCTTCTGCGAACTGGTATTCACATGATTGTTATGGGAGAATTCTGCCCACGGGAGTAGAGAGGACCAATCGTCATGGTGAGAAGACACAAAGGTGCGAAGAAAGACCTCTAACTCCTGATTAACCCTCTCAGTCTGTCCATTGGATTGGGGATGGTAAGAAGAAGAAAAATCCAAGACAATATTGAGGGATTTGCAAAAGGCTCTCCAAAAACGAGACGTGAATTGGACTCCCCTGTCGGAAACAATATGAGAAGGGACCCCATGTAGGCGGAGAATTTCCCGAATGAAAATGGGAACCAAGGCAGGGGCAGAAGGAAGACCAGGAAGAGGAACAAAATGAGCCATCTTGGAGAATCGATCGATTACCACCCAAATGACTGTATTATTCTCAGACAGTGGGAGATCGGTGATAAAATACATGGCAATATGGACCCAGGGTTCCTTAGGAATGGGCAAGGGCATGAGGAGACCAGCAGGAGCTTGTGTGGAGGATTTGGACTGAGCACAGACATGACAAGCTTTAACGTAGTCTTTGACGTCTGAGCGGAGATTAGGCCACCAGTAGTGACGACTGATGAGTAGGAAGGATCGGAGGAATCCAGAATGCCCTGCCACCTTGGAATCATGTCCCCAATGAAGGATCTTAGCTCTTAGCTCAGTGGGGACAAAGGTCTTACCAGGCGGAATTTTAGACTTCAGGGTGGTAGAGTGGGCAACAATGCATGAGGTGGGAATGATCGGCTCAGGTTCAGGGGCGGACTCCTCGTCCAAAGTGTCAAATGACCTAGAGAGCGCATCAGCCCGACCGTTGCAGGAACCAGGTTTGTAGGTAATCGTGAAATTAAAACGGGCAAAGAAGAGACTCCACCTGGCCTGTCTAGGATTCAGACGTTTAGCATTCTGTAGATACTGTAAATTCTTGTGATCGGTAAAGATCGTTATGGAGTGAGGGGAACCCTCCAAGAGATGACGCCACTCCTCTAACGCCAATTTAATTGCGAGAAGTTCCCGATCACCGATGGCATAATTCCTCTCTGCCTGAGAATTTTTTTTGGAGAAGAACGCACATGGTTGGCGTCTCTTCTCAAAGATTTGAAGAAGCACAGCTCCCACCCCCATTGAAGAAGCGTCCACTTCAATAAAAAATGCATTCCCAGGATTTGGTCTCCTCAAGAGGGGGCCAGAAACAAAGGCCTGTTTCAGGTTGTGAAATGCAGAGACAGCTTCGGGAGGCCAGTCTCTGGCATTCACACCCTTCTTGGTCAAAGCGATAATAGGCGCGGCAATGGAAGAGTAATTCCTTATGAACTGCCTATAATAATTAGTGAAGCCAAGAAAGCGCTGTGTGGCCTTGAGGCTAGCAGGAAGAGGCCAGTTGGTGATAGCCAAGACCTTCCCAGGGTCCATACGAAGCCCCGAACATGAGACGAAGCACCCCAAAAACAGGACCTCAGAACATTCAAAGGAACATTTCTCCAGCTTGGCATAGAGATTGTTCTCTCTAAGACGTTGAAGTACAGTGCGGACATGGTTTCTGTGGACGAGCAGATTCTCAGAAAAGATCAGAATGTCATCCAGATAGATGACAACAAACTGGTACAGCAGATCTCTGAAGATTTCATTGACAAAGTTTTGAAACACGGCTGGAGCATTACACAGACCAAAAGGCATCACCAGATATTCGTAATGCCCGTCTCTAGTGTTGAATGCAGTCTTCCATTCGTCACCCTCCCGTATTCGAATGAGATTGTACGCGCCTCTGAGATCCAACTTGGTGAAAATGGAGGCACCCTTCAACCTATCGAATAGCTCAGATATTAAGGGTAAGGGGTATCGATTTTTAATAGTAACCGCATTTAAACCCCGATAATCGATGCAGGGTCTTAAGGTACCATCCTTTTTGGCAACACAAAAGAACCCTGCCCCTGCAGGCGATGAGGATTTCCGGATGAAACCTCTCTCCAGATTCTCTGCTACATACTCCGACATGGCCTGGGTCTCTGGGATGGACAGAGGGTAGGTACGACCCCTGGGTAGAGTTGCTCCGGGGACAAGATCAATAGCACAGTCAAAAGACCTGTGGGGAGGAAGCACCTCAGCTGATTTTTTACAGAACACATCCCGGTAATCGCTGTATGCGGCGGGAAGATCAGAAGAAACAGAAGTGGCAGCAACCGGAAGACTCTCCTTGGGGGTCACCTTGAGAAGACACAACGAGAAACATGAGGAACCCCAGGCCAGGATCTGCCCAGAGACCCAGTCCACATGTGGAGAGTGGAGCTGTAGCCAAGGGAGGCCCAATACAACTGGGGTAGAGGCCTTGGGTAGAATAAGAAAGGATATCCACTCCTGGTGGAGAATCCCTACCGACATCCTAATGGGTAGCATCTGGAAGCAAATAGGGCCCCCTGGGAGAACAGTGCCATCAATTGCCGAGACTACCAATGGGGTAGTGAGAGGTGAAAGGGTAAGCTTCATAGAAGAAGCAGTTCTCCAATCCATAAAATTGCCGGCAGCCCCGGAATCCAGGTATGCAAGGGTTGACTGAGGAGAAGTGCCTACATGAAGGAACACAGGCAAGAGCAGGCGAGAAGGTGATGTTTCAAGGTCCAATACTCCACCTTCCAAATGTATTAGACCCGAGCGTTTCCCGGACGAAGCGAGCAGGAGTCACGAAAATGACCCTTGCCCCCACAATAGAGGCACAAGCCCAGAGTTCTGCGCCTAGCACGTTCTTCGGTTAGTCTGGTCCGGCCCAGCTGCATAGGTTCTTCAGCAGGTAGAGGATGCTCCACGGAATGAAGGGAGGGGAGCTCAGACTGGCTAGGACCCAGAGAGTGCTGGCGTCTTTTTTCTAAGGACCTCTCTTGAAAACGAATGTCGATCTGGTTGCATAATGAAATTACATCGTCCAGACCGATGGGAATGGCTCTTCCCGCTAATTCGTCTTTCACTCGGTCAGAGAGGCCATGTAAAAAGGTAGCGACCAGGGCCTCATTATTCCAGCTCAATTCAGCTGTGTGGATACGGAACTGAAGAGCATATTGCCCCACTGAACTAGATTCTTGGCGAAGACGTAAGACAGCACTAGCCGCTGAAGAAGCCCGAGCCGGCTCTTCGAAGATATTACGAAAGAGCTTCAAGAATTCGGACAGACTGGAAACCACCGGATCGTTCCTCTCCCACAGGGGGGCAGCCCAGGCCAAAGCTTCACCGGAGAGGAGGGAAATGATATAGGCTACCTTAGCCCGGTCAGACAGGAAGCTTTGAGGCTGAAGCTCAAAATGAATAGTGCATTGGCTGAGAAACCCTCTGCAGGCCTTGGAGTCCCCAGAGAAACGGAACGGAGCTGGCAGTGTTAGTGAGTGTGTGGCTGCGACTGGTGCGATAGGTACAGCCGCTGGTTGTACTTGGGGTTGCGGATTCGGGGTTCCCAAGGAGACCTGAAGCTGCTCGAATCGAGAAGCCAGATCCTGGAGGAATCGCATCACCTGGGTCTGATTTGATTCCTGGGTCTCAAGTCTGCGAACTATGCCCTGCAATGGATCATCCGCCGGAAGCGGGATGTCAGCCGGGTTCATGGCTGATCAAACTGTCAGGGTCACCTGTGGCCAGGTGACAGATGCACACCGTAGGGGGACAGGAGTGCACCGCGAGGTAGTGAACCCTATGGCTGGCTTCTGCGGATAGGAAACTGGGTGGTTGTGGAAAGCGGGACCAGAGGAGCACAACCGGGATCCCAACGGAAGCGAGAGCCAAGATTCCCCAGGGCGCGGAGTCTAAGACCCAGCTGGTCTTCTCCAGGGCCTCTAGTGGTGAGGATGTTACGCTGCAGGCTGGGACCAGGTCGCGGCCCCTGGAGTTTCCTAGCTCACGCCCCGTAGGATAAGGGGAAAAGAGGGGAAGCAGCAGCACACGATAGAGAGAACCGAATAACAAGCTGAAGGTCAGGGGCCACAAGCAGACAAGGATAACGAAGAACGAGCCGAAGGTCAAGGGTCACGAGCAGACAGGGATATTCGGGGACAAGCCAATAACGTAACAGAGAGACAGACGTAGCACACGGCAGGCAGGAACCCAAACACACAATGCCTAACAAACACGTTGATCAGCAAAGCAGGCTTGCAGTGCACAGGTTAATATAGTGTTCAGTGATAGGGCCTGGGGTGGAGTCAGGCTGGGAGGAGATTATAAAGGAAGCCAGGTGAAGGAGGTCTGGTCTCTAGATGAACACATGAGGAGGAAGGTAAGATGGCAGACAGACATTAATGCATATCCATGACACAGGGGGGTTCAACAAATCCTTATGTACTTTTGGTAGATGGTAAAAGTATGGTGTACTGTAATAATTCTTGCGCAAAAATGCTGCTTCCTTTTTGTCAATAACTTGGTCAGTAATGGCTTTCTGGATGAGTATCTCTGCTTCTTTACGAAAGAGAGGTAGGGGGTCAAACGGAAGTTTTTTGTAGGTATTTTGGTCAAACAGCAGCCTCATGGCTTCAGTTACATAATAAATTCTGTCTTGGATGATGATCCCGCCCCCCTTATCTGCGGGTTTGATAATGAGATCTGAGTTGTTAAAGAAACGTTTAAGGGAAGCCCTCTCACCAGGGTTGAGATTATGATGGCGGTGTTTGCCGATATTATCTGTGTCCTGACATAGCTTTTGAAAGTCGGCAAACACGACTCTGTAAAAGGATTCTAAATACGGTCCCTTTGATTAAGTGGGATAAAAAATTGATTTGGGTTGTAGGGGTGTATGTATAACGGAAGGTGATGTCTGGAAGTGTTGTGTGAGTAATTCAAAATCTATATCGAAATCTATCTTGCCAGGTTCTTAGTCACAGGTGTTAAAAGGACTATCAGGAGATTCTTCTGTAATAAACTCCACAGATACTGGGGGAAAGGATGGACAATCTAAATCCACCAATATGTGTTTGGTGGACTGTATATTATAAAATCTCTTGAGGGTAATGTTCCTTATGAATTTGTTGAGATCCTTAAAAAGTTGGAAAGAATTCGGTTGTATGGTAGGAGAGAAAGTAAGGCCTCTACTCAAAAGTGAGATATCTTCAGAAGACAGTGTGTGAGAAGAGAGGTTGAACAGCTTTATAGTTTCTGTTGTTTTGCACTGAGTTTTATGTTTTCTGCGTCCTCCCCTGCATCCTCGTCTGTGTGTTTTCTTTTTAATCAATGTTTTTGGTGGGGGGCCCTTGTCTAAAAAAGGCGAGAAGGACAGGGAAGCAGAATATAATGGTATTTCACCGCTATTAAAATCACCAAGAAGAAGGTCAAAGGTGGTAAGCAGTTGGGGAGTAGTAGTGAGTGGAGTATCTCCCGGGCCCATGGATGGAGATACTGTGTGAGGTACAACACTGGAGTTAATAGAAGTAGAAAGCGGTACTGGAATAACAGAGAGAATTTGGTTGGAGGGGGTACAAGATAGAGACAAAACTGTGGAAGTGGATGATTTATTATCACCAAGAACAGGGGCTATACTGGCCATGGAGGGTGAAACTTCTCTGGGTGGTAAAGGCTTGTCTCTAGATCTTCGACTAGAATGAACCCTTTGGGGTAACGGACTGGCTATGTGTGCAATATTAGGATTGGTGGAACTGGGCTTATCTTTAGGACTAGATGTAGCATTGGAGGTTACACTGGCGTAAGGCGCTATGGACATGAGTGCTGGTATTGCTGCATCATTTTTCCAAGAAAATCTTTTTTTGTGACGGTAATCATCTAAGTCCCTATGAAATTTGCATAATTTGGTCTGTATAAAAAGGTTCTCTTTAGTTTTGGTGTTCTTTTTGAGCGTGTCCAGCCAGGTCGGTGGAATCTTTTGCTGTAATGCTATGATGTCCAGTGAAAGCATTTGTACATGATGAACTAGTTCATTATATTTAATATGTCTCTGGCTGATGAGGATTTCTATCAACTTATTAGTGCAAAATTCAGCTATCCCCTCCCATTCTTTATTGTGAGAGGTATCTAAGAACGAACAAGTTTTGAGGATCCTCAGACCTCTGGGGGAAATTTTATGTTCAATATACTTTCTCAGAAAGAATTCATCCCACCACTAGGTGTTGGTGGAATGGATAAGTCTTTCAAGTTTTTTGAATTTACCACAAAGGGTGTATCGATCGGAGCGTCTAAATTTGGCCGAATGACTAAACAGGTCTGAAGGTAGGCTAGTATATAATGTATCAAGTATGTCATATTTGTGGTATTCTATCTCATTGATCAATTCCATTGGAGGACAAAGGGGAGAAGGGTACTTAAAAACAAAAATAAAGAATATATATGTATATAAAAAAAATGAAAATTAAATTAATTAATGATAAAAAAAAAATGGTAATTAATAATGATAATAATTATAAAGAGCAATGTATGGCCAAGTCAAGTGAATGAACAACTAAGTTACTGCCCCATAGAGCGAAAGAGGGGGAGGGCTCAACAGGAAATATAAAATGATAAAATATATGTGTATATGAACTTACACACACACATATATATATTGTGAGGGGGTTAGCTCGGTAGCGGGTGTGTGTGACCCCCTGGATGGGCTCCCCACACAAAAACAGGCCCAGCAGACGGAGGTTGTGGTTTTCAAGATCAAAAGGTGCGGTTTATTTCTCTATTTACAGTGACAAAAACACAGCAAAGCAAAAAGAAACATAAACAAAATAAATCCTGGTCAGCTTGACCTCTGACTAAACATGCAGGTTTCCCTAACTAACAACTGGGATCAGCCTGGTGCTGTCCTAGTCCCTAAGTCCCTGGTTTAGTAAATGTCCAAACAAATAGCCACACAGGCTTTGTCTCACCGCACAGGGGTTCACTCTCCCTAGACAGTCCACACAGGTCTGGGTCCAGGCATGAGCAAACACCTAATGAAGCTGGGAGTTTTTATAGAGGCCTTAAACGAGCTGACAAGCTTCAGCTGGTCTCATCAACTCCCTGCCTGCACGACGCCCAGCACTCTCCCTAGAGGTATGAATCATCCATGAGCCCACTAGCCTCAGCTGGGCTTCATCAACTCTCTCCCTAGTTGTATAAGTCGGCATAAAGCCTGAATCTGGGAGAAATATACCTACCCCCCTGGATGCAACCAGGTGACTTTACCTTCCTGCTGTCACATACCCCCCCCCTCTTGTTTTAACCTTGGGGTTGGAACACCAGCAATCAGGCATTCATGTACTCGAGACAAAGCATCCACATTCCCCATTTGAACGCCAGGGCGATGCTTTACTGTGAAGTTGAATTCCTGTAGGGCCAGGAACCACCTATTTACTCTTCTATTTGTCTCCTTGTTTTGAGCTATCCACTTTAACGGAGCGTGATCCGTAACCATGTCAAAGTGCCTACCTAGCAGATAGTACCGAAGGGAATCTAGAGCCCACTTCACCGCTAAACACTCCTTTTCAACCGTGGCGTAATTTACCTCATGGGACTTCAACTTCCTGCTGAGGTAAATGACTGGGTGCACTTCCCCGTTCCAGACCTGGGACAATACTGCTCCTAACCCCACATCTGACGCATCACTTTGTACGACAAAGTCTTTAGAGAAGTCGGGTGAGTACAACACTGGCTGGCTACATAAGGCTTGTTTCAAGAATTGGAATGCTGCCTCAGCCTCGGGGGTCCATTTAATCATGACCGACCCTTTCCCTTTCGTCAGGTTGGTTAGGGGCACAGCCTTAGAAGCAAAGTGGGGAATGAAGCGCCGATAATAACCCGCGATTCCCAGAAAGGCTCGTACCTGCTTCTTGCTGTTGGGACGTGGCCAACTCTGGATGGCCTCGACTTTGTTGAGTTGGGGTTTTATTACTCCCCTGCCAATGGTGTACCCAAGATATTTGGCCTCCTCCTGCCCAATGGTACACTTCTTGGGGTTAGCCGTAAACCCCGCTTCCCGGATAGAGTCTAGGACTGCTTGCACTTTTGGCAGATGTGAGGCCCAATCTGTGCTATGGACAATTACGTCATCCAGGTAAGCCGCAGCATACTTCCGATGGGGCCTCAGTATCTGGTCCATTTTCCGCTGGAATGTGGCCGGCGCATTCTGTAACCCGAACGGCATTCTCTTATATTGGAACGCCCCGTCTGGGGTTACAAATGCGGTTTTCTCTTTGGCCGACTTGGCCAGGGGAATTTGCCAATACCCTTTTGTGAGGTCAAGAGTCGTCATGTATCGGGCTGTTCCCAGCCGGTCGATCAACTCATCTATACGTGGCATGGGGTAGGTGTCAAATTTTGTAACTTTGTTCAACTGACGAAAATCGTTACAAAATCGCCAGCTCCCATCCGGTTTAGGCACCAACACAATGGGACTAGACCAATCACTTTGGGACTCCTCTATCACCCCTAAGTTCAGCATTTTCTGTACTTCCTCCCGTATTGCCTCCCGTCGGGCCTCTGGGATCCGATAGGGTTTTAACTTCACCCTTTCACCGGGCGGGGTAATAACATCATGCTCTACCCCAGATGTTTGTCCCGGCAGCTCAGAGAACACCTCCTTGTTGCGAAGCACAAACTCCTTAACCTCCTGTTGTTGGGGTTGTGACAAGGTGGCTGCTATTCCAACCTCCGGAATCACGCAACCAGTTTGAGCTGGTGACCAAGTTTCTGCGACTAGGGACTCTCTATCCCTCCAGGCTTTCAACAGATTAACGTGATAGATCTGTTCGGGCTTTCGCCTTCCTGGTTGTCTGACCTTGTAATTCACTTCGCTCACTTTTTCCATTATCTCGTAGGGGCCTTGCCATTTGGCAAGGAATTTACTTTCAACCGTAGGGACAAGTACCAATATCCTATCCCCCGGGGAAAAGGTACGGGTCTTGGCTCCACGGTTGTACACTCTCTGCTGTGCCAACTGCGCTTGGGCCAAATGTTCCTTCACGATGGGCATTACCTGTGCAATTCGATCTTGCATCAGGGCGACATGCTCAATCACACTCCTGTGGGGAGAACTCTCACTTTCCCAAGTTTCCTTGGCAATATCCAACAGCCCTCTTGGGTGTCTCCCATACAGTAACTCAAAGGGGGAGAATCCCGTAGAGGATTGGGGCACCTCCCTAATAGCAAACATCAAATAAGGAAGTAGACAGTCCCAATCCTTTCCATCTCTATCCACCACTTTCTTCAACATTTGTTTTAGGGTTTTGTTGAATCTTTCAACCAGCCCATCGGTTTGGGGGTGATACACAGACGTACGCAATTGCGTCACTTTGAACAATTTACACAGCTCTTTCATAACCCGGGACATAAAGGGTGTACCTTGGTCCGTAAGCAGTTCTTTACAAATACCCACCCGGCTAAAAACAAGAGATAGCTCTTTGGCTATGGTTTTGGCCAAGGTATTTCGGAGAGGGATCGCTTCTGGATAACGGGTGGCATAGTCCATTATAACTAATATGTACTGGTGCCCCCTAGCGGACTTGATTATAGGACCTACCAAATCCATCGCGATCCTCTCAAACGGGACCTCAATGATGGGTAGAGGGACCAGCGGGCTACGGAAATGTGGCATCGGGGCCGACCTCTGACACATAGGGCAGGAGGAACAATAATTTTCTATGTCCTTCATCACCCCAGGCCAATAGAATCTCTGTAATACCCTCTCTCGGGTTTTCTCTGTCCCCAGATGACCTCCAAGAATGTGCCCATGGGCCAACTCCAACACCAACTTCCTGTAAGGTTTGGGCACCACAAGCTGCTCAACGGTTTCTTCTGCCCTTTTTGCCACCCGATACAGTAGGTCCTTCTCTACGCTGAAGTATGGGTAAGTGCAGGTATTATCTGGGTTCACTAACTCGCCATCTATTTCCACTACGTTTTCCCGTGCCTTTATTAGGGCGGGGTCTTTTAACTGTTCTGTGGCAAAATTTTCCCTGTGAACCTCAAGATCAGAAAACTCCACAGACGGTAGGTTTTCGTCTGAGGAGGTGGGCTCCTCTCCAGTTTCTTGAGTCTCGCCTGCCAATACTGACAAGGGAAATTCTGGAGAGTCCTCACCACTCTCAGAGGAGTTCTGGCTATCACCCTCCTGGTACATAGGGGCACCAGTGGGGGGCTCAGGATCATCCCACAGTTCCCAGAACTTCGGAAAATCCCTTCCCACAATGGCATCATGCGGTAGTTGAGATACTAACCCCACTGGATGAGAGAGGGTACCTTTGGGGTCTTGAAACACACTGTAGTCACTGGATACTCTCGGGTGTCCCCATGCACACAAATAACAGCTACCTTGCTATTCCCAGAGACCTCTGTTTTAACTAATTCAGCCTTTATCAGGGTCACAAGGCTACCTGAATCCAGTAATACCACAACATTTCTACCATTAATACACATTTTGCATAAATGTTTCTCAGTTCCCCGAATGGCAGTGCATGCGACTGTCGCACACAGCGACTGACGTCTGTCCGTCAGAAAGTCACCTTGCATGGGTTCCTCCACAACCGGGCAATTTGCTGCAATATGTCCCGCTTGCCGGCAGCGGTAGCAAACAATCCTTTTGGCTGCCTCTTGAGCCCCCGACTTCCCAGGCTGTTCTCGCCAAACCCTGGGCAGAGCTCCCACCCTCTCACTCTCTCCACCCTTACCCCTTGGAATCATCTTATCCGCCCCTGGGGATGGTCTGGTCTTAGGGTGGAAAGTCCGAGAGTCTCTGGAAGAGGCCGTCAGGTTCTCTGCAGCCAAGTATCTCTCTACACGATCCACAAGTTTACCGGCCGTTTCTGGGTCTCCATGGCTTACCCACTTTTGAATGGCGGTAGGAAGAGCTCTCAAGAAACGATCCATCACAACACGTTCCACAATCTCCGGTGCGGACAAAGTCTCTGGCTGTAGCCACTTCCTGCTCAGGTGAATGAGATCATACATTTGAGACCTGGGGGGTTTTCCAAGCTGGAAAGTCCAGTTATGCACACGCTGAGCCCGGACAGCCAGGGTGACACCCAGCCTTGCCAATATTTCAGCTTTTAGCATCACATAGTCTTTTGCTTGGTCAGGCTCTAGGTCATAGTAAGCTTTCTGCGATTCACCAGTTAACAGAGGAGCCACCAGTCCAGCCCACTGCTCCTCAGGCCACTTTTCTCTTTCAGCAGTCCTTTCAAATGTGGTCAAAAATACCTCTGGATCATCCTCTCCAGTCATTTTTGTCAATAAACGACTCACCCCAAAGGACGCGGTATTAGTGGGACGGCTTTCCTCACTGGTCTGCGGACGTTGCTGCATTACTGCTTCCATCTGTTGTTGTAGTCTCTGCTCTTGCTTCTGCAACAGGTCTATGAAGCGGGCCTCAGATTGCTGCTGGGCTTGTTGCTGGGCTGCGAAGCTCTGTTGTTGAGCTGCAAGGCTCTTTTGCAAACCTGCATTTGTCTGCTGTTGATTGGCATTTGCTAGAGCCAGCTGTTTCAGTATCTCCTCCATGCTGGCTTAAAAAAAAAAACTGCCACTGGTTCTCCACCAACTGTGAGGGGGTTAGCTCGGTAGCGGGTGTGTGTGACCCCCTGGATGGGCTCCCCACACAAAAACAGGCCCAGCAGACGGAGGTTGTGGTTTTCAAGATCAAAAGGTGCGGTTTATTTCTCTATTTACAGTGACAAAAACACAGCAAAGCAAAAAGAAACATAAACAAAATAAATCCTGGTCAGCTTGACCTCTGACTAAACATGCAGGTTTCCCTAACTAACAACTGGGATCAGCCTGGTGCTGTCCTAGTCCCTAAGTCCCTGGTTTAGTAAATGTCCAAACAAATAGCCACACAGGCTTTGTCTCACCGCACAGGGGTTCACTCTCCCTAGACAGTCCACACAGGTCTGGGTCCAGGCATGAGCAAACACCTAATGAAGCTGGGAGTTTTTATAGAGGCCTTAAACGAGCTGACAAGCTTCAGCTGGTCTCATCAACTCCCTGCCTGCACGACGCCCAGCACTCTCCCTAGAGGTATGAATCATCCATGAGCCCACTAGCCTCAGCTGGGCTTCATCAACTCTCTCCCTAGTTTTATAAGTCGGCATAAAGCCTGAATCTGGGAGAAATATACCTACCCCCCTGGATGCAACCAGGTGACTTTACCTTCCTGCTGTCACAATATATATATATACACACATATATATATATATATATATATATATATATATATATATATATATATATATACACATATATGTGGGAGAAAAAAACTTTTTAAAAGAGTAATCAGAAATAACAATAGGTATACTAATTACTAATTACTAGGGTGGTAATATTAGCTATACAAGCGATCCCAGCTGCTATGCAAGACTTCACAGTCGATGCAAGAAAGAAACAAAAAATGCCAGCGCTCAGGATGTATGCACAGGAAATCACCATGAACAAATGGTGCAGCCCAGTGCAGCCGCCCCTCCCTCTCACACCTTGTCCCGGTCCTGCCTGACACAACAGATCATCTCTTCCCTTTGCCCCTAGCAATGGCAATATAGCCTCTTCTCCTTCCACTGCAGGTTAGACCCTTGTAATGTGTCCCTTCATTCCCATTATAAGCCCTGTTCTTTAATAAGCCATGGATGCCCTTTAGTGACTTCAGACAAGGCAGATTGGCAATAAACAAAGTTCTTTACTGAAGTGGTTAATTTACCCTTTTTTGTGTGTCCCTGGTGCCCTATTGTACCCTATGAGGTGGTCATACCTTAAACAGGTGATCAAGTCCATTAGTCCACTCTAGCAGCAAGGTTCATACCCCTTGATGCCCCGACTGGGTTCCCACAAGGGGTGGTAGGGTTAACAGTGCTCTCCTTCTCTTCCAGTGTGTGAGCAACCAACGAGCCCCTGACCTAGATAAAGCTCCCCCTTTATTTATGCTTTGCAGGGGGCAGTACCTTTCAGAAAACCTGGCTAGCAGAGTTAAAGTGTTACTAAACCCACAACAGTAAAATCAGTCTGTATATGCAGTAAAGCATGATTGTTATACTTACTGTGGAATGTAATGGGTTAATCCTCTGCGTTGTGTAAAAAGGCTGTTTGATCCTGTCTTCTCTGATCCTCCCCTTCTTCCACAGTCCCCAACCCATCTCCTGATAGTACAGAGCTTGGGGGCACTGCACATGCTCAGTTTGGTGTGTATTGCTAAAGAGTTTTTTTCTTTTTGGGAGGGCGCAAATGATCAGCACAGGGCCAATCAGCACTGCCTAGACAGAGGGTTAAGGGCCATGCAGCTGTAGCGGGTATGTACTTTCCCGGGTGAAAAATTGAATTTGGAAGTGACACCAGTGATGTGTGATTCACCGCGGCCCATTGGGTGGCGCTGTCGCCCTGGGTTGGGTTGGATTTTCGCTGTGTGCCGTCCTCCTTTTTGTCCTCCCTCGGCAGCGGTATGGTGGGGCGGGGAACCCGCCGTGCTTGCTGGGAGAGGGTATAAAGGGGACCGCCATCTTGGTCACGGGGTCGAAGTCCAAGGCACCTTCAGCTTGCGGACGGTGGGTCGTGTCGCTCCTCTGGGTGGCTTAGGTCCAGAGGACAGCGGAGGTCGAGTTCCATCCCAGGCACCTTTAGCCTGGGGTGAGGTACTTAGATGGAGGTCCGGAGCTCAGTGCCCAACACTGGGTTCCGTGAGGGAAGGAGATCCTAGGGTACCCCGGGAGTGGGTACCCGAATCCGGAAGGCGCAATGGACAGGGGGGAGCTCCTCATTTGAAAACCCGGTGCAGCATATTGCCGGTGACAAGTGAGTCTCTCGTCGGAGACCGCCTGGAAGGAAATCTACCCTCGTGCGGAGACCAGGACACACTTCTAGGAAGGGAAGTGGCAGCTTACATTGTGTCTGGGCCTGTTCGCATCCACACCTCCTTTTCTGTTCTGTTCTATCAAGGGAGTTCAACTGTTTGTGTTCAGACAAGGAGAATAAAGGAGTGTTGAACTTTAATGGTGTGGAGCTCATTTTCTAACGGACATGGTTCACGGTGACTCTTGGAGGGAGGATCCAGGTGCACAGCGCTGACCCGAAGGTAATACAAGAACGTTGCTTAGACCGCACTGACACATGTGGTGGAAGCCAGGCGTGGTGTCCCCGCTCCCTCCCCTCTAAGGTACCCCTAGACAAGAGAAAGACGAGACGAGAGAAAGAGGGGAGTGGAGGTGGTCGCTACATGGCCTTATAGGACAGTGGAGAATGAAAACTCCTCCTACAAGCTTTGACCAGTGCTTGGCCAGACACTGATAGAAGTCACAAGACTGCTATATACTGCTGAAGAGAAAGGGTATTTAGCAGTTTATATTCACTATTTCCATGAATTCCGGGTCCTGGGTTTATTAACACTTTAACCCTTGCCCACCAAACATCACCAATTCTGCTGGGCAACATGAATCAAACAGTGCAGCTCTCTCAGTAGAAAATAAATTTAACCCAGACAATAATGAGCACAATCAGCACAGTAATACCTCAGTAAGCACCTGCTTACAAGCTGATCATGATGGGTACCAACACAGAACCCAAACTGGTGGTTGGCAAGCCTCGTGTAGCTTTTTGTCCTCACTAATATTGCTTGCAGCAGCCTCATGGTAGGTGCTCGATCTTCCAATATTTTTACCCACTTCTCAGAAGAATCAATCACACTCCCAAGCACTTTCATACTTATGAAAAACAGTGCAAGAACAAAGAACAACTAATAGTATATAAATCCCAAATCACCTACCAAACGTAAACCTATCATGAGAACTATATAAGCTTGTGGGTGTGGTCTACTGTGCCCATGTGCGTGGGGTAACACCTCACCCAAAGATGTTCTCACCAATGACCAGATTGAGGCCACGTTCATGTGAAGAATCAGACACCAAGGCAGTCCCCAACTCAGAGATGAGCCACCCGTGTGCAGCAACAATGCAGAGTTCCTCCGCAAGATGCTCTATCCCTTGACACCACACACCTGCAACCGATGCATGTCTGGACTAGGAGGGACATGCAGAGCCCCTTCCCAGCCCACCAGTCCAGCGCACCCCTGCCACCCCACTCCCAGCAACAAAATGGAGCCCCATTGAGCACACAGGGAGCAACATGAGCACCCATCAACTCTCTCTCTCACGAACCTCGCGATCAGGCCCTAGACACCTGCAATGCTAGTCTGCTCCTGGTGACCAGAGGAAATGGGCAGCTAGGGAGGCAGTAAGAACACTGACACCCTCTCTACTGGAGGACCTGTCACCTAACCATCTACCATCCAAAATGACGGCCAGCCTCCTTGCCTGCCACATGATCAACCATTTTCAGTGGTGCTAAACACAACCTGTCGGTGCGACCACAGACCATGGATCTTTAGGAATACGCCAAGACCCAAAACGCACCCCTCAAATAACCTCAGACCAGGCTCAAATCAGTTGAAACAACTTTACTGTCAACTTGGCATGTAAAATGCAACTGGGGGAAAAGTCCTTCCCCTAACAAACACTGAATATGGCTGTCCAAGCATACCTGTACAGGTATAGACCTTGTGGGTGAAGTCCATAATTGGAATCCAGAATGGAGGTGGCCATTGTTACAGGGTCCTGATAAGTCTGTGTTCCTGGAGTGGACCACAGGTCCCAGAAACCTTCTTCGATAGCTCCCGTTCTCCCACCTACCACCTTGGGGCTCAACCCTCTCCCCTTTTATATGGCACAGGAAGGGAGGCCAGACCCTAGAAAACACACAAAATTGCCCAGAAAAGGCAGCAAAACTTCCCCCTTTAAGGGGCTTGGGCAGCCAAACTATTCAACCAAACACAGCAGACAACCTGCCTACAAGGTACTATTGATGGCCTCTTTCTGAAAATTTTAGCCCCTGGATGTCATGCTGACCCTCTGTTTCAGTGTTTTTTTAAAACCAGTGATGCAGAACAAGTACTAATAGTGTTTGTATTAACTCTGTAATTGGGAAAGTATTGAAGCCAGACAGCCAGGCACGAAGCATCTTCAAATCATCAATAGCTGCCCTTTCTCATTACATCTGAAATCTAGTTATTGTGAATTACTGCAGTTTGCATATTGTCATTATACTTTGCAAGGCATACTAAATGCAGATCTTAAAGTGTTTGTAAAGGCAGAATGTTTTTTACCTTACTGAATTCTATCTAGTAAAGTAAAAAACCTTCTGCATGCAGCCCCCCCCCCGAAGCCCCCCCTAAATACATACCTGAGCCTGATCTCGATCCAGCGATGTGCACGAAAGCCGAGGCTCTCCCTGGTCTCTCACACCTGATTGGCTCGGATACAGCAGTGGGAGTCCCACTGCTGTCAGTCATAGTCAGTGACGAGGGAGTGAGGGGCAGGGCCAAGCCCGCTCTATTTGTCTTATGGACACTCAGAGCAGGGCTTGGGATCAAGCATGCATGAGTGTCCCCATAGCAAGTGGCTAGCAGGTGGAGCCAGGAGTTCCGACGGAGGACCCCAGAAGAGGAGGTTTGAGGATGCTCTGTGCAAAACCTTTGCACAGAGCAGGTAAATATAACATTATTGGTATTTTAAGAAAAAAAAACGAGGCTTTACAATGACTTTAAAGTGGTTGTACCTCCACGGTTTAGGAGATACTTACAAAAAAGCCGTGCGCCGGTGTCTATGGCGCATGCACACTTTAGAAGGGGCAGATCATGCTGTAACTGGCGGCTCCCGCACGCATGCCCGGGAGTGACGTCACGCGACTTCGGCCAGTCACAGAGCCGGAGTTCACAGCCCCGGAAGGAAGAGGGGTGAAGATGGACGCTCGCTGCCAGTGGGGACAGCGGTGACATCGCAGGCTTCGGTTTCAGGTAAATGACACATAATGGGCTACTATGAGATGCATAGTAGCCCATTATGCTTTACCTTTGCAGGGAAATAAAGAGAAAGTAAAACCCATCAGGGTTTACTTCCTCTTTAAGGCCCTTTTCACATGGATGATCCGATCAGGTCTGCCTGTCAGTTTCTCAGGCAGACCTGATGGGAAAGGTCCATGCATTCCTTTAGACAGGCGGGTGTAAACAGGCAGGCGGGTGTAAAGTGTTAGTTTACACTCGCCTACCTCTGGGTCTGATCTAGGGTGCCCACGTGTCCCGGGAATGCCCGGGATTGTCCCACAATTCGCATTTGTGTCCCATGTCCCGGGTACCTTCATTCCGGGACAATACATTGTCCCGGAATGAAATGAGGACACACAGCCAACCTAATAGACAATTGCCAAACTGGTTGCTAGGGCCGCCCCGCCTGGCATCTAGCAACCAGTGACGTCACATTTGCAGAGTCTCAGAGTGAGGCCGAGAGGAGCAAGGCCTTTACCCAGTGCTGCCCTGCGCTCTGAGTCCTCCCACCTCCTCTCCGTCTCCGACTGCGGCAGCAGTACCTCCTGACTCCTCCAGGCTTCAGTGACCTCTCGGCGGGCGGCGGCATTCTGCAGTGCTGGCTGGCTTAGATCCTCGGCTCGGCTGCCCATCCCGACTCCCACAGCGCATTGCCCGACTTCTCCTCCTCCCGCCCGAGGCCCGACTGCCGGAGGGGGGCCCCCCAGCCTGGACCAGGGAACAAAGACTGGCGCTCAACCACTTACCATACCAGATCAGTCCAGATTAGAAGGTGAGTAAATGGAACCTGATTGGAACAGGTCAGGTGACAAGTCGGGGAACTGGGGCTGGGGACAGTACAGTAATAAATGAGGCTGACAAAGTGGGGCAATAAAAAATTAAGCTGACAAGTGGGGGGGGCAATAAAAAATTAAGCTGACAAGCAGGGGCAATAAAATGAGGCTGACAAGTGGGGGGCAATAAAAAATGAAGCTGACAAGTGGGGGCAATAAAAAATATATATGTAAAAAATGTATACCACCTGTCTAAACTGGTGACCACTGTTTGCTTTTGTTTTTCCAAAAATTGACAAAAAAATTATCAAAAATCATCTTTTTTTGGGCTGGTGCGAGGGTGTGCGCGGGGGGCGAGGGCATGTGCGGGGGGCGAGGGCGTGCGTGGGGGGTGTCCCTGAATGGCAGTTTGGAAATGTGGTCACCATAGTCTGATCTGGTCAGAAAAAAAACAGAAGTGGTTTCGTCCTCTTCCATTTAGGCAGATTGGATAGAAGGGTATTCAGGTGTAAACTGACAGCCAAGCCCCTTTACTCATGGCCACTTATAGAGCAGAGAGGGCTCTGCCCGTGTCCCCTCTTCAGAATTTGAGGGGACACGGATGAAAAACAGTGAAGTTGTGAGATATAGTAAAACGTTGGCTTGGGAGATGGTAACTGCAGCAGACGTGGAGCTCAAAAAACATTAAAAATAAAGGTAGGAAATTTCCGCCCTAAAACGTTAGGTTTGACTAGATGCTGCAACAACACTTTTCAAAAACAGAAGTATCTATGTAGCACCAACATATAAAAAGTACTTTGGCACCAAAGTTCTTAACAAGTATTACTACTACCCCAGGGAGTACATCTGACACATTCAGCTTCTGCTTGCCAAAAGTATTCATCATAGTACTTGGAAGGGTCAAGTGAACATGACCTTGACTTAAAATTTTCTAAGACAGCAACAGTGCTGAGATGCAAGAACCAGTGTTATGCCGCGTACACACGATCAGAAATTCCGACAAGAAAACTTTGATGTGAGCTTTTGGTCGGAAATTCCTACCGTGTGTAGGCTCCATCTGACTTTTTTTGTCGAAATTTCCGACAGCAGAAATTTGAGAGCTGGTTCTCAATTTTTCCGACAAGAACTTTTCTTGTCGGAAATTCCGATCGTCTGTATGCAATTCCGACGCGCAAAAAAAACACGCATGCTCTGAATCAATTTGACGCATGCTCGGAATCATTGAACTTAATTTTTCTCAATGTAGTGTTGTACGTCACCGCGTTCTTGACGGTCAGAATTTTGTGTGACATTGTGTATGCAACACAAGTTTGAGCCAACATTCCGTCGGAAAAAAATTGACGGTTTTCTTGTCGGATTTTCTGATCGTGTGTACGCGGCATAAGTCTTAAATCAACCTATGTGGAGCTCCTTGATTTGGGAGCATAACTTTGGATCATAGGGCACCATAGCAAAATTATGATGAGCCCCCCTTAATTTTTCTGTTGCCCCTGACATGGCCAACTGTGAAAATACTGTCGCTGATCATAACATGAAGTATGCATAAACTTTACACTCTCAATCAATATATATATTATTTTTTTCTCAAAAAGGATTTTTGATACACATAATAAAAAAGGGTTACATACATGTGCAAATAAAATAGTCATTCCATTGAACATTGGAACAAAAAGTAATAAAAGACTCTCACATTCCATAAACCGACATACAGTAGGTATATGACCAACCAGGTCTCAACAGTGTTCACTTATGCCTCGTTTCCACTGAGCGGATCGGTTCGGTACGCTATTTTGGGTGTTTCCATTATGAAAGGGTGCCATAAAAACAACCCATACCGCACCATTTTGGGTCCTGCTTCAGATATGGGGCCATAGAAAATGGAACGGTTCGGTTAGGGCGGAGCTACAATACATTCCACTGATTGGTGGAAACGCTAGGCATTTTTTCTAAACCCTGAATGGCCCCTGACAGTCCGACTTGCAGTGGAAACGCTCACCAGAATAGACCGGACCATTCAAACAGTTCCAAACTGTACCGACCCGAACCGTTCCTCTCAGTGGAAACGAGGCATTAGACACGTCTTTATACAATTATACCTTTCACCGTGACCTACTAGCACACATCTTAAAGAAGCAACCTGTCCATTACCAATTCAAGCAGGGATAAACATGGGGTATTCAACCAAGGAACCCATTAAAAGGTCAAATGTTCCCTGGCGGCCCCTGTGTTGAAATATATACTTTTCCAAGCGTAATATGGATCCCATCTGAGCTATCCATTCCCGTAACTTAGGAGGCTCAGTTGCCTTTCAATGGTGGAGGATACGTTTACGGTCCTGGAAAAGGGCTCTACCTATGTCTTTTTTTGGGTTATCTTCAAGTGGTAGATCATCCATAATGCCTAGAATACATACTTTAGGGTCCTGTGGGACCTTGACCATGAATATTTCATTTATGGTTTGAAGAACTCCCCTCCAATAGAAGTGCAGTTTGGGGCACCGCCACAGTAAGTGAATGAGGTCCCCATGGTCTCTGGCACACCTGGGACAGTTAGCATCATTTCCTAGGCCCATTTTATGCAATCTAGCAGGTGTGAAGTGTACCCTCATTACAATATACAATTGTGACAGGCGTTGTGCAGTGTTGAGTGAGCACCCTTGTATTGCCTGCAAGGCCTCCTCCCATTGGTCCTCCTAAAATACACCTACATCCCTTTCCCAGGAGGATGTCACCTTTGTGTGAAAGGCCAGTAAAAATGAAGAGAGTAACATGACATACGATCTAGATATAAATCCTTTGAAGCAAGACACCTCTGTCATGTAGTGAAAGATCGGGGGAGGGGATTGAATCCATGGATTGTTTCCTGCCTGAGCCCTAACAGCGTGCCTTAACTGCAAATAATAGAAGTACATTGACTGAGGCAACTCTCAATCAATATTGACTATTTTTATTCCTTATGCTGCTAGCATTAGTAAATAAATAGAAAAATATATCATTATTTACTTGTTTTAAACTTTTTTTTTTTTTTACAGTAATTACAGTTACTTCCTGGTTTCCAGACCTAGGCAAAATATGTCAGACATCTCAAGAGTCTTCAGGAGGGGAGGAGGGGTTTACTCAGTTAAAGCGGAGTTCCACCCAAAAGTGGAACTTCTGCTCATTTGTCTCCTCTCCCCCTCCGTTGCCACAATTGCCACCTTTCGGGGTTTCGGGGGGAAGGGGGACAGGATACCTGTCTTCCGGGGATGTCCGCACTGCGGCCCATGACGCGGGGCTCCCTCCTCCTCCCCCTGTCGCCAGGCCAGTAGGAGAGAGGAGCGGAGCCTCGTGCATGCGCAGTAGGGTTACTGGCGTGAAGCCGTAAGGCTACACTGCCAGGTTCCTTTACCCGCAATGCTGGCGGAAGCACCCGACAGCTGATGGAAACATCAGCTGCGGTGCCGACATCGCTGGACACCAGCTCAGGTAAGTGTCCTCATATTAAAAGCCAGCAGCTGCAGTATATGTAGCTGCTGGCTTTTAATTTTTATTTTTTGGCGGACCTCCGCTTTAAATACACCCTCCTGCATGCATGCTTGAGCTAAGGGAAGGTGGATTCTAAGTAAATACTACGTGAATATACTGCCCTTACTCAAAATGGCCACAGCCAGAACTGCTAGGGGGTGTTTTTCAGAGTGTTTTCTCAGGAAAATAAAGAATGGAGACATGAATGGATTGATGGATTTTTTTTAATACACAATATTAATTAGTGTTTTTATTTTTTGGTGTATGCAGTATATTTCTGCTTTAATTTAAGGACAGGCAACAGGAGAAGTACCAGCATAGTCAGGAGGACAGGGGCCAATGCAACTAATTATAAAAAAAAAAGAACACAGTAATTGTATACCCCCCACTAAACCTCTCTCGATCAAGGCTGTGCTCATTTGCATCAGTGCTGCTCTCTCTCCCTCTTCTCAAATGACACAGAGGCAGCAGCAGGAGCCAATGGCTCCTGCTGCTGTCAATCAAATCCTGTGAGGAAGAAGCAGGGGACACAGTTGAGCAGCACTGTAGGTGTCTATGGATGCACACAGCCCAGGAACATGCCTGCATGTGTGCCACAATAGCAAATAGCTTGCTATGGCAGCACACACAGAAGAGGAGGAGCGGGGAGCACCAGCAGGTGACTCCACAAGAGGAGGTAAGGGGCCACTTAGGCAAACAAAAAACAAAAAACAAAAATTATATATATATATAAATATATATATATATATATATATTGTGAGGGGGTTAGCTCGGCAGCGGGTGTGTGTGACCCCCGGGATGGGCTCCCCACACAAAACAGGCCCAGCAAACGGAGGTTGTGGTTTTCAAAATCAAAAAGGTGCGGTTTATTTTCTATTTACAGTGACAAAACACAGCAAAGCAAAAGAAACATAAACAAAATAAATCCTGGTCAAGTTGACCTCTGACTAAACATACAGGTTTCCTAACTAACAACTGGGATCAGCCTAGTGCTGTCCTAGTCCCTAAGTCCCTGGTTTTAAATGTCCAAGCAAATAGCCACACAGGCTTTGTCTCACCGCACAGGGGTTCACTCTCCCTAGACAGTCCACACAGGTCTGGGTCCAGGCATGAGCTAATATCTAATGAAGCTGGGAGTTCTTATAGAGGCCTAAATGAGCTGACAAGCTTCAGCTGGTCTCATCAACTCCCTGTCTGTACGACGCCCCACACTCTCCCTAGAGGTATGAGTCATCCATGAGCCCACTAGCCTTATACAACTCTCCACCTAGTTGTATAAGTCGGCGTAAAGCCTGAATCTGGGCGAAATATATCTACCCCCCTGGATGCAACCAGGTGACTTTACCTTCCTGCTGTCACATACCCCCCCTCTTGTTTTAACCTCGGGGTTGGAACACCAGCAATCAGGCATTCATGTACTCGAGACAAAGCATCCACATTCCCCATTTGAACGCCAGGGCGATGCTTTACTGTGAAGTTGAATTCCTGGAGGGCCAGGAACCACCTATTCACTCTTCTATTTGTTTCCTTGTTTTGAGCCATCCACTTTAACGGAGCGTGATCCGTAACCATGTCAAAGTGCCTACCTAGCAGGTAGTACCGAAGGGAATCTAGAGCCCACTTCACCGCTAAACACTCCTTTTCAACGGTGGCGTAATTTACCTCATGGGACTTCAACTTCCTGCTGAGGTAAATGACTGGGTGCTCTTCCCCGTTCCAGACCTGGGACAATACTGCTCCTAACCCCACATCTGACGCATCACTTTGTACGACAAAGTCTTTAGAGAAGTCGGGTGAGTACAACACTGGCTGGCTACATAAGGCTTGTTTCAAGAATTGGAATGCTGCCTCAGCCTCGGGGGTCCATTTAATCATGACCGACCCTTTCCCCTTCGTCAGGTTGGTTAGGGGCACAGCCTTAGAAGCAAAGTGGGGAATGAATCGCCGATAATACCCAGCGATTCCCAGAAAGGCTCGTACCTGCTTCTTGCTGTTGGGACGTGGCCAACTCTGGATGGCCTCGACTTTGTTGAGTTGGGGTTTTATTACTCCCCTCCCAATGGTGTACCCAAGATATTTGGCCTCCTCCTGCCCAATGGTACACTTCTTGGGGTTAGCCGTAAACCCCGCTTCCCGAACAGAGTCCAGGACTGCTTGCACTTTTGGCAGATGTGAGGCCCAATCTGTGCTATGGACAATTACGTCATCCAGGTAAGCCGCAGCATACTTCCGATGGGGCCTCAGCATCTGGTCCATTTTCCGCTGGAATGTGGCCGGCGCATTCTGTAACCCGAACGGCATTCTTTTATATTGGAACGCCCCGTCTGGGGTTACAAATGCGGTTTTCTCTTTGGCCGACTTGGCCAGGGGGATTTGCCAATACCCTTTTGTGAGGTCAAGAGTCGTCATGTATCGGGCTGTTCCCAGCCGGTCGATCAACTCATCTATACGTGGCATGGGGTAGGTGTCAAATTTTGTAACTTTGTTCAACTGACGAAAATCGTTACAAAATCGCCAGCTCCCATCCGGTTTAGGCACCAACACAATGGGACTAGACCAATCACTTTGGGACTCCTCTATCACCCCTAAGTTCAGCATTTTCTGTACTTCCTCCCGTATTGCCTCCCGTCGGGCCTCTGGGATCCGATAGGGTTTTAACTTCACCCTTTCACCGGGCGGGGTAATGATGTCATGCTCTACCCCAGATGTTTGTCCCGGCAGCTCAGAGAATACCTCCTTGTTGCGAAGCACAAACTCCTTAACCTCCTGTTGTTGGGGTTGTGACAAGGTGGCTGCTATTCCAACCTCAGGAATCACGCAACCAGTTTGAGCTGGTGACCAAGTGTCTGCGACTAGGGACTCTCTATCCCTCCAGGCTTTCAACAGATTAACGTGATAGATCTGTTCGGGCTTTCGCCTTCCTGGTTGTCTGACCTTGTAATTCACTTCGCTCACTTTTTCCATTATCTCATAGGGGCCTTGCCATTTGGCAAGGAATTTACTTTCAACCGTAGGGACAAGTACCAGTATCCTATCCCCCGGGGGAAAAGGTACGGGTCTTGGCTCCACGGTTGTACACTCTCTGCTGTGCTAACTGCGCTTGGGCCAAATGTTCCTTCACGATGGGCATTACCTGTGCAATTCGGTCTTGCATCAGGGCGACATGCTCAATCACACTCCTGTGGGGAGAACTCTCACTTTCCCAAGTTTCCTTGGCAATATCCAACAGCCCTCTTGGGTGTCTCCCATACAGTAACTCAAAGGGGGAGAATCCCGTAGAGGATTGGGGCACCTCCCTAATAGCAAACATCAAATAAGGAAGTAGACAGTCCCAATCCTTTCCATCTCTATCCACCACTTTCTTCAACATTTGTTTTAGGGTTTTGTTGAATCTTTCAACCAGCCCATCGGTTTGGGGGTGATACACAGATGTACGTAATTGCGTCACTTTGAACAATTTACACAGCTCCTTCATAACCCGGGACATAAAGGGTGTACCTTGGTCCGTAAGCAGTTCTTTACAAATACCCACCCGGCTAAACACAAGAGATAGCTCTTTGGCTATGGTTTTGGCCGAGGTATTTCGGAGAGGGATCGCTTCTGGATAACGGGTGGCATAGTCCATTATAACTAATATGTACTGGTGCCCCCTAGCGGACTTGATTATAGGCCCTACCAAATCCATGGCGATCCTCTCAAACGGGACCTCAATGATGGGTAGAGGGACCAGCGGGCTACGGAAATGTGGCATCGGGGCCGACCTCTGACACACAGGGCAGGAGGAACAATAATTTTCTATGTCCTTCATCACCCCCGGCCAATAGAATCTCTGTAATACCCTCTCTCGGGTTTTCTCTGTCCCCAGATGACCTCCAAGAATGTGCCCATGGGCCAACTCCAACACCAACTTCCTGTAAGGTTTGGGCACCACAAGCTGCTCAACGGTTTCTTCTGCCCTTTTTGCCACCCGATACAGTAGGTCCTTCTCTACGCTGAAGTATGGGTAAGTGCAGGTATTATCTGGGTTCACTAACTCGCCATCTATTTTCACTACGTTTTCCCGTGCCTTTATTAGGGCGGGGTCTTTCAACTGTTCTGTGGCAAAGTTTTCCCTGTGAACCTCAAGATCAGAAAACTCCACAGACGGTAGGTTTTCGTCTGAGGAGGTGGGCTCCTCTCCAGTTTCTTGAGTCTCCCCTGCCAATACTGTTAAGGGAAATTCCGGAGAGTCCTCACCACTCTCAGGGGAGTTCTGGCTATCACATTCCTGGTACATAGGGGCACCAGTGGGGGGCTCAGGATCATCCCACAGTTCCCAGAACTTCGGAAAATCCCTTCCCACAATGGCGTCATGCGGTAACTGAGATACTAAGCCCACTGGATGAGAGAGGGTACCTTTGGGGGTCTCGAAACACACTGTAGTCACTGGATACTCTCGGGTGTCCCCATGCACACAAATAACAGCTACCTTGCTATTCCCAAAGACCTCTGTTTTAACTAACTCAGCCTTTATCAGGGTCACAAGGCTACCTGAATCCAGCAATACCACAACATTTCTACCATTAACACACATTTTGCATAAATGTTTCTCAGTTCCTCGAATGGAAGTGCATGCGACTATCGCACACAGCGACTGACGTCTGCCCGTCAGAAAGTCACACTGCATGGGTTCCTCCACAACCGGGCAATTGGCTGCAATATGTCCCGCTTGCCGGCAGCGGTAGCAAACGATCCTTCTTGCCGCCTCTTGAGCCGCTGATTTCCCAGGCTGTTCTCGCCAAACTTGGGGTAGAGCTCCCACCCTCTCACTCTCTCCACCCTCACCCCTTGGAATCCTCTTATCCGCCCCTGGGGATGGTCTGGTCTTAGGGTGGAAAGTCCGAGTGTCTCTGGAAGAGGCCGTCAGGTTTTCTGTAGCCAAGTATTTCTCCACACGATCCACAAGACCATCGGCCGTCTCTGGGTCTCCATGGCTTACCCACTTTTGGATGGCAGTAGGAAGAGCTCTCAAAAACCGATCCATTACAACACGTTCCACAATCTTTGGTGCGGCCAAAGTCTCTGGCTGTAGCCACTTTCTGCTCAGGTGAATGAGATCATACATTTGAGACCTGGGGGGTTTTCCAAGCTGGAAAGTCCAGTTATGCACACGCTGAGCCCGGACAGCCTGGGTGACACCCAGCCTTGCCAAAATTTCAGCTTTTAGCACCACATAGTCTTTTGCTTGGTTAGGCTCTAGGTCATAGTAAGCTTTCTGCGATTCACCAGTTAACAGAGGAGCCACCAGTCCAGCCCACTGCTCCTCAGGCCACTTTTCTCTTTCAGCGGTCCTTTCAAATGTGGTCAAAAATACCTCTGGATCATCCTCTCCAGTCATTTTTGTCAATAAACGACTCACCCCAAAGGACGCGGTATTAGTGGGACGGCTTTCCTCACTGGTCTGCGGACGTTGCTGCATTACTGCTTCCATTTGTTGTAGTCTCTGCTCTTGCTTCTGTAACAGGTCTATGAAGCGGGCCTCAGATTGCTGCTGGGCTTGTTGCTGAGCCTCCAGACTCTGTTGGTGAGCTTGCTGCTGGGCTGCAAGGCTCTGTTGATGAGCTTGCTGCTGGGCTGCAAGGCTCCTTTGCAAACCTGCATTTGTCTGCTGTTGATTGGCATTTGCTAGAGCCAGCTGTTTCAGTATCTCCTCCATGCTGGCTTAAAAAAAAACTGCCACTGGTTCTCCACCAACTGTGAGGGGGTTAGCTCGGCAGCGGGTGTGTGTGACCCCCGGGATGGGCTCCCCACACAAAACAGGCCCAGCAAACGGAGGTTGTGGTTTTCAAAATCAAAAAGGTCCGGTTTATTTTCTATTTACAGTGACAAAACACAGCAAAGCAAAAGAAACATAAACAAAATAAATCCTGGTCAAGTTGACCTCTGACTAAACATACAGGTTTCCTAACTAACAACTGGGATCAGCCTAGTGCTGTCCTAGTCCCTAAGTCCCTGGTTTTAAATGTCCAAGCAAATAGCCACACAGGCTTTGTCTCACCGCACAGGGGTTCACTCTCCCTAGACAGTCCACACAGGTCTGGGTCCAGGCATGAGCTAATATCTAATGAAGCTGGGAGTTCTTATAGAGGCCTAAATGAGCTGACAAGCTTCAGCTGGTCTCATCAACTCCCTGTCTGTACGACGCCCCACACTCTCCCTAGAGGTATGAGTCATCCATGAGCCCACTAGCCTTATACAACTCTCCACCTAGTTGTATAAGTCGGCGTAAAGCCTGAATCTGGGCGAAATATATCTACCCCCCTGGATGCAACCAGGTGACTTTACCTTCCTGCTGTCACAATATATATATATATATATATATACACACACATACATACACACACACATACATACACACTGTACATCTTTTACAAACACATTAAGTACTTCATCCTTTGTGGCACACCGGTTTTATTCAGCATATTATATCTCAGGGTTCTAATGTAAATTAGAATTTGCACACCTAGCAAGTGCTGAAAGAGGTAATCTTTTAGGCAGTAAGAGAACAATAAAAAACAGTTGTATTAAAAGCATTGGTAAACAAGATATTTTATTTGATTACAGTATACATAAATGAATAGTGCTATTACACACAATGACTTTATAATATTATATAATAATAAACTTTACTGTCATCCCAATCTCGGTCTGTAGGGTTCAATATTGAGTTGGCCCACCCTTTGCAGCTATAACAGCTCTTCTGGGAAGGCTGTCCGCAAGGTTTAGAAGTGTGTCTATGGGATCTTCAGGAAGCGCTGAGGTCAGGCATGGTGTTGGACAAGAAGGGCTGGTTTGTAGTCGCCGCTCTAATTTATCACAAAGGTGTTCTATCGGGTTGAGGTCAGGACTCTGTGCAGGCCAGTCAAGTTCCTCCACCTCAAACTCGCTCATCCATGTCTTTATGGACCTTGCTTTGTGTACTGGTGCACAGTCATGTTGGAACAGGAAGGGGCCATCCCCAAACTGTTCCCACAAAGTTGGGAGCATTAAATTGTCCAAAATGTCTTGGTATGCTGATGCCTTAAGAGTTCCCTTCACTGGAACCAAGGGGCCAAGCCCAACCCCTGAAAAACAACCCCACACTATAATCCCCCCTCCATCAAATGATTTGGAGTGGTGGCCCAATACTTTTGACAATATAGTGTGGATGAGCGAGTTTAGGATGGAGGAATTTGACTGGCCTGCACAGAGTCCTGACCTCAACCCGATAGAACACCTTTGGGGTGAATTAGAGTGGTGACTGCGAGCCAGGCCTTCTCGTCCAACATCAGTGCCTGACCTCCCAAATGTGCTTCTTGAAGGATGGTCAAACATTCCCATAGACACACTCCTAAACCTTGTAGACAGCCATCCCAGAAGAGTTTAAGCTGTTCTAACTACAAAGGGTGGGCCATGTAGCTTCTCGGCGCACTACAAAGGGTGCGCTGTGTAGCTTCTCCCAGACTAGTGTCGTCGCATAGGACTTCTTCCAAATGATTTGGAAGAAGTCCTATGTGACGAAACTAGTCTGGGAGAAGCTACACAGCGCTCTTTTATAGTGTGTGGCGTTCGGTTCTTTCGACCGCTCATCGAATCTACAGTCCGGTGTTTGGACAGAAGTTCACGTTGTTTTCGATTGGAGTGGAGAGACGGGCATATATGAAGGAGGGTGAGACACAAATGATTGATTGGTCCGCCGAGACCGCAATACATCGTGCCCAAATTTTGATTTGCTAGATGTGAGTGAAACTATTGAAGGTTACCTGTGCTGTGTTTAATAAAAGTTTTTACATACTTCACTATTGGAGATCTTTTTGCTTTTTCACGTGGGAAAACTTGACTGACCTAGCAACATCGTTTGGATCTATCTTTTATACCCTGAGGGGTGTTTAAGCTGTGAAGCCAAGCATGAGAGTGCAAGGCAAATCCTATTGGTGAGTGCAAGTCCTTAGGGAGTGGAGTCACTAATCACGTTGGTGTGGTGAAGGTTATTCAAGAGATCACAGGAAGATTTTTATGCAAATTTTAGTTGAAGTCACTATTATTGGAACACATATTTCACTGATGGACTTTCTTTAAACGTTTTTTCACAACTGGTTTGAAAACATTATTTGAACGCTATGATCACTTATTAATTTATTGTATGTGCACATATATATTTAGAGTATATGTTTTGCAGTTTTTCACTTATATGTATTTCTTTACGGGACATATATATATTTACTATAGTATCTAGATTTGTGGTGTGATACACAGAAGCGCTACTATTTTTGTTTATTCAAAATACTTTTTTATTATATGTTTTTTGTATAGTAGCATAGTAGCAGCTAGTAAGGTTTTTTGGTCTGCATTTAGCAGACCTGCTCCCAAAGCACAGTGGAGTGTATAAGGGAAGAAGAGGGCAGTTGATTTCTTTTTATACACTATTATAGTCAGGTCGTATTGAATAGTGTAACACGGACCTGGATACCAATGTCTAATGCCCTGTACACACGATCGGATTTTTCCATCGGAAATCCGATGAAGCTGACTTCCATCAGTCTTGCCTACACACCATCAGTCAAAATTCCGACCATCCCAAACGCCGTGACGTAAAACATTCCGAAGAGCCGAGAAAAATGAAGTTCAATGCTTCTGAGCATGCGTTGACTTGATTCTGAGCATGCATGGATTTTTTCTCCGATGGAGTTCCCCACAGACGATCGGAATTTGCTATTGTTTTTTTTTTCCATCGGTATAATTTAAAACATGTTCTATTTTTTTATACTGATGGAAAAAAGACCGATGGGCCCACACACGATCGGTTTGTCCGATGAAAAAAGTCCATCGGTCTTTTTTCATCAGAAAAACCGATCGTGTGTACGCAGCATAAGACAGATAGCCAGTTGAATTTGAAGAAATCATAGTAAACAACAGCGGGGTATATAAAAACGAGGCACAGTCTGCTGGTAAGCAGGGAAAGAGCGTTCCCTCCAGGTGTGTTTGGCTCACAGGAGAGGTTCCATACAGGCTCGATAGCATACGCACCATCCAAGCTTCAAGCTTGGTCACGTTACTGCTTTGGGGCTACACTGTGGACAGATTACCTCTGTCCAGCCCACGCACCAGGTTCTTATCGGTGCACACTTCCTAGCGTTTCTAGCCAAACACACCTGGAGGGAACGCTCTTTCCCTGCTTACCAGCAGACTGTGCCTCGTTTTTATATACCCCGCTGTTGTTTACTATGATTTCTACAAACTCAACTGGCTTTCTGTCTTAGACATACTGCCAGTGTATTGGTATCCAGGTCCGTGTTACACTATTCAATACGACCTGTTTACAATTATGCTCCTGAAGAAGCGCCACGATACGCGAAACATGTAGAGCAGAGCAAGACTACGTTTCTACATACTGGACCCACGACTAAGGCTATCCACTTCCTACGCACACCGTTCAACCAATTTCTTTGTTTGTTGGATATGTATCTCTTATAATTTGAGTTTACCAATGTTACTGTAGCTTTTGGAAGTGAGATTAGAGCACTATTCTGGGTCATATATTGATGTTTACTATAATGACATTTTCAAATGTATTAATGTACTTTTACAGTTTTTCTACAAATAAAAGCCCCTAGATTTTTTACATTATCTACCTATGTGCCGTTAAAAGTCCATCTTTTAGTTAAATCAGTGTTCCTCCATTATTATCAGGACGTTGGCACATTTATACCAGTGCATCCACAGTGTCACCCTGTGAGGATGCACATTTAAGCATTAAGCATTTCTTTCAAAACTAAAGCCTCGTACACACGGCCGAGAATCCCGTCGTAAAAAAATACGTTGGTTTTCTCAACGAGATTCTTGTCAAGCTTGACGGGATTCTTGTCAAGATTTCCTTGCATACACACTGTCAATAAAAAATCTTGTCGTAAAACGCGGTGACGTACAACACGTACGACGGCAGTATAAAGGGGAAGTTCGATTCCAATGGCGCCACCCCTTGGGCTGCTTTTGCTGATCTCGTGTTACCGCGTGTTAGTAAGTTTGGGGAGAGACGATTCGCGCTTTTCAGTCTTCGTGCTTTCAGTTCGTTACAGCATGACAAATGTGCTATCTCCATTACAAACGCTGGTTTTACCAGAAGGAGCATTCCCGTCTCATACTTGATTCTGAGCATGCACGGTTTTTTAAGACTCAGAAAAGCATACACACGACCGTTTTTTGCGTCGGGAAACAGGCAATCCCGACAAGAAAAACGAGAATCCTGATGAGAAAACAGAGAGCAGGTTCTCTATTTTTTTCCTCGAGATTCCCGGCAGTTTTCTTGACAAGAAACCATACACACGAATGGTTTTCTCGGCGAGAAAATCGGTCGTGTGTACGAGGCTTAAGACTGGGATGCCATTAAAGTTCATGTGTGTGTAAAGGCAGGCATCCCAATACTTTTGGCAATATAGTGTATATAGTATAGCATAGAAAGGGGAGCACTGAGGGCTACTGTAAATCAACCAGACAACTATAGATGGAGCAAAACAACTACTCCAGAGCTCCACTGGAGATTCTGGTGTAACTGTTCCAGAGCTTTCTCCTCTCGTATTTTTCCACCTTCTTTGCAATGCAATGATGTCATTGTACATAGACTCTGTCCAAAGCTTTTTTCAACTGGAGTCTTTAAGAATGAGGGGTCTAGCTTATCCAAAAGCCCTCTGATTGGCCTTTCTAAGTGACTTGACCTAAGTGTCAAGGCTAGACAGTGCATTATGGTTACAAAGAATTTGTTCTGTTGAATTACTGCACCTGTTCGATCCCATAGAAGCAGCAAACCCAAACCTTGTCCCTATTTTGGGGTATGCTATTGTCACTTTTGATAATCAAACTCTGCCTTCATTTGACACTGCACACACAACACCTATATTGTCAATATTAAAGAAACACTTTACTTTCACTAATGACCTTTTTACTTGATGGCAGTGCTTGTGTAAGCATTAGGCTTGTGCAATTCGTTTCGTAACGAATCGAAATTCGTCCGAATTTAGCAACTTTCGGACATTCGGAAGCATTCGAATTTCCGAACAGAGCAATTACGAATAAGACCGAATCCGAAATAAATTATACCGCAAAATAGCGAATGCCCGAAGGTCTTCGGCATAATTCGTTATGAAAAAAGTTACGAATGTACGAATCCATTCGAAGCACAATAACACTCACTCTGCTCTCTGCTTCTCCCTCACCATGCTGAACTCCCTCTCAAAATGGTGTACAGGGGGCGGAGGTTATAGCCGCATGAAAAAACAAAAGTAAAATACGAGATTTCGAATCCATTCGAAGCACAATAACACTCACTCTGCTCTGCTCTCTGCTTCTCCCTCACCGTGCTGAACCCTCTCAAAATGGTGTACAGGGGCGGAGCCTATAGCCGCATGTAAAAAACGAAAGTAAAATACGAGATTTCGAATCGTTACAAATAACCGCTATGTATTTAGAAAAGTACAAATCCATTCGAAGCACATTAGGCATAATAGGCAGCGTCATTGTGAGAGAGACACGGAAAATTACGAATCAACGAACCCAAAAAAAGTTACGAAAGTAGGAGTTGTGTCCAGAATCAACGAAAAACAACGTACTCTACCGAAAGTATGAATTATAAAGCAACAAAAAATTCAACGAAAAATGTCGCTTGCAAAAATACGAATGAGTCCGAACACGAAAAATCCCGTCTAGCAAAATTACGAATGATTACGAATCAACAGGACCGGAAAGAAACGAACCGAAACGGAACGAATTTTTCCGTTGTGCACAAGCCTAGTAAGCATGAATCAATCTGCAGATTAAGGGGCTACATCACCCTGACGTCTTTTGTCTTTCCTCCCTGGCACTGAGTCACATTTGTTGAGGGTGGGACACAGGGTCACAGTACCCTTCTATGTCTCATGTCTATGTCTCGTGACTAGTGACAAAATTCATTTTGTAATATCCTGATATGTGAAACTCCTGGGGTCCTGAACTGAAAAAAAAAATGCTGAAGGAGTTGTTTCAGAAGGGGCCTTGAAAAGGCGAACTTCCTGGAAATATACGATTACAGAAAATGCAACCCACCCACATACTGCTACAGGCAGAAAAAAAACACTAATTATGTATTTTTTCTTTATTATTTGCTGAAAGCTTACATTTTACATAACCACTATAAAATCACCATTGTTTCACAATAGCCCTAAGATATTTGTGAAATGCAAAGAACAATATTGAATACAATACAATACATGAAGGCTATACTTGTAAATATGAGAATATATACAAAAAAATAAATAAAAAAAAACTACTCACATCACAATACCTATGGAAAAAAGCATTACACTTTTTCAGATCATATTGTGAGCTAAGTATTTAATTAGTGTACGTGCCATACCTCTGACGGATTAGTTTTACAACGGATCAAACCAAAGCGGCTTTAATGCTTTATGAAATCAGACACTATCTTATACAAAGGATTCATTGGAGGGCTCTTCCCAGAATCCTCCACTTCAACTAAGCCAATGTTACATCACACAATTCAAACCAAAACACAATTCTGTATAATGGGTCGTGTCTATAAAATTCAAATTGTTCGGATTTAAATAAATTTAAAATTAATTAATTATTAAATTAAAATTCAAAAAAAGGACAGTGTGCATAGACTAGTTTATCTGTTCAGTGTTTTCTATTAATTTCCGAAAGATACTGTATGTGCATGATGACAATAACAAATTTTATTACAAAATAAGAAATGTGATTTGATTGCCAGACTCCTGACTATTTTTGCGTCTCCTAAACTTCCTTTTGTACTAAAGCGGTTAAAAAGTCTAAAAAAAAGTTTCCTGTGTACTGAAAAACTAAAATATCTGTGTTCTGCATGCATGGAAATTTCCTTTTTTTCGGATTCACAATGGAAAGAGATATGTCCTTCCAAATGTTTAGTATGGAGTAAACGGCAAACAATAAGGAAACAAAAAACTTTGAAATGTAGCATACTGTGCCAGTAAATTTTATAAATGTGGTGGAACTGATAAACACAACTGCGGTATTTTTTGAAAAAAACAAAGATTCACCCTCCATCACGTTAAATTTAACTTTCTTATACTCCCAACATATTTTACTCTTTATCACTGTTTGCATATTTAGTGTATCTATTTTGATGTGTGATCATCCCACATAGGCTGTAAAATTAATCGAGAAATGTTCTTTCGGACAGATAAACCAAAATAACGGAGGGTTTATACCTTGAATGGCTAACTGCAATGAAAAAATAAATAAAAATGTAAGCCTCCTAAACTTATAACGAATAAACGAAAAAAAAAAAAAAAATTAAAAAAATATAATGTTATTGCATGTAACAGACTATGGGGGTTATTTACCAAAGGCAAATCCACTTTGCACTACAAGTTTAATTTACACTGAAAGTGTACTTGGAAGTGCAGTCGCTGTAGATCCGAGGGGGACATGTAAGGAAGATAAAACACAGCAATTTAGCTTGCACATGATTGGATAATAAAATCAGCAGAGCTTCCCCTCATTTCAGATCTACCCCCAGATTTACAACGACTGCACTTCCAAGTGCACTTTGAGTGCAATTTCACGTGCACTTTGCACTTGTAGTACAAAGTGGATTTGCCTTTCGTAAATAAACCCTACATGTCTCTTTTATGGGAATCTTCCTCAGTATGTTGTTAGGAAGTCTCGTATGCCCATCATTATGGTATTTAAGGCTTTTGTGGAAGTGGTTGTGTTGGTGGGCAAGTGGAGAAGACCTTGTATTACGAGGAAGGTCCCCCTGTTGGTGAGAGTTCTCCCCTTTTGAGACAGGTAATGGCAGGGCCGCCATCAGGAGAATTTTGGGGCACAGCTTCAGGCATGGGCCCCTCACGATTTGAGAAGCGGAGGGGTGCAGCCGCCACAAATTGTTGAGGTTTGCTGGGGCTTTGGGTGCTGACAAACACAAAACAGGGGGGTTGCCATCCGGGGCCCTAGGGACCTCCGGGGGGCCTCTGGGGACCTCTGGGCCCCTTTATAAAAAAATTATCATTTTTTTTATAAAAAAATAAAAATAAAAAAATATATATATTTTTTTTTTTATAAAAATAAAAAAAAGGGAGGTTGCCATCCGGGGCCATGGGGACCTCTGGGCCCCTTACAAAAAATAAATAAATAAATAACATAAATAAATTTTAAAAAGAATTTAATAAAAAAAAGTTTATAGAAAAAATAAATTATTAAAAAAAATAAAAAAAGGGGGGGTTGACATTCGGGGCCCTGGGGAACTCCGGGCCCCTGGGGACCTTTGGGCCTCTTACAAAAAAAAGGGGGGCCATCCGGGCCCCTTACAGGTGTACTGCCTGTACTCCCCTGATGGCGGCCCTGGGTAATGGACTCCCTATGAGAAGGAAGTTTGAAGAAGACACTTATTTTAGATCCCAGAGATTATGGGTTTCTCCTGAGTCCTCCTGATGACTCTAAATAGCACCATGAAAAGTTATGAATTGTTATAAGCCATGAGAATATGATGTACTGCAACACTGTGTACATTAAGGAACATGGACACTGTGTTGTATTTGTATTAACATTCTTCGAAGTAAAGGATGTCTTGTTCAGCTATTTTCTGGTGTTGACATTCCTGTAATGAGGAACATTTTCCGGATGCAAAAACCTGTGAGAGGTGAAGAGCAGTTCTGTTGGTTTTGAAGTGGACTTCGCCTATGGAGATTTTTAAGGGTAAAAGTTTGTCGCCATTCCACGAGCGGGCGCAATTTTGAAGCGTGACATGGGTATCAATTTACTCGGCGTAACATTATCTTTCACAATATAAGCAAAATATAAACAAAATTGGGCTAACTTTACTGTTGTCTTATTTTTTAATTAAAAAAAAGTGTATTTTTTCCCCAAAAAGTGCGCTTGTAAGACCGCTGCGCAAATCCGGTGTGACATAAAGTATTGCAACGACCGCCATTTTATTCTCTAGGGCACAGGTGTCAAACACAAGGCCCGCAGGCCGAATCCAGCCCTCCAGGCCATTTTATGTGGCCCTCGCACCTCTCCTGCAGGTGCAGGAGAGCTCCAGCCCTCCTCTGGTCCTACTCCAGACCCTTACTTTCTGCTTTTAAGCAATCCATCCAGCTTCTTCCCTGCACTGTGATGTAAGGGAGGGTGGGGGACTCAACTTCTGATGGTGGGGTGGCTCTTGACATATAATGTAAAGGGGAGGGGATGTGCTGGACATCTAATCTTACAGATACAACCTTTTGAGGGCAATCATAATGCTGATGCAGCCCACGTTGAAATTGAGTTTGACACCTCTGATCTAGGGTGTTAGAATTTTTTTTTTATAATGTTTGGGGGTTCTAAGTAATTTTCTAGCAACAAAAAATGTTTTTAACTTGTAAATAACAAATCTCAAAAAGAGGCTCTGTCGGTGGTTAGATACAGATCAGTGTTGCAACTTGCAAGTTCATCCAAAAGTTTACAGTCCAGATTTAATTATGGATTATTTAGATCAACCCTCATATTTCATAATTGTCGGTAAATTTTGTTTACAGATCAAACCTGAAGAAAATGTGATGGTGTGTGGTCTTCTTTGTGATTATATAATATGCATTTAGACATGGAATAATAAAAGAATATTTAATAGAATATAAATTATAGTTATGTGTGCCCAATGGCGTCCCTAGGGGGGGCCAGAGGGGGGCCCTGGCCCCCCCCAACATTATACTGTGCCCCCCCCCCCCCAAAAAAAATGTTTTTATTTTTTTTTGCATTTTGCTCGGTCCGGTGCTGGAGTAACATATTCTCTCCTGAGAGGGAGAGTGTCCCCAGTCAGCTCCTGTGGGGGATTCCTCCCTCCTCCCTCTGCTGACACTGCATAATGCGAGCGCTCACACAACCACAGCCACCCGATCTGCTCCTTCCCCTGCATCCTCATTGGCACGGAGGAGAGCGAGTTGCAGGAAGGACTCCACGGACACTGTGGGGGGGGGAGGGGAAGGGGGCCCAAGCCTTCATCTCAGTTACTGAAAAAACAGACTGATTTCTCCCGTCCTTAGGACAGGAGAACCAGCCTGTATATTCCGAGAGTGGTGATTGCAAGCTGAGCCGAGTGTCAGTCTATGACACTCTTTCACAGCCCAGCGAGTCCAGCCACCCCCTCACTCTCCTCACATACAAGCAGGGAGGAATACAGCTCCTCCTCCTCCTTCCAGTCCCGCCCATACTATCCCGGCGTGCTGTATCTGAAGAGAGGGGATGTGTGGGCTGGAAATATGAAAATCAGCAGCATTCCTGGCTGTGAGTGAATGATGCCTGAGATTCTAGCCTGGACCATGGGTAAGTGTGTGCACTGCAGACTGCAGTACACTGTAATCACTGAACTGCATTATATCCATCCCTTCTCTCCCCCATCTGTCTCCCTCCCCCTCTCCTGTTCTTTCAAGACATTCACAATTTACTTTCACTTTCAGCTAGGCAGGTAATATACGGTGCAAATTTCTTTCCTGCATCCACAGATTGCAGGAAAGAAACTTGCATGATTCCCCCATCAACACAGACAGTGCTGACAGGGGAATATCCCTCCTGCCCAGCAATTGTATTCTCCCGACAAACAGTGATTATCACTAGTGGCTATTGCAACCACTAGTGGTAATCATAAGGGAATTTGCTCATTAATGGGTCAAATCTCAGCCAGTGCCTGCTGAACCTGCTGAGATTTAAACTGTCTATGGCTGGTCTTAGCTCTTAGGCAGCCCATACATTGATCACTTGTTTTCATTCAACTATTAGGTTGAATAAAAAAAAAAGAAATGATCCAATTCCCCCATCTACACATTATAGGTGGATGGGAGAATGTTCCCAATGTGGACCAGTGCTGGAACAACCAAAGTTGCGCTGTTACTAGTGATAGAATCAAATAGTAAAATTAGATAACTGATATCACCAGAATGGGAGTGCAACAGATTGCTAAACGCATGAATGCTAAACGCATAAACATAAATCCAAAAAACAATAATAACAAAGTGCAGCGTGCATATGAAACTCAAAATCTGGAATATACATAAATATCCATAGGGGCTGTGCAAAATAGCAAAATAAATGTGCAAAGTCCAATATGTAATCCTGTGCAAAGTGCAAAACAAACACTAGGTGCAACTGTGCAAAGCAAAATATAAAAATGTCCAATCTGTAATAAGTAGTGCAAAGTCCAAAAACTATGTGTAAAATCGCAATCAAATTGTGAGCATAGCAATCTGATATTCTTTCTTCAGTGTGCAAACAGATTCCATGTGAAAAAGTACTGGAGAGGTGTAACAGTCTCCTCTTCGTGCAAAGGACACACCAGTGAGAGTGGCCTCTTACCTTGCGGTAAAAGGACAACCGCATATATGTGTATATATATCACAGGGGTGGCTGCTCCTCCCTTTTGACTAAAGCCAAAGACCCACATCTGGTCCAGGATCAAAAGGGAGGAGCAGCCACCCCTGTGATATATATACACATATATGCGGTTGTCCTGGAGATCCGGGAGCTGCAGCGACAGCTCGGGGCTCAGCGCCTTTGGCTGGGGTCCGCTAGGGATTGAGGAGTCCCGGGTGCCGCCTTGCGAGGGGACCCACACCCTAAGAGAAGGGAGGATCATTCTAAGGAACCGATGCTGGAGTCACAGTGAAGGAAGGGTCTGTTGACTCTCGGGGGGGGGGGGGGGGACATCTTCTCCTTGATAGCGGCCATGTTCTAGGAAGGAAGTTCAAGTTCATCAGGTCTGTGGCAGAGACCTTATTCACCAGGTCTGTGGCAGAGACCAAAAGTTTCGCCAGGTCCGTGGCAGGGGCCTTATTCACCAGGTCTGTGGCAGAGACTAACTTCACGGTCTGTGGCAGAGACTGTGCGCCTAAAACTGTTTGAGAATCTGAACAGTGAAGAGTTTGAGCTACGTTTGTGCCTGGACCTCCTCCACACCTTAGGCTGTTTCTGTTTCCTTTGCTCCAACCCTTTCCTATCCAAGAGACTGTTTATTACAAAGTGAGAATAAATACTGAGTTGGCGTTTCAGCTGGTGTGGACATTTACATTACTGGGGAAGTCAAGGACTTGCATCTACACATGGTAGAGGTGAGAATCATTCTCAGGAGGACTTTGACTCTGGCTGCAGACACGACCCAAAAATAACACCGCTCAACCTCTTTACACAGGAGGGTACGGGCTTATGGTGCGGTGCGCCTGTCTCTCCTTGCGAGGAGCCAAGTTAAATGCAGGAGGGGGATAGGTGGGTGCGCTAGACCTACATTGAAGAATACATGGCTCACTCCTTAGTAGCCATACCACCAGTGAGAACTGCACTCCAGCACATAAAGCTTACTTCTTGGTATCCACCACCCCACTAGTGAAATCTTACCCCAATATACACTAGCCAGTCTTATCCTTCTCTCTAAATAGACCTATCCTCTCCTATGGAGAACAAAGAGTTGTTACTACCATCTACACTAGAGAATTACACATCCAGGGGGAAGTTTGGAGTTGTGTTACTTGCTGTCCACAGGCATGAGGCACTGCATGTACAAGAGATAAGTATTAGGTACTGCAACTGCTTGTAATACAGAACTATGAGGAACTGTAAATAATACAGAAGTTTAAAGGAAATGCACACCTGGCAGACTTTTATCCAGATGTGTGGAACATTTGGTATTAGTAATGTAAGGACATTTTCCAATTGTTTAATTACCTGTGCTTCTTGGCCCCTTCCCCACCAACCCACACCCACACAAACACATTGCCATTGCAACCAACAGGAACATTCAAGAAATGCACCAGTAAATGCGTGGACAGAGGTAGCCCATGGCAACCAGATTCCAGCATATTTGAGTCAGCTATCACATGATTTATATTATATATTTGAGTAGTACATAGTTTTTTATGGGCATTCTATGCATTAAGATAAAAAGCCTTCTGTGTGCACCAGACCCCCCTCAGCCCCCCTAATACTTGCCTGAGCCCCATCTAGATCCAGTAATGTTGCAGGAGTGTCTCGGCCGTCCAGGACTCCTCTCCTCATTGGCTGAGACAGCAGCGTGGCGCCATTGGTTTCCACCACTGCATATCAAAGTCAGTCAGCCAATGAGGAGAGAAAGGGGGCGGAGCCAGGCAGCGGCTCCGTGTTTGAATGGACACAGGGAGCTGTGATTCGGCTCGGGTGCCCCATAGCAAGCTGCTTGCTGTGGGGGCACTCAGCAGGAGGGAGGGGCCAGGAGCACCAAAGAAGGACCCAAAAAGAGGAAGATAGGGGCTGCTCTGTGCAAAACCAATACACAGGGCAGGTAAGTATAACACGTTTGTTATTTTTAACAAAAAAAAAAACACTTTAAACCCTTTCTTCTTTTTTCATCTTGTGATCCAGCCAGCAACTCTATTTTTTAAAAGAACAAGCTCTCCAGCAGAATGCATCAATTGCAGAGATGAGACACACCATTTAACCCTCGGAGGGGTGCTTACAATGATCAGCTTTTATTTATTTATGTAAAATCTTTATCCTAAAAGGGAGAAAAAAATCTTGCTGTAACTGTTTATAAAGTATTAGCTGGAATTTGGCTTCAATGTGTTAGTGTATTAAAATCTGATTGTACATCTAACACGCCCTCCCCTAGACTGCTGTCCAAAGGTGCCCCCTGTGCTCATTCATCCAGAGTGGGGGCACTCTAATACAGGAGGGTTGTTACTGGCCAGATCACCAAGTGAAATCAGAAGGAAGAAGAAGACAAAGCAAAGAAAACAAATGCAGCCACCACATCGAAAGATTGTGTAGCGACCTCACCCCTCTCACCCCTTCTCATTCTCGGCTTGTCTTTCTTTGTCTAGGGGTGTTAGTGCTGGGGGGAGGGATAAGATAATCTACGGCCCATGTCCTCCATAGTGAAGAGGTGAAGGCCAGAAAGATCGGGCTTTGTGTAGGTGTCCTAGAGTCAAGTCCTGTACTTCGTCCTTGACTCCTTTGCTCCTAGTAACCAGAGTTCCACACAGTGAATAGGTCCAACACAGTTTTATTCTTCTCAGCGAATAAACAGACAGCACGGTTAAGTTGGATTTCTTTTGCAACAACTTAGTCTTAATGGGAATAGGTCGAGGCACAATCCTTTCCCTTCTCTTGCCAACCACTGTGGTATCACCAGTGGCGAATAGTCACTGCCACTGACTATGTGAAATAGAACGTGAATTACCTTCGCTAGCACGGCCCCTGTCAGGGGAAGGAAATCCGTCCAAGGGAGATACCGGAGGCCTCTCTGTCACCAGCGATGCTGCGCCGGACTCTCCAGAGAAGTTCTGCACACCAGACCTCACGAACTCAGACACGGGCACCCAAGGAGTTAGGGCCCCCTCGGATTCCTCCACCCTCGCGGAACTCAGTCGAAGGTACTGAGCCCCAATCATCCGCCATAGTACCTCACCCCAGGCTAAAGGTGCCTGAGATGGACTCCATCTCCGCTCTGGCCAGGTCAAAGGCACCTGGGCCCGGAACACCGGAACGCCAGCACCCAAGCTGAAGGTGCCTGGGTGCAACCACGTCCTTCGACTCTGCACTCTGAACCCCCTGGTAAGGGTGTCCGCCCCTTTTATCTCCTCTCCCTTCGCGTCACAGTGGGTTCCCCGCCTCGCTGTACCAGCTCCAGGGGAGGACAAAAAGGCACAGTCCTGCGGTGTGAGTTCACCTCCGGCAACAATGCCACCTATAGGCCCAGGAAACCTCACACCACCAGAGTCCTCCAAGAACCATGAAAGGGTCTCAGATCCCCTAGAAATCAGTGCATCTGGGTTACACTACCACCCAGATGCTTCCCCTAAATTCAAATACCCGCTACAATTGTTAAACTGCAATATATTCCATTTTGGGTTATGGGTTTAATACCGCTTTAATGTCATTGAGTTGTTGGCCTAAAAATAAATGTCCTCCTTTATTGGTGCACATGTTCTACAACAACTAGCTTATATTCACTGGCTCCTAAACACATTTGTCCACTCTTAATGAAGTTTAACATTTTCTGTAAATTTTTCTTTTATAGCGTCAGACGTTTTTTAACTAGTTAAATCTTATTAATGACACTGCCTTTTGCATTACATTTTCACAATTGGCTACTTTGTATTCCACTTTGTAGATATTCAGCTCAGCCAAGTTAGAACTTTGCTTTTTTCTAAAGCAGTTAAAGATAGTTTGGTCAAACACTGCCCAGCCTGTGATTGGATAGTGAAAGAAGAGCAACACACCAGGTTAACCCTGCGATATCTACTCCTGCTAACACAGTCTCTGTGTACCGTGCAATGAGTAAAGACTGATTGGTTTGCTACCTCTTCCTCTTAGGCTACGTTTCCACTAATACGACTTGTCATGCGACTTGGGACTGCAAAGTCACATGACAAGTCGTACTCCATGGTTTCCAATGAGTACCGTTCATATCTGTGCGACTTCAAAGTAGTCCCTGCACTACTTTGTTCCCACAGGCATTGCTTCAAGTCACATCAAAATCGCAGCAAAAAATTGTGCGACTTTCAGGTCGCAATTGTGGAGACCTAGCCTTATCTGCATCCTGCTCTGCAGAAAGACTGAGACAAACACTATTTGAAAATTTTAAAGCAGAGTTCCACCCATTTCATTTTTGCTGCAATGGCTACAGTCAACATTTAGCTTCTTCTTTTTTTTCCCTAGCTCTGTTTACCTTGTTGCTAGGGTGTCTTGTTTTTTCTTCCTCCTTCAGGGCCGTGATGTACATCATTTCCTGCGGTGCCTCTGCTCCTGGGAAATGTGTGTCATCATTCCCAGAAGTCAGTGGGCATTGCCGCCTGCTTGTATCAGGCTATGCCCAGTGTGTAATGCGCATGTGTGAGATTGGGAGGTGCATGCTGGGTGGCCAGCAGCACCTTATCCCGGAAAACAGTCCTAGTGGGCTTCACATGGCTACAATCAAGATGGGACGCTCAAGAAGGAGAAAACAAAGGTTAGTTTTAAAAAAAAAAAAAGATGTACTAGAACAGCGGATTTTGTAACAACATGCCTTTACAGAATGTATTTAACAGCAGAACGGGTGCATTACATATATATATATATATATATATATATATATATATATATATATATATATATGTAGCCACCCCCTCACCCCGTCCTCTTTAGCTAGGGGTATGTCAAGCGACAGAGTGAGGTGCGCTACGGCCCATGTCCTCCCCACAACGGCGGGTGAGGTGAAGGCCAATACCTAATGTTTCCTCGGGTCGGTGTGTCCTGAGCATGTACCGAGTCTGTCGTGCAGAAACCACCGAACCACCCTTTGCTCCCATTAACAGAGTCCATACACCGATCACAGTCCAACTGTTGGTTTATTTCGTATCTCCACATACAGGCAATGCGATGGCATGATACGGTGGGATGAGCAGGTCGAGGCACTATACTGATCTGGGTCCCTACACCCCCTGTGCTATGACCAAGGGTTGTAGGAGTCTTGACATGAATACCTCCGTTGCGTTGCGGCCCCTATCAGGGGAAGATGTCCTCCAAGGGAGTTACCGAAGGCCCATCCGTCACCGGGTTGACACTACACCGGGTCTTCGAACGAGTGACCTCCCCAGCCTCCTCACCTCAGATGCGGGTCCCCTCGCAAGGGGCGCCCTGGAGCAACTTCACCCTCGCGGGACCCAGTCGGAGTCACCGGGTCCCAGGCCTCCTTAATAGTACCTCACCCCAGGCTGAAGGTGCCTGGGATGGACTCCATCTTCATTCCGGCCAGGCCTAGGGCGCCTAGGCCGGAACCTTGAACCGCCCGCACCCAGGCCTAAGGTGCCTGGGTGCGTGACGAGATGATCCCTCGAAAAAGACGACGAACCTCGTGGCGAGGGCGTCTCCCCCTTTTATCTCCTCCCGTCGATACCACGGCGGGTTCCCCGCCCCGGCCGTACCATCTCCAGGAAGGGACAAAGAAGGGTAGCACTCCGGTAGTGATTCTACCCCGAGCCAGTAGGTACACTGACACCCACTGGTCAAGGAGAATATTACACCATCCAATCCTCCACGAATAACAAAAAGGGGTCTGAACCCTAACACAATTACACACTTGGGTCACACTACCCCCAGGTGTATCCCACTAAATTGAGGACCCCGCTACACACTCCCCCCTGTGATTTGACGCTGGTCCCCAGCGTCAGGTGCACACCCATGTCTCCCAAGGAGTGGTGACATGAAGTGGGCCCCAGAGGCCATCCCTCAAATTTTTGGATACTAAGTGTGCCAAGACCTGCTCAAAAGGGAAAGGGGAAATATGAAATGATAAACATTTGTATAAGACATCTATTCTGTACACATGTACAATCCCTCCCATCGCTGTCTAAGAACCACCCCACTCTCAGTAGTCTTGACCGATGAATCTCCTGCAGAAGGGAAACAACAAAAAGAAAACACATCCTAACACTCTGTGTTAACTTGGCATGAGTGGGTCCGTCAGCCGAGAGACCCGCTCACTCCAATAAGTAAGTAATGCATGTGTAGCATCTCGAACAACCGTTGCACAACACTGCCACCTGGTGACAGAGCTGCGGTAATGACACTTGGTGAGATCTTCATTCTTCCTGCTTTCCTACTCTGACTCTACCCCAAAAGTCTCTGCCTTTGGCACATGAAGAAAAGGGAGAACAAAAAAAAACAACAGCTCCCAAGTCTCCAGTGAGTGAAAGAAAAGCCCAAATCAAAACAAAAGTAGGGCACAGTTCTAGGCGTCTGGGAATGTCTCTTCCAGAAAGTTTCAACAGCAACGAGATAGGAGCTCACTTCTCCTATAAGTAGAACCTTGGATCCGGCAGAAACAGAGGCTTCAGGTGCCCGTCAAACACTTCCACCGAATACTCGACATCCTCTCCTTCTTTCCTACAGATGAGCACCTTATCGGCATGAATATGGCGCCCAAGTCTCCAATCAGCTCTGCAGTCCTTGAACTTTTTAGACACAGGCGGCGAACATGACAGGTATCGCCTGGCATGGGGTACTTTAAGCTTTTCCCATACAAACTCGTCATACCACCTTGGTCGCAGGACCTCAACTTCATACAATAAGTCCCGAGGCAAGTAGGGGTACTCCCACCCATATTCACGGGCGACTCTCTGGGAGAAAAGTCTCTGCAATCTGGCTAGAGGCGGCAATACATCTCGCTCACCTTCTCCCGGCTGTGAACTCCCGACACCTCCAACCAACACCACAGTCCCAGCCCCTAGCTCACCTAGACCTTCTGAAGAACTGGGATGTCCGGGACTCTCTTCTCTACCGGCGCCATCCAGGCCAGGCAAGCGGCAGGGTGAAGCTCGACCACGACCATAGGATGCCTGCACCAGGCCTATCTTCCTCTTCGGGGGTGGCAGCAGGGAGTCTGTGGTGACCGAAGCAGTGTCTTCGGATTTTTCTCTCTCAGTCTCTGGTTGGGCAGTCACTTCGCCCTGGTCAGCGCGCACAGGGACCTCCGCAGAGGCCTGGATCTCTCCCTCCGGAGTGGCGGTTCCTGTGATGCAGTTGAGGCGTAGGGCCCGGGGCCTTTCTGTGTATGGTTCAACCTCAAAAAGGAACTCCTTGCATGCCTCACATCGTCCGAATGGCTTTAGTTGGACCACCAGTCCCGAGCATCCGGGACAGATCACACCGAGGGCCTCCGTGTCTCTGCATGAATACAGAGCCAACTGTCCTCGGGGCCTAAGCCTTATCCCCGTGTCTGTCAGGGGAGCAGCAAATGCAGTCATCTTCATAGGGCAAGATACCGGCATCCACGGAGAACTTGAATTCATTCCGATCACTTGCTGTTCCATCACGCGCTGACCACGCGCCAGAGTCTCCACGTGTATCTCCACACGTGGCCAGACTCCTCCCACAACTTGTACGTTTTCGCGGGCTTCCGCCAGCCTCCGCCCACGAATTGTACAGTCATGGGGTGCCTCGTGGCACAGTGCATTAACAGTCCCCACATGTAGTACTTCACACGGCTGGACCTCTCCCTTTTTACGCTCCTCCGCGTGGGCCTTTCCCGACTTAGGGTCATGTCCACAACTCCGAGCAGAGATGCACTTTGGCCAATCACATGGCCGACCTGCTCGAAACTCCTCCGGGCAGCAAAGTTCAAACACAGACGTTCTCAGTTCCATCGCCAAGACACACACAATCCCGGACAAGCCCCCACGTGTAGCCACCCCCTCACCCCGTCCTCTTTAGCTAGGGGTATGTCACGCGACAGAGTGAGGTGCGCTACGGCCCATGTCCTCCCCACAACGGCGGGTGAGGTGAAGGCCAATACCTAATGTTTCCTCGGGTCGGTGTGTCCTGAGCATGTACCGAGTCTGTCGTGCAGAAACCACCCAACCACCCTTTGCTCCCATTAACAGAGTCCATACACCGATCACAGTCCAACTGTTGGTTTATTTCGTATCTCCACATACAGGCAATGCGATGGCATGATATGGTGGGATGAGCACGTCGAGGCACTATACTGATCTGGGTCCCTACACCCCCCTGCTATGACCAAGGGTTGTAGGAGTCTTGACATAAATACCTCCGTTGCGTTGCGGCCCCTATCAGGGGAAGATGTCCTCCAAGGGAGTTACCGAAGGCCCATCCGTCACCGGGTTGACACTACACCGGGTCTTCGAACGAGTGACCTCCCCAGCCTCCTCACCTCAGATGCGGGTCCCCTCGCAAGGGGCGCCCTGGAGCAACTTCACCCTCGCGGGACCCAGTCGGAGTCACCGGGTCCCAGGCCTCCTTAATAGTACCTCACCCCAGGCTGAAGGTGCCTGGGATGGACTCCATCTTCATTCTGGCCAGGCCTAGGGCGCCTAGGCCGGAACCTTGAACCGCCCTCACCCAGGCCTAAGGTGCCTGGGTGCGTGACGAGATGATCCCTCGAAAAAGACGACAAACCTCGTGGCGAGGGCGTCTCCCCCTTTTATCTCCTCCTCGGCCGTACCATCTCCAGGAAGGGACAAAGAAGGGTAGCACTCCGGTAGTGATTCTACCCCGAGCCAGTAGGTACACTGACACCCACTGGTCAAGGAGAATATTACACCACCCAATCCTCCACGAATAACAAAAAGGGGTCTGAACCCTAACACAATTACACACTTGGGTCACACTACCCCCAGGTGTATCCCACTAAATTGAGGACCCCGCTACACATATATGTGTATATGTATATATATATATATATATATGTGTGTGTGTGTGTGTGTGTGTGTGTGTGTGTGTGTATATATATATATATATATATATATATGGGTGGAACTCCACTTTAAAGGCCAACTCCGTCTAGACAGTTTTTTTGTTTGTTTTTAGTTGGTAAGCCCCACTCCAGGATACCTTTTACCCCCTGCCCACCCCTGCATCCCACCCATGGATCCCATTATTAAAACAATTATAGCTACCCCCCCCCTCCCTTAACTTACCTGAAGTCGCAATCATGTGACAACGCTGGCTTGAGTCTTCTTCTGGAGGAAGGGTTCTTCTTCTTCACTCCCTGTCAGCCATTCCGATTGGAAGGCAGTCAGTGGGGTGCTCTCACCCAGATAGCAAAGATAACTTGCCATAAATTTGTGGCAGTATTGAATTGTAAGTCGTGTTAACTTGCTTCACATTCTCACTGGCAAGTTGTACACTTGCAGAGCACTTGAAGCGCAAATTCAAGTTTTCCAATTTGTAGAAAATTTGCGCGGCAAGTCTCTAGCAAGAGCAAAGTTGCAGTGGTGAGTCTACAGCAAGAGCTCTGAAAGTCTACAGCATGAAAATTCAGCCACAGTGACCCTTGTGGTGGGATGACAATTGCACAACATAACTGAACCAGAACTTGCAGCAGACTTGCAGAATGATTGCAAAGAAAGTTGATCTGGAGTCATGCAGTGCGGACTTGCTGCAATTGTCCAACAAACTTGTGAATCCTGGCAAGTCTAGCAATAGCTTAGCAAGTAATTTTTAAACTTGCAGCTCAATTACTTGCTATCTGGGCAGGGGGGCTTTAAATGGAGTTTCAATGTAAACCGCTGGCTAGTACTCCACTGGGATGGTTTCCCCTCACTGTGTGTTTTAGTAATAACCCTGAGACTCCAGTATAGGGGAAATGGGGATCACCAGGGCAGGGAGGCACATACAGCAATAATACTAAAAACACCCTAAAGCTCAAACACGTGTGTGTGTGTATATATATATGTCATATATATATATATATATATATATATATATATATATATATATAACCTGGTCACATCGATCTCCCTTCTGGCACAATGAAAGATATAATACTAATGCACACGGGGTGAATAGGGTGTGCCCAGGCACATCCGACACACCCTGTGCGCACGCCTATGACTAAAAATATGTTTCTTCTGCTGTCACTGTCGCCGTTTGAAGACTTTTACTATCACTTCCGGGCCCTATGACTCCCAGTCACTTTTACAAAGAGTGAAAAAAAATCTCCAGAATGGAGAGCTGCCTTTCTGTGTGGGCACTCAACAGGAGGGAGGGGCCAGGATCACAGAAGAGGGACCCAAAAAGAGGAGGATCCAGGCTACTCTGTGCAAAACCACTGCACAGAGCAGGTAAGTATGACATGTTTGCTATTTTTAAAGGGAAAAAAACAAGAATTTACAATTACTTTAATACTAATAAACTGGACATAGACATTCGAGAGTGCTCAGAAGCTGCCAGCAGGTAATGTAACACCCACATAGAAAAAATTAACATTGCTTTTGTACTTTTGTACTTCCATAAACACGCATGCAGGTTACCCAAACATGATACAAGAAGACGCATACCCAGATACCTGCAGCCTGGTCCTAGCCTATCGCCAAATGTTATTTCCACATGATATTTTCCTGGATGGGGGTGTCTGGAGCAGCCTAATGACTCCCAGTAACATAAGCATCAGGTGGTAAGCATCTCCTGTCTTCATATTTTTTTAATTCTTTGTAGAATCAGCATGACGGTTCAAAAGTCAAAACACATAGTCACAACATATGATACAATAAGTGAGACACTGCCTCTTGTCTTCATTTCACTGTGACAAAGACCACCTAATCATCTCTATTGAAAATCTCTCATCACTGTTTATAAACTGTCTGACGCTTTAACAAAGGCGTAAATATTGAGATCGTATATGTGTGTTTTGTTAATGTGGTTTAAATACTTGTGTATTGTTATGTATGTAATGTCGAAAAAGATTAATAAAAAGATTTGAAACACAACAAGTGCATGTCAGAGCACCAACCAAGCCATGAAGTCCAAAAATAAATCAATAAATAAATAAACTGTCTGACGCCACTCTAAAACCTCTGTCTGTCATCTCTCCTGGTTATATTCTTAAAGTTGAATTTTACCCTTAAAAATTTGATAAAAAATAATGTTCTTAAGCAAGGAACATACATTTAACATACATTTAACATAATTAATTACCGGTATGCTACTAAAATGAGTGTGTCGTAAATTGCCTCCAGCATTGCTCCTGTTTCTTCTTGACGGAGGTTGTCATTTTGCTGAAGCCCAGATCCCCTAAACAGCAGTACATCTTTAGGCCGTCAGAAGATCTGCCTCTAGTGGCTCTGATTTTTCGGCGCAGCGCCAAAAATGGAGAGCAACTGAGCATGTGCAAAGCAGGGTGAGAGTGTATTAGTGGATTCTACACAGTAGAAGCAGTTATTTTTAAAGTGATTGTAAATGCTCTTTTTTTATTATTTTATTAAAACAACAAACATGTTATACTTACCTGCTGTCAGAGAACTGTTCGCAGAAGAACTGGCACATCTGCTAATGCCCAATGGAATCGCAGATTGGCATATAGGAATTCCCCAATGCAAATGGCTGTGAAGACTAATCTGCAATTGCGCAAGCGCCAAGGTGCACGCAATGCCTGACTTATTCTTTCGCCCAGTGGCCTATTTAAAGCCAGCAGCATGATCCGCTAGTTGCTGAATTATCTTCAGCTCCCTGTGTGTTCCTGATATTATTGGATTCCTGTTACTGACCCAGCTTGCCTTTGACCTGTCTTGTCTCCATTCCTGGCATTGACCCTCGGCTTGCTCCATTGACTCCGCTTCTGCCTGCTGATCCGTGTATGACCTTTGGCTTCTTCTTTGGACTCAGCTGCTGCCTGATTACCAGTGTATGACCCCAGCTTACTCCTGACCCTGCTTGCTGCCTTACCCCGGTTGATATTCTGTGTATGACTACTGGCCTGGCTCCTGACCCTACTTCTGGCTCACCCTTATGCCAAGTCTCATCTGGTACATCTGAGGGACTCCTGCCCAGCAGTGCATCCTTGTCCAGCCACCATCCAGCAGACATTTCATCACTTAGCCCGTTGCAGCTGGCAACCTCTGCTTCTTTGGGCATAGCACTCCCTGTCACCATCTTCAGGGGTGCCCTGCACTCAGCCACCAGGGAAGCCCTTTCAGCACTTCGGCCTCCGACCAGGTATGTGACACCTGCTCTGTGCAGTGGTTTTGCATAGAGAAGCCCTGATCCTCCCCCTGCCAGTGTTCCTGGCTCCTCTCCCCTCCAAGTGCCCCCAAAGCAAGCTGCTCACTCCCAAGCTGTACTCTCTGTCCCCCGCTCCCTTCTCACTGGCTGTGATTGACCACAGCTAGAGCCAACTGCTGTGTCTGAACCAATAAGAAGGGAGAGAGCCTTTGCTTTCGTGCACATCACTTAATCCAGATCAGGCTCAAGTAAGAATAAAGGGGGGGGCTGGGGGAGGGAGCTGCATGCAGAAGGCTTTTTACCTTAAAGGAGAGGTCCAGCCTGAGCTTTTTAGGCTGGGCTTCTCCTCTGGGTCACAGGAGTGCAATTTGTTTTGCACTCCTGTGACCCGTTTTCAACGGAGAGCGTTCTGAAGTCCGTTCTCCGCTGATGTCACTGCCATCAGTCGGGGCAGCGCGTCATCACGACTTCCAAGTCAGGATTCGCCAGCTGCCCTGATTGATGGCAGTCTCAGGCTCAGCGTCTCAGCGAGCCGCTGAGACAGCCTCTCCCTGCCCCTCCACTGCTCGGCGCTCCATTGAGCGTGGAGAAGCAGAGAGGAAAGCCGCTGACTGACAGTCAGCGGCTTTCCTCTCGGGGATCTGTGAGAACCGAGCCATCGGCGATGTTCGGTGGCTCTGTTCTCAGTGCAGGGACGGCGGGGGACAGATGGAGCATCAGTCTGATGCTCCATCCACCGAGGTAAGTATGAATCTAAAAAAAAAAAATGTAAGGCCCCTTTCACACGGGGCGGATCCGTGCAGATCCGCCCCGTGAAGCTCCGCTTGCTCAGCGGGGATCGCTCCGTTGATCCCCGCTGAGCCGACGGATGACTGGGCGGTCCCCGCACACTGTGCAGGGACCGCCCTGTCAGAGCGCCGCTCTCCCCTATGGGGAATCGGATGACGACGGACCGTAGAGTCCGTTGTCATCCGATCCGCTCCGCCGACGGAAGGAAAAATAGGGTTTTCCTCTGTCACACTTTGGCGGAGCGGAGCGGATGTCAGCGGACATGTCACCGCTGACATCCGTGCTTCCATAGGGGTACATGGAGGATCCGTTTCAGGTCCGCCTAAAAAACTGACAGGCGGACCTGAACGGACCTCCATGTGAAAGAGCCCTTACCCATACTTCTCTTTTAATGCAGAGAATGTATTAAAGTGATTCTAAAGTATTTTTTTTTGTTTAAAACTAACAAACATGTTATACTTATCTGCTCTGTGTAGTGGCTTCTCGGGTCCCTCGCCGGCGCTCCTGGCCCCTCCCTCCTGCTGAGTGTGGGGGCACCCGAGCCGCTGCTCTGTGTGTCTATTGAGACATGGAGCCGCAGCTTAGCTCCTCCCCCTCTTTCTCCTGACTTTGACACTAGCAGGAGCACCAATGGGGAGTCCTGGACAGCCAAGTCTTAATGCAATAAATGCATTTAAAAAAAAAAAAAAAACCTGCCTTTAGAACTACTTTAAGGTTAAAAATCTTCCCATGAGAAAAGTGAAAGGAGAAAAAAGTCCATGCCCTTTTAAAAAAAAAAAAACATGTAGTGCATGTAGCGCATGCAACCACACACAAAATGCCGTGCTTTAAAGTACCTTGTAATGGGATCCCCACGCACTAAAAACGTAGCCGGTTTCCCGCACACAGAAACAGTGCAAAACGACATGTGATTTCTATGCGACTGCATTTTAAAATAGGTGCAGGAACCTTTTCCCTGCAGGAAATGCAGCCAGTCTATTGAAATGAATAAGGTGCTGTGCCTGTACAAACGTGGCTTGTAGAGTTGCATAGTTGTGAACTGGGGCTGAAGCACTGAGTATAGTTATACAATGTAACATTATTGTTACTTAGTATTTCTTTTGTTTCTTTTATATTTGCATCAAAGAGATTACTTTTGATGTGCATATGACAACAGTAAAGTAACCTTAACCCCAAACTCCTGTAAATGCCTATGTAGCGGGGCTTTGAAATCTAGGGGGATGTTTGAGTGGTAGTTGTGCTCAAACACATTATTTGATAGGGTTCAGTAAACCCAATTTTAGCTGCAGGCGGGATACTGGTGTGTAGTTCCCCGTGGCCTGTTGGTGGCGCTGCCATCGGAGGCCAGGGTTGAACCGCTGGTACAGTGCTGTGCCTTGGATGTCCCCTGTCGCCGGTGGTATGGTGGGCGTGTTTTTCTGCTGTGCATCCCGGGAGGGGATATATAAGGGGCAGACCCTGGCTGTCGGCGCGTGAGTTCCTGGGGGTCCGACCCCGGGAGCGTGTGATTCTGTTCGTGGCCCCCCCAGGCACCTTTAGCTCTGGGGTGGAGTTCCTGGTTCGGTACACTGGCGGATAAGTCCCAGGCACCTTTAGCCCAGGGGCTGCAACTGGAGGCCTTGGGCTCAGCACCTTTGGCTGAGGCCCACAGAGGATCGAGGAATCCCAGGGTGCTGCCTTGCGAGGAGACCCGTATCTTAGATGAGGAGGCCGGGGGAGGACCGTTCCGAGGGACTGGTGAGGAACTCACAGTGAAGGAAGGGGGCCCGGTAACTCTCTGGAGGGATGTCATCTCCCTGAAAGAGGCTTAACGTTGCAACCAAGTTCACCAGGTCTGTGGCAGAGACCCAAGTGTATCTAGTTCGAGCATCATTCCAGCTGCTAGGGCCCGTTCCGTGGGAGACTATCCAGATGGGCTGAGTCTACCTTAAGATATGGGTAGTGAACATAGGTGTGCGCAGCCTATTGCATTAGGGTGTGCACCCCAAAGCAATAGGGCAGTAGGGCAATGGACAGTGTCGGTAGAGCAGTGGACGATGTCAAAAGGGCAGAGACTGGTGTCAGTTTATTTTTTATATTATTTTATTATTACTTTTACAATTTTGTTTTTTTTTTACAATATTATTTTATTTTATTTTTTTTATTGTTTTTTTAGGAGCCCCAGGGGGGCCTAGGTGAAATATCAGGGGTCTAAACAGACCCCTTATGTCTCACTTTTGAGACAGCGAAAAAGAGTGAGGACAGATTCCCCAGTCCCTTTCTCTGCAGCCAAGTAGCAAGGGGAATCTGCCCAGCACATGGTCATTAGGGTGTGCCCAGGTACACCTGGCACACCCTGTGCGCACGCCTATGGTAGTGAATAAGAATTTGTTTGTGCCTGGACCTATTCCCACACCTTTTGCTGTCCTGCTCTTCTTCCAACCTTCTCCTGTCCAGTTATTGTGCATAACAGAAGAAAATAAAACTCTAAGTTGGAGTTGCAATCGGTGTGGGCTTTGAAGTCATTGGGGAATAGAGACTTGTCTTTGTTATAGTGAAGACGGAAGCCTTTTTCTGGGGAACCTGATCACAGAGACCCAGGTACATTACACCGCTCAACCTCTTTCTACGGGAGGGTACGGGTATGTAGCACTGTGGGCCCTTTTTTTTTGCTAAGAAGCCAAAGGCAGGAAAAAGGGGTTGTGTCGCTACACCTATAATGTGCATGAACACATAGGCCAACATGGAGGGAAGCGTTTAGAGGCAGGAAACAAAAAAACCTCAAACACCTGTAAAAGTAGCATTTTGAGCTCAAGTGTACATAAGCCCTAAGTCATGACAAACTTGTTGCTGAATAAACAGGTCCATAGCAAAAATTTAAAGGTTTTATTTGCAGGTAATAGGATACACACCAATACACATAACAGGCAGCACAGTGGCTAAGTGGTTAGCACTTCCGCCTAGCTTCACTAGGGTCATTGGTTAAAATCTACCTGCCTGGAGTTTGCATGTTCTCCCTGTGCCTGCATGAGTTTCCTCTGGGTACACCAGTTTCCTTCCACAGTCCAAAGACATGCTGGTAGGTACATTGACCCTAGAAAGTGTATGTATGAATGTGAGTTTTGGACGTTAGATTGTAAGCTCCTTGAGGGCAGGAACTGATGTGAATGTACAAAATACACTATATTTCCAAAAGTATTGGGGCACCTGCCTTTACACACACATGAACTTTAATGGCATCCCAGCCTTAGTCCGTAGGGTTTAATATAGAGTTGGCCCACCCTTTGCAGCTATAACAGCTTCAACTCTTCTGGGAAAGCTGTCCACAAGGTTTAGGAGTGTGTCTATGGGAATGTTTGACCATTCTTCCAGAAGCGCATTTGTGAGGTCACTGGAGGAGAGGAAAAGGCCTGTCTCACAGTCTCCCCTCTAATTCATCCCAAAGGTGTTCTATCGGGTTGAGGTCAGGGCTCTGTGCAGGCCAGTCAAGTTCCTCCACCCCAAACTCGCTCATCCATGTCTTTATGGACCTTGCTTTGTGCACTGGTGCGCAGTCATGTTGGAACAGGAAGGGGCCATCCCCAAACTGTTCCCACAAAGTTGGGAGCATGAAATAGTCCAAAATGTCTGGTATGCTGACATCTTAAGAGTTCCCTTTACTGGAACTAAGGGGCCAAGCCCAACCCCTGAAAAACAACCCCACGCCATAATCCCCCCTCCACCAAATGATTTGGACCAGTGCACAAAGCAAGGTCCATAAAGACATGGATGAGCGAGTTTGGGGTGGAGGAACGTGACTGGCCTGCGCAGAGTCCTGACCTCTACCCAATAGAACACCTTTGGGATGATTTAGAGTGGAGACTATGAGCCAGGCCTTCTCGTCCAACATCAGTGCCTGACCTCACAAATAAGCTTCTGGAAGAATGGTCAAACATTTCCATAGACACACTCCTAAACCTTGTGGACAGTTGTTGAAGCTGTTATAGCTGCAAAGGATGGGCCAACTCAATATTGAACCCTACGGACTAAGACTGGGAGGCCATTAAAGTTCACGTTTGTGTAAAGGCAGGTGTCCCAATACTTTTGGTAATATAGTGTATATGTAAAGTGCTGTGTAGATTGATGGTGCTATATAAGTACCTCTAATAAGTAATGCGTTTGGTTGCTGTACCAAAAAATGCAAAAAGGGGGGTAAGTGCTGGAGCGGGCCTGCAGAGTAAGATTTCCCACATCCCAATGGTAAAGTGGACAGGAAGGGGTTCCTCTTGGGAGACTTTTACGGGAAATACTCTGCCAAAAAATGAAACTTCAGATTTGGCGCCGAGCGCTCGCAAATATGTGGTTGGGCCTTGGCGCCAAATGGCCGCATATTTGCGTGCAATAACGCCCATAGAGCGGTACCGAGAGTGCACTCCCGGCACAGTAACCGGAAAATCACGGAAAGCTCCCCATTGCTGCTTGCGATCTGGAGTTTTCCAATCATGTGACTGCCATGACAGCCAATCACAGCGGTCACAAGCCCTGACCTGCCTCCTGGCATTCCAAACCCCTTAAAGGGCCAGCGGGAGCCGGCGCCAAAGGGTTCAATTTAAACATCACCTAAAAATGGAAGTTCCACTGATCCTCTTCCATTTTCGGCAGTTTTTTTTATTTTAGGGAACTGGTACCTATTTCTGGTAAGTTCCCGCTCCCAACTACGGCTCCCCCCGCCCGCAACCATCTGAGACACATTACAGGTCCCAGGATATTGCGGGTCCATTCAGAAAGTACAGCGCAACTTGTGCATGCACAGTGGGGAGCCACCTGTGAAAGTGCAGGGAGTCACAACCAGCTTCCCACAAGTAAGACTGCTGTGTCAGGGACCCAAAGACCGATGAACCGGCTCGGGGGAGGACAGGGCTGTATCCCTAGACAGGTGAGTGTCTTATTAAAAGTCAGCAACTACATAAGAGGTATTAAACCCAGAAGTATACATTTATTATAATGCTGCTTACCAATTCTCAGATGTTTACCACCTTCCTGCCCAGACCAATTTTCAGCTTTCAGTGCTGTGACACTTTAAATGACAAATGCACGGCCATGCTACACTGTACCCAATGGGAATTTTTATCATTTTTTTTACACAAATAGAGTTTTTTTTGGTGGGTTTTTTATTTTTTGCTAAAAAAAAACTGAAAAAATACAGAAAATTTTGAAAAAACAAAAAAAAACTGTTTCACAGTTTTTTATAAAATGTTAAAAGCAGGTAATTTTTTTCCTTCATTGATGTGTGCTCATGAGGCTGCATTGATGGGCACTTATAGGCTGCACTGACAGGAGGCACTGATAGACGGCACTGATAGGCACTGATAAGGCAGCACTAATGGGCACTATTAGGTGGCACTGATAAGCACTGATGGGTGGCACTGATGGGCAGCACTGATAGGTGGCACTGGTAGGTGACACTGATAGGCAGGATTGATCGGTGGCACTGATGATGAGGCACTGATGGGCATTGATTGGCAGCACTGGTGGGCAAAGGTAGGTGGCACTGGTGGGCACTGGTAGGTGGCACTGGTGGGCACTGATGAGGCAGCTGCAGCTCTCTGTGTTAGGGACCGATGTCCGTGATCGGCCCCACCGAGTCTCATAGACTTGGTGATCACAGAGCAAGCCCCGCAGGGACGCACTGACAGCGCATGCTCGGGAGGACGTCTGTGGACGCCCTCCCGGCAATTAAGACCTGTGCTGTAGCCGTCTTTCGGCTATAGCGCAGGCGGCAAGTAGTTAAGCTTTCTGTCTTCTATTTTTAACTGGTGATCCAAACAGTCAGCAAGTCTGTTGTTTTTCAAAAGAACAAGCTACCCTGCAGATTGTATTAGTTACAGAGATGCATTTACCACAGACTGGGTTGCTTACAATGATTAGCTTTTATTTATTTATGTATTTATGTAAAACCTTTATCCCAAAAAGAAAACAAATATTGCTGTACCTGCTTATAAAGTGTTTGCTGAAGTTTGGCTTTAATTTGTTAGTGTATCTAGATCTGCTAGTACATCCAACACTCCTGTCTCCCCAGACTAACAATGCTGCTGTCTGCTGTGTCTCCTGTTCTCATTCATCCAGAGTGTGGGCACTCTTACACAGGAGGTGTGCTACTGGCCAGGTCACCAGGGGAAAACAGAGGGAAAAAAATCCAAAAGAATAGAAAACAAAATGCAGCCACCGCATCTAATGTTTGGTTATATAGTTACATAGTGAGTCTGGTTTAAAAAAGACACAAGTCAATCCAGTTCAACTCACGGAGAAAAACACACACTCTTCTTGCACTGACTCCAGTACATTTCCTGATAGAACAGAGCAATAGGGGACAAGCTGCACGTGCTTAGTTTGGTGTGTATTGCTAGAGGGTTTTTTTTTTCTTTGGAGAGTGCATGTGATCAGCACAGGGCCAATCAGCATTGTCCAGACAGAGGGTCAGTGGTCCTGCAGTCTTATAGGACAAGCAAGGGAAAATTAAAACTCCTCCTACAAGCTTTAACCAGGCACTAATATAAGTCACAAGACTGCTCTAACTGCTGCTGAAAAAAAAACTTATATAGCAGCTTATAGTTACTAAAATATTGCATTTTCATGTTGAGTATCAATTTACTCGGCGGAACAATATCTTTCACAATATAAAAAAAAAATTGGGCTAACTTTACTCTTTTCTTATTTTTTCATTCAAAAAAAGTGTACTTTTCCCCAAAAACTGCGTTTGTAAGACCGCTGCGCAAATACGGTGTGACATAAAGTATTGCAACGACTGCCATTTTATTCTCCTAGGGCAGGGATATGCAATTAGCGGACCTCCAGCTGTTGCTGAACTACAAGTCCCATGAGGCATAGCGAGACTCTGACAGCGGCAAGCATGACACCCAGATCCAGAGGCAGGATGGGACTTGTAGTTTTGCAACAGCTGGAGGTCCGCTAATTGCATATCCCTGTCCTAGGGTGTAATTTTCTAGCAAAAAAGATTTTAACTTGTAAACAACAAGTTTGAAAAATAGGCCTGGTCCTTAAGCGGTTAATCAGTACAGTTGTCGTCCGAAAATACAATACAATACAGTGGCGGCTGGTGTTTTTTTGTTTAGGGGGGCGGCAAACAACCGAACCTCCCCCCCAGCGGCAGCTCAAACCCCTCCCCACCCCCGCTGTCTGCTGGTCGGTCCACCAGCACTTACCCCATCTAGGCGGCAGGCATCGGCGAGAATCTGGGGATCGGTGGCAGGGATCGGGCATCCGAGGAGCGGTGGCGGGAATCGGGCATCTGAGGAGCGGCGGCGGGGATCGGGCATCTGGGGAGCGGTGTGGGGGATCGAGCATCCAGGCATCGGCGGGGACCGGGTATCTGAGGAGCGGCGGCGGGGATCGGGCATCTGGGGAGCGCTACGGGGGATCGAGCATCCAGGCATCGACGGGGACCGGGTATCTGAGGAGCGGCGGGGATCGGGCATCTGGGGAGCGGTATGGGGGATCGAGCATCCAGGCATCGGCGGGGACCGGGTATCTGAGGTGCGGCGGGGATCGGGCATCTGGGGAGCGGTGCAGGGGATCGAGCATCCAGGCATCGACGGGGACCGGGTATCTGAGGAGCGGCGGGGATCGGGCATCTGGGGAGCGGTATGGGGGATCGATCATCCAGGCATCGGCGGGACCGGGTATCTGAGGTGCGGCGGCGGGGATCGGGCATCTGGGGAGCGGTGCAGGGGATCGAGCATCCAGGCATCGACGGGGACCGGGTATCTGAGGAGCGGCGGGGATCGGCATCTGGGGAGCGGTATGGGGGATCGAGCATCCAGGCATCGGCGGGGACCGGGTATCTGAGGAGCGGCGGGGATCGGGCATCTGGGGAGCGGTATGGGAGATCGAGCATCCAGGCATCGGCGGGGACCGGGTATCTGAGGAGCAGCGGCGGGGATAGGGGATTTGTGGAGCGGTGTGGGGGATTGAGCATCCAGGCATTGGCGGGGACGGGCATCCAGGCAACAGCTCTTATCCTCGCTTCTGCCATGCGTCTCCTCCCGTCCAATAGGATCGCCTGTCCTTTCAGCCAATTGGCTGACGGGTCTCAGACCCGCTTCTCGATTGGCCAGGAAGAGGATCAGTGTTGCAACAGCGAATGTTGCAACACACCTGGGTGGGCTCCCGTCGCACTTTCTGTGTCCCAAGCCGCTGTAATTCATGCGCCCGGTGCCCTGAAAGGGGCCGGATGCATTCATTGGGGGGGGGGAGGCCGCGGTGGCATGAATCTATCCATTGCACATAAGGGGTGGATTGGATAGAGAGGGCGGCGCCCGGGTGCCCCTAATGGATGGGTCGCCCCTGACATGGCATCACTTCCAAATTTAAATTCTGTTGCACGGGAATTTTGGTAACTTTTAGTAAACTCTTCATTTTCGATGAGATTAGCATGCCCAAAAAAAACAGACGATCTTTCATCCGATAATCTCATTGTGTGTACTAGGCTTTAGGGGGTACTATAGGTGTGTGTTTGTTTTTTTTTTAAGTAATAGTAGTTAGGAATTTCAGTTTGAATACTTTTTTTTTATTGGGTAAACATAAAACAAATAATATACACAATCAGGGTTTTAGTGAAAGCAAAATAATACAAATAAAAAAATAAAAATAAAAAAGTAGCGCTGCATATGTATTATATTTTAAACATAAAAGAAAAGAAAATGGCACAAGTTGGGTTCTTAATAGGCAGTCTCGGAAGGAGTATCGGAAAGTGTGAGTGTGCGATCGGTCGGTCCTGATAAGGGGAAGGAATAATTCTGACCTGTCAGTGAGTGGTGATGGGCACGCCTTCTATACACGGGCAGTAGTGGGAGTTCCCTGCAGAACCCATGTCGCTCACATAAGGAGTGTCCCGCACACAACTCCACAAAGTCCTCACTGCACTGCTCATCGCCCGATCCCTGGAGACACTCAGGAGCAGGTAAGTGGAATACCAGCAGCATTCAGCTCTATAGGATGATCGCACTGCTGATCCCAGCTATGGATCCCAGCTAGGATCACACCTGCTTCTCTATACCCTGATCAGCTGCCAACTGCTGGAGGGAATGAGACTGTGCCCTGGCAGGCAAGGTCTGCCTATCCAGGTATAGCCTGCTGGACTCCAGTATGTCTTAGGGTGACCATGGCATACACAGAACAATTTTATATCATTTTATATATGATAATATTGTTGGTTGATTTCTGTTCTAGAGCAAAAACAGAATTGGAAGATCCTAAAAATAGTTTCCATACAGTTGGGCGCATGGACTGCTTAAAATAGTAATAAACCCTAAACAAATATATATAATCTAAATATATAAAAATAATATATTGCAGCTAACCAACCCTTCGATGTGGTGGTTGCATTCCGTTTTCTTTTTCTAAAGCCTCGTACACATGACCGAGTTTCTCAGCAAGAAACGACAAGAAAACTGCCAAGAGCGCTTTCTTGCCGAGAAAACCGTTCGTGTGTATGGTTTCTCGTCGGGAAAACTGGCCAGAATCTCCTTGAGAAAAATAGAGAACCAGCTCTCTATTTTCTCGTTGAGATTCTCGTCGGCCTGTTTCTCGACAAGAAAAGTGTGTGTGTGTACACTTACCTGTCGCCGTGGAAACCCGCGCATGCTCGAAATGACTTTGACGCATGCGCGGTAACTTCCTAGGCATAGGTAGGGTGTAGCACGTTGGTGGCGACAGCATCGAATGTGAAGAGCGCACGCTCGTCGTAGTCGATGACGTCACCGCGTTCCTTCCATTCAAAAGAACGGCAGTTCTTTGAATGGATCGTGTGTACACTCGGCCGGGACAAGATTCTTGTCCAAGAATCTCATCAGGAAAAACGACGAGTTTTTTCCTGACGAGATTCTCGGCCGTGTGTACGAGGCTTTACGCTGCTTTATAATTATAAACACTTGTGCATTTTTGATGCATTTCCGGCGTGTTTTTTAGGGTGTCTTATTACCCAGAACCAGGGTTGCCAACTTTCAGTAAATATACAAACAGTTTGTAAAATCCATAATTGTTGCATCTGTCCGTGAATGTCAGTTATGAACATGCAGCCTACATGTCCGTAATGGACAATCACGGACAGATGCAAAAAGTACAGATTTTACAAACTGTTTGTATATTTACTGAAAGTTGGCAACCCTGCCCAGAATGCACCTGTGAAACTTGGACATGGGACTTAAAAAAGCAATATACAGAAACGAACAGGGAGTTTAGGGATGAGCCAACTGTTGGGTCATCCTTAAACGCCCTGTTTGTTTCTATATATTGGTTCTTTCCCATTGTTGTGGGCAGGACACGTGCCAATATTTAGGCTGGTATAGCATTAAGTGCTGGTTCACACAGGGGCGGCTTCAAAGTCGCCCAACTCCCGTTGGACTCTGAAGCCGGCCGTACAGTGCGACTTCAGCGCTAATTGAAAAACGCCTTCTGTATAGAAGTCAATGCAAGCTGCTCCGAAGTCGCCCCCAAGTTGTACAGGAACCTTTTTCTAAGGCGACTTGAGTCGCTCTTTAGAACAGTTCTATTGTACTGGATGGAGCGCGACTTGTCAGGCTGACAAGTCACCTGACAGGTCGCCCCTGTGTGAACCAAAAGGGTTATTACCCTTTCTCCTCCGCACACTTTTATATACATATTTTTTGGAAACTGGCTAAAAAAAAAAAAAAAAAAAACGCACCAAAAATTCGTTTTTGCCTCATTTTCTATTCATTTCAATGTGGACCTGTTTTTTTTTTTGTGTGGTTTCGAAAACCGCACCAAAGAGGCAACATGCAGGACGTTTCAAAACGCATGGCACTCGCAGTGCAGTGATGTGAAGAGTCCTGTAGGGTTTAAAGGGATTGCGTTTTTAGCTCCATAAAAATGCTTCAAAAAGGCATCAGTGTGAAAGCAGCCTTACGCCGCGTACACATGACCGTTTTTATTGTCATTGAAAAAAACGAAATTTTTCTCGACGTGATTCTTCTCAAGCCTGCCTTGCCTACACACGATCATGAAAAAAAATGCTTGAGCAAAGCGCGGTGGCCTACAACACGTACGACGGCACTATAAAGGGGAAGTTCTTTTCGGATGGCGCCACCCTTTGGGCTGCTTTTGCTGATCCTCGTGTTAGTAAAGTTTGGTGAGAGACGATTCGCGCTTTTCAGCCTCGTGCTTTTCAGTCCGTTACAGCGTGGCGAATGTGCTCCATTACGAACGCTAGTTTTACCAGAACGATCGCTCCCGTCTCATCACTTGCTTCTGAGCATGTGTGTTTTTTTCACGTCGTTAAAGCCTACACATGGCCGTTTTTCATGACGAGAAAAACGACGACGTGAAAAACGATGAGAAAAATTAGAGCATGTTCCAAATTTTTAATGGCCATTTTTCACGTCGTGAAAAATGCTCTGGAGCCCACGCACGATCGTTTTTAATGACCAATTTAAAAAATCAGTCAGTCAATGACGCAGTTTGTGTATTCACAAGAATTTATAGATCTGATATTATCCAGAATCATTCTATTAAATTGTTTGGCCCTGAGGTATGAGCTCGGGTGTGTTCAGATCCTCTTCCAAACCAATGAGACCGTGCCCTCCAGGAAGACGTCACCATGGGCCAATCATCTGTGGCCAAGGCATCTCCAGCTCCATTCTTTCCATGTGTCTGTGGGTCCACTACAGGTGATGGCTTCTGGGTGGGTTCAGCCATGTGGCTTCAGAAGAACATCTAAACACACCGGAGCTCAGCGCTAATGGTCACCATAAGTAATGTGGGGAATTTAGTAGATCATTGTGGGATGGGAAATAGACTGGGCATGTTGAGGGACAGGCAGAATACTGTAAAGTTTATTTAAAGCCAAAACCTTCCTTTTTTTTTTTTTTTTAAGGAGGCTCATTCACACAAAGTCAGTTGACATCATTGATGTCAGTGGGAGGAATAGTGCCCCATCATTGGCGTCAGTGGGAGGAATAGTGACCCATCATTGGTATCAGTGGGAGGAATAGTGCCCCATCATTAGTGTCAGTGGGAGGAATAGTGACCCATCATTGGTATCAGTGGGAGGAATAGTGCCCCATCATTAGTGTCAGTGGGAGGAATAGTGCACCATTATTGGTGTCAGTAGGAGGAATAGTGCCCCATCATTGGTGTCAGTAGGGGGAATAGTGCCCTATCATTGGCGTCAGTGGGAGGAATAGTGCTCCATCATTGGCGTCAGTGGGAGGAATAGTGCCTCATCATTGGTATCAGTGGGAGGAATAGTGCCCCATCATTGGTATCAGTGGGAGGAATAGTGCCCCATCATTGGTGTCAGTAGGGGGAATAGTGCCCTATCATTGGCGTCAGTGGGAGGAATAGTGCCCCATCATTGGCGTCAGTGGGAGGAATAGTGACCCATCATTGGTATCAGTGGGAGGAATAGTGCCCCATCATTAGTGTCAGTGGGAGGAATAGTGCACCATTATTGGTGTCAGTAGGAGGAATAGTGCCCCATCATTGGTGTCAGTAGGGGGAATAGTGCCCTATCATTGGCGTCAGTGGGAGGAATAGTGCTCCATCATTGGCGTCAGTGGGAGGAATAGTGCCTCATCATTGGTATCAGTGGGAGGAATAGTGCCCCATCATTGGTATCAGTGGGAGGAATAGTGCCCCATCATTGGTGTCAGTAGGGGGAATAGTGCCCTATCATTGGCGTCAGTGGGAGGAATAGTGCCCCATCATTGGCGTCAGTGGGAGGAATAGTGCTCCATCATTGGCGTCAGTGGGAGGAATAGTGACCCATCATTGGTGTCAGTGGGAGGAATAGTGCACCATTATTGGTGTCAGTAGGAGGAATAGTGCCCCATCATTGGTGTCAGTAGGGGGAATAGTGCCCTATCATTGGCGTCAGTGGGAGGAATAGTGACCCATCATTAGTGTCAGTGGGAGGAATAGTGCACCATTATTGGTGTCAGTAGAAGGAATAGTGCCCCATCATTGGTGTCAGTAGGGGGAATAGTGCCCTATCATTGGCGTCAGTGGGAGGAATAGTGTCCCATCATTGGTGTGAGTGGGAGGAATAGAGCCCCGCCCATCATTGGAGCACAGGTGTGTCAGGAGGAAGGTGCCTCTGAAGCTGCTCTGTGAGAAGGGAGTGGTGGTGAAATCTATCCCAGCTCCCTGGCCCCCTTTCTGGGGAGGCCATGGAGGGCAGCGGGGCTTCTCCTGCTGGAGGCTCCCAGCCATCTCCTGGGCCATCAGGTGAACTGCCTGCCTCTGCACAAGCCGATCTCTCTGCCCCTGGTGAGGATGAAGGCTCGGAGGCCATTCGGGAGCGAGTGGTGGCCGGGATTAAGGTCCTGAACAGGGAGAGGGACAAGCTCTACAAGTTGAGAGCGGAGTTGAAGCGCCTGCGAAGGCAACGTGAGGGCTTACACAGCCAGAAACGGGGATCCATGGATCCGGAAATCCAGCTGGCCAAGGTCCGTGTGGATCATCAGGAGACCATCGTGGCCATGATGGAAGGCAGAGATGGGCCCTTTAAAGAAAAATTTTGTAACGACAAAAGGTTTGGAAGGGTGACAAAGATGGAGGTGGAGGAGGAGGAGACCCCCAGTTCTGACCCCCTGCCCCCCCAGGGAGAGGTAAGCAGCCCCAGGCCTTCCCAGGAATCTGGAGGCATGCTGAGAGCCATCCAGGTAATGGAGTCTCCTATGCGGGGAGATCAGATGATATTTAATGAGGAAGACATTACTGATGATGTACCTGATAAGGTTAAGCCTGCTAAGTCCCATGTTGTGGATAAGACTGTTTTTGTTCCTTTTAACACTGTGACTGACAATGTGCCTAATGACAATCAGGCTGCTAGTCCTCTGTGCAGCAATGTTGTGCCTGCTGAGGCTGCAATGCAGTAAGAGTTACATTTAAAAAATGTCATTTCTGTGGATGGACTGCAAGTGTCAGCACAGCCCATTAACCCTTCTTTGGCTGAGTCCAAAGCTGTTTGCCCCACTGCTGCTGAGGACTCTACAGTGCAGCATCAGGAGACAGCTGGTATTGCAGCAACTGTGACTATTCCTGATGGGAATTTGAATAGTTCTGTGACTGATAACAATCACCCCAGTACCAGTGTGATGAACAATCCTGCTACAGATCCTGCCATTTCAGTTCATACAGTTGATAATAATAATATACAGAGTGATGTGGCTTCAGTGTCAGCCCTTGGCCCTGATAAACCTACTTTTGCACAGGTGGCACACTCTGCTCCTGGTAGTCCCGCTCCCAAGCGGGGTTTTCCACTGCAAGCTGCCACCTTGAGCACCCCAAGATCTGGTCTTGGGTCTCTGGCTTCTGCTGGGGGTCCAAGACGTAATGTAGTTATCCTGAAATGGGAAGGTGGTGCCATCCCTCCAGCACGGCGTGCAGTGGTGGACTTGATATTGGAGATGGGTTTTGGTGCAAATGACCTGTATGCCTTTATACACGTAGCTGGGACAAGGGACTATACAGTTAGCTTCACCAGGCCAGAGGGTCTTGACCTGTTCTGGGAGCGATATGAGGCTCGGTGCAGGTCAAGACCTGAATGGGAAGGTCTGGTCCCAGTTGCGGTTTCTCAGAGGTCAACAGTAAAAAAAATAACCATTATCCTGACCAATGAGAGTGTTCCTGCTCGGGATCTAGAGGTCTGGTTAAGGAACTATGGGGAAGTTTTGACCAAACCTAATAAAATCCATGATGAGCGTAACATCTGGACTGGGGGATGGTCGGTAACAGTCAGGTTGGCCAGGGATGGGAATGTTGTCCGTCACTTGCCCTCCTCAGCTTTCATAGGGAGGGATAGGATGACTGTTTTCTACCCTGGTCAGCCGAAGCTGTGTCACCGCTGTGGAGAAAAGGGGCACTTGAGCTCCTCCTGTTCAGCCTTGATGTGTTCAGTGTGTCGGGGTCAGGGTCATATGGCTAAGGACTGCACTAAGATGATCAGGTGCAATCTGTGCCTGCGCCTTGGCCACCCCTACAGCAGATGTCCTGAAGCCTGGCACAATATGGAGAAGGAGGTAGTAGAGGACATGTCAAGGCTGGACAGGATGGAGGGTGAGACCCCTGGTGTACCATCCTCCTCTGCGGTGACCCCCTCCCCTGGTCCTGCTCAGGATCCCTCTCCAGTTCCTGTGGCCACCCCTCCTGTGTCTGTAAGTACTCCTTCTGTTTCTGTCTCTGTGTCCCCCCAGCCTACTGTACCCTCTCCTCTTGTGTCGGAACCTTCCAAGTCTGTGCCCCCCGAGTCTGTTACCCCCCAGGAGTCTACCCCTCCCGAGTCTGACTTAAAGGGATCACCCCCCCCACCAGCGTGTACTAAAAAGGGCGCCCCTTCCTCTGTAAAGAAGTCTTGTGGAAAGACTTTAAAGAAAAAAATAAGAGATGAAGGCATCTCTGAGGCTGACCTGCGGTACCTGGAGGAGAGAAGGAAGGTTGGGAGGCGGAAGAGGCAGGCGGTGAGGACGGAACGGGGACGAGAAGCTCCAGTTCCTGTCTCCAGCCATCATGGGTCCTCCAAGTGGGATATTTCTTCATCCGGAGCTTCTTCTGAGAGAAGTTCTGATTCCGAAATGGACTTTGAGGCGGCCTCTAGAAAGAGAGAGGCTTCTAGTGATGAGCAGCAGAGGGGAGCTAAGAAGCAATCCACCCAATAACCCAAATGGCGGTTCCCCCTCCGTTAAAAGTGGTGACAATTAATGTCGCCAGCATTAAGTCAGTAAGAGCTCGTTCTATGGCCTTCTTTTTGTTCAGCCAATTAGATGCTGAAATTTTATTTTTGCAAGAGACTAGGCTCACCTCCTTGGCAGATATTCATATGGCCAAGAGAGAGTGGAGGTATGGTCCATCTTACTGGTCTCTTGCGGCCGAGCCTTACGGCGGTGTGGCGGTGTTGTTTAAAACCGGCATGGTAACTGTCCGGCGGGTTATTGAGGTGGAGATTGGGAGATGTATGGTCTTAGACGTCCTTGTGGGAGGGCAGGACCTGCGCCTAATCAATGTTTATGGACCACACACAAAGTGGGACAGGAAATGCCTTTTTACAAGGATCAAGCCATTTCTTTTTACATCCCGGCAAGTGGTCTTTGGAGGTGACTTTAATACAATAACTAGGCCCAAGGACAGGAAGGACTTCAAGGACAGGCTGGGATATGATAGCGTTTTTTTAAATAGTATGGTTAGGGATGCTGGTCTTGTGGATGTGCACATTAAGCACCTCCCAGATGACACCGGGTTCACTTTTCATCGTGGTAATAGTCAGAGTAGGATAGATAGTTTTTTTTTTGAAGGAGGCCTCTGCTTTCTCGCCCCCAGTGGTGCAGGCAGTAGAGTTCTCTGATCACTGTATGCTATCTGTGGTACTGAATGCTTCAGACGCCCCTCAGAGGGGCAAGGGCATCTGGAGATTAAATTCGACACTACTCAAGGAAGAACATGTTAGACAATCCTTTGAGGAATTCTTTCAGGCACAGGTGACCATCCTGGACTTTTGTAGCAGCAAGGCTGAGTGGTGGGAGCTGACCAAAAAGAGGATCGCTGGATTCTTCAGGGGCCTAGCCAATAGAAATCAGTTTAATAAATACATGACCTACCAACGTTTACGGAGGAAGCTGGATATTCTTGTTTCGAGAGGAGGAGATCCTGGGGCAATCTCCGAAGTGAAACTCCTTCTCAGGAAGTGTCAATATGACCGGCATGCCTCTTTGGTTCTGGAGAGGGACTATGGGAAGTACCACTCGCCTGACCCTTACCAGAACTGCAAACAAGGTGTAGCTGTTAAAACGGTCGTTGGCCTTAAGGACAGTACAGGTTCCTTGACAAAGTCCAGGTCAGGGATTCTGGAGGTCGTGAGGTCCTTTTTATGCCGACCTTCTTGGGAGGAAAGAGCTTGATCGTGACAAGATGGAAAGCTTTTTGGACTCTACTCCAGGTCTAAATGGTGGAGATGTTCCATTGATGAATTTGACAGAGGAGATCACAGTCGAAGAGGTGATGAGGGCAATTGAACAGCTTGCCATCAAAAAGTCGCCTGGACCGGATGGCTTGACGGCTGAGTTTTACAAAGCCTTTAAGTCTATTCTGGCCCCGCATTTGGTAGAGGTTTTTAACAGTTGCCTTGCTGAGGGGGTGCTTTCCCCTTCCATGAGGCACTCGGCTGTGATTCTTCTTTCAAAGGGTAAAGATCCTTCGATGATTGAGAATTGGCGCCCCATCAGCCTTCTAGAAGCCTGTCGATAGAAAGATACTGGCAAAGATATTTTTCTGGCGCCTATCGTCAGTGGCAGAGTCTTTGCTTTCTCGCCATCAGCACTGTTCGGTCCAGGGTAGGAGCACCTTCACAGCGGTTTTAGCTGTCCGGGAGGCCTTGGAGCGGTGCAGGGCTGCAGGCTGGGGAAAGTATTTGCTGACATTGGATCAGGGAAAGGCTTTTGATCGTGTTAACCATGAGTACCTGTGGTTGCTCCTTAGTAAGTACGGTCTGCCGGGTGGTTTTGTCGATTGGCTGAAAGTCTTGTATAAGGGGGCAGAAAGCTTCCCTCTTGTTAATGGTTGGGTTGGACAGTCCTTTGGGGTTGGCTCCGGGGTGCGCCAGGGTTGTCCCCTGAGTCCCCTGCTCTATGTGTTTGCAATCGACCCCTTCATCAGGAGGCTAGAGAGCGGCATGTTGTGTGGGGTACCAGTGGGGCTCCCGGGTGAGCCGCCATTGAGGGTTGTTGCCTATGCGGATGATGTGTCAGTGATTGTCACTGGGACGGATGAAGCGGAGGAGGTGGTCTCTCTGACATCACGGTATTCTGAAGCATCAGGCTCCAAGATCAATCAGGAAAAGACTGAAGTTTTCTGGATGGGAAAGGATGGTGAGGGTTTTGATCTCCCGGACACCTTTCCAGTGCCCCAGGAAAGAAATAAGATACTAGGCATTGAATTTGGACCCGGCGATTATGGCCTCAAAAACTGGGAAGGCAGACTGGAAATTGCCAATACTAAGGTGGTCAGCTGGAAGAGATGGAAGTTATCTATGAGGGAAAGGGTTGATCTGATTAAGACTTACCTGATTCCGATCTTCTTGTATGTCAGCTTTGTCTGCATCTTGCCAGTGTCTCTCTATGCTAGGGTCAGTAGTGTGTTCTTCCAGATGCTGTGGGGGAATAGACTGAACCCCATCAAGAGGAATGTCACCTACCTATCCAGGAGGGAGGGTGGCTTAGGTATGGTCAACCCAGTTCTTTTCTTTTCACTGCTATTTCTAAAGTTTAACATTGGTAATATGCTTGCAGTGGAACCTCCTGGATGGGTAGGCATATTTAGATCTTGGTTTAGGCCTTTTCTACGACTTTGGGAAGAAGGTGGCCAAGTGAAGAATCGCAGGGGTCATCGTGGTCAGCTACCAGCCTATGTCGCTCCGTGCCTGAAGTTACTGCGGCAGTGGCGATTGTCGGCTGAAGATCTCAGATCGGTTCCAAGGAAAGTCCTTATGAGTCGAGTCTTGAGCGAAGTCTTTCATGACCCACTGGCCTTAAGGGATTGCCCGGGCCCAGTTTTGAGGGCGGGGTTAAGACTGATTAATTTGGATAGAGTACCCCCTAAATTTAGGGATCTGGCCTGGTTGTGCTTCCATGGGAAGCTCTATGTTCGGGGCAATTTGAAATTCCGCAGTGGGATGGATCGTAGCTGTCCTCGGGAGGAGTGTGCAGATGAGGAGGAGACTATGGATCATTTTCTGCTTCATTGCCCTTTTAACATAGAGGTGTACAAACAGGTGGGGCGGGCCCTCGGTGTCCCTTTCCTCTCCAGGCTGGGTTATGCTGAGTGGGTGTACGGAGCATTCAATACCGGTGGAGTTTTTTGTTTGGATACACTTTTTTTAGTTAGCCTAGTAGTCCGTTATTTCACCTGGAACGCACGGTGTCAGGTCAGCATTCGGCAAAAAATCCTTCCTGTTGAGGTGGTGGTGTATGACATTTTGCATGAGGTGGGGAAGATTCGGGAGCTTGAGAGAGACAAGCGGGGTCAGGGGTCTTGGTTGAAGGCGTGGAGGGGTTTCAAGCCTCCCTGACTACCAGGAGTCTCTTTCCCGGGTGTGGCTGTCTGTCTCTTATCACCCTAGATTATCAGTATTTTTGATGAATTTTTGATAAATGGCTGCGTACATAGGTGATGGGTTGTGCCTCTTAGGCCCTCTCTACTGCTTTATGTAGATAGTTTTCTAGGGATGTTTTGGTAGTGGATTATGTATGTATTGTATATATTCTGAACATGGATGTGTATTCCTTTGTTTTCTGTTGAAGTTTTGTACCATGGTTTTGTTTTTTACTTTTGTATAAAAATTGGTTGCTTGATTCTTTTCAATAAAAGATCAATAGTGCCCCATCATTGGTGTCAGTAGGGGGAATAGTGCCCCATCATTGGTATCAGTGGGAGGAATAGTGCCCCATCATTGGTATCAGTGGGAGGAATAGTGCCCCATCATTGGTATCAGTGGGAGGAATAGTGCCCCATCATTGGTGTCAGTGGGAGGAATAGTGCCCCATTATTAGTGTCAGTGGGAGGAATAGTGCCCCATCATTAGTGTCAGTGGGAGGAATAGTGCCCCATCATTAGTGTCAGTGGGAGGAATAGTGTCTCATCATTGGTGTCAGTGGGAGGAATAGTGTCTCATCATTGGTGTCAGTGGGAGGAATAGTGCCCCATCATTGGTGTCAGTGGGAGGAATAGTGCCCCATCATTGGTGTCAGTGGGAGGAATAGTGCCCCATCATTAGTGTCAGTGGGAGGAATAGTGCCCCATCATTAGTGTCAGTGGGAGGAATAGTGCCCCATCATTAGTGTCAGTGGGAGGAATAGTGTCCCATCATTGGTGTCAGTGGGAGGAATAGTGTCCCATCATTAGTGTCAGTGGGAGGAATAGTGACCTATCATTGGAAAACAAAAGGCAAGCAAATGGCTACATGATCATCTGGCCCCCGGGCCACAGTTTGGAGACCACTGCCCTAACAGAGGGTCGTCAAAGGGACAAGTGTTTCTTTTGGAAGACCCCCCCCCCACCTCTTGTGCTGGAGACAACTCTAATTATCATTATTTTTGTGTCCCAGTGACAGAGATCAGAGACAAAGATAGAGACAGACATCATTAAAAACTTGACAGGGGTTCTAATCCATCCCTGTTTTATCCAGAACTAAAAAAATATACACCCGCACCCACACTGCCCCAAGTATGCGGCTGGCAGGACTTTTTTTCCCAGTCCTGTAAGTGCACCACTCCAGTGTGAAAGCCCTCGGGCTCTCCCACTGCGCTTTTCAGGTACTTTACAGGACTTAAAGCTCACCACACACATTATGATCTGATTGTACAATCTACAACAAAGGATATAGTACAAGCGTCTGCCTGATTGGGTACAAATTGATAGAATAGATTGGGTAGATCCTCATATTACATTGTTTTGGTCAATCTAAAGATTGTACGGTCATTCCGATTGTAATGTGTATGGTGACCTTATTGGGGAATTCTGGGTTTCTAACTCCTTTTAAGTGCACCAGTCAGCCCACATCATCCTGACAATAATGCTTTATCTACATTGCTTACACATTCCCCTATAGTTACCCACAGGAAGGATACATCATGTACAAGGGACACATATACTTCATTCTAACCACTAGGAATGTCAAAAAGGAACCAAACATAGAAAATAATAATAGAAAAGCACTAAATGACAGGGAGAGTTTATCAGACTGGTCCAAGATTCACTCCCCAGTCCCCAATGACTATTTTAGCCAGTCCAGGAAATGGGTAAGCAGATCCTGTAATGTCTTTGGACCAGTCTGATAAACTCTCCCTGTCATTTAGTGCTTTTCTATTATTATTTTCTATGTTTGGTTCCTTTTTTTTTTTTTTTTTTGTTTCATAAAGCCTTTTTTTTTGACATTCCTAGTGGTTATTATGTGTCCCTTGTACATGATGTATCCTTCCTGTAGGTAACTATAGGGGAATGTGTAAGCAATGTAGATAAAGCATTATTGTCAGGATGATGTGCAATGCAGGTCTAGATGACCCTGAATACATGGCATGCGGTACACACAAGTGTCATTCTATTAATTCCGCTTTTCACTGATAATCGCAACCTTCGCCTGAAGATAAGTAAGGAAAAAAATGCCAAATATTGTCAATAACCTTCCGCTGTTCTTTAGCCTGAAGAGCTCTATATTTGGGCAATCTGATCTGGAATGTTGTGTGTGTGGGGGGGGTCTATGTATTATGTTGCCTGGACAGAGAAATAAACCCTTTTCACTACATTTCAAATATAGTGTCAATTTCAAAAAAAAATGTCACACAGAAAAATGGTCTGCTTTTTTTTTTATTTTTATTTTTTTTATGCGTTTTATATACTAAATAAAGATAAGTGTCAGAGGACAATTGAATTGGTTGCAGGACAGTTGTACGTTGTCTGTCCTACACATCCACCTCTCCTCTCCTTCCTGAAGTTCTGCTCCTCACAGTCCATCCCTCCTAACTACAGGATTTACACCACCGCTTCACACCATAGAAACGCACTCCGGATGCATCTCTGCATACGCATTTTTGGTGCGTTTCCGATGCGTTCCAGTGCATTTTTCTCCACTCTTTTTTTCTTCACCTTAATTAAAAAATGTGTGTTTTTGGTGCGTTTCCAATGCGTTCCAGTGCATTTTTCTCCACTCTTTTTTTCTTCACCTTAATTAGGAAATGTGTGTTTTTGGTGCGTTTCCGATGCGTTCCAGTGCATTTTTCTCCACTCTTTTTTTTCTTCACCTTAATTAGGAAATGTGTGTTTTTGGTGCGTTTCCGATGCGTTCCAGTGCATTTTTCTCCACTCTTTTTTTCTTCACCTTAATTAAAAAATGTGTGTTTTTGGTGTGTTTCCAATGCGTTCCAGTGCATTTTTCTCCACTCTTTTTTTCTTCACCTTAATTAAAAAATGTGTGTTTTTGGTGCGTTTCCGATGCGTTCCAGTGCATTTTTCTCCACTCTTTTTTTCTTCACCTTAATTAGGAAATGTGTGTTTTTGGTGCGTTTCCGATGTGCTCCAGTGCATTTTTCTCCACTCTTTTTTTCTTCACCTTAATTAGGAAATGTGTGTTTTTGGTGCGTTTTCGATGCGTTCCAGTGCATTTTTCCCCACTCTTTTTTCTTCACCTTAAGGCCCCTTTCACACGGGACGGATCCGTGATGATCCCCCTTGTGAAGCTCCGCTTGCTCAGCGGGGATCGCTCCGTTGATCCCCGCTGAGCCGGCGGATAACAGGGCGGTCCCCGCACACTGTGTAGTCACCGCCCTGTCAGATCTCCGCTCTCCCCTATGGGGGGATTGGATGAACACGGACCGTCTGTCCATGTTCATCCGATCCACTCCGAGGACGGATAGAAAAATAGGAATTTTTCTATCCAGAAAAACGGAGCATAGCGGACACAGGTGAGATCAGGTGTCCGCTATCCCATAGGGATACATGTATGTCAGTTTTTCATCCCAAAACGGATGGATGAAAAACGGACATACGGTCTGCCCGTGTGAAAGGGGCCTAAGGACCAGTTCACACCACATGCAGTCCAGTGCGTTTTTCTTTTTTTGCATCAAAATCACATGGAAAGTAGGTTATATGGTTTTCAATGGCATAGTTCACACCAGTGCTTGCAGTTCCAGTGCGTTCCAGTAAAAAAAAAAGTACAACACACTGCATTTTACCTGCACTGGACTGTACTGGAACGCTGTAAAACGCATCAAAAACGTACTGGAACACACCTAAATGCACTGGAACACACTTGTCCTTATCTAAGGTTAATAAAAAAGAGGGGTGAAGAAAAGCACTGGACTGCATTAAAAACGTACCAAAAACGCACTGGAACGCATCAAAAGCGCGCGTGCAAAAAAGCACCTGGAACGCATCCGGACTGCGTTTCTATGGTGTGAACTGGCCCTAAATAAAGAAAATGTGTGTTTTTGGTGCGTCCCAGTGCATTTTTCTCCACTCTTTTCTCTTCACCTTAAATAAGGACATGTGTGTGTGTGTTCCAGTGAGTTTTTGGTGCGTTTAGGTGTGTTCTGGTGCGTTTTACCTTGTTCCAGTAAAGAAAAAATGCAGCATGTTCTACTTTTTTTTCTGGAACTGGAACAACGGCATTGGTGTGAACTATGCCATTGAAAACCATATAACACACTATTCATGCAGTTTTGATGGAGGAAAGAAAATGCACTGGACTGCATGTGGCGTGAACTGGCCCTTAAAGAGTATGTTAACCCAACACTTCATATTCCTGATATGTGGCTGCTGTACCATGTACTTGTATATGAGAGTATCCTGTTCTCTTTGTATTGCTTCCTTTGTGTGAAATCCCTGGTGTTCCTGACAGTCCCTCTGCCTTCCTATTAAAAACTGACCACACTAAGCAGGAGAGTACACTGTGGTCAGCTCTCCAGCTATGCTGGGAACTCAGTGTACTCTCCTCCAATGATCAGACCTATCCTGACACACCATAAACAACAACGAAAGGTGCTACTACCCCAGATTAGTGAAACTCCTCCTGAGCTGTCGGGTGCAGGATGTGCAGTTGCTCAGCTGCCAAAGTGATAAATGGATAAAGGACAATCCGCAACTCCATACATGCTCTTTAAATCAGTCTCAATTTATTATATCTCCATAAGGATAAAAATACAGCAGAGGTAGACGCATTTCAGCCGCAATGGCCTTGTTCACAAGCACCGCCCTTGCACAGACATTCACTGTTTCTCTACCCCCAGCTCTCTGAGTTCTGTATGCAGCTAAGCACAGAGGGTATGCCATTATATAAGAAATGGAAAAAAAAAATAATGTTTTGTTTTTATATGTATACATAAAAGTTTTGCCTTTCATTTTTATTTTAAAATAAATGGGTTGTTTTACAAAGTGAGGGTTCAAGTGGTTGTAAACCCATTTAAAAAAAAAACTGCAAGTCAAAGGCATAATGAGCTAGTATGACTAGCATACTAGCTCATTATGCATTACTTACCTTAGATGGAAGCCCCCCAAGCCGTCCTCGTCTCCCCCTCCAGCCGCAGCCATCTCTCCCGGAGGTTACTTCCGGGTATCGCCGCTCCGGCGCTGTGAGTACTGCCACCAAACTTAACCCATTAAGTGAATGGGACTTTGCAGCAACTGCCCTGCAAATGCATGTTGCAGCCCAGTAGTATGAGCTTCTCAATTCTTAAAGTGGTAGTAAACACTGTTTTACCACCTATACCAGTGGTCTCCAAATTGTGGCCCTGGGGCCGGATGTGGCCCTTTGCTTGCCTTTATCTGGCCCCTGAGGCATTCTTCCTGCCACTTACACCAACAATGGGGCATCATTTCTGCCACTGACACCAACAATTGGGGCACCATTCCTCCCACTGACACCAATGATTGGGCATAATTCCTTCCACTGAAAACAAAAAATGGGGCACTATTCCCCTGACTGACACCAACTATTTCTCCCCCTAATACCAAAGATTGGGCATTGTTTACGCCCACTGGGCACAGTCCAGCCCCCCTAAAGTCTGAAGGACAGTAAACTGGCCCTTTCTTTGGAAAGTTTGGAGACCCCTGACCTATACCTACAAATAAGTCTATAATAAGGCTTACCTCTAGGTACTGTGAATATCTTCTAAACTTGCACTTGGCATCACCGGCACATGTGCTCTAAAGGTCTGCTGTGCCGGACCTTCAGAGCTCATGACGTCATCACACCCCTGGCCACCCATGTAGCCGGAAGGAAGACGGGTGAAAAGAGAAGCCCTCTCAGCGGTGACATTGTGCCGTGGGAGGGCTTCATTTTAAGGTAAGCCTCTCATAATGTGCTAGTAGGTGATGCATACTAGCACATTATGACATTGCCTTGCAGGGGAATTTTTAAAAGATAATTTGTTTAAAAAATGTTCTAGCACAAATATTACCATAAAATCAGTGTGTTGAGATGGACCTTTCTGGCCATTTTTGAGCAACTGAATAATCTAATCTTCTTTGGCATGTGTAATTAACCGTCTTCAATTATTGAACAGTTCTGCTAATTACACATGCAAATTTCCTGGACTTGGAATCACCATATGCTTACCAATTCGCTGCACCTTAAAGCGGAGTTCCATCCACTTTTAGAACATTGTCTTAAAGGAAAGACGACCCCTCCACCACTTGTTTTTGGCTAACTTTTTTTTTGTTTTCCTAACTCACCTTTTTCTGATATACTAAGTAGTGTACTTCCGTTCCAGCAGGGCCACAGCACAGGACATCATGTCCTCTTGTGCGGCGAGCCCCCGCGGTCTTCTGGGACCTGTGTGTGTCCCAGAAGACAAACTGGCCATTCACAAAGCGCTGCGTGACTTGCGCATGCGCAGTAGGAAACCGGGAGTGAAGCCGCAAGGCTCCATTCCCGGTTTCCCTTAGTTAAAATGCTGGCGCTTGCACCTGACCTGATGGACAGTTTGGCCTGGGGGGGCAGTGACATTGCAAGATCCCTGGATAGGTAAGTGTCCTTATTAAAAGTCAGCAGCTACAGTGTTTGTAGCTGCTGGCTTTTATCATTAATGCAAACCACGCACACTGAGATTTTATTTCAGATTTATATAGACACATCAACAAAATTGACCAGAAACCGTGTGTCTGCCTGATTGGATATACTAGTAGACGGCTTAGTCAAGCCCACTGCATATGAGGCCAGCATGTAAACCTTAAAGCTGACCTTCACCCATTTTTTTCATCTTTGCTTAATTTTGCTCCTCCATACCCCCCATCTTCCCACATTTAGAGATTTTTTTTTTTTTTATGTAGCTGGCCAGGAATTCCATTATTCTCCACTGAGCAAGAGTGACGTAGTCCCAGTCACTTGTAGCCTCCTGATATAACACGTCACTACCCAGGAGGCTTCTGGACTAGTTGCTTCACACTGCACATGCACAGTGGGCATCATCAGGGGGCAGGCTGCAAGGACCCAGAAGAGACACCTGGCTCCCAATAACATCAGAAGAGACACCTGGCTCCCAATAACATCAGAAGAGACACCTGCCTCCCAATAACATCAAAAAGGAAGATGGCGACAGAGCTGGCATGCAGTGGGGTATCGGCAGATCACAAGCATGACAACCGTGGAAGGCAGAGGCGGCTCTTTAATTAGGCAAATTAGGCGGTCGCCCAAGGCCTCGCACTCACAGGGGCCTCGCGGCTGTCTAATTTGCCTCTGCTCAATCACTGAGTGCTAGATCCGTGCATCCTTCTGCAGCCATTTTTATTTGCTTGATTTTTTTTTACCCATTATGGGCATGAGTGGGGCCCCATGTCTAAGTTTTGCTTAAGGCCTCACAAAGCCTAGAGCCGCCTCTGGTGGAAGGTATCCTATTTGGGTTTAACTCTGTGGACAAGGAAAGAGGGGTTAAAGGCAAAATTAGCCACAAGAGGGAGGTAAAGTTCCCCTTTAAGGCTCCTTGACACTACTTGCAGTGACCTATGTTTTCCACACTGGATAATAGCAGGACACTGGTAGGGCACACAAAAAAAAACTATTGTACCCTGTGCACTCTGCAAAGTTGGTACTGCAGCGAATGGCACCGCAAGTCACTGCCTAGCAGCTCATAGAACCACACTGCTGAGCAGTAACATTTCAAATAAAGTTGTAAAAAAAAAAATGCACTGAAATGTGCTTTGCTCTGGTTCCTGCCGGAGCTGGCACTGCATTAGCCAGCTCGGTAAACTGGTGAGGCTTCATTCACATGACTGCAAAAATGTTACTAATGTTATTATACATGTGTTATCTAGGAGTAATGATCAGTAAAATACTTGCATTAAAATGCGTTGAAACGCATAAAGATGTGTTTTTTGTACATCATTTTGTTTTTATAATAATTGATTTTTTCCCCTTTGTTTAGATGTAAATTATGCGTATACATGCCTTTATACGTGTAAGCGTGCAAAGCGCATGTTTTTAGATGCAGATTTTTGGATTCTGTGTTACGGATCCATGTTTATGCACAATATAGCTGCATTCAGATCTGTGAATAAAGTGATTGCAAAGTCTAGATTTTATTTTCCTATAAAAATAACAAACATGTTATACTTCCCTCCTTTGTGCAGTTGGTTTTGCACAGAGCAGCTCGGATCCTCCTCTTCTCGGGTCCATCTTCTGTGATCCTGGCCCCTCCCTCCTGTTCAGTGCCCCCACAGCAAGCAGCTTGCTATGGGGGCACCCAAGCTGAGACACAGATCCCTGTGTCCATTTAGACATAGAGCCCCGACCTGGCCCTGCCCCCTCTCTCCCCTGATTGGCTAGCTGACTTTGATTGACAGCAGTGGCCAATGGCGCCGCTGCTGTGTCTCAGCCAATTAGAAAAGAGAATCTCGAACGGCTGAGACACTCATGGACATCGCTGGACAGAGAGGGACCTCAGGTAAGTATTAGGGGTGCTGTGGAGGTTGCTGCACACAGAAGGATTTTTATCTTAATGCCTTCTGCCTTTACAACCACTTTGACACTATATGTATATGCTTTTTTTTTGATGGCCTTGTAAATGAAGCTTTACGCATGGGCTACTGTGAAAGTAGCCTTACCAACTAGTATTTCATGCAACCTGATATCATATTTATAATTATATTGTATAATATGTGTTTGTACACCCATTGAATTTTCTATACTGTTTGACCTATGCAACCTATAACACCTTTGGGATAATTTAGAGCGGAGACTGCGAGCCAGGCCTTCTCGCCCACATCAGTGCCTGACCTCACAAATGCGCTTCTGGAAGAATGGTCAAACATTCCCATAGACACACTCCTAAACCTTGTGGACAGCCTTCCCAGAAGAGTTGAAACTGTTATAGCGGCAAAGGGTGGGCCAACTCAATATTGAATAAGACTGGGATGCCATTAAAGTTCATGTGCGTGTAAAGGCAGGTGTCCCAATACTTTTGGTAATATAGTGTGTGTTGCTAGCTTATAGCACATTCTTTGATGTCTAAGGGTTGAGGAGTAAATATCATCATATATAGTCATGTGAAAAAATCTGACATATATGAAATCCATATAGGGCCCCCGCCCTTTGTTTGTTGATTTAAACAAGAATAGTCACCCTCTACGTTAATGTACAACAAGGAGCTGGCTGGGATCAGTACAGTGTGCAGCCCGCAGACATTCCAGGAACACGGTGTCACTCGAATAATACAATCACCCGGTGACTACGGCTGTATCTTCACTTCCATAGCAGACATGCATCCACCGCGTCAGTAGTCCATGAATAATCACATTAGTAGGCATGCATGTTTGCATTGTTAATCCTGAGGACATAGCCCAAAGGTTTTCTCCAGATTCACACGTAACATATATATATATATGTTCTACATAACTGGCTTTCGGTGCAGAAGGGTTGCTTATTTTAGACACCCATTCATGTCAACATAAAACATTGCTTGAATACCTTCGTACTGTAATCAATTTCTTGGCAGAGATTTCATCAGTAAAAATGTTCGTACCTGCTGTAACACATCTCTGGCCTGTTTCCCAACGTGTGGTATGTTGGTCACTGGGGGTACAGAAACGTCTTTTTATCTCAGGAAAACTCTCACTGCTTCGGTGATGGCGGAGGCGGGATAAAAGGGAGCAGGATGTGAGAGTCGGCAGAAATATCTATTAACAGAGTGTATACTGCTCCTTCCATAATTTACAGGACATCTGTCACCAAGTGCATGGATGGGCAGCAGTTCATTAATAAAGTAACCATTTTCTTTTTGAGTCTGTAAATGCTCAAACTTTTATTTGAAATTTTGGTTTGAATATGGAATGCTTAAAGCAGTATTGAATCCAAAAGCAAAACATTTATTACATTCATAGGCGTGCGCACAGGGTGCGCCGGATGTGCCCAGGCACACCCCATGTACATTAGTGTTATCGCTCTGCGTAGCAACAGGAACATGGGAAAGATCTCCCTCTTACCGGCTCTGCCATAAGAGAAGTGTTTATGCTCTACCCTTTCACTGTGCCGGCAGGGAAAACAATGTGCCGGGGTCATATATACAGTATGTAGACACATACACATGCATGTGTGTTTGGGCTTAGGGGTGCACACCCTAATGCAATAGGCTGCGCACACCTATGATTACATTGCAGCTTACCAATTCTTAGATGTGATGGCTGTATTAGTTTTATTTTTTAAGCTTTCATTCTTCTATTTTCATCTGGTAAACCAGCAAATAAGTCTGTTGTCTTTTTAAAAGAAGCTCTCTTCCAGATGTATCAATTTATAGGGATGGGACTAACCATTCAAAACTGTCAGATGTGCTTACAATGTTTAGCTTTTCTTTATTTATGTAAAAAAGTGGGGTACCCACCTTCTAGTATATAGACTATGCTGCTAGCCAAATTGTGCGTTTGAAGAGAAGAGGAAAAGAACTCCCAGTGGCTTATGCGCAGCTTCGATGATGTATTAACTCATAATAAAAGTATTAAATGATTTTATTGTACATGGGTATCAAATTTACAAATTCATTGAAAAAGTAAAAAAGAGGGATTGGGGAATGGATCCAATTACATAGAAAGGAACAACAATAAGAGCTCTGGTGTACAAATTATAACGGTATTTACAGTCATGTGTCACAATAACCATATACAGGTCACCACTGTGGGATGGCACGTATATGGATTCCCGACGCGTTTCGATCTTTAATAATGTGATGATCTTCCTCAGGGGGTATCATGTGGACATCTATGGTATATTAAGAGATATCATTAACATTTTTTTCCTTCTTTAGTATTTGCATATCATGCATGCCTGTCAGTGCAGGCTGTGGAAAATGAAGAAAATAATACCTTACGTGAAATACCATGTGTGCTAAACCAGAGTATAGTCTAAAAACATGTTTTTAGACTATACTCTGGTTTAGCACCTATGGTATTAAAGATTGAAACGCGTCGTTGATCCATATACATGCCAACCCACAGTGGTGGCCTGTATATGGTTATTGTGACACATGACTGTAAATACCGTTATAATTTGTATACCAGAGCTCTTATTGTTGTTCCTTTCTATGTAATTGGATCCATTCCCCAATCCCTCCTTTTTTACTTGTACTTTTTCAATGAATTTGTAAATTTGATACCCATGTACAATAAAATCATTTTAATACTTTTATTATGAGTTAATACATCATTGAAGCTGTGCATAAGCCACTGGGAGTTCTTTTCCTCTTTTCTTTATTTATGTAAAACATTTATCCCAAAAGGAAAAAAACAAACAGTTGGTATAACTGATTATAAAGTATTAGGTGGAGTTTGTAATCAATTTGTTAGTGTATTTAACTCTGCTGCCTACTGCGCCCCCTGTGCTCCTTCATCAAGAGTGGGGGGGGGGGTACTCTAATACAGTAGGTGTGTTACTGGCCAGATCACCAGGTGAAAATGGAGGGCAAAAACCCTAAATAAAAAGACATTAATGCAGCCACCACATCTAATGATTGGTAAGCTGCAGTGTGCGTATGTGTGTGTGTGTGTATATAATATATATATATATATATATATATATATATATATATATGTATATATATGTCAGTAATACCTTGGATTAATTGCATAATTTTCCCCATAAGAAATAATCGAAACTCAGATGATTTGTTCCACAGCCACTGCTGATATATGCAGCAATGTATGTGGCCAGAGGTGCGGGGGTGCTGGTGTATGCAGTACTGTATGTGGCCAGAGGTGCAGGGGCGCTGGTGTATGCAGTACTGTATGTGGCCAGAGGTGCGGGGGTGCTGGTGTATGCAGTACTGTATGTGGCCAGAGGTGCGGGGGTGCTGGTGTATGCAGTACTGTATGTGGCCAGAGGTGCAGGGGCACTGGTGTATGCAGTACTGTATGTGGCCAGAGGTGCGGGGGTGCTGGTGTATGCAGTACTGTATGTGGCCAGAGGTGCAGGGGCGCTGGTGTATGCAGTACTGTATGTGGCCAGAGGTGCGGGGGTGCTGGTGTATGCAGTACTGTATGTGGCCAGAGGTGCGGGGGCGCTGGTGTATGCAGTACTGTATGTGGCCAGAGGTGCGGGGGTGCTGGTGTATGCAGTACTGTATGTGGCCAGAGGTGCGGGGGCACTGGTGTATGCAGTACTGTATGTGGCCAGAGGTGCGGGGGCGCTGGTGTATGCAGTACTGTATGTGGCCAGAGGTGCGGTGGCTCTGGTGTATGCAGCACTGTATGTGGCCAGAGGTGCGGGGGCGCTGGTGTATGCAGCACTGTATGTGGCCAGAGGTGCGGGGGCGCTGGTGTATGCAGTACTGTATGTGGCCAGAGGTGCGGGGGCGCTGGTGTATGCAGTACTGTATGTGGCCAGAGGTGCGGGGGCGCTGGTGTAAGCAGCACTGTATGTGGCCAGAGGTGTGGGGGCGCTGGTGTATGCAGTACTGTATGTGGCCAGAGGTGCGGGGGCTCTGGTGTATGCAGCACTGTATGTGGCCAGAGGTGCGGGGGTGCTGGTGTATGCAGTACTGTATGTGGCTAGAGGTGCGGGGGCTCTGGTGTATGCAGCACTGTATGTGGCCAGAGGTGCGGGGGTGGTGGTGTATGCAGTACTGTATGTGGCCAGAGGTGAGGGGGCGCTGGTGCATGCAGTACTGTATGTGGCCAGAGGTGCGGGGGCGCTGGTGTATGCAGTACTGTATGTGGCCAGAGGTGCGGGGGCTCTGGTGTATGCAGCACTGTATGTGGCCAGAGGTGCGGGGGCGCTGGTGTATGCAGTACTGTATGTGACCAGAGGTGCGGGGGCGCTGGTGTATGCAGTACTGTATGTGGCCAGAGGTGCGGGGGTGCTGGTGTATGCAGTACTGTATGTGGCCAGAGGTGCGGGGGCGCTGGTGTATGCAGTACTGTATGTGGCCAGAGGTGCGGTGGCTCTGGTGTATGCAGCACTGTATGTGGCCAGAGGTGCGGGGGCGCTGGTGTAAGCAGCACTGTATGTGGCCAGAGGTGCGGGGGCGCTGGTGTATGCAGTACTGTATGTGGCCAGAGGTGCGGGGGCTCTGGTGTATGCAGCACTGTATGTGGCCAGAGGTGCGGGGGTGCTGGTGTATGCAGTACTGTATGTGGCTAGAGGTGCGGGGGCTCTGGTGTATGCAGCACTGTATGTGGCCAGAGGATCGGGGGTGGTGGTGTATGCAGTACTGTATGTGGCCAGAGGTGAGGGGGCGCTGGTGCATGCAGTACTGTATGTGGCCAGAGGTGCGGGGGCGCTGGTGTATGCAGTACTGTATGTGGCCAGAGGTGCGGGGGCTCTGGTGTATGCAGCACTGTATGTGGCCAGAGGTGCGGGGGCGCTGGTGTATGCAGTACTGTATGTGGCCAGAGGTGCGGAGGCGCTGGTGTATGCAGTACTGTATGTGGCCAGAGGTGCGGGGGCGCTGGTGTATGCAGTACTGTATGTGGCCAGAGGTGCGGGGGCGCTGGTGTATGCAGTACTGTATGTGGCCAGAGGTGCGGGGGCGCTGGTGTATGCAGTACTGTATGTGGCCAGAGGTGCGGGGCGCTGGTGTATGCAGTACTGTATGTGGCCAGAGGTGCGGGGGCGCTGGTGTTGCTTGGAGACACTTGGGAACTGTTGACACTTTCGGGTGCTCTGACGCACTTTACGCTCGCCCCACCCAGCTGGGCGTGTCTGAAGCCTCGTACACACGGCCGAGATTCTCGTAGAAAAAAACATGTCGTTTTTTTCGACGAGATTCTTGGACAAGAAACTTGTCCCGGCCGAGTGTACACACGCTCGATTCAAAGAACCCAGGGTTCTTTGAATGGAGCGAACGCGGTGACGTCATCGAATACGACGAGCATGTGCTCGTCACATTCGATGCCGTCGCCGCCATCTTGGTTCACCCTACCTATGCCTAGGAAGCTACCGCGCATGCGTCGAAGTCATTTCGAGCATGCGCGGGCTTCCCGGCGAAAAGGTAAGTGTACACACACACAATTTTCTCGTCGAGAAACAGGCTGACGAGAATCTCGACGAGAAAATAGAGAGCAGGTTCTCTATTTTCTCGTCGAGATTCTTGTCGCTTTTCTTGACGAGAAACCATACACACGAACGAATTTCTCGCCAAAAAATCTCTGCCAGCAAGTTTCTTGCTGGTTTTTGCCGAGAAACTCGTTCGTGTGTACGAGGCTTCAGAGTGTCTCTGAGCACCTCCAAGTTCTCCAGGATGCGCTGGGAGCCACCAGTGCCCCCGGACTTCTGGCCGCATACAGTAATATATACACCAGCGGCTTGAGTCCTGTCCGTCTTGCCAGACAGCGCTCGCAAATCAAGTCAGGATATTTTTTAAATATAGCTTGTCTTGCGAAATGCTCGTATAGCGCGTTACTCGCAAACCGAGGTATCACTATACATTTATATATATTATAATTATTATAATTATTTATTAATATTTTTTTTTCTTCTATTTTATATTGGATATTTTCTCTTTTTGTGGGGGAAAAAAGGCACATAAATTTTGTTTGGGTACAACGTTGCACGACCACACAATTGTCAGTTAAAGAAACACAGTGTCGTATTGCAAAAAATGACCTGGTCATTGAGGCCTCGTACACACGGCCGAGATTCTCGTTGAAAAAAACATGTCATTTTTTTCGACGAGATTCTTGGACAAGAAACTTGTCCCGGCCGAGTGTACACACGCTCGATTCAAAGAACCCGCGGTTCTTTGAAAGGAGCGTACGCGGTGACGTCATCGACTACGTCGAGCATGCGCTCGTCACATTCGATGCCGTCGCCGCCATCTTGGTATACCCTACGTATGCCTAGGAAGCTACCGCGCATGCGTCGAATTCATTTCGAACATGCGCGGGCTTCGGGGAGGACAGGTAAGTGTACACACACTCACTTTTCTCGTCGAGAAACATGCCGACGAGAATCTCGACGAGAAAATAGAGAGCAGGTTCTCTATTTTCTCGTCGAGGTTTCTTGTCGGTTTTCTCGACGAGAAACCCGATAGCCGCGTACACACGACCGATTTACTCGGCAAGACCTCTCTGCCAGCAAGTTTCTTGCTGGTTCTTGCCGAGAAAATCGGTCCTGTGTGCACGAGGCCTAAGGGGGAAAATCCTTCCGGGGCTGAAGTGGTTAATACAGAATTTCCTGGATTCAGAACAGAGAGTTCTCTGCTCACAGCTCAAAAAAAAAAAAAACAGACAGCCTACCAAGTTTATCACAACATTGTCAGTGCTGGGAGATACTGTAACTATAAACAATGTATCGTTTAGTTCTTTTAGATCAAAGGAATGAGCTTCAGTCTATAAATGAGGTCAGTTTAACCACGGAAAGACCAGGCCCTTTTCTGACACTTGTTGCTTACTAGTTAAAATCAATATTTATTGCTAGAAAATTACTTGGAACCCCCAAACATTATATATATATTTTTAGAAGAGACCCTAGATAATAAAATAGCGTTTGTGATCTTTATTCTAAGCAACAAAAATTGTGATTCTCATTGTAGCCAGAATCGTGTAGCTTTGGTTGCCACACAACTTGTACACAGTGCTACAGTAGATAAAGCCTTTAGTTTCAAGTCTAAGCATTTGAGGTAAAGCATAGCATCAGCAAAAGGATCCTGTATCTTTATTTATCTTTTTTTTTTTCTAATAAATTGTCCACCCCCACACCCCTTGCATGTCATTCACCTAGGCTGATGGGGTCAGCCCTCCCCAGTTGTCCCCTGTTGGATTACAGAACACCCTATAGTTCTATAGTCCATAGTTCAACAGGGGAGAACTGAGGCAGGGCTGACAACACTGCTTAACCACTTAAGGACCGCCCATGGCATATATACGTCGGCAGAGTGGCACGTACAGGCATAATCACGTATCTGTACATCGCCTTTAACTGCGCTCGCGACCCTGCCGCCATCCCCGTGAGTCGGACCGCGGGTCCCGCAGACTCGATCGCCGCGGGGATCCCCGCGATCGTCTCACGGAGGGATGGAGCAGGGAGATGTTAGTGTAAACACAACATCTCCCCGCTCCCCTACTGACACTGTCACTGATCTCCGCTCTGTGTAATCACACTGGCAGGGAAGGGGTTAACTCCAGGGGGCAATCAAAGGGTTAAATATGTCCCTAGGGAGTGCTTTCAAACTGTGTGGGGGTGCTTGTACTGTGGGAAGGCAGAGATCCGTGTTCCTGCTTAGCAGAAACACAGGATCACAGCCTTCCCTTGTCACTGAACAGCGATCTGCCTTGTTTTCTTTCTGCCTGTCTCCCAAACAATCTGCTTGGCTCCCACTGTGTCCAATCACAGGGTGCGCGCACCAGACCCAAAAGTGCAGAATAAAACTACCCCCTATTTTGTAGACGCTATAACTTTTGCACAAACCAATCAATAAACGCTTATTGCTTTTTTGTTTCTTTTTGCCAAAAATATGTAGAAGAATGCATATCGGCCTAAACTGAGGAAAAAAATGTTTTTTTATATGTTTTTTGGGGGATATTTATTATAGCAAAAAGTAAAAAATATTGAATTTTTTTCCAAATTGTCGCTCTATTTTTGTTTATAGCGCAAAAAATAAAAACCGCAGAGGTGATCAAATACCACCAAAAGAAATCTCTATTTGTGGGAAAAAAAGGACGTCAATTTTGTTTGGGAGCCACGTCGTACGACCATGCAATTGTCAGTTAAAGCGACGCAGTGCCGAATAGCAAAAAGTGGCCTGGTCCTTAACCAGCCAAAATGGTCCGGGGCTTTAGTGGTTAAAGTATATCTGAAGGCAAAACTTTTAATATTAGTTTTGGCTAAAGTGCAGAGATTTTAGAACACTTCAGTTTTTTATTGGTGTCTGTGTCCCCGTTAAAGTGAAAGTAAACTTCCATCACTAAATTTTACCTATAGGTAAGCCTATAATAAGGTTTACCTATAGGTAGTGTAAATGTCTCCTAAACTGGCACGGTTTAGGAGATATTTACTGTACATGCAGCCAGTGACATCACTGGCACATACCCTCTGAGGGAACGGCCACCTGTGTCATTCCTTCAGAGCCCTGGGCTGTGAATGTCTGCTTCCGCACGCATCCGTGGGAGTGACGTCAACACGGTTCCGGCCACTCACAGAGCCAGAGTCCGCAAACCCGGGAAGCAAGATGGGTGAGGACGGAAGCGGCCTCCCAGCGATGACATTGCAGACTTCAGGTAAGTGCAACATAATTTGCTAGTATGCAATGCATACTAGCACATTATGCCTTTACAATGCAGGTAAGAAAACAAAAAACGTCCAGCGGTTTACAACCGCTTTACGGAGATTCACACTCTCTATATTTTTCCTGATTAGTGATAGTAAAAAGAAAATTACACATTTTGGGTTGTCTCTAAAAAATTAATAGAGGGGAAAACTTCAAATAGGGACACTAGTTCTGGTGATCTGGGGGTCCCCAATGAATTTTCTTAATTTTCAGGGTTATCCTCTCACTTCCTGTTTTGCTGTGGGACAGTAAGTGAAGGGAAATCTCTGCAATGGGACACAGATAGCGAAAACATTTTTAACAGGGGTTATAACCCTTCTTTACTCTAAAATGAAAAAACATTTTTTGCCTCTGCTTCTAGTTTAAAAAGATGCCGATCGCCCCGCGTACATTTACCGCGGCAGGGCGGCCGCTCTGGGAAGAATCACGTACCTGTACGTGATTCTGCACTTTTGGGTCTGGTGCGCGCACCCTGTGATTGGACACAGCGGGAGCCAAGCAGATTGTTCGGGAGACAGGCAGAAAGAAAACAAGGCAGATCGCTGTTCAGTGACAAGGGAAGGCTGTGATCCTGTGTTTCTGCTAAGCAGGAACACGGATCTCTGCCTTCCCACAGTACAAGCACCCCCCACACAGTTTGAAAGCACTCCCTAGGGACATATTTAACCCTTTGATTGCCCCCTGGAGTTAACCCCTTCCCTGCCAGTGTCATTAGTACAGTGACCGTGCATATTTTTTAGCACTGATCACTGAATTGGGATTTTTTTTTTTTACCAAAAATATGTGGCAGAATACATATTGGCCTAAATTGATAAAGAAATTTGATCTTTTACATTTTTTTTTTTTTTTTACGTGTTTTATAGCAGAAAGTAAAAAAATATATATATATATTTTTTGTCGGCCTATTTTGGTTAATAGCGCAAAAAATAAAAACCGCAGGGGTGATCAAATACCACCAAAAAGAAGCTCTATTTGTGGGAAAAAAAGGATATACATTTATTTATAAATGCGTAATTGTCAGTTAGGCCGGGTTCACACTAGTGTAAATTGGATGCTGTAACGGGAGGGCCCGTGGAACCCAGAATCTCTTAGAAAGTATGAGATACCCTTGCTTCAGCTCCTCATGCACCTCTTATGTCTAAATCACCCTATGTCCCTTAGGGGCATAGGGTGACTGCGAAAGTATATCTTGGACTACTTTAAAATGGGACAGTAAAATTTATCCACAATATTCCCCAGGATATCTGTAAAAGACTATTTACTGTGTGTTTGATTCTGAACTCAACATGTTAGTTGAAAGATGCTAATGTCATCACCTCCAACCACCTTTCTGCCTGTTGTAATGTTAATGAGTACAGACTAACTTCTAAGGATCTTTTCAAGGGGGCTTGGGCTAATTGACCCTGTATTATATGAAAGGATTCCTGTGATAATGTGTATTGAAGTTCAGGAGACAGCCAGGCTGCTAAAAGGAATTAGGTAATTAGCTCATGCTAATTAGGTCTGGTCACAGGTGTATTTCCAGAGTAATATGATGCACCTCCTCTTTTAACTGTGTATAAAACTTGTGTTTTTTTCAATAAAGATTGTCAGTCCTGCTTGAAACCTCAAGACAGAGCTTTGTCTCGTTATTGAGGGAGAATTATTCTTATGAGTCTTGTTCGCCTGACTGAAGTGTCGGTAGCTGCCTTGGTGTTCGGAAAGGGAATGTCCTAAACGGCTTTAACCCCTTTCATACTTGGGGTGCCGATACAGATGTGGGTTACCCCGCATCCAATTAGTACAGCAGGAGATTGTGACAGGCTCTCTATGGAGCCACTTCACACATCTCCGCAGCGGCTCTGGTACAATTTGTACAGGAGTCCTGTGCGTCTTTTGGTCTGTTTCAGGTCCGTATTCAGCCAAAAATTCAGGCTGAAATCAGACCTGAAATGGTGAACGAGGACGCATCGGAATCCTGCTGTGAGCCGCTCCGTGCTCATATATGAACCGGGCCTTAAAGTAACGCAGTGACGTATCGCAAAAAATGGTCATGAAGGGGGGAATCTGCCGGAGCTGAAGTGGTTAAACTTTTAGCGCAGAAGAGGCTGCGTTGTCAGCTGACTACAGAAATTAGGTACTTACAGGATTCCTGGCAGGATCAACAGGTTTTTCAAAAGAGAAATGTGCATGTATTGCAGAGATGTGCTAAATGTTTTTTTATTTGCCCAGACATACACTTTCAAGCAGAACTAAACTCTCTCAAACAACATTAATTATTTTTTAACCTTATGCTGCTAGCATTAGTAAATAGATAGGAAGCTATATTATATTTACTTGTCTGAAACTTTTTTTTTTTACATTTCTCCAGTTGCTTACTGGTTTCTGACCTAGGCCAAAATGATTTCATACATCCAAGAATTCTTCAGGAGGGGAGGAGGGGTTTTCTCAGCTAAGCACACCCTGCTGCGTGCATGCCTGAGCTAAAGGCAGATGGATTCTAGGAAGTAAATGCTACATGAATGATCTGCCCTTATTCAAGATTATCGCAGCTAGAAATGCTAGCGGGGGTGTTTTCTCAACAGAATAAAGCATGCAGACATGGATGAATGGGTGGATTTGCTTTGAATATTAAAAATGAATTAAATAGTGTTTCAGATGTGGTGCTCAGATGCAGTGAGGTTCCACTTTAACAAGTGGTGTCTTATTTTAGAGGTATAGTTAAGGAGGTTTTTTTATTGTTGTTGATATATGAATGATGAGATTGACAATATTTTTTTATTATAGGTGTCAGTGCTCTAACATAACTACTAAAGGCATTTTAATATGCTTAAGAATCTAGGCACAGAATGTACTGCCTCAGGAGACCAGAAACTGCTTTCCGGTTATGGCATGCTTATTATATTGTATTGTATTATAGATGATTGTTGCATTTAGGTGTTGCTTATTGAACGTTAGTTAACATTAACGACTCATTTATACCAGCTTTGCTCTCTGAAGATCTTGCGTTCAGATCACTCTTCAGAGAGCATTAGGCAGGCGGTGAGGAGATGTTGTATTGACTCTACACCACCCGTTTTAACCCCCTTGTGCTGTGTGTGGTTGTAGCATGGCCCCATTCAGTTAAATAGGTTGGAGTATAATCACTGCTGCTGCTGTGGCTGCAAAGCATTGTGGCTACGGCATGTGCAGCAAAAAGGGGGAGTGGTTGGGGGGCAGTAAAAACGCAGCTTAAAAGCAGGAATTTACTACTCCGGGAAAACACCAAAGGCTTGACTTATTTTAAGCTGATCTTCCCTGAAAAGTAAAAGAAAAGCTCAACCTCCTCCCCACCTCCATCCCTTGTTATGGGAGCTGGTACCTTTTTGACAGGTACCTGCTCTCAGTTTCTCAATTCTCATCTAGGAGAGAATGATAACCCTCATTCCACCCCAATTCCCACCCTCCTGAGACATGTCATATGTGCATGCGCACATATGGTGGCTGTGAATTATCAGGAAGTCCCAACTGGCTTCCAAATCCAAGATGGCATGCCAGGGACCCAAAGCAGTGACAAGAATCAGCCACATGAAGACTGTGCTGGACTCCTTCGGCAGGCAAGTGCCTAATTTTTAAAAGTCAGCAGCTACAGTATTTGTTAATTAAAAAAATGGGTGAGGTTCCATTTTAATGATTAGAGAGTGTGTATACCTTTCATAGTAAATTTCATAGTACATTTTCTCTTAGCTTAGTGAATGAGGGGAAGCCTAGCAAAACAATTACCTGTACTTTGGGTAGTTTTTGCAATCATGTGCAAGGAAAAGGAAGAAAAAACCCACTATTTTTGCCTTTCTCTGGATTCTGTAAACCTGGATTAGGGATGGGAACTTGAAGGTCCAAAGCACTTTGGTGGGACAGAACCTTCAATCCTGTGTCCGGATTTTACTAGGTGCCTGCAGCCTGTGTGAGTACACAGATGTGCAGGGTAGTTATATACTCAAGACTAGAGATGGGCTCGGGTGTGTTCGGAATCCCACCTGCCTGATCCCACCAGGAAGCCGACACTGCACACCGCTAATCACAGGCAGTGAGATATTTCCCGAACTGTGCAGCTGCAGATCGGGAAATGTCTCACTGCCTGTGATTAGCGCTGTGCAGTGTCGGCTTCCTGGTGGGATCGGGCAGGTGGGATCCCGAACACACCCGAGCCCATTCCTACTCAAGGCTCAAGTTTGCTCAAGGCTCCCAGTTTGGGGACAGCTCGCATATTGGAGACAGGATGTCTCAATCAGGGTTCAGAGGTGCCCCAGGCAGGAGGTCTAGTCCCAGGAATCAGGTGGGCTCCTATCAGGGTGTCAGGAGATCCCCTATCCAGATGCCAGGAGTGGGCTGTGAAGCAAGGTGCTATAACTAAAATCTAAGAGAGCCAAATGAACCAGGGGAGCTGGTCAACATAGTCAGAGGGACAGTAAGGAGAGCAGTGGTGCTGCTGACAAGGAAGCCAGGTGGCTTGGCCCTTTCAATTGACTTTCTGATTTCTATGTGAACTTTTCTGTTTAATAAAAATGGGCTGCCATGACCTAAAATGCAGCTTGGACTTGCTTAACTCATTGGAAAATACATCTACCACATAAGTATAATCACCTCAACACCACAGCATGTTCTATTTCCTCAGAAAATCAAGCCCTAAAGCTGGCAATGCCCTGTTAAGCCCCATACACCCTATTAGATTTTCTGCAGATTTTTGTCTAAGGCCCCTTCCACACATGCGGACAGTATGTCCGCTTTTTCATCCATCCGTTTACGGATGAAAAAGGGATTGGTCCCTTTCATCCGCTGACACCCGATCTCAACCGGGTCCGCAATCCTCCGATTCTGCAGTCGAAGGAAAATCCTATTTTTCTATCCGTCTGCAGAGCGGATCGGATGAACACGGACAGACGGTCCGTGTTCATCTGATCCCCCCATAGGGGAGAGCGGAGATCTGACAGGGCGGTCCCTGCACAGTGTGCGGGGACCGCCCTGTTATCCGCTGGCTTAGCGGGGATCAACGGAGTCATCACCGCTGAGCAAGCGGAGGTTCACGGGGCGGGTCATCACGGATCCGTCCCATGTGAAAGGGACCTTAAGGTTTGACCTCATATTACAGACAGTCCCCGAGTTACGAATGGGCTAGGGACTGTAGCATAGGTCTGCGCAGCCTATTGCATTAGGGTGTGCACCCCAAAGCTCAAACACACGTGTGTGTGTGTGTGTGTATATATATATATATATATATATATATATATATATATATATATATATATATATATATATAATATAAATAAATAAAAGGGCAATGAACAGTGCCAGTAGAGCAGTGGACGATGTCAGTAGGGCAGAGACTGATGTCAGTAGTTTATTTTAATTATTTATTTATTTTTGCTCTTTTACAATTTTATACTAGTCCCATTGGGGGGCTTTGATGAAATATCAGGGGTCTAAACAGACCCCTGATGTCTCACTTTTGAGACAGAGAAAGGGACTGAGGACAGAGATTCCTCAGTCTCTTTCTCTGCAGCCAAGCAGCAGGAGGAGGAATCTGCGCAGCACAGGGTGATTAGGGTGTGCCTAGGCACACCTGCCACACCCTGTGCGCACGCCTATGGACTGTAGGTTTGTTCTTAAGTCAAATATGTTCGTAACCTGGCTCGCACACAAATTGCTCATCCTCCCCAAATTACACGGGGGACTTGCACTACCGGATGTACGCGCCTACTATCAGGCAGTACATCTAGGGAGACTGATTGATTGGTGACGCCACCGAGAGACCAAGCTCTGGACCCAAATAGAGCAGACTCCGAGTACGGTCCCCCTGAGGCACTGTCGGCCGAACTTAAGCGCCATCCACTGATTGGAACCTCCTCGAGAAAATGCTCCCGACTCCTCTCTCAGTTGTCTCCGTCTTCCCCAAACTCCCCTCTATACCCCATACTGGGGAACCCCCAATTCGCACCGGGCATGCAAGATGCGGTCTTTCGGGGTCTGAGCGGGGCGGGCCTGCACCAAGCCTCTCACTTTAGCACTGGGGGGCGTTGGAAAATGATCACAGAGCTCACTGACTCCTCGGGCCCGTTCCGTTTGGACTTCCTAGGAGCGCTTCAACTGAGACATTTTCTCAACACTAAGCAGCCCCCGGTGGACAGTAACCTTCCTCTCGCAACATTAGAAGACCTCTGTTCCGCAACGGGAGTAGTCTCACACGCTCTTCCTGACTTATGACCTTCTGAACACACCTGCTGACTTTGTGCCCCCTGGACTGCTGAAATGGAAAAGGGAGTTGGACTGTCGGTTCAATGCCACCAAGAGACAATACATACTAAGATATACACAGAAATCCTCCATATGCGCCAAAATTCAAGAAACTAATTATGTGATTTTATCACAGTGGTACAGGACCCCAGCGCTTTTACACAAGTTCTTCCAGACGGCGTCGGACCTTTGTTGGCGCTGCCTGGAGGACAAGGGTACCTTGGTTCACATCTTTTGGACATGTCCTAGACCAGGGTTTCTCAACTCCAGTCCTCAAGGTGCCCCAACAGGTCATGTTTTCAGGCTTTCCATTATTTTGCACAGGGGATGTAATCAGTTTCACTGCCTCAGTAATTACCACAGCTGTTTCATCTGAGGGAAATCCTGAAAACATGACCTGTTGGTGCGCCTTGAGGACTGGAGTTGAGAAACACTGTCCTAGACTAACACACTTCTAGCGGGTAGTCAGAGAAACAACACAGAAATTCACAGACCATATCATCCCAAACGACCCGGCGCTCTTCCTCCTCCATGCGTCTAACATACCTGATAGGGTTTACAAAAAGTCCGTAATTCGACACTTGCTAGATGTGGCTAAAGCTTGCATTCCACTCCAGTGGAAATCCCCTCTCCCACCAAAACTGTTGCCCTGTGGCTCCAAAAAGTGGAAGCAATTAAACATATGGAAGACCTTATCCTCACGGCACAAAATAGGCAGGAGACATTCTCCAAAACCTGGCAACTTTGGAACATATTTATATTCTCAGATGAAGGACAGGCGCTAAAGAATGGCACCACTGATGTGTGAACACATAAGACACAGTACTCTGCTCCCGGTGTTTTACCGACAACTAGGTAGAGATTCTTGACATTGATCCAAACTAGCAATCTTGATACTCCATGCTTGCGGGTACACCCATTCCAACCCCCTTCCCCTCTCCTAATCTCTCCTTTTTTCCACTCCCAACTAACTCCTCTCTATTTCTCGGTCTTGTTTTTTTTTTTTCTTTCAAGTAGGTTCTGCCTATGCTAAGTCTGACTCCCACATTGGGAAGATTGATAGAAAACGGAAAAGACGGGACAGAGCCCAGGGGGCAGCAGTCTCACACCACACTGTGCTGATAGCACAAACCCGACCTCCCCGAGCAGAGGAACACCTGTTGATCCTGAAAGCACTATAGGGCAGTAGACCCAGGCTAGATGTAGAATACACTAGAAGCATTGTGTGAATATACTATATTGAATACACATACCTGGATGTTATCTATTACCAACTGTACTGCCCTTGATGTCATACCATGGTTTACAAAACTATGTTTATGTCTATGTGCTTGTATTTTATGTTATGCCTCGCCTTGTACTGTGGCGGCCCTTGTGGGTCTCTTTCCTGATATAAATAAACAATTAAAAAAAAAATATATATATATATATATATGTTCGTAAGTCGGAACAGCATTCGCAGAACGGCAGATACATAGTTTTCCGATGTTCTGTCGAATGTGCCCGCCGTCGAAAAGTGGCCGCGCATGCGCAGAACGGCAGATACGTCACGCAGCCTCCCGTTCGTAAGTAGGAGACGTTCGCAAGTCGGATGTTCGTAACTCGGGGACTTCCTGTATATGGTTTTGGTAAATCTGAAGTTTCAATTTCTATGCAATCAGACAGGCCCTTGCACTACATGGTTTAAGAAAATCTCAAGACAAAAATTTGCAGAAAATCTATTAGTGTGTATGGGGTCCTATTTACACTTGCAGTTCTGGGGCGGTACAAATAGATGGTTGAGCCATGTTTTTACAGCCCCCTGACCACTCCCTGTTAAGCTGCAGGTTTCCATCCATGGTAACAGCATGAATGGACAAATCCCCTCTGCCAGGCTGTTTTATCATGACAGCTGCCAACAGCGGATGCCAGCATACCCAAATAGTGCCTGCATCAGATTGGATACACCCACTGTTCAATCTTCTGGCTGGTTGATTTTTCAATCGAAGGTTGCCAGGGGGAAGCATACATGGCCAGCCACCCATGTCACCAGTTTGGGCCAGTTTATAAAGCAGAAAAACAGGGTGTTGTATGGAAGGGTTTTTCTTTTAAGGGGAAGATTTTCATAATCTAGGACCTTGGCACCCCAGATGTTTTGGAACTACATTTCCCATGATGCTCATGCACTCTGCAGTGTAGTTGAGCATCATGGGAAATGTAGTTCCAAAACATCTGGGGTGCCAAGGTTCGCCATCACTGAAAAAATGGAATACAGTTGGCAGATCTTTTTATCCTCCAAAACTTTGAGCAGGTTGGCACGTGGAACATAACTAAAAGGCAAGGTGGTCCATCCAGCCATCCAGCCACCATTCCAAGTTACAGCTTCATGAGTTCTTCCTTATAAACCTAGGTTTAAAGTCCTGTATTGCATGGTGCTGAGTGTAACCCATATTTTCTGTGGCCCTAATACTGCAGTAACGCAAGCCAAGTTTTTGGGTGGTTGTAGTGTCCATATGCCTAATATAAAACTTGCTGAACTTGGCTACAGTAGACTACATAATACAGTACTTACGTTACATAGAACCTAAAGGAGCTTTCTGATTTGACTGTAGATTAAGTATTTCCTGTCTAGTGTTAGCGGTTCACTGATTGTTTTTGACTGTTGCCTGGAGTTGGGATTTAATGTAGAACATATCAGTTATGATGATGGAAGAGCTTGATTTAGAAAGCTGCTTGGCTCATTCACCAGAACCCAGTCCACTGTTCACAGCCCAGAGCACTGATGTACTGAAATAATAACTGTATTTTATGCTGTGATGTATGAGTCATAAAAGGTTCATCAGACCGTGAAGATTTATTGAACGGACAAGGACGTAGTTTTTCACATGATATGAACAAGCTGCAGCACAACTCTACTGCCTCTAAAATATGGACTAAAAGGAGAATAGGCAACACTTCCTGATGTTAAGTAATAATGACCCAATTAATAGGCAATTTTTTTTATATATAAAACACGCATTCAACTTGAATAATAGATTAATTAACCAATAAAAATACTTTTTCTTTATAAGCATAATCATAATAATTTTAAATAACAGTAATAGGTAACCAATAGTTGGCTTCATAAATATGTTTGTGTGTTACCATGTGCATTGACCTATTAAGCCCCGTACACACGGTCAGACTTCCATCTGACTTTTCCGTGTTTTTTTGTCCGAGCGGAGTTGGTCGGGAACACCCATAGCATACACACCACAGGACTTTTCTGCAAACTTTCCCAAAACTTTTTGCAACATCACGTGGTTTTTCTGCTCTTTACCGCCACCCTTTGGTCAACTTCTGCTATTGTTGGTTGATTTTAACATTGGTTGTTTTGTCCATCGGACAAAAGTCCGATGGTTTTCTGTACACACGGTCGGACTTTGCTCCATCGGACTTTTGTTGGGCAAAAGTTTGTCCGTTTGCAGACCCAACTTTTGTCCGATGAAAACAAGAAAAAAGCAAGAAAAGTTTGTCCGATGGAGCGTACACACGGTCGGATTGTTGGTCCAACTTGCTCAAAATGAAGTTTGTTGGCCAAAAGTCCGACCGTGTGTACGGGGCTTTAGGGTAACCTATACTTTGCGTATGTTCTGGGCAGAATGGCTGTCCACTGCCATTTAGCGCAGTATATAACAGTGGTCCCCAACCTTTTTGTCACCAGGTACCGGCTTAGTTAAAGACAATATTTCATAAACTAGGGGTGTTGGTGGTACAGTCAATCCTGTATTTGCAACCACTCCCTACCACCTCAACTCCACTTCCACCTCAGATCGTGAGGCATTTGATTCTCATAGGAGCATGCAACCTAGATCCTGTGCATGCACAGTTTAGAGTATAGGTTTGCGCTCCCATGATATTCTATTGCTGCTGCTGATCTGACAGGAGGTGGAGCTCAGGCGGTAATGTGAGCGGCTGTAAGTACAGATCAAGCCCCACTTGCTCACCCCCTGCTCACCTCCTGCTGTGCGGCCCCGTTGCTAACAGGCCACGGACCACTACCGGTCCGTAGCCCATGGGTTGGGGACCTCCGGTATATAACACAGCTGACCCTCCAGAGGTATACAGTTATATACTGGGCTGGCCACAATGTATACATGTGAATGAACATACACTTTGTTGTGGTGCTTTTTCAAAACTTAGGTCAGATATGTTTTTTTAATGTGTGGTTGGTCAGCAATGAAGAACTAACACACCGTATTGTTGATGCATCACCAAATGGGAGTCAACGTACATTAAAATGTACACGTGAGTGTGTAAATAGGCCCTTAAAGAATTATGCAGTGTACACACAATTGGTTTTACCAATGAAAACAGTCCAATGGACTTTTCTCATCGGACAAACCTATCGTGTATGGGCCCCATCGGTCTTTTTTCCATTGGTGAGAAAAAATAGAACATGTTTTAAATGTATCCAATGGGGAAAAAAACAATAGCAAATTCCGATCGTCTGTGTGGAACTCCATCGGACAAAAAACCCACACATGCTAAGAATCAAATTGACGCATGCTCAGAAGCATTGAACTTCATTTTTCTCGGCTTGTCGGAGTGTTTTAAGTCACGGAGTTTGGGACGGTCTGATTTTTGACTGATGGTATGTAGGCAAGACTGATGGAAGTCAGCTTCATCAGATTTCCGAGGGAAAAATCCATCGGATTAGAATCCATAGGAAATCCGATCGTGTGTACCAGGGCTTTAGCCCTCTTATTGTCATATGTGTACGTAAGGTAGGCCATTGATGATGCGATTTTCTTTCCTCCCACTGAGCTATTGTGTTCTCCCAGCAGGGGGAGGATGGGGGGCGGGTGCAGGAGCCGTTCTTGCCGGGAGAACACAATGATTATATTGCTAGTGACTATAGTTGCTGGCAATAACCGCATATATCAATCCTAAAAGCTGATTCTATGATTGTACCCAAGTTGATCAATGGATCAAAATCGGTACAATCAGCCTACCCATAGATGGTTTGAATCTTGGTCGGTCCCTGCTGAACTGGGCAAAATTCGAACCACCTATGGCCAGCTTAGGAGTCCCAAGGCAAACTTCCAAGATATCTAAGCTATCTTCCAAATATCTAAGCTGTCATATGATGCCTACACCGTCTCTTTAGTTTTCACTTTTCTCATCCCACCTACTCAATACTGTGCCAACTGTGACCAGGCAGGATAGGTAGCTACATACAAGTTCCAAGTATTGGCTGACGAGTTACAAAATTAGGGCACAAATTGCCCTGATTCAGGCAATATTGAGCCCAGGATTACACCTTTTTAGAGCAACTTTTTTTTTTTTTTCAGTATAAGGACATTACATAGAAACCATTTACGAGTATTGCTTTTGTAACCAGGTGTGACTGCCAGACTGACCTCTGCCTTCCTTTTAGTGATTCAGAAATTCCATATTGGTCAGAGTGTGGTTATTAATTCCTTCAGTGGAATGTAATGATTCTAATATACGAAGGCTTAGGACTGTACAAGTGATCAGATTCTCAGATGATTGCCTTTTCACCCCCTGTTCAGTTCATGACAGGTAAATTACACATGGGCAGTCATACACTAGTTTATTTTATCTCTGTAACATCACCAGACCAGTATAGAGCAACAGCCACAATTTTATACCCATACGATTGACATTTCATTAGACTGCGGTGGATTCTCTAAATACACTTTTAGATTGGCGCATAATTTTGCTGATATCGGGCATATTGTGCAATACTCTGAGGGCTTCTACAAACTGTTTTCCCATCCAATGGGACCTTTTAGGAAACACAAAGCATACCCAATAAATGGCCCTATTTAGTGACAGTGATACCCAGTTTGGAGCACGAAACAAGGTACAAATGAATGTTGTGAATGTTTGATTTATAATTAAAGTATATGTAAACCCAATAACAATGTTAATACATTTCACATTTTTAAATCTGCAGCCTTCATTAAAATAAAACCAGGCAATCCTGCCATGAAGGTCCTTGTTCAGGCACTTCCTGTTATAGTGTGACAGCACTCTGTCCATGTCTCCCAGGGGTGCTCCTACATTGTCATCCTGTCACATGGTCTTTAGGAACTACAGATGGCTGTTTTGAACACACGTTACACAGGCAATGTCCATGGTTGTCACTTCATCAGAAGCCCACCCTGATAAATGCTATACAGCTATCTCTGGAATGCATGTATGTAGACAAGAAGTGACTACAAAGAGACTGATGGGGAGCAGCATTGAGATGCAACAAAGGATGAAAAAAAGTGAAAACAAGTATTTTATTTAGAAACAAAATGGCATTTTTTAATGCTACACAATACTTTGGCAAATTAAATATCATTCGGTTAGGGTTTACTGAGGTTCTTTAACCAGGTTTCCAAAAATTAAAAGTCAGCAGCTACAAAAGTTGTAGCTGCTGACTTTTAATACATAGATACTCACCTGTCCAGAGGTCCAGTGTCGTTCTCACCCGGGCCAGTTCTTTTCCGGTCTTCGGGTCCTTAGCTGTGGGAAGCCAGCTGTGACTCCTTGTGGCTTCACAGATGGTTCCGTAAACTTCTGGGACCTGTGATGTGTTTAACGGAAGGTATCGGGCGCATGGGGGGGGGGAGCTAAACCTCCGCTTTAGATCACCTAGGCCACAGGTGTCAAACGTAAGGCCCGCGGGCCGAAACCGACCCTCCAGGCCATTTTATGTGGCCCTCGCACCTCTCCTGCAGCTTCCGGAGAGCTCCAGCCCTCCTCTGGTCCTCCTCCAGACCTTTACTTTCTGCTTTCAAGCAATGCATCCAGCTTCTTCCTAACAGCAGCATAAAGTAAGGGGGTGCACTGTGATGTAAGGGAGGGTGGGGGACTCAACTTCTGATGGTGGGGTCGCTCTTGACATCTAATGTAAGGGGTGGGGATGCACTGGACATATAATCTTACTGATACAACCGGCCCTTTTGAGGGCAATCATAATGCTGATGCGGCCCACGATGAAATTGAGTTTGACACCATTGACCTTGGTGATCCGAGTAGAAGTCGGAGCGAGTACCTGTCGAAACCAGGTACCTGCTCCCCCCCCCCCCCCCAACAAAAAAAAAACGAAAAGAGAGAAAGAGCAGAAGTTCCCCTTTTGGGTGAAGTTCCACTTTAAAGCCCCTCTGCCTTCTCTAGCCAAAGTATGAGCAGTAATTTGGGTTTTATGTTAAGTACATGTCTGAATGTTAGACCTCTGCTAAAGGTTACTGATTGCCCTGAAGCTGATCACTGCCTGGCTGGAGCTACCTGTCATTCTTCACATTCTAAGAGCTCACCTGTGGCTTCCAGATGTCAGGATATACTTTGATGCTGTGGCAGCCTGTGTGCCTTTTAGCTGTTATTCTAGCATACAATTAATATTACATTCTACAGAAACAAGCAGTAATATATGAAAAAAACTGTACATTTCTGTAAATTTGGGATATGACAGAGCTGTACATTGTCACCTGTTTTATACAGTAAGGGAATGTAAAACTTTCCACCTGCTAAACATAGCCTAAAGGCTCCAATGGAATGATTTTGCTAACCTGCTTTATTCATTCTACACTTCAAGACATTGATTTTTTTATTAGCACTGTGTGGGCATTATACTAGTTCACTTTTTTAGTTCAGGCTGCGTGACAAGGGTCGCACAGAATCGCATGGCAAGGGAAATCGCATTGTTTTCAATGGTGTTTGTCCAAATCAATGCGACTCAGCACTGTGTGATTTTGGAAAAGGTTTCTGCTCTACTTTAGTGTGATTTACAGTGGCCCCATAGAATATTCAAAGTCTCATCAAAGTTGCATCACATAATCGCATCAGTCACATTGCAGTAGTGTGAACTAAGCCTAAATGTACTTAGAAAACACATTCATTGCAGACAGTTCCATTGTTATCTCATGATTCTTGCTCATGTTTATTTTAATTTTATAAAATCTCAATAAAAATATTGAAATATAGAAAACGCATTCATGGTTTTGATAAATCCAGGGACGTCAAACAACTTTGCAAATATAATTTCTTACTTTTATCTTTTCTAGGACCAAAAAACAGACAAACCTGTTTAATTTGTTTATGAATGATATTGAGGGAGGAATTACCCTCTTGATGACTCAGTAACGCATTGTATGTCTGTATCTACAAGCACCCCAGATCCTTTTCCATCGCTGCTTTTCCCAGGGGAGCCCCTCCTATTGTGTAATTTGCCTGTGTATTTTTGGCACCCAAGGACAAACAGAAACAGCGCTTCTAAAGCCCCGTACACTTTACTTGTGTTTTTTTTTTCGTTTAACCCCCCCTTCGCCATAACACTCCAGTCAGCGCTCTCAGCCATTGGCTAAGAACGCTGATAAGGAGCCAAAACGGCCGGCTTCTGTCGGACCGGCTGCCATATACACAGTCCGAATGTTGGCTGGTTCCTATTGAACCAGCCAATGTTGCCTGACATTCGGCCCATGTGTAAGGCAAAAGAACAAATTCTTCTGGACAGCAGCACTCCAAATAAAAATTGCATAGCTATGATTAAACACTAGTACAGTGTGAAACGCGTCAGTTTAACCAGTGTGCTGTGACCTGTAGTATGGTTTTGGATTCTGGATTTTACAATAAAGGCAATTTTTATTTGGAGTGCTGCTGTCCAGAAGAATTTGTTCTTTTGCCTTGCCTTATGTGTGCATTGCCTGCACCCGTGGTTCTGGGAAGAAGTGATTACCTAGAAGACATCCACGCCTGAGCGGCTTCTCTTTCTGTTATTTGGCCCATGTTTACTAGGCTTAAGTGTAGCAGGATAAGACACTTTAATGGTTAAAAAGTAGGCGACGCGGGTAGGAGAGATTGCGCTTTGTAATGTAAGCTCCACTGTACTGTCCAGTCCCGGGTGATCCAACTGGGTGTCTCTGTATTCCAAGAGGCAGACTTGATTTTTATAAATGGTCCTCATTTGTGAAAGCGGTACCCCTGTAGACATGAGATGATTGTATCCAGATGTGTCAGATTGGGCGAAGATCCCCATGTCTGCAGGGAAGTGTCATATAGCTATAGGCACCACAGCAAAATAGAAATATATACAGTAAAACCTTGGACTGCGAGCATAATTCGTTCCAGAAACATGCTTGTAATCCAAAGCACTCTTATATCAAAGCAAATTTCCCCATAAGAAATAATGGAAACTCAAATGATTTGTTCCACAACCATTTATTCATAGGTCCTTCAGTTTATTGTCCATATAAAAAGATTATAGCAATGTGACCAGGTTGTGTAACCATAAAATGCCCTTCCACAAATGGAAGCCTCCACAAGGATTAGAAGCCAAATCCAGCAGGAGCTACAGAGTATAAAAGAGAAGAGAGGCACCTCTAAGTGTAGCAATATGTTGCTAAATGTTGTACCTTCATTAAATGTAACCATATTGTGCTACACTTAGAGGCGCTTCTCTTTTCTGTTATACTCAGTTGTGACATGACGCTACTTGTATATCAAGACATTGCTTGTATATCAAATCAAAATTTATTTAAAAATTTTGCTTGCCTTGCAAAACGCTCTCAAACCAAGTTGCTCTCAAACCAAGGTTTTACTGTATATATTTTTGGATGACTGTAGTTTTTTTTTTTCCATCCCTAGAGATATTCAACACCAGGGGTGTCCTCCTGCTCTCCCTGCTCCCTCCTACATAGAAATATCTGGGTAGAAATGTGTGCCTGCCTACCTGCAGAGATTTCTTAATCACTAAGATAAATGAAGAAGTCAGTAGCAAGTTCAGACAGAGATTGTCTCAGCAGTGTTACAAGGGTGTTGCAGGTTGCCACTATTTGACATTTTTTAAATCTTTAAGATAGCAAAGTATTATTTTATTGGTTTTGTTCTTTGTTTTGATGAAAATGTAACTTTCTTTATGTTGCCTAATGGGAATTTAGCTGTGAATCTTAATTCCTCTTTGAATATTGAAGCCCTTTAGGCAGTAACCTCTGTCAACAGCATCTCATCATTCATCTCTTTGCAGGAACTTTGACCGCGTTATCCAAGGATGAGGCTCTTTTTCTTCGCTTCGGTTTTGCTGTGCATTGGTGTAATTAAAGACATCACGGCCCGTAGGTCTCGCACCCGACGTGAGCTGGCCCCAGGACTTCATACTCTTGGAATTAGAGATCCAGGTGGCTCGTATTGTCAAAAGAGAACTTCTTGCTGCCCAGGAAGAGATGATGCCTGTACAGTGCCTTATTTGGATACCATCTGCTACTGCGATCTGTTCTGCAACCGAACAGTGTCTGACTGCTGCCCTGACTTCTGGGGGTTTTGTTTACACATTAGCCCCCCAGTAAATATTCAAAAAGGTATGAGCAATAATACCATATTTGTAATAATGGGTTTGATGGCTGTGCAAACAGACTGTTCACTTTGCATGAGCATTTTCCCCAGCTTAAGCCTAGTACACACAGCCGAATGTCGGGCGGCATTCGGCCCGTGTGTACTGCACCTAGTCCGACAGAAGCCAGCTGTAAGGCCATCTTCTGTTGATGGGGCATGACTAAAAGGGTCTGCGGATCGGCTCCCGATCAGTGCTCTCAGCCAATGGCTGAGAGCGCTAACTGGACTGTTCTGGCGGGGGCGTCCCCCTGTCAGAACACAATAGCACAGCAGAGGAGATTGCTGTACTAACATGGCATGGTTGGTACAGCGACTGCTCCTGAGCTGTCAGGTTTTTTTTCTTCATTCGGCCCTGTTGGGTTGAACAAAAAAATAATCTACTAGTGTGTACTACGCATTAGTGGAGCTGTGAAAGTTCAGTCTGCAAAGAAAAAACAATCACATGCAAGGAAAATTAAAAACACAATTTTTTTTAATGCACGTGATTAGATGATAGAAGTCAGGAGATCTTCACCTCATTCACCATGCTCTGAAGAAAAATTCCTTGCAAAGTTCAACTTCCCTTGCGAAGTGAACAGTCTATTTGCCTTTAGTAAATCAACCAGACTGTGTACAGTTTTCTATATGTATTACTATGTGTTTCCACGGGGGTTAAGAGCCTTTGACAATTATTGGCTCTTGCTTAATCTTCTAGCATCATCCTGTCTTCTGTCTGGAATTCAAGCATCCATGACATGCAAAGTTCTCCTCTTTTGCTTGTGGTTTGTGAGTGTACGGATGCATGTATTTTTCAGCCTGGTCAGGGGTGATAAAAGGACTGTATTTTAGTTGCAAAGCAAAATGTAGTGTGCAAAGTGTTGTATTCCATAGCAATTAAACAGACTTCATTTTTTTTTTTTTTTATTAGTTTGCCCAGTAAAAACAAGGAAACCTAATTGCTGACTAGTTGTTTTAAAACTAAAAAGCCCATGTGCTTGCATCTTTGTATGCTGATCAGAAAACATCATGTGTAGATTTAAAGATTTTTATTTACCGTATTTATCGGCGTATAACACGCACAGGCGTATAACACGCACAGGCGTATAACACGCACCCTAACTTTAAGAGGGAAGTTTCAGGAAAAACACTTTCCACAGCCCTCTGCCTATAACACGCAGGCACAGTTTACTCTCTATTTTCAGGGTAAAAAAGTGAGTGTTATACGCCAATAAATACAGCATTTTTTATTAAAAATTGAATTTTCCCTTTATGGTATTGAGAGGCACTGGTGATGTAGCCAGTGTCTCCCAGCTGCCCCCTGGGAAGACCAATTACCAGTGCCTTCCATGGAGATATTGTGTATAAACCGTAGGAGCTTACAAGATTTTGAAAAGTCTCACAAGATTTTGGGAAGAATTTTTTTCCCCACAGATGTCATGTAATATTGCATGCAAAGAAGCCGATACAGAGCTATGAATTAATTACTGAAATCCTGTGACATTTAGTTCATTCATCAACATCTGTTTATGCCTGCCTTCGTGTCATCTGTGGGGGGAAAAGGTATTTTCCCCTAGATCTTGTGAGATTTTGCAAACCAGCTGAATATACTGTACTCCCCGCGCTTTTTTTCTTTTGTTGTTCTGCTTGCTGCTGGTAGCATAGTAAATACATACAGCACTTTTGTCTTTTGGGGAGCATATGATTCACTCTCCTTCCTGCCACATGACAGCACTAGTGCTTGGTGTTTGGCCGCTCAGGCACCCAGTGCTTTCACATTGGGGTAGAGTCTTCAGATCTGTGCAAGCTCTAAGTCATTACAGGCATACCCCACTTTTAAGTACACAATGGGTTTTATTTACTAAAGCTGGAAAGCCCAAAATCAGGCTAATTTCTGCATAGAAACCAATGAGCTTCTAACCCCAGCTTGTTCAATTAAGGCTGGTAATAAAACCTGGAAGCTCATTGGTTTTTATGCAGAAGCGAGACAGATTTTGCGCTTTCCAGCTTTAGTAAATAAAACCCATTGTGTACTTAAAAGTGGGTTATGCCTGTACTATGCACCCTGAACCTGAACAGAGCTGCAAGGAGTAAATAGAAGTTGAGTACATACAGCTGAGGGGAGTGTTTGCTAAACCCCAACTCCAGGCAACAATGAAATCTAAATAGTGCATTGTGCCTCAATTACCTCTCTCCGCAGTATTGAATCCAAACACCTTATCCTAAGCCATTCTGCAGTGTCATGGGTCAAAGTCACAGTTTCCTCTATGAGCCAAGCTAATTTCCCAGACATTTTCTCCCGCTTGCTATTTTCTTGGACACAAGTCCTCTCACCGCCCCGTAAGTTCCCTTACCTCTGGAGTCTATGAGAGGTAACCCGGCAGCTGCAAGTGTTGCCTCCATAGGAGATGTTCACATCATGCAGGCAGTGATCTGGGCACCTGAAGAAAGACCCTAGGAAGTAAAGGGTAGAAGAAAGAAGGGTTGTCACATGGCTAGAGCTTCATGGCATTTGGATAGCTTTCTTTTTTATACTAGTGGTTAGATAGAAGGGATTGAGCGGTAGGAGTGGGAGACAGGTTATTAATATCCTGAGGTTGGGCTTTAAGTGAACATTTTTGCTTTCACCAACATAAGCATACATTTTTTAAAGTGAGTCTGTGCCCAGACTTTGCATAGTAAAGTTACATATTCTGAACAACCAGTAAAATGATATTAAAACAAGCCCACATTCTTCTCTGTGCCTATAAGCTTTTCAAAGAAAATAATTTTCAAAGTTCACAACACAGGCTTAGCTTTTTTTCTATGAGTGCCGGTTCACACCTGGAATGCGTTCCTGTGCGATTCCTGTGCTATTCAGTGGAGTGCAATTTTCAGCCCATTCTTTGAATGAGCTGAAATCGAACTGGAATGCACCAAAAGTAGTGCATGCACTACGTTTAAAAATGCACTGCAACCGTATCGCATGGTACTGTATTTGGGCTGTCGTTAGAAATCTTTTGACACCTGCAGAAGATTGCACACGAAGAGTGTATGGAGCAAGGTGCGAGAAGCATATTCCGGTATGAACTAGCACTGAGAACAGAATCTTGGCGAGCTGCCTGTCCTTGTCTAATGTATAACCAACTGGTGTTTCCAAGTTGTTAGAAGCTCAACTTTAGAGCAGTGGGGTCAACTTACTTGATAGAGGGGGCCTCAACTGTGCTCCTTGACATGACCAAAGGGATGCACATTATTTTTTAATGAAGCTCATACTAAAGGAAGTCTTTTGAGACTACAAACATGATGCATGAGATGATTGGAACCTGCAGACATGCTATGGGGATTTTTAGAGACATGTTTGAGGTCACAGTCCTAGACTGGAGACAAGTTATATTGGGGATGCTAATGCAGCCCCAAATCATCATCAAAATACAGGCTGCTGTCTGCAGGGGCCAGAGGTTGCACAGTTTTTTGAGGATTCTGAGAATTAATAACTTCACATTAAAAGGAGCTTGAAAGTTCAGGAATGGCTTGTTTTTAAAACTCTTTTGCTGCTTGTTAAGAATAAGTAACATTTTTACTATCCATACTCAGGGCACAAGTGTTTTTTGCCAGTTTCCATGAACTGCACAGTAGTAAAACATTCAGTGAAAATGCAATAATTTCAGAAGGTTACATCAAAGACATTTAGGACAGTATAAATTCAGGATTACTATGTAATTACTAATTGAGGGTACGTATTAGTTAGACTTATTATTAGACTTATTAGTTAGGCTGCTCTAAATTAAGCCAGCCATAGATGATTCGAATCTCAGCCAGTCCCTGCTGAACCAACCCATCTATGGGCAGGTTGATTGTACAAGTGCTTGTTCATACAACCAGCATGTTGGATTTTTACATGCAAACATTGCCTCAATTAATCACTGTGTTCTTCCGACAGGGACAGCCCCCCCCCCCCAACTCTCCCCAACACTTATTGTGTTGATGGGGAAGTCAAGTGACTTTTTTTTCCTGCAACCATCAATTGCAACATCTATGGCATGCCTTAGACATCGTTCACACATGTGTCTACATGAACTTAGGAAGGCTTGTATAAAGTGACATCAGATAGGTGCTTTGTGTGTTGGCAGATAAAATGCTAACAAAGACTTTGTACTCACAATTGCATCCAGCACTCTCATAACTTCAGACAACTTTTTCCTCAACTGTCCATTGTCCAACACTTTCCTGATATTTAGAAGCTGGGAGATGAGAGTACAACAGTGAGCACTAAAAGTGAGTGGTCCTGCTGCTTCCTTTTAACCAAAGATACTCATTCTCCCTCCAGATCTGATCAGTACTCCATGACAGAAGGAAAGTGTAGAGTGATTTCTATGATCTATACCAGGGGTCTCCAAACTTTCTACACAAAGGGCAAGTTTACTGTCTTTCAGACTATAAGGGGGCTGGACTATAGCCAGTGCAAGTAGAAAATGGTGCCCGATTTTTGGTATTAGGGAAGGGGTAGTGCCCCATCATTGGCTTCAGTGGGAGGAATAGTGCCTCATCATTGGTGTCAGTGGAAGGAATAGTGCCCTTTCATTGGTGTCAGTGGGAGGAATAGTGCTCCATCATTGATATTAGCAGGAGGAATTTGTTTCCCATAATCAGTGTCAGTGGGAGGAATAGTGCCCCATGGGCCGAATAAAGGGCCAAATTCAGTGGAGACAAGCAAAGGAGGCCACTAATCTATACTAGTGAGTAGTAGCAGTAGCAGTTTGGAGACCACTAATCTATACTAGTGAGTAGTAGCATTAGCAGTTTGGAGACCACTGATCTATACTAGTGAGTAGTAGCAGTTTGGAGACCACTGATCTATACTAGTGAGTAGTAGCAGTTTGGAGACCACTGATCTATACTAGTGAGTAGTAGCAGTTTGGAGACCACTGATCTATACTAGTGAGTAGCAGCAGTAGCGGTTTGAAGACCACGAATCTATACTAGTGAGTATTAGCATTAGCAATTTGGAGACCACTGATCTATACTAGTGAGTAGTAGCAGTAGCAGTTTGGAGACCACTAATCTATACTAGTGAGTAGTAGCAGTAGCAGTTTGGAGACCACTGATCTATACTAGTGAGTATTAGCATTAGCAGTTTGGAGACCACTGATCTATACTAGTGAGTAGCAGTAGCAGTTTGGAGACCACTGATCTATACTAGTGAGTAGTAGCAGTTTGGAGACCACTGATCTATACTAGTGAGTAGTAGCAGTTTGGAGACCACTGATCTATACTAGTGAGTAGTAGCAGTAGCAGTTTGGAGACAACTGATCTATACTAGTGAGTAGTGTGGAGTAATTATTCCTATGAACAGACCCTTCTAACACCTTCTTATTAAAGCCCAGAAATACAATAACTCTGCACGCTGCAGATTTTAGTGGCATGTTGGGTATATTCAGGTGCTTCCTTGAAGCACACATTTAATTTCTCCAAAAGAATGCAGAAACCTGGAAAACATAAAAAAACAGCAATACAATTCAGCTTTCAATAGTCTGTTGTGCTACAAGACTTGGATTATGCTGATAATAAAATGTCTCCTTGTTAGTTTGTATGTACATGTAGCGCTACCCCCAGTTAAGAGAGCCGCTGGATTTTGTTTCGGGCCCTGTGTACAGCACCGCCAACCCCCGGCAATCTTACTCGACCCACTCTGGCACAGCTAGTCTAGGGATTATACTTCACAATCACAATCAAACAGTATTGCAAGGGTTACCTCTTTGCCATAAGACAACACACTGATGCGAGAGATCAAGTATAACGGTTTTACTTTAGTTTTAAAAGGGCATAGGCAGAACATAACACATACAACTCTCTTACAGAGCCCTGCAGCAATAGGTATAGCACGCAATAATGGCGCAGCGCAGTAATCCACCACGCGCAGCTATTATTGTATACGCGCCCTATGGCGCACTAAAACAATAGTCTATCTCCCCTCCCTGGTCAGGCCTGACGCAGAATAAATCTCAGTCTTTTCATTAAGGATTTCTTCGCATGCAAACTTTCGGTGGTGCACTTGATGAAACAGTATTTTTGTAATCCACAAAGTAGGTAGTCACAAAGAACACTATACTGGAGACCCTTTTTAAACTCTGTCCTGCTACTGGTCTCCAGTGAAGTAACAAACAAATGATCGGTGGGCCAAGGCAGTCTATAGGCCTAAACACGGTACAGTCTATTGGATTGAGCAAGTGCTCGCTCACCAGTCCGGGACTTCCGCCTGCTGTGTCTCCGCACACAGCGTCTGCCACGATCGGGTCCCCGATCCAACTGATGTCCTCACTCGACAAGTCAGATGCCACCCAGGCTCCGCAGTGGAGTGGAAGGCTCTTCGGAAGTTGCGCAAGGCCCCAGGCTTCAGGCCTTGCACTGCAGCAGATCCGCACAGGAAGACTGTTGCAGCGCGGTGTCCAAAGAGGCCGAGCTCTGCCTTGCCTCCTTTTTAAATAGCCCCTCCCATGAGTCTCTGCGGTAGCCAATTGCACTCTGGGTGCCGAATGGGGTTCTGGGTAACGTAGTCCCGGGGCCTTAAAGGAGACCCCGCTACATACCCTTTCCTGTGTATTCAGTATGTGTTGTAATTCTGCATGTGCATGTTTATCTGCTTTACTTCTGATATCATGGTAGGTATACTGGGTAGATAGTAAATGTATGATGTTATTTAGCTTGAATTGTATGTGTTGTATATGGATTCTTTTTGAACCAAAAATGCACATAAGTATTGTCAATACAGTACAAATTACTTACCACAATCGCTTTCTTCTAGTGTGTGTTAAAAATAACCAGCAATATCCAAGTGGAGCAACATTCCAAGACAACTGTAATCGATGGTAAGTGTACTAAATGCAGCTTTTGCTTGTAGTTTTTTTCCTTTGCAGTTTTTTGGCTGCTTCATGGCCTGTAACAAGTACCCTCATAGGATTCTAATAACCTTTGTCATAATTTAATGCTCTCTACTAGTGATGAGCCGAACACCCCCGGGTTCGGTTCGCACCAGAACCCGCGAACGGACCGAAAGTTCGAACGAACATTAGAACCCTATTAAATACAATGGATGCGAACGTTCGAATTCTAAAGTGCTAATTATAACAACTATTATGCATGTTATTGTCCTAAAAAGGGTTTGGGAACCCGGGTTCTGCACCAGGGGACATGTATCAATGCAAAAAGAAGTTTTAAAAACGGTCGTTTTTCGGGAGCAGTCATTTTAATGATGCATAAAGTGAAAAAAAAAAGTCAAATATTCCTTTAAATATCGTACCTGGGGGGTGTCTAAAGTATGCCTGTGAAGTGCCACGTGTTTCCCGTGTTTAGAACTGTCCCTGCACAAAATAACATTTCTAAAGGGAAAAAAGTCATTTAAAACTGCTTGCGGCTTTAATGCAATGTCTGGTCCCGGTAATATGGATGAAAATCTTTAGGAAAAATGGCATAGCTACCCCATCAACACCCCCCCCCCTCCTACCCCAGCCCATTACCAGCCCCTTTGGGTCTTGTATGGATATTAAGGGGAACCCCGCACATAAAATAAAAAAGGCCCTATATACTCTGAACAGCCGTATACAGGCGGTGCATACAAGACAGGGACTGTAGGTTTGTTCTTATGTAGAATGTGTTTGTAATTTTGAACAGGTACATTGTTGAAGTGTAGCTCCAGCCCAAAAATCTATTTTTAAACTTTTTGGGAAACATAGGTAAGGGTTATCACCCCTGTAACATTTGTTTTGCTGTCTGTGCCCCTGTTCAGAACATTTCACCTCACTTTCCGTCCCAATGACAACTGTTTTTGAAATGTGGTGTTTTTCTTGAAACAAGGATTGCTGATAAAGCATCAGTACAGATGAGACCACTTTCTCCCATATTTATTCTTACAGGAGAGAATTTTCCTTTCTAGGGGTAGATTTCCTCTCACTTCCTGTTGTCTTCTTTCGTTTGCAAGTAGGAGTCGTTTGTAAGTTGGATGTTTGAAAGTAGGGACCTGCCGTATATACTCTGCAGAAATAGGCCCCTTAGTTGTTGGTGTTGGCACAACACTGTAAGCACTCAGTTACTCTTGGTTGGTGCTGGAACGCCCTGCTGTCAACTATTATATCAGGAATTTTAATTACATATAATTGTTGAACAGTGGTAGTAAAAATTGGGGCTTTGATGGTGGTGCTGGTGCCACAACACTGTAAGCCCTGACAGTTACTCTTGGTGGGTGCAGCAATGGGCCCTGCTGTGAATTATTAGATCAAGAATTGTAATTACATGCCCCTTTTGAACAGGGGCTGAAAAATTGGGCCTTTCGTGGTGGTGGTGGTGGTGGCGTTGCCACAAGACTGTAAGCCCTCAGAGTTACTCTTGGTGGGTGCAGCAATGGACCCTGCTGTGAATTATTAGATCAAGAATTGTAATTGCATGCCCCTGTTGAACAGGGGCTGAAAAATTGGGCCTTAGGCACTGGTGGCACAACACTACAACCCCTCACAGATACTGTACTTGGAGCACAGCAATGAGCCCTGTTGCAAAGTATTGCTTCAAAAATTGTAATGACACGCCCCTGTTAAACAGGGGCTGAAAAATTGGGCCTTAGGCACTGGTGCCACAACACTCCAACCCCTCACAGATACTGTACTTGGAGCACAGCAATGAGCCCTATGGCAAATTATTGCTAAAAAAATTGTAATTACACGCCCCTGTAAAACAGGGGCTGAAAAATTGGGCCTTAGCCACTGGTGGCGGCACCCATAAACAAAAATGATCTTCCAAGCTATCATCATCAATCGTATCATTGAGGACTCGGAGGAGGAGGATAGCCAGTCAACATAACAGCACAGGCACTCAGCATCAGCATCAGTCTTGAAGGGATGTGACATGTTAAAATCAATTAGTCTGTTATATCAGCATCAGGTGTGTGGTAGCTGGTGGTGATCCAAGACTGGTTCATCTTGATGAAAGTCAGTCGATCAACCGAGTCGGTGGACAGGCGCACCCTGTGATCCGTGACAAATCCTCCAGCAGCACTGAATGTGCGTTCCGAAAGAACGCTGGATGCAGGACAGGCCAGTAGCTCAATTGCATACTGTGCAAGCTCTGGCCAGTGATCCATCCTCAAGACCCAGTAAGCCAGAGGATTTTCGGTGGGGAAGGTGTCCAAGTCTGACCTTGCCCCTAGATATTCCTGCACCATGTTTATCAGACGCTGGCGATGGTTGCTGGAACCGATCATACTTTGGGGCTGCGGACTAAAGAATTGTCTGAACGCATCGGTCAGACGGCCACCTTCCCCACCGCTCCTTCTTTGACTGGCCGAAGCCTCAGCAACTCGTTGTCCAGGACCAGGAGTTTGTAACCTCCCAGTCTCTGGGAACGCGTTGCACAGACCTTTCTGCAAGGCCTCCCGGAGTTGTCTCATCCTCTGCTCCCTCTGCGACGGTAACATAAGGTCCGCAACCTTACCCTTGTACCGTGGATCAAGGAGAGTGGCCAGCCAGTAATGGTCCCTCTCCTTGATCCGAAGAATACGAGGATCCTTCCGCAGACTTTGCAGGATCAGGGAGGCCATGCAGCGTAGGTTTGCTGAGGCATTCGCTCCGGAGTCCTCTGGGTCACTAAGGACGACATGATCCGCAGCCACCTCCTCCCAGCCACGTACAAGTCCACTGGTTTCTTGGGACTGTAAATCATCCCTAAAAGACTGCTGCTGATGATGCTAAGTGCCAGCCTCCACCTCCATGCTGACACAATCCTCCTCCTCCTCCTCTTCCTGTGCGATGGGTGGGACAGAAGGAACACTGTCTGGGTAAAGGGGGCCTTGAGAGGCAAGGAAGTCCTCCTCTTCCTGCCTCTGTTCTGCCTCAAGTGCCCTGTCCATTATTCCACGCAGCGTGTGCTCCAACAGGTGGACAAGAGGTACAGTGTCACTGATGCATGCACTGTCACTGCTCACCATCCTCGTGGCCTCCTCAAATGGTGCCAGGACAGTGCATGCATCCCTGATCATGCCCCACTGGCGTGGAGAAAAAAAAACCAAGCTCCCCTGACCCTGTCCTGGTGCCGTAGTCGCACAGGTACTCATTGATGGCCCTCTGCTGCGTGTGCAGCCGCTGCAGCATGGCCAACGTTGAGTTCCACCTGGTGGGCATGTCACATATAAGGCGGTTCTTGGGCAGGTTCAACTCCTTTTGCAGCTCAGCCAGGCGAGCACTGGCATTATAAGATCTGCGGAAATGCACACAGACTTTCCTGGCCTGCCTCAGGACATCCTGTAAGCCCGGGTACCTGCCCAAGAACCGCTGCACCACCAGGTTAAGGACGTGAGCCACACAGGGCACATGGGTCAGTTGTCCCTGTCGGAGGGCGGAGAGGAGGTTGGTGCCATTGTCGCAAACCACCATTCCTGGCTTAAGCTGGCGTGGCGTCAACCACCTCTCGGCCTGGCCCTGCAGAGCAGACAGGACCTCTGCCCCAGTGTGGCTTCTGTCCCCCAAACACACCAGCGCAAGCACGGCATGGCATCTTTTTGCCTGCGTACTTGCGTAGCCCCGTGAACGGCTACGGAGCACCGCTGGTTCATAGGACAAACCACAGGAAGAGGCCATGGAGGAAGAAGAAGAGGAGGGGGTGGAGGAGAGAGGTGTGTCACAACCAGTAGTAGCATTTTGGAGGCGTGGCGGTGGGACAACCTCCAACACTACTGCACCTTGTCCTGCATCCTTCCCAGCTGCCAAAAGAGTGACCCAATGGGCCGTGAAAGAAAGGTAACGTCCCTGTCCATGCCTGCTGGACCATGAGTCAGCGGTAATATGCACCTTACCGCTGACCGCCCTGTCCAGCGAGGCCAAGACATTGCCTTCCACATGCCGGTAGAGAGCCGGAATAGCCTTCCGTGAGAAAAAGTGGCGTTTGGGAACCTGCCACTGAGGAACCGCACATTGCACAAACTCACGGAAGGGGGCCGAGTCTACCAACTGAAAAGGCAGCAGTTGAAGCGCTAGCAATTTAGCCAAGCTAGCATTCAACCGCTGGGCATGTGGATGGCTGGGAGTGAACTTCTTTCGACGGTCCAGCAGCTGGGGCAGGGAAATTTGCCTGCTAGAATCGGACGTCGGTGTACTGCTAGCAGAGTGGCCGCAAGTACTTGGCTGTGACACACCTAATTCTACACCTTCATTCCTCTCAGTGCATGTTTCAGAGAGGACTGAAGTTATAGTGGGGTTGGAGATCCCAGCTGATGCGGTGCAAGGAGAGGTCCGCTTTGTTCTTTGGTGTGGGTCTTTGAGGTAGGCTTGCCAACGAGCTGCATGGCAGGTCAACATATGTCTGGTCAGGCATGTGGTACCCAAGCGGCTGATGTTTTGGCCACGCGATATACGCTTGAGACATATGTTGCAAACAGCAGCTGTGCGATCTGATGCACTAGCCTCAAAAAAGGCCCACACCAAAGAACTTTTTGAATGACGGGCAGAGGCAGCGCCCTGCACAGGCGGAGCTCTGCGGTGTGATTCCGTCGGTGTACTGCCCTTACGCTGGCCACCAAAGGGCATCCTGCCTCGTTGGAGATGTGCCTCCTCCTCATCCTCCTCCTCCTCCTCTCTCCTATTAGGCACCCACGTGGAGTCAGTGACCTCATCATCACCTCCCTCCTCATCACTGGAGCCAATCTGGCAGTATGCTGCAGCTGCTGGAACATGACTGCCAGATTGGTGTCCTTCTTGAGCATCCCCTCTGTCTGCTCTCACGCTACTGCCTTCCTCTAGCTGGGTTTCATCATCAGACCCTTCGAAACGCTGGGCATCCTCCTGGAGCATGTACCCAACACTGTGCTGAAACAGTTCGGGGGACTCCTCAGGAGGAGGACATGGTGGGTCTAGGGAAGGAGTGACTGATGATGAGTCTGACATTGATACCAGGGAAGAGGACGCTTTGGCAGCTGCTTTTCCAGTACCCTGAGCCTGGGTGAGAGAGGATGAGGAGGAGGAGGAGGGCTTGGTCATCCACTCTACCAAGTCTTCGGCATGATGTGGCTCAACATGTCCAGCTGCCGAAAAGAAGGACAAGCGTGTCCCATGGCCATGTGCTGATGACAATGCACCGCGTCCACGACCAGCACTGTTGCCCCCAGACACAGAGCCTGCTTGCCCTCTTTTATTGCCTCCTGACTGTCTGCCTCTCCTTGTTTGCCTTCCAGACATTCTAATAGATGGCCTGCAGGGAGATGGGAAAAAAGCAATAAGGGCTACCTTCAGGTGTCCTTCTCTGTCCCTTAAAACAAGGACTTTGACAGTGAAAGAAACTGACACTCTCCCTACCTACAGTTTTCTGTCCCTAGAAAAAATGTTTTTTTTAAGCACAATTTAGCACAAGGAGAATTCACTCACTGTCCTTCCAGGTCCCTGGAAACAAGGACTTTGACAGTGAAAGAAACTGACACTCTCCCTACCTACAGTTTTCTGTCCCTAGAAAAAATGTTTTTTTTAAGCACAATTTAGCACAAGGAGAATTCACTCACTGTCCTTCCAGGTCCCTGGAAACAAGGACTTTGACAGTGAAAGAAACTGACACTCTCCCTACCTACAGTTTTCTGTCCCTAGAAAAAATGTTTTTTTTAAGCACAATTTAGCACAAGGAGAATTCACTCACTGTCCTTCCAGGTCCCTGGAAACAAGGACTTTGACAGTGAAAGAAACTGACACTCTCCCTACCTACAGTTTTCTGTCCCTAGAAAAAATGTTTTTTTTAAGCACAATTTAGCACAAGGAGAATTCACTCACTGTCCTTCCAGGTCCCTGGAAACAAGGACTTTGACAGTGAAAGAAACTGACACTCTCCCTACCTACAGTTTTCTGTCCCTAGAAAAAATGTTTTTTTTAAGCACAATTTAGCACAAGGAGAATTCACTCACTGTCCTTCCAGGTCCCTGGAAACAAGGACTTTGACAGTGAAAGAAACTGACACTCTCCCTACCTACAGTTTTCTGTCCCTAGAAAAAATGTTTTTTTTAAGCACAATTTAGCACAAGGAGAATTCACTCACTGTCCTTCCAGGTCCCTGGAAACAAGGACTTTGACAGTGAAAGAAACTGACACTCTCCCTACCTACAGTTTTCTGTCCCTAGAAAAAGTTTTTTTTAAGCACAATTTAGCACAAGGAGAATTCACTCACTGTCCTTCCAGGTCCCTGGAAACAAGGACTTTGACAGTGAAAGAAACTGACACTCTCCCTACCTACAGTTTTCTGTCCCTAGAAAAAATGTTTTTTTTAAGCACAATTTAGCACAAGGAGAATTCACTCACTGTCCTTCCAGGTCCCTGGAAACAAGGACTTTGACAGTGAAAGAAACTGACACTCTCCCTACCTACAGTTTTCTGTCCCTAGAAAAAATGTTTTTTTTAAGCACAATTTAGCACAAGGAGAATTCACTCACTGTCCTTCCAGGTCCCTGGAAACAAGGACTTTGACAGTGAAAGAAACTGACACTCTCCCTACCTACAGTTTTCTGTCCCTAGAAAAAATGTTTTTTTTAAGCACAATTTAGCACAAGGAGAATTCACTCACTGTCCTTCCAGGTCCCTGGAAACAAGGACTTTGACAGTGAAAGAAACTGACACTCTCCCTACCTACAGTTTTCTGTCCCTAGAAAAAATGTTTTTTTTAAGCACAATTTAGCACAAGGAGAATTCACTCACTGTCCTTCCAGGTCCCTGGAAACAAGGACTTTGACAGTGAAAGAAACTGACACTCTCCCTACCTACAGTTTTCTGTCCCTAGAAAAAATGTTTTTTTTAAGCACAATATAGCACAAGCACAAAACACACTGACACTCTCCCTACCTATCCTTCTCTTTCCCTAAACTAAAGGAATCCAGGTTAAGCAAGAAAGAAATAAAAGTCACTGTCCCTGCCTATGCTGCTCTATCCCTGCTCCGGAACACACTACACTAGGCCGCCGTGCTGGCGGCCTTTTATAGTGTGGGGCGTGTACTAAACACCCTCAGCAATAATTGGCCACAGGCATCCTGCCTGTGGCCAATCATTGCTCTCCTCGCTGCCGGCGCTGTGATTGGCCAAGCATGCGGGGTCACAGTGCATGCTTGGCCAATCACAGCGCCTGGATGACACTGCGATGGCGTAGTGCATTGTGGGCCGTTCGCGTCACTCGAATTTGGCGCGAACGGCCCAAATCGTTCGATCTTCGTCGAACGATCGAACAGCCGATGTTCGAGTCGAACGTATGTTCGACTCGAACACGAAGCTCATCCCTACTCTCTACTAATCTTCTGGTGAGGATCATGAAGGCAGCAGGTTGCCTTTTTTTGGGCATTTACTTTTGTTGTATCTGGATAATTCAGAAAAACAGATTTTATACTGTGGTTGTGTCTACAAGACCACATCACATTTGCATAACTCCCAACTTTTTGAGTATGTAGGCATAGGACACACACCCTGCCACGCCCCCTTAAAGAAGAATTATACAAAAAAAAAAAAAAAGAATAGTTAAACCAACAAGGGCTTTTTTTTTACCACTACTATTCCTTTTATATTGGCTTTTGAAAAAATAAAAAAATGCAGCAATTTAGAAATTGGATGAAAGGTTTAGCACTGTGAAACACTTTCTGAAAGATAAATAGTACATTTTATATACAACTTTATAGATCAGACCAAAATGAGATACAAATGAGGAGGAAAGAGGGACAGAGGGACATTGTTCCAAATTAAGGACAGTCCTTCCGAATCAGGGACAGTTGGGAGATATGCATTTGTTGGATCTGGTCATGAATCATTTGCCTAACTACTGACTGCTCAATTAGAGTAATGATCGGTTTTTCTGATGAAAGTATACCGATGGACTTTTTTCATCGGACAAACCGATCGTGTGTGGGCCCCATCTGTCTTTTTTCCATCGGTATAAAAAAATAGAACATGTTTTAAATTTTACCGATGGAAAAAAAAACGATAGCAAATTCCAATCGTCTGTGGGGAACTTCATCAGAGAAAAAACCCAAGCATGCTCAGAATCAAGTCGACGCATGCTCAGAAGCATTGAACTTAATTTTTCTTGGCTCTACGGAGTGTTTTACGTCACAGCGTTTGGGACAGTCGGATTTTTGACTGATGGTGTGTAGGCAAGACTGATGGAAGTCAGCTTCATCAGATTTCCGATGGAAAAATCCATCGGATTTTATTCCATCGGAAATCTGATCGTGTGTACAGGGCATTACTCTTCTGGTTTTATTGTGAAAATCCTTATAACATCTTCAAAGGTATAACATCATAACACTGTAAAATGTATAACATCGTAGACGCACTCCATAAATGGAGGAAGTTGACCTTTCATTCATCCACCCATCCTGGCACACATGCGTGCATAAACACATATGCACATCATTTAATTTTATCGGCTGAAAATAAATGAATATTCTAGGCACTAGAATGAAATTACATGCATATGCCTCTAAACGCCGTATACACATAAATACAAGCCAGATTGAGCTTTTTTTTATGCTGGATTTTTCCAACAGCACCAATCAACTTTCCATATACAACCCATTACCATTGGTGACTAGGCCAAAGATTCTCTATGAATACTTCTTGTATGTGAAAATATTGTAATTGGAAAAAATGGACTTTGTAGGCACGTATAAAAAAAATCTAACAAATTGTTAAAAGTTCACATAAAATACAAAAATATAGGACACATGATTTGTAAAACAAAATATGGGGCACAATGGTTTTTCCTGGAGGAAATACTAAATATGATACTTCCTGTGGGGCAATGTTAGACGTGTCAAGAAAATGCCCACACTGAGATGTATGTACTCCTCTTGAGTGTTCCCAAAGTCCTTAGATAAAAAGAATTGCTCGCTCTACATGTTTCGCGACCTGAAATGTCACTTCTTCAGGAACTTCAATGTTTCTAGTTAGGAGAACATACTTTAATTAGAAAACAATATACAATATAAATGTTGAAGTACACAGGTGCATATGCATATACAATATACATGAACTCACCTAAATAACGATGCTTTAACAGAGTTTCAACGATTACCTATAGCCAGGAATTGTAACCGCAGAGAGGCCCCCTCCAAGGGTGGAGGCAAAGACCACAGGCCCTGTTACTGAGCAACAATCAAAAAAAAAATGTGTTATATTTTTTTATACATTCCTACAAAGTCCATTTTTCCCAATTACAATATTTTCAGATTATGTAGGATGTGGCACATTTATGTTTTAGTTGTCTGATTGCCACCTTAGGGCATTGCAATCAACTGAATTTCGTAATTCTTTTATGTGTCATGTTTTGTTTGCTGTATAGTTAAGCCTCGTACACATGATCGGACTTCCATTGGACTTTTCCGTGGATTTTTGTCAGAAGGGCGTTGTCCGTAAACTTGTTCTGCATACACACGGCAGAACATTTTCAGCCACCATACACCAAACTTTGTGGTTTTTCAACTCTTTACCGCCACCCTTTGGGCAACTTCTGCAATTGTTGTCTGATGTTTAGCATTGGTTCAGAGCATGCGTGTTTGTACTTTGGATTTTAGTCTGACGGATTTGTGTACACGCGATCGGATAATCCGACGGAACACATTTGTTGTCGGACAATTTGAGAGCATGCAGACAACATTTGTTGTCGGAAATTTCGACAACAATTGTCCAATGGTAGCGGACAGACGGTCGGATTGTCTGACAAAACACGTCCGTCGGACAATTGTTGTCGGAATATCCGATTGTGTGTACGGGCCTTTACTGTGACATTCAAAAAAATGGGAAATATACAAAGCAGTAACAGCAATGTGTGGTTGTGTTGTAGATATGTTATTTATTTATTTTTTGTGCAAATGTGTTTTTTTCATATTCTCTTGTTAGACATAACACAATTTCATGTTCAAAATGTAATCCAATTTTAAGTATCTTGTCATGCAAGCATGCACAGTTGCTCGCTGGGACTATTGCCAGGGATTCTCTCCCCTCTCTCCTAGATTTTTTTATTTTTTTTTACTTTCTAGAGACCAAGGCCTAATTTGATCAGGAATTCTGGCAAGTGGACAGAGGAAAAATGAACAATAATGTCCATTCTGTGACTGCTGGAAACTAAAAAAAACACAGCATATTTACCATGAATAAAATGACCCTTCCTCCAGATCACCATGTGCAGCACAGTTCCGGCCTATAGAGATTTTACTGCATGGCATTTTCCAAAGGAAAAAAGTCTGCATAACATTTTTAGCCTTTGAGAATAATTTAAATATGACTACATAACATACCACAAGTCTTCATCATGCCTAATCCATAAAGTAGTGCAAAGAACTTTGAGATTGTGCAGGTGCAGTAATCCATTATGAATAAAAATATATCTCGGCTGACATGACAAAAGTAAACTGAAAACCGGACCTGTTGCTGCTCATTCTTATTGCTCTTTATGTTTTTTATTAGGTACGCCCTCAGATTGAGGGGTTATGAATATGGGCATAAAATGTGCTGTGTTTTTATCGTTCTTTACAAATATGAATGCAGCAGTATATTATGTTATGGGCCCATGGACGCAGTTGTGTTATGATCAGTAATTTTGTACTGAGCTGAACTGCATAAATTCAAAGCGAAAAATCGAAAAATTCTGCGTCTGTGGTTATTATTCCTGCATAAATTGAAAACTGACTCTAATGGCGCGTACACATGACCATTTTTCTCGTCGGGAAAAATTTAATTTTTTCTCTTTGACGAGAAAAGCGACCGTGTGTGGGCTTTTGGTCATTTTTCCCGACGAGAAAAACGGCATTAATCACGACGAGAAAAATTAGAACATGCTCTAATTTTTCTCGTCGTGATTCACGCCATTTTTTTCCGCGGCAGTTTTCCCATAGGGAAACACTGCCGGGGAGCCTACACACGGTCGTTTTTCTAGACCAAGAAAAAAAATGACGGGAAAAACGGCCGTGTAGGGGAACAAGCCGTTCCTCGTTTTTCCCGTCGATTTTCTCGACGGTGTTTTCACCGTCGAGAAAATCGATCGTGTGTACGCGGCATTAAGCTGGCCATAGACGATTCAAATCATGTATGGGCAGGCTCAATGTACCCAATTTGATCGAACTGTCAAATTTTACATACGATTATTGCTAGGGGCTGTTATAGCCACTAGTAATAATGACCATGTTCTCCTGGCCCTCTTGCAGCCATGTGCAGTAGAACAATTCTATGGATGTGAACGTTTTATGGGCACATGTAAGTGGAAGCGCTTGACAAACCATTACGTGCATTTTTTACACAGGAACTTTCTGCATGCAAGATCTTGCATAGAAATCCGTATCTAATAGGGATGAGCCGAACACCCCCCGGTTCGGTTCGCAGCAGAACATGCGAACAGGCAAAAAAAAAAAAAAAAAAAGTTATTTAAAGCTACTCGCGGCTATAATGAATTGTCAGGTCCCGGCAATACAGATAAAAGTCATTGAAAAAAACGACATGGGTTCCCCCCCCCCAGTCCATTACCAGGCCCTTTGGGTCTGGTATGAATATTAAGGGGAACCCCAAAAAAATGTGTGGGGGTCCCCCTAATTCCATTACCAGGCCCTTCAGGTCTGGTATGGTATTTAAGGGGAACCCTGCGCCAATTTAAAGAAAAATGGCGTAGGGGTCCCCCTCAAAATCCATACCCGGCCCCTCCCTATGTGAATTGGTAACGGGGTACATTTGTTAAAGGGGGGCTTCCAGATTCCGATAAGGCCCCCACCCACAGACCCCTACAACCACCGAGCAAGGGTTGTGGGGATGAGGCCCTTGTCCCCATCAACATGGGGATATCCTCCCCATGTTGAGGGCATGTGGTCTGGTACGGTTCAGGAGGGGGGGCGCTCTCTCGTCCCCCCCCTCTTTTTTCCTGCGGCCTGCCAGGTTGCCTGCTCGGATAAGGGTCTGGTATGGATTTTGAGGGGGAACCCCACGTCATTTTTTATTTGGCGCAGGGTTCCCCTTAATATCCATACCAGACCTGAAGGGCCTGGTAATGGAATTGGGGGGACCCCCACGCATTTTTTTTTGTTCGGGGTTCCCCTTTAATATTCATACCAGACCCAAAGGGCCTGGTAATGGACTGGGGGGGGGGGGAACCCATGTCGTTTTTTTCAATGACTTTCATCTGTATTGCCGGGACCCGACAATTCATTACAGCCACGAGTAGTTTTAAATGACTTTTTTTCCTTTAGAAATAGGGGTGCAATGGATCAAAAAACTCACGGATCGGATCGATCCTCGGATCAGAGTCACGGATCGGATAATTTTTCGGATCGGCAAAAAAAAAAAGAAAAGACAAATCTTGTTACACCCACTGGAGTTTTCGATTTCACAGTTATTTTCAACACAAAACGGAGCTTATATGCTTAAATACAGTATTTGGAAATCCAACGGACTGTTTACATGTTAAATTTTAAAAGCAGCAGCAAACCTGCTGACCTTACATGGTTGCTAATGTGACAGAACACCTCGGATTTTCACATTTAACTAAATGTTAAATGTGAAAATCAGAAGTGTTCCGTCACATTATCAAGCATGTAAGGTTTGCTGCTGCTTTTAAAATTTAAAATGTAAACAGTCCGTTGGATTTCCAAATACTGTATTTAAGCATATAAGCTCAGTTTTGTGTTGAAAATAATTGAAATCTAAAACTCCGTTGGGTGTAACAAGATGTCCGCTTGGCCCCTTCTGCACAGTAATGATAGTGAGGAGTGTGGGGTGGAGCAAGATGGCGGCGGCGAAACGTCACTACAGCGGCCGCCGCCGGGTGTACAAAGATGGCCGCCGCTCCGGAGCTAGGCCGAAGCCGCGGCCTTTCCTATGGCCAAGGCTCCGGAGCGCTCCGCGGATCGCGTGGTGTTCCGATCCGAACAGGGTGACCCGTTCGAATCACGGATCACCACCGATCCGTTGCACCATTATTTAGAAATGTCATTTTGTGCAGAGACTTTTCTAAGCACGGGAAACATGCGCTACTTTACAGGCATACTATAGACACCCCCCAGGTATGAAATTTAAAGGAATATTTCACTTTTATTGTTTCACTTTAAGCATTAGTAAAGTCACTGCTCCCGAAAAATGGCCGTTTTTAAGGCCTCATGCCCACTGACGTTTTTACAGCTGCGTTTTTTACAGCTTAAAAACGCCTATGCATGTTATTGTATATTTTTTTTTTTTTTAAAAAGAAAAAAAAAACGGGGAGCTGAAAAACGCAATCGCAGCGTTTTTGCGCGTTTTTGCGCGTTTTTTGACGCTCGCGTTTTTTTCTGCCTAATTCTGACGCTGAGGAACGCACTGGTCCTGGGTTTTTTTTACAGCTTAAAAACGTCTATGCTATTTTCAGCTCAAAAACGTCTAGGTGGGCATGAAGCTATAGACTAACATGGACAGGCGTTTTCAAGCTGCAAAAAACGCTCAAAAACGCAGCTGTAAAAACGTCCGTGGGCATGAGGCCTTAAACTTTTTTTTGCATTAATACATGTCCCAGGTCCCCAAACACTTTTAATGACAATAACTTGCATATTAACCTTTAACCCTTTCCATACAGGAATTTTTATACCACTAGAAAACTACTCAGAACCCCCAAACATTATATATGTTTTTTTAGCAGACACCCTAGGGAATAAAATGACGGTCGTTGCTATGGTATTTGCATGGTATTTGCGCAATAATTTTTCAAATGCCTTTTTTTTTTTTTTTAAATGGTTTCATGCATTTAAAAATAACAAAACAGTAAAGTTAGCCCAATTTTTTTGTAAAATATGAAAGATTATGTTACGCCAAGTAAATAGATACCTAACATGTCATGCTTTAAAATTGCGCACACTCAAGGAATGGTGCCAAACTTCTGTACTTAAAAATCTCCATAGGCGACGCTTTGAAAATGTTTACAGGTTACCAGGTTAGAGTTACAGAGGAGGTCTAGTGCTAGAATTGTTGCACGCGCTCTAACGCATGCAGTGATACCTCACATATGTGGTTTGAACGGCGTTTACATATGTGGGTGGGACTTACGTGTGCGTTCGCTTCTGATCGCGAGCTATTGGGGACAGGGGCATTTAAAAAAAAAAAAAAAAAAAAAAATTTTTTATTTAACTACATTTTTGTTATTTTTACACTTTTTTTTTTTTTTGATCACTTTTATTCCTATTACAAGGAATGTAAACATCCCTTGTAATAGGAATCTATTGTGACAGGTCCCCTTTATGGAGAGATGCAGGGTCAATAAGACCCCACATCTCTCCTCCAGGCTGGAAAGCATGAGATCGGGAAAAATAAGTCACCGATCTCATGCTTTCAGCCGCAATCGCGGCTTTGTTTACCTTTGGGAACCCGGGCGTGACGTCATCACATCGCCGCCTATAAGAACGATCAAGCGGCGGAACCGCCACTATGATCATTCTTATGGTGCGCAGAATCGTCGGCAGAAGAGACGGATATCTGAATGATACCTCTAGCTGCAGGCATCATTCAGCTATCTCCCCACAAACCCAGGACGTCATATGACATGCACCCGGAGGGAGAGAGGGTTCCTGCCGGCGTCATTTTACAATGGCCCGGTATGGAAGTGGTTAAAATTAGCACTTTTGATTTCTAACATAGACTTTTAAAGGGTGTTCCGCGGCTTTCGAATTTGCCGCGAACACCCCAAATTGTTCGCTATTTGGCGAACGGGCGAACAGCCAATGTTCAAGTCTAACTTTTGTTCGACCCGAACATAAAGCTCATCCCTAGTATCTAATTATGTTATTCTTGAGCCCTAATAGTACCATTGTGCATACCCTGTAGCACCCTGTACGCCTACTGAGACCTATAGCTATAAGGCCCCTTTCACACTGGGGCGGGAGGTGCGCTGGCGGTATAGCGCTGCTATTTTTAGCGGCGCTATACCGTCGGATTTGCGGTGGTATACAGCTGCTAGCGGTGCTGTGTTAACCCACGCTAGCGGCCGAAAAGGGTTAATACCACCCACAATGCACCTCTGCAGAGGCGCATTACCGGCGGTATAGCCGTGGGTTTCCTATTGCTTTCAATGGGAAGGAGTGGTAAACACACCGCTCCAAAGATGCGGTTAGCAGGACTTTTGGAGCGGTCCTGCTAGCGCACCGCTCCAGTGTGAAAGCCCTCGGGCTTTCACACTGGAGAAACAGCAGCCGCTGTTTAGGGTCGGTTTGCAGGAGCAAATATAATACATTTTTAGCGCAACAGCGCCTGCAACCCGCTCCAGTGTGAAAGGGGCCTTAATGATTTCTATTTGCCAGTCAAAAATTTTGAAGGGAAATATGGTTATTTGATGAATCTGTAGGCTAATGTCCAATCATTATAGGCAACTAATGTTCTCCTTTGTTTGATGCAGAAATGTTTTTCAGATACAGACTGGATTCTCATAAGGATGATTCTGGGTTTGGTCTAAACCCAGAAAGAAGCTGTCAGTTCCTGCCCCATGGCTAAACATGTTCGAAAGGGTGGGGGGTGCTTGTGACATCACTGACCTCATATGGCTACATATACAGTATCTCACAAAAGTGAGTACACCCTCACATTTTTGTAAATATTTTATTCTATCTTTTCATGTGACAACACTGAAGAAATGACACTTTGCTACAATGTAAAGTATTGAGTGTACAGCTTGTACAACAGTGAAAATTTGCTGTCCCCTCCAAATAACTCAACACACAGCCATTAATGTCTAAACCGCTGGCAACAAAAGTGAGTACACCCCTAAGTGAAAATGTCCAAATTGGGCCCAATTAGCAATTTTCCCTCCCCGGTGTGATGTGAATCGTTGGTGTTACAAGGTCTCAGGTGTGAATGGGGAGCAGTTGTGTTAAATTTGGTGTTATCACTCTCACTCTCTCATACTGGTCACTGGAATTCTACATGACACCTCATGGCAAAGAACTCTCTGAGAATCTGAAAAAAAGAATTGTTGCTCTACATAAATATGGCCTAGGCTATAAGAAGATTGTCAAGACCCTGAAACTGAGCTGCAGCACAGTGGCCAAGACCATACAGCGGTTTAACAGGACAGGTTCCACTCAGATTTGGCCTCGCCATGGTCGACCAAAGAAGTTGAGTGCACGTACTCAGCATCATATCCAGAGGTTGTGTTTGGAAAATAGATGTATGAGTGCTGCCAGTATTGCTGCAGAGGTTGAAGGGGTGGGGGGTCAGCCTGTAAGTGCTCAGACCATACACTGCACACTGCATAAAATTGGTCTGCATGGCTGTCGTTCCAGAAGGAAGCCTCTTCTAAAGATGATGCACAAGGAAGCCCACAAACAGTTTGCTGAAGACAAGCAGACTAAGGACATGGATTACTGGAACCATGTGCTGTGGTCTGATGAGACCAAGAGAAACTTATTTGGTTCAGATGGTGTCTTGCCTACAGTCCAGCATGGTGGTGGGAGTGTCATGTTCTGGGGCTGCATGAGTGCTGCCAGCACTGGGGAGCTAGAGTTCATTGAGGGAACCATGAATGCCAACATGTACTTTGACATACTGAAGCAGACCATGCTCCCCTCACTTCAGAGACTGGGCCGCAGGGCAGTATTCCAACATAACGACCCCAAACACACCACCAAGATGACCACTGCCTTGCTAAAGAAGCTGAGGGTAAAGATGATGGACTGGCCAAGCATGTCTCCAGACCTAAACCTTATTGAGCATCTGTGGGGCATTCCCACAGATTCAAAAGGAAGGTGGAGAAGCGCAAGGTCTCTAACATCCACCAACTCTGTGATGTCATGAAGGAGTTGAAGAGGACTCCAGTGGCAACCTGTGAAGCTCTGGTGAACTCCATGCCTAAAGCCTCGTGCACACGATCCGATTGTTGGCAGGGGATTGTCTGATGACAGACTGTTGGCCTAAAATCCGACCGTTAGTTCGCTCCTTCAGACAATTGTTGTCCAACGTTCGGATGTTGGATGGCAGGCTAGTAAATTTTCGGCAAACAACGGTCTGTTGTCAGATTTTCGTATTATCTGTACAAAAGTCCGTTACACAAAAGTCCAAAGTACAAACACGCATTCTCGGAATCAATGCTCACCAAACACGACATTAGCAGAAGGTGCCCAAAGGGTAGCGCCCAAGAGCTGCAATTCCACCTGGTACGTTACTACGTTCGTGTTTGTTGGCTGACAGTTGTGTGCCGTTTAGTATGCAAGACAAAATCCAGGCACATGCCCTTTTGACAAAAGTCTGACGCTCGGTTGGCCAAAAATCGGATTGTGTGTAGAATAATGGTGGCCACACAAAATATTGACACTTTGGGCCCAATTTGGACATTTTCACGTAGAGGTGTACTCACTTTTGTTGCCAGCGGTTTAAACAATAATGGCTGTGTGTTGAGTTATTTTGAGGGGACAGCAAATTTACACTGTTATACAAGCTGTACACTCACTACTTTACATTGAAGCAAAGTGTAATTTCTTCAGTGTTGTCACATGAAAAGATATAATAAAATATTTACAAAAATTTACTTGTGAAAAATTTACTTGTGAGAAACTGTATATCTATTTGCAGCTTTCCTAAAGGCTAATTTCTCATGGATTTGCAAACTTATATGGCTATGGGTAGTAACCTGTGGTAACCAGCCAGAATAATTGTTCTTATTTGGCTACTAAAAAAAGAAAGCCTATTAGTTGCTATGAGTTGGGGCTCATTTAGATTTTTAGTTAAGAGGTGTTAAAAATGTGTGGTTGAGCCACGTTTTTAGCACCTCCCAAATGTCCTCCCTTAAGCTGCAAAGGCAGCGGATGGTGGTGCTTGCATGTCAAGTATGACATGCTTTGCTTCGTGCCCGCTGCAAAAAATGATCGCTTCTGTCACCAAATTCAACCCATTCAAGTGATAGGGGATGCACTGCAAATGTTCCGTAACTGTGTTACACATCTGCACCACATTAAAAAAGACCGTAAGGAGGCGTCATATGGGCTCCTCCAAACGTGGATTGCTTTTCAGAGGCGTAGCAGTTTAGACGCAAGTCTAAACTTAGCCTTAAGCCCTGTACACACGGTCGGACTTCCATCTGACTTTTCCGTGGTTTTTTGTCCGAACGGAGTTGGTCAGGAACACCCATAGCATACACACGCTCTGACTTTTCTGCAAACTTTCCCAAAACTTTTTGCAACATCACATGGTTTTTCTGCTCTTTTCTGCTCTTTACTGCCACCCTTTGGTCAACTTCTGCTATTGTTGGTTGATTTTAACATTAGATGTTTTGTCCATCGGACAAAAGTCTGATGGTTTTCTGTACACACGGTCGGACTTTGCTCCATCAGACTTTTGTTGGGCAAAAGTTTGTCCGTTTGCAGACCCAACTTTTGTCCGATGAAAACAAGAAAAAAGCAAAAAAAGTTTGTCCGATGGAGCGTACACACGGTCGGATTGTTGGTCCAACTTGCTCAAAATGAAGTTTGTTGGCCAAAAGTCTGATCGTGTGTACGGGGCTTTACTGTACTTTGCATTCAGTTATTATATGTTTTACTACCAAGGATCAGTCTACCACAACTGATGTAACACATGCATACATACACCTACTAGGGCCAATCTGTACAGGAGCCAATTAACCTACCAGCATGTCTGTTGAAGTGTGGAAGGAAACTGGAACACCTGACCAAGTATAGGGAGACCATGAAAGCACCTTGTAGATAGTGTGCTGACCAGGATTTGAACTGAGGACCCCATGACTGCAAGGCAGAAGTACTAACCACCACTGTGCTGCCCACCTATACCTAGTATAATACTTTCAGGTACACTTGACTTTAAGCAAGCTTGCAGTGTACATTGAGATGTTTCTGTCCACAGTGACCTTAAAAAAGGCCATAATGGATGATTTATACACAAAGGGCAATATCAATATGATATTATGAATAATCATGCTAAAACCTCCCACATGACAATGGTCACTCTCATAATTTGTATCTTATATTGTTTGCTATGAATAGCACTTTCTTGGAGTTGACACAGAACAGTTACACACTCAGAGCGATTGAATAAACATTTACGAAGTGTTTCTGCAGTCTTGAGTGCCCGTCAATATTTTATGAATGTCGTTAGCTCAGGGTTTTCCTGATATTTGCATCGGTTTGGAGTATAAAATTCGACATTTCTTACATTGTGTCCAACTAGTGAAAGTGTTTGTGGTATAATTGCGTCTAGTAGTGACCACCTCACAGATGGGCATAGATATACTAGGGCGGTCCACCATATACTGTATGTACAATCCGAGTGCCAGGAGGTACATCTGTGGACCGGATGAAAATGTGAAAATGAGGGAGCACCGTCATTCTATTTTCTTTTAGGAGGAATCACAGCTTGAGAAGTTTTTCAAATGTGTCTAATTAATCATTTACTTATAAATCTTATGTCATTTAAAGTGACATTAAACAATATCCTTTATCTCCAAAAATCAACATGAACTATTTTTATTCCCTATGCTGCTAGCATTAGTATATAGATAAGAAGCAATATATATAGTGAGCGCTCCACCTACATCAGCAGCTAGCACCCGAGGTGACTATACAACCCTTGTAATCAGTATATTCAAACAATGTGCAGTGCTTTAACAAGGTAATATAACAATGAAAAATCTGTATAATACAGCCCAATAATCATAATAATATGGGAGGTTGTGATTGAGAGAAAAAGTCCATATAAAAGAAAGTTCTTCCAATAAACAGTTGACAGTAGTACTAAAAGTAGCACATATTAACGCATAGTATAACATCCATCCATAAGGTATCACAAGGTGCATAAGGACAACTCCACACGTGAGCCTTCACCCAAACAACACACTTACCAGATAAAGGAAGTGAATAAGCATCAATCCTCTTTGGTAAATGCCATAGGTTGGGGGATATTATCCAGAACACCACACTAGGTAAAAAAAACTCGCCAACCAGGAGCTCAAGAAGATTTTTATAATATACTATTTATTGATTAAAAAATTGGCAGCAGTTTTAAAACATAGTATAAAAATAGTGAAAGGAAAAAATTGCGCTACTAGTGCAAACGAGCTGCCAGCATCAACAAAAAGACTAATTGCATAAAAAACATAAAAAAGAGAGATGCAGCGCTAAGGCATTAGTATACCCCAGATATACATCCAGGGAATGAATGTAGTGCGTGAAATGTAATACAAACTATAAAAAAGGTGGTGAAAGGATGAGTGCATGTACACTCAAAAACGACCTTAAGCCCTGGTTCACACTGTTGCAATTTGACATGCGATTTGACATGTCAAATCGCATGTCAAATCGGCGATATTTGCCGCAAATTGCGGGCAATAGCACCGTCCTAATCGGTGCGACGCCGCATCTGCGGCACTGCACCGATTTCAAAAAGTAGTTTCTGTACTACTTTTTGCGATTTCAGCCGCGATTTACATTGACATCTGTGTCAGATGTCTCTGTAATCGAGCTGAAATCGGGACTGACAGGCAGGAGTGAATTTGTGCGAGTTCAGCTGGACTCGCACGGCTTCACTCCCGCAGCCCCAGTGTGAACCTGGGCTAATAGAGATAAAAATATGTGTCAAAACAATTTAGATGACGTGGACATTCATATTGGTGAGGAATGTATACAGTGGGGCAAAAAAGTATTTAGTCAGCCACCAATTGTGCAAGTTCTCCCACTTAAAAAGATGAGAGAGGCCTGTAACTGTCATCATAGGTATACCTCAACTATGAGAGACAAAATGTGGAAACAAATCCAGACAATCACATTGTCTGATTTGGAAAGAATTTATTTGCAAATTATGGTGGAAAATAAGTATTTGGTCACCTACAAACAAGCAAGATTTCTGGCTCTCACAGACCTGTATCTTCTTCTTTAAGAGGCTCCTCTGTCCTCCACGCATTACCTCTATTAATGGCACCTGTTTTAACTTGTTATCAGTATAAAAAACACCTGTCTACAACCTCAAACAGTCACACTCCAAACTCCACTATGGTGAAGACCAAAGAGCTGTCGAAGGACACCAGAAACAAAATTGTAGACCTGCACCAGGCTGGGAAGACTGAATCTGAAATAGGCAAGCAGCTTGGTGTGAATAAATCAACTGTGGGAGCAATAATTAGAAAATGGAAGACATACAAGACCACTGATAATCTCCCTCGATCTGGGGCTCCACGCAAGATCTCACCCCGTGGGGTCAAAATGATAACGAGCGGTGAGCAAAAATCCCAGAACCACACGGGGGGACCTAGTGAATGACCTGCAGAGAGCTGGGACCAACTTAACAAATGCTATCATTGGTAGCACACTACGCCGCCAGGGACTCAGATTCTGCAGTGCCGAACATGTCCCCCTGCTTAAGCCAGTACATGTCCGGGCCCGTCTGAGGTTTGCTAGAGAGCATTTGGATGATCCAGAAGAGGATTGGGAGAATGTCATATGGTTAGATAAAACCAAAGTAGAACTGTTTGGTAGAAACACAACTCACTGTGTTTGGAGGAGAGAGAATGCTGAGTTGCAACCAAAGAACACCATACCTACTGTGAAGCATGGGGGTGGCAACATCATGCTTTGGGGCTGTTTCTCTGCAAAGGGAACAGGACGACTGATCCGTGTACATGAAAGAATGAATGGGGCCATGTATCCTGAGATTTTGAGTGCAAAACCTCCTCCCATCAGCAAGGGCATTGAAAATGAAACCTGGCTGGGTCTTTCAGCATAACAATGATCCCAAACACACCGCCCGAGCAACGAAGGAGTGGCTTCGTAAGAAGCATTTCAAAGTCCTGGAGTGGCCTAGCCAGTCTCCAGATCTCAACCCCATAGAAAACCTTTGGAGGGAGTTGAAAGTCTGTGTTGCCCAGCGACAGCCCCAAAACATCACTGCTCTAGAGGAGATCTGCATGGAAGAATGGGCCAACATACCAGCAACAGTGTGTGACAACCTTGTGAAGACTTACAGAAAACGTTTGACCTGTCATTGCCAACAAAGGATATATAACAAAGTATAGAGATGAACTTTTGATATTGACCAAATACTTATTTTCCACCATAATTTGCAAATAAATTATTTCCAAATCAGACAATGTGATTGTCTGGATTTGTTTCCACATTTTGTCTCTCATAGTTGAGGTATACCTATGATGACAATTACAGGCCTCTCATCTTTTTAAGTGCGAGAACTTGCACAATTGGTGGCTGACTAAGTACTTTTTTGACCCACTGTATGTTAACCTACAGCAGGTACAAAGCTTTACATGTGTGGACTCATGGAAAGCCACAGAAGAACAGAAAGGGGATAAATATTTACACCCATGCGATCCGATTCTGGTGCAGACCAAAAAAAGGGTCCTGCACGACCTTTGTCCAAATGCGATGCAAATTCAGCCATACAATCTGTAAGGCTGAATTCGCATTGTACAGACTTTACAGGTGATTTGCACAGCAGTGTGGTGCGAATCACATGCGATGTCGCACAATGCACTAATGTGTTAGAGAGACTATATTGTATGAATACAAAGTATGTTTTTGTATATTGTAGGAATGCCACATGAGAGAGAGTGCCCTGAGGAAGTGTCCTGTGAGAGGGACTTTACTATGGAACTACAATATGAGAGAGCGAGTGTTCCGTGAGAGTGTTCCGTGAGAGTGTTCCGTGAGAGTGTTCCGTGAGAGTGTTCCGTGAGAGTGTTCCGTGAGTATGTTCCGTGAGAGTGTTCCGTGAGAGTGTTCTGTGAGAGTGCTCCATGAGTATGTTCCATGAGAGTGTTCCGTGGGAGTGTTCCGTGGGAGTGTTCCGTGGGAGTGTTCCGTGAGAGTGTTCCGTGAGAGTGTTCCGTGAGAGTGTTCCGTGAGAGTGTTCCGTGAGAGTGTTCCGTGAGAGTGTTCCGTGAGAGTGTTCCGTGAGAGTGTTCCGTGAGAGTGTTCCGTGAGAGTGACTGTACTGTGGAACTGCCATATCAGAGTGTCCCATGAGAGCATTCAGTGAGAAGGGCTCTACGTGGGAATGTCCTGTGACGATGAGTGCCCGTACATGTGTCCTGTGACAGGGACTGTACCATGGGAAAGCCATGTGAAAGACCTGTATCTTTTATATAGCCTGTGATGTCACTTGCAGAAGCAGAGGTCTGCTGTAAGGTCTGGCAGAGAAGAAGCGCACCCCTGCACAGCTCTAATTGTCTGAGATACGTAAAAATTGCAGTCTGGGCCTGCTGCCTGTGTGACTTTGCCATTAACCTGACTGTGAAAATAGTGCATGTAAGATAAGGTCCACAAAATGTCTATTACCAAACCTTCGTGCATTTTGTCACAGATTTTAACATAGAGGAGAAACATTTTTTAGTTTTGACACTTGACCTGTACTCATGCTGAAAATATCTGCTCTTTCTTATATTTTCCAATTTCATGTGCCATATTAAACTTTATTTGATCGATTTGGAGTTTGTTTGAGGCTGATGGTTTAAAACGAATACAAAGTAAGTGGAGTTGTTGCTCATAGCAATCATTATGACTTCTAACCCTTTTAGGGTTCATCTTTCATTGGAAAGAATTACTCTACTAATAGGCAACAAGAGCTCTGGCTGCTTATTTTCTCAATAATCTGCTTGTGTCACAACGTTGGCTTTTTTTATGAATATGAATACAATGTCAAGTAGCAGCATTACGATCTGAGATGGATGAGATACTCAAGTCAATCATCGGATATCAGTCATTTTTATGCTGTGAGCAAATGGGAAAAAATCAGCACAAACTGAAAGATGAGGTTCCCAGGAAAATGCTTCGGCTAAACATAGACTTCTGTTTGCAGCCTTAAAAGGAAGCTGAAGTGTTCAAACGCATAACGCAGGACTGCTCATAATCCCCAAACCCTGGAGTTTGTCTAATGCATAACCAAATGTCTGCATGCAAGCTTATCATGCCATAGCTACTTTATGCACAAGGACCATACACACATCTCATCATTTATAAAACACTATTCCCCCTCTGCTCATCAGTTACCCAGAGTCGCTTTCTATGCTGTGCATATATTTTCTTTTTGGGTACACCAAATATATATGTCATTTGTTGACAAAAGAATGTATACTCTGTATACTAATACTACCTACAAAGCTTGTATGTATGCATACAGAATTCTGTACTTACCAACCAGAAAACAAGGGAACTTCCTCTGTTTTTTTTTTTAAATATAAAAGTCCTCATTAAAAAGATGTGAATGTGCATAATTACCTAAATCAATGGCTGCAGCAATAAAGCAAAAAATAAAATATATAAAAATCTCAGCTGTACAGTGCCTTGAAAAAGTATTCATACCCCTTGAAATGTTCTACATTTTTGTCATCTTACAACCAAAAACATAATGTATTTTATTGGGATTTTATGTAATAGACCAACACATAGTGGCACATACTTGTGAAGTGGAAGGAAAATTATAAATGGTTTTCATTTTATTTATTTTTTACAAATAAATATGTGAAAAGTCTGGCGAGCATTTGTATTCAGCCCCCTTTACTATGGTACCCCTAACTAAAATCTAGTGGAACCATTTGCCTTCAGAAGTCACCTAATTGTGTGTAATTTAATATCAGTATAAATACAGCTGTTCTGTAAAGCCCTCAGAGGTTTGTTAGAGCACCTTAATGAACAAACAGCACCATGAAGGCCAAGGAACAACCAGACAGGTCAGGGATAAAGTTGTGGAGATAAAGAAAATGGAAAGAGTATGGCACAAGTGCAAACTTACCAAGACATGGCTGTCCACCTAAACTGACAGGCCGGGAAAGGAGAGCATTAATCAGAGAAGCAGCCAAGAGGCCCATGGTAACTCTGGAGGAGCTGCAGAGATCCACAGCTCAGGTGGGAGAATCTGTCCACAGGACAACTATTAGTCGTGCACTCTACAAATCTGTCCTTAATGGAAGAGTGACAAGAAGAAAGCCATTGTTGAAAGAAAGCCATAAAAAGTCCCGTTTGCAAGAAGCCATGTGGAGGACACAGCAAACATGTAGAAAAGGGTGCTCTGGTTAGATGAGACCTAAATTAAACTTTTTGGCCTAAAAGCAAAACGTTATGTGTGGTGGAAAACTAACACTGCACATCACCATGAACACACATCTCCATCGTGAAACATGGTGGGGGCAGCATCATGTTGTGGGGATGCTTTTCTTCAGCAGGGACAGGGACGCTAGTCAGAGTTGATAGGAAGATGGATGGAGCCAAATACAGGGCAACCTTAGAAGAAAACCTGTTAGGGTCTGCAAAAGACTTGAGACTGGGGCGGAGGTTCACCTTCCAGCAGGACAACGACCCTAAACATACAGCCAGAGCTACAATGGAATGGTTTAGATCAAAGCATATTCATGTTTTAGAATGGCCCATTCAAAGTCCAGACCTAAATCCAAATGAGAATCTGTGGCAAGACTTGAAAATTGCTGCTCAGATGCTCTTTATCCAATCTGACAGAGCTTGAGCTATTTTGCAAAGAAGAATGGGCAAAAATTTCACTCTCTAGATGTGCAAAGCTGGTAGAGACAAACCCAAAAAGACTTGCAGCTGTAATTGCAGTGAAAGGTGGTTCTACAAAGTACTGACTCAGGGGGGCTAAATACAAATGCACGACACACTTTTCACATATTTATTTGTAAAAAAAATTGAAAACCATTTATCATTTTCCTTCCACTTCACTTATGTGCCACCTTGTGTTGGTCTATCACATAAAATCCCAATAAAATACATTTACGTTTTTGGTTGTAACATGACAAAATGTGGAAAATTTCAAGGGGTATGAATTAGGGCTGTTACTGATTAAAATTTTCCTGTTCGATTAATCGATTTTTTTTTAAATCGATTAATCGACTAATTTCGATTAATAACGCACATAGATCCAACCACGTTGAGCTGATCTCCTTGCAAGCCAATTTCCAGTGCAGCTACCAACCACTGGAAAAATGGTTAGCAGGGTACAAAAAACACACAAAGGCAGCGCTCGATGGGAATAGCATGAAAACTTTTATAGTCTTCAAGTAGGTAACAAAATAAATATTGCACTGGAGATAAAATCGATGTAGCTACATAAACTGTAAAAATGGTGCGAGTAATACCAAACGGTAGCAAAAGCAGTCATAAAAACATGTAGCTAAGTATGATACTGGTATAAAAATGTGTACAACGATACCACTGCTGAATCCAGATGAGGAGGGGTTAACATCAGTCCGTCGGCATGTAGATGTCCCGTGAAGGGAACTATCACAACTCCCGGTAGATGGCTGTAGAATCCCAGGTTGATAGAGGGAAGTGTAACAGCCCTCGTGTGTGGCAGATAGTAAGGTCCCGCCGGCATGCAGATATGAAGGCACAGCAAAGGAGCCCCTCAGATGGACACGGCAAGCCCCGCCGGTGTCCGTGACGTCACCGGATCTCCCTGAAGACTTTTGATCGATCAAAACAATTAATCGATTAATTGAGGAATTAATAGTTAATTTCCACAGCCCTAGTATGAATACTCAAGGCACTGTAGTTAGGCAACTGTCGATACTTTTCACAAGTATATCTTTAGAACACTTATTATGCATGCTCCTTTACATTTCTCTATGTGCATATCTATGAACTCCTGACTGGTTGTTGAAGGTGAAACTACATTTCATTTCAAGCACCTGCATAATTGGGTCACTTGCTGTCTGCAACTTATGTACCAGGGATCCTCTCCCTTAGCCCTTACCTCACCTTCTCCATGTACGCTTAATTCTAATCCCATTATTTTCTCTTGGACAAGTCATTAATCTGGCCATGCATGGGCATCGTTCATCTGATGTAATAAATGATCCAATAGCTTGCCAAATTACCCATTATGAATGCTAGGTTGACAGCACAAACCTCAACTCTCATCATTCTCCTCTTAAGAGTACTATTGATGAGTTTCTTCTCACACAAACACACTGGGGAACTCATCAGGGCTCAGCCCCAAAAGTGACAGTGCTTGCACCTGAGTCATGTACCTGTCATGCTCCTTCCTCAGTGCGCTTGCTCGCTCCCTCACTGTTTTTTTGCGCAGTCATACTGGCAGGCACATGGCCGAGCAGTTTTAAAATAGAGCCTGATAAGGAATCAAGAGACTATCTCCCCATCAAGTCTGCTTTACGTTTGATAGACTGTGAGTGGCAGTGGGTGGATCCATACCCACTATTCAGTCCACTAGTGACTTTGGAATTCACCCACTGCCGTGCACTGTCAATCACAGGCAAAGAGGACCTGATGGGGAACTAGCCTCAGAGGCTTTATCCATCAAACAGGCACAGCAGCCATGAATTTGATATATTGGGTGGAGCCATCATCAGATCCACCTTGCCTGTGATTGACAGAGTATGGCAGTGAGTGGATTTCAAAGACGTTCTTGGACTAAATAGCAGCTATGGGTCTGCCCACTGCCATCCGCTTCAATCATAGGCAAAGTGGACCTGATGGGGAACTAATCTCTCAGAGTTTCCCATCAGGCTCCACCCACTCTCAGTGTAGTGTGACTTGCCTCATTGGTTGATAGGACACAGGTGACCTTTGTCCTAGGGACCAATGCTGAAATGTAAAACACAAACATATTAATGATGACATAACACCCCCTCCCTCTGTCCGCCAACTTTGAGTTGGTCTTTATTACCACCAGTTTGCTTATCTGTTGAACTGAAAGTAATTCTTATAGAGTCTGCCAGACTCTACAAAAGTAGCGGTATTAAGAACTACCTGAATATGGCGCACGTGTTGGTACCTGTAACGAGACTGGCGCAAGGCTTTCATTAATTAGGTGCAGGCCATGTTAATGGGGAAATACTGCCAGAAAAGTGATGTAACTGCTTTATTGAATTCCCCTGACTGTTGCTTTTTTGTTAACCCTATCACTACTACTATTACCCAGATTATTTTTACTGCTGGTGAAAATCCATAATGTATGAGTTGGTCACATTAACATACCTACCTTAAAATGACCAATCGATGACTGCAATGTATCCAGCATCTCCCAATGGAGTGAGTCTGCAAGACCACCATATACCCCACACAAGGCTTTTGTGGGTTTATATAAATCACTGCTTTCTGTGAATTTGATATACCCTGCTTGTGTGTTATCCAATCTTACATGCAATTAAAATGTATCTAAAGCCAATTGTTTTCATCTTGGATAGAGCAGGGAAGAGAGAGAACCACTGAAAGTTTTTTATTGTTTTAATAGTGCAAAGGAGAAGTGCTGGGCCTTTGAGTAAAGAATTTGGTGGGGATATGTCCTTGTATTTGGTCATCAGTTTAGTTAGTGGGTTTAGCTGGCAGCTCCCCACTAATGCAGAGGCTTCCCAGGCCTTCCTTATAACATTTTTCAAAGAGTCAACCAATTAGTTAAATGTACAGAATGGTCTATATTAGACATAGCAGTCAACAAAGGAAAGCCTGTTAATTTCGGGGACTAAAAAAGTTCCCCCTACATTAGGGGAAGGAAGTGTTGGTTCTAAAGTCTGGAGTGCTTTGAGTGCTACTAGTGATAGGAAATAGAGTAGTAGATTAAGGCTGGATTCACACCTATGCATTTTTAGTGCTTTTTGCATTTTGCAGATTTGCACTACAGTCCATTTAACATGGTTTCCTATGGAACACGTTCTGTAGTGCAAATCTGCAAAATGCAAAAAACACTAAAAATGCATAGGTGTGAATTCAGCCTAACAGAGTAGCAGCAGAGATGTAGAAGAGATCCATGATATTCAGAATAGGGACCAGGTTTGCCTACTGAATTCCATGGTTCTCTATTTCCCATCTCTAGCAGACAAAGCAGTCCACAACTACTACTTCTCAGACCCTTCTCAACATTCTTATTGAAGATTTTCAATGTTGTTTGTGTGGTCTTGCTGTAAAAATGTACTCATATTTGTCCTGGTGACCTGTGATACTGGTATTGAAAGTGGGGTAAACTGAAAAATGTTAATTTGTCACTGGGACAGGAAGAAATGGGGGCACTGTTTTGAAGGCAACGATCTTTCCCTACTTTGAGAGATTTCTTCTCACTTCCTGCTGTGTCTCAATACAAGAAAAAGGTTTTCGTATGGGACACAGACAGCAGAAAAAAACCTTGATGGGGGTTTAATAATCCCTTATGCCGCGTACACACGATCGTGATTCACGGCGGTGAAAACACCGCCGTGAATCACGACATGAAATTAAATGAAAAACGAGGGAACGGCATTTTCCCCCACACACGACCGTTTTTCCCGTCATTTTTTTCTTTGTCGAGAAAAACGACCGTCTGTGGGCTCCGCGGCAGTGTCTCCCTATGGGAAAACTGCCGCGGAAAAAAATGATGGAAAAAACGATGAGAAAATTTAGAACGTGTTCTAATTTTTCTCGTCGTTTTTCCTGCCGTTTTTCTCAACGAGAAAAACGGCATAAAGCCCACAGACGATCGTTTTTCTCGGTGAAAAAAAAATAATTAATTTTTCCCTACAGGAAAAATGATCGTGTGTACGCGGCATTACTCTATCCAAACTAAAAACAGTTTTGGCTTCTGAAATACTTTAATGCTGTTTTGACAATGATTGTAATAGGAAGTGTGTCCTTCCTCTTAATAGGGACTTTCTTTTTCGTACATCACGGGACACAGAGCGACTTAGTCATTACTAATGGGTTATATAGTTTACCTTCAGGTGCTGGCACTGGCAACTTCCAAACCGGAAGTACCCTCCCCTATATAAGCCCCTCCCATCCGGGAGCACCTCAGTTTTTTGCCAGTGTCTAAGGTGTTGGCCAAAGAGTAACATGTGTTTTCACTGGGCTTGCGTACAGGTTCTTTTACGGGCCTTAGTAAGCTGTTCCGGATCCCACCAAAAAAGCTTCATAGCTAAACGGTCGGTACCCGGGCCTTGCAGCAGAAGAGCAAGGTTTTGCCTGTAATGCCTCTCTTAGGAGGGCTGGACCCTGGGATCCAGAGCTCTGGTCATACCCACGACCAAGATGTTTTCTGTGCAGGGTGCTATACAGGTCCAGGGGAGTGGAATCCTTGGGAACCCGGTCCCTGAAGGTTTAATTACAATGCCTGCCGTGATAGGTGAAGTTTGGGCTTCTGTGGACCAAACAGAGTCCTGCGGCGGGGAACAGGTAAGTGGGGGCCCCCAGGAACTTGGTTCTATTGGGGGACCCCCAAGCCTAATTTGTCTTTCTGTCTGTTACCTAACGGTATTCCCGCTAATATCTGTGTATGCCTGTAACTACTGAAAAATGTAAAATTTTAATAGTAGTCAAGAAAAAAAAAAAAAAAAGAGGACCGCGGTACCTGTGTTAAACCACTAGAGGCCGCTGTGGTCCATTTTTTCTTGTCATGTGGATCTTTGGTTTTCTCAAGTCAAAAGATCCAGGCAGTTGGTAAGTTCTCTGTGGGAATCCACTTCCTCTGCCCTGTTGCTGCGCTCATCCACCGCACAGGCCCTCCGGCAAAAAGGGCCCTGGCTCCTAGTTCCTGCTTGGTTTTCGAAAAGGGCGCCAATGGCGCACGGGCGGTTGATGCAGGCATCCCCATAGAAAGGCACTTTAGTGGACACCAGCTGGTATATAGCAGCAACTGTGTTAGACTATTACCAGCAAAAATTGGTGTATGACGACGGGAATACCTCAGCTTTGTGCTTAAAGGATATGTCGTCCAGACGCTCCGGAAATAAGTCTTCCAGGAAGCCAAAGGGGTCTCCATCGGGCTCTGAGGATATTGGGCATGCTTGTACTGCACCAATCTCCCCTGAGAATTCAGAGGTCAGTAGCCGTAGGAACCCCGCAGGAGTGCCTGGTGCTGCGGCTGTCCCCAGTCCACCTGCTCCTGTATATATAACAGAGGAGGTTTTATCCTCAACTCTGGGAGGATTGGAAGAGAGATTAACAGCATTGATCGCTGCTTCCCTGTCTCAGGAAAAGCGCGTCCGATCTCCGTCTCCTCCTTCAGAGTGCCTGTTAGTGGAGGAACAGCCCCACTCAGAGATCGACCTACCTGAAGGGGATCAGGATGAGGTTGATTCAGTTATGGAGGAATCAACAGTGGAAGAACCTTTCTCAGCATCTCAGGCTGAAAGATTATGGGTTCAGTCTCTGACTAACATGGTCCGATCAGCATTTAAAATGCCTCTGGCGGAACCATCAACCACTACTGTTTCCTCGCTGGGGTCGCTGAAAGCTCCCCAGGCTGTCTGTTCCTTCCCAATCCACCCTTTATTGGAAGGGCTTATTTACCAGGATTGGGAGCATCCTGATAAAATATTTACTCCCCCCAAGAGATTTCCGGTGATCTATCCCATGGAGGATAAGTTCATAAAAAAATGGAGGGTCCCTACAGTGGACGCAGCCATCTCTTCTGTGAACAAATCACTGACATGTCCAGTAGATAATGTTCCAATGTTCAAAGACCCAATAGATAAAAAATTGGAGTCTTTACTAAAATCTGCTTTCTCTACAGCAAGCATGGTGACACAATCTGCGGTAGCAGCGATTGGAGTCTGCCAAGCGGTGAAAGATCAGTTGAAACAAGTCTTAAGGGACTTACCAGATCAGCAGGCTCTTGCCCTAGCTGACCTACCTAGAGCCTTGTGTTTTGCGGTGGACGCCATAAAGGATACAATCCAACAGGCCTCCCGCTTTACGCTGTCTGTAGTACATATGCGTAGGCTTCTATGGCTCAAAAACTGGTCTGCTGAAGCTCCCTGTAAGAAATTGCTGGTTAGCTTCCCATTTCATGGAGAACGCTTATTTGGAGAAGATCTGGACAAATATATCCAGAAAATTTCTGCCGGTAAAAGTTCACTCTTACCGGTTAAGAACAAGAGTAGAAGTCCTTCTTTTAAGAGGCCTACTTCTCCAGTCCCTGGCACATCGGCTGTGAAACAGTTCCGACGGCCTCCGCGGTCAAATTCAGGGGGCAGAAATCAGGGACAATCACAGGGTAACAAGAAACCCTGGGTCAAGAGAGGTACAAAACCTCCCCCCAAGTCATGAAGGGTTGCCCCCACTCAATCGGGTGGGGGGAAGACTTCAGTTGTTCACAGAGACCTGGCGGGACACCATCAGAGACAGATGGGTGCTCTCCGCAGTAAGTCTGGGATACAAGCTGGAGTTAAAAGACACTCCTCCTGCCCAATTTATGAGGTCAAACGTGCCAAGCGATCCCCAGAAGAGAGGATCCCTCCTTTTGGCACTAGAACAACTATTGCTCCAAGGTGTAATCATGAAGGTTCCCCTGGAAGAAAGTGGGTTCGGGTTTTACTCGAACCTTTTCACAGTCCCCAAACCAAATGGGGACGTGAGGCCCATATTAAATCTAAAAGGGCTAAACAAGTTCCTAAATATCAGGACTTTTCGGATGGAGTCGATCCGATCGGTGGCCACCGCCCTACAAGGGCAGGAATGGTTAGCCTCGATCGACATAAGGGATGCTTATCTGCATATTCCCATCTTTCCGGCCCACCAGAAATTTCTACGCTTTGCAGTAGAAGGGCGCCATTTTCAGTTCAGAGCCTTACCTTTCGGTCTGGCCACAGCACCACGAGTGTTCACAAAAATTCTGGCCCCACTATTGGCCAATCTAAGAACACAAGGTGTAATGGCATATCTAGACGACCTGCTACTAATAGACCACTCAGTGGAAAAGCTGGAAGTAGCTATTCACAAGACAATCAAGTATCTGGAATATCACGGTTGGATTATCAACCGGGACAAGTCAGCTCTAAGACCAGTCAGAAGTCTGGAATACTTAGGGCTAAGGCTGGATTCAAATCAGAGAAAGATTTTCTTACCTCCAGAAAAGGTGTCGTCTTTAAAAGATTTGACCCACTTAGTGGGTACAAAAAGAAAACCATCCATACGCCTGTGCATGAGGCTGCTGGGAAAAATGGTGGCTTCATTCGAAGCAGTACCCTACGGTCAATTCCATTCAAGGAACTTGCAGAGGGCCATACTGTCAGCCTGGAACAAAAAAGTTCAGGCTTTAGACTTACCAATGTCCCTGTCCCCTTCCGTTCGCAAGAGCCTCCATTGGTGGTTGGTGCCCCAGAATCTGGAAAAAGGGAAACCCTTCAGTCCGGTTTCTTGGAAGGTGGTCACTACAGATGCCAGCCTCATAGGCTGGGGGGCAGTACTGGAGCAATGGTCTCTCCAGGGCAAGTGGTCAGAAGCAGAGAAGGCCCTGCCCATCAATCTCTTAGAGATACGAGCAGCCCGGTATGCCCTAGTAGCATGGACATCCAAACTCCAAGGGTCCCCTGTCAGAATTCAATCAGACAATGCCACAGCAGTGGCATATATCAATCACCAGGGTGGCACCAGGAGTCGTGCAGCCCAGAGGGAAGCGAATTGCATCCTGGAATGGGCAGAAAGATATGTCCCAGCCATATCCGCGGTTTTCATCCCAGGAGTGGAAAATTGGAAAGCGGACTTTTTAAGTCGCCAGCAATTATGCCCGGGGGAATGGTCTCTTCACCCCGAGGTTTTCCAGGCAATATGCCAGCGGTGGGGAACACCGGATGTAGATCTGCTAGCATCCAGATTCAACGCAAAGGTGGACAGGTTTGTCTCTCGGACAAGGGATCCCCTAGCTTGCGGCTCGGATGCCCTAGTGTTCCCTTGGGATCAGTTCAAGCTGATATATGCATTCCCACCGCCACAATTGTTGCCGCGATTAATCCGCAGAATCAGGGTAGAAAAGAAACCAGTGATTCTGGTGGCTCCAGCGTGGCCCCGAAGGGCATGGTACGCGGAGATTGTAAAAATGTCAGTGAGGAGTCCTTGGACCCTCCCACATCGTCCGGACCTGCTGTCGCAAGGACCGATATACCACCCTTCCTTACCAGCCCTAGGTTTGACGGCCTGGCTATTGAAGCCCACATTCTGAAAAAGAGAGGGCTCTCTAATCCTGTGGTATCTACCATGATCAATGCCAGGAAGCCGGTATCCAGGCAGATCTATTATAGGATCTGGAAGGCGTACATTACATGGTGTGAGGCCAAGAAATGGCATCCACGTAAGTACGTAATAGGTAGGATTTCGGACTTCCTACAGTGGGCTGTAGATAGGAAGCTGGCCTTGAGTACTATCAAGGGTCAGATTTCGGCCTTGTCAATATTTTTTCAAAGGCCCTTGGCTTCGCATTCACTAGTCAAAGCTTTCATACAAGGAGTGATGCGTATTAGCCCTCCGGTTAGTATTCCCATATGTCCATGGGACTTAAACCTGGTTCTGTCGGTACTACAGAAACAACCGTTTGAACCATTGCAACACATTTCCTTGGTTCTTCTCACCAGGAAATTGATTTTCTTAGTAGCCATTTGTTCGGCTAAAAGAGTATCGGAATTAGCCGCCTTGTCCTGTAAGGAGCCATATCTGGTTGTCCATAAGGACAGAGTAGTATTACGTCCTCATCCAGCCTTTCTTCCTAAGGTGGTATTGAGGTTTCATTTGAACCAAGATGTGGTTCTTCCTTCTTTTTTTCCCAAACCTAGCTCGGTAGAGGAAAAGTTATTGCATTCTTTGGATGTAGTAAGAGCAGTTAAGGCTTATCTAAAAGCCACTGCTCAGATTCGCAGAACGGATACTTTGTTTATTCTGCCGGAAGGCCCCAGAAAGGGTCAGGCAGCATCAAAATCTACTTTAGCCAAGTGGATTCGACAGGTCATAATACAAGCCTATGGCTTGAGAAAGAGACCGCCTCCATTCAAAGTTAGGGCGCACTTCACAAGAGCAGTTGGAACTTCATGGGCAGTGCATCACCAGGCCTCCCTGGCTCAAATCTGTAAGGCCGCAACATGGTCTTCAGTACACACGTTTACTAGATTCTACCAGGTAGACGTTAGAAGTCAGGAGGATGTCGCCTTTGGGCGCAGTGTGTTGCAGGCCGCAAAAGATCCTCATGCCTGATGGCGCCCAGCTTATGTATAGTGTATCCCTCCCCTCATTTGGCATTGCTTTGGGACGTCCCATTAGTAATGACTAAGTCGCTCTGTGTCCCGTGATGTACGAAAAAGAAAAAGGGATTTTTATAACAGCTTACCTGTAAAATCCTTTTCTTGGAGTACATCACGGGACACAGAGCTCCCACCCCTCTTTTTGGGACACTTATTGCTTTGCTACAAAACTGAGGTGCTCCCGGATGGGAGGGGCTCATATAGGGGAGGGTACTTCTGGTTTGGAAGTTGCCAGTGCCAGCACCTGAAGGTAAACTATATAACCCATTAGTAATGACTAAGTCGCTCTGTGTCCCGTGATGTACTCCAAGAAAAGGATTTTACAGGTAAGCTGTTATAAAAATCCCTTTTTTTGCTTTTTTTAGCAAATATTCATAAATGTTTACAGACCAATTTGTCTCTATTAGGCCTGAGAGAATTCTGTACAGGTCCAGATAAACTTTCCTGCATGCCCTCTGATTCTGAGAAATGCCACAGTTTATTGTTAAAGACTGGGGAAGTATTTTTCCATGATAGGACGGCTGTAGGTCAAAGAAGTGAATGCTATCAAAGAAACAAAATCGAATCAAGTATTATGCATATGTCTGACATGTTATTACTCAGCTTTCATCTTTTTCTAGCACATGCACCAATGATGGTAACTGGTACTGTGAGCAGAGCGCATGCCTTATCAACCCAAGAATTATTGAAGCCGTTAATCGAGGCTCATATGGGTAAGAGAGCTCAAACATGCTACATGCTCCCTTTTTGTGTACAACAATTCTGATTTATCGTTGGGCATCAAAAATATATTAAAATAAAAACTGTACCTTGTTTCCTTTGCTGAAGCTGGAATGCTGGGAACTACAGTCAGTTTTGGGGTATGACACTAGATGAAGGTATCCAGTATCGATTAGGAACCACAAAGCCCTCCTCTTCAGTAATGAACATGAACGAGATGCACGTACGTACGCTACTTTTAATTTTACTTACTGAATAATTTAAAGTAAGCAGTACACTAATGATTTCCAGCCAGAGGTGCTCTTTGTGGCCTGGTGCACACGCAAGGTTTCTGTATATATATATATATATATATATATATATATATATATATATATATATATATATATATACAGTCCCTGACAAAAGTCTTGTCGCTTCTCTTAACCTGACTTTTAATTAATCAATTGGTGTTAAAAATAGCTCCTATGAAAAGCTAAAGCCCTCCCAAATGATGTTTAATGCACTGAAATAAATTAGTTTCACTGAAAAGAGATTTATCATTTAATCAAGACAGACAGGTCAAATTTTGGCAAGACAAAAGTTTTGTCGCCTATACAGAAATTGAACAACTTTACTGAAAATCCAAAAATATGTCAGCAAATTAAGTAGTGGTGCTGTGAGATCCAAATTTAATATCTTGTATGACTTCCATGAGCTTGAAGGACAGCATCCATGCGGTTTGGCAAGGATTCATACAATTTATTGATGAAGTCATCAGGAATAGCAAAGAAAACAGTCTTGCATGCCTCCCAGAGTTCATCAATATTCTTTGGTTTCGTCTTCCATGCTTCATCTTTCATCCTACACCACATATGCTCAATGGTGTTCATGTCTTTTGACTGGGCTGGCCAATCCTGGAGCATCTTGATCTTCTTTGCCTTAAGGAACTTTGATGTGGAGATGGAAGTATGCGATGAAGCACCATCCTGCTGCAAAATTTGGCCTTTTTTATGGTTGGGAATATAAGGGGTAGCTAAGATTTCTTGGTATTTTAGACTATTGATGTTGCCTTCCACCCTGCAGATCCCTTGCACACCCCCATACTGGATGTAACCCCAGACCATGATTTTGCCTCCACCAAACTTCACTGTTTTCTGGGTAAATCTCGGCTCCATGTGGGTTCCAGATGGTCTCCTGCAATATTTGCAGCGACTGTGGTGTAATTCAACAGAAGATTCATCTGAAAAATCCACCTTCTGACACTTTTCCAGAGTCCAACCTTTTAGCAGGCTGTGGCCCTTGGCAAATGCCACACAGTTTTTCAATTGTCTTTTGTTTAGTGCTGGCTTATGGGCACTGATTCGACCATGGAGGCCATTTCGAGACAGAATCCGACAAACTGTTCTGGTTGACACAGGGACTTCAGGTGACCAGGTCTCGTGGAGCTCTGCTGCAGTGAAAAATGGGCTGGCCTTGGATTTTCGAGCCAACAAACGGTCCTCTCGAGCAGTTGTCTTGCGGGGTCGGCCTGACCTAGCCTTGTCCAAAACGTCTCCAGTCTCTTCAAATCTTTTTTTTATCCTCTGAACTTGACGCTGAGACACATTGAAGGTGTCTGCCACATCAGCAGTGGATCTGGTCTTCAGCCTCTTGATAATTAACACTTTAGTCTCCGGTGAATCTTAGGCATGTTTGCAGAGGTCTAGTTGCAGTTGAGAAGGTCTAGTGTACTGGTGTTCTTTTTATACACACCTGAGACCTAATTGATCCATTATTAGTCACAGGTGAAGCTCATATAACAAGGCGACAACACTTATGTCTTGGCAAAAATTGACTCAATGGGCTTTACCAAGCTGTGAATATTAGAATACTTTTTGTCAGTTTCGTTTTGCACTGAAACATTATTACAAAAGCTGTTGGGATTGAAATGACCCATTTCTTGTAACAAAATCTTGATTAGAAATATATTTTAGCAGCACTTCAGGTCAATTTGTACACAAGCGACAAGACTTTTGTCAGGGACTGTATATTTTTTTTTAAGCTTTGTATATACAGTGCCTTGAAAAAGTATTCATACCCCTGGAGATGTTCCACATTTTGTCATGTTACGAGCAAAAATGTATTTCATTGGGATTTTATGTAATAGACCAACACAAAGTGGCACATAATTGTGAAGTGGAAGGAAAATTATTTTAATTTTTTTTTTACAAATACATATGTGAAAAGTGTGGAGTGGATTGGTATTCAGCCCCTTTTCTCTGATACCCCTAACTAAAATCTAGTGGAACCAATTGCCTTCAGAAGTCACATAATTAGTAAATAGAGTCCACCAGTGTGTAATTTAATCTCAGTATAAATACAGCTGTTCAGTGAAGCCCTCAGAGGTTTGTTAGAGAACCTTAATGAACAAACAGAATCATGAAGGCCAAGGAACATACCAGACAGGTCAGGGATAAAGTTGTGGAGAAGTTTAAAGCAGGGTTAGGTTATAAAAAAATATTCCAAGCTTTGAACATCTCATGGAGCACTGTTCAATCCATCATCCAAAAATGGAAAGCATATGGCACAACTGCAAACCTACCAAGACATGGCTGTCCACCTAAACTGACAGGCCGGGCAAGGAGAGCATTAATCAGAGAAGCAGCCAAGAGGCCCATGGTAACTCTGGAGGAGCTGCAGAGATCCACAGCTCAGGTGGAATCTGTCCACAGGACAACTATTAGTTGTGCACTCCACAAATCTGGCCTTTATGGAAGAGTGGCAAAAATTAAGTAATTTTTGAAAAAAAGCCATAAGAGGTCCCATTTGCAGTTTGCGAGAAGCCATGTGGGGGACACAGCAAACATGTGTAAGAAGGTGCTCTGGTCAGATGAGACCAAAATTGAACTTTTTGCCCTAAAAGCAAAACGCTATGAGTTGCACAAAACTTACACTATACATCACCCTGAACACACCATCCCCACTGTGAAACACGGTGGTGGCAGCATCATGTTGTGGGGATGCTTTTCTTCAGCACGGACAGGGGCGCTGATCAGAGTTGATAGGAAGATGGATGGAGCCAAATACAGGGCAATCTTAGAAGAAAACCTGTTAGAGTCTGCAAAAAACCTGAGACTGGGGCAGAGGTTCCCCTTCCATCAGGACAACACCCTAAACATACAGCCAGAGCTACAATGGAATGGTTTAGATCAAAGCATATTCATGTGTTAGAATGGCCCAGTCAAACTCCAGACCTAAATCCAATTGAGAATCTGTGGCAAGACTTGAAAATTGCTGCTCAGATGCTCTTTATCCAATCTGACAGAGCTTGAGCTATTTTGCAAATAAGAATGGGGAAAAAAATGCCACTGTCTAGATGCACAAAGCTGGTAGAGACATACCCAAAAAGACTTGCAGCTGTAATTGCAGTGAAAGGTGATTCTACAAAGTATTGACTCAGGGGGGCTGAATACAAATGCACGCCACACTTTTCACATATTTATTTGTAAAAAATGTGGAAAACCATTTACAATTATGTACCACTTTGTGTTTTGTCTATTACATAAAATCCCAATAAAATACATTTACGTTTTTGGTTGTAACATGCCAAAATGTGGAAAATTTCAAGGGGTGTGAATACTTTTCAAGGCACTGTAGTATCATTATTTCCATCTAGTCCTACTTTTTGCACACCAACTTTGGGAAATATTATCACTGACAGCATATGATAATGTACATATTAGTGAACATCACAGCTATAATATCTGGCACTGCTATACAAATTTATCTCCATTTTATTTAATCAGTGTTAACAATAAAAGACATGGGGGGGGGGACGCAATAAAACACTTGCAACACTTTACAAAGTCCTGTGCCGAATTCATAAAAGTCTGGCAACAGTTTTCTCAAAAGAAAAGTATTGGGTTACAAAAAAACAAAAAACTTTATACTCACCTAGGTGGATGCAGCATCGATCTGATGCTGCATCTGCTCCCCGCCGCCTCTGCACTTAGAACTGAGCAATCTAACACCGCTGATCACTCAGTTATCCCCGCTGCTCTAAACAGAAAGCTGTGATTGTCAGTCACTGCTCACTGCTCTGCCCCTCCAGCGCTTACTGGAGCACTGGGCTGTGGAGGGGAGGGAGTCTCCCAGCAGCACAGCTAAGAGGCTGAGACAGCTGCTAGTCCAGAATCTGAGGGGATCCCGATGCTAAAGTCAGGATTTTTCCCCAACCTGGACCGGCTGAGTGACATCAGCTGACAGCGGGCTTTAGCCTGCTATCGGCTGAAAATGGATCACAGGAGTGCAGAACAAACTGCACTCCTGTGATCCATAGGAGAAGTATAGCCAGAAGAGCTTTGGCCATACTCCAACTTTTAAGAGTTCCAATATGTGCAACAGATTTAAGTAACTCTTATTTGTGCCACTTTCAAAATGTGTCACTATGTCTGCAACTAGTTCAAAAAGAATTGCTCCAAATTTGTAGTTAATGAAATTGGAGGTAATTAAGACCAACTCTAGCTAGCGGTATACACCCATTGCCATCCGCTGTCCATCACAAGGGATGGGGACCTGATTGTGAACTCGGAATCCCCATCAAGCTCTGTACACTCAACTGCAGAACTCTTCAACTGCTTTACCAGTCTGTGTGACATGTCCAGTGGACAGGCAGGGAACTCAGTATTACTGAGCTGCACGGAGGATGGAGAGTCTAGTATGGCCTCAGTACCAGTCTCCATGCAACAAATTCAAGTACCTTTTTCCAATAGGCACAGTAATTTGTCACACGCACAGACATTTTATATGTGGAGGCGCAACAGAATTCTAAAGAATGTGTATGACACTCTTTATGAATTCCAGGGATAATATCCTTTTGGAGAGGTAATTTTGCTTTAGTGGTCCTCTTAAAATGAACTAGCTAAACATTTCTGGAGGATATTTGTTTTTGAATTTTAAATTGAGAAAACAGTGCATATAAAGATGGAGATACAGCAGCAACTTAGTGCTAGTGAAACATGAAGGACAGTTCTCTCAGTTGCATGTGGAGAAAGGTAATAGGTTTGCGTAGCCAGGTTCACTTTAGGAAGCGTGAGTGGAATGTATTGCTGTCATGTCACAAAGGGTTAGTATGTTAACATGCCACTGGAATGCAGAGATTCTCCCTCCTCCAGTCATAGCTCTTTCCTGCGGTTAGGGTCAGCGTGTGATTTTTGGCAGGCCCCAACAGGGAAGCACAATGCGAATGTGATTAAGCCAGATTTTTCAGGCAACTTCCACTCAGGAAGTACCATTCCACTCGGAATAAAGAATAGTAGAAAGAGAGAAATCATTGCAGGCTACTGTTGAGCGAACACACGTCTTTTTACCATCCTGCCAATAGAGGAAAGAAAAGGAGGGGGTCTACCCAGAGACAAGAGAATGGAAAATTCCTTATGATGGGACAAGTGAATTCAGTCAGGACCCATAGGATTAGACCCCATAATGCTTCAGAATGTCTTCCTATTTAGGAATTCCTTGACCATTTCCCAGCATGTACGTCACTATTAAATACTTGACATATTTTTAAAGATCCAAGCAAATATGTTTCTGTTTTTAGGCTAAAAATGAAAATGACATATTGAGGGGGTGGAGATGAATATTAAAAATAAGAAGTGCTACGTAGAGCTGTAGCATCTAGCTTTGCACATAGAATACTTTTAAAATTTATGTAAATAGAGTGCTTATTGAAGGTTTGTGAAAAGTATCACAGGACCCCATACAGAAACCATTGTAGGCCCATTGGTGACCTCGTCCTAAAGGAAAATGTCTTAGTGAGATCCATGCCCTTCTTATGCAATAACCAACACGGGTTGTAAATGATTTCATAACAATCAGACTGAGCTACCTTATGCTAATGATTTATAAAATGCTTTTTCTTCCTGAGTAGATCATTATGCAGCCGTACTGTCCCAGGTCCCTATGCTGAGTAACACTATTCAGCTTCTGCATGCAGCTGGTGGCACTGGGGGGTGATCACCTATACCTCACACACCATAACAACCTTATCTGCAAAAGGCAATGATACACGGTGAAAACAACAAACACAAGTGCTAAAATCCATTATCTCCATTATCCAGGTTCTCGTGTAGTTATTTTGTTATGGTAGCTGTACAGGTCCTTCTCAAAAAATTAGCATATTGTGATAAAGTTCATTATTTTCTGTAATGTACTGATAAACATTAGACTTTCATATATTTTAGATTCATTACACACAACTGAAGTAGTTCAAGCCTTTTCTTGTTTTAATATTGATGATTTTGGCATACAGCTCATGACAACCCAAAATTCCTATCTCAAAAAATTAGCATATCATGAAAAGGTTCTCTAAACGAGCTATTAACCTAATCATCTGAATCAACTAATTAACTCTAAACACCTGCAAAAGATTCCTGAGGCTTTTAAAAACTCCCAGCCTGGTTCATTACTCAAAACCGCAATCATGGGTAAGACTGTCGACCTGACTGCTGTCCAGAAGGCCATCATTGACACCCTCAAGCAAGAGGGTAAGACACAGAAAGAAATTTCTGAATGAATAGGCTGTTCCCAGAGTGCTGTATCAAGGCACCTCAGTGGGAAGTCTGTGGGAAGGAAAAAGTGTGGCAGAAAACGCTGCACAACGAGAAGAGGTGACCGGACCCTGAAGAAGATTGTGGAGAAGGACCGATTCCAGACCTTGGAGGACCTGCGGAAACATCCAGAGCCACCGTGAACAGGCGTGTGCAGGAAATGGGCTACAGGTGCCGCATTCCCCAGGTCAAGCCACTTTTGAACCAGAAACAGCGGCAGAAGCGCCTGACCTGGGCTACAGAGAAGCAGCACTGGACTGTTGCTCAGTGGTCCAAAATACTTTTTTCGGATGAAAGCAAATTTTGCATGTCATTCGGAAATCAAGGTGCCAGAGTCTGGAGGAAGACTGGGGAGAGGGAAATGCCAAAATGCCTGAAGTCCAGTGTCAAGTACCCACAGTCAGTGATGGTCTGGGGTGCCATGTCAGCTGCTGGTGTTGGTCCACTGTGTTTTATCAAGGGCAGGGTCAATGCAGCTAGCTATCAGGAGATTTTGGAGCACTTCATGCTTCCATCTGCTGAAAAGCTTTATGGAGATGAAGATTTCATTTTTCAGCACGACCTGGCACCTGCTCACAGTGCCAAAACCACTGGTAAATGGTTTACTGACCATGGTATTACTGTGCTCAATTGGCCTGCCAACTCTCCTGACCTGAACCCCATAGAGAATCTGTGGGATATTGGGAAGAGAAAGTTGAGAGACGCAAGACCCAACACTCTGGATGAGCTTAAGGCCGCTATCGAAGCATCCTGGGCCTCCATAACACCTCAGCAGTGCCACAGGCTGGTTGCCTCCATGCCACGCCGCATTGAAGCAGTCATTTCTGCAAAAGGATTCCCGACCAAGTATTGAGTGCATAACTGAACATAATTATTTGAAGGTTGACTTTTTTTGTATTAAAAACACTTTTCTTTTATTGGTCGGATGAAATATGCTAATTTTTTGAGATAGGAATTTTGGGTTGTCATGAGCTGTATGCCAAAATCATCAATATTAAAACAAGAAAAGGCTTGAACTACTTCAGTTGTGTGTAATGAATCTAAAATATATGAAAGTCTAATGTTTATCAGTACATTACAGAAAATAATGAACTTTATCACAATATGCTAATTTTTTGAGAAGGACCTGTATATTGATGAAGAGAGGCTGGTATAGGACACAGGAAAATCAGTTGTTTTTTATATAGGTTTCCTTTCCCAGTTGGGGGAGTGGCACATGGAGGATTTCCATTTATTTGTTTGCTGCTAGAAGTGCCAGAAGTGCGTTTTTATGTCTTGGACTACAGTATGTACTGCGCGGTAAAGAAGTGGACCTGGTCCTATCTTGATTTGCATTGTCTACAATGGATTTTTCCCTACATGGATTATATTATGTATATATTATGTCAGATGTTCTCCATGCTCTGTCTTGCAGTGCTGACTCTTAAATTCTCCACTATGTAGGTAAACATGGACAATGACGTTCTTCCATCCCACTTTAATGCTGCAGATAAGTGGCCAGGGATGATCCATGAGCCACTTGATCAAGGCAACTGTGCTGGTTCCTGGGCATTCTCCACTGCAGGTATCCATATTTCTGAAACTTTTTTCTGTGAAGAAAGGTGTCTATTTATCAATGTTTTTAGTCAAGATTTCACACAACTTTTATCCAAGATTCACAAAATTTTCCCCTTAGACTGCCATTGTGAAAATAGGTGAATCTTGATAAATAGACCGTCAATAGTATTAATATAGTGTAACTATATGCCTTTAGTTCCTTTTTACACAAAAAGTATTAAAAATGTGACCTGAAATGTACAGTTTTTGATGCACCGAGAAAATGGTATACCCATAACAGAGGTAAATCAGAAGGAACTGAACATTTGAGTTACAGTTCTTAAAGGCAAACTTTTTTAAATTTTGGTTAGAGTAAGGATGGATTATAATTCTGGTCAGCTTTTATTTTGCCATGTGTGTCCTATTTGGGAGATTTCACTTCACTTCCGGTCCAAAAACAGGAAGTGAGAGAAAATCCCTCAAAAAGTGAGGGAAATCTCTGGTAGTGACCACTCAAAATTTGGGATTTTCTTTTACCTTCTGTGATATGGTCACCGGGAAATATATAGAGGGTGAATCTCCCTAATGGGAGACACAGACAGGTGTTCTAAACCATTCTGAAGCCTCGTACACACGCACTGTTTTCTCAGCAAGAAAGCTGCTGGGAGAGCTTTTTGCCATGAAAACCGTGCGTGTGTATGCTTTCTCGGCAAGAAAACTGCCGGGAATCCCGAAGAGAAAAATAGAGAACCTGCTCTCTATTTTCTCGTTGGGATTCTCGGCAGAGTGTTTCCTGCCGAGAAAACTGTGAGTGTGTATGCTTACCTGTCCCCAGGTAAACCCGCGCATGCTTGAAAAGACTTTGACGCATGCTCGGGGGCATACAAGGGTAGTGTAGGGTGTAGCAAGATGGCGGCGAAGGCATAGAATGTGACGAGCGCCGGCTAGTTGTAGTCAATGACGTCACTGCGTTCTTGCCATTCAAAAGAACGGCGGTTCTTTTGAATGGCCGTCTGTATGCACGGCTTGGCAAGGAAAGCTTGCCAGGAATCCCGTCAGGAAAACCAACGTTTTTTTCCAGACGGGATTCCCAGCCGTGTGTACGAGGCTTAACTCTATTTAAGTGCCAGTACACACTGGAATGCGATGCAGGAAACCTGCATTCCATGAGAGCTTTTTACAACTCGTTAAAAAACGTGCTGTCTCGATGACTGCGATCTGAAGCGATTGTCAGTGTAACGTTAACGTCAACCCAAATGCAGATAGCAAACGCAGTGCGTTTTTAAAAATTAGTGCATGCACTACTTTTGGTGTGATGCAGGGCAATTTCAGGCCATTTAAATGAACAGGCTGAAAACGCACTGCACTCAAATTGCACAGGAGCGCGAGTGCGCTTCTGTGCAATTCCTCACGTGATCCCACCCTAAAACACACACACACAAAAAGTTACCTTCAGTTATACTTTAACCCTTGCAGCAAATAGTCTAGCAATATCATGACTACACATTGCTGATAAAGCTTAGACATTTTTTAATTAGATCTGTTACTATTTAAGAAGAATTTTACTGTATCAGGGAGAGCAGGATATATTTTTAAAAACCAATAGCCATTAAATTTGCTAAAATCTAAACCTAAAAAAATGAACTAAAAATTAACCTGATTTTTTTTTTTTTAGCTTCATAACATCTGACAGCATAATTTACCTTACAATAAGAAAAATAAAGATCTTTTTTTTATTTTTTTTTATAGGTGCTGACATTTTTTTTTTTTCTTGTTTAAGGCTAGGATGTGCTGAAAAAGGAGCATGATTTTTTTAACTTCTTGCTCATGTGCCTGAATATTAGAGGATATAGTTCTATAGTTAGGATATTGCAGTATTTTTCAGGCACAATGCATGCATAAGCATTTATAGAGTTTTCAAAGAAAGCTTTTTTTTTTATTAAATTGCACTGACATGTTACCCAGCCAGTTTAAATGCAATTAGTGCTTAGCAGAGTATTTTTTTTTATTGTGTTGCCTTGATATACAGTACAGATTATTTTCAATGCCTACTCTACTCTCTGAGAAATCTTATACAACGTTGAACATTCTATGCAAATGTGGCAAAAATTTGGTGTAAAATTAGATCAAATGTTGCACACACTTGACTTTCATAGTTTTATGTTTTGCATAGTTCTAGGCTAAATATTAACTATGTAGTTCTTAAGAGTAAAAGGAGGAAGGGAAATTGTGACATCTTCAGGCAATCTTGAGATAGTACAAGCATATCGATTAAAATCCAAGAAGATATCCAAGAACATACAACATGCTTTTGTTATTTTGTATGTTGAACACAAGATTTAGTTGTTAATAATACAACATGTATGTATGTACATAATAAGTGGTATTTTAAATTTTAAAAGTGTGTTGGTATAGAAGGCTAATTAAAACTCATTACATTCATGCCTTTCTTTGATCAGCTGTTGCCTCTGATAGACTTTCTATTCAGTCGATGGGCCACATGACTCCTGCTCTGTCTCCTCAAAATCTAATTTCTTGCGACACCAAAAACCAACATGGATGCAGAGGGGGCCGTGTGGATGGAGCATGGTGGTATCTCAGAAGAAGAGGGTATGTGAATTGCATTTGTTTTTATCAATATCATTCAAGGTTTTTTTCTAAATTAAACATAATAAACCTGATTATGTCGTTTTGCAAAAATATTTGATTTCTAAACATTAACTATAGTAATTATACCCGGATAAAAAGAGTCTATTTCAGAAGTAGTTAAAAAGCGGGCACCAAAATTGGCACTTTTCGGGGGGGGGGGGGACAGGATATAGGTATCCTCTCCCACTTCTGGGAGTCTATGCTGCGGAGCTGTGACGTCACCGCAGGGCTCCCTCCTCCCCCCGGCCAATAGCAAAAGAGGAGCGGGGCCTCGCGCGTGCACAGTAGGGTTCCCAGCTTGAAGCCCAAAGGCTACACTGCCGGGTTCCAGTACCCGCAATGGCGGCGGAGCACCCGACATCTGATGGAAACATCAGCTGCGGGTGCCGACATCGCTGGACTCCAGGACAAGTAAGTGTCCATTTATTAAAAGCCAGCAGCTGCAGTATGAGTAGCTGCTGGCTTTTAATGTTTTTTTTTTTTTTTTTTGCCGGAACACCGCTCTAATGCAGAATCGTAAGCAAATTAAAAAATAAATATTACTTAAGCTTTAAAACCTTTAATACATTATTACATCAGTTTTTTTTTAATACAAGCATTTGAAGTACCTGAATTTGACCTGGTATCAGCATCTTGCAGTCCCTGTACAGCAGGGCTGGAGTGTAAGAGGAAGAAGAAGAACAGGGATCCAATCAGTACATGTGCTCACAAGAAGCATGCCGATAGGAATAGAAAATAGAGTGACAGAGAGCTTGTTACTTTGCTGCTTCTCCTTTCACTGTCCAGTCACTTTCAATGGGTTGAATCATGCTGGCTATCAGACTGAGTACATTTGGAGGCAGACATAGTACTACAGGGGATATCACTGGATTGAATGGGAATATTGCAGCAAAGGCTGATTTTGTTAGTTTATCTGTTAATGGCTAGTTCTATAATTTTATTTTTGGCGTGAGTTCTTATTTAAATGTATTGCATGCCATTCTTTGCATTCAGCTGATTTTCACCACTGCGGCATTCGCACAGTTGAAAATTCTCCTTGTCTTTTAATCTGTTATAAAAAATAATTCTTAATTTTTTGGACTGCACTTTTGTTATTATTTGTTCTTAATCACATTAACATTTTACAGGTCTTTTGAGTATTTTATATGCTTTTCTGAAATAAATGGTATTTCTCCTTCAGGGTTGTAACAGAGGATTGCTACCCATTTTCAGTTGAAAATACAAATGGAGCACCTTCACCATGTATGATGCACAGCCGCTCCACGGGAAGAGGGAAGAGACAGGCCACTGCTCACTGCCCAAACCCATATGCATCATCAAATGAGATCTACCAGTCTACACCAGCCTACCGCCTGGCATCCAATGTAAGTCTTTCTGCAGAACTGCTCAGTTTCTGCAAGCATCATAAGACTAGATCCAATAAAACATTTTTTACAAAGTGACAAAGGAAAATATCTTCAAACCGACATGTTTAAACACACTTTTTAGCTCCCACAAATATTAATAAAAACGTTTTTATATACCATAACGGGTTAGAATGAACTTATTGGAGAATCCAAACCCTTAAAGCTGAATTCCAGATATGCTTGTTTTTTTGCAGAGTTACATAGGTTCAAGTATATTCCATCTCTTGTTGAGCCATGTGAGTAGCTCTCACTACTACAGAAAGTCCCTTCCCAAGTAACCACCCTGCATAGCTACCACAGGGGCTTCTACGCTTGGCATGGGCACCATTCAATGAATGATTAGCATTTTCCTAATAAATGCAGGGTATTCTCTGTTTGGATGAGATGGAGAGGCGGGAGCATTGACATCGCAATCTTTACTTCGTCCAATCAGAGAATACCTTGTATTCACTGAGGAAAAATAGAAGGCGTTCTCTGAATGGCTCACAGGCTGAGTGGGTGACCCCCTATGGTTGCTATGCAGCCACTTGGTTCGGGATCCAAAAAACAGCGAGAATTACTGTAGAAGCTGCGGCTGCTGCAGTGATCCTCCACTTCCACAGGGATCAGGTATGGAACATGCATACTTACATTGGTCCAAAGTGGAAACTGAGATGTAACTATGCAAAATAAACAATACCCGGAATTCACTTTAAAAATGGCTCCTGATTATTGGAACATGATTTTCACTGGGCACCAGGATCACCAATTCCTGGGCAGAGTTAGCTACAGCAGATTCCTGGTCACATTTTTGGATCACTTCTTTCTAGCCTTGGCACCCTCCTATTGACCAACAAATCCAATAGGGCTGCATTCGTCAGTAGGAAGACATGGAGGGTGCTCTCTTAGGAGCTGTGGTTACCCATCCCAGGGTTTTAGGCTCCATTCACACCTGAGCGCAGCAATTTATTGGCGTTTTCGTTTTTTTAAGCATTTTTGCAGCTTTTTACAAGCATTTTAGAAGTGTATTACAAGCATTTTACAGCTTCAGGCATTTTTGTTTGGCCAATAGAAAGCACTAGATAGAGGAGAGGATCAGAAAATTAGGGGGGGGGAAGAGCTGCTATTTGAGCTGGAAACGCTTGTAAAACTCTCAGGTCAGGCATGTCTATTGAAGTCTATGGGGCCAAAAATGCTTGTAATCTTCCAAAAAGAAGCTCATGTACTTTTTGGAGCGACAGGTGTTTTGCTTCAGGCGACAGAACGCTCAGATGTGAAAAGGGGCCATTGGAATGAATGGGATCTGGCTTGTTGAGCGTTTTAGAGCTACACGCTTCAAGCAGAAAATAGCTCATGTGTGAACGGGGTCTTGGGGTTTAATGGCTATCCAAGGATGTGAGCAGATGTTGGGGTAGAGTTCTTTTGGATATCTTATCAAAACAGCCAGCAAGCCCAATACTATATTACTTTCCAAATCATAAAAAAAAACTACAGACTAATTAGTTTAAAAAAGCTGATAATGAATAAAAAATAAATATTATATACCATAGGGGATGAGGAAAACCTACCAATAGAAAAACATAAAGGTGCCATAGCTGACCTCCTGAAAATTGTATATGTTTGTGTGTTATGCTGCACCCCCCCGCTTCTATGACTTGTCACTTACCTACCTTTTTTTAAAACATGGTGTTTTAAGATCATGTATGTTTGACCTTGCTACTGGCCATTGAGACCCTATCTTATTTGGGGGTCGGTAGGAAACTGCAGGGGGTGGGAGGAAGCAGACTATAAAGAATTTGTTTGATTTCCATAAATGATGACATTTGCCACATTGATGTCCATTTTAATAGCAATATTATTATGCCTGCAGGAAAAAGAAATAATGAAAGAAATATATGAGAACGGTCCAGTACAAGGTATGTAGTTTTGCTAAATTAACCAGGGGAGCATCTGAACACATTATATAATATTATAATATTCTTTCACTTATTATTTGACTAAAGGTTTTCAATTCCTTCTTCTTGCTCAGCTCTTCCATAGTAAAATTGCGTTGTAATATAAATGTACAAGCATGCAAGTCTCTGTAGATTAACTTGATCAAGCCATGGTATACACACAGGTTGACGTTGACAGCAATGCCTCTTATTCTCCACAATTGACAGCAATGCCAGTATAACAAATGTTTCAAATATCTCCTTTATAGCTATAATGGAGGTGCATGAAGATTTCTTTGTGTACAAAAGTGGAATCTATAGACACACACCTGTAATGGCAAGAGAACCAGAGCTGCACCGTCGTCATGGGACACATTCTGTAAAGATCACTGGGTGAGTAAGGGATTAGACTAAGCTAAGCCTGGATGTTTATTACATATATGGAAAAATATAGGCGGGTATTTGCATACTGTCATAAACATACTTAAATACAATAAAATACTCTTTGATTATAATCTATTGCACATGCCATTGATGCTATAATAACATTTGGGTTTCCACAGAAGCTGACCAAATCTGCAGTTTTTTTGGGGAGGGGGGATATGCAAGGTCAAATGATTTTTTAACAAATATATGTTAAACAATGATGATTTTGACTGTGTTATTAAATGTGCTCATGAGATTACTTTCCTTTTGCCAAACACTTACTGCTTAAAAGGAGTCATACCGTGGACCTCCTCCATATTGTTAGGTTAAGGTGTCTGTTCTCTTTAAACCATTAAAGTGGAACTTTACCGATAAGTTGCTAAGAGCCCATTCACACAGGGGCAACTTTGGATCCGACTTCAAGTCGCCCCAGGTCGCCCCTAGTCGCCTCAAGTCGCGCTGCATGAGAAAATCAATGTAAGTGAATGGAGCCGTCTTAATGCACACTACTGCGGTCGCTCCGACTTCAAAAAAGGTTCCTGTACTACTTCAATCCGACTTCTAGGCGACCTGTACCCATCGATTTCAATGGAAGTCGCCTCCAAGTCGGATCCCCTGTCTTAACAGAAGCAACTTTCCAGGAAGAGAACATACATTTCTCAGGCAAACCCCTCCCTTCCCCCTCCCTCCCACAGAGCTGATTCTTGTTTGATTGGCCACTGGAATGTCTCCTGTCCTGGAGGCAACTTGAAGTTGTCTTGTAAGTAGCTTCATGTCGCGCTGTGATTCATACTCAAGTCGTGTCCAAGTTGCCTCCCAAAGTCGCGCTGGAAGTCGTGTTGCCCCTGTGTGAATGGAGTCTGAAGAACATTATTTTTATCAAGGAACATACATTCCACATTATGCTACCAAAATTAGTGTGTGTTGTAAATTGCCTCCAGTATTGCTCCTGTTTATTCTTGCTGGAGCCTGCCATTTTGCTGAAGCCCAGAGCCCCTGAACAGCAGTAAATCTTTAGGCTGTCAGCAGATCAGCCTTTACAAATTTGGCACAGTGCCTAAAAATAGAAAGCAGAGCAGGGCATGACAGTGTTTTACTGGATTTTTAACACTTATTTTTAGTTTTACATAGCTATACCTTCAAAAGGGGCCAGCCTGAAGTCATCTAGCAGGACTTCATTTTCTTACTAAAGTTCCACTATCACTATCCAAAGTTTAAATATCACTTTAACCACTTCAATACCGGGCTTTTTGTACCTATTCAATACCGGGCCTATTCTAGCACTTCTCTCCTACATGTACAAATCATCATTCTTTTGCTAGAAAATTACTCAGAACCCCCAAACATTATATATGTTTTTTAGCAGATACCCTAGGGAATAAAATGACGGTCATTGCAACATTTTTTCTTGCACGATATTTGCGCAATAGTTTTTCAAATGCCTTTTTTTTAAAAAAAAATGGTTTCATGAATTAAAAAATAACAAAACAGTAAAGTTAGCCCAATTTTTTGGGAAAATATGAAAGATGATGTTACGCCGAGTAAATGGATACCTAACATGTCACGCTTTAAAATTGCGCACACTCATGGAATGGCGCCAAATTCGGTACTTAAAAATCTCCATAGGCGACGCTTTAATTTTTTTTACAGGTTACCAGGTTAGAATTACAAAGGAGGTCTAGTGCTAGAATTGTTAACAACAAAGGCCTGGGGAATGCCCAGGAAAAAACCAAGCATACTTACCGACCAGCTAGCTGACAACCAATTAACCTGTCTAACAATATGCGTTAAAAACAGGGGTTTGTCCGCACGCATTTGCAAACGCATGCGTGAGCCACAGAGCCACGCCAAGGCCCCCTGGAATCTGTGGTCCTACACTAACTGTGAGTGTCCCCACAATGGAGGCACATGCATTCTGATGGTTAGATGAGGGCAGGTGGACTGAAGGGGAGCCACCTCTCCTTAAAGGTACAGAAGCACACCAAACACCCAGCATAGCACAATGGCAGCAAAGGTGTTGGTGCGCTGCTGGACCAATACAAGCACCACAGGTGAAAACAAAACCATGTCCACCGCCCTCATCTATAGCTGGCCATAACAGTAAGCAGCATTGGAAGGCTAAAGCAGATAACAACAAAGGCCTGGGGAATGCCCAGGAAAAAAACAAGCATACTTACCGACCAGCTAGCTGACAACCAATTAACCTGTCTAACAGTATGCGTTAAAAACAGGGGTTTGTCCGCACGCATTTGCAAACGCATGCGTGAGCCACAGAGCCACGCCAAGGCCCCCTGGAATCTATGGTCCTACACTAACTGTGAGTGTCCCCACAATGGAGGCACATGCATTCTGATGGTTAGATGAGGACAGGTGGACTGAAGGGGAGCCACCCCTCCTTAAAGGTACAGGAGCACACCAAACACCCAGCATAGCACATTGGCAGCAAAGGTGTTGGTGCGCTGCTGGACCAATACAAGCACCACAGGTGAAAACAAAACCATGTCCACCGCCCTCATCTATAGCTGGCCATAACAGTAAGCAGCATTGGAAGGCTAAAGCAGATAACAACAAAGGCCTGGGGAATGCCCAGGAAAAAACCAAGCATACTTACCGACCAGCTAGCTGACAACCAATTAACCTGTCTAACAATATGCGTTAAAAACAGGGGTTTGTCCGCACGCATTTGCAAACGCATGCGTGAGCCACAGAGCCACGCCAAGGCCCCCTGGAATCTGTGGTCCTACACTAACTGTGAGTGTCCCCACAATGGAGGCACATGCATTCTGATGGTTAGATGAGGACAGGTGGACTGAAGGGGAGCCACCCCTCCTTAAAGGTACAGGAGCACACCAAACACCCAGCATAGCACAATGGCAGCAAAGGTGTTGGTGCGCTGCTGGACCAATACAAGCACCACAGGTGAAAACAAAACCATGTCCACCGCCCTCATCTATAGCTGGCCATAACAGTAAGCAGCATTGGAAGGCTAAAGCAGATAACAACAAAGGCCTGGGGAATGCCCAGGAAAAAACCAAGCATACTTACCGACCAGCTAGCTGACAACCAATTAACCTGTCTAACAGTATGCGTTAAAAACAGGGGTTTGTCCGCACGCATTTGCAAACGCATGCGTGAGCCACAGAGCCACGCCAAGGCCCCCTGGAATCTATGGTCCTACACTAACTGTGAGTGTCCCCACAATGGAGGCACATGCATTCTGATGGTTAGATGAGGACAGGTGGACTGAAGGGGAGCCACCCCTCCTTAAAGGTACAGGAGCACACCAAACACCCAGCATAGCACATTGGCAGCAAAGGTGTTGGTGCGCTGCTGGACCAATACAAGCACCACAGGTGAAAACAAAACCATGTCCACCGCCCTCATCTATAGCTGGCCATAACAGTAAGCAGCATTGGAAGGCTAAAGCAGATAACAACAAAGGCCTGGGGAATGCCCAGGAAAAAACCAAGCATACTTACCGACCAGCTAGCTGACAACCAATTAACCTGTCTAACAATATGCGTTAAAAACAGGGGTTTGTCCGCACGCATTTGCAAACGCATGCGTGAGCCACAGAGCCACGCCAAGGCCCCCTGGAATCTGTGGTCCTACACTAACTGTGAGTGTCCCCACAATGGAGGCACATGCATTCTGATGGTTAGATGAGGACAGGTGGACTGAAGGGGAGCCACCCCTCCTTAAAGGTACAGGAGCACACCAAACACCCAGCATAGCACAATGGCAGCAAAGGTGTTGGTGCGCTGCTGGACCAATACAAGCACCACAGGTGAAAACAAAACCATGTCCACCGCCCTCATCTATAGCTGGCCATAACAGTAAGCAGCATTGGAAGGCTAAAGCAGATAACAACAAAGGCCTGGGGAATGCCCAGGAAAAAACCAAGCATACTTACCGACCAGCTAGCTGACAACCAATTAACCTGTCTAACAGTATGCGTTAAAAACAGGGGTTTGTCCGCACGCATTTGCAAACGCATGCGTGAGCCACAGAGCCACGCCAAGGCCCCCTGAAATCTGTGGTCCTACACTAACTGTGAGTGTCCCCACAATGGAGGCACATGCATTCTGATGGTTAGATGAGGACAGGTGGACTGAAGGGGAGCCACCCCTCCTTAAAGGTACAGGAGCACACCAAACACCCAGCATAGCACAATGGCAGCAAAGGTGTTGGTGCGCTGCTGGACCAATACCACACCACAGGTTGCACGTGCTCTAACGCACGCGGCGATACCTCACATGCGTGGTTTGAACGGCGTTTACATATGTGGGCAACTTACGTGTGCATTCGCTTCTGATCGCGAGCTACCGGGGACAGGGGCGTTTACATTTGTTTTTAAATTATTATTTATTTATTTATTTTACTTATTTATTTATTTTTTTACAATTATTTTACTTTTTTTTTTTTGATCACTTTTATTCCTATTACAATTTTATTCCTTGTAATAGGAATGTGTGTGACAGGTCCTCTTTATTGAGAGATGCGGGGTCAATAAGACACCAAATCTCTCCTCCGGGCTGGAAAGCATGAGATCAGTGAATTTTTTTTCACTGATCTCATACTTACAGCCGCAATGGCGGCTTTGTTTACATTTGAGGCCTGGGCGTGACGTCATCACATCGCGCCCGGGCCTCCGACGATCATAGAGATGACTGGTGACCATCTGGTCGCCAGTCATCTCTATGCTCATCACGTGACCCACCAACGACGCCGGAAGATTCGCTCCGGGTCCCCGATCGCACGGGAGAGCCCGGAGAAGCACCGGATGGCGGCGGGAGGGGGGGGATGTCCCCTCCCGCCGCCTATAAGAACGATCAAGCGGCGGAACCGCCGCTATGATCATTCTTATGGTGCGCAGAATCGCTGGCCCAAGAAAAGGATATCTGAATGATGCCTCTAGCTGCAGGCATCATTCAGATATCCCCCTACAAAGCCGAGGACGTCATATGACGTCCACCCAGGATGGGAGATCCCATCTGTGGACGTCATTTGACTATGGCTGGGTAGGGAAGTGGTTAAAGCAAATCTGTCATATGTGAGTCAAGATTGTCCTGTTGTAGAACACTGTGACTAATAAGAAGTCTCTTCAACTTTTTAAATTCATGCCCACTAAAATGACATTGGATAGTCATCTGTTTTTAACACTCTTGCAGAGCTCAACTTCACAAACATTGCATGAAACTAGACCTCTCAGCACTGTGCTGTACTTGGATACTGCAAAGAATTATTCAAAATGGCAGCAGCCTGAATTAATTTAATGGTAACACTGTAATATCTGGCCAGTTGGCAAGTGTAATTGCTTCATGCTCAGATTTTCTTCTATAGGTGGTAGAATCTCTTTAAACCCACAAATGAACAATACCTTTAGGACACCTTTAAGAACATACAAACAGCTTATTAGAAGGGACTTCATTAGGTCCAGTTTGTGTTTGACCTATAAACCAGTGCAAATGTTCAGATGTGAAGCTATACCCCATAGTGTTGTAATCTTTTAATTGAAACCAATAAACCAAACCAATTGAACGCAATAAAGTTAAAGGTTGAATAGAATGCTTTAATTTGGATAAACTTTGAAGGAAGCCATCTTAAAGAGGATCTTAAGGCTATACCATCTTGACTATACCAGCTTGATTGCATCTTTTTCCTTTAGTTAGGCAGTGGTTACATGACTGATTCCTCTCTGTTCTCCTGGGTTTTTTGTGGCAGCTGTGGGTGAGGACTCGGAGTATGCCAGCATGTCATCTCTTATGGCGTTTCTGGTGCCAACAGAACTTCAAGTTCCCCCACGTCTTTCTTTTCCCTTCACACTTAAAGGGGTTGTAAAGGTAAATGTTTTTTCACCTTAATGCATCCTATGCATTAAGGTGAAAAAACATTTGACAATACGGCCCCCCCCCCGAGCCCCCGTTTTACTTACCTGACCCCTCGAAAGTCCCGCGCTTGGCCCCCACATCCTCCTCGCCGTTCAGCCTGGCCGTTGATTGGCTACAGTGGATCGATTAAAAGCAGCGCAGCCATTGGCTGGCGCTGCTGTCAATCACATCCAATGACGCGGCACGCCGGGGGCGGGGCCGAGTGATACAGTGAGCGGCAATAGCCACTGGCTGTATCACTGGAGCGCGCCCGCAATCACTCACCACCATGCTCGCTCGCTCGCATATAGGTGGTGAGTGATTGCGGGGAGGAGCCGAGACAGCCGCCGAGGGACCCCAGAAGACGTGGATCAGGGCCACTCTGTGCAAAACGAGCTGAACAGTGGACTTAAGTATAACATGTTTGTTATTATTATTATTTTTTCTTTACAAACCCTTTAATACAGGATCATATGGATCCTACTGTCAATCTAGAGTGAAGAGTTGGGCTGTTCATGGCACAGCTTTAGTAGGAGTGGCCAGGCAACTTTGCAGGCAGATGTTGTGTGCCAACTCAATCTTGTAGAACAGATGGACTGGGTGACCACACTGCAGTAAGTTCAGCAGGAAGATGACCCACACCACCATTATTGGAAGAATCAACATATGCAACCATGAGATGAAAGGGAGCAGAAATGTGGCTTGCACATAGAACAAAATATCCAACTATTACACTGGCAATTTTTGTTTTTGCATTACATTTTAAGTGCAAGTACTTTACAAAGAGCATGTAGGCTTTAGATCTGAGACTATGGTTTTAGATAAGAAAAGCTGCCACTTCTGCAGACAGGGATGTACAACATGTGCTGTTTTTCAAATACATGGAAATGGCTTTGGCCCTTGGGAGCGATTGAGGAAATAGACCAGTCATACCAAACTAATTTCTACTATTACCTATCAAACTACTACAAACTACCACCACGCTACTTTCTCTGTTAGTTTGTAATGCACACTTTTCATTACATAAATATGTACACATCATTGACTTGGTGCAGTTAAATCATACCGGGTGTGTATAAAAGCTGCTTAGGCTCAAAATGTGTCAACATTTTTGCATAACGACTTTAGCTCTCATACCATGTATATAGATCAGTTCAGTTCAGTTTTTAAATTTCTGCTATTAGCCTGTACATACATTTTAAAGCAGAAACATTGCTTACTTTTCATGAGATTGTCTTGCAATTTTTTTATTTATTTTTTATGCAAACCATAGACCAAGCATAAAAAAATAAATAAAAATCAAACTTTTTGTTACAGCCTCTATTTCAAAAAAGTTGAGGTGGGAGGGGGGTTTATTTACTAAAGGCAAATCCACTTTGCACTACAAGTGCACCTGGAAGTGCAGTCGCTGTAGATCTGAGGGGGGACATGCAAGGAAAATAAAAAACAGCATTTTTGCTTGTACATGATTGGATGATAAGATCAGCAGAGCTTCCCCTCATTTCAGATCTTCCCCTCAGATCTAAAGCGACTGCACTTCCAAGTGCACTTGTAGTACAAAGTGGATTTGCCTTTAGTAAATCAACCCTACTGTGTAAAATCTACATCAAAACAGAATGCAATGATTTGCAAATCTCACAAACCATTTATTTATTCATAATAGAAAATAGAAAAGATATCAAATATATAATTTTAAGAAAAAAAATAAGGTAATTTTGAAATTAATGGCAGCAACACGTCTCAAAAAAGTTGGGGCAAGGCCATGTTTACCATGGTGTTGTCCAGTGTCTCACTGTGCAGGTGCTGATCAATCAGAATTGCTCTGGTATATCCCAGAAGCGCTGCACAGAGAAGGGGAAAAAGAGTGGGGATTTCAAATCTCCAGACTGTGGGGCTGGCTGCGTGGGCACTGACAGGTCAGCATCCCTGAAGGTAAGTGGGTAACTAGTTGGGTTGGGGAGGGTGTATGGTGTTGGTTAACCTTTTTGTTTTTTAATTTGTCAGGTTGCTTTAACCCTCCCTGGCGGTATTCCAGAGTGTTTTATTATTATATTATTATTTTTTATAATTATCTATACCGTATTTGCCCACGTATAAGGCGACTGGGCGTATAAGACGACCCCCTTATTTTCCAGCTAAAATTTTGGTTTTGGGATATACTCGTCGTATAAGACAACCCCCTTCCGACTAGTCATGCCTCACCTCACTGTGCCATTGCATGCCTCACCTCACTGTGCCATTACATGCCTCACTGTGCCATTACATGCTTCACCTCGACGATCCCATACCTTATCCCTGTATGCAGAGTCAGCCAGACCGAGGTCGTCCATTGTTCAAAAGCCGCGCCTCCTCCTCGTGATGTTCCGTGATAGGCGGAACACTCATTTTCCCAGCAGAGCCTCTGTTCAGTGTTCCGCCCATCACGGAACAACACGAGGAGGAGCCGTGGCTTTTGAACAATGGATGGCCGCGGTCTGATTTAGACTCTTCACACAGGTACCGGCGTATAAGACGACCCCTGAGTTTTGAGGCATATTTTAAAGCATAAAAGATCGTCTTATACGCCGGAAAATACGGTAGTTATTTATTATATTATAATTTATGATTTCATGTTTCAAACTTCATCATGTCTACTAGACTCTGGCTTGGACAGATTTAAGTGTGTTATTACTAAGTATTACCGGCCTACAATATAAAACGCCAATTTTTTATGCAAAACAATGTACAGCTTTGAGATTAAAAAATCTGACATGGAGGTTAACTAACCTCATTTGCAGATCGAAGCTCATCCACTTGATGCTCAGCTGAATGAAATAGAGTACATATAAAAATAACAATGTTAATTTGTATCACTCTATCTCAATGAACAGTATTTACAAACGCTGTGTCAGACAGACATTTTTTGACAGCAGCAGCTTCTACAACTGCTATATTTACACAGCATTTCCCAACTAAGATTTTGAGAATAAGGAATTGTCTGCAAATACAAGAGGGGTAGTGGCAGCGGGGTAGAAGAACAGGACTTACTACATATGCCCTGTGTACTTTGGTGAAACTATTGTGGGCATGTGTAACAGGCTGAAGGCCCACAACTGGTTAAAATATAACTAAGATAAAATTGTGAATTTATGCGCTATAAATAAAATGCACTTCAGGATAAAAACATGCATTAAGGAAAAAATATACACAAAGGGCAGAAACTGCCAATCTTTCAACATACAAACATCTCCCATTACTGATTTTATTCGTTTTTATGAGAATAATGTGCTCATTAGCTGCCCACTTCTTTTACAGGCGCACACACATACACAAATATGCCCCAATCTTGTCACTTGACATGAAGTGACATTTATTACTGTAGTAGGCAAGGAAAGTTCACAGTAGGATACAAGCATAATACTACTGTCTCTGAAATCTGCGGATGGGAGAGGCAGGAAGCATCAGAGTAATCTAACGGGGGCCAAAAAGGACATGCAGAGCCTTGAACTGAACATTATGTCTACCCCAAGGAGACTATAAAACATCCTGCACTGCCCTTTCTATGTTGGGCCAAGCTAATGTCAAGGGTGTGATGTCTGGATGGGAATAGTAGGCACTAAAATAGAACAGGTATAGAAATGCAGAATAATAAATGAATGTGACAATACATGCACTAAACAAGGTAAAGGCAAAGCGGTAAAAGCACTCATGGGTTTGTTGTACTAAAAGAATTAATAGGGAAGGTACAGGAGCTAGATTACTATATATTGTCTAAAAAGATCTTGCTCGTTTCTAGCTTCAGTCTCAGCAAATTCCACACTGGCTATTTACTTAGGAATGTTCTCTAATGTTACCTCTGTCCCAGATATAGAACTGACCTCAAGCTGTGCCTGTCCCCATAGTAACACAGCACCCAGGCATGGTACTGTCCAAGAATTAAAGAAAAAAGGAAGGCGCACCGACCTAGTGCATTACCACTTAAAAGTTTTATTAAAAAATAGATAAAAAGCAATGATCCTACTCACAAAAGGAGCTTAGGTAAACGCTTTTCTGACAGTTGAGCTGGAACTCTGGGCACCTGCCGACAGGACTCGATGACAGAGAGATGACATGGTAGGGCTACCATGGACCATCTAGGCTCTGAGGAAAGGGGTGCGCCCCAGAAACGCATCAGCCGTCCAGACGTTTGAGGTACTGTCTGACCCTCTCTGTCATCGAGTCCTGTCGGCAGGTGCCAAGAGTTCCAGTTTAACTGTCAGAAAAGCGTTTACCTAAGCTCCTTTTGTGAGTAGGATCATTTCTTTTTATCTATTTTTTTAATAAAACTTTTAAGTGGTAATGCACTAGGTCGGTGCACCCTCCTTTTTTCTTTCTTTCTCTAGCCGTATGAACACCTATTGTTCTGAGGAGGGCTGCAAGACTCTAGACATTGCCTTAAGACGGAAACACACTACCCGTGTTTGACGAAACACCAGAGCGCAGGAGATTTTTGTTTTACTGTCCAAGAATTAGCATAGAGAGGGCCATATTACATTTACAATTAACTAAAAAAAGAAAAAATGTGCGCTAGTCTTAAAGTGTTCTAAACAACAACAAGCTGCTGCAATAAAATGTGACTAGAATTCAAAATAGACTGGTGATAGGAAATGAAGCGCTAAGTGTTCAGAGGGACCTTAGGCTAAACCTAGGTCCTGAGCAATGTGCAAACAAAAATAGTGGTAACACTAAAGTCCACATAAACGTGATTGGTGACAAACAATGTCCATAACCAAATAATATAGATGAATGGTGAGACTTGACTTGGAACCATGTAGACCATCGAATAACCCTTCTTTTGGTAAAATAAGACAAAATACTCTTACCAGAGCAGGTGGACCTACATGTCAGCGACAGTAGATCATTAGAGCATGGGAAATCCAAAAGGCAAATCTCTGCGGCTTGTCTGAAGACTCTCGCCGTCAGGAACCTTGAATGGAAGTCGTAGACCCAAATTACACCTGCAGGTGGTGCTTATTCAAGCTGTCCTGGATCTGGGAGGAATTCAAGCTGGGCAGGAAATCGGAATGGTCCTCACATAGATATTGAAAAACTGGCACGTGCAACAGTGCCTGTCTAGGTCATGGAAGACACATAGGAGCTGGACCTCAAACAATCGATTCACCATGACATGGAGAAAAGACAAAAAAACAGGGGGGGGGGGGGCTCCAATGGTGTAGATCAATTGAGGGTTTATTGGATAAAACCAACAATACATAAAAGGTGATCACATAAAAAAAGATAAAATGGGGTAATAAGCGGAGTGGTTGAAACAGGCCCTACGCGTTTCGTACGACAGTACTTCAACAGGGGCATCCCCCTGTTGAAGTACTGTCGTCACCAGGTGAGTAGTCCTGCTCATACACAATTAATTTATGTCTAAAACAGGCCACCAGTAAGCAAGTGCATTCTACACCTACCCCTGTACCTAATAAATATATACGTACATACTTATAAACAAAAAATACATATAAAAAGTGCAGTAGTACAAGAAGAAGTTTGGGCAAATTTGTTAACCTGAACTCAAGGCAAAGATGAAATTCATATAAGGTTGCTGTCTTACTTGCCAAATGAATTTATATTTCTGTCCATCCATTCCTGAGACTAAAGCCTTTCCATCGGAAATTCCGACCGTGTGTATGCCCATCTGACTTTTTCCATCGGAAATTCCGAGGAATTCCGTCCAAGTTTAGATAGAGAACATGTTCTTTTTTACTCCGATGGAATTCCGTAATGTGATTTTGGTCGGTAAAAAGTCCGACCGTGTGTACCGGGCATTACACAGCCCTGCCACACAGCACAGCCCTGTCTGGCAGGGAAGAAAATTTGATCTTTCACTGCTGCATTTCAATAACATTTAAAAGGGTTTTGTTCCTCCCCCAACCTCTGACTGGGCAGTGAAAGAAGAAGCAGACTGACAATTGTTTCCTCTATCGCTCTGCTCTCTCCTCCTATCAGCATGTCCCATGCTAACACATGAGCACAGCAGCTCAACCAATTGACTCCCTGTGCTCCTTTTCCCCTCCCAGTCTGAGCTCTTCTGTACAGTGGATTGCAAAAGTCAATACTAAGTCAAATTCAAGTACTTACACAACTTGCATTAAAGAAAAAACAAAATCCGAACTTCAGGAATTTTGTTACTTTGTAAAAACTGCCGCTATACCATGAGTTAAGTCCAACGAGGTGCCTGGTGCATCATAGACTTATCTCTATTATTTACATCTGACAGGTTTATTGTGCTCCAGGAAGAAAATGTCCGGAGCTCCCATGCTTACTGTGGTCTCAGTTCCATCAAGAGCTCTTTCTGCCCATTTACAGAAGCCTTTGTATTATGTAAACTCATTCACAAAATACAAAGGCTTCTGTGAATGGACAGCAGAGGGGAGGAGCAGGCATAACTGTTCTGTGTGCTACCCTTCTCTCACAGTCAGAGTGTATCCTCTGAGAGTGCAATAAACTTGTCACATATGAGTAATAGAGATAAGTCTCGAAGGTGATATGCACCTAATTGGATTTAGCTGATAGTGTGCCTGCACTTTTTGCAAAGTTGCTAAATTTCTGGAATTCAGCTTTAATGATATTTTAAAGTGGTTGTAAACTCTTACATATACCCAGTGAAGTGACTGGCCTCAGGTGATACACAGGGATGAAACAAATCCTCCCACATAAGTTTTACCTGTCTATCTGCAGTCTTCTCTTCTCTACATCTGTTCAAAATGCTGAATTACAGTATAAAGCTTGTCCGGGAGTTCAGAAAAAAGGGGGGCGGAGAGCTGAAGTCACATTCTGCAGCGTGCAATCTGGAGAGTTCTTAGAGCTGATTGGAGGGAAGAGAGAAATTAGTGATGAATGAAATTTGTATAAATCAGCCTTTTTCAACCATGGTGCCTTCAAGTTTCTTCAGGGGTGCCTCGGCAAGATGCCTAAAAATTGCCCCAAACTTGTATAAAAGCCAGTGAGGGAATGGAGCCTCCCTTTTAGTTACATTGTGCACCATTACAACCTTCCAGCCGCCTGCGTCCTGACAACCAATGACATCATTGGTTGATAAGAAGGACATCAGGGGGGCCTGCACAACATCCTCTTCCCCTCCCCTGCCCCTCTCCATCAGCACTGGGGTCACATTAACAGAGTGATGGAGAGAAAATTAGGGAGAAGAGAAACATTGGAATACTAATCATTACCAGTGTGCAAAGGCGTATTTGATTTGGAAGAATAAATCGCCTCTAACATTGGGTGCCCCATGTGTGTGAATGTTGCTTCGTTTTGGAAAACTATTTGTTTATTTATTTTTTTACATTTTAGAATGGGGTGCCTCGAGATTATGCAAAATTTTCAAGGGTGCCCTAACTGAAAAAAGGTTGAGAAACACTGGTATAAATTATTCATTACTACTCAAGCCTACAGTATAACTGCAAAATATGTAGTAAAAGTGGATATTGCTTGGAATATTTTTTTTTTTTTTTGCATTAAATATTGTCTTTTTTTACCAGGTGGGGAGAAGAGATGGCACCCAATGGACAGATTCAAAAATATTGGGTAATGATGCATTTATTTAATTTCCTTATGTTTAGGCAAGGCATAAAGTTTAGGCATGGCATAATAAACATGTGTGCTACAGTATTATACTGCTTAAAGCAATCCTTCTCTGAGCGAAACGTGTAGGTTGCCATTGCTGCTGCCTTACTTTGAAAATCATAGATGCCCGTCTGTCATCCTGATCATTGACACGTTGACCCAGAACAATTATGTAGATCAGGAGTTTTCACTTTACCCTTATTTTTTATTTTTTTTGATACACAGAGCCAGAATAGGAATGCAGATCAGGAAGACCACACTGAAGTCAGAGCTGCTAATCTGCATATATGTTTCAGCTCAGTTAGACCACTTTCACACTGAGGCACTTTTCTTTCAGGCGCTTTCACGCTAAAAAAAGCGCCTGAAAAACGTACGAAAACGTATTTCCATTAAAATCAATGAATGCTTTCACACTGGGGCAGTGCGCTGACAGAGCGGTGAAAAAACACCCCTCTCCATTGAAATTAATTGAAAGCTCTTCAAAAGCACCTGAAAAGCTCTTCAAAAGCGTTCAGTGTTTTACTGGCAGTTTTTCAAGTGCCTCAGTGTGAAAGTGGCCTTACTAAGAAAGTATTGACACTATTGGATCAGCATGACAGTCAAGAAAATAGCATTTTTTTTAAAGGGAAGTCAGAAAAGGCAAGCTCCTTACTTGGAAGTGACTGTTTTTTTCTTTGAATGCAAATACTGTATTTATTGGCGTGTAACACTCACTTTTTTACCCTGAAAATATAAACTGTGCCTGCGTGTTATACGCAGGGGGCTGTGGAAAGTTTTTTTTCATGCAACTTCCCTCTTAAAGTTAGGGTGCGTGTTATACGCCAAAATAGTTTGAGTCATAAATAATGATTATGGTGGTCACCTAGTAAGCTATGGTTATGAGCAGCACTAAAATATTGAATAGGAAAAAATCTTTGTTTTTAATGTGGATTTCCCCAGCCATAGTTACTGTCAGTTTATAATTTTTAATTTTTACAGTTCTTGTTTGTGTAGATTGTATAAAAAAAAAAAAAAAAGGAATTATACTTTGACAGCTTTTATTTATATATATATATATATATATATATATATATATACCATATTGTCAAAAGTATTGGGATGCCTGCCTTTACACGCACATGAACTTTAATAGCATCCCAGTCTTAGGCCGTAGGGTTCAATATTGAGTTGGCCCACCCTTTGCCGCTATAACAGCTTCAACTCTTCTGGGAAGGCTGTCCACAAGGTTTAGGAGTGTGTCTATGGGAATCTTTGCCCATTCTTCCAGGAGCTCATTTGTGGGGTCAGGCACTGGTGTCGGACGAGAAGACCTGGCTCGCAATCTCCGCTCAAATTTATCCCAAAGGTGTTCAATCAGGTTGAGGTCAGGACCGGTCAAATTCCACCACCCCAAATTTGCTCATCCATGTCTTTATGAACCTTGCTTTATGCACTGGTGCGCAGTCATGTTGGAACAGGAAGGGGCCATCCCCAAAATGTTACCACAAAGTTGGGAGCATGAAATTGTCCAAAATGTCTTGGTATGCTGATGCCTTAAGAGTTCCCTTCACTGGAACTAAGGGGCCAAGCCCAACCCCTGCAAACCAACCCCACACCATAATCCCCCCTCAGCCAAATGATTTGGACCAGTGCACAAAGCAAGGTCCATAAAGACATGAATGAGCGAGTTTGGGGTGGAGGAACTTGACTGGCCTGCACCTCAACCCGATAGAACACCTTTGGGATGAATTAGAGACTTCGAGCCAACCTTCCCATCCACATCAGTGCCTGACCTCACAAATGCGCTTCTGGAAGAATGGTCAAACATTCCCATAGACACACTCCTAAACCTTGTGCTGCAAAGGGTGGGCCCACTCAATATTAAACCCTACGGACTAAGATTGGGATGCCATTAAAGTTCATGTGCGTGTAAAGGCAGGCGTTCCAATTATTTTGACAATATAGTGTAGCTGGGGCATAAAAAACATTATGCAATTTTTGGTATTCAGGAATTTGAGTCACTTTCATTTTATTTTTTTTCTTTAACACTATTTAGCACCAGTATAGTGCACATGCAGCAGTTGTGTTCTAATTACACAACCTACAGCATATCACTATAATGAAATGTGTGTTTCTGATCTGTTCTCATCTTCTCTTTATTGCAGTTGGCTGCCAATTCATGGGGCAAAGACTGGGGAGAAAGAGGATATTTCCGCATTGCCCGTGGTGAAAACGAGTGTGAAATTGAAACCTTTGTAGTGGGAGTGTGGGGCAGAGTCAGCATGGAGGATGTTGCTCGTAGAAAATGAGGAATTTTCCAGGCTATAGGACTTTGTGGATTTCTAATAAGCAAACACTGGTTTGCACCTTGCTTTTTACCTCCAGATATTTCCACAGCCAGTGAGCTGGATCATAAGGTCTTAGGTGGGTAGGCATGTGTGTTCTAAAGTGGGGAACTGAGTCTGTACTATAATTAAGAATGAGGTAAGTGTATGTGGGTGTTTTTATTAGTAATAGGACATCTTTTGACCTGTAAAGCGCAAAAAATATCTGCAACTCACTGAACAGACATTAATTGCCAGTGTTCACTACATATTGGCACTGATATTTTTACCATGCTTTAATTTTTGAAAGGGTTAGGTCAATCACTGGCATATACTGAACTTGATTCTAGTTTATAAAGTGTAAAAAGTCAGCACCACAATATATGTACTTTGAATTTCTACTGTTTCATGGGCACTTTGTACCTTTTTCAAATGTGTTATCCATATGCTGGACCCTTCTAAAGCTACAAACCCATTTTATAAACGTCCTACAAATCAACAAAGCTAGTACCGCAACTCAGGACGAGGGCAGGATGCAGTTTGGTACTTAATGTATTTAAGCTGACCCAGTGGTGCTGACACAGGGAAGATTCACAGCCTGTGGCTTTGGAAGGGATAATAGTGCAGATAGTCCTATAATCTCCCCAGGGATCAAAAGGGTATTGTTTGGGGCTGTATGAAAGGGGCACACAGGCTTGTGAACCTGTCACAGACAGACATTCCCCGCCAAGCTACAAACTGCCGGAGGAGTGGTAGGCTTCCACCTAGGACCAAAATGAACCTTATCTACATACGTATATAGATATATATATATATATTTATATTATGAGAGCTTAAAATGAAGGCCAATTACCTTTTTATAAAGCATATGTAAAACATCCACTGCTATCTGAAGCTTGCTCATTTTAAAATCTATTCCACGCACTGCTAAATTTCTTCAATCCATCAGCCTTAAACATCTTTGGGGGTATTGCATTTATTAAAGACATTTACCTTAAAAAAAAAAAAAAAAAAAAAAGCCTTTATGAAAGCCCAAACACAAATGCAGAAAATGTGAATTATGTTTAGCTATTTATTGAAATGTTTTTTTTTTTATTGAGATTGTGTATATTGTTTAAAGCCCTAATCCTTGTGCACAATAATTTGGATTCCAACCACTGTTACATTTACAACATTCCAGTTTGAATAAAAGTATTTTTCACCAAGTGTGGATAAATGTTTATTCTTTTATTTACCTGTTATTAAGTTTACGGTTCAACTTTAAAGTGAAAGTGAGAATAGAAAGTGATGGCGCCAAAAACTGTGAATGGAAATGAGTGAAGCTGCTCCTTTTAAGAGTGAGATACTCAGGATATGTGAAACAATTGGAAAGAAAGGTATTGCACTACCTCATAGGTGATAAATTCATAAAAACATATAATAATAAAGTTCTAGAACAATCAATAAAGGATATATAAAAATGTATACAGTATATGAAAAAAAAAAATATATATATATATATATATATATATATATATGAAAAAAAGTCCAAACAGAAATATATCTTCACAAAGAAAGTCCGATCACCGTGATCCAAAGAAAGGTGCAGAGGCAAATGATATCCTTCAAATCGTGCATATAAAATGCAAACTCACCAGAACTTCAAAGTAAAAAAGCCTTGTATCAATATAAACATTTTTCTCAGCCAGCAGCATACATGGAGACGATACCTCTTATGCCACAACATATATCTTTTGGTAATAATCAAACAACCAGACTCAGGAGAAACATATGGAGAATCATAGCGCAATATGTTTATTGCACATGAATAAAAGCAATGTCAGCACCAACATGTACAGCTTTTTGGATAAATGTGCTTCACTGTTCCACCAAGCCGCGGCGTGCGTTCCGAAGCACAGGTTTTAGGACGCTTCCGATTGACGTGATATCTGTTTTTTTGGTTCCTAACCCCTGTGCTTTGAAATGCACGCCGGGTGGAACAGCGAAGCACATTTATCCAAAAAGCGGATATCAGTTGCCTCTGCACTTTTCTGTGGATCAAGGTGATCGGACTTTCTTTGTGAAGATATATTAGGGATTTCTGTTTGGACTTTTTTTTTTTATATATATTATTTCATATATACATACTTTATTGATTGTTGTTGAACCTTATTATTTTTTTTATGAATTTATCACCTACCTTTCTTTCCAAATGTTAAAGTGGAAGTCTGGTCAAAACCTATGTATAAACCTGCTCCCATACCCAGTCTAAGCCCCTATACTAACTACCCTATAAAGGAATGATGTATATACTTGTATCTAAAGGTTTTACAGCGCCCCCTCTTTTTCTCCAATGCAATAATGTGCAATTGTGTAGTATTAAGCCATACAAATAGTGCAAATTATCATGAACAGTTCTCCCTCCTTTCAATATAATAAAAAAGTGCTATTTAAATGCATATATATCCAATAAGTCTTTTTCATTCAGTAGATTGATATCCAATGTGACTTCAAGTGCAGTCTCTTCTGCTGGGTTTATTCACTCCTGTGGAAATGTGAACACTCTGCGTGCTCCCTTCGTCTCCCCACTCCCCGATTAGATGTGAAATAAATGCACTATAATTTTCAAGTCGCCAGGTGTTTGTGTTTTTCCCCTGATGGTCTTTACTCCACTCCTTTTGCTCTGTGACTCCAATTGCCTCCAATCTCTATATAATCTCGTTATGACTCAGGCCGGGTTCACACTGGGGCGACAAACGCTCCGACATCGGGAGCTCATGACGCATGACGTGTGAAAATCAATGTTTCCCTATGGGAGCCGTCTTAACTGGTCCGACACATGTCGGTCTGACTTTGAAAATGCTCCCTGTACTACTTTGGTCCGACTTTGATCCGACTTCAGCCCATTGACTATCATTGAAGTCGGATCAAAGTCGGACCGCAGTCTTGCATGATCCGACTTTGGCATGCGACTTGTGCTCTGCTGCTCTTGAGGGGGAACTCCACGCCAAATTTTAAATAAAAATCCGGCATGGGTTCCCCTCCAAGAGCATACCAGGCCCCTGCGTCTGTTATGGATTTTAAGGGGAACCCCCTACGCCGAAAAAACGGCATGGGGGTCGGCCCAAAATCCAAGCCAGACCCTTATCCGAGCACGCAACCTGGCAGGCTGCAGGGGAAGAGGGGGGGCCGAGAGAGCGCCCCCCCCTCCCTCCTGAACCGTACTAGGCCGCATGCCCTCAACGTGGGGGGTTTGGTGCTTTGGGGCAGGGGGGCGACCTGCGGCCCCCCACCCCAAAGCACCCTTCCCCCATGTTGATGAGGACAGGGCTTCTTCCCGACAACCCTGGCCGTTGGTTGTCGGGGTCTGCGGGCGGGGGGCTTATCGGAATCCGGGAGCCCCCCTTTAACAAGGGGGCCCCCAGATCCCGGCCCCCCACCCTATGTGAATGAGTATGGGGTACATCGTACCCCTACCCATTCACCTGGTGGAAAAAATGTCAATAAAAAAAACACGCACAGGTTTTTAAAGTAATTTATTACACAGCTCCGGGGGTCTTCTTCCGTCTTTGGGGGTCTCCGGTGTCGTCTCCGGTGTGACTGTGACGTCATGAGAAGCCTATATAAATCGCTGCGGATCGAACAGCCAAGCATTACAGCGGGAGGAAGCGACGTGTCAACATCGAGAAGGAGAAGAGGGAAGAAGACGCCGACGGCGAAGACCGGGCCCCTCCACTAGCAAAAGAGCTGGAAGAAGATAGTGGAGGGGCCGGCAGAAGGAAGAAAGAAAGAACCAGAGTGCGAGGGAAGAAGGCGACGGAGAAGACCGGGCCCCGCTAGCGAAAGAGCTGGAAGAAGAAAGCGGAGGCCCGGCAGAAGGAAGGAAGAACCGGAGAGCGCGGAGACGACACCGGAGACCCCGAAGACGGAAGAAGACCCCCGGAGCTGTGTAATAAATTACTTTAAAAACCTGTGTGTGGTTTTTTTATTGACATTTTTTTCCACCAGGTGAATGGGTAGGGGTACGATGTACCCCATACTCATTCACATAGGGTGGGGGGCCGGGATCTGGGGGCCCCCTTGTTAAAGGGGGGCTCCCAGATTCCGATAAGCCCCCGCCCGCAGACCCTGACAACCAACAGCCAGGGTTGTCGGGAAGAGGCCCTGTCCTCATCAACATAGGGGCAGGGTGCTTTGGGGTGGGGGGGGCGCAGGTCGCCCCCCTGCCCCAAAGCACCAAACCCCCCATGTTGAGGGCATGCAGCCTGGTACGGTTCAGGAGGGAGGGGGGCCGCTCTCTCTTCCCCCCCTCTTCCCCTGCGGCCTGCCAGGTTGCGTGCTCGGATAAGGGTCTGATTTGGATTTTGGGGGACCCCCACGCTGTTTTTTTGGCATGGGGGTTCCCCCTTAAAATCCATACCAGACCCAAGGGCCTGGTATGCCCTTGGAGGGGGAACCCATGCCGGTTTTTTATTTAAAATTTGGCGTGGAGTTCCTCCTCAAGATTCATACCAAACACAGTGCCTGCTATTGGCGGGGATCCAAGTCGGATCCCCGTTCATTGAAAGTCGGACATATGTCGGCTTCATGACGCAGGGCAAAGTCGGATCCAAAGAAGGACGGCTGTCGTGACGCACAAGTGTGAACCCGGCCTCATAGATGGAAAAATAAGCAAGGGAATGCTCCCATAGTGTAAAAACTGTTTTATAAAGCGTGATTAAAAAGAAGCAGATTGTACTCACTTGTTTGCAAAGTTATACAAGCATAGATCAGTATGTCTTATGGACACTAAGACGGCCTGCACCCCTTGGGTCGTGTGTGACGTCGCCCTTAAACCCTGTCTAACCCAAGTCAAGTCAAGCTTTATTGTCATTCTACTACACGTGAGGGCATACGGTAGAATGAAATGTCGTATCTCACAGGGCCACGGTGCTACATACGAATGAAACATAATTATACAAAGTATAAAACACAGCGAAGAACTTATAAACCTATACACATCTGGAAACTACGTAATTGTACATATACTGTGTATTTCTAAGAGTCTTCGTAGCAGCAAGTGTTTATAAAAGTGTCTAGTGCATATTCAAGAGTAAAAAGGAGGGGAAGTGAGACGTTCCTGGTCACAATATATAGGTTGTAGAAGAGGTTTCAAAAAGTATTGGAGTTGAGGGCTCTCACAGGGGGAAAAAAACTGTTGAGCAGTCTGACAGTCAGGGTTTTGATACTCCGGTACCTTCTACCTGATGTCAACCGCTGGAAGAGACTGTGGGAGGGGTGGGTAGGATCATTCACGATACTAACAGCTTTGCTGGAGCATCGTGTATGGAAAATGTCCAGGATGGAGGGGAGGGAAACCCCAATAATCTTTTCAGCCGTCTTCACTAGCCGCTGCAAGGTCTTGCAGTCAGCAGAACTGCGGTTCCCATACCAGACAATGATGCAGCTGGTCAGCATGCTCTCAATGGTGCCCCTATAGAATGTAGTAAGGATGGGTGGAGGGAGGCTGGCTTTTTTAAGGCAGTGTAGAAAATATAGGCACTGTTGTGCCTTCTTGGTTAGTGACGTGATGTTGGTTGCCCAGGTGAGATGTGCACTCCCAGGAATTTAGTACTGCTGACTCTCTCCACAGTCAAGCTGTCGATGGTCAGTGGGGGGTGATCAACAGAATTTCTCCCGAAATCCATCACAACCTCCTTTGCTTTGCTTACATTAAGGGACAGGTTGTTTGTACTACACCATTTAACCAGTTGTGCCACTTCCTTTCTGTAGAGTGTTTCATCATTTTTGCTGATGAGACCTACCAAAGTTGTGTCATCCGCAAACTTGATGATGTGGTTGGAGCTGAACTTGGCAGTACAGTCGTGGGTCAGCAGTGTGAAGAGCAGCGGCTGAGCACACATCCCTGTGGGGCACCTGTGCTCAGTGTGGTAGTGCTCGAGGTGCTGCAGCCAACACGGACTGACTGAGGTCTTCCGTTTAAACAGTCCAGGATCCAATTACAGAGGGGCAGGTTGAGGCCCAGCGAGTTCAATTTAGTGATAAGTTGCTGAGGATCTATTGTATTAAATGCTGAGCTAAAGTCAATGAACAGCATTCTAACCTAAGAGTCTTTCTGTTCTAAGTAAGTAAGGCCAGGAGGAGGCTAGAGGATACTGCATCGTCCGTGGAACAGTTTGGAGGGTATGCAAACATATATGGGTCCAGCGTGTTTGGAAGACTGGACTTAATGTGATGCATGGCTAACCTCTCAAAGCACTTCATCATTATTGGAGTTAGTGCTATGGGACGATAGTCATTCAAACAGGACACAGGTGTCTTCTTTGGCACTGGAATTATGGTGGTGGATTGAAGACACATAGGGACAACCGCCTGGCTCAGCGAAATGTTAAAGATATCTGTAAGGACATCTGTGAGCTGTACAGCACAGTCTCTTAGTACATGTCCAGGCACGTCATCAGGGCCAGTAGCCTTCTGTCGGTTAATCCTGAATAGGGTCTTCCTTACGTCGGCTGGAGAAAAGCAGAGCGCCTGGTTGTTTCGGGATATGGGTAGTTTTTGTGAAGGGGTTTGGTTCTGCATCTCAAACCGTGTATAAAAGTGGTTGAGCGTATCCGGAAGGGAAGTATTATTGTCACTAGCCTGGGGTAATGGCTTGTAGTCAGTGATGGTCTGGATGGCTTGCCACAGGGCCTGTGTGTCTTTGCTGTCGCTAAAGTGTTTATTGATTTTTTTGGAGCATATTTTTATTTTGCCTTCTTGATGCCATGAGAAAGATTTGCTCTTGCTGTTTTGAAAGCTGCTTTATCTCCTGATCTGAATACCTCATCTCTGGTCTTTAGCAGCCCACAAACTTCTGCTGTCATCCATGGCTTCTGGTTGGCACGTGTGGTGATAATCTTGGCGACTGTCACATCATCAATGCACTTTTTGATGTAAGCAGTCACTGTTTCAGTGTACTCTTGTAAGTCTGTATGATTGTTGTAAGAGGCTGCCTCTTTAAACATGTTCCAGTCTGTGTGCTGAAAGCAGTCCTGCAGTACTGGGGTATCATTGTCTGGCAATACTGTGATTTCTTTTTGAACCGGTTTCGCAAGTGTAGGCAACGGTTTGTATGCTGGAATTAGCATAACAGAGATGTGATTTGAATACCCAAGGTGGGGGCAGGGTTCAGCCTTGTATGCATTTTTCTCTGTTGTATAAACAAGTCCAGTATGTTGTTTTGTTTCCTTTTGTTGCAAAATTCACATGTTGGAAGAACTTTGGCAAAACTGTCTTTTAAAGCGGAGTTCCACCCAAAAGTGGAACTTCCGCTTAAACCACGCCTCGCCCCCTTACATAACACATTTGGGGGGGGAGTGGGGGTTTCAGTAGGAGTGGGACTTCCTGTCCCACTTCCTCCTTCTGCCCAGGGACCGCTTAGGCGACTCGTCATATCGCCTAAGGCAGCCGAAAGCTGTCACGGCCGGGTGCCCACAGTTAGAATGGAGGCGCCGGCAGAGAAGGGGGGAGAGGAGCAAAGCTCCGGGCGGCTGCGTCGTTGGACAGTGGAACAGGTAAGTGTCTGTTTATTAAAAACCAGCAGCTACATCTTTTGTAGCTGCTGACTTTTAATAAACTTTTAATAAACATAAAATAGGCTGGAACTCCCCTTTAAGTTTGCGTGGTTGAAGTCACCAGCAATAAAGAAAAAGCCGTCCGGGTAGTTTGTTTGATGTTCTCTGATAGAGCTGCAAAGTTCGTGAAGCGCGTCCTTAGCCTTTGCACATGGGGGAATGTAATCTGCAACAATAACAATGGCTGTGAATTCCCTCTGCAGATAGAACGGTTGACACTTCACAAACATAAACTCTACCAGCGATGAGCAGTGTTTTGTTACTACCACAGAATTGTTACACCATTCTTTGATGATATACACACACAGACCACCTCCGCGAGTCTTACCGGACAGTGATGAATCTCTATCCACTCGGTAGCAGGTTAGCCCGTGTAGCTGAATGGCGGAATTCGGGATTTTGTTATTTAGCCATAGTTTCAGTGAAGATAAACACACAGCAATCCCTTGTCTCATGCTGTGTAGACCGACTAAGTTGAATTAAGTCCAGTTTATTTTTTCAAAGTGAGCAAACATTAGAGAGCATAAGTGTTGGAAGAGCAGGTCTTGTGGGGGTTAGCCCTTAGCCTAGCTCGTATACCTCCATGCTTACCGCATTTCCGTCTCCTCTCACCCCTTACCCAATCTAAGGGCTCTTCGGTCCAGTCACGTGATCGGCTTCCAGCACCAGCTGCAGGGGAGTGGAGAGACAGTGGACAGAGGATGCCCCATAGTAACATAGAAACACGATGGCAGAAAAAAGACAGAGTGGTCCATCGAGTATGTCCGTTTTTGTTTGTTAGTCAGTCACATTATGTAATGTTGCAATTTATGGAGGTCTGTTAGGCAAACCATACATTAGCCATTTTTTTTTCGTTCAGCCAACCGCTGAGTTATTGTATTTTGACAGCAGGGAGACTTCCTCACTGTCAGATTACACTGATCAGTGCTGCCTGCTATAGCTGGCGGCACTGATTGATCAAGAAAAACCCAACAGGGTGGTTGTACAAAAGTCAATAAATAAATCGACTCCTGTACAACCAACCTGCTACGTGGATTGAAATCCAACTGGTCCCTGGTGAACTGGTCAAATTTTGATCTATGTATGACCAGGTTTACTAAAAAAGATCATTAATGGGTTGGTGTGTTTTGTTGTGGTGATGATAGGGGTGTGCCTAGTAGAGGAATCAACTAGTAGAAACTAGTAGAGCTTTGAATAGTGTTAGAAACTACACTATATTACCAAAAGTATTGGGACACCTGCCTTTACACGCACATAAACTTTAATGGCATCCCAGTCTTAGTCCGTAGGGTTCAATAATGAGTTGGTCCATCCTTTGCAGCTACAACAGCTTCAACTCTTCTGGGAAGGCTGTCCACAAGGTTTAGGAGTGTGTCTATGGGAATTGTGACAGGAGTGACTTTGGGTCGGGGGTTTGTGGGACTGTGTGCTGTGCCATGCTGTTGGACTATTTGCTGTGATGGTTTGGGGTGGGACTGTATTCTATTGTCTATTGTGGCTGTCTTAACTATTATGGGATGTGCAAGTGTAGTTGTTGTGAGGAAAAAGGGCTGATAAGACTGTGTATTGAGAAGTTTGAACACACCTGACCTGTGTGGCCATTGTCATTGGACAGTTTGACCCTCCCTGTTTTCCAAGGGTGGGAGGGATGTGTTTTTGAGGAGAGATATCTGTGTGTCCATGTGTGATAATAAAGTCAGTTTGTTTTGCCCTACACTGAGATGCTGTCTGATGACTGGGATGGCTGGAGAGTCTGGGATAAGTGCTGGTTCTGAACAGAGGAAGCATTGACGGCGGACCTAGATCTGTGAGGACAGAGGGTTCATCACAGGAATGTTTGACCATTCTTCCAGAAGTGCATTTGTGAGGTCCGGCATTGATGTGGACGAGAAGGCCTGGCTCGCAGTCTCTGCTCTAATTCATCCCAAAGGTGTTTTTTCAGGTTCAGGTTCAGACTCTGTGCAAGCCAGTCAAGTTCCTCCACCCCAAACTCACTCACCTATGTCTTTATGGACCTTGCTTGCTTGCCTGTGCACTGGTCCAAATCATTTGGTGGAGGGGGGATTATGGTGTGGGGTTGTTTTTCAGGGGTTGGGCTTGGCCCCTTAATTCCAGTGAAGGGAACTCTTAAGGTGTCAGCATACCAAGACAATTTCATGCTCCCAACTTTGTGGGAACAGTTTGGGGATGGCCCCTTCCTGTTCCAACATGACTGCGCACCAGTGCACAAACAAGGTCCATAAAGACATGGATGAGCGAGTTTGGGGTGCAGGAACTTGACTGGCCTGCACAGAGTCCTGACCTTAACCCGATAGAACACCTTTGGGATCAATTAGAGTGCAGACTGCGAGCCAGGCCTTCTTGTCCACAACAGTGCCTAACCTTACAAATGCGCTTCTGGAAGAATGGTCAATCATTCCTATAGACACACCCCTAAACCTTGTGCACAGACGTCCTCCCGGCAACTGGGGTCCGCACTGTAGCCGTCATTCGACTACAGTGCGGGCCCCTAGTGGTTAAAGTTCACGTGCGTGTAAAGGCAGGCATCCCAATACTTTTGGTAATATAGTGTATATATTCCTGCATTGCAGAGCAGTAGCTTGATGATCTTGTCTTATATATTGGCAAGAAAATGCATGTGACCCCATTGGAATGAATCCATTTTCTTCAGTAACTTGCCATAAAATGTGATCTGATCCTCATCCGAGTCACAACAGTAGACAAATGCAATGTGCATAAGCTGATAACACACAAACAAGTCTAATTTCTCATATCTTTATACCCACTCGTTAAACATTTACTGTGCTGGAGGCAAAAATAAGTGAACCCCTAGCTGTTTTACCTCCTTTTGCAGCAATTACTTCAAGCAAGCACTTTTGGTAGCTCTGAATCAGTACTAAAAATAGTACAGCAGGAATTTTTGACCATTCCACTTTACCAAATTGCATCAGCTCAGACACCTTTGTAAGATGTCTGGTGTAAACGGCTCTCTTGAGGTCATTCCACAGCATCTCTATGGGGTTAAGGTCTGGGTTCTGACTGGGCCACTCCAAAAGATGCATTTTCTTTTTCCTAAAGCCAGTCTGTGGGGGATTTACTTCAATGCTTAGGGTCATTGTCCTGCTGTATCACCCAACTTCTACTAAAGCATCAGCTGACAGACAGCCCTTCTAACGTTATCCCTTCTGAAGTTATCCCATAGTATATTTTGGTAAACTTGGGAATTCATTTTCTCATCGATGATGGCAAGTGGTCCAGGCCCTGAGGCAGCGAAGCAAACCTAAACCAGGGGCGGATCCAGGTAGGGGGGGCAACGGGGCAATTGCTCCCCCCGAGAAAATATTAGACTCTGAGGCTGAGTGCGCCCCGGATAACCAGAGCTGCGGTCGGGACAACTCGCAGCCATTCTAAGCATGAATTACTGCTCAGAAACCTCGAGACTGCACTCTCCGTCCCCTGTACCTCCCCCTGCAGTTTTTCAGCCTCTCTCCTGCAGGCTACTGCTTGAGTGGGCGGGATAGGGATGTGCCTTTTCCCCGAGATCACTTTCACCTGGAGGAGGGAGATGTGTGCAGCTGAGCAGAGGGAGCATTACATTGTGGATTTGTTTACAGGCATCTCTATGCTGAGTTACTGCAGCTTAGCATAGAGGTGCTGTTAGCTGACAAATTAGATATTTTTCATCTTCTTTTCATGACAAGTGAGAAATTGAACTCATTAAAGGATTATGACTGCCCCCGGTGTATGCCGTCCTGAATCCCCCCCCCCCAGTGTATGCCCTCCTGAATTCCCCCCGTGTATGCCCTCCTGAATCCCCCCCCAGTATATGCCCTCCTGATCCCCCCAGTGTATGCCATCCTGAATCCCCCCCAGTGTATGACCTCCTGATCCCCCAAGTGTATGCCCTCCTGAATCCCCCCCAGTGTATGACCTCCTGATCCCCCCAGTGTATGCCCTCCTGATCCCCCCTGGTGTATGACCTCCTGATCCCCCCTGGTGTATGCCCTCCTGATCCCCCCAGTGTATGCCCTCCTGAATCCCCCCAGTGTATGACCTCCTGATCCCCCCTGGTGTATGCCCTCCTGATCCCCCCAGTGTATGCCCTCCCAATTCATCCCCCACCAGTGTATGCCCTCCTGACCCCCCCCACCAGTGTATGCCCTCCCGACCACCCCAGTGTGTGCCCTACTGTTCCCTGCACACTGCCCTACATTCTACTGACCTCTGTACACTGCCCTACCTACTATTGACCTCTGTACACTAGCCTACCTACTACTGACCTCTGTACACTAGCCTACCTACTACTGACCCCTGTACACTGTATTACACTGCATTATACATTAAATTCAGTTCCGTACGCAACACCTTATTTTCTGGCAGTCCCCATCCCGAGACTAGACTCTGGATCCACCCCTGACCTAAACCACGATGTTGCCTCTACAATTCTTCACCATTGGGATGATGTTTTGATATTGGAAAGTTGTGGCCTTTTTGCGCCATGTATAGTGCTAAGTATTTATGTTTCATCAGTTCACAAAACATTTTGCCAAGGTGCTCTTTGGCAAGCTTCAGACGCTCAGCAATGTTTTTTGGCGAGCAGCAACTTCCTCTGTGATGTTCTGCCATGGATATCCTGTCTGTTCAAAGACTTACACATGGTAGACTCATGAACAGGGGGCGTTTGTGAGTTCCAGTGATGTCTTCAGGTCTTTAGCCGTTACTCGTGGGTTCTTCTTTACATCACTGAGAATTCTGTGTGGTGCCTTGGGAGTCATCTTGGCTAGGCGCCCAATTTTAGGAAGAGTAGCCACAGTACTAAACTGTCTGCATTTAGAGACAATTTGTCTTACCGTTGAATGATGCCTAAACACTTTGAGATTGCTTTGTATATCTTTCCAGCCTTATGCAGATCAACTACTTTTGATCATATATCTTCAGAGAACTCCTTTTTGTAAGGCATTGTTCACATCAGCTGGTGCTTCTTATGAACAGCAATCTTAAAATGTTTGAGTGCCTTTTATCAATCAAAGTAGCTCTAAACCACAGCTCCCAACTCATTTCATCATTTGGACTTCAGGCGTGCAAACTACTGACTCCAATTAGTTTTCATTGAAGTAATTAGTCTATGGATTCACTCACTTTTTCCTCCAGAACTGTGAATGTTTAATGGGTGTACTCAATAAAAACACTATAAATTCAATTTGCTTATCAGCTTGAAGTAGAACGTTTTAATTTTAGATAGGGAGGATTATAACCCCTGTCAGTTTTTTTGCTCCGTGTCCCATTGGGGAGATTTACTTTCATGTCCTATCCCAGTGTTTCTCAACTCCAGTCCTCAAGGCGCCCCAACATGTCATGTTTTCAGGATTTCCATACGATTAAGCAGCTGTTGTAACTACTAAGGCAGTGAAACTGATCAAATCACCTGTGCAAAATCACAGAAAGCCTGAAAACATGACCTGTTGGGGCGCCTTGAGGACTGGAGTTGAGAAACACTGTCCTATCCCATAACCAAAACAAGGAGAGAGCAAATTAAGGGAATCCCCTGGTGGCCCCCCAGGTTTACCAGAATTTTGTCCCCATTGGAAGATTTCCTCTCTATTACTTTTCTGGGGACAACACAAAATTTGGGAGTCTAATACTTTCATTTTCAATGATAATGGTAAACAGGACAAATATAGAGGGTGAATCTCACTAACAGGGGCACAGACAGCAATAAAAACCTGACAGGTGCTCTAATTCATCTTCACTCCAAATCTGGAAAAAAAAAGTTTTGCCTTTAGTTATACTTTAAGCACATTGAGTTTGTTTATTCATATGACTTAAATTAGGATCAGATCACATTTTATGGCAAATTACTGCAGAAAGCCAATACATGTCAAGGGGTTCAAATACTTTTTTTTTGCCACTGTAAATAATGTTATAGCAATGTGATAAAATAATGCAGTTAACCCTTCTTTCAGTGGTACAAAATACCCTGTGTTACAGTAAACCAACATCAAGAAATAGCAAAACTTTTAGCCACTGTTTTACTTACTTTTACAGTGTTTGGTTAATGAAAGAAAGCATCCATACTCCCGCCAAATAAAAAGATCAAATGTAATTTGGTTTTGCAGCTGCGCAAGTGCCTTATGTGTGGACACAACCGTTTATTCAAAGAAGTGGCTTTGTTTGACTTTACAGTAAAGTATTGCAAAAGATAAAACATCTCTGATGCATGTAGAAAGATTGAACAATGTTTGATGAATGAACCAGCTATTAACTGTATAAGTAATTTATTATGAGTATTTACTGCACACCAACTTGACAAACACAAGGGTTTCTGTGTGTTCAGACCTGAGCACTGGTCTGTGAAATATCTACTTTGCTTCACAAACAGATAGTCACTTTGATGGGAAGGCTCTGTGTTTGGCGTTAGAAAGCCCTGGAGGTCACATGCCACCTCTGTGCCAACCCTCAGCTCATCCCTGGTACCTTTTGTGCATGCCTATTCAGCCTGTTCTGCTGCACAAGCATTTAACCTGCTAAAGCCATGGAGTTCAGCAGTACACCGACAGCAAAATATTAGAAAATCCAGGGTTCTGACACATTAAAGACAAAGACTAGCTATTTTATATAAGCTCACTAAATTCTTGCCATGCTATTGACAGCTGTAGAGAAAGATGATGGTTTTCTTAGTTATTAAAATGATACAACTCAAAAATGTATCAATGCATTACCAAATTACTCACTAAATGTCACTTTATGCCTTACACCCACTTGTATAGTACAGTGATGGAGAACCTTTTTAAGCCCGAGTGCCCAAACACAAAACCAACTTGCTTATTTATTTTTTGTTTACAAACGTTTTATTGAAATGTTTAGGCAATTACAAAATATATAGGCACAGAGAGAGATCGGTACATACAGCCAAGAGACAAGGTAGGAATAGACAGGTATGCATCTCTCAATATAACTTTGAAAAAGATTGAAAAACGGAACAAAAAGAAAAAATATAACATAAATAAAAAAAGAAAAGAAACAACCTTGCATCTGCAAGATAGAATATTTGCCAACTTGTGAAGTATGTCTAGGTCAAATGCATCTATAGGAAAGAATTGTTGCTGCTAGATGTCAATAAAATAGATCAAACATAGCAAGCCATTTCAAATGAGAAAAAAGAAGAGCTCAAAAAAACAAATGTATATACTTAGTAAGCTGACCAAAATTCCCATTTACGGTCAAATATATGCATACGGAGCACTTGTGACCATGGTACCAAGGGGGACCGCCAATTAAGGTCCATTGCCCACTGGACGGCACTAAAAAGTGCCAGCTTTCGACGGGATGGGTGTGGAACCTCTGGGAGTTCGGCAAATAGGACGCACATCTGGTAAGTCAGTGTCATAGGTACCCCTGTTATTTGAAACCCAACTTGTGCCAACGCTGTAATTAAACCTGAATACTGAGGTTTTAGCTTAAAAACAACTCGTACGGCCACTTGGTGGATCCAATACCACGAAAGTTGCTATTGTTTGCTCAACTCAAGGGAAAACATGACTTACCTCGCCAGGTGTTTTATAGTCATCTGCAAATTCGTCATTATGCCCAATCCTTTGCTCCGAATCTCCAGTTCTCAGCGCCATCGCCTTTCGAGAGAATAATTCTGGAAGGCACAGCACGCCGAGGCTTTATATCCGATATCTACCAGCTGCTTAACTCCCACTCCATTGACACCCAGGGTAAACACGCTTACATGCTTCGCTGGGAAAAGGTACTGGGAGAGGCAATCCCAGAGGCGACATGGCATGCGATCTGGTCTCAGGCGGCAAAGAGCTCCTATTGTACTCTGTACAAGGAGAACACATATAAAATTATTTATTTTTGGTACCTGACGCCAGATGTGCTCCTCCTCCTGCTTGGATAGGTGCTGGCGCTGCCTGGGAGATAAGGGCACCCTATACCACATTTACTGGAGCTGCCCTAAGATTGTGCCCTTTTGGACGGAAACACGAATTCTGCTGTTCCGTCTCTTGGGGGTACAGGTCCCCCTGACCCCGAAACTATTCTTACTGGGTGTAGTATCTCTGCAGATTCCTAAGACATCCAAAAAATTGCTTAGACGCATACTCACAGCCGCCCGATGCCTGGTTGCCCTCCACTGGAAAAGGCGCTCCCCACTCTCCCAGGAAGACCTGTATGTTAGAATAAAAAATGTGGAACTTATGGAAAAAATTACAGCTAACTTCTGGATAGGCTGGAAATGCATGATATCGGAGGAGTGGCACCACCGGGAGGACCAGCCCTGAGCCAATGGCCGGGTTCCGGACCTTGCTCCACATTCCCCTCCCCCCCTCTCCCCCTTCTAGTCTTTTTCTTTTTATCACCCCCTCACTTTTCCATCCTGCTCTTTTTCTTTTCTTTTTCTCTGTCTCTTTCTGGTTTAGTTGTGGTCTCTGGCAGTTGTTTAATGATAGCTATTCCATACAGTTTATCAGTTCTGATTGCTCGCCATTATAAGAGCTGTGTATTAATACAATGTAAGCACTGGCTAGATTGTTGCTCAAGCGTATTCTGTACACTACTGCATTCGATCTATGTTAAATTTGTTATGTGATAAGATCAATAAAATGTTATTTGAAAAAAAAACTCGTACAGTTGTCTGAACTAATTAACATCTTTTGTCTTAAAAGAAAAACAAAATAACAGAGCTTTCAATGATACAGTTTATCGAAAAAAAAAAAAATCAACTCTATATGTGCATGTATTTTTGGATAAGGGATACTCAACTTGTAATATGATTATGTGCCATATGACACAGCCCAATGATTTCTGATGTGTCCCATTTTCACCCCCAGACATCACAGCACACTCTCATCACGTTCTGTATATTTTCCTTACTGTTCCTGATGCAGACATCCAGCCACCCAGGTGATAATCGCCCACCCCAGGAGGGATTGCAGCAGTGGCGATGCGTCCATAAGAGAGCAAGGGCGCCGCCCCCTCTCTCCAGCCACCCTCTCAATCACCAATAGATAGATTCATGCAGAGCATGAATCTATTTTTGGCCGCCGCTGCCACCCCCTATTCAGGCACCGGGCACCTGAATTACAGTGGCGGGGGGTGTTTTTGAAGCACCTGATTAGAGCCATAGGGTCTAATAGGCATCAAAAAAGGTAAACAGCGAGCACCATGCTTGGCTCTTGCAGTTCACCCAGCTGTGTTAGAAAAGCGAATGAATATTCGCTTTCCTAACACTGAACCACCTCTGCGCCAATCAGGTGCTCGGGTCTGTTACCCGTCACCTGATAGGCATCCAATCACAGCGCCTGTCGTTTCAGCCAATCAGGCATCCAATCATAGTAGAGGACGGGAGGAGCGGATGGGAGAAGACATTGGAGGAGCATGGAGGACACTGCTCGGCGCCCGCCGCCGTCACCCGCTGAACAACCAAAGACATGGTAAGTGCCGGACAGACGCCGGGCGGGGGGGGCACAGCGGCAGCATTCGAATGGCATAGTGGGAGCATTAGAGTGGCACAGTGGGAGCCCTTGATGGGGCACAGTGGGAGCCCTTGATGGGCACAGTGTTTGCTCTCCACAGGACAATTCAGATTCACCAGGCTTTTTAATGGGTGATCAGTTTTAAAAAGTCTTCTCTTCAGCCTTCGCTTTACCTGGAATACTTAGGTCTGGTCCTGAACACATCCCAAATAAAAGGGTTTTCTATCCAAAAACAGAAAATTCTTTCTCTTAAGAGACCACACTTGAGAATTGAGGTCAAAGAGACATCCCGTAATGAGATTTTCAGTGAGAGGTTTAGGCCTCATAGTAGCCTCTTTTGAGGCTGTACCATTTGCCCAATTTCATTTAAGGCCTCTCCTACACAACAGCTTTTTGACCTGCAACAAGAATGCTCCTATCTCAACCTACCCATGTTTCTGTCCAGCTACGCAAGGAATTCTCTAACTTGGTGAATCTCCAGTCCAGTCTTAACAATAGGGAAGTCTTTCCCTATCACTGGAAAGTGATAACAACAGTTGCCAGTCTTTTAGGCTGGGGAGAAGTGTTCCAGTCCCTCACGGTGCAGGGAATATGGTCACCTTGTGGAAACCAAGCTTCCCATGAACATCCTGGCGCTCAGAGCAGTTCAGATGGCTTTGCAACAGTGGACCCTCCTTCTGTGAGGACACACATTCAGGGTGCAGTCAGACAATGCCATGGCTGTGGATTACATCAACCTTCAAGGGCGCACCAGGGGTCTTATAGCCTTGAAGGAAGCAAAACAATCTCATGGATGGAAAATCACTGTCCTGCAATCTCTGCTGTCCACATTTTAGGAGTAGGCGAATGGAAAGCAGACTACCTCGGCTGCCTGGATCAAGAGGAATGGGCCCTTCACCCAGACATCTTTAATGTGTAATGCCAAAAATGTAAACATCCTAGCCTCCAGATTCAACTACATATCAATTCTGTAACCAGAACCAAGAATTCTCAGGCTCTGGCCATGGTCTCAGTTTAAGCTACTCTACACCTTACATCCAATACGCATCCTGCCTCATCTGCTCAAAAAGATAAGAGCGAGAGAGGAAAACAGTGATTCTCATTATACCAAACTAGTCCAGAAAAAACAGGTACACAGACTCTCTCACTTCTCCTGCTTCTCAGTCTCGCTCTTTAAAGGCATAGCTGATGAAGCCTAGGTCTGAATGGTCTCTGAGTTTGTTAATCCTACCGTGCTGAAAGCAGGAAAAGCCACTTACAGGAAGATCTATCATACCTGGATATCTTTTGTTTGCCTGGTGTGAACACAGCACACATACAATACCAGAGATTACTCTGTTTCTAACATTCTGGCCTTCTTACAATCAGGTCTTTATCAGAACTTGGCCTTGACCCTTTCACGGTCAGAGAAATAGTTCAATTTTTTGCACGTTTAAATGATTTTAGACCTGAAGACTAGTTAAAAACTCCCAAACATGATATATTTTCTGGAAATATAAAATGGTGGTAGTTCTAATTTTTTATGTCACACATTTGGGCATGGGTTTATCAAGCGCAAAATTTCAGTAAAACATACACCAAAGTTCATTTAAACGCACACAACACAATATATTATCATTTTTTTTTTTAAAGAAAATATTAAAGAAAAAGGTTGAGCCAAGAAAAAAAAAAAACGTGAAGCTTTAAATTTGTGCACATCTGCAAAATGACGTTGAGCCTTGATACCCTATATTTTTGGTGCTTTGAAAGCCCCTAAAGGTCATCAGTTTAGAGTCGATCATGAATATTGGGCTTGGAATTCTTGTTCTCACTCTGATGTACAGGGTAACGGGTACAGGGATGTACAGTATATGTAACATGGGTATAATAAGTAACATTGTCATTCACAGGCGACCCCATTGTGTGTGTTTATGCTCATGTTGCATATACATGGGGGCAGTGCAGGCAACTGCAATATTTTTTTTTGGTAGAACTTCTGCTTAAACCACTCCTCGCCCCCTTACATGTCACATTTGGCATGTAGTTTTTTTTTTTCGGGGGGGGGGGAAGTGGGGGCTTTGGTAGGAGTGGGACTTTCTGTCCCACTTCCTACTTCCGCCCAGGGACCGCTTAGGCGACACGTCATATCGCCTTAGGTGGCCCCTCCCTGTAGGTGATCACCTGGGACACGTGACAGGTCCCAGGCGATCGCCTGTCCACTCCTAGAGCGCAGTGCGGCTCGCACATGCACAGTGAGTGCCCGGCCGTGAAGCCGAAAGCCGTCACGGCCGGGTGCCCACACTATGAATGGAGGCGTCGGGGAAGGGGGGGGGGGGTGGGGGGAGAGGAGCGAAGCTCCGGGCGGCCGCATCGCTGGACAGTGGAGCAGGTAAGTGTCTGTTTATTAAAAGCCAGCAGCTACACTTTTTGTAGCTGCCGACTTTTAATAAACATAAAAAAGGCTGGAACTCCGCTTTAAGTGCTTGAATGTAACTATGTGTTTGACTCTGTTTTTTTTTCTTTCAGTAAAACTTTGTGTATAAAGTTGTGTATGGCCTCTACCACCGCCATAAGATATACGGTGATGGTTGTTAACACCTATGGCCTACCTGTACCTTGCAATAAGCCACCATTGCAGTGCCCTGTGCTTCCCTGGGATCACTGCAAAGTATAGGTTTTGGCATTCTTACAAGTACTTGTGAAAATACTCTGTATCGGCGCTTCCCTAATATATACATTTAAAACGAATACATCCATACATATAGTAGATACCCAAACATATTATACTATGATAAATAGTATCTGGCAGCACACACAAAAAAGAGACAGTTTTAGTTCTCTCCTTACATGTACATGTATTTATTTATAGAGAAACCCATTTCCTTGAAAAGCTCAGGGCCTTAAAGCTTTGGCAAATACAAACTATGACAACTTTTCTAGATTTTATACAAAATGATACCGCAGTTTAACAAATAAAACTCGAAGCAGCCGTTTGCCTCCTCATACCTGAAACAAATTGGTCAAGTGCATAAAATATCGTTGGAATATAAAAACTTTAAAGCGATACTAAACAATATCCTTATTCTCCAAAAAAGAATTCATATGCAACCAGTATTAAATAGCTCTGTAGTCTATTTTTATGAAATTCCATCTTACTGTGTTTTGTAACATGGTCTGTGAGATCCTGAACATCTCCTTTTCCCCCCCTCACTTGTAGTGTTCATTGCTCTATGCACACTACACATCCCATAGTCCATAGTCATGGTCCCTAGTCTATCTCAGCAACAGAGCGTGGCTATGTTCTTACAATATAATGGGACCATAGAGAAAGAACGTAGCCACCCCTCTAACAGAAAGACGGTTTACAGCAGCAAAAAAAAAAAAAAAAAAAAAGGGAATGTGGAGATTTGTAAGCAGCTGAAAAAAATAGAAGGTACTTTGTTTAAGAATACATGCGTGAAGTTTCTTTTTTTTTTTACCCCACAGTGCTTAGGGGGTTATTTACGAAAGGCAAATCCACTTTGCACTACAAGTGCAAACTACAAGTGCAAAGTGCAGTCCCTGTAGATCTGAGGGGGACATGCATGGAAAATAAAAAACAGCATTTTAGCTTGCACATGATTGGATGATAAAATCAGCAGAGCTTCCCCTCATTTCAGATCTACCCCTCAGATTTACAGCGACTGCACTTCCAAGTGCACTTTCAGTGCAATTTCAAGTGCTCTTTGCACTTTTTGTGCAAAGTGGATTTGCCTTTTGTAAATAACCCCTAATGTGTCAATTTAAATTACACTGGAGACAATACAAAAGAAAAATAAAGTGTTACATAAGATCATGAATTATTGTAAATCATAATGAATAAAAATAGCTTGAATATATTACTGTATAAATGTTTTTAAATTAATGCACACATGGGGGTTACTAAAACTAAAGAGTGCAAAATCTGGTGCAGCTGTGCATGGTAGCCAACCAGCTTTTAACTTCAGCTTGTTCAATTCAAACCTGGAAGCCGACTGGTTTCTCTGCAGAGCTGCACCAGATTTTACACTCTCCAGTGTTAGCAAATCAACCCCACGGTGCCTTCATACCAACGTTCTGGGTTAGTCTTGGCACATTCACACCACACGTCATAATATGCCTTGCAGTAACACACAGCAATGCACTGTATGTGTGTATTGCAGTGCATTCACAATCATTGTCAACTGCACCTGCTCTGTGAATTGCTCTGTAAATTGCGGTGCACTGCATTCTAAAAAAAATATGCCAGAATTGCTAAAGTTCAAATTATTAGTTGTGTGTTGAGAGCCCAGGTAAAATGAATAGGCTGCCTAACGCAACACACCTCGACACGTAAAAATGCATGTGTTGCTGTGAATAGGCCCTTAGACAGAAGCCCAGCACAAACAACCTGCGTAGCAGTACACTGTTCAGTACAGGGAGAATACAAATGTACTCTGCCCTGCTTTCCCCCCAGTTACAGAGGGTGAGAAAGTAAGTCTGTTTTGACAAAAAGATCCTTTTTTTTGAGGTGTTGCACCTTCAGTGAGCATTTACAGGTCCCTGTCTGAGACCCATGTTTAAAACAACACTGTGATAAAGAAAGGGACAATGTCGGCCTTTATGCATTAATTGGCCTCAAGAGGTAGTCGAGTTTTCGTATAACCCTTTTGCACCGACCGCCTTCTAAAAGGTAAGTTCACCTTTACAGAAAATCTGTAGAGGTGACCTTACACTGGGCCCTCTCCCTATCCCCACTCTGGTCCCGCGATCTCCCGTTGTAACACATCGTATAGCCGCTTTACCGGTCCGGCAATTTGAAATCCCTGCAGCTCAATCTCCTAAACGTACCTCTTAAAGGTACATATGGGAGGCATTCTAATTGGTCAGAGCCCAATCAGAACCTGCGTAGCCTGTCCTGTCAGCGGATGAGAAGAGGAGAGAAAGCCACAAAGATTATAAACCCCCAGACCGGTAAAGCGGCTATACGATGTGTCACAGAGGGAGATCGCGGCACTCAAGGTCAGCGGGACCGGGTATGGGGAGAGGGTCCAGTGTAAGTTCACCTCACAGATTTTCTGTAAAGGTGAATTTACCCTTTAAGAGTTCTAAAAGCCAGCAGTCACATGATCGGAAAGCTCCCGTTCGCAAGTATGCTTCGGGAGCTAACCGAACCCTACCAGCTACTGTGCTGGGAGCATGCAGGGAACACTCTATCAGCACTGCAAGTGGTTTTAAGAGGACCACATATATGCAGCCGCTCCACGTTAAGGCCAACCCACCAAGTGGTTAAAATTATGCATGTGGCTGCCTTCAAGAGGTTAATTAAATAAGAAGCTGCTTTTGGTTTGCCAATTATGCTCAATTTCATATATTAAGAACTGGTAGCTTTCTACATTACTAGAAGCCATGGGCAAGCTAATAATGTTATTTGCCAATAGTCATCTTCTCAATGTCTCTCCTATTGAGTTTTGAAATGGTAGAGGAAAATAGGATTTTTATAACAGCTTACCTGTAAAATCCTTTTCTTGGAGTACACCACGGGACACAGAGCTAGTCATTACATAATGGGTTAAGGGTCACCAGCGGTGATTGGACACTGGCACAACCAATGGAAGACAGTTCCCCTCCATATAACCCCTCCCATCAGGGAAGTACCTCAGTTTTGTAGCAAAGCAGTAAGGTTCCCATAAGAAGGGGGGGACCTCTGTGTCCCGTGGTGTACTCCAAGAAAAGGATTTTACAGGTAAGCTGTTATAAAAATCCTATTTTCTTTATCGTACACCACGGGACACAGAGCTAGTCATTACATAATGGGACGTCCCAGAGCAATGCTCATATGAAGGGGGGGGAGACACAGATCAAAACAGGCCGCTTGCGGACCAGAAGCCCTATACTGCTGCCTGCAGCACACTTCGCCCAAAGGCGGAATCCTCATGTCCTTTCACATCTATTTGATAGAATTTGGAAAATGTATGGACTGAAGACCAAGTTGCAGCTTTACAGATCTGAGCCATCGAAGCCTGGTGGTGCACTGCCCATGAAGCACCTATCGCCCTGGTAGAGTGCGCCTTAACAGGAAAAGGAGGAGTCCTGTTCTTTAAACCATAAGCTTGAATAATTACTTGTCTAATCCACCTGGAAATGGTGGATTTTGATACCGCTTGGCCCTTCTTGGGCCCATCTGGTAAAATAAACAAAACATCTGTTTTACGTATCTGAGCGGTTGCTTGCAGATACACCTTTACCGCTCTCACTAGATCTAGAGAGTGTAATAATTTTTCCCCCGCCGTCCGCGGGTTTGGAAAAAAGGAAGGCAGAACAATGTCTTGATTCAAGTGAAAAGCCGACACCACCTTAGGTAGAAAAGCCGGATGGGGTCGTAGTACGATTTTGTCCTTGTGACAAATTAGATAAGGCTCTTTACAAGAAAGAGCTGCTAGCTCTGATACTCTCCTAGCAGAAGCTATAGCAATCAGAAAGGCCAACTTCCTACTCAATATAATTAAAGGAATATGGCGAATAGGTTCAAAAGGTTGCTTTTGCAACACTGACAATACCAAATTCAAATCCCATGGACACAAGGGAGTCCTAACTGGAGGATTTATCCTCAGTACCCCCTTAATGAATGTCCGAACTAGGGAGTGAGATGCCAATGGTCTCTGAAAGAAGACTGATAGAGCCGATATTTGCCCTTTGATGGTGCTAAGGGCTAAATTCATATCCACTCCTAACTGGCAAAAAGCAAGAATCCTACTTATTTCATATTTCTGAGGATTCCAACATCTGGATTCACACCAGGAAACGTATGCTCTCCAGACTCTATGATAGATGAGTCTGGAGGCTGGCTTTCTAGCATTAATGAGCGTAGAAAGAGCCGGACCAGAGACCCCTCTCTTTTTAAAAATGTGGGTCTCAGCAGCCAGGCCGTCAACTTTAGCCTTTGTAAGGAAGGGTGGAATACTGGACCCTGTGACAGCAGGTCGTGTCGAAGTGGAAACTTCCAGGGCCTTCCTATCGCCATTTTTACAATCTCGGCGTACCAAGGCCTCCTGGGCCAGTTTGGGGCCACTAGGATTACTGGTATTCCCTCCTCCTTGATCCTGCGAAGCAGTCTTTGTAGAAGAGGGATTGGAGGGAATGCATAGATCAGTGAGAACTGATTCCATGGAGTGATTAGAGCGTCTGTATTATTAGAGCGTCTGTCCCGTAGGCTAGAGGATCTCTCGTTCTGGACACAAAGTTGTCCAATTTCTTGTTGAACCTGGCAGCTAGCAGGTCTACATTTGGGTTTCCCCATCTCAGACATATGGCCTGAAAGATCTCGGGGTGAAGAGACCACTCTCCTGGTAGCAGCTGCTGACGACTCAGGTAGTCTGCTTGCCAATTTTCTATCCCTGGAATGAAGATTGCAGAAAGGCAAGGTACATGCTCTTCTGCCCATGCCAGGATCCGGTTCACCTCTCTTTGGGCTGCCCGACTGCGGGTGCCTCCTTGGTGATTGATGTAAGCTACTGCAGTAGCATTGTCGGATTGAACCCGAACTGGGTAGCCCTGTAACCTGTATGTCCAGGTTTTGAGGGCTAGATATACCGCCCGGATCTCTAGCACATTGATGGGCAGGATCCCCTGAGTCTTGGCCCAGGTTCCCTGGGTAGAAGCCTCCTCGAATACTGCACCCCAGCCCGATAGGCTGGCATCCGTAGATACCACCTTCCAGGCCACTGGGAGGAAGGACTTTCCCTTCCGTAAATTCCTGGCTTCTAGCCACCAATCGAAGCTGTGGCGTACTTGTGAGGACAGGCGCATGGGTATATCCAGAGCTTGGCTCTTCCTGTTCCAGGAAGCTAAAATATTGCCTTGAAGTAGTCTCGAATGAAACTGGGCGTAAGGGACCGCCTCGAAGGAGGCTACCATCTTTCCCAATAGTCTCATGCAAAAGCGAATAGACGGCCTCTTGTTTGCTTTGACCTTGTGGATCAGGTCTTTCAGAGACTGTATCTTCGGTTCTGGCAGGTATACCCTGTTTTGGGCTGTATCTATGATCATGCCCAGGTACACTATCCTTCTTTGGGCCTGGAGAGAGGATTTTTGTAAATTTATAATCCATCCTAAATGCTCCAGGTATCCTACTGTAGTGTGTACAGCGTGACCCAATCCCTCCTTTGACTGATCTATTACTAGTAGATCGTCCAGATAGGCTGTTACCGCAATGCCCCGTGTTCTTAGGTTTGCTAACAGAGGAGCTAGCACCTTTGTGAATACTATGGGCGCGGTGGCTACACCAAACGGCAGAGCCACAAATTTAAAGTGGCGATCTTCTACCGCAAACCTTAGGAATCTTTGGTGAGCGGGGAGGATGGGTATGTGTAAATGTGCGCCCTTGATATCTATGGGCGCCATGAATTCTCCGCCCTTTAAAGTGGCGGCCACGGATCGGATCGTTTCCATTCGAAAATGGCGAACGTTCAGGAACCGATTTAGGGATTTTAGATCCAGGATGGGTCTGACATCTCCATTTGGCTTTGGAATCACAAAGAGGTTTGAGTAAAAACCTGAACCTCGCTCTTTTTGGGGTACGTCTGTAACTACCCCTTGAGCCATTAAGTGATTCAAACCTTTGAAGAAGGATTCTCTTTTTTGTGGATCCTTGGAGAGTCTTGAACCTCGGAATTGAGAAGGTGGGATCTCTCGAAATTCCAGTTTGTACCCTGAGGATATTGTGGATATTGTGGATACCACCCAATTGTCCTGGATTTCTGACCGCCAAGTCGCTGAGAACTGACAAAGCCTTCCTCCCACTCGGCCGAGCGGGGGCGCCCCTTCACTGAGAGGTCTTGGGGGCTTGCTTATTAGCTCTTGCACCCCACGGCTTCTTGTTCTTCTGAGCTTGCCCCTTGGCTTTTGTGGGCGGCTAAAACAGGCCGCCGCCACTGGTTGGAGTCAGATTTCCCGGGAGCTGGGGAGAGAGAGCGTTTAAAACAAGGTCTCTTGTTTTTCTTTCTCTCAGGTAAAAGTCGTTTTACCACTTGATATCTTCTGTATATATTTTTCTAAATCTTCCCCAAATAGGCGTTCGCCATGGAACGGGAACTTGCCAACAGCTTTTTGCATTGGGTCTCCGCTGACCAATGCTTAAGCCAAAGTACTCTGCGCATCTGTACCAGCTGGAGTGTAAGGCGTGATGCCTGTATGATAGAATCTCTCATGGCATCCACTGTGAAGCATAAGGCTTTAGGCAAATTTTCCCAATTTCTAGCCTGCTCTGAAGGCAGTTCCTTCAGCCCCTGCTTTACCTGTTGGCTGATGACCTGACACATACCGACTGCTGCTACTGCAGGTTGGGTAATTGAGCCGGCCAAAAGGAAGGAGGATTTCAACTTCCTCTCAGAAGGATCTTTTAAACCCTTGTACATTATCCACGGGACATGTCAGGTTTTTATTTACACAAGAAATAGCCGCATCTACCGCAGGCAGGCTCCATTTCTTTAAAAAAAAAAATTCCCCCATAGGATAAAGAATGTTAAACCTTTTTGGAGGTGAGAAACGCTTATCTGGATGTTGCCAGTTTGCGTATATTAGATCCTCTAGTAACGGATGAACCGGGAAGGAGCATGCACCTTGCAGGGATCTTAATGACCCTAGGGAGGAGACAGGTAATTCCGTTACCTCCGCAGAGGTTAACTTAAATGCACTGCTATAGCATTGTACCTGTGACCTTAAAATCTGGCTCCTCATCCTCTGCTGATGTAGCCTCCTCCTCCTCATCCTCCTCCCTCAGGTACTTCTGAAGGGAGGTCCAATACTGGAAGAGACCTGCTTCGCTTATTGTCCCTTTTTAGAGGACTTAGCGATTAAGGTAGCAATTTTTTCCTCCAGATTATTTAGGGCAGCTGATAAAGTGTCCTCAGTGACATATACAGGCCCAGGCTTCACTGGGGAAGCCGCCATACCTGACAGAGGTAATGGCTCATCCTGAACAGGTGCATTTAGCAACACAGGAGAGAAAGGTACCGAGTCAGCACAGTTAGAGCCTCCTCTCAGGCGGTGGTGCTTTCTTATCTCTTTTACTTCCCCTGGAAGGCTTACTGTTTAGACAAAATACAAGGTACCTAAATGCATATACTACCGTGTTCAGTTTAGCAAATACATTAAGTATGCAACTTTTAACACATAACTATGCATAACATGGATGTCTTCTAGGAAGTACCCAATCCAACCACATGGAGTCTTACGTCCCTGTATAGCTGCTGTGTTTCTCTGCCAGGAACAAGAGAACTAACGAGCTTGCTTGCTGCTGCAGTGCTTCTCACACTGACAGTCTTTTAAATTTGGCGCCGTTTCTGTGCCTGCGCGCGCCACGTGCCCGCCTTCGCCCCCCCTCCGATAAAGCGCGCTCCCGCGCGCGCGCGGCCCTTAGCGCTATGGCGGTGGCCATAGTGAGAGAGGACTCTCATCAGCCCTTGTTCCCACTTACCTGCATCTGCAGGTGTCTGGTCGGCCACCGAAAGGAGGATCGGGGTGCCCCAGCAAGCTCAGCAGCGGAGGTGACGAGCAGTGTACTTCGCCGAAGCCGACACTGAACAGAGTGAGGTGAGTATATTCAGCTCTTTACTCCCCCCAGTGGTGGAAAAAAAGAAGACATCCACTTTTTGAAAAAGGTCCCAACCTAGTTATGGACCTTCTAATCTCACCTTATCCACGCCGCAGGTTTTCCTGCTGAAAGATTTCAGACAGATACCAAACTTCACCCTTCACGGTGGGCTATGTGTGCCAACCTTCAGGGATATGGGTTCCTATTTAAAGGATACCTCTCCCCTGGGCCTTGTACAAGACTCTTACCAGGACTTTATAGCGAAATAGCGAAAGTGCTGGATCTTAGAGCCCAGTCCTCCGAAGAGAGACATTACAGGCGACGCCTCATGGATGAGGCCCGGATCCCATCCAGATTCAGCTCATTTGTAGGCGTCTTGGATGGATCCGAAAGCATAGCTCTTTTACCCCCAGAGGGTCTCTTTGGTAGAGCTTTCCTTTAGCACCTCCTAACGCGTCCAACACCTTTCGACACTGGCGAAAAAACTGAGGTACTTCCCTGATGGGAGGGGTTATATGGAGGGGAACTGTCTTCCATTGGTTGTGCCAGTGTCCAATCACCGCTGGTGACCCTTAACCCATTATGTAATGACTAGCTCTGTGTCCCGTGGTGTACGATAAAGAAATGGTGTATTGCATACAGTATATTACCTGCATAGAAATCGTCTCATACATAGGGCAATAGCAAGCTCCCTACTTATTCATTCACTAAGCAATAAGGTACTCGCAACAAACATCAAGCTGCATAGAGGGATATGCTTCAGGGCTAGTTTACATTGTTATTGTTTCTGAAATCAGTTTGTAAGCATTTTTCACTGATATAGAATTATGTGTTTAAATTGTATATTATGAAAGAGTATACACTTGTGCTTATATTAAATTGTGTTAATTTGTCTTTATTCCTTTATATAGGCCAGTGTGAATGCATCTGTGAACATCTGTCCCACACTGAACTTAAACTCACCATCTACAAGTGTTTTTTTTTCTGCATTTTACTTGCGTTTGAAGGCCATGTATAATAGCCAATAAGAACACAAATATAACAGAGCAGCCTGAAAGTAATGCTGGCATATATAACTGCTAAAATGTAAACCAGTTTAGAATTGCACCTGTCATTCATAACTATATCTTTTTTATAACAAGCCAAATACAACTATATTATTTAGAAAATAACATCTACTGATCATTTAAAACCAAGTACTCAAATTTATTAATAAAATTAATTCATTCTGAAGGCCAAATTCAGCCAACATTTTTTTTCCCCCCATTCTGAATAAACTAGGGAAGAGTAAATATTTCTGATGTATTTTTCCTGCTGTACGTGACCCTGTTGGGGAGATTGCACCTGACTTTCGTTCCCTCTTACATCACAACATAAAATGAAGGTAGACAGAAACAGAGGTGTAAATACTAACCCACCAGAAGTTCTAACCTGTCGCCACATTACTGAAAAATGTATATTGTTGCAGTCTGTGTCCCCACTGGAAACGTTTCCCATGGCTTTTTATCACAAAAGAAAATGAGGGGAACTTCCCAAAAAAAAAATACAGATTGAGGCTCTATCCTTTTCTTACTCTGTCCAAAACGGAAGAAAAGTTTTGGTTTAAGTTGGACTTTAATTTTGAATGCATTTTGCATCATAAATGCAATAGGATAATTGGTGTAGTGCTCAAGCTCTCAAAAAAGCTGTTTTGTATATAGTAGGCATCATAATATAGTCGTACCAATGTTATCTGAAAGAGTGAGATTATACATATTTGTATGTGAACCACTTTCAAGATTATAACCCTACATATTACAAAAGTGCTGTACAATTTAGTACGAAGAATATAGGTAAAAAGAGGTTAAATACAGGTTGGCAAGATTTAGGTCTATTTACAGGAACCAGACTGACAGAAAATGTAACATGGTTTGTGTATACAGGAATTGCCACAGCATCTCTTTAAATGTAAGCATCTGTTCATCACGTGGGGTAAGGATATACAGTACGTTAAGGAACATGAACTTGAGGTTTTACAGCTCTCACGATTTTAAAGAAGGCGTCCCACAAACACGGTGAGGAAGTCGTCATAGCTTAGTCGTACACTGCCGGATCGTGTTGTGTCCTTTTCACGGAATGATTCTGTCATACTCTGCAGCCTGGTACAGACCTGTATGAAGCCATCTAGCTGCAAGGTCATGTTGGCAGAGCGTGGAGCATATCGGGTCATCACTTGCTGCACAAACTGTGGACTCAGACTGTATCCCATCTGGGAAAGAGCTTTGAAGAGATAAAATCCACAATGTAAAACAGTTAACCATAAGGAAAAGCAGAACAAAACAGTTTTAGCGCAGGCGTTCGCTTATAATTTAAAACAATAAAACTCTTACTTGGATTATCTTTAAAGCGAAACTAAAGTCTTATTTTTTCCCTAAAATAAAAAACATGTTGTACTTGCATGCTCTGTATAAGGACTTTGTACATAGCAGTCTCTTACCTGCTTTTCTTGGGTCCCCCACTGGCGCTCACCACTCCTCCGAGTGCCCCCTCAGCAAGCCGTGTGCTGAAGGGGCACCTATGGGGGTGCGCTCCCGAGCCAGTCAGTGTCTGTCCATAGACCCACAGTGTGGCTCGGCCATGCCCCCACTCCCACCTCACAGAATTTAACTGACAGCAGCAGGAGCCAATAACTCCCACTGCTACTCGTGTCTCCTGCGAGAAGAGGAATGGAGAGCTGCGTTTCCTCTCCTGCTGCCCACCCTGCTGAAAACTGCTTCAATACAAAGTAATTCCACTGCTGAAGTTTCTTTCAGGATCAACAGTTTTCGGCAGCCAAGAGTGGCAAGTACTGCTTTGCTTCAAGTAAGCAACGGAATGGCTTTAAAAAAAGCGTATCAAATAAAAGCCCTATATCTGCTTGAAAAATCTAAAACCCTTTTTTCGATATAATAATTAATAATAAACTTATTGTCAGGTTTAACAAAGCATGCCATGTCTGCTAAATTTGGTCAGGGTATTAATGACCTTAGGTTATGGAAGTGTTAATTAATTTATATACACACCTACCTGTGTACCTCTCTAAACTATCTACCTGTCCATTTGTCCAGCCATCTATATCAGGATACAAGAGAATATTACATTTTTGTGTTCATCCTTCTCTTAGAGTCCATTGAGGGACACAGGAAGCGATTCACCTTCAAGTTACACTGCCACCTACAAGAGGAGGGGGCACTGGCAAAGAAAAAAAAAATTGTAACCCAGTCTGGGATGACCCCTCCTACTACCAGCATGCCTCCATTTAGTAGCCAGCAGTACAGAGCACACGATCATGAACACAGAGGGGTGGGACCTGTGTCCCTTATTAGCGTCCAAAAAAAAAAAAAAAGGATCTTACATGAAATACAAAAATCACTTTTCTCGTCCATTGAATAACGCCTGATGTCATTCACCTATTGAGGGGTGGGCATTACAGCAATCAAATGTAATGAGAACCAAGAAAAAACAGAAAACTGGGGACTGTCTGCAGTTCAAGGAGCCAGCTGAAGGTCTTTGTACCCAATGCTGGCATCAGATGAGATTGTAAGATTCATGTGATAGAATTCAAGAGAACAAGTGAACAGAAATGTGCAGCCCTGCCAATTGCTTGAGACTGAAAAGCCCGAAATGCACTTACAGATGAATTAGAGTGTGCCTTGACAGGTGAGGGTAGAACCCCATCAATGGGACCATAAGTTTTGATAATGGTCTGACTGAGCTACTTAACCACTTCCCTACCCCGCATAGTCATATGATGGTGGCAGGAACCCTTTGTCCCTCCGGGCCGCCATCATATGACGTCTTACTTCCCGAGCCTCTAGGGGGCGCACCACTCGGGACCCAAGGCGCGTGCCCGGCGGCCGCGATGTCCGCCGGGCACCCGCAATTGCCCTGAACACAGCATGACCGTGGATCTGTGTGTGTAAACACACAGATCCACGTCCTGTCAGAGGAAAGGAGACCGATGGTGTGTTCCCAGTACAGAGGAACACCAATCGGTCTCCTCCACTTGTGAGTCCCCGACCCCTACAGTTAGAATCACTCCCTAGGATGCACATTTAATCCCTTGATCGCCCCCCTAGTGTTAACCCCTTCCCTGCCAGTCACATTTACACAGTAATCAGTGCATTTTTATAGCTCTGATCGCTGAATAAATGTGAATGGCCCCAAAATAGTGTCAAAAGTGTCCGCTGCAATATCGCAGTCACAATCAAAATTGCAGATCGCCGCCATTGCTAGTAAAAAAAAAACAATAAAAAAATGCCATCAATTTATCCCCTATTTTGTAGACGCTATAGCGCAAAACAATCAATATGAACTTATTGCGATTTTACCAAAAATATGTAGAAGAGTACATATCGGCCTAAACTGAGGAATTTTTTTTTTTTTTTTATGGGATATTTATTATAGCAAAAAGTAAAAAAAATTTTCAAAATTGACGCTCTTTTTTTGTTTATAGCGCAAAAAATAAAAACCGCAGGAGGTGATCAAATACCACCAAAAGAAAGCTCTATTTGTGGGAAAAAAAGGACATTATTTTTTTTTCCCCAAACAAAATTAATCAAAATTTCATATGGGTACAGTGTTACATGACCGCACAATTGTCATTCAAAGTGTGACAGTGCTGAAAGCTGAAAATTGGTCTGGGCAGGAAGGGGGTGAAAATGCCCGGTATTGAAGTGGTTAAAAATGGTCAGTACACCCTTACGGGGTCCATCCAGGATGACAAAATAGGAATCAATCTTTCTGAAAGATGCATTTGGCTGAGAGACTCTCACAGCCTGAACTACACACAGACAGCGGAGAGAAATGTCCTTTAGGTAAACTGGAAACAAGAGAACGGTGCTCTGGTTGAGGTGAGAGGCAGAATGTACCTTCGGCAAGTAGGAAGCCCTAATCCTCAACACCACCTTGTCCCAATACAAAACCAGAAAAGGTTCCTTACAAGTCAAGACTGCCACTTCCGACACATGTCTTGTAGAGATAGTTATCTACAAGGAATCCAACTTTTGAGTAAGAGTAGAGTGGGGATGTCTCCAATTTATTCAAATGGCAGTTTCTAAAGCACATAAGGAAACAAACTGGATTCCTTGGAGTCACAGGGGAACTAATAGGGGAAACCCCATGGGAAACCATCAGTACAACGGTCTTAATCAACGAATGAGTGGACAACAGTCTCTGTAACAAGATAGAAACAGCAGAAACCTGGCCTATAATAGTGCGGACAGCCAAACTCTGGTGCAGACCCAGCGGTGTAAGGAAAGGATTCATCATATACCTTCCACATCCAATGATAAACCTTATATGAAGTAGACTTGACAGCTTTAAATGTGGTGGAAATCACCAATTTAGAGATTCCCCCATTACTCATAACCTGGACTTCAACAGCCAGAGGCTCTGAAGCAGGATGGTAGATTGTTCCTTGAGATCTGCACTATCTGAAAAAATACCTGGAGCCTCTGCCAACAGTCTTACCAGGTTGGAGTACCATATCTGCCTGGGCCAATACACAATGAGAATCACCAAGATCCTGCAAAACAGACAAGACGTTTCAGGGTGGGAAAGGCACAGATCAGGATGTACAGATACCATGGAGTCCCCAGAGCATTCACTGCTTCTGCTAGAAGATCGCTGTATATGGAGGCAAACCTGTCTAATCTGTTAAACCTGGAGGCCGGGATGTCTACATCCAATGTCCCACACCTGTGACACAGGTCCGGGAACACCACTGGGTGAAAGGACCACTCCCCCAGGTCCAGATGCTGCCGGCTGAGGAAATCTGTCAACTGTCCACACCTGGGATATAAACAGCAGATAGGATGTGCTCTACCTCTCGACACAGTGAGACTTCTGGTTCCTTTCATATGGTTGATATATGCCTCTTTTTTAGTATAAAAAAATAAATAAAAAAAATAATGATACCGGCCAAAAGCCCCGATCTGTTATCCCAGCCATCTGGCCACAATGTTTGCAGGTGCTGGTCGGATTGAATACTGGCTCATTAGCAGAGGCTCTAGGCTTTGTGAGGCCTTAGGCAAATCTTAGAAATGAGGACCTACTAACTCCCATAATGGGAAAAAATAATTCAAGCGATAGACCCCCAGCAATTTCGCTCTCCATCCCAACAGCCCAAAAAACAAACATGCACAAAAAAAAAACTTCAATAATGTATGCATAAAAATCTGTTTCGCACTCACTGATTGGTTGTTAGAGGTTACTGCACAATATTACCACTCAATTATTGGTGCTAGAGGTTACTGCACATAATTACTGCTCACCCATTGATTGCTAGAGGTTACTGCACATCATTACCACACATTGATTGGTTGATAGAGGTTACTGCACATTATTACTGCTCACCGATTGGTTGCTATAGATTACTGCTCATCATTATCACTCACTGATTGTTTTCTAGAGGTTACTGCACATCATTCCCTTTCACTGGGTGGCAGGGCAGAATTGTGGTGTGTGATGCAACTGTTGGGGTACAGTTGGTTGGATGACAGGATGCAGTTTTGGATGATAGTGGCAGCATTGGGGTGAAAGGCTGAGATCATATCTTTCTTATAATGATAGGAGGTAGGGTGATAGAATGCCAGAGGTGGGGTACAGGAGGGAAGAAGATGATAATGACAGGAGGCATGGACATGGATTTACTGAGCTTGAATGAAGAAATTCAATGCTTTCAGATCCAAGATGGGGCAGATGCCTCCTTTAGGTTTGGGAACTGTGAACAGGTTGGAGAAAAACACTGGAAACTGTTCTGCCACAGAAAATTGGAGAATGACACCTTGATGCAGAAGCCAATGAAAAGCTACACTGGGATCCACTAATCTTTGCAGTGACAAGGGAAAGTTGGAGATGAAAACGGCAAATAGGGGTAGCTTGTAGCCCCTGAGAACCACTTCCTGCACCCAAGCATGTGATCGTTTCATGATAGCGAAGACTTTGGAAAGGGTGGGCACACCTTAATGCCAAGAAAGGTTTGTCTGAGGTTTGGTGGACTTTGAGCCCAAGACCTTGCAGGTGGACTGGGAGCCAAGCTTGGGGAGCTTTGGACCTCTGGAAATATGAGGCCTCTGCAACCCATCAAACCTGTAGTTTAAAGCAACAATCATTTGCGTCTGGCATTTTATGATCAGAGAATCAACTGCAGTGGTGACAAGATCCCTTCTAATGGACTTTGACCAATCAGCCAGAGTTTGGCAAAGCAAAGACAACAGGTAAAACAAGCTGAAAAGCAGGACCTGCCAGTGAGAACAGAGCAGTAGGGAGGGCGTCCAACCACTTATTAGTTGGGTCCCTAAAGACAGGAACATCCTCCACCAGAATAGTGTCTGCTTCCTTAAAGCAGGGCACTGCTGTATCCACACCAGGGGCAGACCACTTTTTAACGGATACAAGGCTGACAAGTGCTTGGGGACAGCAAACGTCTTGTCGGGGTGTTTACTATCTCTGTAGAGAAGGAATTGGAAAACCAGGAAGTCTTTGTCTTCTTGGGGACTAGGAATAGTACTAGTAGAAGCAACAAGCTGTTCCTCTAATTTCCGAGTGTGGCACACCACATTAATAGGAACTAAAATAGTGTTTAAAAGTAATAACAGAAGACTGTGACTCCTCAGAGGCAAAATTGTCCAGTAAGGACAGGACTGACTCAGAATCAGAGTCTCAGCGACCGATGGCTCATGGTAATATCATGGGCAAACCAGATACAGAATCTGCAAAACTGCACCTGTGGCCTCTACAGTAAGAAAATAACTGGGTGGTGTGGGCTGTGATATCATGCATGATTGTAGTAAGGACCTTAGTTAATAGAGCAGAAGAGTTGGCCACAACTATTGGAGCTAGGGAAGGCTCTGAAGATGTGATAGGCTCTAGGGCCAAATGAATCTAGGCTGCAGATATCGTCTGCATTGGTGGGTCCGCTGCAAGCAGCAGCAAAGCTATTACTAGAGTGTGAGCTAGGGGCACCCAGTACAGCGTTAACCCCTTTAAATGTTAAGAACCAGTGGAAAGCAGAAATTGTAAAGGTTCCCAGTAATCCAAGCAAATGAGGTAGCTCCCAATTGGACTACTGATAGAGCAGGCGCTGAGGCAATGCCAATCGTTCTAGACCTGGAAAGTGCTTTCTGGCTAACTTGTTACCAGAACAGGGTATGCAAAGCACCTTATCTTGAACCCAGTGTACCGAAGGTAATTTCCAGGCTAGCTCCACAACATCCAGTCCAGTGGGGTCTGGACACGGCTCTAAAAAAGCCAGGCTGAGGATGACTGCACCAGATACCTGCAATCAGTGGTGATGTTGAATGAAGAAAAAATACCAAACAAAAATAATGCTAGAAAAATTAAGTTAGACTTTTTCCATCAGATTAAGAAAATAAATATGCATCTTCCTAGGACACAAGCAAAAAACCTGTGGCATGTTATTGTAGGGGGGGTTATCCTGGACAGTATTTTGTTTGTCTATTACTTTTGTAGAGGGCAGTATAACCCAAAGGTGATTGACTTCTTGAGTAACTAAAGGGACAAGGAAGAAATCTTTTTACTTGAATAAGTTAAAATACTGTATATACTTAATTTCATAAATAGTAGGTCACGAGGGCTGAACAAAGGGAAAGAACAGCTTGAGAATTTCAACAGTCCCCAGTCCTGGAGGCAAGCAATGCACTGAGGTATGCTTTAATATTCAGTATTATAATGAATACATTATTAAAAAAATATTACTACCATACATCACTCATGGGAAAGGTTTAGCCAAGCTAGTGTAACGTCACAATGTAGGACTCTAACCCACTATCTGATTATTAAAACAGTGAATTTTTTATATGCTGAGGGGTAAAATGGTGGAAGGTTTTATATATTGTACTTGTCAACTTATAGGAATGGTCAAGTTAGTTTCTCTATGAATATTGTAACACAGAATGCAACCTTCTTTCCTTGTTGCTGGCAGTCTCAGTATGTAACCATGGTGATGCCCGGTGAAGGTCAGTACACAGCTGGCAAGCTGCATCTCTGCCTTAATAAACAAAAATGATGACTTGCCATGTCCCGATAGCCACACATGAAGAGAAACCCTCCTTATACTAAAACTTTCCAGGGATCTCCACTCTTTCACCTGTACTAGTACCTGGCACTTCAAGTATGGAGGATCATGTGATCTCCTGTGAGAGTGCTCAGGTCTAGGAGTCAATAACTAGGCCCAAGCACTCTTACATGACCAAGGGAGTGACATCATCGCTACCTCTCATTCTAATTCAGAGAAGTTAATATACTTTTAATAATTTAAAAATGTAACCATATATGCTCTCACAACTGTACATGTCCTATGAACCACAGCAATCTTTACATTTCTGCTATGGGCCTGTTTATTCAACAGTACCTTGGTCACTGTTTAAGATAACAAAATAATACATGTTATTTTTTATGGACATACAAGGCTTTCTTTTTGTGATATTGTCACAAAACAAATTTAATTTATTTTTTTAATGCAGAAAATGTTACCCCCCCAAAAAAATAAAAAACACTCTTTTTCATTTGTTTATTTAAAAAAAAAAAATAGCATTACCAGGCGGTCATGTGATCTCCCTGTGTAGTAAACACATCGGAAGAAGAGTGCAACGGGCTGTCACGTGACCGCTGACCGGCGAGAAGAAATAAGGTATTTAGAAGAATTTTGAAAAAGAGCATACACTATATACTACGTGTTCGCCTAGCAGGGGCTGGCAGTGATCGTGAGCAGTCATTTTTATACTGCTCAGAATGGTGCAAGAAGGGGAGGGGTGGCTCACACACAGGAGCCGACAGGCAGGGAGGGAGAGGGGAGAGGATGGGGGAGACAGGACAGGAGAGCTGCGGACGACTGAGGCACATAAACTGACCACTGTATCAGGGCTCAGTAGCCGTGATAAACCGTGGTCAGTTTACAGGGGGGGGGGGGTAGAACCAGGCAGGATCAGACAGGTTTTTTAGGTAATAGAAGGGGCCAAAATACATAGCACAAGCACTGTGCTGTTATTCATGCTTTAAAGAAACAGGACCCCCCCTTTTTTTTTTAGGGTAACAAACACTTTAACAACTCTGACTCGTGATGACTCAGAATATAAACAACAAAAAACAAAACGTGGGGTCCCCTTCAAGTACATACCAGGCTTGTCGGGTCTGGTATGGATTTTAGGGGAAATCCCACGCCAAAAAGAAAAAAATTGTGTGAAGTCCCCACCTCAAATCCATACCAGGCCTATATCTGAGCATGCAGCCCAGGAAAGGGGGATCAGCACTCGACGCTCGTCTCCTACCGACTAACAGCTCCGCTTCCCCTAAAGAAAATAAGGGGCGTGGTCACCTAGTAACATCATTGGGTGACTCTGCCCCCTTGTGACGTTATCAACTGGGTGCCGACTCCTTAATAAAGAAGCTATTTACTGGCTATTAAGAACGCTGGTGGGTGCCACGCATTTTGTGAGCATCCAGCATTGATCACCGCAGGTTAGCAGAGAGCTGTGAATAGCTGCGGCACCAGCGACCTGTCATTTTAACCGCTTGCCGACCGCCGCACGACGATATACGTCGGCAGAATGGCACAGCTGTGCAAAAGGACGTATATATACGCCCCCTTTAAGAATCGGCATTGTGGACATGCGTGCGCGCCACGTGCTGGGGGGGGGGGGGGTAACTGTGCCAGTGAGGCAGAATGACAGGACGTGTGCAGCACACCCAGTGTCCTCAAATGGATAGAGAAGATCTATTGCCTCAAACAGAAAAAAAACGAATGGTGAGCTGCAACACTTAATTTTAAGCACATTTGCACTTATAGTTCTTATAAGTATGCATAGCATACTAGCTCATTATGAATTACTTACCTTAGATCGAAGCCCCCACAGCGTTCCTCGTCCCCCCTCCGGCGGCGACATCTCTCCCGGAGGTTACTTCCGGGTATCGCGGGAGCCGCCGGTAATGGCACATGGACTGAAGCAACGGCACATAGGTGCAATTGCTTCAGTTTTCCCCAGTGTGCATGTGGTGATGACATCGGCACATGCAGGGGACAGGTGATATCTCCTAAACCGTGCAGGTTTAGGAGATATCCTGGGTAGCTACAGGTAAGCCTTAATATAAGCTTACCTGTAGCATAAAGTGGTTGTAAAGGGTTTACAACCACTTTAAGGTGCTTCACTAGAACAAAGCCAGTTCACCCTGAGGGAGCGTGTGGCTTGGGATTCAGATTTTACTGCCCCCTCCCCAGGGGTGGCCGACGCCAGCCCTGCCAGCCAGCATGGTTTGGAGATGAGGTTCATGTACCTAGGGGTGATGGGGTCCTTGTCGCCAGGTGAGAAGGGGTCCTTGTCCCCAGGTGAGAAGGGGTCTCCAATAGGGTCCCCCCTATTGCAGTGTCCTCTGTACCCCTATAGCATTGTCCTCTGCCCCTCTTCAAATCACTCCCAGTGTCTTCTGCCCCCCCCCCATAGCAAGTTTTCTATGCCCCCAAATCAGTGTCCTCCGTCCCCTGCACCCCCCCACTGTAGTATGCTCTGTACCCCCATAGTGTCCTCTGTCACATGAACTCCCCCCCCCCCGCTGTAGTGTCCTCTGCCCCCCTCCACACGCTGTGTAGGTAGAAATCTCCTACCTTATACAGGTGTACAGCGAGCAGAGCAGAGATCGGTACCACAGAGCTGGATGGGGGCGGGAACCTTTGGAGTTAACTTTTCACATTAACAGGCTGGTGATTGGTTGCTAGGATCGCCCGGCAACCAATCACCTGCTGTGTAATAAAATAAAAGTTAACTCCAGCGGTTCCCGCCCCCATCCAGCTCTGTGATACTGGCTGCTCGCCGCTGTCCAATGAAGAGGACAGCAGCGAGCATGTCTGCGTGCCGGGTGCCCGTAAATTAATCATGACACTGATGGGCCAGACATCTAGCGGTGGTGAGCCAGGTGCGGCCCGTGGGTTGCCGACCCCTGCTGTAGCATCAAGGCATGCCCATAGCTTTCTGGATTGACAGCACTGCCTCTATTGCTGAAACCCTCCCATGGTGAGTTTCAGTGTATGGGAGGATAATTGTGTGCCACACAAATGTAGTAGGATTTGGCTCAGTCATGGAAATTGTTATGTTTACCTTATGAGGCTTACACATCACATAGTACCTGTATTTCTTTAGACTGTCATACAGGAGCCTATGTTTGTACTTTAATGTTTTAAAAAACAGGAATAAAAAAGAAAAAAATAGTTCACCCCACTGATCTGCAGATGAATGAATCTGAGTAAATACAAAGTAACATTAACATATTACTTTGTATATCTGACACATGCCAATGAATACACTGATCAGGTGAACATTTTTGACAGCAGTGGCTAGTGCTGGCTGCTGTACTTACAAAACAACTTCCAGCTGCCGTTTTTACAGACAGAAACGTGCAGTAAAAGCAGCGGATTGCGGTGGGTTAGCGAGCAGCAAATGCTACATATGCCCTGTGCACTTCAGTGAGGTTTTTTGGGCATAAGTAGCACTCGTAATTTAATTGCTTGGGTTTTAGTTGCACATGCATGGATGTAGCATGATTTTCTCTGCATGTCCCAACCAATGATTCACGGGCTAAGACCTGCTGAATGGCTGTGTCCAATCACAGCACAGATCCCTTTGTTTACAAACACACAGAGCTCTGTACACTGAGCCAGATCGAAAAGTAAAATCAGCACCATTACACATTGCCCCTAGATGTTAACCCTTTCCCAGCCAGTGTCGTTAGTACAGTGTCAGTGTATAGTATTGTCATTGATCACTGTATTAGTGTCACTAGCGATGTCAGTGGCAGTTAGTGATGCTCCCAGATAGTGTCTGTTTTTTCTTAAAATATGTTTTATAGCAAAGTAGAAAATATAAATAAAAATTTTTTTTTTGTGTGTGTTTATAATCGGAAAAAATAAAAAACCCAGTGATGATCAATACCCACTAAAATAAATCTCTATTTTTGTGAAAAAAATAATACAAAATGTTATTTCGGTACAGTGTTGCATGACCACGCAATTGCCAAAAGTAGCACAGCACTGAAAAGCAAAAAAAAATACCCTGGTCATGAAGGGGGTAAAAGCTTCCGGAAGTCAAGAGCTTAAAAACGAGTTAAAGTGTAAGTTCACCTTTACAGAAAATTGTAAGGTGAACTTACACTGGACCCCCCTTCCCATCGCACCTGGACCCGCTAACCTGGAGATCACCCATTCTGAGAGATCGTATAGCCACTTTACCAGTCCGGGGATTTGAAATCCGCCTGGCTTTCTCTCATCTTCGCCTGCAGTGACAGGGACGGGCTACGTGGGTTCCAATTTGTTGGCACCGCCCATGTGTTGGCGCCGACCAATTTGAATGCTCCAATATGTACCTCCTGACGAGGTACGTTTAGGAGAGTAAGCTGAGGAGATTTCTAAGCCCCGGACCGGTGAGGTGGCTATACGAGGTCTATATATACACACACACACACACACACACACACACACACACACACACACACACACACACACAGTATATCTATCTATATCATTATTTATGGGGGTGTGTGTATGAATCATCTCACCTCACAGGGATACACATTTCAATATAGAGGTTTTACATGAGTAATAGATTATTTTATTAGTAGTGGAAGAATTTACCTTGGTGCAGTTCTGCATAACTAATAGAGCCAGACCTGTCTCGGTCATATTGCTGGAACAGGCCTTTCCACTGCTGAAGGTATGTCCATAGAGCCGAAAATCCAAACAGATCAACCTTACCAGACTGACCCCTATCAAACATGTCTGCAAATCAATATAAAGTATGTTAAAAGTAAAAAAGTATTTAATTGCAATTCTACATCTACAATGCGGCATCCATAAAGCTACATTCACACTTCTGTGTTTTTATGCTTGACTTAAAGCAGTATTGAACCCAAAAGTAAACATTGTTATTGCAGCTTACTAATTCTTTTTCTTTCATTTCCTTTTTTAGGCTCTCTTTCTTCTATTTTTATCTGGGGATTCAGCCAGTAAGTCCGTTATATTTCAAAAGAGCAAGCTCTCCAGCAGAAGGGTTAAGACAAACCATTTACTACTAGCAGGGGTGCTTACCAATGATCAGCTTTTCTTTATTTATGTAAAACCTTTATCTCAAAAGGAAAGAATGTTTGCTGTAATTGTTTGAGCCTCAATTTATTAGTGTATTTAAATCTCCTAGTACATTTAACACTAGCCTCCCCCCCAGACAATGCCGCCATCTACTGTGCCCCTTCATCCAGAGTTGAGGCACTCTAATACAGGTGTGCTACAATCAAGATCACCAGGTGAAAAAAAAAAGCCTAAAGAAAAGAAAACAAATGCAGCCACCAGATTGAATGATTGGTAAACGGCAGAATATTACATTTTTGGTTTTAGTTTTAATACCACTTTTTTTTTTTTTTTTATTATTATTATTTGTATTGTAGTAATTCAATTTAGGTACAAAACAGAGCCTATTGGGCATACCCAGGCTCAGACGTACAACAGCAAACATAACTAAAACAAAAAAATACAAAACACAACCAATAAAACAAAAGAAAAACCCTGGTACGCTCGGACCACCTATGCAGTGCGAAATACACATGTTAGTCCAGTTAAACTTCAGAATTTAGTCCAGTAGAAAGATAGTCCCTCCCTCAGACTCTAGTCACCCAGAAAATTCTTGTTTAATACCACTTTAATATCTTTATTTACCAAGTTGAGTTTTAGCAGTGTTCTAAAGCAAAACTTCATATGCCTATTGTTTTTACCTTTAACGTTGTTTAGGCATGTAAACAAACAATCATGTGTTTACACAACTTTGTCCAATTAAAAACTAATAACTGACTATGTTAAACGGATCCGTCTGCTCAGCAGGGGTCTGTCCGCTGATCCCCACGCTGAGCAGGCGGATGACAGGTCCGTGTCTGCTCTGCATAGCACACAGCCCACTATTCTCTATGGGCCGGTTAGATGGAAACAGACCACCTGCTGGTTTCCATCCAACTGTTATCTGATCCAATCCACCGGACGAATAGGAAACAGATCCCCATCAGTCTGTTTTTGGTGGCCCAGATCGGATGCAGGCGAGTGTAAATTGACACATGTCTGTTTACATCTGCCTCCTCATAGAGAACAATGGGTGGGCCAATCAGGTCCACCTAAAAAATGGACAGGTGGACCCCGATCGGTCCGATGATGTGAAAGGGGCCTAAAGCTCCAAGATTTTATAACTAAAAATGCAATGACAAATAATACTTACTTAGCATCATGGTACAGGTTTCATCATTAAATGTTGACCAGTTTGAGTTAACCAGTGCTTGTTTGAGCTCTTTTAATGTTATGTACCCACTCCTGTCACTGTCCACAGTCTGGAACCAGGAATAAGCTTCTGGGTTAACGCCTGGTGGTATATTCCCTAAGAAAAAAGTTAAAGCAGAATTCAGGAGCAAACCTACAGTAGATCTTTAAACCCAATGCCAGCCAAAATGATTTTCTAAGTTTAAGGCCTCGTACTCAAGAAACGACAAGAAAACTGCCGGGAGAGCTTTCTTGCCGAGTAAACCGTGCGTGTGTACGAGGCTTTCAGGTTTCTAGTCAAGAAAACTGCCCAGAATCTCGACGAGAAAAATAGAGAACCTGCTCTCCATTTTCTCGTCAGGATTCTTGTCGGCCTGTTTCCCGACGAGAAACCCGAGAGTGTGTATACTTACCTGTCACTGTGGAAACCAGCGCATGCTCGAAATGACTTTGACGCATGCGCGGTAGCTTCCTAGGCATAGGTAGGGTGTAGCAAGATGGCGGCGACGGCATCGAATGTGACGAGCACATGCTCGTTCATAGTCGATGACGTCACCGCGTTCGTGCCATTCAAAAGGACGGCGGTTCTTTTAAATCGTACGTGTGTACACTCGGCTGGGACAAGATTCTTGTCAAGAATCTCGTCAGGAAAAACGACTGTTTTTTTCCTGACGAGATTCTCGGCCGTGTGTACAGGGCTTAAGGCTCGGTTCACATATGAGTCGTACGCGGGCTCACAGCAGGGGTCCTGTGCGTCCTGGTTCACTGTTTTAGGTCCGATTTCAGCCTGAATTTTGGGCTGAATTCGGACCTGAAATGGACCAAAAGACGCACAACGCACCGGACCTGCAGAGATATGTGACAGAGCCGATCAAAATCTCCTGCTATTGCGAATTGGATGCGGGGATTCCACATCCAATTTGCAATGGTGTGAACCCAGCCTTAGACTGTGAAAGAAATAAAACTCCTCGTGTTTTTATTTGCTGTCTGTGTACTCATTGATGAGAGCCACCCAAATTTCCGGTAAGGACGGAAAGTGAATACACCATCTGCACCCACAGCTCATTTTTATTTAAAATGGGAAGAGTTAGAATCTCTGTCAGATTATTAAAACCGTCTCAAACTACCAAGTCTAAAAGTGAGGTGAAATGTCCCCATCAGGGTCACAGACAGTATTAAAAACTTGACATAATTGTTGATCATTCCCATATGTCACAAATCCTATTAGACTCTAAAGACCTACCTCAGACTTACCTGAAGGAGCTTGTCCATACTGGCCTTGTTGAGGAGCGCCATAAGGATTGGATGCTGGTACACCATAAGGTCCCCCAGGAGCATGGCTTCCATAAGTACCTCCAGGTCCCCCTGGTGCTGTACCCCCGGCTATTGGCTGTCCATAACTACCACCTTGAGGAGGTCCATATGGTGCACCTGGTGCAGAACCACCATACGCAGGCTGAGCAGTAGGGCCACCTCCTCCATATTGCTGTCCAGGATGATAGCCCCCTTGAGGTGCCCCAGGAGCTTGTCCTCCAGAGCCTTGGTATCCCTGTAAAACCATGAAATATACAGACCTAAGTAAAATTTTGCAGCTGTGTAGCACACTTTTATAATAGGTACTGTCAAGATGACATTGTATGTGGACAATTATCTATCACTGCAAGAAAAATATTTAACAAATGTACAATAAAATGTGCCAGCACAAGAAGATTAGTTCAAGTTTGCATTATTTATTTTATGAAGTTGACCAGCTAAAAGTAGTGATAAAGATTTCACAATTTAAATACAACAGTGACACCCGGTGGAAATAAACCAAATCACAAAAAAAAAAAAAAAATAGGATTTTTTGTACTCACCGTAAAATCCTTTTCTCTGACATCCATGGACTGACACGGTGTCTCTTTACACTTTACACGTGGGTTATGTCCCTGCTTGCAGGAGAAGACCTAGGCAGAATGTGAGATGTTATACATACATTCTAAAAGCCAGAGCTGAACAGCCCCACCCAGGGGGCGGTCCCTCCGTACATAACCCTCCCACTACAGTCAGCAGACTTCAGTTCGTAACAAAGCAGTACAAACTTAAAAAGGAAGGGTGGGTGCCGTGTCAGTCCATGGATGTCAGAGAAAAGGATTTTACGGTGAGTACAAAAAAATCCTATTTTCTCTTATCATCCATGGACTGACACGGTGTCTCTTTACACTTTACACGTGGGATGTCCCAAAGCACTGTCAAGAGGGATGGGAGCAGTATAAATGGAAAAACCAAACTTTCACTCCAAGAAGACAGATCTCCTCAACGGAGGAGTCGCAACTTTAAACAGCGGCCTGCAGCACCCTGCGGCCGAAGGAAGCATCTGAAGATGCAGCCACATCAACCTTATAAAAAACTTAAAAGGTATGAACAGACGACCAGGTCGCCGCCTTGCACACTTGTGCAACCGACGCTTGATTTCGGAAAACCCAGGAAGCACCAATTGCCCTGGTGGAATGCGCCGTTACCGGAAAGGGAGGCGCCCGCCCTTTGAGAGCATAGGCTTGAATGACGGTTTGTCTGATTCCCCTAAAAATGATGGCAGACGAAACCGCTTGGCCCTGTTATGGACCAGGGGCAGTCACAAACAGTGAGTCGGACTTCCGAATAGAAGCAGTAGCAGACAGGTACACCCGTAAGGCTCGTACCACATCCAATATGTGCAGCGCAAACTCTCTGGGATGCGATGGGTGAGGACACAAGGACGGGAGGACAATGTCCTCATGTAGGTGAAAGGTAGACACCACCTTTGGCAAAAGGGAAGGTCGCGGATGCAACACTGCCTTATCCTTATGGATGACTAAATATGGCGACTTGCAGGACAAAGCCGCCAACTCAGACACTCGTCAAACAGAAGTGATTGCCACTAAAAGGCCACCTCCTGAGACAAGACAAGAGAGGAATATCCCGGATATTCCAAAAAGGAGGTTCCTGGAGGACCGAGAGCACCAAATTCAGATCCCACGGTGGGAGAGAAGGCTTGACAGGAGGGAGCACATGGTGAACCCAACACAAGGTGCTAACCAAGAAAATGACCTGCTAGAGGTCGCTGAAAGAAGACGGCCAAGGCCGAAATCTGATCCTTGATGGTACTCAAAGCAAGCTTTTGGGTCACTCCACACTGTAGAGGTCGCAGGATTCTGGGGACGGAATACGTCCGAGGACGCCAGTCCAGCGCTTTGCATATGGCGATATAAGCTTTCCAGGCACGGTGATAGATCTGCCTGGAGGAAGACTTCTGTGTCCTTAACATGGTCAAAATGACAGAGTCCGAGAGACCTCGGTCCCTCAACACCTGGCTTCTAACAGCTCTGCCGTTAAAGCCAGAGACTGTAAGCCGGATGAAACATAGGACCTTGAGACTGAAGGTCCTCCCTCATCGGCAACCGCCAGGGAACGTCCGCAATGAGACGTACCAGATCAGCGTACCAGTGACGCTGAGGCCAATCCGGAACAATTAGGATCACCGGAGTTTATATCAGGCGATAAGGACCCTATGGGGCCACCAACGCATCCGAGTCATCGCCCAAGGATCCCTGGATCTGGCCACAACCTCGACCCTTGCGACTGAGTCGAGAGGCCATCAGGTCCACATCAGACGTGCCCCACCGTCGGCAAAGGAGTTGAAATATGCAAGGACCACTCTTCCTGGTCCGGCGTCTGGCGATTGGCGACTCAGATAGTCCGCCCCTACAGAGCCGGCACGTTTCTTTCGGCCCACTTCAGGATACGGATTACCTCAGAAGCCGCAGCTGAGCTCCGAGTCCCCCCCCGTGAAGGTTTACATACGCCACCGCCGTGGCGTTGTCCGACTGGCTCCTGATGGAGCGACCCCGTACTCTCTCCGACCTGAGGAGAGACACAGTCTGATGGCCCGTATTTCCAGAACAGTGATTGGTAAACGGGCTCGTCCAGAGTCCAAGGCCTTGAGCCGACAGGACTCCCCAGACTCCACCCCAGCCCGTCAGGCTGGTGTCCGTCGTGAGTACCGTCCATTGGATGGGAGGGGAACGACTTTCCGGACCGAAGAGCCGAGGGTCCCAACCACCATGTCAGGGACGCCCTGACCAGGTGAATCACCTGGATCCGAAGATCCAAGGACAACGGGGATTTGTCCCGGGTGGACAAGATCTCCTTCTGCAATGCCCTGGTGTGTGATTGGGCATACGGAATGGCCGTGAAGGAGGCCACCAGGAGTCCCGGGACTCTCATGCAAACAACGGATTGACAACCATGTTCGGGATGTCAGCACCCGCACCGCAGACTGAAGTGTCAGCAACTTCTCCAGAGGTAGGATACCTTTGCCTCCAAGGAGTCCAGAACCAGAACTAGATACTCCAGACACTGAGTCGGGACCAGGACTGACTCCTGAATGTTCAGGAACCACCCGAAGTCCCTGAGGGTCTAATTGACGATAGTCACCTTTCCTCTAAGTCTGAGCCACTTTCTGCTCATAGCAGAAGACCGTAGCCCACGACAGCAATACCTCGCTGTAACAGAAGGCTAGAACCGGAGCAAGCACCTTGGTGAACACCCTTGGTGCCGAGGCAAGGCCGAAAGGAAGAGCCACAATCGATAGTGGACTTCGCTGATCGCAAGGCGCAGAAACTTCTGGTGACTTGCGCAGATCGGAACATGCAAGTAGGCGTCCTTGAAGTCCAAGGACGCCAGAAGAAAAGCCCTTTGGTGGAGTGTAGCGATCACCGTGCGAATGGATCCCATGCGGAATTTCTGCACCTTCTCGAAGGCATTCAGGGCCTTGAGGTCCAGGATAGGTCGAACCACGTCCTATTTTTGGGACGACAAACAGATTCGAGTAGAATCCCTGAAAACTCTCCTGTGACGGAACCGGCACAATCACTCCGGACCTGATCAAATCCTGTACAGCCCCCAAGAGGGCTGCCCGACAGGTAGGAAGGAGAGGAAGATTCAAGGGAAAGAATCTGTGTGGGGGCCAGGATCGGAATACTATCCTATATCCTGAGGTGACCACCTCGCACACCCACCAGTCGGAGATTCGGGAGGTCCACCGATCCGTGAACCTGCGAAGTCGTCCCCCCACCCCAGAGTCGGGTGGAGGCAAGACTACACACGGAGGCGGGCTTGGGAGCCGCTTGTTTGGCTTACGCACCCAGGGGCACTTGTGCCCACCAGCCGCACTGCCGTCAGTCTGAGAGGGCCTACTTGTGGACTCTGACTGACGAAAAAAAACCAGTTTTGCTGGAAAGGAAGGCCCCTGTTTGCGGCGGGCCTCCTCACCCTTGCTAGTCTAAGGAAGAAGAGTGCGTTTACCTCCCGTGACATCCATGACGATGTCATCCAGAGCAGCACCGAAAGGTCTACCGCCTTTAAATAGTAGATCCGTCAGGAGCTTCCTAAGGCTAGGTCAGCAGACCAGCATTTCAACCAGATAAGACAACGCAATACCACCGCCGAGACAGAGGCCCTGGATATTAAAGGGGCCGCGTTCAGCGTGGCGTCGCACACAGAAACCAGGCCCTGAACCAGTTGGTGGGCCAGAGCAACTGTGTCTGGAGGAAGAATATGCTCCTGTACAGCTAGGTGCAACATTTTTGCCCAACCTGTAAGTGTTTTAGACACAAGGGTCGCCGCTACCACAGGTCGTAGGGCGGATCCCAACAAGGCAAACATGGTTCTGCTCACCACTTCTGACCTCCTGTCAGTGGGGTCCTCAAATGCAGGAGTCCCCTCCATCGGGAGAGTGATGGCCTTGTTCAACCGGGCAACTGGAGGGTCGACCACTGGGGGAGAAGCCCACTTTTTAAGTAGGGCATCTTCAAGGGGTATCTGATAGACAAACGCCGCGGGGCCATAAAAAAAATTCTTCTGCGGCTTTTCCCAGACCTTATCAATGAGCTGGTCAAAGAAAGTACAATGGAAAAAACCCCTTTAGAAGGCCTGGCCTTAAAAGAACCAAAGGAGACAGTATCCGCCTGAGGTTCTGCATCCGCAGCATTTGAGCTTGAGAGTGTCCCTCACCGCAGTCATGAGCACACTAACAAGCACCCTGTCATTTACTGACTCAGAACTGGAGTTTCCCTCATAAGGAATGTCCTGTTCAAAACCATCCATACATTCAGAACTAGGGTCCTGAGCGATAGTGGCTAGGCCCATATCTGAATCAGCGCACTGCCCTCGAGTAGATAAAGTGGTGAGAGGGCGCCTTTTTTGCACCTTGCGCTTGCACACAGCTCCCATCCTGGTCAGAAATTGATTCCAGGGCTGCCCACAACAGGTCCATAGGGACCGCAGTGCTGAAGCACTGCCTGTTGCCACTGACATTTTTAGGGGAAGCTGGTGACACAGACTCCATATTGTCCCTCTCTGAGACTCTCTCAGATAAAAAGTCCACCCACAGGCTGTGCTGACTGAGGAGGGGGCGCCCAGGGACCGCTTAGTTCCGCTGTCTGTACCGCGCTGTGTCAGCGCTGGTGAGCTGTGAGGAGACTGAGGAGATTTGCGCTGCTACAGCAGCGCTAGAGGCCAAACTAGTGCTGAAAAGCGCGGGCTACAAGAAAATGGCCGCCGCGCTTCACTGAGGCGATCCGCGGCAAGATGGCCGCCATGACGCAGTTAAAATGAAACAGCACACACGCACAGCGCCACTCAGGCCCCAAAAAAAAAAAAAAAAAACACACAAAAAAGCCCCAAGGCATACATTGCAGACCAGCATGAGCCCCCCAAGAACAGTGTGACCCCCACGCACCCCACACAGCCAGCGCCAGTAATGGTGACAGAGAACGACAATAAAATACAGGTGGAGACAGGGAAAATCCCCCACAGAGAAACACACAGCCCTTTGTACTCACCTGCAGGCAGGAGAGACTACTTACCCGTCCCCTGAGGGACACACTGGTGTTTCTGACAGGACTATCACAGTGCAGTACTGAGTAGCTGTCGGCCCGGTCCACCGCGAAAGATACAGTCAGTCAGGAGCTGTTCAGTCTTGAGAGGACCGTGGGAGCATGAAAGCAAACCCGGCCACCCCTGGAGTCATGGGGCCTGTCGTGAACTGAGTCTCACGCACCGAAGGCGAGGATCAGCACGCTCGATGGTCGGACAGGGAAGACTACGAGGATATCTTGTACCCAACCTGTTGCCCAGCCGACAGTTGATAGAAGATTCTCAAAAATAAAATAAAAAATAATTCCAAAAAGGAATAAAATAGGTCAGGAGACTGGCTCCTGAGAGAGCCACGTCTTCTCCTTCTGCTAGGCAGAAAAAAACTGAAGTCTGCTGACTGTAGTGGGAGGGTTATGCCCGGAGGGACCGCCCCCTGGGTGGGGCTGTTCAGCTCTGGCTTTTAGAATGTATGTATAACATCTCACATTCTGCCTAGGTCTTCTCCTGCAAGCAGGGACATAACCCACGTGTAAAGTGACACCGTGTCAGTCCATGGATGATAAGAGAAAAAAGCTTTGCATCACAGCAAATCCAACAACGTTTAGGTAATACACTGAGCAATGGACTTGGTGAAATGTCTACAGCTAGCTACAGAAATGCTAATCAAATTATACACTAGTTGCTAATTATCTGATCACATCCGTGATTTGTAGCTGCAAAGGCAAGAACAGTAGCAGCAACTCTATAGCCATCTATAAATCTCTTTGACAAATGTACTTGGTTTTGGGTTTTACCACTTCACCCCATTACTTCAGTAATGATTAAAGCGGAGTTCCACCCAAAAGTAGAACTTCTGCTTTAACCACTCCTCACCCCCTTACATGCCACATTTGGTATGTAATTTTTTTTGGGGGGGGAGTGGGGGCTTCGGTGGGACTTTTTGTCCCTCTTCCTCCTGCCCCCCAGGGACCGCTTAGGCATCTCGTCATATCGCCTTAGGCGGCCCCTCTCTGTAGGCGATGGCCTGGGACACGTGACAGGTCCCAGGCGATCGCCTGTCCACTCTTAGAGCGCAGCGCAAGACGCACATGCGCAGCAAGTGCCCGGCCGTGAAGCCGAAAGCTGTCACGGCCGGGTGCCCACAGTGTGCATGGAGGCGCCGGCGGAGAGGGGGGGGGAGTGGAGCTTCGTTTCGGCAGCGTCGCTGAACAGTGGAGCAGGAAAGTGTCTGTTTATTAAAAGCCAGCAGCTACACTTTTTGTAGCTACCGACTTTTAACATAAAAAAGGCTGGAACTCCGCTTTAAGCACAAGATGTTTGTGTGAAACGCATCTACGTGACCTCGTGTTGGTGTCTTTGGTGTTATCACTTTGAACAATAAAAGGCAATCGGAATTCCTGGATGTGCAGCCATTTCTTTTCTTACAAGTTTCCCACGGAGGCGGGCCGGGGCTGGCACTCTACGAGACACTCCACCTCAGGTTATCATCATAAACCTGGAGCAGCGGCTCTTTTTCTTTGTATACTGGAAGATTTTCCCCTTTAATGACCAGGCCATTTTTTGCGATACGGCACTGTATCGCTTTAACTGACAATTGCGCAGTCGTGCAAAATTGCACCCAAACAAAATTGAAGTCTTTTTTTCCCCCCCAAATAGAGCTTTCTTTTGGTGGTATTTGATCACCTCTGCGGTTTTTATTTTTTGCTCTATAAACAAAAAAAAGAGCGACAATTTTGAAAAAAATATAAAAACAATATTTTATACTTTTTGCTATAATAAATATCCCAATTTCCCCCCAAAAAATAAAATAAAAATCGCAATAAGCATATACTAATTGGTCTGCGCAAAAGTTCTAGCGTCCACAAAATAGGGGATAGATTCATGGCATTTTTATTTTTTAAAATTTTACTAGTAAAGGCAGCAATCTGCGATTCTTAGCGGAACTGTGACATTGGGGCGGACAGATCAGACACTTTTGACACTTTTTTGGGACCACTAACATTTATACAGCAATCAGTGCTATAAAAATGCACCGATTACTGTGTAAATGTCACTGATAGGGTAGGGGTTAACACTAGAGGGCGATCAAGGGGTTAAATGTGTTCCCTCGGTGTGTTTATAACTGTGGGGGGATGAGACTGACTAGGGGAGGAGACAGATCTGCTGTTCCTGATTAGTAGGAATAGCAGACCTGTCTCTCCTCTCCAGTCAGAACCAGTCCAGTTGTGTGTTTACATACACACATTCCCCTTCTGGCTCTCGTGCCTGCGATCGCGGGTGGTCGGCGGACATCGCGGCTGCCGTGGCAGCAGGTGCGTGCCTGCTATCGCCCTTAAAGGTACCAACGTAATGATTTGCAGGAACGAACCAACCTGCCGGAGTATAATGACGTTGGCTGGATGGCTAGTGGTTAATACCACTTGAACTGTTCAGTACTCTTTAGCAGGCCCTACAACTATCCCCAATAAAATAATACTGTGATAACTTTAAAAGATTAATCCATATTATAGTATTCAGTATATAAAGTTCTTATATTTATTCACATGGTTTTACAATATTATTAAACCCAGGACTCTGCATTCACTATATCTGATCTCCCACAGTACACAGAATGGAAATGCAATTATTTTAGTAAATATAAACTGCTAAATACCTTTTCTCATCAACAGTTTATAGTAGTCCTGTGACATCTATGAGTGTCTGGTTAAGGTTTGTAGGAGGAGTTTTCATTCTACTCTGACTGACCTATGAGGCTGCAGGACCCCTGACCCTCTGTCTGGACAATGCTGATTGGCCCTGTTCTGATCACATGCCCCCTCCCATGAGGGAATAAAAAAAAAAAAAACATTCTAGCAGTACACACCACACTGAGCATGTGCAGAGTTCCCCCAAGTCTCTGTTCTATCAGTAGGTGGATTGGGGACAGTGGAAGTAGGGGAGGATCAGAGAAGACAAGATCAAACAGCCTTTTTACACTATGCAGAGGATTAACCCCTTAGGTTCCACAAGCATACTTTACTGCAGTGGTTCTCAACCCTGTCCTCAAGTACCCCTCAAGAGGCCATGTTTGCAGGTTTTTCTTTATCTTGCACAGGTGCTTTAAATCAGAGGCAATGGTTTGGTATTTTGGACAGCTATTTTATCCAAGAGAAATTCCCAAAACATGTCCTGTTGGGGGTACTTGAGGACAGGGTTGAGAACCATTGCATATACAGACTGATTTTACTGTTGTAGGTTTAGTAACACTTTAACTTCCAATGCCCCTGTTGTTGCAACTGGTTCAAGCACTTGCTGACATTCGTATAGCTTGTCCCATGACCTTTCACTTTTCCACACAGCATGTACACTTTAAGAAATATAGATAGGCAGGTACCGTATTTATCGGCGTATAACACGCACAGGCGTATAACACGCACCCTAACTTTAAGAGGGAAGTTTCAGGAAAAAAACTTTAAACAGCCCCCTGCGTATAACACGCAGGCACAGTTTACCCTCTATTTTCAGGGTAAAAAAGTGAGTGTTATACGCCAATAAATACAGTAATTATGTTCAAAAAGAGAAAACTATACTCTATCATTGCAGATCTGACCTCCAGTCTCCAGCTTTTCAGATCTCTGGGTCACAGTGTTAAAAGTCCAGCCTATCACTAGGCTGACTGGAGAATGAACACCGAGTGTGACAAGGTCCAGACACAAGGTACGCCAGGGAGGAGTGATAATGACTCAGATGTGGAGAGAGTCTGGAGGAGGAGGAGGAGTGGGCTGACATGTTCTATTCCTTATGTATTGTGTGTGTGTGTATATGTGTATGTGTATGTGTATATATATATATATATATATATATACATATATACACACACACACACACACACTATCATGTATCTTGTCCCGATTATGATTGCACTGGCCAAATTGGCAGGACTGCTTGTGTAGCAAGCCTCTTGTTATGGGGGCACTCAAGCAGGCTCGCTCCCAAGCTGCACTCCTATGAATGGATATTGACAATTCACACACAGAGAGCTCAGCTCTGCCCCCACTCTCTCCTCATTGGCTTCCTGGCTGTGATTGACAGCAGCAGGAGCCAATGAGGAAAGAGAGACCCAGGAGAGCCACTCTAATGTAAATCGCTGGATCAAGATGGGGCTTAGAGGGGACTGTGGGGGAGCTGCACCCAAAAGGTTCTTTACCTTCATGTATAGAATGCATGAAGGTAAAAAAACTTGAGGCTTTACAACCACTTTAATCCCGCTCCACTCTATCCAAAACTAAAGCCTCGTACACACGATCCGATTGTTGGAAGGGGATTGTCTGCTGACAGACTGTTGTCCTAAAATCTTACCGTTAGTACGCTCCTTTTGACAATTGTTGTCCAACTTTCGGGCAAAAAATGTTGGATGACATGCTAGTAAATTTTCGGCGGACAACAGTAGGTTGTCAGATTTTCTGATGTTCAGTACACAAGTCCGTCACACAAAAGTTGAAAGTACAAACACGCATGCTCGGAATCCGTGCTCACCAAACACGAAATTAGCAGAAGGGGCCCGAAGGGTGGCACTCAAGAGCTGAAATTCCTCGTAGTACGTCACTACGTTTGTGTTTGTAGCATGAAAATTGTGTAACGTTAGTATGCAAGACAAGATCCAGGCACACACCCTTAAGACAAAAATCTGACGCTTGGTTGGCCAACAATTGGATCGTGTGTACAAGGCTTAAGAAAAAGATTTGCTTTTAGCTGTACTATGGGATAGATTTAGGGACTTTTTATATATTTTGTTTTTACTAGTAATGGTGGTGATCAGCAATTTTTTTAGGGGGACTGCGACATTGCGGCAGACAAATTGGACACTAGGTGACACTTTTTGGGGTCCAGTGACACCAATACAGTGATCAGTACTAAAAATAATGCACTGACGCTGTATAAATGATACTGGCAGGGAGGGGGTTAACATCAGGGGCAATCAAAGGTTTAAATGTGTTCCCTGGGAGCGCTTTCTAACTGTGTGGGGGATGCTGACACTAGACAAAGAGAGAGATTGGTGTTCCTGATTATTAGGAATCACAGATCTCTCTCTTCCTGTGACAGAACAACAGTCTGCCTTGTGATTAGCAGTGTGGGCTTCCTGACGGGATCTGGCACGTTGAATTTTGAACATGCCCAAGACCATCTCTACTGGCCACTAGGGATGAGCTCCGGCGTGTTCGCATTGAACACGTGCAGAGCCCGCCAGGAAGTCGGCACCGCGCTGCGCTAATGACAGGCAGGGAGACATTTCCCGATGCTTGTCTGCAGGGAATCGGGAAATGTCTCCCTGGCTGTGATTAGCGCAGCGTGGTGCCGACTTCCTGGCGGGCTCACAGGAAAGTCCTGAACCTTTTTTTTTTTTTTTTTATTGTGCTGCAGGGAATCGCATGGCACCCCTGCACATATGGTAAAAAAACAGCAAGCTTTGCCTGTGGGGTTGGGAACGCACACAAATTTGCAAGCATTCCTGACCCACACAAGTGTGAACACAGGCTTAGATGTGGTGGCTGTATTAGCCACATTAGGTTTGCTTCATTCTGACGTGCTGATCCTGTCTGTAACACACTTCCTGTCCTAGGGTGACAACACTCACTGTAATGGATCAGGACAATAGAAACAAGCTGAAACTACAGAGCCCCGCCCCTTCTAGTCTACATAACACAGAGGGGCATGGTTCTGTAGTCCTGGCAGAATCTACAGATATTTTTTGAACTTATAAAACAGATAGAACAAAACCCTTTTGACTGTATAGTTAACAGTTCAAGAGGGAGGCAAACATCACATCTCTGCTTTGGGGTTTACATGCACTTTAAGGGTTGTCAGATTTCATGAAGAGCTGTTGGAGTTTACTGAACCTCATCCAGAGCCTTTCATGCCTCACCCCACGCATGTGACAGTGTGTCATACCTGGGCAAGCCCTGTCATGGTGTATATTATTACCATCCCCCTCACTAGAGCCCGATCTTACCTGACCGTATTGGTAACTCGCCATATCGCCGTCTATCACCCCTCTGGCGGCTCACTTGCTAACTCAATCAGTTCGGTTAAGAAACTAGGAAGTGACCTCCCAGTACGTTATTGTTATCTGTCAAATCGCCATACATTGGCGTCTCTTAGTTTTCTGTCTCCACTATGAGCGCCATTTTACTGGGGCCAATTGCCTAAACCAATGTGTGATTAGGTCTTTAACAAAATGGCTACTTCCTTAGCTTTCTGAGAGACCGACCTGCGTCAACCCTCGCCACCCTGTCGTTAACACTATAGACAGCAAAGGATTCTGGGAAGTGTGGCGGAAGTCTTTTGTGATTATAGCGTACCATAGTTACATGTGGGAAGTCGTTTCAAAGGCAAGGCAAGGCAAGAGCTGCAAAGGATGCTGGGAAGTGTGGCGGAAGTCTTGTGTGATTATACTGTATCATAAGTGGGAAGTTTAGGCAGAGCTGCAAAGGATGACGGGAAGTGTGGCGGAAGACTTTCGTGATTATAGAGTACCATAGGTTAAAGTTAGAAGGCTAGGCAGAGCTGCAGAGGATGCTTGGAAGTAAGGCGGAAGTCTTCGGTGAATATAGCGTACCATAGGTACATGTGGGAAGGTTAGACACGAGCCTCAAAGGATGCTGGGAAGTGTGGCGGAAGTGTCTTGTGCTATAGCGGAAGTTACACGTAGATAGTTTGCTCACAGCAAAGCATGTTGGGAGGTGTGGCGGAAGTGTCTCTTGGTGTTCACACGTGAGAACTGCAGTGAAAGCCGGAGCTGTGCGTCTGCCTGTGAGATATGGTTCGCAAATTAAAATACCATGAGCAGAAGCTGCTCAAAAAGGTGGACTTTATCAACTGGGAGGTGGATAATAACCTACACGAGGTGAAGGTGCTGAGGAAGTACCACTTGAACCGCAGGGAGGACTACACTGCCTACAATAAGCTGAGCCGCCATGTGAGGGAGCTGGCCCACAAGGTTAAAGACCTGGATGAGAAGGATCCTTTCCGGGCTCAGAGTACCACCAAGCTGCTGGAGAAGTTGTATGCCATGGGCCTCATCCCCACCAAGCAGGGCCTACATCTGTGCGACACGGTGTCCGCCTCGTCCTTCTGCAGGAGACGCTTACCCTCCATCGTGGTGAAGCTAAGGATGGCCCAGAACCTAAAGAGCGCCATCACCTTCATAGAACAGGGCCATATCCGTGTGGGGCCTGAAGTGGTGGCCGACCCAGCTTTCTTGGTCACCAGGACGATGGAGGACTTTGTCACCTGGGTGGACTCTTCCAAGATTAAGAGACATGTCATGAATTACAATGAGGAGAGAGATGATTTTGATCTTGGTGTGTAGAGCTGATGTCAACCAACCATCACTAGTATTTTGGACATTGCTCAAACGGCTCTAATCTCTTGCAAAATTACTTGTAAAAGTATGGTAGATGGTAAACCACCAATGATCAAGTACTTTTCAAATGATTGAAAGAGCCTTCTGTTTTTTATTAGTCTGCCATGTGCAGCCGACATTGGCTTTGTAGTAGACTGTTTATTTTATATTTGTTGTTTACTATAAATTTTTGCCTAGCAACCGAAGATGCTTATTCTGTTTTTTTTTTTTTTTTTTTTTTGTTTCCCCCCCCCCCCCCCCCCCCATGTTAATTTGTGCAAAATGTTTCTTAGTGAGGTATCCCAGCCTTGTTCAAATTTATCATATACAGCAGGGGTGCCCAACCAGTGGCCCGGGGGCCAAATGTGGCCCGCAGAGCCTTCTGATGTGGCCCGCGACCTGCTTTGGGATAGCAGTTTCTCAAGCCATCTCACAGCATTAGTGTTTTGAATGAAGCCAGCTGCAGAGGGAGCAGATGCCGATGCTTCTTGTATAGCGCCGGCTCCTGTCACAAGCGAAGTGATACCAAATGCATTCTGCCTGGGACAGCAACAGCCGGCGATATCTGAATGGAAGACTGTTATTAAAGGTAAGTTTATTACTAAAAGCAGTGTATATATGGGCCTAACTGTTCTGCAGTGATTACTGGGCTGCTTTCAAACTGATCCGCAGGTGCAGCGCAGTGGACCTTCGGGTTACCTGCACTAAGTCATAGACTTCTGTTGTTATCTGCAAGTTTGGTGCGCTTTCAGAAAGTGCGCCACACCTGCAGGATATAATAGACATCGATGGCAAAGTGCAGCTAACCTGCAGGTAAGCCACAGGTGCACTGTGCTGCACCCGCAGTGCAGGTAAACTTCTGCACATAAGTGTGAAAGCAGCCTTAGGCCCCTTTCGCATGATCGGTTCAACCCACACGGACCCTCCATTCACCTCCTATGGAGTGGCAGATGTGAACAAATTTGTGTCCATTTGCACCCACCTACCTCCAATCCTATCCACAAAAAAAAAAACAGAAGGGGATCCGCCCCCTTCTATCTGGTTGGATTGGATGGGAGGGCTTACAGAGTAGAGTGAGCTGTGTCTGTGTCCGCTCTGCATATACAGAGTGGACACGGATCTGTCTTCCGTCTGCTCCACTTATTGTGGCCCGCGACCAGTTACCAAGTCGCTTAAGTGGCCCTCGCTCTTCAAAAGGTTGGGCACCCCTGATATACAGTATGTTTTTTGCAGAACTTTCCACTCATGATTCATGTGTTAGAGTAGCCTCACTTTTGTTTGAAAGCAAAAAAAATCCCCTCTAAATTGACCTATGTACATTGCTAAAACGTGGGCCTGTTTCCACCTTGTGCGCACACATATATGCAGCTTCACAGAAATGGGTCTTTAGCTGTGGGGCTGCATATATGCACTACTGTGAACTGAAAGAACGCTGCACAGTGCTCTCCTAGCTCAGAAATTGAGCTGGGAGGTAAGGTTCCTGATTTTTGTTTATAGCTTGTGATTTGTTAACACAGTTCTACAGCGCATCAGGTTTTTTTTTTTTTCTCTTGAATGGGGAGGAAGCACATTGTATCTTTTCTCCTTGCTAGAGGAGAATTGTAAGAGAGAGAGTTTAAAACAGATCCGTTTCATCTAGCTTGGGGTCAAAGGTCATTATGCCCAGAGTCAATGTCAGGTTTAGTGTATTTACCACCAAATGAAAGTCCCATTTGTCCTAAAACAAAACACCCCACAGTATAATTCACCTGGATCCACTAAGTAGTTGTGCTGATAATGTACAGATAACACATGCCAGATTTGCAAAACTGTGTTCAAGTGTTAAGATTTGTTTTAACTCTGTTGTGAACAAACTTTTGTAGCAGATTCCTACCTTTTATTTCTCTTAAGGCTGGGTTCAGACTATTGCCGCAAGCGGCTCACAGCAGGGGTCTGTCTGGTGCTTTCCCATTCACCATTTCAGCACAATTTTTTGGGGCTGAATTTGGACCCGAATCGAAGAAAAAGAAGCACAGGACCCTTGTGCAAATTTGCACTGGCGATATGTAAACTGGTGCCATAGTGAGCCGGTCACAATCTCCTACCATTCAAATTGGATGCGGGGGAGAGGGACCGCATCTAATTCGCATAGGTGTGAACCCAGCATTAAGGAGAAGTCTATGCAAAACCTAATTAATGCTAAACCTGCTCTGTGCTACATTCTAAACCAGGGATCTGCAATTAGCGGACCTCCAGCTGTTGCAGAACTACAAATCCCATGAGGCATAGCAAGACTGACAGCCACAAGAGTAACACCCAGAGGCAGAAGCATGATGGGACTTGTAGTTTTGCAACAGCTGGAGGTCCGCTAATTGCATATCACTGTTCTAAACCCTATAATCTGTCCCTGTAAAGCAAAAATTACTGTACTTGCCTATCCTGCAGCTGGTCCGGTCCCAGCATCAGCTGTCAGCTGCGTCTTTACTGTGTAGGCAGGTGCAGGAGAAGCATCCGACAACGGAAGCCCCATAGTAAGTCTATGGGTGATGTCACTTCCTATTCATTTCACAGCCATTGTCGGTCCTCTCCTGCATACAGCATGAGCCACTGTAGACTGGCCCAGATTGGGTGCAGAATAGGCAAGTACAGCGAGTTTTGCTTTACAGAGTTAGATTAGGCATAGAATGTGACAGAGCAGGTTTAGCGTTAATTAGGTTTTGCCTGGACTCCTAATTTAAAGGGGCATTAAATCCCAAACCAAAAATGTAATATCTTGCAGCTTACTAAACACTAGATGTGGTGGCTGCATTAGTTTTCTTTTTAAGGCTGGGTTCACACTTATGCAAATTGGATGTGTGTTTCCCTGCATCCTATTCACATCACGGGAGAGTGTGTCCGGTTCGCAGTGGAGTTCACAGAGCTCTGGGGCGGCCGTGGTCTGCATTTGGAAAGGGTCCTGTGTGGTTACAATTCTGGAGCAACTTCGGACCCGATTTGTACCTGAATCTGTGAATAGGGATGCAACGGACCCTCTGCTGTGAGCCACGGCCGCAGCATATACGCGAACCCGGCCTAAGGCTTTTTTCCTTTTTGTTTTCATCAGTGACCTGACCATTAACAAACCTCCTCTATTAGAGTGCCCTCGCTCTGGATGAATGAGCAGAGTGGCTCCTTTGGGCAGCCAAATTTTCTAGCTAGGGTGGGGAGTGTTAGATACACTAACAAATTGAAGCCAAACTCCAGCTCACTGTACAGTTAAAAGCAACAGTTTTTTCTTTTGGGATAAAGTTTTTCATAAATGAAAACGGCTCATTGTTGTAAGCACCCCTGTTAATGTTAAATGGTTGTTCTCAACCCTCTTAATGGCTACATTTGCAGGAGAGCTTGTTCTGTTGAAAAACAACAGATTTGCTGATTGGATCAAAATAAAAGAAAGCCAAAAAAAAAAAAAAACGAAGGCCAGCCATACACTGAGGGAATTTCTTTCCTTTTACTACAGGTTGCAGAAAAGAAATTCGCTCAATTCCCGCATCTACACAGATCGTGTTGATGCGGGAATCCCTCCTGCCGGGCCATTGTATTCTCCCAGGGGTAACGGCTTCTCCTATAGCAACTGCTTGCGATAATCGTAAGAGAATCCAGGAGGCTGGTTGTGCCATAATTGATCGATCAATTAACTACTTCAGCCCCGGAGGATTTGGCTGCCAAATGACCGGGCCACTTTTTGCGATTCGGCACTGCGTCGCTTTAACTGACAATTGCACTGTCGTGCGACGTGGCTCCCAAAAAAAATTTGCATCCTTTTTTCCCACAAATAGAGCATTCTTTTGGTGGTATTTTGATCTCCTCTGCGGTTTTTATTTTTTGCGCTAGAAACCAAAAAAAAGCGTCAATTTTGAAAAAAAAATGATTTTTTTTTACTCTTTGCTATAATAAATATCCCCAAAATGAAAAAAAAAACAAAAAAAATTTTTTTCATCCATTTAGGCCGATATATATTCTTCTACATATTCTTGGTAAAAAAAAAAATCACAATAAACGTATATTGATTGGTTTGCGCAAAAATTATAGCGTCTACAAAATAGGAGATAGATT